>CP139504.1:163681665-164986894 GCA_021014915.2 Artemisia tridentata subsp. tridentata | reverse complement strand
GTGAACACTCTTAGCCGGCGCAGTCCTATCTTTTCTTGCATTGCCTCTAGGCTTTGACCCGCTAGCTTTGGTGTCACATTTTACTCCTGTAGAAGTAATGATGGGAACATTAGTTTGTTTTACTGTCATTTGCTTTCCTGACTTTGATGTGCTGGGTTCTGATGTTCTCAGTGGTAGATCAAAGGTTACTTGCTTGTTTTTAGTCGTAGATGATGATGCAACAAATCTATCTCTTTTGTTATCAATCTTAGGGCCAGTGCCAATGACGTACTCTAAAAATTTCTGAGACCTTTTAGTGAGGAAGCAGGCATCCACAACTGCTTTATCAAGTGGTTTTCCTATCCTATCCTCCTCTACAATCTCACGAAGTATATCCAGGCAATCCTTAAGGTGATTAAGATAAATTTGATGGGCAGACCTATTGTTCCTAAGGGGAATTGGAATAGGCACAACATCAACATCATACTTTCTAACAACAGAAGCCTTTGGAGGAACCTTATCACAAGTGTCAATTGGCATTTTTCCTTTCACCTGAGTCTTAAGATTCTCAATTTCATTTAACAAAGAAGTTATCTTTTCATTATGACTGTTTCGTGTGATTTTAATTGAGTCATATAATTCTTTGTAATGCTGTTTGATTTTTGAATTTTCAGCTCGAAAACACTCATTTTCACCATGTAGCTTATTGATAGTGTCCTGATAGTGAAAATTCTGGGAATCCAAAGACGATGGTTTATTGGTGCCAATTGCATCACTCTTATTTGACTTTAATTGGGCAATTTGAGCTCTCAATTGTCGAATCGTGTTAGTGTGAGCTTGAATGTTTTCATCACGTTTACTCAATTCAAAATATGTATCAAATTCAGGAGCATCCAGAGATGTCTTGGCATTTGATATTTTACATTTTTCTTCTAAGTGTTGATATTTTAATTGTAAATTAAGATAATCAACTTCTAGTTTTGAAAAACGCTTGACGATGTTATCATGGTCATCATTTTGAATTTTCTCTTGTAGTTTCAAATTCTCCCCCTCAAGCTCAACAACACGATTCTGGGTAACATTCAATGCAATAGAATACTCATGAAATTGACAGGCAATTAAAGCAGAATCAGTGGCAATATAAAATATATCCTGTGCAATACATCTAGCAATTAAATTCTCATTGGTGATGAGAATGTTCTATTTCTCGATCTCCCGGCTCTTAAGTTCTATCGCATTTTGAGCTACCTCATTGTCCATATCTTTAAATATTACTTTCATTTCATTTACTTCAGTTTCAAGAGCGTTTTGTAATCCCTCAAACTGTTCCTTGAGTAATTTAAAGAATGGAATGACTTCAGTTAAGTAACACCTTTTTGTCTATTCAAAACCCCTTTCCCCCTCAGTAATTCCGGTTGGTGTAATTCTCTTCTTACATGTTTTATCAAAATCAGCAAATAGTTGACAAAGTACATATATGCTAATTAAGGTTTTACATTTAGTAGGAAGAGTCAAAGGGACCAAATGCCTAGGTGTATTGGGAGGATACACCGTCGCAGCTGCAATTTTCCTAAGGGATGGAGTTTTGGCTTCAAGCTCATCGGCCTTTCTCTTTTCCATATCTATAGACCAAAATATTTGTTCAGGCGTTAACTTCTTTTGAGGTGCAAACACAGTCAATCAATTCTCCTCATAATAATCATGGGGTTTGACTATTATTCGTTTGGCTATGCATTTGGGATCCTTCATTTTCTCATTCATTCTTTCTCTTTTTCTCACATCTATCTCATCACTCTCTTCTAAGGATGAAACATCAGGTGGGGCATGACCAGGCATAATCATCACATTGGCATCATATAAGGCAGGTTGGGTCACTTTTGCTTTCCTAAGGAGAGCTAATTTAGGTTCACCTGCATTACTTAGACTATGCTTATCACACAACTTTTTGTGCTTTTGAAGCATTTGAACCGTTTGTCTAGATTGGTCTTGCGTGTACAACTTATTTTCAAGCTTATTCTTTAAGGTTTTAAGTCTTGAGAAATCATTTAAGAGTTGTGTTTCTTTTTCCTTGAAATCTTGTTTCAGTGTATTTACGTGCTCTAGGGCCTCCTGTATTTGTTTAACAGTATGATCCAGCTGTTTTTACAAAGAATTCAACTCTTGTTTTAATGTTTCCTCCCTTAAATTACGCTCAGTTATAAGTGTACGCATTTGACTATCCATTTTCTGCTCACGTTCAGTTAGTTCAAATTTAGCACGTTGTTCATAAATTTCCACCTGATCTTTATATATGTTTAGTCTAGTGGTCAAGGTGTCATCAGGGACAAACACAGTGTTTTCATGACACTCACAAGCATCATCTACAGGGCAATCATTATCTAAGGCACATGCATTATTTACTTCACAAGCATCATCTACAGGGCAATCATTATCTAAGGCACACGCATTATTTACATCACATGCAATCATTTCAACAGAAGATGCACCATCTTGTACATCAGACACGTTGTTGTGATTCACATATTGTTCATATGGAATAATATTACTATTTCCCATGTCAACATTATCTAAATCAACCACATCTGTTTGTTGTACTTCGTTGGGAATCTTCTGTTCATCAACCATGTTATATGTGTCATAAAGTTTTAGTACCTCAGAAATCACAGATGCATTGGAGGGACTGGCTTGATGAGGTGATGAGATCATGGAAGATAGATTGGCCATGAAGATTATCTGAGCAATCAGTTTATCATCCACATCAGAGTCAAACGCATCACAATCATCCGCCTTGAAGTTGTTGGGATCATTAAGCGCAAGGTCCTAAACAGGCTGCTCATCCACATCGGCATCAAAAGTATTTCCCCCATCGCCAGCAAGAAACAACAATTCTTCATCTTCCAATACAGCCCCATTTTCTTGAGCCTGCATCAACAACATCTTGTCCTTGAAATAGTCTGAGTTCTGAGGACGTTTTGGTTGATTGCAGTTTCTGGCAATGTGTCCAAGTCCACCACAGTTATAACACTTAGGCTGTTTCCCCTGCCCCTGATTTGCATTCCCTACTCTGATCTGCACATTACCTCGACCCATGTTCCTTTGATTCAAGTTTTGCCTCCCCTGAACATTTTGAACTATAATTCTTCCATCCTCCATCGTTGCCAGATTGCGTGGGTTTGATGAGGTTCTGAGTTGATTGTTAGTCTGAGGGAGTGTTGCTTTAAATTGTTGAACAAGTAAGGACACTTGGTTGGTAAGGTTATCAATCATTTTGTCGGTGTGAGTGTAACCTGAATCCAGTTGTGAACTCATAGCAGATGGTGATGAATAGGGATGGTGATAAGCTTGGTCAGATGACAATTGGTTGATTAGCTGAGCACTTGCAACAAATGCCAGTGGATTATTTGATGCAGTTGGATTGAGTTTTTCTCTCAACAGACGATCATAAGCAGCATGTTTCTCATGTTGTTGTAGATAGGCATACAACTGTTCATAGTTTGTTTCTCTCAGACCTTTGTTGAGTTTTACTGCAGTAACAAATCTGTCCCATTCTGGAGTCATGTTGTTTACAAACTTTGAGTTAAGTTGGATGTTGGGCATAGTCATTCTGATGATCCTCATGTCATTTACCAACTTATGAAATCTCACATAGTAGTCTGTAATGTTCTCACCAGGGTTCATTTTAAAATGCTCAAACTAATCATACAGTTTTGACTCACGATCTTCCTTTGTGAGTTCTGATCCAACCAGCAGCATTTTTACATTGTCCCATATTGCTTTTGCTTCAGTGTTGAAGTTGATGAGTTTGTAAACATCTTTGGGCAGACCTTGAATGACAATGTTTAAGGCTCCAATATCTGCATCATACCTCTTCTTTTCTTCCTCATTGAGATCATTGTAAGTTCGAGGCCTGTCGATTCCCAAAGTGACAGTTCCGTCATCACCAGTAGTAACAACGTCACGAGTGGTGCCCATCTGGAATGGTCCTTCATCAATCGATTTGAGAATATTGAACCCATTTTCTTTACCCAAGCAATAGAGTCGAATTCTTTGAGCCCATGACTCGTAATCAGTCCTATCTAGCATAGGAGGGCGAGTATCGGACCCAGCAGCTTGTATATCATCAGACACAGTGCTTGTCATGATTAAGACGGGATTTTACAACTCTTGTGATTTAAACCGAGAAATCGAATCTTTCGCGGGATTTTCTAAAATCAACAAAAGAAACCGTAACCCAAGAGTAAATTGCAGAATTGATTTTCAAAATTCAAGTTACAGAAATAAAATCACAACAGATCAAATCGCAACAAGTCAAGTCACAGATTGTCAAATCGCAACAAGTCAAATCGCAACCAACTAAATCGCAATAAGTCAAATCGCAAGAGTCAACTCGCAACGTCAAATCGCAACTGGTCAAATCGCAATTAGTCAAATCACAATAAGTCAAATTGCTACTTGTCAAATCGCAATTAATCAAATCGCAATCAGTCAACTGTAAATCAATTTGTAAAGATCAAATCGCAGGTACACTCAAATCGCAGGCACCAAAACACACTTCTTCAAATCGCAACACTAGACCAAATCGCAGTAGTCAAGTTGCAGACCAGAGTAACTCAAATCGCTACTATCAAATCGCAGACCAGAGTCGAATCGCAAAGTCCACAAAACGACAGAACAGTCGCTTTCAGGTCAACTCGCAACCCAGAGAATACTCCAAAACAGTCGCTTTCCTAGAGATTTGTCTTTTTCCCTTTTAAGATAATGAGTCAAATCGCAGACACCAAAGTATACCAAATCGCTACTAGCAATTTCCCAACTGATCAAATCGCACCGAAGAAAGTCAATACGAGACTCAAATCGCAGCGAAGAAATATCTTCAAACAAGTACACGAATTGACCAAATATACCACAAATCGACTGAAATAAACAATCCAACAACTAAACAACGCTTATACAATGATCTTGAACAAGAAAGTACAAGCTTTTCACACTATTAACCACAAACAAATCCGAACAAATGATATTCCTTAAGAAACTATTCGAACCAAAAAGAAACTCTAAAACACACCAAGAAATCCGTGAACCTCTACTTACATGAACCTAACCATGGCTCTTGATACCAATTGTAAGATGTTCACAATAACAATAACACGCGTATGGATTAGATATGGATCGAATAGTATAAGAATCTAGAGAGAGAAGTAGGAATTGGGAGCCTTTAGAGAGAGAAAGTGAGATGTAAGATTAGTGGTGAATGAAAGGTCCAACCCTCTCCCTTGGTGGGAGAGGAGTATTTATAGTTACATATTAGTTGCCCCGTGTGGGCTGTGGAGTGAGCTGACAGTGGGTAAAGAACCGACCCACTCCACGAATACTTAACTAACTAAACTAATACAAATCATATTAATATTACTGATATTCCTACGAGCTATTAACTGCTAATGAGTACTCGGGGTGACCGAGTCTTCAGATGAATATTTATATTCCTAACATCGTGTGCGTTGAAATAATTAAAATATGTTATATGATGGCCTAAAATGGATTTTTGGAATGGGCATTTTTGAAAGCCGAATTTTTGTGCATTACAACTCGAATTTCATAAGTGTTTAATATTGGTTCTTTACTTGTAAAGTTAGTTTAAGGTCTTAATTAAGTATTCCAATTGGTTTGGGGTAATTTAGAGTTGATTGGGTTGTCTTTTTGAATTTTATGGAATCATATGTCAAACCTGAGTTTTGGGAACGTAAAATCAGTCAACTTCTACGATTTTTCATTTCAAATCTATAAAGAGTTGAGAGCTCTCCTTTTACAAGCAGTATATTTCACATGTTTAGTAACTTCTGAAATCTTTGTAGATTTTTCTAAAGTATGTAAATGGGTTTGATAAACATAAACTTTAGGGGTGTTTCTGCACTTCACTTTCTGGACATGTTTGGGTAAATGATTTTTGAAATGGTGTTTTCACTTGGTAATAAATTCTGGGAAAGTTCATGTAAGCTCACAAGACATATAGGTACATTTGTAAATTTTTATAGCTTCTGAGTAAGAGTCTTAGTGTGGTTTGAAAATTCGTAAAGTGGAGGCAAAAGTAAAATAAAATCAGAAAATTTGTTAAAGAACCTAGGTCTTTGTGAAATAATACAAATTGATGTGTCTTGAACCCTAAAGTGTACTTAATTGATAATTATGATGTAATTGATCATATATTAACCTAAATTAGGTAATGGAACCCTAATCGCATTAATGAACCACTATAAGTATTTATGAATCAGTTATGACAATTAATGGACTTATAAAATGGACTCCTAAGTATTATATGAACCCTAATCCATGTAGATTCATTGAAGAAGGCGTGAAGTTGTTTCCTTGTGATCACTGCTCCGTTTGCTTTCATTTCATTTGCTAAGGTACGGATATTCTACCCTTTCTCAGTAAGAGTTTCGCATTGAGTCTTCGATCCTTGACTATATTTCATTCGTTATGATATTCGTTGGTGATTCCGTTTGATATGATACCATTTGATATGATTTCTTATGACATGAAATTTAGATCTATGTCATTTATTATGGCATTCATTCCAGTTAATATTATTTTGTTTAAATATACCATAATTAATTCGTTATGATGTGATATCTTGTTTATTCTGTTACCCGAGCTAACTAGTCATGGATGTACCATGGCCATGTCATTGAGGCACCAATGGCATGACACTATCTGTGGCGGTGTGATTGGTCCACGACGTTCCTCTTTTATAGGTATATGATTATTGACCAGTTGATCATCCATCCCCGATAGCATGAGACAAGCCGCATCATTGTGCTTGTCATAGGTTTCATTGTACTGCCTAAGTATTTCATTAGACGAGTTTGCAGGAGGAGCTTCTGGAAGAGCCTCAGTAAGACATTCAGAACGTTTGGCAATTCTAAGAACAAGCCTTAGATTTCGATGCCAAGCATTGAAGTTCTTAGTCCCGGTCAATTTTTCCTTTTCAAGCATCATCTTGAAACAGGAAGTTAAGTTTGACGAGTTTCCGGGTTGGGCCATTTCTACAGAAAAAAGTTCAAAAGTTAGTACTTTCGATAATTTTAAACATTTCATGAAAATTAAACACCCATTGGTTAAAAACCATTTAATTTTCATTGAAATCTAGGATCCTAATTGACGTCGTTTCATTACATCAGCTGAGGCTGCTAGCAATGAAAGTACTCAAACAAGGTACGGGATCACCCAATTGCCAATTTCAAATTGCAATTCCTAGAAATCTTGGGACTTACAATATATATTGCCAACATCAGTTGCAAAATTGTAAGCATGTTTCATCCCCAATTCTTTTATGCCTTGACGCCGTTTTATTACATCAGTTGAGGCTGCTAGTAATAAAAGTGCTCAATTAAGTTAACCAATTTAGAAACTTGTAAATTGACGCCGTTCCATCACATCAGCTGAGGCTGCTAGTAATGGAAGTGCTCAATTTACCCCTATTGACTTCATTCTTTGAATCATCACATCAGCTGAGGCTGCTAGTAATGATAGAATGTCATCTTAGGTGTTTCCGTGTTAATTGGTCGGCATATAACTTAAATTTTATAGGGTAATAAAATTTTGATGTGTTAAATCAAAAAAAAAAATATGTACAAAGATGTCATGCATTCATCTTTGTATCATATATTTTCAAAACAAAACCATTTACTCATTCGTAGCTCAAATTATCAAATCTTTTAATTGAGGCGTTGAATAAATTACAACATTTCCTTAAGATGCTTCGTATTTATTGTGGTGTACTTGGTAAGTCTAAAATTGACGCACAGGCGGGCGTAGGGACGACAGCCGCCGAAGCTGGTTAAAACCGTGCCCCTCTAAGGTCACAATTTAATGCGTACCAACTAGAACCCACTTTAGAGTTTGTCAATTTTAGGTCCGCCGCTTCGACCACTTAATACAGTCGCAATCAATCAACTAAAAGAATATAATTTTCTTGCTAAAAAAAAATTTATGTAGTAAATTTATTATTGCTAGTCTCGCCTGGGAGCAAATTACCGTGCGAAGCGAACCACTGTCGGCACATAAGACTTGGCAATAATTGAAATTACTACAAAGGTTTCATAGTTATTAGTCTTATTTATTTTTATTATGAAAAATTACCCTCTTTTGTCGTTTACAATCCATCATAATATAAAACACAAAAGATCAAGTAATTCAAAAAATAAATAAACACATAATAACAAATATATGATCATCTACGATATCATATAGCCACATGCAAACCTTTTTCAATAAATCCTATTATTAATTCTATGTGTAATTTTTAATGTATGTAACTAATAAAACTCCCATTGGTTTTCGAGCTCATTGTACCCAATGGACCACAGCACCAAATAAATTTGGCCGCGTAAGTTTTAGTTAGTTAGATACCACATTGCACATAACCTTTTAATTAATATATTGAGGTCTTCCCCAATTTTAGATTTATTTAAAACATGTAGCAAACAATACAAAACACACCATGACAAATATGCAAGATTTGTCAAGGATACCATATTGATCACATAATCATGCATCACATATTATTATGACAATATCTCACGTACGTATCTAATTAATTAGTAACATCACATACGGTATTTACTAATTAATTCCTAAAAATTTTCATGCATATCCTAGGGTTTCTCAAGTTTTAATAAAACAATTAAAACCCTAATTTTTAATTAATCTTGGATCGTCCCATATTAGGGTTAAAAAAAAACAAACCCTAATTATTAATTAATGCATGTAATCTCTACAAGATCCAATTTTTAGGTTTAAGTAATTAATTACAAGTTCTAAACGAGGCTCATGATGCCACTGTTGGAATATGTGAACTATTAAAAATCATAAACACATAAAACATCACAAAGCACGCAGCGGAATAGATCTACAAGAACATGTAATTAATTAAATTAAATAAGACACGTACCTTATTGATTCCTAGCAAGAACAAGGAATCTCTTGAACAAGAACAAGTTATAAACCCTAATTGGATTTATATGTGGATCGACTAAACCAAAGATCACAAGCTAAAGGAAGCTTGTCACTCGTTCTTGTACACACGTAATAATAGCGTTTCAATGAGAAAAGCTAGTTTCTTGATCACCAACAAGCCAAACACTAGCAAAGCTTTACTTGGGTCGAATATCCTAGTGGATATAAAAAGAGTCGACCGGTTCTATGCTTAGGAGAGGAGAAGAAGAGAAGTTAGGCTTGTAGGGGATTCAAGGATTAGAGAAAACTAAAACACAAGTGAATGGTATTTATAGTTTTTCCCTTTCTTGGTGCCCACTCCAAACCGATCGGCCCTAAACCCCAAAGGGGAGGGTTCGGCCGACTTTTCCATCCCACAAGGGATTCTAGATCCTTCTTTCCTTATTTCACGTTTAGTCCTTTAACGGTCGTTAGTTAAAACCCCGTTAAGTACTAACCGTCGTTAAGTGTTTTAATTGGTGAAATGAATAAATAATATAAATACATAAAATATATAATTATTTAATTATTCATCATTGAAACTCTCACGCTAATGTGTGCAATCCCGAGCCTCGGGTTCGAAACCGGACATGTATATATTAATATTTATACACAAAAACTAACAGCTCCCACTTGGATAAACATTAATATAAAAATGACATGGGTCAGCCTAGCTTAACCTTCCCAATGCCCCCAGCTCGATCCGAGTTGTGGTTCTCCTGGTAAAAACCACGTGTGATGAAATTAATCATCATACTTATCCTTTTGTTACTAATACCGCGTTAATTTGGATATGGATCTTTGTCATTCCATAATTAACTTAGTTTCTCGTTTATACATAATTGAACAAGATTACCAAAACATCTGAACGTCTTCCAGATAGACTTTGGGCGTGCGCACGCAAACATCTTGTCAACCATACGAGTGGCCAAGTAGTATTAAACTTCAACACAAAGTTGAAGGAACAAATCCCTTATTGACTGCGAGCATAACCCTTGAACTTTGCATCATTTCTGAAAATAGCCCTTATAACTACCTTTTACGGTTAGCGTTAGACCACCTTACAGAAAATAAGCTACATCCTTGGCAATTATCTGTCATCTCAAGTCTAAGGATAAATATTCATGATATACTTAATGACTATGATCCATAAAGTATAATCATGTATTTGGGATAAGTCCTATATTCAATTTATCCAATATTGAATATCATGTGACATTGGTGTCTCAACCTTACAGTCCATTCTACCAATCCTCACATTTGTCTTAGTTCAATAATATTCCCATATTATTAATTGACAACGGACTATTTAGAATAAATAACTTATTCACGGATTTAAACATGCAAATATAGGACACAAAGATTGATAATGATAATAAACGTTATCCGCACTTTATTTCATTAAAATAATAATTGTTTACACGTCCCTATCGAAATACTAATCCAACAGATTTACATGAAACTATCTGCTAAACGAAGACCAATACCCTGAGCATGCCGATTAAACGTATCTTTAGGTAATGCCTTCGTGAAAGGATCAGCCAGATTGTCATCTGTGTGAACTTTGAGTACTTTGATTTCACCCAGTTCGACTTGTTCACGAACATAGTGCATCTTTCTTTTGAAGTGTTTGGCGCCTTTCATAACTCCAGGTTCATTGGCGAATGTGATTGCAGCAGAGTTGTCACAATACACATTTATAGGTAATTCAATAGACGGCATCACTCCAAGATCCGTAATGAAATTCCTTATCCAAACAGCTTCTTGTGCAGCATCCGATGCAGCATTGTACTCAGCTTCTGTAGCAGACATGGCCGTTGTGCTCTGCTTTTTACTCTTCCAGTCTACTGCTCCTCCATTTATGACAAAGACATAACCCGTTTGCGACTTCGTATCATCTTTATCAGTTTGCCAGGACGCATCGCAGAAACCTGTAACATTCAGTTCTGCGTCTGGATTTCCCCCGAAAACTAAAAACATATCTTTGGTATTCCTTAAATACTTAAGAATGTTTTTAACAGCATGCCAGTGATCTCTCCCTGGATTTTGCTGATATCGACTCGTCAAATTTTGAGCGAATGCCACATCAGGCCTTGTGCATCTAACAGCATACATGATAGATCCTACTGCCGAAGCATATGGAACTTTCTGCATGTATGCCACCTCTTCAGGTGTAGAAGCACACATTTCGCTACTTAAGCCATGATCAACTTGCATGGGCAAATATCCCTTCTTGGAATTTTGCATATTGAATCTCTTCAATATTTTATCCATGTAAGCACTTTGGCTTAATCCGATTAACCGTTTAGATCTGTCTCGATAGATCTTGATTCCAAGGATATACGCTGCTTCTCCTAAATCCTTCATGGCAAAGCAATTACCAAGATATCTCTTAACCTCATTAAGACTTGGTATGTGACTTCCCATGATTAATATGTCATCGACATATAGGACAAGAAAAGTAGTGTTACTCCCACTAACTTTGTGGTATACACATGGCTCATTGAAATTTTGAGTAAATCCAAACTTCTTGATTTCCTCATCAAATTTCTTATTCCATTGCCTGGATGCTTGCTTCAATCCATAAATGGATCTTTGAAGTTTGCATACACGCTCAGGAAATTCTGGATTTACAAAACCTTCAGGTTGCGCCATATAGATGTCTTCATCTAGGCGACCATTCAGAAACGCGGTTTTGACATCCATTTTCCAAATCTCATAGTCATAGTAGGCAGCTATGGCTATGAGAATCCTAATAGCTCTAATATCGGCTACAGGAGAAAAAGTCTCCTCATAGTCAACACCATATGTTTGAGTGAAGCCCTTGGCCACCAAACGAGCTTTGTAGGTGTGTACTTTGCCATCCATATCAGTCTTTTTCTTGAAGAGCCACTTACACCCAACTACCTTAGCATTGGGTGGAAGATCCACTTCAATCCAGACTTCGTTGTCTTTCATGGATTGCATTTCCCCATCCATGGCTGCTCGCCATTTGTCCTTTTCAGGATTATTAATGGCAGCCTTATAACTAGTTGGCTCATCAATGTGATCCAATAGAAAAGTTTCCTCATCGTCTATGCTTAAACATAGGCGTTCAGGAGCCTTTATAGATCTTGAAGATCTACGGATGGGTACCACTTCTACTTCAGGTGGAGGACCTAAACTTTCAGGTTCCACAGGAAGTGTGTTAGTGTTCTCAGAAGGTGACACATCTTCTTGATCATTTTCAAGATCATATACTCTCCCACTGAATTCTTGAGTCAAGAAACTCTCCTCAAGAAATTCACCATATCTAGCCACAATGACTTTATTTTCTGGTGGGAAGTAAAAGTAGTAACCCCTTGTTTCCTTAGGGTATCCTACGAAGATGCACTTAACAGATCTTTATTGGAGCTTATCAGGTGAGTCACGTTTAACAAACGCCTCACAACCCCAGATCTTTAAGTAAGACAAGTTGGGAGCTTTTCCAGTCCATAATTCATATGGAGTCTTATCAACCTTCTTAGTTGGAACCATATTTAATATGCGAACAGCACTTTCAAGAGCATAGTCCCAAAAGGATAAAGGAAGAGTTGTAAGATTAAACATAGATCGTACCATATCAAGCAAAGTACGATTTCTCCTTTCAGATACACCATTTTGTTGTGGAGTATAAGGAGAAGTGAGTTGTTGGACAATGCCACACTCAGCTAGATAATCTTTGAATTCTTGGCTCAAATACTCACCACCACGATCGGATCGAAGGGCCTTAATCTTCTTTCCGAGTTGTAATTCTACTTCATTTTTGAAAACCTTGAATGTCTCAAAGACTTCATGTTTGTGTTTAAGTAAATAAACACAACCATAACGACTATAGTCATCCGTAAAGGTTAAGAAGTAGGTAGCACCACGTTTTGACACATGTCTAAGTGGACCACACACATCCGTGTGTATCAATCCAAGTAGATCAGAAGCCTTCTCCATATTACTATGGAAAGGTTTCTTTGTCATCTTCCCAGATATGCAAGATTCGCATTTATCAACTGAATCATCATTGATATTTGGTAAAAGCCCATCACTTAGCAGCTTTTCCATGCGTTTCTTGCCTATGTGGGCAAGGCGACAGTGCCATAAATAAGACGACTCCAAGTTAGACTTGGTTCTCTTATTCCCGATGCTATACATAGAATTATTTCTATTGGATACATGATTTTCCATGTCAATTTCAAACACACCATTTAATGAAATAGCATTAAAATAGAAAACAGAATTTAAAGAAACAGAAATTCCATTATCATTAAAAGTATGCTTAAAACCCAAATCCAATAACAAAGAAACTGAAACGACACCTCTAATAATAGAAGGTGCGTAATGACAATTGTTCAAAACTAATATTAAACCAGAAGGCAAAACTAGCTCAAAAGTCCCTATGGCTTCTACCGCTGCACGTATTCCATTTCCCACGTACAAGTAGCATTCTCCATAGTTCAGCTTCTTTGCTCCTCTAAGCCCCTGCGATGTATTACAAATGTGAGTACCACATCCTGTATCATATATCCAGGCATTTTGCTTACGAGGAAAAGAAAATAATTCAACCATAAAAATACCTGAAGTGCTGGCGCCCTGCCCAGCCTTGGCATTCTTATTCTTGCGACACTCCTCTAGCAACAATGGACAGTCACGCTTCCAGTGTCCAGGAGTGTTACAGTGGTGACAAGCAGCCGCATCCTTTTTGGGATAATCCTTCTTGGGAGGAGGATTCTGCTTCTTCGGCTTTTGCTGATAGGTCACAATCTGCTTGCCCTTGTCAGCTTTGCCCTTTCCTTTCTTGTTCACATGTTTCGGTTTACCGGGCTTAGCTACCCTACCACCTTTTATTGCCATGACAGCAGGTGTAGGAGCTTTCTTAGTGAGGGCCTTCTCATGCTCAATAAGCATTGCATGCAATTCAGAAAATGTCTTCCCCTTGCAATGCATGTTAAAGTTGCGCACAAAGTCACCATATAAATCCTCATTGAGGGATTTGTTGATGAGGCCAACTTTAACGTCTTCCACAAACCCGCAATTAAGTGCATCCAGTTGGTCAAGATAACCTTTCACTTTAAGTGCATGATCACTTACGGGTGTTGTCACATCCTGCTTGCACTTGCCCAAATTGTCAAGTACATCATACAATTCAGCCATTGGTGATTTCTGAAACATACGTGTCAGTTCATCAATCATGTTTTTCGGGCTATATTTCTCAAACTGTTTGACCAGTTGATCATCCATCCCCGATAGCATGAGACAAGCCGCATCATTGTGCTTGTCATAGGTTTCATTGTACTGCCTAAGTATTTCATTAGACGAGTTTGCAGGAGGAGCTTCTGGAAGAGCCTCAGTAAGACATTCAGAACGTTTGGCAATTCTAAGAACAAGCCTTAGATTTCGATGCCAAGCATTGAAGTTCTTAGTCCCGGTCAATTTTTCCTTTTCAAGCATCATCTTGAAACAGGAAGTTAAGTTTGACGAGTTTCCGGGTTGGGCCATTTCTACAGAAAAAAGTTCAAAAGTTAGTACTTTCGATAATTTTAAACATTTCATGAAAATTAAACACCCATTGGTTAAAAACCATTTAATTTTCATTGAAATCTAGGATCCTAATTGACGTCGTTTCATTACATCAGCTGAGGCTGCTAGCAATGAAAGTACTCAAACAAGGTACGGGATCACCCAATTGCCAATTTCAAATTGCAATTCCTAGAAATCTTGGGACTTACAATATATATTGCCAACATCAGTTGCAAAATTGTAAGCATGTTTCATCCCCAATTCTTTTATGCCTTGACGCCGTTTTATTACATCAGCTGAGGCTGCTAGTAATAAAAGTGCTCAATTAAGTTAACCAATTTAGAAACTTGTAAATTGACGCCGTTCCATCACATCAGCTGAGGCTGCTAGTAATGGAAGTGCTCAATTTACCCCTATTGACTTCATTCTTTGAATCATCACATCAGCTGAGGCTGCTAGTAATGATAGAATGTCATCTTAGGTGTTTCCGTGTTAATTGGTCGGCATATAACTTAAATTTTATAGGGTAATAAAATTTTGATGTGTTAAATCAAAAAAAAAAATATGTACAAAGATGTCATGCATTCATCTTTGTATCATATATTTTCAAAACAAAACCATTTACTCATTCGTAGCTCAAATTATCAAATCTTTTAATTGAGGCGTTGAATAAATTACAACATTGCCTTAAGATGCTTCGTATTTATTGTGGTGTACTTGGTAAGTCTAAAATTGACGCACAGGCGGGCGTAGGGACGACAGCCGCCGAAGCTGGTTAAAACCGTGCCCCTCTAAGGTCACAATTTAATGCGTACCAACTAGAACCCACTTTAGAGTTTGTCAATTTTAGGTCCGCCGCTTCGACCACTTAATACAGTCGCAATCAATCAACTAAAAGAATATAATTTTCTTGCTAAAAAAAAATTTATGTAGTAAATTTATTATTGCTAGTCTCGCCTGGGAGCAAATTACCGTGCGAAGCGAACCACTGTCGGCACATAAGACTTGGCAATAATTGAAATTACTACAAAGGTTTCATAGTTATTAGTCTTATTTATTTTTATTATGAAAAATTACCCTCTTTTGTCGTTTACAATCCATCATAATATAAAACACAAAAGATCAAGTAATTCAAAAAATAAATAAACACATAATAACAAATATATGATCATCTACGATATCATATAGCCACATGCAAACCTTTTTCAATAAATCCTATTATTAATTCTATGTGTAATTTTTAATGTATGTAACTAACAAAACTCCCATTGGTTTTCGAGCTCATTGTACCCAATGGACCACAGCACCAAATAAATTTGGCCACGTAAGTTTTAGTTAGTTAGATACCACATTGCACATAACCTTTTAATTAATATATTGAGGTCTTCCCCAATTTTAGATTTATTTAAAACATGTAGCAAACAATACAAAACACACCATGACAAATATGCAAGATTTGTCAAGGATACCATATTGATCACATAATCATGCATCACATATTATTATGACAATATCTCATGTACGTATCTAATTAATTAGTAACATCACATACGGTATTTACTAATTAATTCCTAAAAATTTTCATGCATATCCTAGGGTTTCTCAAGTTTTAATAAAACAATTAAAACCCTAATTTTTAATTAATCTTGGATCGTCCCATATTAGGGTTAAAAAAAAACAAACCCTAATTATTAATTAATGCATGTAATCTCTACAAGATCCAATTTTTAGGTTTAAGTAATTAATTACAAGTTCTAAACGAGGCTCATGATGCCACTGTTGGAATATGTGAACTATTAAAAATCATAAACACATAAAACATCACAAAGCACGCAGCGGAATAGATCTACAAGAACATGTAATTAATTAAATTAAATAAGACACGTACCTTATTGATTCCTAGCAAGAACAAGGAATCTCTTGAACAAGAACAAGTTATAAACCCTAATTGGATTTATATGTGGATCGACTAAACCAAAGATCACAAGCTAAAGGAAGCTTGTCACTCGTTCTTGTACACACGTAATAATAGCGTTTCAATGAGAAAAGCTAGTTTCTTGATCACCAACAAGCCAAACACTAGCAAAGCTTTACTTGGGTCGAATATCCTAGTGGATATAAAAAGAGTCGACCGGTTCTATGCTTAGGAGAGGAGAAGAAGAGAAGTTAGGCTTGTAGGGGATTCAAGGATTAGAGAAAACTAAAACACAAGTGAATGGTATTTATAGTTTTTCCCTTTCTTGGTGCCCACTCCAAACCGATCGGCCCTAAACCCCAAAGGGGAGGGTTCGGCCGACTTTTCCATCCCACAAGGGATTCTAGATCCTTCTTTCCTTATTTCACGTTTAGTCCTTTAACGGTCGTTAGTTAAAACCCCGTTAAGTACTAACCGTCGTTAAGTGTTTTAATTGGTGAAATGAATAAATAAATAAATACATAAAATATATAATTATTTAATTATTCATCATTGAAACTCTCACGCTAATGTGTGCAATCCCGAGCCTCGGGTTCGAAACCGGACATGTATATATTAATATTTATACACAAAAACTAACAGCTCCCACTTGGATAAACATTAATATAAAAATGACATGGGTCAGCCTAGCTTAACCTTCCCAATGCCCCCAGCTCGATCCGAGTTGTGGTTCTCCTGGTAAAAACCACGTGTGATGAAATTAATCATCATACTTATCCTTTTGTTACTAATACCGCGTTAATTTGGATATGGATCTTTGTCATTCCATAATTAACTTAGTTTCTCGTTTATACATAATTGAACAAGATTACCAAAACATCTGAACGTCTTCCAGATAGACTTTGGGCGTGCGCACGCAAACATCTTGTCAACCATACGAGTGGCCAAGTAGTATTAAACTTCAACACAAAGTTGAAGGAACAAATCCCTTATTGACTGCGAGCATAACCCTTGAACTTTGCATCATTTCTGAAAATAGCCCTTATAACTACCTTTTACGGTTAGCGTTAGACCACCTTACAGAAAATAAGCTACATCCTTGGCAATTATCTGTCATCTCAAGTCTAAGGATAAATATTCATGATATACTTAATGACTATGATCCATAAAGTATAATCATGTATTTGGGATAAGTCCTATATTCAATTTATCCAATATTGAATATCATGTGACATTGGTGTCTCAACCTTACAGTCCATTCTACCAATCCTCACATTTGTCTTAGTTCAATAATATTCCCATATTATTAATTGACAACGGACTATTTAGAATAAATAACTTATTCACGGATTTAAACATGCAAATATAGGACACAAAGATTGATAATGATAATAAACGTTATCCGCACTTTATTTCATTAAAATAATAATTGTTTACACGTCCCTATCGAAATACTAATCCAACAGATTTACATGAAACTATCTGCTAAACGAAGACCAATACCCTGAGCATGCCGATTAAACGTATCTTTAGGTAATGCCTTCGTGAAAGGATCAGCCAGATTGTCATCTGTGTGAACTTTGAGTACTTTGATTTCACCCAGTTCGACTTGTTCACGAACATAGTGCATCTTTCTTTTGAAGTGTTTGGCGCCTTTCATAACTCCAGGTTCATTGGCGAATGTGATTGCAGCAGAGTTGTCACAATACACATTTATAGGTAATTCAATAGACGGCATCACTCCAAGATCCGTAATGAAATTCCTTATCCAAACAGCTTCTTGTGCAGCATCCGATGCAGCATTGTACTCAGCTTCTGTAGCAGACATGGCCGTTGTGCTCTGCTTTTTACTCTTCCAGTCTACTGCTCCTCCATTTATGACAAAGACATAACCCGTTTGCGACTTCGTATCATCTTTATCAGTTTGCCAGGACGCATCGCAGAAACCTGTAACATTCAGTTCTGCGTCTGGATTTCCCCCGAAAACTAAAAACATATCTTTGGTATTCCTTAAATACTTAAGAATGTTTTTAACAGCATGCCAGTGATCTCTCCCTGGATTTTGCTGATATCGACTCGTCAAATTTTGAGCGAATGCCACATCAGGCCTTGTGCATCTAACAGCATACATGATAGATCCTACTGCCGAAGCATATGGAACTTTCTGCATGTATGCCACCTCTTCAGGTGTAGAAGCACACATTTCGCTACTTAAGCCATGATCAACTTGCATGGGCAAATATCCCTTCTTGGAATTTTGCATATTGAATCTCTTCAATATTTTATCCATGTAAGCACTTTGGCTTAATCCGATTAACCGTTTAGATCTGTCTCGATAGATCTTGATTCCAAGGATATACGCTGCTTCTCCTAAATCCTTCATGGCAAAGCAATTACCAAGATATCTCTTAACCTCATTAAGACTTGGTATGTGACTTCCCATGATTAATATGTCATCGACATATAGGACAAGAAAAGTAGTGTTACTCCCACTAACTTTGTGGTATACACATGGCTCATTGAAATTTTGAGTAAATCCAAACTTCTTGATTTCCTCATCAAATTTCTTATTCCATTGCCTGGATGCTTGCTTCAATCCATAAATGGATCTTTGAAGTTTGCATACACGCTCAGGAAATTCTGGATTTACAAAACCTTCAGGTTGCGCCATATAGATGTCTTCATCTAGGCGACCATTCAGAAACGCGGTTTTGACATCCATTTGCCAAATCTCATAGTCATAGTAGGCAGCTATGGCTATGAGAATCCTAATAGCTCTAATATCGGCTACAGGAGAAAAAGTCTCCTCATAGTCAACACCATATGTTTGAGTGAAGCCCTTGGCCACCAAACGAGCTTTGTAGGTGTGTACTTTGCCATCCATATCAGTCTTTTTCTTGAAGAGCCACTTACACCCAACTACCTTAGCATTGGGTGGAAGATCCACTTCAATCCAGACTTCGTTGTCTTTCATGGATTGCATTTCCCCATCCATGGCTGCTCGCCATTTGTCCTTTTCAGGATTATTAATGGCAGCCTTATAACTAGTTGGCTCATCAATGTGATCCAATAGAAAAGTTTCCTCATCGTCTATGCTTAAACATAGGCGTTCAGGAGCCTTTATAGATCTTGAAGATCTACGGATGGGTACCACTTCTACTTCAGGTGGAGGACCTAAACTTTCAGGTTCCACAGGAAGTGTGTTAGTGTTCTCAGAAGGTGACACATCTTCTTGATCATTTTCAAGATCATATACTCTCCCACTGAATTCTTGAGTCAAGAAACTCTCCTCAAGAAATTCACCATATCTAGCCACAATGACTTTATTTTCTGGTGGGAAGTAAAAGTAGTAACCCCTTGTTTCCTTAGGGTATCCTACGAAGATGCACTTAACAGATCTTTATTGGAGCTTATCAGGTGAGTCACGTTTAACAAACGCCTCACAACCCCAGATCTTTAAGTAAGACAAGTTGGGAGCTTTTCCAGTCCATAATTCATATGGAGTCTTATCAACCTTCTTAGTTGGAACCATATTTAATATGCGAACAGCACTTTCAAGAGCATAGTCCCAAAAGGATAAAGGAAGAGTTGTAAGATTAAACATAGATCGTACCATATCAAGCAAAGTACGATTTCTCCTTTCAGATACACCATTTTGTTGTGGAGTATAAGGAGAAGTGAGTTGTTGGACAATGCCACACTCAGCTAGATAATCTTTGAATTCTTGGCTCAAATACTCACCACCACGATCGGATCGAAGGGCCTTAATCTTCTTTCCGAGTTGTAATTCTACTTCATTTTTGAAAACCTTGAATGTCTCAAAGACTTCATGTTTGTGTTTAAGTAAATAAACACAACCATAACGACTATAGTCATCCGTAAAGGTTAAGAAGTAGGTAGCACCACGTTTTGACACATGTCTAAGTGGACCACACACATCCGTGTGTATCAATCCAAGTAGATCAGAAGCCTTCTCCATATTACTATGGAAAGGTTTCTTTGTCATCTTCCCAGATATGCAAGATTCGCATTTATCAACTGAATCATCATTGATATTTGGTAAAAGCCCATCACTTAGCAGCTTTTCCATGCGTTTCTTGCCTATGTGGGCAAGGCGACAGTGCCATAAATAAGACGACTCCAAGTTAGACTTGGTTCTCTTATTCCCGATGCTATACATAGAATTATTTCTATTGGATACATGATTTTCCATGTCAATTTCAAACACACCATTTAATGAAATAGCATTAAAATAGAAAACAGAATTTAAAGAAACAGAAATTCCATTATCATTAAAAGTATGCTTAAAACCCAAATCCAATAACAAAGAAACTGAAACGACACCTCTAATAATAGAAGGTGCGTAATGACAATTGTTCAAAACTAATATTAAACCAGAAGGCAAAACTAGCTCAAAAGTCCCTATGGCTTCTACCGCTGCACGTATTCCATTTCCCACGTACAAGTAGCATTCTCCATAGTTCAGCTTCTTTGCTCCTCTAAGCCCCTGCGATGTATTACAAATGTGAGTACCACATCCTGTATCATATATCCAGGCATTTTGCTTACGAGGAAAAGAAAATAATTCAACCATAAAAATACCTGAAGTGCTGGCGCCCTGCCCAGCCTTGGCATTCTTATTCTTGCGACACTCCTCTAGCAACAATGGACAGTCACGCTTCCAGTGTCCAGGAGTGTTACAGTGGTGACAAGCAGCCGCATCCTTTTTGGGATAATCCTTCTTGGGAGGAGGATTCTGCTTCTTCGGCTTTTGCTGATAGGTCACAATCTGCTTGCCCTTGTCAGCTTTGCCCTTTCCTTTCTTGTTCACATGTTTCGGTTTACCGGGCTTAGCTACCCTACCACCTTTTATTGCCATGACAGCAGGTGTAGGAGCTTTCTTAGTGAGGGCCTTCTCATGCTCAATAAGCATTGCATGCAATTCAGAAAATGTCTTCCCCTTGCAATGCATGTTAAAGTTGCGCACAAAGTCACCATATAAATCCTCATTGAGGGATTTGTTGATGAGGCCAACTTTAACGTCTTCCACAAACCCGCAATTAAGTGCATCCAGTTGGTCAAGATAACCTTTCACTTTAAGTGCATGATCACTTACGGGTGTTGTCACATCCTGCTTGCACTTGCCCAAATTGTCAAGTACATCATACAATTCAGCCATTGGTGATTTCTGAAACATACGTGTCAGTTCATCAATCATGTTTTTCGGGCTATATTTCTCAAACTGTTTGACCAGTTGATCATCCATCCCCGATAGCATGAGACAAGCCGCATCATTGTGCTTGTCATAGGTTTCATTGTACTGCCTAAGTATTTCATTAGATGAGTTTGCAGGAGGAGCTTCTGGAAGAGCCTCAGTAAGACATTCAGAACGTTTGGCAATTCTAAGAACAAGCCTTAGATTTCGATGCCAAGCATTGAAGTTCTTAGTCCCGGTCAATTTTTCCTTTTCAAGCATCATCTTGAAACAGGAAGTTAAGTTTGACGAGTTTCCGGGTTGGGCCATTTCTACAGAAAAAAGTTCAAAAGTTAGTACTTTCGATAATTTTAAACATTTCATGAAAATTAAACACCCATTGGTTAAAAACCATTTAATTTTCATTGAAATCTAGGATCCTAATTGACGTCGTTTCATTACATCAGCTGAGGCTGCTAGCAATGAAAGTACTCAAACAAGGTACGGGATCACCCAATTGCCAATTTCAAATTGCAATTCCTAGAAATCTTGGGACTTACAATATATATTGCCAACATCAGTTGCAAAATTGTAAGCATGTTTCATCCCCAATTCTTTTATGCCTTGACGCCGTTTTATTACATCAGCTGAGGCTGCTAGTAATAAAAGTGCTCAATTAAGTTAACCAATTTAGAAACTTGTAAATTGACGCCGTTCCATCACATCAGCAGAGGCTGCTAGTAATGGAAGTGCTCAATTTACCCCTATTGACTTCATTCTTTGAATCATCACATCAGCTGAGGCTGCTAGTAATGATAGAATGTCATCTTAGGTGTTTCCGTGTTAATTGGTCGGCATATAACTTAAATTTTATAGGGTAATAAAATTTTGATGTGTTAAATCAAAAAAAAAATATGTACAAAGATGTCATGCATTCATCTTTGTATCATATATTTTCAAAACAAAACCATTTACTCATTCGTAGCTCAAATTATCAAATCTTTTAATTGAGGCGTTGAATAAATTACAACATTGCCTTAAGATGCTTCGTATTTATTGTGGTGTACTTGGTAAGTCTAAAATTGACGCACAGGCGGGCGTAGGGACGACAGCCGCCGAAGCTGGTTAAAACCGTGCCCCTCTAAGGTCACAATTTAATGCGTACCAACTAGAACCCACTTTAGAGTTTGTCAATTTTAGGTCCGCCGCTTCGACCACTTAATACAGTCGCAATCAATCAACTAAAAGAATATAATTTTCTTGCTAAAAAAAAATTTATGTAGTAAATTTATTATTGCTAGTCTCGCCTGGGAGCAAATTACCGTGCGAAGCGAACCACTGTCGGCACATAAGACTTGGCAATAATTGAAATTACTACAAAGGTTTCATAGTTATTAGTCTTATTTATTTTTATTATGAAAAATTACCCTCTTTTGTAGTTTACAATCCATCATAATATAAAACACAAAAGATCAAGTAATTCAAAAAATAAATAAACACATAATAACAAATATATGATCATCTACGATATCATATAGCCACATGCAAACCTTTTTCAATAAATCCTATTATTAATTCTATGTGTAATTTTTAATGTATGTAACTAATAAAACTCCCATTGGTTTTCGAGCTCATTGTACCCAATGGACCACAGCACCAAATAAATTTGGCCGCGTAAGTTTTAGTTAGTTAGATACCACATTGCACATAACCTTTTAATTAATATATTGAGGTCTTCCCCAATTTTAGATTTATTTAAAACATGTAGCAAACAATACAAAACACACCATGACAAATATGCAAGATTTGTCAAGGATACCATATTGATCACATAATCATGCATCACATATTATTATGACAATATCTCATGTACGTATCTAATTAATTAGTAACATCACATACGGTATTTACTAATTAATTCCTAAAAAATTTCATGCATATCCTAGGGTTTCTCAAGTTTTAATAAAACAATTAAAACCCTAATTTTTAATTAATCTTGGATCGTCCCATATTAGGGTTAAAAAAAAACAAACCCTAATTATTAATTAATGCATGTAATCTCTACAAGATCCAATTTTTAGGTTTAAGTAATTAATTACAAGTTCTAAACGAGGCTCATGATGCCACTGTTGGAATATGTGAACTATTAAAAATCATAAACACATAAAACATCACAAAGCACGCAGCGGAATAGATCTACAAGAACATGTAATTAATTAAATTAAATAAGACACGTACCTTATTGATTCCTAGCAAGAACAAGGAATCTCTTGAACAAGAACAAGTTATAAACCCTAATTGGATTTATATGTGGATCGACTAAACCAAAGATCACAAGCTAAAGGAAGCTTGTCACTCGTTCTTGTACACACGTAATAATAGCGTTTCAATGAGAAAAGCTAGTTTCTTGATCACCAACAAGCCAAACACTAGCAAAGCTTTACTTGGGTCGAATATCCTAGTGGATATAAAAAGAGTCGACCGGTTCTATGCTTAGGAGAGGAGAAGAAGAGAAGTTAGGCTTGTAGGGGATTCAAGGATTAGAGAAAACTAAAACACAAGTGAATGGTATTTATAGTTTTTCCCTTTCTTGGTGCCCACTCCAAACCGATCGGCCCTAAACCCCAAAGGGGAGGGTTCGGCCGACTTTTCCATCCCACAAGGGATTCTAGATCCTTCTTTCCTTATTTCACGTTTAGTCCTTTAACGGTCGTTAGTTAAAACCTCGTTAAGTACTAACCGTCGTTAAGTGTTTTAATTGGTGAAATGAATAAATAAATAAATACATAAAATATATAATTATTTAATTATTCATCATTGAAACTCTCACGCTAATGTGTGCAATCCCGAGCCTCGGGTTCGAAACCGGACATGTATATATTAATATTTATACACAAAAACTAACATATAGAGTAACCGTTGTCTAAATGTCTTTTGGGCAACTTTGTTTTGGCCAAATGTACCCACTTATATGACTGTGGTGGTTAAGTGGTTGATGGGAGCTTAAACAATTCAGGTGAACCCAGTCTTGTAAGATTAACGTAGTCTTGTGGACCGTGAGCCGGCAATCCTGCTATAAGAAGTCCAAACACTCTTAAACCTTGACAAGTATAAGTTTCACAATACTCTGGACCCCTTTGATAATAGATGATAAAGCTCCTCAACAATTCCCACGTTGCATTTGCAAACATGGGTAAAATAGCAATCAGGGAGAAATAGTTCTTGTTTGGTTCTTCGGTGACCACCTGCACAAATATACCAAACGAGTAGAGATTAGTACGAATCTAGCTTCTTGCTATATTACTTCAATCAAATTTAAGCCGTTAAAAATGGTAATAATAAGTTAACATGATACATTTAGTCACACAGGCTAATGGCATCATGATATGTAAAGATTACTTGTCCTTTGTAGAAGCTATTATAATAGTGACAGTCACCAAAATGTTTGAACAAAATATCAGAATTGTCAAACGGCACTCTAGGCACCAAATCGTTGCAATATACAAACCTATGGTACCTCATGCCATGAGTTACTAGCACCTCTTTCATGTATTCACCAAATTTATGATCGCCAACCCTAGGTTGTCCAAATGTATACACCCCTTCAAGTTTTGATAGTAAATTAGTCTCATTATAATGTGCTAGAACTGCTGGAAACACGATTGCTAATGCAGCTCCCAAACTATGTCCGGTTATTAAGAATTTTGCGTTTGGGTTGTTTTGAAGACAATCTTTAAGCTTTTGCCTGATTGCATAGTAAGCGTAAGGTTTCTGATCATCAACTTGGATGTCTTTAGGCCACCCTTTGTTCTTTTGCAACCCTAAAGCTTTCAAGAAACCAGCATGGACCTTGCCTATACCAGGGAGATCGTACCATGAAAGATGAACATCAGAAGACCAGTCTTTAGCGTTGAAAGGTGACGTGCCTCTGAAGGAAACACCTATGAGCTCGGACTCACCAGTCTTATCGCTCCACATGAACCCTTGTGTCGTGTAATCCTCCTCATAGTCTATAATAGAATTAAGTGGTAACTAAGTAGGTGATTCAATGACAAGCTATTTAGAATTTCATAAAAAAAGTTGCTAATGTCATGATTAATTACCATTCCAACAATTGAAGAGCCCCAAGAACTCCATCTGCAATCATGCACTTCTTTCTTTAGCATTTTGATTCAAGAGTCTTTTGTGAATAGTTATTTCAAGTTGCATACCTTCCAATGTTTCTCAACCGTTTGTTTGATGGAAGCTAGGTTTTCATATGCAGATTTAGCAGCCATAATGGCGAGTGCGCTTGTGTATCTTGGATCATGATGCTTAATTGTCTTGTCTAAATCTCTCCATATATCACCTAGCCCGATCACCGACAAAAACACTTGTGACTCTTTGTTAGGTAAAACTAGTTTTCCTGCATTTCATATGCATCCACCCGTTACTAAGGAACAAACTATCCATATTCATTTCGGCTCATCATTTGATAAAAAGTTTATTGGCTTTCAAATTGGAAGAAAAGATACAAATAATAATGTTACATTACTTAAGGCTGCCCACAGAAGGAGCTCGAGATCGACTAGCTCGATCGATTTCATCTCGATCGCCCTTGTGTAGTGATTCGATCCCCTCACTCGATCCCTATTACTTGGTCACCCAGTCGATCGATTGTGCAATAAAGAAAAAAAAAAATACAACCGTTGTTTTAAACGGTTCAAACCAAAAAAAAAAAAAAAAAAAAAAAAAAAAAAAAAAAAAAAAAAAAAAAAAAAAAATCTTTTAACTACTATAAATACACAACATATTAACACACTTCAAACAACAAAATCTCACAATTCTCTATTCAAAATCTCACACTTCAATCCTCAATTCAATATGTCTAAGAAAACACCACAATCAAAAGGCCAAAAATCCCGATTGCTACAAAACATCCCGCAATTAACACCGGATCCGAATTTCTGGTTAACCGGTATGTCACCAAACATCAATTTCCGAGCTCCTAGTTTAGATTATCAATCGCAACAACCTCCACAACAACAAACTAACAATCCATTTTATCTAAATCGTCCTATGAATCGTCCATTTATTCCACCATATCAAAGCAACCAACAACAACAACAAAGCGACTCCCGTCGAAGCCAACAATCTATGTACGGCTCACCCGAATCCGTGTATCGTCCAACAATGGATTCATCAATGTCTTCATATTCAAATTATCAACCTTATTCTCCGGTTAACCGTATGAATCTTGATGCTTGTAATTTTGAAGAACAATTTTACAACAACCCAGATTTTTATGTTGGAACTTGTTCGGGTTATCCGGGTGAAGGTTATCCGACTCAAGAGTATCAAGGTTCGGGTCAAGGTTCGGGTCATGGATCGTATCACGATTCGGTACCAAATGATAACGATGACAACACTATTTCAGAAGAGATGTCGCCGGTCAAACCAAAAAAAGGAGCAACGAAGGCTAAGAAGAAGACTGTTGAGAAAGAAACCAAGAATGATTCGTCGCTTTGGTCACGCAACGAAGAGATCGCGTTGTGCAAAGCTTGGTGTGATGTGTCTGAGAATAGCATTGTGGGAAATAACCAAAATGCTAAGGGATTTTGGCAGAAAGTGATTAATTACTTTGAAAAAGAGGTTGGTGCAGAAAGAACTTACAACTCGATAATTACCAAGTGAAAAAATATGATTCGTCCTAGAGTTGGTCAGTTTTGTGCCATTTACGACAATGCTTTTAAGAATTATGAAAGTGGTGAGAATGACCTCACTATTTACAGACAAGCGTGTGAAGAATACCTAATAGTGTATAAGCATGCGTTCGTATTGGAGCATTGTTGGGAAATTCTGAAGGACCATGAGGTTTGGAAGGATAATGAGATGCCGGCTTTTTTAAGCCAAGATGTGGGTCGAAAGAAGGCAAGGACTTCTGAAACGGGTTCGGATGTGCCTGATGATGAAGAAGTAGTCGTTCGAAATGAGCGACCAATTGGTCGAGATGCCGCAAAGAAAAATAAGAAGAAGTCCTCGGAAAGTTCTTCCAAGTCTTCTTATATGGTAGATGTAGCCGAGAAATGGAAAACCATTAAGTCCATTTCTTTGGGAAAGAAGAAGGAACTGGCAGACGGCTACTACGAGTTGAAGAAAAAAGCGCTGGAAATAGAGGCAACAAAAGTTCAAATCGAAAAAGGAAGACTTGAATTTGACCGGCAAAAGAAACAGGATAAAGACATCATATTCTATCTCACATCAATCGATCTGTCTTTGCTCTCAAATTTACGACAAAGGATGCAATAAATGAAGGAAGAAATCAAGGAACGACACAACCTAGATTTTTAGTTTTTAATAAGTGTTGCAATGTTTTTATTTTATTTGAATTATTATGTAACGTTTTAATTATTAATAAAATTTGAGTTTGTGTTAAAAATGTTAAAAAAAAAAAATAAATAATAAAAAAATAAAAAATAAAAAAATGATCATGGTCGCCCTTACTGGGGCACCGAATCGCCTAAAGAAAGCTGATGACTTGACAGAGAAAAATAGAGGGAATGTTACTGGGGCAGCCTAAAGTAAATTGATGCCTAAAATTTGAGGATAAAAGCTTTTATCTTTCCGAAACAGTGTATTTCTATTATTATTTTCCCTTCAAAAGTCAAAAATATCCAACCAAGGATTGATTAACATGAAATCAAATCAAATCCATTTTAAAGAAAAGTTAAATATATACTCCCCTCCGTCTTAATTTATTTGTCAGGATAGAGAAAACACAAAGTTTAATAAAAGTGAGGCCACTTTAATTTTCAACTACTAAAATGGAATATTCAAGTTTTTACTAAATAAGGAATGTGAACAATTAATTTGAGATATCCATAAAAAAAAATATGGACAATTAAATTGAGACGGAAGGAATATTACTATTTGTTTTGATATGA
Source organism: Artemisia tridentata subsp. tridentata (assembly GCA_021014915.2). Classification (NCBI taxonomy): domain Eukaryota; kingdom Viridiplantae; phylum Streptophyta; class Magnoliopsida; order Asterales; family Asteraceae; genus Artemisia; species Artemisia tridentata. Next base: position 164,958,360 of record CP139504.1, on the reverse strand, counting down.
TATCAAATCAACACCATAAATACATTATTTTATTTTGCCGTACAACATATCTTTCTTGTTTAATCACAATTTAGGGTTGTGTTAACTGAACCCTCTCTATTAGGGAGGGTTTTGTCCTTTTGTCCCTTGTCCCTCACTTGTCTCTCATTATTTACGGTGCAGCACAGTTTTTTCCTCAGTTTTTGTTCCGTATTTCTGACAATTTTATAGTTTTTGTCAGTTTCTGTTCCGTATTTCTGTTCCGCACTTTCAGGTTTATAGCTTTTTGATATAAACAAAATTATAAAAAAAAAAAAAAAAAATTCAAAAAAAAATAAAAAAAGAGGGAGGGTCCGGTTAAAAAAAAAGAGAGGGTCCGATCAACATGGGCCCACAATTTATTCATAACAAGACCTTCTGCATCAGGCGGGTTCAGATTAAAAAAATATTAAAAAGTTATTTACCAAGCCATTCATTTTTAAACTCACTGTCACCTCCTTTCTTAAAAAAATAAATGTTTCAAAATAGTTAGGTAGCTATGTATCTAATTTATCATTTTTTTTTTCTTATTGTGTGTAGCCTTCTTTTTTTTGCTATTATTTACCTAAACTTTTAAATTTAACCTTTATGTGTATTTGTTTATGTAAAAAGACCATTTTACCTTATATTTTGTAACCAGTCTATTGACAGCGAAGAGTGAAATTGTTATTTACTTGAATAAAATACACACAAAAATCGAAATTAGAAGTTTAAGATATATAATAGCAAAATAAAAAAGAAGGCTGCATGCACACAATTGATAGAAAGTGACAAGGCATTCCTAGGTAATTATCTTTTTTTATCCTCTTCACTGGCAATTTTTATCTTTCAATACACAGGTAACGATATTATTTCAACATATTTATCTTTTACTCTTTTTGTAATACTGAATTTTAAACTTTAAAATCACATATAGTTATAGTTTTACTTTAGACATTCACATATATATCACAGAAATAGTAAATAAAATGTCAAGTACAACAAAAATGAGGACGGGCGACTAACTTTTGACGGAGACACCTTTGTCCCCACTAAAAGTCACTAAATGACAAAGATTTCGCTGACCTGGCACGCCGAACCAGAAAAATTCAAGTCAACTTTTTAGCGGAAACATGTCCCGCCAAAAGTTTACCAAAGTTTGACCAATTTTCTTATTCTCCCTCGCTAGCTAATTGTTCCCGCGGTTTTTTCCGGCCAACCCTTTTAGCTATGACTTGTCTTCGCAAAAAGATTATGAGTAGAATTTGATCTTTTGGTGAGAACATATCCCCGCCGAAAGTGAGATATTTAAAATTTATTTATTTTATTTATAAATTATTTAAATAAGTTAAAAATCATTTAAATTTATTAAAAATTATTTAAATTAATTAAAAATGATCTACCACTGATTTATCACACACACAAAATAACCAAAAAAAAAAAAAAAAACATAATAACTTAATAAGGATCTCCTTAACCTAAGAATATCTAACGGAGTAAATTGCAAAAACCGTCCCTGTTCTTCCATAAGTGCAGACAGCGTCCCTGTCACGAAACCATTTGATCATTTTGGTACCTGGTTTTAACTGGCGTTAAGTGGATTCCGTTAGCAGTTACACGTTAGCCCTTTTTGGCTAACGACCGTTGCAACGTTCATCCTTTAAACTAATGACCGTTAATAATTTAAATTTTTTTTGTTTATTTTAAGTTTTTCGATTTTTATATACATTTTTTATAAAAAAATTTACGCTTTCATATACGGTTTTTTTATACTTTTTATATATTATATACGTATTTATAAAAACATATATGTTATTATATATATACGTTTTTAACACATTTTTGTATACTTTTTATACGTTTTTATGCACGTTTTTGCATACGCTTTTATATACGTTTGTGTATACGTTTTTATATACGTTTGTGTATGCGTTTTTACATACGTTTTTTTTGTACTTTTTATATATTATATACGTATTTATAAAAACATATATGTTATTATATATGTTTTTATACACATTTTTATACACTTTTTAGACGTTTTTACACATTTTTATATACATTTTTATATACTTTTATACGTTATTATATACTTTTTTATATACTTATTATATACGTATTTATAAAAACATATACGTTATTATATACGTATATAAAAACGTATATGTTTTTATAAAAAAATGTATAAAAATGTATACGTATATAATATATAAAAAGTATAAAAAATGTATATAAAAACGTATATAAAAACGTATATAAAAACGTATAAAAACATATATGTTTTTATAAATACGTATATAATATATAAAAAGTATATAAAAAAGTATAAAAATATGTATATAAAAACCTATATAAAAGCGTATAAAAATATATATGAAAATGTATATTTTTTGTAAAAAACGTATATAAAAATCAAAAAACTTAAAATAAACCAAAAAAAATTTAAATTATTAACGGTCATCTTACTATATTATAAAGCATTAAGGCCTACTAATAATGGAAACTCTTAAAATTAAGTAATCTAAGTTATAAAGCTAAAAGTACAAGTAATTAAAACACATTTTCTAACATTTTCAAGTTCTTAAGCTCAAAGTACAACTAATTAAAATAAAAATACTAACATTAAATACAATAAAGAAATCATTATGTACATTAAATACAATTAATTAATTGGTCAATAAATACAATTAATACAGTTATTAAAACACCCCTTACATAAGAAATACAAATTATTAAGCATATTGTAAAACCAACTTAAACACAATTCCTGCATTAAATGTCACTAATACAAATAAGAGTAAATTACATCATTCGTCCTTGTGGTTTGCGTTGACCGCAGCTTTTCGTCCTTTGACAAAAAAAAAATGCACCGTTTGTCCTTAACTGCCAAACGTTATCCGCCGTTAGTCCCTCCGTCTAACGACTGTCACTAACGCCTGTTAGGTCACCCCACATGACATCCATGTGAGGGTAAAATGGTAATTTTTAGTCATGTTTTTGTCTTGTCCTCAGACTTTACCCACCACAAACAAATGTCTAACTTTCTTTTTACTCTCTCTTATCCACCATATCTTTATCTCTATTCCTGCTTCTCTCACTAGAAAAGCTAATCCCAAACTTAACCCACTTACATCATCACCGATTCACCACCTTCCAATCTCAAAATCGGTGATGCATAAAGCAACACCCCTACAAAAACTTTAAAAACATACGTATGGGTGTTGGTGGTTGTCTACCGCTATAGCCACCCACCGCTGTCAAACTGCCACCGTCACATCTTCCTACCATCTCCGGCCACCATCCAAAAACACATCTACATGTTTGTTTCATATCTGTTAATGAGTTTCAAAACGAAGATTAAAGAAGTACTTTATCTGGTAAATATGTTTAGAGATGGTGAACCACCACCCACATCACCAACGACCACATTGTTGGCGACACCGCCGATAAGATCTTCGGCGGCTCAAACATATGGAAAGCAATTGTGATTTCAAGACCTATGGTTACTGCTTATAAATACGATTTAGAGAATTGTGCCAAATATTTGATATCTAAGATTGAAGATTAGTTGTATTGATTTGAAAAAAAAAAAAAAAAAAAAAAAAAAAAGTTTTGGTTAGTTTGTTGAAGTGATTTATGAAGGTGAAAGACATGTGTAAATACTTAATAGCTATGGAGATTGACTGTTATGTTAACAAAGTTGTTAGATTTAAAAGATACCAGTAATATCTTTTTATGGTTGACAAGCATTCGGGTGTATAGTTTTTGGAAAATGTGTTTAGTTGTTCCTTTCTTGACGAGACTTGGTATTACATTACTAATGTTTCATTTTTCATTATCACCATCTCAATTTTTTTCTTGTGTTTATATAAAGGAAATTAATGATTGTTGAAAACGGGTGGTTGTTTGTATGGGTATAAAGATACTGTTTTGATGTTAATGAAGAGCTGGAAGAAGATGTTAAAGAAACAAATTAGAGAGGATTTTTAAAGCTGAAACAATACTTGAATTAAACTATTAAAGAGGAAGATGATAGTGGTAAAAAAAAATACAAAAATGCCCTCATCAGAGTATCACGTGTGAAACTTTAACGAAGGTTAGCATCCACCATTAGAGAGAAGGACTAACGGCGGATAACGTTTGTCAGTTAAGGACAAACGGTGCATTTTGTTTTGTCAAAGGACGAAAGGCTACGATCAACGCAAACCATAAGGACGAACGGTGTAATTTACCCTACAAATAATAAAGCACATTATATAAATATTCAAGCCCGAACGGGCAACGGGCCAAATGGGCTCGAGCCCGAACGGACATGAGCCAAAGGGAACGAGCAAAACGAAATTCTTGATATCCGTAAATTTTATTTCACGGAAAAATTTTATTTCAGGTACCTACCGCCGCAACGCGCGGGTAACCTGCTAGTTAGTTTAAAGGATGAACATTGCAACGATCGTTGGCCAAAATGGGCTAACGTTTAACTACTAACGGAATTCACTTAACGCCGGTTAAAGCCAGGGACCAAAACGATCAAAAGGTTTCGTGATAGGGACGCCGCCTACACTTATGGAAGACCCGGCACGATTTCTGCAATTTTGAGAAACCACATGGACGGTTTTTGCAATTTACTCTATCTAACGATAAACTGAAGACTTAAAAAATTAGTTAAATAGTACGAGAAGAAAGGAAAATAAGATAATGAAGAAAAAACAAAAATGACTGAATGCAAAACCTGATATGAAATTGAAAAGTAGCTTGAGAAATCCACCATTGGCATCTAAACAGTTGGGCAGAAATTCGATGGCTGAGCCAACACAACCCAAAGGTTTTTTAACTACCTGAAGTAGATTCTGGGCAACAATAGATATGAAAATGACAAAGCGTCGTGAAAAACTTTCTTCAACTGTCCCATTCGATGAACTTCTTGTTTCCGATGTTTTTGGAGAACAAAAGCATTATGAGATCCCATAATCTAACGTCTTTAGGCCTTAGTAGCAGATAGTCTTTGCAAAATGATTTGTCACATGTTTTCTTGGTAGCCATATATGTTCAATGGTTAGTTGTTTATGGGTTTATAAATTATAATAGAAGAAAGGTGATTAGGAAGAAGACGCATAAGAGTAGGCTAATTAGTTGACTATTTAGAGGAAAAATAATGTTGATAAGTGTGAAGTGTGTACTAGCCAGTGGCCGGTTATACACGTTAGATCGTGGAATGCTTTAGCTTTTCAATGCTATTCTCTTTTGGTTAAATAAATTCATGTGCTTCTAGTTTTTGTTCACGTGTATTTGAAATTTTGAACAACTAAAATACAGTAAAAAATAGGAGTACTAGAAATCTAAATACCCGAAGTTTACTTTTTGACATAGCGTTATTAATAGACATTTGATTTTGTGAAATCGATGTTATAAAAATTTAAAGATGATCAAAAATCTCAAATTCAATATTCACATGCTGGAATAATGATGTTATTGTTAGACTATATAATTCCCCGTAGGTATAATAATATTATTAACCATTATTTATAATGGTGAAACCCTATATATTCTAAACTCACAGACCGGGCTTGAGCCTATTTATCCTCAAATACTCTCCCGCAGTTCGAGCGGCGAAATCGCGAAACCTCAGACTGAAGTAGTAAACTAGAAAAGAAAAAAAGAAAAAAAAAAGGAAAAAACAAAAAACATAATAAAACATAACTTTAGTCGATTCATAGCAAAACTGTACCAACGGTCGACTTTAGTCGACTAGTACCAACGGTCGGCTAAGTCGACTGGTAACAAAACCGTACTAACGGTTGACTTTTGAGACTGGTACCAATGGTCAACTTAAGTCGACTGGTGACAAAGCCGTATGAACAATCGACTAACAAACAAACAATAAACCGGATAAAACCAGATTATCCATACCAACCGGATAAACCAAAGTATCCGTACCAAACCGGATAAAACAAAGTATCCTAAACATTTTTTTCTTTCTTTTGACGAACAAAATAAAATCCGTAAACATGATCAAACCAAATATCAAAAACTAAACAATGGAAATCGTATCCGTTCCGATTTGCATGATGTTCCTTACTGTATTATGTCCAAAACTAAAACAATTGAGTCTTTTGCTTGCACGCTCGTCAAGAAAGCAACAATAATCTATCTTCTGAATATGTAGTCTTCGAATATAAAACAATTGATTCCTTTGCATGCATGCTCGTCGAGAAAGCAACAATAAACTATCTTCTGAATATGTAGTCTTTGAATTAAAGGGTGTCGGCTGTTCGTTTTGTATGATAGGGATTGAGGGGGCGGCTTAAGGGGAGGCGGCTCAACTTAGCCACCTAGGTCTGAGGATCAGACCCGCTCCGATACCATGTTAGAACAGTGTAAACCCCCTGCAGTGTCATACTTTATTGATCGATATTTATAATACATAGAAACCCTAATGACCTAACCCACAAGCGGGCTCTGATACCATGTTAGACTACATAATTCCCCGTAGTTATAATATTCTTATTAACCTTTATTTATAATGGTGAAACCCTAGATACCCTAAACCCACAGACCGGGCTTGGGCCTATTTATCCTCTAATAGTTACGAACTGTTTTCATATCTTTAATTAAAACATTAACATAATTGTATTCAAATCTTTTAATCAATATCATAATAGCTAAGCTACGTGAGGCAGATAGTAAATAAACAATTTTATGCCCCTTGTGAAGAATGAGATTAGTACTTAAATCAGTATCTATTTTCTTCCAATCGATTCATGTCTTAACCTTCAATTACAGATTTCTATTTGTTTATATTTCTTGAGATCTAAGAAACAGAGGTGCATTTTGATAGATCCAAGTTTAAGTGGCCGGTTTGCAATTGTATATATGCATGTTCGTTTTAATAGAACTATGCTGCATGTCTACATAAAATGATATGTTTAACGCAAAACACGTTGAAACTGCAACGCTAAGCGGTTAAAATAAATTGTACTTAATAATCATAGGCTGTTTTTTTCTAAATGAAGATCTTTATTAAAACTCAAATTAAACAAGAAGCTCAAAGAATATAGAGTTGCAATAAGGATTTATTTTATCCCCAATTAATATCTGCTTTTTACAATGAAACAAATTTTATTTTTATACCAATATGATGGATATGGATTCTATCTTGATGTCCCATATACCGCTCATACTCCTGTTATTTCCTTATTCTCGTATATATATATATATAGCTTATATATATATATATATATATATATATATATATATATATATTATATATATATACTCGTATATATATATATATATACCTTCATACCATACACTCCCTTAATTATTAGTTAATAATTATCTTATTACTATATGTTAGCATTGATTTTATTATGAAGTGATAGTCATTGTGTTGTAAATGTAATGTGTGTCGAGTAGGATATGTTAGTTAAGAAAGAGTGGGCTTTTGGTGTTAATATTGAATAGAAAAGATCACTTAATGATCTATCCATCCTAAGCCCACACCAAAGCCCACTCCAAGCCCTTTAGGGCATCTCATGTAATACTTAAACACACTCCCACCACATAAGTTATGTGTGCAGTATTGAGATAAGGTGGGAGTGTGTGTTCTTCTCTCTTGTATTTTCTCTCTCAATCTAATATTCTATCAATTTGGTTTTACACATACTCGTCCCTTATATCTTAACTGTACCGATCTATCTTTCTTAAGGTGAATATGATTAGATTATGTCCAATGATCCGCCAGAACCGGAGGGATCTACCCAAGAATAATTCCAATAGCTTAGAATTAGAAGTCCTTAGGTAAGATTGAAAAAAGAAGTAAATGAGAAAGGAGAAAGAAGGGGTTGAAGAATGAAAAAGAAAAGTTTAATGAAAGGGTGAAAAGAAATAGCCCTCCATGAAAACTTAGGTCAGAAACCGGGTCAATACATCTGCTATCGGTATTCACTAAGGTGATACTGATATTGAAGACAAGACGTCATGGACCCAGTGACGCATTGCACCACCCCTCCTACCCACTCAGATATCTCTTAAAAGATATTTGTTTCATTTCTCACGGAGAACACTACATAATCTATCGACCTCTCACTCCGAGATGTGTTGATATTGAAAAGGTGGCACTCTGCTCCATGCCTCCGACGACTAAAACCAAAACGCACATTATTGAGTCTAGAGACATGAGATTCATCAAAGATCTCTTAGGAACACTTCCTATGCAATACACTTGTGTTCATCAAAAAGGAAACAAGTTGTATGAGTCTTAATGAGATCGAAGGATCTTGCCTTGTGTCATGATGGTAACGTGCTTCAAACGGTCTACAGTCTTGAAGTGATACTTCGGTATACTTTAGAGGCTCTCAACGGCCTTAGTAAAGATTAGAGAAAGTTTTCACTCTATGTTGTTAACGATCTCGAAATCTGAACCTGTAAGCACTGGACAACTTATTGCTAACTGTCTTATGCAGGTACTGACAAAAGTCCATTCACCATCATCATATGTTTCAACATCTACAACGTCGACGCAAATGTACAGAAGATGTTGATCAAGGCAAGAACTACCAAAAGACGATTCTTTAAAGATCACAGTGCATGAAGGAACAATGAATCTAGTCTATTCTACATCGACACACAATGTTCAAGTCATTGAAGACAAAAGACCTTATCACTGGGATCATCATTTGAATGACCATCCCTTAGGGGGAGATTGTTAGCATTGATTTTGTTATGAAGTGATGGTCATTATGTTGTAAATGTAATGTGTGTCGAGTAGGATATGTTAGTTAAGAAAGAGTGGGCTTTTGGTGTTAATATAGAATAGAAAAGATCACTTAATGATCTATCCATCCTATGCCCACACCAAAGCCCACTCCAAGCCCTTTAGGGCATTTCATGTAATACTTAAGCACTCTCCCACCACATAAGTTGTGTGTGCAGTATTGAGATAAGGTGGGAGTGTGTGTTCTTGTGTGTTTCTCTTTGTATTCTTCTTCTTTCTTTCTTTTCTTCCAATCAAATATATACACTTTCCATTGTTACTCTACTGTCACGATCTCCTCATCAATCTCTCATCTATCTTTCTCTTATTCTTCATCTATTATATTCTATCTTTATACCATTCGATCTATATCTTTGTATGTCATTCGATCAACAGTTAAGGTGTATGATAAAGGAGTGTTTTTCACTCACAACAAGTGGTATCAACAAGCCAAACAACAAGGAAGGAGGTATTTGTGTTCGATTTGTGTGTTTAAGTAACAAACTATCACGTTTTTATTTCATAAAATCGTGATATTTTTTTCTTTCTTTTTCTTTCTTGGAATCGAACGCACCATTTAATGTTCAAGGCTGTGGTTGTTAATGATCTAATGACTTGGTTTGTGATCTTGTGAATAATCTCTCACTCAAATCTTGTGTTAACGTGTTGGATTCTTGTGGTGTTCTAAGTTTTTAGATCGACACTAATCCAAGAAAAGATCATACGATTTGTTTTTTGGATAGATTTGATTTTTTTTTTATGAGTATAATCTTTGTTTGTGAATTATTGATTTGAGTTGACAATAGTTGGTAAAGGTTGGTGAAAGAAAGTCTTACAAGTCTGTGGCCAAGTCAGTGGAAAAGGCACAAAACGTCAAAGAGTTGGTAGAGTAGGTGAAGCTGCTTTTTATCGAAATTGAAAACCGCAGCCCTATTTCGCAATTCAAAAGCTGAGTTCCTTCGCAATTCAGAAGCCATCTCGCAATTCAACAATATCACAATCTTGTATAAGATTGCGATAAGAGATTTTTTTTTTCGAAATTGTGCTTTGCATGTGTTATCGCTGATGAGTGGCCTTTTACTCATCATTTTATACCCGAAAAACCCCACAAAAATGACCGAAAACACCCAAATGGACCATATATTGTTACAAATATCCTTGGATTGTGTTTTATGTGTTTCAGGTACAAAAGGATTGAAAACGAGGCAAATATGGACAAAACCGAGCATGATATGGAAAAGAGCCGAAAACCGAAGCCGGAAAAGACAATTTTCATATGGATTTAATTCGAGCTCGAAAATCCCAAAACGACCCTTGGATTATTCTTACTTGGCAAAATTGGACCCTAGAAGAACTTTGAAAATATGGCAAGTTTGGTCCTTGAAGTTTCCATTATTACACCTTTGGTCCTTTTATTTAACCCTAAAACTCTAAACTATAATCTTATCCGGATCCTAACATAACCCTTAAACCCATCCCAAAAATAAACCCAATCCCAGCCCACTACACTAAACAAGCCCAAAACCCTTAAACTAAATACGGGGTCAAAATCCCTAGTCAAACCCCCAAACCTAAACACTGTTCTTCTTCCCTAATCATAATTTCTCGCCATTAGCTTAATCACCCAACCATCACCATCACCCTCGCTACCAGCCAAGAAAACCCACATGGTTGTGTTCCCCCCCCTCCTTGCCACCTCATCGATCCAAGGACAAGGAATCCTATCTACGGATGAGATAAGAAGTTGTGGGCACCAAGTTATCATCCAAGGGTCAGAGATTAAAGAAGAATAGCACAGTTGGGAACACTCTCACACAAGAAGCACAACCCAGAAGAAACCCTAGTTATTTTTTTAGTATAAATAGTTTTGTAGTGCTACAGTAGTCGGCAGGTTTTATTTTAGCTTAAATTTAGGTATTTTTCTTTTTTTTTTTGTTATTTATCTTTCATTTAATTTCCAGTAATGTAATTTAATTTCTGTTAATGAAAATTTAATTTTTCTTGTTTTTATTATCTTGGTCAACAAAAGTCAACTTTTCTGTTAAAATGCTTATTTTCAGCTTATTTGCTTTTATTCGTGCTTAGTAGTTTTGTGGTATGCCCATGTAATTCAGTCTACTAGCCTTGTTTGATTGTGCCCTTTTCAGCCTTAGGAAGTGTTAGAAAGTCAAATTTAGCTTATTGAGAATATTGCTTATTAGCTCTCACAAGCTTTAAGTTTTTTTCAGCATTGGTTTTTGGTGTCTTTTGAATCCATTTAGTCCATAGTTAGTAGCTTGTTCAGTCCCTTTACGCCTTGATCAATTCATGCTTAATTTCAGTCCACAATACAATAGCAGACCTAGTTTTTTGCATTTTCTATTTTGCAGCTTGTTTTGATGATTTTTAATTTGCTCATGATAAGTTGTTTTAAGCTGAAATTCAACATAGATAATCTCAGCTGGCTTATCTAGCTATTTATATTTTTGTTTGATTTTTAAGATTTTATTTAAACTGCTTTTTAGGGGCTTGAAAAGCCCTCTTATGCCCTGCACACACATGTGCATCACTAGCCTTATGGCTCTTTTTGCTTATTTTTGAGCTTATTAGAGCTTATCCCTGGTATTTTTAGCTTATTGTGACTTAGATGTTGGTTTTCAGATTGATTGTAGCTCATTCCATGTTTTTAGCTTATTAGGAGCTTATTTGGTCCATTTGCATTTCTTAGCTTTCTTGCCCATCTTCCTTGTTTCTGATCAGATAAGAAATGGCTTATTCTGAGCTTTTTGTGAGTATTAAATAGCTTTCCAGTTTTAAAAATGCTTATGGTTATTAGCTTGTTGAGTTTTTTTTTTTTTTTTTTTTTTTTTTTAAAAAAAAAAAAAAAAAAAAAAAAAAAAAAAAAAAATTTTTTTTTTTTAAAAAAAAAAAAAAAAAAATTAGTAGGCAAAAATGCAATAACTGGGGTTCGAACCCCAGACCTCTAGCTCACAACACCAACACTTTACCAAATGCCCTTGGGTCTTTTCCAGTTATGTTTTGCATTATTTAATTCTTAACCACCTTTTTCATTTTAAGCTATCCGTACCTTATTGCTTATCCCCAGCTTATTTAAATAAGCTGGGACCCTTTTTATATTTTTCCTAGCTTCTGTTTACCTTAAAGTATTTTCACAAAATATTTCATAATTTTCTCTTTTCATTTAGTACTTTTAATTATTTATTTTCTTTTAATTAGTATTTAATTCGTATTTAATTATTAAAAAGTCAAAAAAATATAATTCTTTTTTTTTTAAAATTTTCTTTTGTCATTTAGGACGTATGAAAATTAATTTGGTATTCGTAGGGTTAATTTTTATAGATTGCTAAGTTTTTACTCGTTATTAGTTTCCGGTTTATGTTATTTTATTTTCACTTTCTTAGATATTAGTAACCCAAGTGACCCTCGTCTTTTCAAGCATTTTAATACCAAACCTCATACGATATCCTCAATTTCACACCTCATTGGGACTACGACCCGGGTATTCGCTTATCCGGTTTATTACAATTGATTGTTGCGTTAGATCGTCGCGAGTGGACTTTTCTTCGTGAGAGGTTTTGACTTGTGACGTAATTTTACAAACGAATCTATTTTTGGCGCCGCTGTCCGGGAGGTGTGTTGCGACAATATCGTTACGGTTTGACGATTAGTGACTTGAAGATCCTTCCTCGTGAAGTTTCGTGTTTTTCTTGTGAATAGTTTTTATCAAAAATCCAAAAAATATTAAAAAAACCTTGAAAACCCCAAAAATATTTTCCTTTTCTAAAACTTTTCAAAAAACCCAAAAAGATTTTCTTTTCAAATTTATTTTCCTTTTTCTTTTGTGTTTTTTCCATGTTTCTAAGTTTTAAAAATCCAAAAATATTCTTCTCAATCCTCTTATCCGTTTAATTCTTTATTTCTTACCCTCTATCCGTTTAATTCTTCTTCTTTATGTCTTCATCTTACCATTATGGTTGTGAATGGTGTGGAGGTCCTCCAAATGGTGGAAATTGCCCCGGTTGTAGCATTGTAAATTCGGGAAACGGGTTTGTCTATGACCAAAATCCCTACAATGAAACAACCAATTTCTTTAACCAACCCCCACACCATGAGATGGAGACATATTCTTGTGAATATTGTGGAGGTCCACACCAAAGCTTTGATTGTCAAGCAAGGAATACGTTTGATGCGTGCGATGTGTCGTTGCGGTTTAGCAGTATTAATGCCTACTCAAGTTTTAAATTTATATTTAGCCGACTTATCAATAACACACACACTTAACGAGCAGTGTACCCGGTCAGTATGATTATAATGGTAAGTAGAGTGTCGATCACTAAGAGTGGAACGTATTATCTAGTTATTCTAATCAGTATTTTAATAAATTAAGTTAGCTATACAACCTATTCTAACGCAAAGGGGGGTCAGCCTAAGAGACTGGCACGATTTGGTTGCAATTAATTAATAAACTAAACAAATAGGCACGAATCAGCGAATAACACACACGTACACAGATAAATACTCGAGACAATAAGAAGATCTGTCCTTATGATTAAGTAGATTGTCACTTGTTTTATTGTTAGTTTTATATGAAGTGTATAGTTCGATGCAACGCACCGAGATTAAGTCCTTTCTCGTTGGTTCTAATCTTATCGGCGAGTAAACCCTTAATGATTACTTATGACTATCCTATTTATCTTTCTTCCTACTTTTCTACAGACGATAGAATGCATAGGCGATTTAATAAATAGGCGAGGGCAGAGGCATGGCGACCCGATCAACGCTCAGCTAGACACAGAGGTTATCAATGCACTAATAAAAGTCACCAAAGACATCAACATATAAACTTTAATTAATGAGAAAGCAGTTTTAAGGGAGTGCAATCTTTCCGTTGTCACATTACACAAGCCACCAATCTTGATGAATTAAAGTTTACTAACACAATAAAACAAAACTACTTAATGAATTAAACACATGCAGCACCTTCTTACAGCTCTTGTATCTTTGTTTGGGTGTGTCTTGTGCTGCCTATTCGTCTGAATTCGTCCTAGGGTTTCTGTACTTCGGTCTTCTGTCGAACTTCGGAACTCTTAATTCGTCTGGTCTTTGGGGTATTTATAGTTTCTGTCTGAGGGTAAGATGCGGCGCATCTAGTAAGTAGATGCGGCGCATTGGCTTAACTTCGCGTGGGGTCCAAGATTAATATATTCAGGAATATTCGTACACCGCCAGAAGATGCGGCGTAACTCCATAAATAGATGCGGCGCATGTCCTCTTGTATCTTGGATGGTATCTGGTGAAATCTGGATAGTGATGCGCCGTATGTAATAAGTGAGATGCGGTGCATCTGGAGCAAAATAGTCTTGATCTTGTGCATTTCAGTAGACTCTTAACTTCTTGCATGTTTTGCTCCATAATAAGTCCAAAATCGCCAAGTTTCACCAAATGCTTGTTTTTACCTGAGAATTACAAAAGTAAACGATTAAGTATCAATCCTCATACATAATATAATAAAACAAGTCAAATTAATAGGATAAATGATAGTAATAAAATGTACTTATTTGAGTTCATCAACGTTTGTCTATAAGCAAGTTCCTTGTAAATCAAAACTTCGGTTATGACCATTATCCATACAATTCACCGAATCAGTCACAGCAATCATATTGTTGTGAATACTGTGGAGGTCCACACTATAGCTCTGATTGTCAAACAAGGAACCCACTTGTCTATGAGCGTGGTCCTTGTAACAATTTTGACTATTCTTATCATGACCAACCCCCACAGTACCAAATGATTCATGCACAACCTCAGCCATCATTCACAGAACAAAAAAATGAAATTCTCATTGGTCTTCTTGATGTGCTTAAAGGTCTTAAGGCTGAAATAGCCGAAGAACGAAGAGCACAAGAAAATCATCATGAAGAATCTATGGCAGAATTACTAGCTTGAGAACGAGGAGCGCAAATGCGTGCTATATTTCTCAAGGCTGCCATTCTTGATGACGATGATGAGGAAGACGACGAGGAGAGTGATATTCCTTTGAATGATACCATTTCTCAACTCCCTCAGTCTAGTGCAACCACACCCATATCACCTACTTTGGACTCCGAGGACTCTCTCATTATGGGGGATGAGCATCTTAGCACTACTCCTGAAAAGGAATCGGACGAATTCATCAAGTCTAGTGTTGAGAACCTTTTCCCAATCCCAAGTGAGTCTGAGGATATATCCGACAGTGAAAGTGATGGCTCTTTTCGTAGTGATCATCCTCTTGACACTACTGATGATTTTTCCGAGACGTTTTCTAACCCTCTTTTCAATTTCAAAGATGATTTTTCCTCTAGTGATGACGAATCACTTTCTGATGAAGACGTTCAAAATGAAAGTCTCAAAGTCTATTCGAATTCTCTTTTTGAATTTGATGATGAGTACTTTTCTAGCAAAATAAATCCTCTCTTTGATGAAGAGTTAGAGAACGATGAGGTCAAGGACTCTATTATTTCTAAACTTGATGATATGACCTCAATTCTTAATCCCGGGATTCAAAAGGACATTCTTTCTCCGACATATGTGGCAATTCCCTTTGAGGATCGCCATTATATTGACTTCACATATGTCGTTCGAGTTTTTCTACCTTTCTTCAACTATACGATGACTTGTCCGTTCCTTCTCTCCTTTGGGAGTGAAGACAAAAATTTTAACCCCGGCATCTCCATCTCTCATTCTTTTAAGCCGTGGGTATCTCATCGGAGTGGAACTTTCAAGCATTTCAATGTTTATCCAAACATCTTAAATGAAAGTCCGATGGAGATTTTCTCTTCCACATGCTCCCCCAAGAACAAATGAATTCGGGGCGAGTCTAAGCTATACGACTCGATAAAAACAAGCGCTTCATGGGTGGCAACCCATGCTTATCCTTCTATCTTCTTTCTTATTTCTAACACTAAGTGTGGGGGAATTCCTCTACTTGTTGCTTTGTTGTTGTGTGTTTGCCTTTGTTTTCAGGATTCCCGTAGATCGTGATGATTGATGCGCCTGTTTTCAATCCAGCCGCCCAATATCCGATCTTTATGTTTATGTTTATCCAGGGATATCTTATTAATCTTTTTTTGTGAAAAAAGATTTCGTTTCCACACTTAGATAGTAGTATTACCTTTTTACGTTCTATAGTGTCGGCATAATAGCCGGTACTTTGAATATTGAGGGCAATATTCAATTCTAAGTGTGGGGGGGAATTCTCATTTGACCCAAATTTTAAAAATTTTCACATATTGTACCTACTAGTCCCCTAGCACCCCCGTTTTGACCAAAAAGTTTAAAATTTTTATCGTATTTTTCGTCTAAAAGAAGTGCTTTGCACAATAAAATAATAATTTTCTATACATTAATGCTTCGGCATTAGTGGAAGTTTAGAGCTTGATTAGGCTAGAACAAGGGGAATCCCAACTCTGCCAAAGTGTTGATTTGGCTGCTACCCTTAACGTTTAGGCTAAGTTTTTACGAATTGTGCAAATGAAAATGCTAAACGTGGAGTAGTTGGTTCTCCTTAGAGCTCATCGAAGTTATTTGTGGCTTTTTGTTCCCATAAGCTTATTTCACCCAATACTAGTAATCTAGGAATAATTAAGGGTGTTTGGTTTTGGTGATGATTAGTTTTTGTCTTCTTAAGAAAATTCTTGCTTATAAAAGTTGGGTACACATCAAGGTTACTACAAGTGTCGTGTAACATAAGCGGCGGTTCATAAAGCGGCCCTTGGATCTCTAATTCAGGATGTGTGAGGTCTTGGTCTAACGACCTTGGATCCTCATTTCATGAATGTCTAGAGTCTTGGAATTATCCGTAAAGTTCCGTTTAGTTTATCGTACACGAGATTTGGAGTGGTGGCACTAAAATCAAGCAAAAAATAAATAAATCTTAAAATTATGTGCTATAAGCTACGGTTCGAGATCGGTCCTTGGATCCTTATTTCTAAAAGGCGTTTAGGTCTTGGCTACCCTCTTATAACGGCCCTTGGATCTTTATTCAGGAAGGTGTAAGGTCTTGGTCTAACACCCTTGGAACCTCATTTCCGGAATGTATAAAGTCTTGGAACTCTCCGTTGTAACGGCCCTTGGATCCTTTATTCCTAAGGTATAAGGTCTTGGAATTTCCCCGTGAAGCTCCGTAATTTATGGTACAATAAGAAGTTAAGTTGTTAAAAAAAATTAAAAGAAAAATAAAAAAATAAAAAAAAAGATTAATAAGCCCCATTTTAAATCATCTTGATGTGGACCTCATTTTTATGGCAACGGTTTTCGGAGGAAGATTAGAAACTAGTTAGCATCTAAACTAGGTATCTTTATCGGACTAAAAATTATTGAAACGAGAATTTGAAGAAATTCATTTCTCACCAAAAATAAAATAAATAGAGGAAAATAGGAATTTGGGAACAAGGAGTAATACACAATTAACTTCCATAAGTAGTGTTAGCATTTTACAAAAACGTTTGCACAAGGGTTTTTAAACTTAGTTGGGAAGTATAAAAAAGAGGATAACGATTAAAATTCCCCGGAATCACCCACTTAGTGTGATTCCCGTTCTATGATGCCATTTTTGATAATCAAGCATGTTATTTACGTTTGTTCTCGTTTTAATTTACTTGCATTTTATAATAAAGTCAAAACGGGGTGATATATTTTTTGGTAACCTTGATATTCTTTTGATCCTTTCATTACTTCATATGATCGGATTGCTAGGGACTAGCAATTGCTTAGTGTGGGGGATTGATGAGTGGCCTTTTACTCATCATTTTATACCCGAAAAACCCCACAAAAATGACCAAAAACACCCAAATGGACCATATATTGTTACAAATATCCTTGGATTGTGTTTTATGTGTTTCAGGTACAAAATGATTGAAAACGGAGCAAATATGGACAAAACCGAGCGTGATATGGAAAAGAGCTGAAAACCGAAGCCGGAAAAGACAATTTTCATATGGATTTAATTCGAGCTCGAAAATCCCAAAATGACCCTTGGATTATTCTTACTTGGCAAAATTGGACCCTAGAAGAACTTTGAAAATATGGCAAGTTTGGTCCTTGAAGTTTCCATTATTACACCTTTGGTCCTTTTATTTAACCCTAAAACTCTAAACTATAATCTTATCCGGATCCTAACATAACCCTTAAACCCATCCCAAAAATAAACCCAATCCCAGCCCACTACACTAAACAAGCCCAAAACCCTTAAACTAAATACGGGGTCAAAATCCCTAGTCAAACCCCCAAACCTAAACACTGTTCTTCTTCCCTAATCATAATTTCTCGCCATTAGCTTAATCACCCAACCATCACCATCACCCTCGCTACCAGCCAAGAAAACCCACATGGTTGTGTTCCCCCCCCTCCTTGCCACCTCATCGATCCAAGGACAAGGAATCCTATCTACGGATGAGATAAGAAGTTGTGGGCACCAAGTTATCATCCAAGGGTCAGAGATTAAAGAAGAATAGCACAGTTGGGAACACTCTCACACAAGAAGCACAACCCAGAAGAAACCCTAGTTATTTTTTTAGTATAAATAGTTTTGTAGTGCTACAGTAGTCGGCAGGTTTTATTTTAGCTTAAATTTAGGTATTTTTCTTTTTTTTTTGTTATTTATCTTTCATTTAATTTCCAGTAATGTAATTTAATTTCAGTTAATGAAAATTTAATTTTTCTTGTTTTTATTATCTTGGTCAACAAAAGTCAACTTTTCTGTTCAAATGCTTATTTTCAGCTTATTTGCTTTTATTTGTGCTTAGTAGTTTTGTGGTATGCCCATGTAATTCAGTCTACTAGCCTTGTTTGATTGTGCCCTTTTCAGCCTTAGGAAGTGTTAGAAAGTGAAATTTAGCTTATTGAGAATATTGCTTATTAGCTCTCACAAGCTTTAAGTTTTTTTCAGCATTGGTTTTTGGTGTCTTTTGAATCCATTTAGTCCATAGTTAGTAGCTTGTTCAGTCCCTTTACGCCTTGATCAATTCATGCTTAATTTCAGTCCACAATACAATAGCAGACCTAGTTTTTTGCATTTTCTATTTTGCAGCTTGTTTTGATGATTTTTAATTTGCTCATGATAAGATGTTTTAAGCTGAAATTCAACATAGATAATCTCAGCTGGCTTATCTAGCTATTTATATTTTTGTTTGATTTTTAAGATTTTATTTAAACTGCTTTTTAGGGGCTTGAAAAGCCCTCTTATGCCGTGCACACACATGTGCATCCGTAGCCTTATGGCTCTTTTTGCTTATTTTTGAGCTTATTAGAGCTTATCCCTGGTATTTTTAGCTTATTGTGACTTAGATGTTGGTTTTCAGATTGATTGTAGCTTATTCCATGTTTTTAGCTTATTAGGAGCTTATTTGGTCCATTTGCATTTCTTAGCTTTCTTGCCCATCTTCCTTGTTTCTGATCAGATAAGCAATGGCTTATTCTGAGCTTTTGTGAGTATTAAATAGCTTTCCAGTTTTAAAAATGCTTATGGTTATTAGCTTGTTGAGTTAAAAATGCAATAACTGGGGTTCGAACCCCAGACCTCTAGCTCACAACACCAACACCTTACCAAATGCCCTTGGGTCTTTTCCAGTTATGTTTTGCATTATTTAATTCTTAACCACCTTTTTCATTTTAAGCTATCCGTACCTTATTGCTTATCCCCAGCTTATTCAAATAAGCTGGGACCCTTTTTATATTTTTCCTAGCTTCTGTTTACCTTAAAGTATTTTCACAAAAAAATTCAGAATTTTCTCTTTTCATTTAGTACTTTTAATTATTTATTTTCTTTTAATTAGTATTTAATTCGTATTTAATTATTAAAAAGTCAAAAAAATATAATTTTTTTTTCAAAATTTTCTTTTGTCATTTAGGACGTATGAAAATTAATTTGGCATTCGTAGGGTTAATTTTTATAGATTGTTACGTTTTTACTCGTTATTAGTTTCCGGTTTACGTTATTTTATTTTCGTTTTCGTAGATATTAGTAACCCAAGTGACCCTCGTCTTTTCAAGCATTTTAATACCAAACCTCATACGATATCCTCAATTTCACACCTCGTTAGGACTACGACCCGGGTATTCGCTTATCCGGTTTATTACAATTGATTGTTGCGTTAGGTCGTCGCAAGTTGACTTTTCTTCGTGAGAGGTTTTGACTTGTGACGTACTTTTACAAAACAATCAATCGCAATTACACACCCAGCCTATTTCGAAATTGATCAACAGTTTCGCAATTGGACTAACTTTCGAAATTGGCACATTCTTTCGAAATTGGACTAACTTTCGGAATTGGTACTCTTTCGAAATTGGACTAACTTTCGAAATTTTACATATATTTCGCAATTCAAGCAATCTTTCGCAATTGAACATCCTTTCAAAATTTGACAGAACCATTTCGCTAACACAATCTTAAATACTCTATCTATCGCAATTGTAAGGATTTAAAAAAAAAAAAAATCAAAAAATCAAAAATTTAATCTTTTTCAATTTGGCGGGAAAATATGAGTAAAATTTAATTTTTACAGGATACTAAACTCTTAATTTTTACGCGAAATTCAAATTTTGGTACAACATCAAAAATTTTGGCCCAAAATTCAAATTTTTAGGCCAAAATTTGAATTTTTTCGGCGAAATTTGACGTAAAAATTTTCAAAACTCAAAATTTTCAAATAACCTTAGAATTGCATTTTATAGAGTATTTCAAATTCTGGTAGAGAAATTTTTCAAATTCAAATTTTGGAGGGAAACTAGAAATTACGATTCGACAATCCGTCACCAAACCAAGTTTAACCTTCAACAACAACATCTCCTATTTTGTTGAAACGATCCTGTATCCACTTTATCATACAGTAATCATCAATGGCAACGCACCAAGACGATATCACAGCTGCTTTGTCAAATGGTTTTGCTTCGTTATACAGGGCATTAAACATCAAACCACATAACAACAACCAATGGATTTCATCGTACACTGATAATACGCAGTTTTATATGGGTCAAGAAGGACAAATGGTTGAGGTTATCGGGAATCAGCAAGGAAATGCTATGGGTATACAGACGGGGAATCAAATGCAATATGCAGGGCAGAATACGGGAAATCAAATGGATCAGTTTGTGAATCAGAATGGGGTCAATCAAAATGAAGATTATTGTTTCATGACTTCATCTGAAATCCACAGGAGTGATATAAGTAGAATTGGCAATGTCAATGCAATGACGAAAGTAGAAAAGCTCCAGTACATGTTGATGCTAGCCAACAAGGAACATTCGGGAATACCTTTGACTGCTGAGGAATCCGACTTCGTGCTTTCAACCAGAATCAATGATAATTCTACAGAAGTCACTGGAGTCTCCGACCCTATGCCTAATCAGCAAGAACCAACATCATGCAGTGATTCTGAAACTCCTCCATCCTATGACACAGAACCACTCCATGAGGTACCACTTTCGTTTGCCCATGAAAAGCCACATTCTGTGCCTCTCGAACCTAATTTCGATACATATGTGGGGGAGCAAGTTAATAGCAATATTAACTGTGAAACTTCATATATAGATCCTAATGAAGTTCAAGTTGCATAAAATGATGCTAATGATGAGGCAACCCGTGCTCTATTTGAATCGTTACTTCAAAATTGTCAAATAGAGATTGAAAAGGTCAAAAAGATTAATCGCGATGTTAAGGCCGCGAATGACAACTTGACCGCTGAGCTTAAGAGTTATAAGGATAATGAAAAAGCTTTTGATTTTCACAACAAACGTCAGTCTGAACTTGAGGTTAGCTTAAGAGATTCTGAGTTAAGAGAGAAACGTTTGCAAATAAAATTTGACACTCTCGATGTTAATTTGAATTTGCAAATCAAATCTCTAAACAAAGAAATTTCTGAACTAACCAACCAGCTTTTAAAACAAAAATCAACTTATTCCAATCTTGAAAAAGAAAAGAAGGAGTTGAATGAAAGGTTTTCAAAACATGAAAAGGATCTTCTTAAAGAGATTACTGAAAAAAAGGAAACCATTGAAAAGTTGGAAGATTTACTCGTAAAAATGGGACATTCTACACAAACAATTAATTTGTTAATAAACGATAAAAACCCGATTTTACATACTTTAAAGAAAATGGCAATTGGATGTGAAAACCCTTGTAATCTCAAAAAGGCTCAGAAAAACCAGAATGTGTTATATGATGGTACTCTTATAAATGATGTGCATGATCCTCCATCGGGTTATGATTCTGTTGAGACGATTAAGATTTCCGAAGAGAGTAGAATCAAAATGCGACAATTGAACAGAGAAATAAAACCCATAGACTATAATGAACTTAATAAACTTTCTGGGGTTCATCTTGTTCAAAAAGAGTCACCAATGTTTTTCAAAAAACCAGTGGCTGTCGCAAAACGAATATTTGTCTCAAAACATCTGTCTAACATTCAACAAATGGCATCTAAAAACACTTATGATTCAAGTGCAGCTAGACTATATTTGGTGGATCTTAAACAGAGAATTGAAACACTTCAAAGTATTGTGGCATCCAAAACAAACAGTAACAAGAAAGACTGGTTTTCAAGCTTTCATACTGAACTAAAAAGAATGTTTGACAATGACATTAATCCATACATTGCTGCAATCTATGCGGTTGTTTAAAATGTGGAACACAATCTTTTGAAAGAGTCAGCAGAATTCGTTAAGTACCACAAATGCTTAGTGAAGGAAGCTAATGAATACTTGGAACGAATAAAGGTTTTGGAACATCAAAATGACTCTCTCTCCTTCGAAGCTCTATCGAATGACATTATGTCTATTATTTACCAAACATATTCTGTTGAGGATGATGAACGACTTCGAGCTGAGACTTTCGAAATTGTTGTAAAATATGAAAAGGCACTTGCCAAGATTGAAAAACAAAATGTCACATATTTAAAACAACTTGATCAGAAAAAGGAAGAATGCAAGTATGACAAATTGTCCTATGAGCATTCCTACTACAACATGCAAAAACAAATTGATCTTTTGAAGTCTCAACTTGAAAGTCAAAAAGGGCAGGGTGAGGAAACTACGGGTATAGCACCATTAACCCCCTTGCCTAGTGAGAAACAAAAAGGGAAAGCTGTTGTCAAAACAACAACATCGAATGTAATAGCGCCTGAACTTGATAGGATTAGTCTCACTAATGCGTCTGCCTCTACATTTCAAACATTTAGGGCGTTAGACAAATGTGAAAACGATAATCCAAAAGAGTCTAGGAATGCTACTACAAAATCAAAGGACAACAAGCTAAATCCAAATGTGTGTGCCCCTAGGAATAGCTCAACGAATGTGACCATAAAAACTGTTAAAGAATCTGGTGATTCAAACGACATGGTCCACAATCAATACCTAGAAAAGGCTAGGAAAAAGGCACAGATTCGAAAAGATGGAATTTTAGGTACAAAACCTACAGTGATGAATTCTACAACATTACAAGGCACTGCTAGTATTAGTATACCACTTCCTAGGATCATTCAACTAAAGACTAGGGATTGGCTTGCATCTAAAAGTAGTTGCTCAAATGAAAATGCTAAGCATGTAGAATGCAACACTAAGAATTCAAATTCCTCTTCGAATGAAGACAAATCAAGTGCTAAGGCACAATCCTCTAAGACACCAAATAGCAACAAACCCGTTGCTAAGAAACAAAAGGCTAAGAAACCAACTAGGTGGATCTCTACAGGACGTAGTTTTTCTCAAAATGAGACTTCCGCTGCATCTGAAAAGAAAACAACTCCTAGATCTTGCCTTAGGTGGATTCCTACGGGAAAAGTTTTTAAAACAGTTGGTCTTAGATTGATTCCCACAGGGAAGATTTTTGATAGCTGCACCACAACAAGTAATAGTGAAAATCATCAGGATAAGGATGTAGAAACCACTACAACCGTTGCTAGTGGACACCCTCAATGTGATAATTCATGTTCTTCTAACACTATTATTTGTGCATATTCTTCTTTTGTGGATTCTGTGAATGTAGGTACTCATGAAAGTGTTGAGATTTCATACGCTGAATGTGGAAAAGAAGAGCTTTATGCCAACATTTCATTTGGAAATCCTGATCTTATTCCACTTTTAACTCCACTTTTACTTGTTCATACTTAATCATTCTTTGTACATATATACATTTTTTTGAAAAAAACTCAAAAGCAAAATACAAAAATAGAAAATTTCAAAAATCCAAAAATATTATTCTTCGACATGTCTCTCGTATAATCGATATTATGTACGTTCCTAGAAATGTCATTTAACATTGATACGGGCATGTACAGATGCTTGAGCGAGAGTTCATTTAAATGTTTTCAAAACATGTCGTCTATCAAAGTTTTTCTTAATGGCTTCTAATCATATCGGATTAGGACCTGCGCTTAACCCAATGGCTCTTGGACACATCAGTTCAGGACCCGCACCTCAAATAAAGGAAAGTGTTGTGCAAAACCAATATCTTTTTCAAACACTTATCCTAAAAACAAATGAAGATATTTCTCCTACCATATCTTCACATATTTTCAAAATCTTCTCTATCTTGAGCACATTTCCTTCAAGAAGTTTCAAAAAGATTTTTCAAAATCTTTCATAAAGTGCTCAAGATAACTCCCTCCAAAACCCGATAAAACATGCTTTATTTTGAGGGGGAGTAATTAAAAAAAAAAAACATCTTTGTTCCAAAAATTTCATGCTCAAAACCGTCTTTCTCTCCAAAAGTTTCATTTTAATCAGTGGGTATCAAAAATACCACTTCATGCTATTTTTGAGGGGGAGAAGATGTGATTAAAATGTGATCAAAAGCGAATCTCAAAAAGAGCTCTCCAAAAAGACTCAGCATGAACCCTCGAATTGACGAAAGCTAAATGTCAGTAATCGAAAAGTCTAGTCCGGGACGGGTAATAATTTCAAGATGGTTATCCATTGATGTAAACGTGTCTCGCAAAGGACTTGTCTGAGTAGAATGTACCAATTCGAGAGATGATCTTTTGATATGACCGGGACGGGTAATAATTTCAAGCTAGTCTAACTAGTGATGTAAACGTGTCTCGCAATGGTCATATTAAATGAAAATCGATCATTTCAAAAATGTGCGAACTCTACCCAACATGTGCAATTCTTTCTGAAATCTCATATGCACATGTGAAGGGGGAGTATTTCAGAAAATGCAAAACTCTCGAAGTGTTATCTAAATTGTTTGAGTCATAAACACTTTGAGAGATTTTCACAAATGGTTTTATGGCAAGTGATCAACAAACCTAGGATAATCATGGTGTTATAAGGTGATTATGGTTAGGTTATGTCCTATGATCCGCCAGAGCCGGAGGGATCTTCCCAAGGACAATTCCAATATATTAGAATTAGAAGTCCTTAGGTAAGATTGAAAAAAGGAGTAAATGAGAAAAGAGAAAGAAGGGGTTGAAGAATTAAAAAGAAAAGTTTAATGAAAGGGTGAAAAGAAATAGCCCTCCATGAAAACTTAGGTCAGAAACCGGGTCAATACATGTGCTATCGGTACTCACTTAGGTGATACTGATATTGAAGACAAGACGTCATGGACCCAGTGACGCGTTGCACTAACCCCTCCTAGCCACTCAGATATCTCTTAAAAGATATTTGTTTCATTTCTCACGGAGAACACTACATAATCTATCGACCTCTCACTCCGAGATGAGTTGATATTGAAAAGGTGGCACTCTGCTCCATGCCTCCGTCGACTAAAACCAAATCGCACATAATTGAGTCTAGAGACATGAGATTCATCAAAGATCTCTTAGGAACACTTCTTATGCAATACACTTGTGTTCATCAAAAAGGATACAAGTTGTATGAGTCTTAATGAGATCTAAGGATCTTGCCTTGTGTCATGATGGTAACGTGCTTCAAACGGTCTACAGTCTTGAAGTGATACTTCGGTATACTTCAGAGGCTCTCAACGGCCTTGGTAAAGATTAGAGAAAGTTTTCACACTATGTTGTTAACGATCTCGAAATCTGAACCTATAAGCGCTGGACAACTTATTGCTAACTATCTTATGCAGGTACTGACGTAAGTCCATTCACCATCATCATATGTTTCAACATCTACAACGTCGACGCAAATGTACAGAATATGTTGATCAAGGCAAGAACTACCAATAGACGATTCTTTAAAGATCACAGTGCATGAAGGAACAATGAATCAAGTCTATTCTACATCGACACACAAAGTTCAAGTCATCGAAGACAAAAGACCTTATCACTGGGATCATCATTTGAATGACCATCCCTTAGGGGGTTAGCATTGATTTTATTATGAAGTGATGGTCATTGTGTTGTAAATGTAATGTGTGTCGAGTAGGATATGTTAGTTAGGAAAGAGTGGGCTTTTGGTGTTAATATAGAATAGAAAAGATCACTTAATGATCTATCCATCCTAAGCCCACACCAAAGCCCATTCGAAGCCCTTTAGGGCATCTCATGTAATACTTAAACACACTCCCACCACATAAGTTATGTGTGCATTATTGAGATAAAGGTGGGAGTGTATGTTCTTCTCTCTTGTATTTTCTCTCTCAATCTAATATTCTATCAGTTTGGTTTTACACATACTCGTCCCTTATATCTCAACTGTACCGATCTATCTTTCTTATATTCTCCATCATATTCTCTTCTATCTTTATACCATTCGATCTTGTTCTTGAATAGCATTCGATCTACAGTGTGATTATGGTATGATAAAGGAGTGTTTTTAGTCACAACACTATACAATCCAGCTTAACCATCGATCTCAACTTCACTGTAAAAAATGTCGGGAGAAGCCAACCGAGTAAGATTATCCTATATATAATTTACCATCAACTTTTAGCTACAGTTCGTAGCTACAGTTGACGCAATAGTGTTGGGCTATGTTCTCTTGGGCTGTGGCCTGCTGCTTTTCTCCCTTTCGTTCCTTTCTTCACTTCTTTAGCTAACAATCCGGTACCTACCACCTCATTTGTTCTTGCACCTTCTACTGCCCCGTACCCAAACCCTAATTGGTTAACCGTGTTGTTTACTTGCGGATCGGTTATGGTCTTTTAGATTTCTTTTACTTATGTAGATGCTCTTTGTGGTAGTTACTTCCCCCCCCCCCGGTAGGTTGTTTGCTCATCGTTTGGTTGTATGGTTGCGGATCGGTTACATTGGCTTTTTTTTGTGATACTTAAGGATGGATCGGTTGTTATTTTTCCTTATGCGCCTGTTTTTTTTTTTTTTTTTAGGTTATTTTCCTCATATGCCGCTATTTTGTTTCTTTAAGGTTTATGATTTAGATCTGTGTTGTCTATCCGTTTTAAGGTTCTTTTTTTTTGCTTATGTGCCTGCTTCATCTGTTTTTTAGGCCTTACATTGGAATTTTAGATCTATAGCTTTTTTTTGTGGTTTATGGTTTAGCTCTTTAGATTTTTCAGGTTCCTTTTCCTTATGTAGATATTCTTTGTGGTAGTTGCCTTTTTTTTTTTTTTTTTACTTTTTTTTGTTGCAATGGGTTGTTTGCTGATTGTTTGGTTGTATGCTTGCGGATTGGTTCGGCTGTCATAGTTCTTATTTGCCTGCTTCTTTTGCCTGGCCTTTTTCGAGCTTACTTCTTTTTTGTATATAGTTTCTTTATGTATGTTTATGCAGTTACTCTTTCATATTGTGATGCGTTTGTTGACTCACTTGATATGTCACCTATACCTGCTATTAGTGGAAATAGCAGATATGAGTGCCATATCAAGTGGTGTAACGAACGTTTCATATTTTTTCCCTGGGATTCAGTTTACTTATTTGCCTTTTTCTTCTTCGTTGGTCCCACAGCTATATAATCAGGTGGTGGCAAGGCAATTACCGGACGGCATACTGTAAACAATAGCTGCACAACCGGTCTTATTTTGCAGCCACCATCTCTTCTCAGCTGTCTCTGTGCAGCGCCTGGGATAATTTCCTCACATTACATTGTCTGAACACATGTTGCTTGGCAAGACAACTAAGAATGTGGTTGCAGCCATGCCGTGTGTTTAATGTTCCTTGCAAATGTTTCGCCAATGCATTTCTTAAATGAGAGAATGCTCTCCAGAATGTGGTAACTACCTCCTTTTACTCTTGCACTCTCCTATATATAATGGCCCGTGGGCTTTTGTTACAGTTGTTGTACCATATCCCGTTTTTTCTCTTTTATTTGTTCTGTCACTTCTTTTAACCTGTTTCCAATCACTAACAGATGATGGAATGCGTTGGAGATTTATACGTGTCTCTGCCCTGTGATGTTTGTGCAGTAGACTGTGATGAGTCTGTGAGGCTGATTTAAGAAATGAATCCCTGGCACTTGGCAGGGCAAACTTTTAGGTTTGCAACCGTGCCAGGTGTATTTACTTCTTGCAATCAGTTATTATTATCAGTCTAATGATATAAAACTCATGACTTCTTCAGAGATCTGAGCTAAAATGTTTGCGTTTGTCACTTATTGGTTGTAACCTTCTGACGTCTGCTGTAAAAATTTTTTGCTTCTCATATCAAATAATTCACACGCATGGATGTTTGCGCAATAGGCTGTGATGACCCTGTGAGCCTGATTTAAGAAATGAATGCCTGGCACTTGGCAGGGCAAACTTTTAGATTTGCAACCGTGCCAGGTATATATATTTCTTCTGACTACTTATTAATATCAATCCAATGATATAAAAGTCATAACTTCTTCACAGATCTGAGCTAAAATGTTTGACTTTGTCACTTATTGGTTGTAACCTTTTGGCGGCTGCTGTAGAAATGTTGTGATTTTCAGATCAAATAACTAACAATTTAAGAAGTTAATCCCTGCCAGTTGGCAGGGCAAACTTTTAGATTTGCAACCGTGGCAGGTGTGTTTACTCCTTGCGATCGCTTATTAATATGAATCCAATGATATAAAACTCATGACTTCTTCACAGATCTGACCTAAAATGTTTAACTTTGCTGCTTATTGGTTCTGATAGACTGTCATGAATCTGTCGTTCTGAATATGTGGCTTTTGGTAAGCCAATCTTTTCGATTTGTACCTGTGGCAGGTCTATTTACTTCTTGCAATCAGTTTTTAATATCAATCTAATGATGCCAATTTCTTAATTTGTCTGCAGGTCAAAGCCAGATAACGTCAAACTAAAGATTGTAAAAAAAAAAAAAAAATGACAGAATATCAGCGATGGATGTATGGCAACCAGTCACGGTTACTGCATATATGCAGCTATACCTGATTTCGTATGGTGTATACATCCATCGTTGATACTTTGTTGTTGTTTTTTGTACTGCACAATTTTTTTACGCTCAGCTGTCTCACTGCATACAATTGCCTCCTTTCAACTGCCCTTGTGTTTACATGGTATTTACACTCACCATTCATAGTTTTAAAATCTTTGCGTACTGATTCTCTTCATATATATAGTTTATTTATATTTTTTTATTCTTCATCTTTGTCTTCTTGCATATTCATGTACATACTTTGATCATCTTTTTCTATTCTTCAGATTACCTGCTCCATCTACATGGGTGTTCTCTGTCGTTTACATGCTGATATAAACTTTGCTTTGCCCCAGCTTCAATTCATAATGGAATGCAGTATATATATATATATATATATATATATATATATTATATATATATATATTATATATATATATATATATATATATATATATATATATATATATATATATATATATATATAACATGCAGAATACATAAATACATACACACTTTTTTTTGGGTGCATATCTTTGTTATTCATTATTCTATTAAAAGGTTTACACTAACATTATATATATATATATATATATATATACTTTTTACTAGAAGAATTAATAACAAAGATATGTGCCAAAAAAAAAGTGTGCATCTATTTAATGCATGTTATATATATAACAAAACACGGTCACTGATAATTGACTACAATTTTGGAAGATCAACCCAAAGCAAAATAGTATAGTCTTAGAAATGATTTGGTGCAGATCGCTTCTTCACACTATCCTATTTCACTTCTGACTGATCTTCTAAAATTCAGCCATATTCTTGGCCGTGAATTTTTATCAGAGGAATCCATATCTCGCGCGCAGTAAAAAAAAACCCAAAACACACGTAAGGCGAAAAAAACAACCTCACAGCCCAACACTGACTCCAGCACTGTACGTTTTCTCCTGTGTCTTGCTTCAAACAACAATTTTCCTTCAATAGAAGTTAATACTTTTTCTGCCTTTCTAAAATGCCTTTTTCTGAATGGTTTACAGCCACAGTATTTAGGCGATGATGATAGCTTTGCACATTCCCATTTTTCCAGCTGTACGTTCGTCGGCAGGGCAACCATACTATCGGTTGCAGCCACAACGCACAATTCATGCTGATTGCAAACGTCCATGTCTGAGCCTTACTGCCGTCAAAACATCTAAGCCCTCACTCGGCTGCCACTCCTGATCTGAGGTATGTTGGATTGATTTACCTGCCGGTAACCATTTACTGTCCATCAATCAATTACTAATATGTCACCTTTTTCTATTTCCAGATATTAACAATTGACCTTAAGCAGCAACAATAGATTTTTTTTTTTTGCATACTCATAATTGTGGTGGCACAAATGGTTTTGGTAAAAAACATTCTTCAGTCCAGAAAGAAGGATGAGAAGCGGAAGAGAATGATGTGATAAGTAGTTTGATCCAAATTTCTTCTTCACAACATCCTCTTCCGTTTCCCATCTTTCTTTCAGACTTGAACCATATTCTTCACCAGAACCACTTGTCTCATTACACTTCCGCCTATGCAAAAAAAAAAAAATTACCTTTTACTCGCACATAACATAAACCTTATGTATCTGCCCTTTACCAGGTAAAAAGAATGTTTCTTCCTGTCTCTTGCTTCAAACAGTCATTTTTCGTCAATACAGGTTACTGCTTTTTGTCCCTTACTAAAATGCATTTTTCTGGATGCTTTGCAGCCGCAGTATTTAGGCGATGATGATAACTTTGTGCATTCCCATTTTTCCAGCTGTACGTTCGTTGGCAAGGCGACCGCACTAGCGGTTGCACCCACAGCGTACATTACAAGCTGATAACAAACGTGCATATCTGAGCCTTACTGACATCAAAACATGTGCTACTTCGCTCACCACGACTCCTGATCTGAGGTATATTGGATTGATTTATCTAAAAGTACCCGTTTGCTGTCCATCAATCATAAGTTTATATACATTTTACCCAGATTTTTTCGTCTATCAATATCTGTAACAGGTCATATATTCAGCAACACCACTACGTGCGCCACATGAATACACCAAGGATCGTTAATCTGACCTTCACCTCGAATTCCTTTTGGTATTTTAATCGTCTATCAATATGTCTGGTGCAGACTATTGTCTAAAGACTGTTTGAATAACAAAAGGGGTTCGAAGTGGAGATCAGATTTCCCACCTATATGTTGCTTTTAAAAAAAAAAAAAACTAAACATAAGAAACAAACACTATTTGGCACTTTTTCTTTTTTTCCTGATACTAACAATACATGTCATATGTTTACAATTCTTGAAGAAAGATGGGAGACTGGAGAGGATAGTATGCCGTGTACTTTGGCACACCTTACTTCTTTGCACTATCCTCTTTTGTTTCCCATCTTTCTTCGATAATTGGCCCATACTACTGATCAGCATCTTTCGGATGCACATGAGATCAGCTTTCGCTATCAGCAAAAAAAAAAAAAGTAATACATTGCCTTTGTTTCTTAAAGTAAAATTCTTCTTTTTTAGCAAATGCCTCACAGTTAAACTGTCAGTTGATAAGGCAAAACAATGTCTGCAACTTAAACATAGTTGGTCATTCTAAGTTCCCATACAGTTCCTTTTGTTCTTTCAACAACCTAGCAGCTCGCTTGGTGCAAGCAGTTGCACAAAGGAAGGTGAAACAACAAATGGAACTGTAAGGGGATTTAGAAAGTTTAACTAAATTTTTTAATAAACAAGTAAACAACACTGGCTACCAAGAAGGGTTTGGATAGGAGGCGGTAGAAGGTAAAAGAATAAATGAGGTGGTAGGTACCGGATTGATAGCTAAAGAAGCAAAAGAACAAACGAAAGGGAAAAAGTAGCAGCCTACAGGCCAAAAGAACGTAGCCCAACACTATTGCGTCAACTGTATCGCAAAGCTATAGCAAAGACTTGATGGTAAATTATATATAGGATAATAAATGACGTGGGTGCCGCACTATTAGCAGTCTTGAAAAGGCTAAAAGAAGCGATAGAACAAACCAAAGGCGAAAAACAATAACCCATGACCCAAATCCGACCCCAAAACTACAACAAAAACTGTACCAAAACCCAACGCTTCATTGTATATAAAAGAATATTGTCACGCAATGGACTTGATGAGTTCTCAAGGTTCGCATAAACACTCTCATTATTACATTTATCTATTTTACCTTCTTTCTTTTTCTGACTTTCTAAGACCCCTTTTTCTCAATGGTTTGCAGCCACATACTTTAGGCAATGATGATAACTTTGTGCACTTCCATTTTCTCAGCTACATGTTTGTTGGCAGGGCAACCACACTTTTGGTTGCAGCCACAGCGTGCATTTAATGCTGATTATATATGTGCATATCTGAGCCTTACTGACATCAGAGCATATACCCCCTCACTCAACTACGCCTGCTGATCCAAGGTATGTTCCATTTCTGGCATTTCGTTATCCAATGTATATTTAGTAATCATATGCTTCTATTCTAAAAACTATCTATTTGTTTCAGCATACACAGTTATTCTAAGATCCTATGGTACACCCAATTGTTCAAAGAAATTTGAAACAACAAAAGAACCTGTAAAGAGTCTCAAACCACCTACCTGCATTCCTTTTTTTCCTTCTATCCAAGTCACAAGATCATAAAAACAAGCTAAATATCAAAAATAGACAAAATATCAGTGATGGATGTACCGACACCAAACACAACTGGTGCCGATTTTGCACGGTGTCTGCATCCATCATTGATATTTTGTTGCTATTTTTGTCCTACCAATGTGTTCGCAATCACATTCTCAGTATCTTATATTGCCTGCGACCAAAAGATAAGTATTACTTAGATCAATATGCTCAATTTAAAGTACAATTACTGTTCGCCTGCATAATCTCCTTAAGCATTCTGCCCACCACTGCTGTAACGCTTAACTTATTTTCCTCTTTTTTATGGCAGTGAATGATGCACAGTTATCTACTCCTACTACCATTTTTCAGGCAGTTACAAATACTACAAGCACTCAAAACACCAAGAACTGATGTTAACCACCATGTTTTCTTGCTGTATAAGCCCTTTATCTGTAAGTAATATTTGTTCCTCTTTTCACAATTGAATCTGACCCTGCTCCTACCGCATATTCTAACTAGAATCCTGTTTGTCAATGGTTTGCAGCAGCATTCTTTAGGCAATGACGATAACTTTGTACATCTCCATTTTCCAAGCTGCATATTCGTTGGCAGGGAAACCATACTTTGAGTTGCAGCCACACTGTGCATTTAATGCTGATTATATATGTACATATCTGAGCCTTACTGAAACCAGAACTAATGGATTTTCTTCATTTTGACAAACACGCTTCTACAAAACAACAAAACCAACCATACAAGATTTTATATTTCATTGCCTATGACCAAAAGATAAGTATTACTTAGATCAGTATCCTAAATTTAAAGTGCAATTGTTCTTCACATGGATAATGTCCTTAAACATTCTAACCATTGCTACTGTCAGACTTAACTTATTTTCCTTTTCTTAATACCAGTGAATGATGCGCATTTATCTGCTCCTGCTGCCGTTTCTCAAACGATCACAAACCCTGTGACAAGTGCTAGGTCAGCGCCAATAACACAACGAGCTGCTGTTAACCGCCAATCCACAGGTACTATTAATCATGTTTTCTTGCTATAGACATCGACAACGATAACATTGTACTGATACAAACCAGTTCAAAGACACTCCAATTCAGGTACCTAACCTTTACCGTGCTCATTAATTTCACTTGTCAAGACTACAACCGATCTAAATAATCTAAACATTAGTCATAAACGTTGCCACTAGGACTACAGATGATCTTATACAGCGCCTGTCAATATTAGCAATTGAAGACTATTTGATATTGTTTCATTCTTGATACTAACATTTGATATACTGTTTCTAGAATACTTACTTTTTCCCCTACATATTTATACCTGTCACTACACACAAAGTTCTAAACACAAATATGATGCGCTTATAAAAGATAGATGGCAATTACAAGAGAGTGCTGTGATAAGTGCTTTGGGCCAAATCACTTTTTCGCAACATCCTCTTCCCCTTCCCATGTACCTTTTTTAAGCAAACCATCTTACTAATCAGAAGTTTATGTAAAATTCCATGTACAAGTATACATTAAAAAGCTTAATATCGTAGGTACAATAAACCAACTTTGAATATGGAAAAATAAACAAAATCATATATTCTTCATTTGCTAATATTGACAGGCGCTGTAGCAATATCATATATACAATTTTGCAGCCAAATAGCTTAAGATCTACTGACTTCTTGCGAATTTTCGTTGTGACAGATACAGACAAAGAGCAATCTATTGTCACAGATTTAGGATCCTATCAGCCAAGGTATACAATCTTATTTGCGCATATGATAATTACTTTTTTCACGCCTGGAGAGCTTACAAGATTATCTCATTTCAGCTTGCATGTCCTTTTACATGATGGCCTTCATTTGGAAATTCACAGCAATGGGTAACAGGTAAAAAAAAAATAAACCTTTCCTCTGTTCTTAGCAACCTGTTTGGATTAAAAACAAAAAAATAATCAACTATGTTTTTTGCTTTTCACTCAATCACAGGTTGTATGCATTCCTGTGTTCTTGGCACCCTATTTGCATTAAAAACAAAAAACGTAAGTACCACACTATCACTTAACTTAAATTCTGAATTTTATTTACTAAAATATCTTACAAACAACATAAAGTTCCTACACATAGAAACTAGCCTTTATTCAAACACATCTTACAATCGACTAGCATTAACCATAAAATGTCCTCCAATTGCAGCCACACACTTAGAAACGCATTACACCCTGAAGTTTCATAATAAACACATCATTGTTACGCGCATTTAGCCCAAATTCAGCTGCTACTAAGCGCATCTGCATGAGTTTCTGTTCATCTTTTACTATCACTTCTCTTAGATACTCTGCTGTTTTCTGAGCATGGGTATTTCCAACACCTTCAAGCTCTTGAATAAAAGTAACCCTGTCACGGTTAACAGCAGCCAACCTATCACAAATGACAGTCAGTTGCTGTGCCATATGAACATCCTCGATACTAGCTTGACGACAATACAAAACCAATATGTCAGACCAACTACTAGAATTGGCCTCAGCTCTTAGCTGATCACACTTAGGATACCTAGACATTTTCTTTTCTTAATTTTCTTTCACACTTATCAAATGACTTATGAAAACAAATGTCCATTTCAGTTATCTTAAATAGGAAAACCAGATCCAGGAAAGATACTCACAAGATTGCCCATATCTATAATGCACACTGCCCACATCTATCTACTCAAACATAATTGGACATTACTGTTTTGCAGGTTTTGTACTTATGCTCACAACCTTTTTTACAAATGCCAAAATCTTGACAGGTATCCAAACTTACCAGCCACATATTATAAACTAATTTATTCTACCATGCCTTTTTCTGCTAAACCATATCAAGGTTCAAAACCATTACACATTATTGAACTGAGGCCTTTGAAAGTGTACAGAAATAAACAGCCAAACATTAACAGTATATCTTATCTACCATTTCTTTATCCTTTGTTAATGAACCTCTCGCTTTTATTCATGCAGCTACAACAGAAACCCCAATACAAGTGCATCAGTGCGTGTCACGTAAGACAACTATGATCTGCTTAGGACTTTCATCTCTGCAGAAAATTACTTTCCTTCCTGCAGAAAATGCATCCTGTGAAAATGTTGACAACTGCAGCCAACATTCCAATTACTTACATTTGTATATGTTATTTGCCTTAGGTAATAAAAATTGAAAAGCAAAGATTCATTGTATAACACAACAAAACAACCGACAAACATACCAAACACTTCGTCGCACCGCCGCAACGCGGCGGTTCGACGCACATCTCGGGAGAAGCCAACCGAGTAAGATTAACATAATCTTGAGGACAATGAGCTGATAATCCAGGAAACATTAGCCCAATCAATCGAACACCTATTAGAACTATCCCTTCTTTGTATTTTCTTCCGTAGACATGGCAAAGCAAAACTTCTTACCAATTCAAAGGCTGCATTCAGGTGCACAAGTGCCAATTTTTTCGAGAAGTAATTCTTGTTAGGTACTTCTTTCACAACCTGGAAAAAAAATCCAATATCGTCTTGTAAAAAGTTGCAACGTTAAAATACCTTGAACTAAAAGAGTGATCACAATCTCAAATTAATCACGATGAGCACGGACCACAAATATGGACAAGTATAGATTGTTTAATCCAAAAAAAAATAAATAAATGAAATACATGCCCATTGTAGAAGCTATTGAAGTGGTAACAGTAGCCAAAGTGCTTGAATCAAAAGTCAGAATTATCAAATGGTACTCTGGGGATAATGTCATTTGCATAAACGAATCGAAAGTACCTGTTTACACCCAACAAGTCTTCCATGAACCTACAAAAGTTATCGTCTCCAACTCTTGGCTGTCCAAATGTGTACACACCTTCAAGTCTTTCTAGCAACTCAAACTCGTTATGGAATGCTAGTATTGTTGGAAACAAGACCGCAAGTGCACCTCCCAAACTGTGGCCTGTGACCATAAACCGTGCATTCCTGTATTTCTTAAGTTTTTCTCTTAGTAGTTCCCTAATCTTGTAGTAAGCAAAGGTGTTTCCATTTTGCTTGTCCTCTTCGATTTCTTTAGGCCACTTTGCGTACCTTTCTTTGCATTTTTGTAACCCTAAGGCTTTTAAGAAACCCATGTGAACTTTACCTATGTCTTCAAGACGGAACCATGAAAAATCAAAATCCATACACCAATCATCTGCACAAAAGGCAGATGTTCCTCGAAAAGAGACACATATTAACTCATGATCCCCATCGCTAAATACAAATGCTTGAGTCGATGGTGTCTTCTCCGTCATATCCCCATCGCTAAATACAAATGCTTGAGTCGATGGTGTCTTCTCCGTCATATCGAATGCTAAAGAAATATGTTGTGGAATCAAGACATATAATATGGTATGAAAGAATGAAACATGGATATTAGTTGATTCTTACCATTCGAACAGTTGTAAAATCCTATATGTTCCATCTGTAAAATAGTGTGTAATTTACATGTTAGTTTAGTTAGATTCAGTTCTTAAGTTATGACCTACACCAATGGATTATACTCATTAAATTTGTGATTAAGCTACCTACCAATTGTCTTTGACTATTTTCTTGACACGAGCTTTGTTCTCATATGCAATTTTAGAAGCCATGATCGCGAGTGCGCTGTAGTATCTTGGATCTTCATTTGAGATTTCATCGTCCAAGTCCAGTCTTGTGTCTGCTAAGCCGATTATAGATGAGAAATTTGGCGACTCTCGACAAAGATCCACGTTCTTACCTAAACAGTTATAGATAGTAAGAAAACTTATTCAAATGAAGGAGTATAAAGGAGAACTGCGGTTTTTAAACTTTAAGCACTTGTATGCGTAGGTTAAAAGATTAATTAATGAGCAGCTTTGATAAGCATCAAAAAAAGTATTTTGTGACCCAACTGTTGCTATTTAGATTGTGAGTCAAATTAAACACAGACAACCGAATTGACATCAATGGTTTAAAGTGCATCTCCAATGGAAGGTAAAAGAAAGCTTAAAAACGTTATTCAATAATTTTTTGAGTAAATTACACGGATGGTCCCTGTGGTTTGTCAACAATAATAACCTTCGTCCCTCGAAGTTTGAAGTTGCATTGGTAGTCCCTAAGTTGGTAAACAAATAACACACCAGGTCCCTTAGTGTAACAGGTGTTAAGTGAGGTCCATTATAATTTACACGTTAGCCCCTTTGGTTAAAGATCGTTGCATCGTCTATCCTTTATAATAACGGTTGTTTATAATTTAAAGTTTTCATATGTTTTTATTCGTTTTCGTCCATTTTTATACGTTTTCACCCGTTTTTCTTACGTTTTTATCCGCTTCTATACTTTTTCGGCCGTTTTTATACGTTTTAGTCCATTTTTCTTACGTTTCTATACGTTTTCACCCGTTTTCTTACATATTCATACGTTTTGTCCATTTTTATTACGTTTCGCCCGTTTTCTTTCACTTTCATACGTTTTTGTATATTTTCTTACGTTTTCATATGTTTTTATCCGTTTTCGTTCATTTTTATACGTTTTTATACATTGTCTTATGTCTTTATCCATTTTTGTCCGTTTTTATATGTTTTTATACGTTTTTATCCGTTTTCTTACGTATTTATCCGTTTTGTTGGTTTTTAAACGTTTTCATCCGTTTTTATACGTTTTTCTTACGTTTTCTTATGTTTTTATCCATTTTGTTGGGTCCTTCAGTACCCAAGAGTCGTTAAAATAGGATTTGAATACAAATTAAGCTAAGTGTTAATTAAACCGAAAACATTCTAAGTCACTGAGTGAACAGTCACTCAGTGAGTTACCTTCAAGATGCTCAGGACTAGTCTAAGAAGAAAGACTCACCAATTCAGGAAGGCGGTTCTCCCTGAAGTGTTACTTGAGACGAAGAAGAAGGTAATGGGATCAGTGAGCGTTAGACAAGAGCTCAATGAACCCCAAGTCTCCTCAACAACAATAAGTGAAGATTGAAGGCAAATGACTGAAGAACCTGAAGCCTGAATAAAAGGCGGGATAAAGCGAGAAGATTTTGAGAAGATAAGAACAAGTCTTATCGAGGTCAGACAAACCATCCCTCAATTGGCTAAAAGTCGAAGAAGTGTCAGGACTGACACTCGAAGACTTTTTGGCACAATCCTATTGGTTCTTGGAAATGACAACTACTGTTGTAGTTGTCAGACACGCTTCCTATTTGTTTATGTAGTTTTAATCTTCAGCACTCTTAACATGTTTGCCTATAAAAAGCAAACAGATGGAGAAAAGTGGGTTAGGTATTTTTGTGCAATAAAAGCTTAGACTTTCACAATACCCCTTTCCTCCTACAAAGAGTAACGTATCCTTGAGATAGCTCAGTGGGTCGAATTGTTACAACTTAAAGCATTGCTTAAGTTTAGATAGGAGACACCATACCTTGTCTATTCAATCTCAAGTGTTTGTTCCGCAAAACACTTGGGTAATAGATTCTTTTATTCATTTCTAATAAGAATTTAAACGTTGAAAATACTTTGTGTTTTTATATTTACGTTTCATTAACTGTTAGAATTAATCAATACATTGTATTAGTCATAAACACAAATAGATTAACTTTCTAGTTAACTCTAAGCGTGTTAAGGGAACAACAAGTGGTATCAGAGTCTCTGGTTTATAAAATCTTTCTAAATTAACCAAGAGTGCTCAAGGTTTTTAAAACCAAGATCCTACTATGACTGATATAAATGTGCCCCGGCTAGTCGACAAAAAGGGTGGAAGCTTTTCAGCTGTTGCCCCTCGACTTGAAGCTGGTAAATTTAGCAAGTGAAAAAAACGAATGCTTTGCTACTTGACTGGTATGGAACCATACTACATCTCTTATGTCAAAGATGGTCCCTATGTCCCAAAGACTGCTGAAGGACTTTACAAGCCTGAGGCTCAATGGACCATTGATGAGAGGAGGGTGGTCAATCAAGACCAACGCCTAAAAAGCATCATTATATCTTGTCTTCCTGACGATATAATGGAATCAGTAATCAACTATTCAACAGCCAAGCAAACTTGGGATGACTTGGTCAATAGCTTTGAAGGTCCCTCAGATACCAAGGAAAACAGGGTCATGGACCTGAAACTTGAGTATAATACTTTCAGGGCAAAAGACTCTGAAAGTCTCTCACAGACTTATACCAGATACAAGACTTTGATAAACGAGCTATCAAATGATGGTGTAGTGTTGACTAAGCATGAGACAAATGTTGGCTTTGTCAACAGTCTCCCTGAGAAGTGGCTAAACTTCTCATAAGGCCTGAGGAATGCTAATCACATTCAGACTCTTGAGCTCCCTGAGATCTATGGGAAGTTTGTCAATGAAGACAACTTAATCTCAAGGAGATACCCTAACTTAAAAGCTCTTGAGTCCAAAAAGGCCTTGACCTCCACACCCATATCAACTGCTTTTTATACTAATGGTGTTGTGCAGGATTTTCAAGAGGATTCTGAGGATGAAATTGATTAAAGGACTAGTGATGAGTACTTAAAAGATTTAAACTTGGAATTCCAAGAGAGGGCACTCCTTGCTAGTTCAAAACGTTTCATCAAAAGAAACCAGTCCAACTTTTCAAAAGGAAAAGCAAATGAAACCACTGAATGTTTTTACTTTGGTAAAAAGGGTCATTTTGCTAGGGACTGTTATTCTAAAACCATCTCAGAATCCTCTTACAAATTTTCAGGAAATAGTTCCTCAGGAACTAGCAAGTTTCAACCTAGAATGTTTCAGTCGACCCTACAATTTCAAAACAAGGGTCAAAAGGACTTTGAAGCAAAATATAGGAAAGCTAAGGCTAAAATTTCACTTCTTGAAACTAATCCCTCTATGTCTCAGGCTGCTCAAAGATCCAAACCTGTTCAGAAAAATAACAAGGTTTTAGTAGCTGAAGCTTATGATTGGGATGAAGAAGAGGTCTCCTCAGATGAGGAAATTATAGTGAGTGCACTAATGGCACTCTCTGAAGGTGATCAGGTGGCTGTTGGGAAAAGCCATTCAAGGAATGGAGAGTGGGTAAACATCACCATTAAGAAGGTAAACACTTTACTTTCTATTGATGATAATTCTGATTGGCAGTCTTACAAGGATTATATTTGTGTAGATCTTAAGTTTGTTGAGGAACAAAGGCTTAACCTGTTTTCAAAATATAACAACATAGTGTCAGAATTGAATAAATGTAGAGATGAATTGCTTGTACTGAAGCAAGCCAAATTAAAATAATTACTCTACAAATTCAGAACACTGAAATTTTGAAACAAAACCAAGTCCTAAAAACTGAACTTAACAAAGAAAAGGCTGTCATCCAAGGCTGGACCAAAAAGAACCCCAAGGTCTTTGATACTATGGGTTTAATTCCTAGGAAAACAATAGGAATTGACCATCTCATTGATAACCCCAATGTGAGTCACAGTGAAATGACCTTTGTTCCAGCTGGCATATCATTTGAGCAAGAAATGCTACCCAAGTCAAATAACTGGATAGTCAGGGACAACCCAGTCAGTAAGTTACCAAATTTTGAGACTGGAAAAATCTTGCTTCCTAAAAGTCAGGCTTTGAAAAATATGCTTGGACTCTCTGACCAACTCAGTAGTACTGAGTTGGTAAATGAGCCTGAATCAGATTCATATCCACCACTCCCTCCACTGAATACCCTTCAGGGTGCTGCACCAAACTCAGGCCTTACACCATTGGTCTACTCCCAACATTCTCCAAAGGAGAAGTCAGGAATGGGAAAAACCCTCCTGAAAAGGCCAACCCTTGAAGTCTCAGTAAACACTGATGACTCATCAACTTCAGTTCCTTCTGAAGTAAAATCCCAAAGCCCTGACTCAAAATTTGATCAGTTGGCTGAAATGGTCAGGAAGCTGAGTAAGAAGATTGAATCTTCTGAGAAACCTTCTCAATCCAAGAAGAAGGAACAAAAACCAGCTTCCTTAAGAACCAAACCCAAATCCTCTAAACCCCTGAAAAGATGTGAGCTGTGTCACTTTACCAATCATTTCACTGATGATTGTTATAGAATCCTTTACTGCATGATTTGCCAAAAGGATGATCACAGGACCTCTGATCACAAAACATACTCAGTCACATCAAAGATGGCAGGCTTTAAAGCTCAGTCTTTAAACTACCCTTCTGATTCTAAACAGAAACAGAAACAAAAGGCCAAGCCTTTTGCACCTTGCCATCACTGTGGGTTCAATGACCATCTTCCTAAGGATTGTCTGATGGACAATAGTTGTGAAATTTGTGGTGATTCCACTCATGACACCTCAGGACATGATGAGGTCATTCAGGCAAGAAGAGGCAAGACAAAGTCAGCCTCTCAGTCTACTGAGTCTACATCTGCAATAAAATGCAAAACTTGTGGTTGCTCAGTCCACTCCACCACTGACCATGAATCAATTGTAAACTTTAAAAAGAACCCCAAAGCTAAGCCCTCCAAGAAGTGGAGTCCTAGAAAGAACTAACCCAGTTTACATTTGTGCCGAGACATGCCAGGGATCCTGTTTGGCATCTAGATAGTGGATGTTTAAGGAGCATGACTGGTGTGAAAGAGTATCTGTACAAGTATGTGGATGAATCAGGACCCAAAGTGATATTTGCTGATAACTCATCATGTCTCACTAAAGGTTATGGTTCAGTAAACTGCAATGGTATAGTCTTTACTAGGATAGCTTATGTAAATGGTCTTAAATACAATTTGATCAGTGTCAGTCAACTATGTGATGCTAAATACATAGTTCAGTTTGATGATAAACAAGGAATCATTTTCAATGCTAATAAGTAAGTTGTCCTTATTGCACCAAGAAGACATGATGTTTATGTGTTGGACATGTCCAGTCTGACTCAGAATGGAACTTGTCTCTTTACCAAGGCCAATGATACTCTCAACTGGCTTTGGCATAAGAGACTCTCCCACCTGAACATCAAAAACATAAACCAAACAGGGATATTGGGGTGGTTAGGCATTAAATGATGACTCAGCTCTGCAAGTTATACTTTTTGCAGACGGCTTAACTGCTTGCCTAGACAGTTGCGCCAAACAGGGATAGTGGGGTGGTTAGGCATTAAATGCGGATCTCAAACGTTTTTATTCAAAACGGTTTTCAAAATAATATCTTTTGAGAAAATAACCGCTTAAATGTCTAAAATACCCTCCACTTCACTTCCCTATAAATACCCCACAAACAAGAAACACATACACGATTTTTAGAAATCTTAAGCAAAATTTTGCCCTTTTCTTTCAAAACTAAAAATTT
This sequence comes from Artemisia tridentata subsp. tridentata, assembly GCA_021014915.2. NCBI lineage: Eukaryota > Viridiplantae > Streptophyta > Magnoliopsida > Asterales > Asteraceae > Artemisia > Artemisia tridentata. Next base: position 164,915,427 of record CP139504.1, on the reverse strand, counting down.
TGTGTGGTGTTCTTAGCTATTAGAAACCCAGACCATTTGTTGATTACCCAGACTTTTCCAACAAAAATGGCTTCTTCTATGGCTATTACATATGCCCCAAATGTGGAATTCACAATGGAGGGCGCAGACTTGACCAAGAACAATGTGGTAGGCAATTTTGCCTATCCCCAAAAGTTTTGGGCGTACAAGAATGTAGTTAAGTATCTACAAAACTGCTTTCTTGCTACGGCATTTAAAAATACCCCCTCAGTCATATATCATGACTACTTGAGGGAATTTTGGTGTACGGCAGTGGCAACAAGCCCTGAAGACACCAAGGACACAATCATAACATTCACAGTGATGAATGGGAGAAGGACCCTCTCCCTAGATTACAAAACCTTTATCAAAGCCACAGGCCTTGATTTCGCTGTAAATTTTGAGCCCAACCCCACTGATCAATAAGTTAAAGCAGAGTTTCTTTTTCTAGGGCCACATGACCCCAAACAACCTGAGGTGGCCCCAGGTTCATTATTGGCTAAGGCACCAATAATTAAAACTTGGTTTCCCCCAGCCTGGAGGATCCTGATGACTTTTGTCATTCAGGTCCTGGGAGGCAACAAATCCTCCACGGAACATTTGAACTCAACACAACAATTGATGGTGTTCAGTCTCCTGGAGGGTAGAAAAATAGACATCAGAGGAATAATCTTCCGAGACCTCGTTTCCAAGCTCTCAGGAAAGTCTAGGCAAAAACACATGTCCTATCCTAGATTAATTTCCTGCGTGCTTCAGGACCTACTTCGCACTGATTATATGAGGCCTGACGCTCAAGGTTCTAAACCTGACGTCCTACACAAGGCAAATTATACTAGTGGCATTACTGAGGTACAACCAGTAGCCCTGACTGACTATATGCTGATAGTCATTCAGGGTGATAAGGCAATATCGCCCATTCCTTCTCCTGAAAGACAGGAGAAGAAGAAAAAGAAGGCAGGGACCAAGAAGGTGGTGAAACCCACACCACTCGCCCTTGGATCTACTGCCTCAAAAAGAGGAAAAACGGCCAAGACCTCAGAGACACCCATCATTGAGACCCTCTTGTCCCTAAAAGAAAAGCCAACGGAGGGTACAGAGAAATCATCCTCAGTATCCTCGGGCAAACCCTTTCCTCATGATTCCACTGACATAAACAAGTCAACGGGATCAGGAACCTCCTCCCAGTCACATCCCGATGAAGGCACTGACAAATCACAATCAGTGCCTGAGGGAGAAAAGGGTCCTGAATCCTCGGTAGGGCAGCACTACTCTACTGAGAAGGGGACCCACACCCAATCACATCCCGATGAAGGAACTGATAAATCACAATCAGTGCCTGAGGGAGTCAAGGATCCTGAATCCCTAAAAGGGCAGTACAACCCTAATGGGAAGGGGGTCCATCAACAATCATAAATTGTGCCTCATGATAGTGCTGGAAAACACCCGTTAGTACTTGAAGGCGCAAAGGGGGACAAAGACTCAGAGAGATTTAAGCTACCCGCTGATACGGGACCCAGCACCCAATCCAGTCTCTCGGGAACTGACCCCAAATACCAGGCTGAGCAAACCCACTGATGAACTCAAATAAGTACATTTTATTACTATCATTTATCCTATTAATTTGACTTGTTTTACTATATTATGTATGAGGATTGATACTTAATCGTTTACTTTTGTAATTCTCAGGTAAAAACAAGCATTTGGTGAAACTTGGCGATTTTGGACTAATAATGGAGCAAAACGTGCATAAAGTGAAGAGTCTACTGAAATGGACAAGATCAAGTCAATTCTGCTCCAGATGCGCCGCATCTCACTATCAACATGCGCCGCATCTATATCAAGATATCACCAGATACGATCCAAGATACAAGAGGACATGCGCCGCATCTATAAAGGCAGTTACGCCGCATCTTCTGGCGGTGTACGAATATTCCTGAATATTATAATCTTGGACCCCACGCGAAGTTACGTAGATACGCCGCATCTACTTAAGTAGATGCGCCGCATCTTCCCTCAGACACAAACTATAAATACCCCGTAGACCAGACACATTGAAGAGTTCCACAGAGTTCGAAACCTAAAGACCGAACAGAAGAAAAGGACGAATTCAGTCAAGAGGCAGCACAAGACACACCCAAATCGAAGATACAAGAGCTGTAAGAAGGTGCTGCATGTATTTAATTCATTAAGTAGTTTTGTTTTATTGTTTTAGCAAACTTTAATTCATCAGGATTGGTGGCTTGTGTAATGTGACAACGGAAAGATTGCACTCCCTTTAATACTTGCTTTCCCATCAATTAAAGTTTATATGTTGATGTCTTTGGTTACTACTTATTAGTGCATTGACCACCTCTGTGTTTATTAGTGGCTTGCGGGCACCCGACTGCGGGACAAGGTGTGGCTCCCACGGTTGTTTCTAAATTGATCACTTAGGAATAACTTTTAGACATAAGTCGTCATTAAGGGTTTACTCGCCGATGAGAATAGGACCAACGAGAAAGGGTTAATTACATACACTTCATATAAAGCTATCAATAAAACAAGTGACAATCTACTTAATCATAAGGACAGCCCTCTTATTGTCTCAAGTATCTATCTGTGTACGTGTGTGCTACTTGCTGATTCGTGCCTATTTGTTTATTTTATTATTTAATTGCAAACAAAACTGTGCCAGTCTCTCAGGCTGAAACCCCCTTGCGTTAGGATATTAAAATACTGATTAGATTAACGAGATTATACGTTCCACTCTTAGTGATCGACACTCTACTTACCATTATCTTCATACTGACCGGGTACACTGCTCGTTAAGTGTGTGTGTTATTGATAAGTCGGCTAAATATAAATTTAAAACTTGAGTAGGCATTAAAACTGCTAAACCGCAACGACACATCACGCGCATCAAGTTTTTGGCGCCGCTGCCGGGGAGTGAATTGTTATTTTCTGTTAATTTGATTAGTATTTTAATTAGGTTATTTTTCTTTTTATTAGATTAATTGCATCATTGTACTATTTTGCATATTTGTTGTATTGGTGTTATTTGTTTGCTTTTGTTTTTATTTTTGTGTGTTTTATTTTTGTTTGTGTGTTTAATTTTTATTTTTATTTTTCGTATTTTTCTGTTCTGCTATCGTTGTACTGTGCTAAATCAAACGATACGGCGCATCTGATCTCTCAGATACGGCGTATTGCGTTTAATTTTTTTAATACAACGCGTTTAATTAATTCGATACGACGCATCTTTTCCCCAAGATACGGCGTATCTGTTTTTAATAAGAAAATTTTTCTAAGCGATAAAGTAATACGACGCATCTGCTTTTGCAGATACGGCGTATCTGATTTTGATAAAAATTTTTCTAAACGTTAACGCCATACGACGCATCTGCTTTCGCAGATACGGCGTATCTATTATTTTAATTAAAAACAGTTTGCGAATTATTAAACAAATACGGCGTATCGATTTCCGTCGATACGGCGCATCTTACTGAATCAAAAATCTTTTATTTTTAAACGTAACGAAAATACGGCGCATTAACTTTCGTTAATACGACGCATTTAATTTTAATTAGATAAAGTGATTTTTTGATTAATTAATTCGATACGGCGCATTCATAAATTTAAAGCGGCGTATCTATTTTCTGAATAAAGTCTGATTTAATTTTAACGATCATAAGATACGGCGTATCCAACTTTTTGGATACGGCGGATCGTCTGCAGATATCAGTAACTTTAAATTTTTCGTATTCCGTTTTCGTTGTTGATTTTCTGATATACTACTTTCTCGAGCATACCCTACTGATGCTTTTCGTGATTGTTTCAGAAGGATAATGGAAGGATACGGAGAGCTAATTGACTTCGACTTCGAAGACAATTTTATGAACGATGTATTAGTACATGGAAAATCACCAGAACCTTACAATAGGGACTACATTGAACTTGATGACCTTAATAGACCATTAGAATCTAATGACCTATTCATGGATGATGCGGAATCTGAGTTAGAAGAAGGAGAAATTGTGGATAATCCAAGAGTCAACGTTATTACTACTAGAAACTACGATGAATTTGAGGGATATGATGGTTCTTGGGATTACGGTGAAAGGATCAACACCAATTGTGCTTACAATCTACAATTCCCATGCATGGTTGGGTTCAAGTGTATTGACGCCAATTTCTTTCCTATTTTATCGATCAATGTCATGTCAAGAAGCTTTTACAATTCTATTATGAGAAATAAAAAGGAGTATAAAGGAAAGAATGTAGTTGGAGCCTTCATTAATGTCCCGATCTTCGTTGGACGCTTCACTATTGTTACTGAATTCGTAGTTGTTGAGGACATGAATGCCTATTGTGACAGCAATATGGGTGAAGTAATTGTTGGAAAACCATTTTGTAGAGAGATCACTATTAATGCAAAACGATTTGAAGGAAAGATCACCTTCCAATGTGGAAGCGACATTATCACTTATATGATGCCCCGTACTCACCCTGGATTTAAATATGCTACTAGTAGGATTTGCTACAAATTTTCTCCATTCCTTTTTGTCAGTGATGATGACAATAAGAGAGGGATTGAGTACCCATATCAATTGAAGGAAGGATTCTACAAAGGAGTTTTGAATTTGGGACCTGAATATATACGAGACGATTCGGTTGCTAAATGGATCCTACGTGGCCATGTAGGAATCAATGATCGAAACTAAAGTGCTGAACGTGAGTCTAACTTAAAGACTCTGGAATAAAGACAAGTGCTGACCGGGAGACAACCCGGATTTATCTTTTATTATTCTGTTTTCTGTGTCGAGTCAGTCCAGGCCGCACGAAGATACGGCGCATCTCAGTCCTGAGATGCGACGCATCTCCTGCAATGGTCATATCTTATTTTATTTTTCTGCATTTTTATTTTCGACTTTAAAACTTTTATCAGTTTATTTTAATGCGGCGCATCCCTGGTTAAGGATGCGGCGCATCTTTATTCTGATCCGTATTTATTCCAGGCTCGATACGGCGTATCTTCTTCAATAGGATACGGCGCATCGACTGACCTGATGATTTTCAGTTTTAATTTTTAAGTTTTATTTTTACCTAACTACTAATGTATTATGCAAGTTGAACCTTTCTTATCTTAGGTGTGTTTTAAAGTGTTGGTGGTATTATAGTTTTCTGGATTTCCTGTGGATAAATCAAGTATGAAGCTTTAACGTTCTAATCCACAAGAAAGATGATTTTTGCTCATATACTAATGGAGGATCATACCGAGCAAATCTCAGGGGAGTTTTTCTGTTCTAATTCTTTTTATTTTCCAGTTTTTAACCTTTTATACAAACAACGAGGACGTTGTTTAACTTAAGTGGGGGGATAGGAGAATTAGAACACTTAACAATTACTTGTCCTAAACTTTTTCAAAAATTATGCTTAAACTGTGCTTAATATATCAAACTTAAAAATTTTTAGCATGTTTTTGTTTAAGATCTAAGTTGCATAACTGCACACATGACGTTATTTTCAAAAATTGTGATTTTTCCAAAATTCACAAATCTATGAGTGTGCCGGTGACTTGTAAACTTTAGAACTTGGCTTGTATACTATTCGAGACCACCATAATAAGTATTATTTTATATAATTGGAATGACTTGTCTAAATTGGTAAATTTCTAGGATTACACCCAAAAAGCCTTTATATGTTTTGTGTTATTAGCTAACTACACTGGTTAGTTAACCCCCGTATAAAACCTTTTGTTACTCTCACTTTTAGAGTAAGATACCCCTAGAAAAACACTCAGAGCCATTCCTTTCGTTTCTTACACCTATGTTTAAAATGTTTCGTTACACCTTACACCTTAGCCTACCCTGTAGATTAGAATCCGTGGTTGGTTAATTGCTATAGGCAAAGTGTGTTTCCTTACATTACCTGTGTTCGGTGCGTAATTCATTATATATGGTTAGGTCGGGAAATTGCACAATGCAATTGGAGTGAAAGTAAATATTATATATTTTGGAGTTTATTTTTCGTGTGTTTACTACTTTCACTATTTACCATTATTTCTGAAGTTATGAAAAGTATGGAAAAATTATCCGGAAAGAAAGTTATAGTGATGTGGTGAAATTTTACACATCTATGTTTATGTTTCAAGTTAAAAAAAAAAAAAAAAAAAAAAAAAAAAAAAAAAAAAAAAAAAAAAAAAAAAAAAATCGAAAAAATGAGAAAAGAAAAAGAAAGAAAAAAGAGTTGGATGTTTATTTTAAGCCAACGATGTAGAGTTATGTAAGTGGTCGATATCACCACTATTTGTTGTACTATATCTATGGATTGAATGGGAATTGGCAGTTATGGGAATGCCAATTAAGGATTATTCTTTGATTAAGGTTTTGTTGAGTATAATTCGTGTCTACCTAAAGCGTGTGTTTCAAGTGTTAAAGCGTGAGTTATTCAATGATATGAGTCTTATTCATGGGATGGTTGGGATAGTGATTAACCACACTTAGGATTTTAATTTATTTGTTTTGTTTATTTTTATTTTTACACCAATTTATATCCTAAATGTTATCCATACCCTGTATTGTTCTTTATCCAACCAAACCTTTGATTTATTGAGATTAGGGATTTGAGCAATCTTAAGTATCGTAGTCGTGGATTCGGCTATGTATTTATGATTTTGTCGCCCTTTTTGATATATTATTATTGGTGAAGTTTGGACCTATCTTTAGCCTATTCGAGTTAAGGATTTGAGCAATTGCAAGTATCGTGTTCGTGGATTCGATCATGTATTTGTGATTTTGTCGCCTTTTCTGGAATTTGAGATCGATAGTGTAAATAAGAATAATTAACCCTTAAGCCTAAAAACCCTTTTTACCGCTTTAGACTTGTTATTCCTTAGCTTTAGTGGTGGAGATGTGTATACTTGCCAAGCTTATGATAGAATATTCGTCGCGACTGGACAGTTAAACGATTAGATTTGCTTTTATCGACTTATTTTATTTTACTTCTAATTCGTTAAGTGTTTAGTTGTGTGATTACGAAATAAACGAATACATGCTTAAATATAAAAATAAATCCTAACATCTTTTAGGATACATTTTCATGAGATTTAATCTAAGGTTTACTTGGGGACAAGTAAAGTTCAAGTGGGGGGATATTTGATGAACTCAAATAAGTACATTTTATTACTATCATTTATCCTATTAATTTGACTTGTTTTACTATATTATGTATGAGGATTGATACTTAATCGTTTACTTTTGTAATTCTCAGGTAAAAACAAGCATTTGGTGAAACTTGGCGATTTTGGACTAATAATGGAGCAAAACGTGCATAAAGTGAAGAGTCTACTGAAATGGACAAGATCAAGTCAATTCTGCTCCAGATGCGCCGCATCTCACTATCAACATGCGCCGCATCTATATCAAGATATCACCAGATACGATCCAAGATACAAGAGGACATGCGCCGCATCTATAAAGGCAGTTACGCCGCATCTTCTGGCGGTGTACGAATATTCCTGAATATTATAATCTTGGACCCCACGCGAAGTTACGTAGATACGCCGCATCTACTTAAGTAGATGCGCCGCATCTTCCCTCAGACACAAACTATAAATACCCCGTAGACCAGACACATTGAAGAGTTCCACAGAGTTCGAAACCTAAAGACCGAACAGAAGAAAAGGACGAATTCAGTCAAGAGGCAGCACAAGACACACCCAAATCGAAGATACAAGAGCTGTAAGAAGGTGCTGCATGTATTTAATTCATTAAGTAGTTTTGTTTTATTGTTTTAGCAAACTTTAATTCATCAGGATTGGTGGCTTGTGTAATGTGACAACGGAAAGATTGCACTCCCTTTAATACTTGCTTTCCCATCAATTAAAGTTTATATGTTGATGTCTTTGGTTACTACTTATTAGTGCATTGACCACCTCTGTGTTTATTAGTGGCTTGCGGGCACCCGACTGCGGGACAAGGTGTGGCTCCCACGGTTGTTTCTAAATTGATCACTTAGGAATAACTTTTAGACATAAGTCGTCATTAAGGGTTTACTCGCCGATGAGAATAGGACCAACGAGAAAGGGTTAATTACATACACTTCATATAAAGCTATCAATAAAACAAGTGACAATCTACTTAATCATAAGGACAGCCCTCTTATTGTCTCAAGTATCTATCTGTGTACGTGTGTGCTACTTGCTGATTCGTGCCTATTTGTTTATTTTATTATTTAATTGCAAACAAAACTGTGCCAGTCTCTCAGGCTGAAACCCCCTTGCGTTAGGATATTAAAATACTGATTAGATTAACGAGATTATACGTTCCACTCTTAGTGATCGACACTCTACTTACCATTATCTTCATACTGACCGGGTACACTGCTCGTTAAGTGTGTGTGTTATTGATAAGTCGGCTAAATATAAATTTAAAACTTGAGTAGGCATTAAAACTGCTAAACCGCAACGACACATCACGCGCATCACCCACTCAGTTATTATGGAAGGGTCAGGACCTGGCCAAACCCCATTGCAGATTCAATCGATGGTGGATCTTCAGGCTGTTCTTATGTTTGATGAAGAGCCCAGTATGGAGAGTGAGGAAGAAGTTTATAAGGCAGGTGATGATACGGAGACTGATGCTCAACAATCGCATCAGTCCTCTCCACATGGTGAAGAATCAGAGTCTCAGGCTGATCATTCTTCAGACTTTGAATCATCCTGCCCTCCCGAACTCAGGAAGTATGACAACATTCTTCTTCTCACTGAAAGACAATTGGTCATGTTCCTACAAAAGGCCAACAATGCTCTCTTTACTGGGCTAACTGACAAAATTTTTTACCAACACTGTGAAGCTACTGTTCATTATGTCAACCTGAAGGAATCAGTGGAATCCTATCATGATGAAGTTAATGAGCACAAGTCATCTGTCTCCTTCTCCCTGACAAATCTTGATAAGAATCTTAAACTGTTCAACCAAGCTCTCACCAACATGGAATTAAATATTCAAGAAGTTTAATATCGGTTTCTGCTCAAAGAAATACTCTAAGTATCATTCTACTGCTAGCGTTAACATTCTACTGCTGAATGATTCTGCTGCTCGTGAAGAACTTTCTACTGCTAAGTGGATAACTATTGAAAGATTCTGCTGCTGAGTAGATAAGTATTCAAAGATATTATGTGTATTAAAGTCAAAAATACACGGTAGATAATATCTTACCCCATGTGATCAGTCATTATGTTATATTCTCAGAACAAGTTGTAAACATAGATACATGTTGTATCTTAACGACTGACTCTCTCAAAGCAAGTGTTCAATTAGACTTGACAATATTATAAAGATCTTTCTTGTGTTATAAAAGAAAGATCTTAGACTAGATATAAAGTAAAAACTAAGAGTGTCTAATAGTGTGTAACTAATTAAGTGTTTAGAACATAACTCTTAAGAACATAGAAAAACACAACAATATCACAAGTCATAGAAACATAAGATTCAAGGTTTTGTAACCCTAGTGATAGTGAAGATCACTCGTATTATCTTGAATAATATTGAATCGTTTGGTGATAACTGTAACACCCCAACCCGATAAGGGTAGAAGTATTACGTTATGGTGACATATCAAAGCAAACGCAAGCATATGACTTAAATAATACAAAAGAATTTCAAGGTTACAAAGGGAAAAACTGAAATACAAGGTTACAAATAAGAATTACAATAAATACTAAGTCTAAAAATATAATCATTTCTAGTCATCTCTAATCCAGAATAGCTATCAAGGTATAGTCTTCTAAGTCCAAAGTACTCTCCACTCATAACCCAGCTTCCAACTAAAACCTGTCGCAGGAAAAGAAATGCGGCTGAGCTTAAAAAGCCCAGTGAACAGATATGTATAAACGAAGCAAAAGATAAGGAGCAAGAATATAATATGGTGCATTGGGGAAAAACATAAGGTATAAATAAATGGATATCAAGAGTAAGAAAAGGTCAATAATCTACCACGAGCCCAAACAAATTAAATCAAATCTCATAGTAACCATAGAGGAGCGACCTCCCAAATATGTGAAGGACGTGTATTGCACACACAGCATCAATCACCAAATCAAGTTATATCATATCATATCATATCATATCATATACAAAGCAAACCTAGGATGCATCCATACGCCCCTGCAAAGATGTTAGTGGCCAAACATATATATAATAATTGAGCTCATAATAAATAACAGAAAAGGGACGGTGTGGAACATCACTCGACCACACTAGAGTCATGCCATTGGTGCATCAATGACATGGCCATGGAACCCCCATGACTAGGAAACATAGTGGCTCGGGTATCAAACTATAAGGTTTAAAAGTCATATTATATCAAAGGTCCATAAGTTTCATAGCAAAGGTTCATAGTCAAAGTTTTCTATCAAATGTTCATTTAAAGAAATCTCTTAATAATGGTTTTCATAAAAATGATCTTTAATAATTGTTCTCATAAAGGTAGTTCGTAAAAGTAGTTTTCATAAAAGTTAGTAAAATTCCATATAAAAGTGGTAACGCATCGTGCTCATAAACATCATTTTAAAATAGTTTTTCTCAAAACATTTCCATGATATAATTAAGAAAGGTTTTCACCTCCAGTTACAATATCAATGGTTTACAATCTAAGGGAGCATAGCAAAGGCATAGATCAAATAAGAAAGCCATAATAAGAAGGCTCAGATCAACGGCATCATAGTCAAAGCTAATATCTAAAAGATGCGTACGAATCATGAGAAAACTTAAGAGATAAGGTCAGAATATCTGTACCTTGGACCGCAAGTGAAAACACAACTTGAAACATAAAGATCGGAAGCAAACTCCATCTTCAGCGAATCTACACGAATTCATGATTGTCTTATTAATAACTCATTTTAAATCGGATTACTCATTTTAGTCGGCTTTCCATTTTTAGTAACTTTCCTTTTATAGCAGCTTTTCAAAAATAGTAACTTTCCAAAAATAGTAAGTTTCCTCTTTAAGTAGTTTAATCATTTTAAGTAACTTTCTATTTTTAGCAGGTTTCCCGAATTAGCAAGTTTCCATATTTAGTAAGTTTCCATATATGTTATCTTAGGGTTACCTTTATCTTAATTAGGGTTTTAATCTTAGGTTTAACCTTTAATACATGCACTAATCATGTCATAGGCCAATTTTAAGTTATGAAATATATTAAGGTATCTTAATTACGCCTTTAAAGGTTATAATAATGATAAAGTGTAATTAGGTTAAAACATGTTAGTGACAATTAGGTTTAAAACATTTATTTAGCCTTTTTAACGTTTTATCAGCTTTTACCCATATACAGATCACAATTTGACAAATTTTTCTACCACATCAGAACTCAAAGATAAATTCCACAAAAATTCTCACAGATACTTCAATGTCTTTAGAACCCACATGAATTTTCCTAGAATTTATTAGTTAGTTTAACCCCACACGAAAAAATACTCCAACTCAGACTACTCAGAAAACGTATCTGCTGTGGTACCCAGAAAGTATCCACTTGGTTGACACACCCATACATCCAGGAAAAATCCCCAAAAATTCATAACATTACTAGGCATATAGAAGTTAAATACTGGAAAGTTTTATGACCCAAATCCTCATGGTTTGAAAATGAAAAATTGGCAAAACGGACTGATTTCCAGACCCTCGAATTCAGACTCAACACTTAATCACACAAAAATCGAAAACACGACCTAATCAACTCGAAATCACTCCAAATCAATTGGAGAGCTTTACTAAGACCTAAAACTAAGTTTTCAGGAATAGAAAACGAATCAAACCCTTTTATAACATGACCACAACTCGCTCACATATTCAGGTATACTTGCTGTCTCAGATTCAAGTTTTCACATTAGACCATTTTAACACATGTTTACGCACCCACACTCATTCAAGACCCTCAAAACTCATAGGACCTATATTTTAACACCATTTTAACATGTTCTCAAAACCCCACAAAGATTACCCAAGATAATTCCATCCAAACCTTAACCCTAATTCATTATTTCATGTGACAAATCTATGATTTTATGTGACAATCAATTTGGCCGATACATGTATAAGTTTAGCCGATTCTTTATAGCCTCTTATGTGACATATTACGCGTATAGAAGATAATCAAAATGGAGGAAAACAAAATTAAGGTGGTACGCGTTATCCTTGAAGATCGAATCGAAAAGGAACAAGAACACAAAAGCCGAGAGCCACCCACTCGGATCGACCCTCTCTCGGACAAGAACAAACCACGATCACTTCTCCCATCAACTTGAATTTACCCCACGATCACACCCATGTACGAACACCACGGGATCTCCTTGTTTTTTGCTAGCTTGATCCGATCGGTAACAAAAGAACAAAAGGGAAAAATGGTGCGGCCTGTTGGTTTTGTTGTAGGGTTTTATGGTTTTCATTTTTTTGTTGATGAGTGAATATTGGAGGAAAAAAAGGATCGGTGTGAGGTGAATAAGAGGAGAGGGAGGCCGGTTTCTAGGGGAGGGATTGGAGAAAAATCCTCCCCTTCCAAATTTAAAAATACCATTTATTTATTTAGTGTAAGTTGTGTACAATTTATAAAATAAAAATGGATCGTAACCGAATACGTATGCGTGTGATTATTATTAAATGTGTATCATTCGTTTTATTTTAAGTCTTTTATTATTGTATCTCTTTTATTCGTTCAATTATTAACCGTTAGATACTTAGGTTATGCTCGGGATGAAATGTCTTTTATAAATTTGAGATCAAAGGGGAATTCTGGGTATTCTACATGTTCAAAAATTTTGGGTTTTACAATAACATTGCATGTTCTTTGTTCAATAAACACAAGCATAACTGTTCCATTTCCATAACACAAAAATAACCTTCTAAGTGTGATTAAGTAAATTCCGCGTACTTGATCATATTAACTCAACTTATCAATATACAAAGCATCAATGGTTTAACCACCTTACAGTGTATCGATCAACCTCTCAATTGGTATCAGAGCTAGGCTGATATAGTTGATTTGGAAGAAGAAGAAGAAGAAATGGACGTTGAATCTATTCAGACCAATGTTGCTGCAAAACCACCCATGCTCAAACAGAATGAGTTTGAGATGTGGAGGCTAAGGATAGAGCAATATTTCCAAGTGCAAGACTATGCACTTTGGGAAATCATTGAAGATGGAAACTCTTACCAGCCTATAACCATTTCATCAACAGTGGACGACAAAGTGGTGACATCTCTGCAGACAAAGCCAACATCTGCCGAAGATAGAATAAAGAAGAAAAATGACTTAAAGGCAAGAAGCATGCTGATGATGACCATTCCCAATGATCAACTTCTAAACTTCAGCAAGTTCAAAGATGCCAAGTCATTATTTGAAGCTATTATTGCCAGATATGGTGGAAATGAAGCCACCAAGAAAACCCACAAGACGCTGCTCAAGCAGCAGTTTGAAAACTTCTCCTCTACAAACAATGAATCTCTTGACCATATGTTTACCAGGCTTCAGAATATTGTGAGCCAACTTGCTTTTCTTGGGGTTGAAATACCTCAAGAAGATTTGAACTCAAAATTTCTGAGAAGCTTACCAGAAGAGTGGGCTATGCATGTTGTTGTCTGGAAGAATAAGCCAGACCTTGATACAATGGAGTTGATAGATTTTTATAGGAACTTTAAGATTGTGGAGCAAGATTTGAAGAAGAATGGAGGTACTAGTTCTAATACTGGGAACATGGAATTTATGTCATCTCCTAGTACCTCAAAATCAAGTGAAGAGGTGAAAGTTGTTGATGGTGTTGGTGCTGCTAGTTCATCAAGCAGTACCATGGGTATTTTGGATGAAAAGACTTGTTGTGCATTTCTTACAAGTCAAAATAATGGGTCTATGCTCACCTATGAAGACCTCCAAGAGATCAATGATGATGATCTGGAGGAAATGGACCTAAAATGGAAAATTTCTCTTCTTAGCATGAGAGCCAAGAAGTTCTATCAAAGGACGGGGAAGAAGCTCTTAATCAGCAATACTGATACTGCTGGTTTTGATAAGTCAAAGATAGAGTGCTATAACTGCCACATGATGGGGCACTTCTCAAGAGAATGTAGAAGGCCAAGGCAGCAGGATAGCAAGAACAAAGGTTTTGGAAGCACATCCAAAACAAGGGAGGTTTCTGAGCCAAACTCAAAAGCTATGGTAGCTATTGATGGGCTAGGTTTTGATTGGAGTTTCATGGCTAATGAAGAAGAAGATTCTTCACAGATGGGACTCATGGCTTTTTCTACTACTGAGGTACAAACTCATAAAGCTTGTTCAAATGCTTGTACTGCTCTTAAAGAATTACAAACTTTAATCAAACATTATGATGAACAAAAGAAAGAGCTAAGTAAAACTCATCAAAACTACATTAATTATAAGTGTGGTTTAGAATCAACAGAAAAGCAGATCTTATACTACAAAGAAAATGAACTTGCTTTTTCTGATGACAAAGCTCTTCTAAGACAAGACATATTCTTTAAAGATGCTGAAATTAAGCTTTTAAGAGAGGCTTTTGATATGGTCAAAAAGGAAAATGGAAACATTCACTTGACTACACAAACACTAGAACATGCTTCTAGAGGTGTGACCAACATGATAGAATGTCAAGTGATAAATAGAGCTAAGTCAGGAGTAGGATATAAGAGTGTCCCACCTCCATATAGAGGTATCCCTAAACCCCCAGGGATTGACCTAGAAAATTCAGGTGTCCCTGAATTTCAACAACCTGAGCTACAATATGGTGTTCAGCCAAAAACAAAGCTAGTTGTTGATGAGCCTAAGAAAGTTAGTGAAAGTTTAAGTAAAACTTCACTTCCTGAGGACAAGGTGTCCTCTGATTGAAGATCAGATAGTGTAGTCATTGAAGACTGGATATCTGATGATGATGAAGATGAAGATGAACAGGTTATGTCTAAACCTGAAGTAGTTAAGAAAGCAGGAACAAGGGTTCCTAAAGTGATCAAAAAGGATACTGTTAAGCCTAAAACAAACATTAAACATGTTAGGCAACCAGTTAAATATTGTGAACAATATAGATCCACTAGCAAGCCCAGAGGTAACCAAAGAAATTGGAATGACCTCAAGTCTAACCAATTAGGTGATGACTTTTCCTTTTATAATAAAGCTTGTTACACATGTGGTAGATTTGATCATCTTGCAGCTTTCTGTAACAAATGGGTACCTGGGTATGAAATCAATAGGGTGAATTTCAAAAGGCAAACTCCTCACACTTATTTTCACTCTAGTTCTAATTTTAATAGAACAAAACTCAGAGCAGTTACAAAAGCAGTTTCTGCTGCTAGACCATTCATGACTGTTAACCCAAAACCAACAGTTAAAAATGCAAAATTAACTTCAAAAAATGCATCAAAAACTGTTAAGTGGCCCATTCAATCAAAAGCAGTGGTCCAAAAACAAGTTTGGAAAATTAAGGGAACAATTACAAAGCTAGCAGTTTCTGCTGCTAAGCATGTAATTCATTCTGCTGCTAGGGAAAACAGGGCAAATGCTGTTAAGGCCTCAGCATGTTGGATTCTTAAATCCAATGTTGCATCAACTGTTCTTAAGAGATTAAATTTCATTGATGCAAGAGGCAGGTCCAAGTCAGTAATGGCTTGGGTCCTCAAAGGAAACTAATACTTCTCATTTCTGTGCAGGAACATTCAATTGATAAACAAAAGGATCAAGGATACTCAGATAGTGGATGTTCAAGGCACATGACAGGCAACAAGTCTTATCTCTCAGATTTTCAATCAATAGATGGAGGCTATGTTACCTTTGGAGGAGGTGTTGGTGGCAAAATTTTGGGTAAAGGTACCATTAAAACTGGAAATTTAGATTTTGAAGATGTGTACTATGTACAAGAGCTAAATTATAATCTTTTTAGTGTCTCACAAATGTGTGACAAAAAGAACAAAGTTCTTTTCAGTGACACTGAATGTCTTGTACTTTCTCCTGATTTTAAGATGCCTGATGAAAGTCAAGTGCTTCTTAAAATTCTTAGAAAAGGCAATATGTACAGTGTAGACATTAAGAACATTGTTCCTAAAAAGGCTTTAACTTGTCTTGTTGCAAAGGCCACATTGGATGAATCAATGTTATGGCATAGGAGGCTTGGTCATATTAATTTCAAAACCATAAATCAGATTGTTAAGAATGGTTTGGTAAGAGGTTTACCTCAAAAACGATTTGAAAATGATCAAACATGCATTGCTTGTCTTAAAGGCAAACAACACAAAGCCACTTGTAAGCCCAAAATTTTTAACTCTATCAATCAATCATTATTTATGCTTCATACGGACTTGTTTGGTCCTACAAATGTTAGAAGTATGCAACATAAGAGATATTGTCTAGTTATAACTGATGACTATAGTAGATTTACATGGGTTTTCTTTTTAGCTACTAAGGATGAGACACCTAGCATCCTTAAGACTTTCATTACTGAGATAGAAAACCTAGTAGACAAAAGAGTAAAAGTCATTAGATGTGATAATGGGACAGAGTTCAAAAATAGAGTTATGGATGAATTCTGCAAAGAGAAAGGTATTAGGAGAGAATTTAGTGTTGCTAGAACTCCACAATAAAATAGAGTTGCTGAAAGGAAAAATAGAACACTAATAGAAGCTGCTAGAACTATGTTAGCTGACTCTAAGCAACCTATCACTTTTTGGGCTGAAGCAGTTAACACTGCTTGCTATGTCCAGAATAGAGTTTTAGTTGTTAAGCCTCATAATAAGACATCATATGAACTTTTTGGAGGTAGAACTCCTGCAATAGAATTTCTTAGACCTTTTGGATGTCATGTGATAATTCTCAATACCTTAGACCATTTAGGAAAATTTGATGGTAAAGCAGATGAAGGATTCTTAGTTAAATATTCTCTAAATAGTAAAGCTTTTAGAGTATACAACTTAAGAACCAAGAAAGTAGAGGAAAACCTACATGTGGAATTTTTAGACCATAAATCCAATGTAGTAGGTGAAGGTCCTAATTGGCTATTTGATCTAGAGTCATTAATCCATTCTATGAATTATGTGCCTGTTGTTGCAGAACCTAATAATTTTTTAGGTACACAAACAATAAATGAGGCAGGGTTAAACAAGGAGACAAATCAAAATCATGTATGGATGCCAATAAGTACCAGTGTGGCTTCAACTTCAACAAATCATGAATCTTCTTCTGGTAAAGCTAAAGAACATGTTGAAAGTGAGCACAAGGAAGATGGAACAAAGGAACAACAAAATGTTTCTGTTGATGATAGTGCTGCTGAGACAGAGCATTCTACTGCTAGGCTTAATTTTTCTGCTGCTAGGCCAAATGATTCTACTGCTGGCCCTTAAGACTCAAATGAAGCAGATTTCTAAGATAATGAGGTAGATTTGAGCAATATCACACCTAACTATCAAGTTCCTTCAACCCCACACACAAGGATTCACAAAGTCCACTCCCTAGACAATGTGATTGGAGATGTACAATCAGGTGTGAAGGCAAGACAACAACTGATGTCTTCAGACCAACAAGGGTTTCTTGATGCCCTTTATGCTTCAAAACAGCATGAGTTTTAAAATTCTTGCTTGTTTGTATGTTTTCTCTCACAAGATGAACCAAAGAACATTATGAAAGCCTTAGATGATTCAAGCTGGGTAGAAGCTATGCAAGAGGAGCTTCTTCAGTTCAAGATTCAGAAGGTTTGGGTGCTAGTTGATCTACCAAAGGATGCAAAGGTAATTGGCACTAGATGGGTTTTCAAGAATAAAAGGGACGAGAGGGGAATAGTGATTAGGAATAAGGCTAGATTTGTAGCCCAAGGGTACACACAGCAAGAAGGTATAGACTATGATGAGGTTTTTGCTCCAGTAGCAAGACTTGAGGCAATTAGGCTTTTCTTAGCTTATTCTTCATTTTTAGGCTTCACAGTTTGTCAAATGGATGTCAATAGTGCATTTTTATATGGTAATATTGAAGAAGAGGTGTATGTCTCACAACCTCCAGGGTTCATTGATCTTGACCATCCAGAAAAAGTGTACAGAGTTGTTAAGGCTCTTTATGGCCTTCATCAGGCACCTAGAGCTTGGTATTAAACACTGGCTTCCTATTTAAAAGAAAATGGATTTCAAAGAGGAAAGATTGATCAGACACTTTTCATCAAACAGCACAAGAAGAATCTTCTGTTCGTGCTGGTGTATGTGGATGGCATTATCTTTGGGTCTACAAGGAAGGAGATGTGTTTGGAGTTCGAGAAGCTTATGCATGATAAGTTTCAGATGAGTTACATGGGGGAACTTACATTTTTTTTGGGTTTGCAAGTTAAACAGTCATATGAAGGCATATTTATTAGTCAAGATAAATATGTTGCTGAGATACTAAGGAAGTTCAACTTTGCTGATTCAAAAATGGCAAGCACACCAATGGACTCTGAGAAACTACTTCCTAAAGACTTGGATGGAGAAAATGTAGATATACACACTTATAGATCTATGATAGGCTCTTTGATGTATCTCACATCATCAAGACCTGACATCATGTTCTCTGTTTGTGCTTGTGCAAGATTTCAAGTAACTCCAAAGGTTTCTCATTTAACAGCAGTCAAGAGAATTTTTAGATATCTCAAGGGTCAACCTAGGTTGGGTCTATGGTATTCTAGATAGTCACCTTTTGACTTGGTAGCATTTTCGGATAGTGATTATGCTGGTGCTAGCTTGGACAGAAAGTCAACAACTGGAGGATGTCAATTCCTTGGGTGTAGACTTATCTCATGGCAGTGTAAGAAGCAAACAACTGGGGCTACTTCAACAACTGAAGCTGAATATGTAGCTGCTGCAAGTTGCTGTGCTCAAGTCCTATGGCTTCAAAACCAACTTCTTGACTATGGGTACAATTTCATGAACACTGTCATTCATATTGATAATAGTAGTACAATTTGCATAATTAAAAATCCAGTGCAACATTCTAAAATAAAACACATTGAAATTAGACATCACTTTACAAGAGACTGCAATGAGAAAAGATTAATTCAAGTTCTTAAAATTGCTTCAGAATACAACTTTGCAGATCTGCTAACAAAAGCTTTTGATGTTGGAAGGTTTCAGTACTTGGTAGCAAGTATTGGAATGCTTAATCCTCAATAATTTTAAACTTTTTGTTTTTGTAAATAAATTTTTGTTTGTGCTGCTGGCTTTAAAAGATACTACTGCTATTACAAAAGTTTGTGCTGCTAGTACAAATTTAAATTGTGTTATTCATATAGTTAGTCATTTGTTTATTCTAATATAAGACAAGTACTTTGTACTTTGTTCTTTTGGTTTTAGACTAACAATTTCAGGTATGATCAAGTGAACACAAAGGATGTTTCAAGTGAAATGCAAGCAGCAGAATTATAATACTAGTTGCTGACATAATAGATTTATGATAGAAAAAAAATTTGGGAATTTCAAAGCTCCTTAAAACTTCTTTCTTGAAGCTTGATTATGATGTTTCACATTGAATTGATGACTTAGTTGATCAGAAAGTAACTGATACAACTCACTTTCTATCATTTTATACTTTTAAGTATAATGAGCAAGTCTAAGGACATCTGATAGAAAGAACAGCTAGTAAAAGTGAATCTAACACTTGTGTTAGAGGCAACAATTGCTATGAGCTGGAAACCCTGTCAAGAAAGCCTTTTGAATAGGTTTATCTTTACACAGGCAGTTATTTATAACTGAAAAACATTGGTTCTCACACAACCAGAGGTTGCTTTAAACCGAAATTTTGATTAAGTGTCTGTTATATACTTAATCCCTTCAAAATGGTTGAAAGCAGTATGGTTTTTCATAATAAAATCAAGTACATACTGCTAAGGCAAAAGTTTCTTAAAAGGATTTTCAAAGTGACTCAAAACACCATCAAATGATGGACCATGAGTCAAATGCCCCATGAATTACCTCTCATAGGAGTTAACACACCTAGAAGTGATGAGGGCAGCAAATTAAACTCTTAAGGAATTGATGGCTTCATGTACAACATTGTCTGATAACAAGTTCTTATGGATAGCTCAGATGATGGAGAGAAATATTTTGGTACATTGTGAGAGATCTTCCAAACAGGGGAGGAAATGTTATTTGCATCTCAGGGGAGGAAACATCTCAGGGGAGGAAATAAAGCCCAAGGAAGATTAACCATTGAAAGGGAGGAAAAGACAAGAGCATACAAGATGATGACATGGAGGTTGAAAATGACAAGAACAGAGCTTATTATATATATTTAGAAGGGATGAAGCATTCCAAAGGAGAAAGTTCTATCTAGGTCAAACGAAAAAAAGTTTCAATTTCAGTTCACTACGTTTGTTCATCACTTGCAAAGGCATGTTGATAGATGATTTCACTTGTTGAAACAAGCATCCAAGATACACAGCATCTTTGCCTCTTATAATTTCTCCATCCAAGGAAATTGCACCATTTTTTAGGACAATGGTTGAAGCCTGAAGATGTGTATTGATATTGTTAAAGTCAAAGAACAGAAAGTAGATGAGTTACTGAGAAAGATATTTAATCTTGAAGAACAAAAGATAGCTCAGATCAAGAATCTGACTACAGAAGTGTTTGAAAGATCTTCACAATCCATAATTTAATTCAGAAACATGTTGAAAAGGATTCACATGTTTAGGGGAGGATTGTTGAGAATTAAATATTCAAGAAGTTTAATATCGGTTTCTGCTCAAAGAAATACTCTAAGTATCATTCTACTGCTAGAGCATTTGATTATGCTGCTAGCGTTAACATTCTACTGCTGAATGATTCTGCTGCTGGTGAAGAACTTTCTACTGCTAAGTGGATAACTATTGAAAGATTCTGCTGCTGAGTAGATAAGTATGTGGAAAACTAGAAAGGGGGTTGAATAGTTTTACCGATTAATATTAATTCGCTTTGTTACTCTATGTTAATTCAAAGGAAACAATCACAAACAAGTATTCACACAATATACATGAAAAGTAAAGAGATGAAAGATCAAACCACACAACACGGATGTTTATAGTGGTTCGGCTACAAGGACTCTCTTCCTTGCCCTACTCCACTCCTCGAGCCTCTAACTCGAGAGTTATCCTTCACTAAGAAACAAACTCTCTTCTAGGTGGAGAAAACCTTTACACGTTGCTTACTTCCTTTTCCGGTACTAAGCAAAACATCGAGTTCTACTTCAGGGCAGAACCAACCCAACGTCGCCTATACAATTACTGACACTAAGCTAGATGTCGAGTTCTTTCACAAAGGTACAACCACTCCCTACACTCTTTGTGTTTTGAGGACTAAAACACTAACCACACTCACTGAGATAAATGATACAAATGATGCGTGAATTACACAAAGATCACATAGTAACTATACTAAAGGTTTACACGTCTGTGTTGAACCTTGATGCTTAATCTTCTTTGCTACAAAAGATAGATCAAATGATATGAATGAATGATGTTAGTAATATGAATGAGTATGTACTTAAGCTATATGAGTAATTAGAAGGCCAAGTGATCAGCTTGCTATTTATAGGCAAGCTGATAAACACTCGGCGGATCCGGCGGATCCCTTAAAATGGATCCGTCCTTTATGTCGAAGGGATCCGTGGGTATGCCAGAGGTAAGACAGCTAAGAGATTTTCCAAATCTCTCCAATCTTTCCATATCTTAGTGTTGTCATATCAAGATATTCCAATGTCAACTATCTTACTTGAAGATCTATCCAAGATATTACAAGATCTTACCAAGATTACATGTATGATGCATGCCATGATGTCATTGTATCATTTTAGAAATAAAGTTTCCTTTTAAGGAAATAAACATGTAGATGTATGAAATGTATTTCCAAGTAAACTTGTGAAATGTAAAATGTGTTCTAAAGAGACTTTAGCTAGTATTTATAATTTGCTTAAAGATATACTTTGTAATTTTCATTAACAAAACTAAGTAAAGATCATAAAATATAAATAACGTTTTTAGGACGATATTTGTATTAACAATCTCCCCCTTTTTGTTGATGACAAAACATAAAGTATATTTTTGAGCAAAAGAATAAGTATAGCATGAGTTCTTTAAAATATAGATTAAGTTTGTTTTATTTGAGTTTAAAAACTATTTTTATGCAAAAAGTGTATGTACTGTGATGATTCACAGTTATGCAAACTTAATCCTTTCTCCCCCTTTTTGTCGAAACAAAAAGATGAGTTGCGTAGCGGAATGCGATTTTGAGAACTTTAAGAGCTCCCCCTTGTTTGATACTCCCCCTAAATGGAGCAACAAGGTGATGATGCATGATCCTACAAAACAAATGGTTAGAATATGATATGCTCCCCCTCGATGTATACTCCCCATTACAAGAGTTTGAGATGCTACAAGAAAATGTTAGTTGTGAATAGCTTCAATGGAGAAGCATAATGCATATGAAATGGTCATCCAAAAGAATGTTCAATGTAGTTGACTTTTAAAAGTCAAAATGTAGTGTCTGATCAAAATTTTGTACCTAAAGTACATGATCAAACTATAATGTAGATTCCAAATAACTATAATGTTAGTCACCTAAATAATGAGAATATGCTATGTTGATCACTCATAAGCATAAAAACATCACATTCATTAATGGAAAATTATGTGACAAAAGTCACAAACATGATATGATGTTACATTACAAAATAAATCCTAAATAAAGACAACTACTACAACATCATCCTAGAAAGTTCCTAATAGCGCTTTTATTGAGGCGGATGAGAGATTGCATTGAGACGCTCGAGAACATGGTTCAAGATGAACCTCATCTCATTTTGAAGCTCATGGACCAAAATGTTGGTCTTTTGGGCCAAGTGAGATGTTCTCTCACAATGTGCGCAATCATGACTTGAAAAACCGGGAGAAAGACTAGGCTCCAAGTTTTGTGGTGGTGGTGGTGGTGGTGGTTGGTTGGTTGTTGTTGTTGTTCATTGGTTGGTGGTGGTGTTTGGAGGAAGTTCATGAGGATGTTTTGGATGTCCATGGCTTCATTTAGGCGGTGATCAACTATACCCGAGAGAGTGTAGAGACGGTTGAGCTCTTCACTAATCTCTTCTTGGGTTTGAGGCATATTCATCCACGTTGCCTCATCAATGGCAACTAGAGTGGATGTGGGTGATAGAGGTTGTGGTTGAGGTTGGGATGATGGTGCATCATGGTATAAAGGACCATGGATATCCGGGTAAACCGGGTGAAAAAGCATGGGTTGTTGACCTTCAAAGGTCATGGTTGGAAGATTGGGTAATCTTGGTGAAAGTTCTTCTAAGTCATCAAGATGTGGTGATGTAGGAGGAGTCCTAAATAATTCCAAGTGTTGGAGTTTGGGTGATTTTGGTGGTGATGGTGATTTAACAGGTTGTGATGGAGCCGGTGGTGGAGTAGTGGCTATTGGAGTAATGGTTGGTGGTGGTGTTTGTATAACAACATTTGATGGTGTTGGGGTGGAGAGTGTAAGGAAATTTTCACTAGCAATGGGTGATGATATATTGAGAGGAGAATTTTCCTCAAATGAGGAGTTTGCTAAGTTGATAAAACAAGAAGGTTTAACACTAATGCGGGCTGTTCTTCTTGGAGGTCTAGATGTGGAAGAGTTGTTTGACTTGGTCATGGTGAAGTATGATAGCTAAGATGTACAGGAGAGGAAATGGTTGTTGTGTGAAGTGATGATCCTAAAGCACTAATTTATAGGCAGAAGGTATATGAGTCTGTGTGTTTGGATTTGATGTGAATCCAATAGAGAATGTTGGTTCTGAATGATTTGGAACAAAAATTTGTGCAAATCACCTCACATAAGGCAATCCATAGAACTTATGTTGAGTAAGAGGAGGGAGATATGCAGTAAATGCAAAGGGATAGTGGAAAATCCTGTGATGTGATGTACCCACGGATTTGAAGGATCCCTAAAAAGGGTTCCTTACTTGTAACAGAAAGGTAACTTACTCCTGTGAAAATTCAAATTTTGGTGGGAAATTTTGTTCTTAAGTTTCTAAGGGTTTCTAACTTATTCTAAGATTTATAGTGATCAGTGATGCGCGTGATGTGTCGTTGCGGTTTAGCAGTTTCAATGCCTACTCAAGTTTTAAATTTATATTTAGCCGACTTATCAATAACACACACACTTAACGAGCAGTGTACCCGGTCAGTATGAAGATAATGGTAAGTAGAGTGTCGATCACTAAGAGTGGAACGTATTATCTCGTTATTCTAATCAGTATTTTAATATCCTAACGCAAGGGGGTTTCAGCCTGAGAGACTGGCACGATTTGTTGCAATTAAATAATAAAATAAACCAATAGGCACGAATCAGCAAGTAGCACACACGTACACAGATAAATACTCGAGACAATAAGAGGGCTGTCCTTATGATTAAGTAGATTGTCACTTGTTTTATTGATAGCTTTATATGAAGTGTATGTAGTTAACCCTTTCTCGTTGGTCCTAATCTTATCGGCGAGTAAACCCTTAATGATTACTTATGTCTAAAAGTTATTCCTAAGTGATCAATTTAGTAATAACCGTGGGAGCCACATTATGTCCCGCAGTCAAATGCCCGCAAGCCACTAATAAACACAGAGGTTATCAATGCACTAATAAGTAGTAACCAAAGACATCAACATATAAACTTTAATTGATGGGAAAGCAAGTATTAAAGGGAGTGCAATCTTTCGTTGTCACATTACACAAGCCACCAATCCTGATGAATTAAAGTTTGCTAACACAATAAAACAAAACTACTTAATGAATTAAACACATGCAGCACCTTCTTACAGCTCTTGTATCTTTGATTTGGGTGTGTCTTGTGCTGCCTCCTTGACTGAATTCGTCCTTTGTTCCTCCTGTTCGGTCTTCGGTTTTAGGTTTTTCGGAACTTGTAATTCGTCTGGTCTACGGGGTATTTATAGTTTCTGTCTGAGGGAAGATGCGGCGCATCTACTAAGTAGATGCGGCGCATGTACTTAACTTCGCGTGGGGTCCAAGATTATAATATTCAGGAATATTCGTACACCGCCAGAAGATCCGGCGTAACTCCATGATTAGATGCGGCGCATGTCCTCTTGTATCTTGGATCGTATCTGGTGATATCTTGATAGAGATGCGGCGCATGTCGAGAGTGAGATGCGGCGCATCTGGAGCAGAATTGACTTGATCTTGTCCATGTCAGTAGACCTTCAACTTTATGCACGTTTTTCTCCATAATTAGTCCAAAATCGCTAAGTTTCACCAAATGCTTGTTTTTACCTGAGAATTACAAAAGTAAACGATTAAGTATCAATCCTCATACATAATATAGTAAAACAAGTCAAATTAATAGGATAAATGATAGTAATAAAATGTACTTATTTGAGTTCATCAAATATCCCCCCACTTGAACTTTACTTGTCCCCAAGTAAACCTTAGAATTTCTTTTATGAAAATGTATCCTAAAAGATGTTAGGATTTATTTTTATATTTAAGCATGTATTCGTTTATTTCATAATCACACAACTAAACACTTAACGAATTAGAAGTAAAATAAAATAATTTTGATAAAAGCAAATCTAATCGTTTAACTGTCCAGTCGCGACGAATATTCTATCATAAGCTTGGCAAGTATACACATCTCCTCCACTAAAGCTAAGGAGTAACAAGTCTAAAGCGGTAAAAAGGGTTTTTAGGCTTAAGGGTTAATTATTCTTATTCTCTATCGATCTCAAATTCCAGAAAAGGCGACAAAATCACAAATACATGATCGAATCCACGAACACGATACTTGCAATTGCTCAAATCCTTAACTCGAATAGGCTAAAGATAGGTCCAAACTTCACCAATAATAATATATCAAAAAGGGCGACAAAATCATAAATACATAGCCGAATCCACGACTACGATACTTAAGATTGCTCAAATCCCTAATCTCAATAAATCAAAGGTTTGGTTGGATAAAGAATAATAAAGGGCATAGATAACATTTGGGATATAAATTGGTGCAAAAATAAAAATAAACAAAACAAATAAATTAAAATCCTAAGTGTGGTTAATCACTATCCCAACCATCCCATGAATAAGACTCATATCATCGAATAACTCACGCTTTAACACTTGAAACACACGCTTTAGGTAGATACGAATTATACTCAACAAGATCTTAATCAAAGAATAAACCTTAATTGGCGTTCCCATAACTGCCAATTCCCATTCAATCCATAGATATAGTACAACAAATAGTGGTGATATCGACCACTTACATAACTTTACATAAGTTGGTTAAAAAACAAACATCCAACTCTTCTTTCTTCCTTTTTCTTTTCTTATTTTTTCGATTTTTTTTTTTTTTTTTTTTCAACATAAACATAGATGTGTAAAATTTCACCACATCACTATAACTTTCTTTCCGGATAATTTTTATTCATACTTTTCATACTTTCAGAAATAACGGTAATAGTGAAAGTAGTAAACACACGAAAAATAAACTCCAAAATATACAATATTTACTTTCACTCCAATTGCATTGTGCAATTTCCCGACCTAACCATAGATAATGAATTACGCACACGAACACAGGTAATGTAAGGAAACACACTTTGCCTATAGCAATTAACCAACCACGGATTCTAATCTACAGGGTAGGCTAAGGTGTAAGGGTGTAACGAAACATTTTAAACATAGGTGTAAGAAACGAAAGGAATGGCTCTGAGGGTTTTTCTAGGGGTATCTTACTCTAAAAATGAGAGTAACAAAAGGTTTATACGGGGGTTAACTAACCGGTGTAGTTAGTTAATAACACATAACATATAATAGGCTATTTGGGTGTAATCCTAGAATTTTACCAATTTAGACAAGTCATTCCAATTATATAAATAATACTCATTATGGTGGTCTCGAATAGTATACAAGCCAAGTTCTAAAGTTTACAAGTCACCGGCACACTCATAGATTTGTGAATTTTGAAAAATCACAATTTTTGAAAATAACGTCATGTGTGCAGCTATGCAACTTAGATCTTAAACAAAAACATGCTAAAAAAATTTTAAGTTTGATATATTAAGCACATTTTAAGCATAATTTTTGAAAAAGTTTAGGACAAGTAATTGTTAAGTGTTCTAATTCTCCAATCCCCCCACTTAAGTTAAACAACGTCCTCGTTGTTTTTATAAAAGGTTAAAAACTGGAAAATAAAAGAATTAGAACAGAAAAACTCCCCTGAGATTTGCTCGGTATGATCCTTCATTAGTATAAGAGCAAAAATCAACTTCTTGTGGATTAGAACGTTAAAGCTTCATACTTGATGTATCCACAGGAAATCCAGGAAACTATAATACCACCAATACTTTAAAACACACCTAAGATAAGAAAGGTTCAAGCTTGCATAATACATTAGTAGTTAGATAAAAATAAAACTTAAAAATTAAAACTGAAAATCATCAGGTCAGTCGATGCGCCGTATCTTATGGAAGAAGATACGCCGTATCGAGCCTGGAATAAATACGGATCAGAATAAAGATGCGCCGCATCCTTAACCAGGGATGCGCCGCATTAAAATAAACTGATAAATAGTTTTAAAGTCGAAAATAAAAAATGCAGAAAAATAAAATAAGATATGACCATTGCAAGAGATGCGTCGCATCTCAGGATGGAGATGCGCCGTATCCTCATGCGGGCCTGACTGACTCGACACAGAAAACAGAATAATAAAAGATAATTCCGGGTTGTCTCCCGGTAAGCACTTGTCTTTATTCCAGAGTCTTCAAGTTAGACTCACGTTCAGCTCAGCAATGAGTCCTTGTCACGGTCCATCCTTCTTCCTTCATCCGAAAGATTTTCTCGTATATCTCTGCGACGTTTTCTTCTGTTCGACTTAATCTAGTATAACTCTTTGTCTTCACCGCAGTATATTCTTCATTAGGACCCAAAGAATATTTGATGATTTTAAATTTTTCAGAAATAATCATGGGTGGCTCATCGTAAGGAATCCCAAGTAGTTGATACTTTCTTTTGGTGAACTCTTCCTCGTCTTTATCAACAAACTTAAAATAAGGATCCTTAATCAAATAATCATCAAGTTCTTCAATCAACGACTCATCATTATTATCATCTTGAATCGCCTCCCATTCTCGTTCCAAATCATATTGTAACCGTCGACTAAGCTTCGTGAAATCATCAAACTGTTTATGCACCCATTCCCAGAAAGTAGTATCTGATGTCCCCTTAAGTCCTTTCAAGCGTTCAATTCTGCCCTTTTCTTGTAAAGCCTCCGCCTTTTGTGGGCAGTCTTCAACATTATCGTACCACTCATAATCTTCAAAGGTTACATCATTTCCAACCCGTCTCATCCCAATTATACTTCCCCCATTACAGGTTCCGTCACTTTTATAATCACAGGTCGGCCAAACACTACTCCCGTCCTTGAAAACGAAGGGTGTACAGGTGTGATTAATGTGCGCAAATCCCCATGGTTTATCCCAAACCCATGGTACTTGATCATTCCATTCATAGTACCAGGTGTTTTTGAAATCGTCATAAGTCTTAAATCCTGGTAGTTCTCCAGTAAGCACATCATCGTCGACTTGAAAAAGGTAGTTAAATTCCTTGAACTGCTTGCACAAGGGTGTCTCATAATCGAACACATCAATGTCTATTCTGAATAACTCTTCAATGCCTTCATTGATTGTTGAATCATGAAGTGACGACCCATAATCGCTTTCTACTTCTTCATCTTCTCCTCTCATCCAATATACCCATAATGCATCCTTAGTAGCACGATCCATGCACTTATGGTTATTAAACTTACTAGCCAACCATTCTGAAAAATCAACATCGTGAGGATCGTGGTTAACGTCAAAGCAAACCTTTCCAATCATATTCTTTTTTATCTCCATGAACTCGTTAAATTGCTTCTTAAAACTCCGAGTCAACCATGAAGTCATAATCTCCTTGACTTCATTTGCAGGGGCAAATTCCGGACTACCATATTTGAGTTCTAGCCAATCATTGAGGGAGAGGTCTATCAATCTTACCAATCTGCCATGAAATAGTAACTCCGCCAAAGCATAATTCATGTCATTATCCACATATTTCTCATTCAATCCCCAGTACTCCTCGGAATATGGCATGTAAGAGTTTTGGGTATTGCCTCCACCACAGCTTTCGTTGCTTGAATCCATGTATGCAAGATAGAATTTCCCATCATCTTCTTCGATAGTAGTCCAGTTCAATCCTTCGGCTTCAATGATAGGCCATAAGAGCGACAATTCTTCTCCAGTGTACCTCACAAATACATCATAAGAGAATACCTCTTTGTCAATGTTGCTTAAACGCATGAATTCCTTAAAAGCAGCTTCGAGAGGAGTCTCCCAAGAGAATAAATCTGCATCGATCATGAGTACATTGAACGAATCTGAACACAAGCATTCCTTAGCAAGATATCCGTTAACTGACATGTCTTCCATAGCAAAATCTGTCATCCAAGGTAAAATCATCAGTAGGATTTGTTCGCTAGAAGAGAATTTAATGAATATAGAGACGGATATAAGAATAAAGATAGCTGATATCTGCAGACGATGCGCCGTATCCAAAAAGTTGGATACGCCGTATCTAATAATCGTTAAAATTTAAATCAGACTTTATCCAGAAAATAGATACGCCGCTTTAGAATTTAAGAATGCGCCGTATCGAATTAATTAATCAAAAATCAACTTATCTAATTAAAATTAAATGCGTCGTATTAACGAAAGTTAATGCGCCGTATTTTCGTTACGTTTAAAAATAATTTTTGATTCAGTAATATGCGCCGTATCGACAGAGATCGATACGCCGTATCTGTTTAATAATTCGCAAACTGTTTTTAATTAAAATAATAGATACGCCGTATCTGCTAAAGCAGATGCGTCGTATGGCGTTAACGTTTAGAATTTTTTTTTTTTTTTTTTTTATTAAAAACAGATACGCCGTATCTGCAAAAGCAGATGCGTCGTATTACTTTATCGCTTAGAAAAATTTTCTTATTAAAAACAGATACGCCGTATCTTGGGGAAAAGATGCGTCGTATCGAATTAATTAAACAAGTTGTATTTTTTTAAAAATTAAACGCAATACGCCGTATCTGAGAGATCAGATGCGCCGTATCGTTTGATTTAGCACAGTACAACGATAGCAGAACAGAAAAATACGAAAAATAAAAACAAAAATTAAACACACAAACGAAAATAAACACACAAAAATAAAAGAAAACAATTAACACACAATACAACAAATATGCAAAATAGTACAATGATGCAATTAATCTAATAAAAAAGAAAAACCTAATTAAAATACTAATCAAATTAACAGATAATAACAATTCACTCCCCGGCAGCGGCGCCAAAAACTTGATGCGCGTGATGTGTCGTTGCGGTTTAGCAGTTTCAATGCCTACTCAAGTTTTAAATTTATATTTAGCCGACTTATCAATAACACACACACTTAACGAGCAGTGTACCCGGTCAGTATGAAGATAATGGTAAGTAGAGTGTCGATCACTAAGAGTGGAACGTATTATCTCGTTATTCTAATCAGTATTTTAATATCCTAACGCAAGGGGGTTTCAGCCTGAGAGACTGGCACGATTTGTTGCAATTAAATAATAAAATAAACCAATAGGCACGAATCAGCAAGTAGCACACACGTACACAGATAAATACTCGAGACAATAAGAGGGTTGTCCTTATGATTAAGTAGATTGTCACTTATTTTATTGATAGCTTTATATGAAGTGTATGTAGTTAACCCTTTCTCGTTGGTCCTAATCTTATCGGCGAGTAAACCCTTAATGATTACTTATGTCTAAAAGTTATTCCTAAGTGATCAATTTAGTAATAACCGTGGGAGCCACATTATGTCCCGCAGTCAAATGCCCGCAAGCCACTAATAAACA
Organism: Artemisia tridentata subsp. tridentata; assembly: GCA_021014915.2. NCBI lineage: Eukaryota > Viridiplantae > Streptophyta > Magnoliopsida > Asterales > Asteraceae > Artemisia > Artemisia tridentata. The sequence goes on along the minus strand of CP139504.1, from coordinate 164,884,477 downwards.
CAGAGGTTATCAATGCACTAATAAGTAGTAACCAAAGACATCAACATATAAACTTTAATTGATGGGAAAGCAAGTATTAAAGGGAGTGCAATCTTTCGTTGTCACATTACACAAGCCACCAATCCTGATGAATTAAAGTTTGCTAACACAATAAAACAAAACTACTTAATGAATTAAACACATGCAGCACCTTCTTACAGCTCTTGTATCTTTGATTTGGGTGTGTCTTGTGCTGCCTCCTTGACTGAATTCGTCCTTTGTTCCTCCTGTTCGGTCTTCGGTTTTAGGTTTTTCGGAACTTGTAATTCGTCTGGTCTACGGGGTATTTATAGTTTCTGTCTGAGGGAAGATGCGGCGCATCTACTAAGTAGATGCGGCGCATGTACTTAACTTCGCGTGGGGTCCAAGATTATAATATTTAGGAATATTCGTACACCGCCAGAAGATGCGGCGTAACTCCATGATTAGATGCGGCGCATGTCCTCTTGTATCTTGGATCGTATCTGGTGATATCTTGATAGAGATGCGGCGCATGTCGAGAGTGAGATGCGGCGCATCTGGAGCAGAATTGACTTGATCTTGTCCATGTCAGTAGACCTTCAACTTTATGCACGTTTTGCTCCATAATTAGTCCAAAATCGCTAAGTTTCACCAAATGCTTGTTTTTACCTGAGAATTACAAAAGTAAACGATTAAGTATCAATCCTCATACATAATATAGTAAAATAAGTCAAATTAATAGGATAAATGATAGTAATAAAATGTACTTATTTGAGTTCATCAATCAGTGAACCTATTCTAAAGAACACTAGAAACTAAAATCAAATAATCGGGATGAGTCAAAGAGTTTTAAGAAATTAACTGTTATACTTGCAGATCCAAACGACAAGGCGTGTGGATCCTTAATTTGGGATCCGCAGGTTGTAAACTGACGGAGTGATGTGCGTGTCGTTGTGTTCAAGTTTTAAAATTTATAAACACAATTTATCCAATTCTCTAATCACACATACGAGCAAGTATACTCGTCCGTGGTAGTAAAGGTGGGTAAGTCGAGATCATCCCAAGGGAATTGGGGTTTAGGTTTAGTAAAATAAGTTTTAGCAAAAAGGGTGTCAATCCAATTTGAAGTAAATTCAAAAGCAAGCAAGGTTCAATCAATCAAAAACAAATATACTTGTGTGTGATTCTTTGACCAATTGTTTAGAGTAACCAACCAAGTTGGATGTGACTTGTAGTGATGCACAACTTAATATGAATAATTCACAATCAATGGTTTTTATCATGAGAAATCATATCTAGAATTCAATCTCCTAGTTAATTCCTTTCGGCCTTGATTAACTATTACGACAATTCTTTTAAGCTTTTTGTTGTTTGAAAGCATTTCTTATCTTAAGAATTCCTACGAATCCTTTCGGCCTTTTTTGTGATGAAATCGTTTCCAAATCCATTTTAATGAGTAAAGATGGTGCTTGTCACACACCATAATCCATACTAATTCGTGCACTAACTTTTTGGAATAAAAACATAAAGAAAACTACTTTCGGCCTTTGTTAGTCTTTAACATTATTTTTACCAACCAATTAAGCAAGATTAGATTGTATCTTAACAAACTCATAAAACAAGATATGTTTTCATGCATCACTATGATAAGATTACTCCAACAATTGTCACATCATACACACACAAGTACAACCAAAATCACTCCATAACAATCATAATCAAACACAAGTAATTAACCAAACTTTCATTCATCTTATAGTAAAAGTAAAAGTAGTTCATAATAACTCAACAAGAAATACCTAATCAAGGAATTACAAGAACTAGAATTGTGGAACTATAGCAATCCACACTCCTCCAATCGCCTTTGATTACACGTAAACAACTCCACACACGGACACAACTCTTGAGACTCGAACTCAAGGCTTCCTGGACGTTTTTACAGCAACTACAAGCTTTCGGGCAATAATAATAAGTTAGTTAGACTTGGTGTAAGCCTCACTCGGTTTACTTTTGGGTTGTCACCTCCCAAAAACTTCTCTCTTTGTAAACTAGCCAAGGGTTTCTTAAATAAGTGAGGAAACCCTTATTCTCCAAGCAAAAACGTCCAATATCAGTAAATAGCAGAGAAATGATAAGCCTCAATGATTATGGGGCTTAACTTCTTCATTAATTGCAACTTTGTAACTCCAGCGTCGGCCAACCGATCGGTATTTGGCTCCAACCGATCGGTTGGAGCTCTCGGTAAAATAGCCTTCTCCCATCTGAATCGGATGCGGGTGCCATCCGATCGGATGGATCACTCTGCCATACAACTTTATTTTTTTCTTTCTCTTTTCTCGTTACGTGCTTGATCCTTCGCTGTACCACTACTTCCTATCATAGAACTTGATATTTTCTTGATATATAAGCATGGAAATCTTGAACTAATCAAATCCTTGAAGTATCGCATGGTTTCTCTCTCGTAATTCTCCAAGTGTGCATAATCTCTTCATTTCTTCGTCTTTTCCTTAACTTTTCTTGCACTTGGCTATATTTACTTGCATACACACTTTTTCATCATTTAGCAACAAATACACATAAATATAACCAAATATGATGCACAAAACTAGCAATAACGCACCTAAAAACATGTTAGATTTAAGCGTTATCACGGAGCCAACGCTAACACTTGGCGGATCCAAATTAAGGGATCCGCCTGATCCGTCTGGCAAAAATGCTAAAACTTCACAGAGAGTATGTCATATTTCGCGTTTTTCGATGAAAACCCGAAAATTCTCTTGGAGCATATCTATCATCTAATATGTAATGCAAAACAACTAAATATGATGATACTAACACATATTTAATCATAGATTAATCCGATCATATGAACTTACCTTAATAGGAGTTAAGCCAAACATAGGCTTACTCTTGGAAAATTGATAACACTAAATGTTATCGACCTGCAAGTATTAGTTAGTTCACATACAATTCAAGTAGTATCATAACAAGTTAATAACATAAACATTCAACATAACATTGTCTAGAAATGATTAGTTCCAAACACTCCTATTAACTCAACTTCTTCTTCAACTTCTTCATACCCTTGTGAAGCTTCATGATCCATCGACCTAAATTCTTCACCATTCCCTTCATTTGACGATGCTCAGGTGATTCATTCTGAATTGGTGGAAGTTGTCTCAAGTACTCGGGTGGAGGAAGTCTTGAATTTGGTAAGCCGTCATCGTCACTCATTGATGATGAAGATGATGAGGTTTGAGCACGAGAACGTTTGCCTTTATCAAGCGCTACCCTATGGTCGCTTAAGGGAGCAAAGGTGCGTTGGATCTCATCATAGTCGGGAACAAAACCCAAGGCATTTCTAGGAATGGGTGCAAATGCTCGATAAAGACGGGTTAAGAGCATTCCATAAGGCAATGCCATTTTTCCTTGAACTGGAATATCGGCCATTCTCTTGGCGATATAATAAGCAAGATTGAAAGGCTGACGGGTTGACACATTGTACATCATGTGGCAAAGACAAGCATTGATGTGATCACGGTTTCCTACCGTGTACATGACATTGGCCCTTAAGACTTCTTCCAATTTCCTAAACTCGGGCTTAATCTCATTTTGCTCCATAGCAAACGGATCTCTAGCTACTTCTTTACCTCGATACATCCTAGTGGGGTTGTTCCTAGGAATGAAGAGATGCTCACGAATGACTTCTTTTGAGGCTAAAGGAGTGGCATATGGTGCCGTTCGTTCAAGATTTGACTCAAGAATGGTTAATGACCATTTATCGGTATAGACATTCGTTCCATAACTTGGAACTCCTCGGACCTCACCGAATTAATTTAAAGGGATGTTGTATTGTGTTCCATTGACACTGAAGCGAATGTTAATGTAACCATGATCATTTGACTCTAGAGTGACACTAGCATAGAATTCTAAAATGAATCGTGGAACTATTGGTTCATCGATATCTAGGAGGGAATCAAAGTGAATGGCCGCTAGTTGTTCCCTAAGATTTGTTCCTTCATAGAATGAGGACTCTACAAACCTACCCTCATGTACGTAGTGTTTTTCTAGAGCTTTGAAAGTTTCAACCTGTTGTTCACTAAGTCCTTTGGTTTTATGGTGTTTAGGTAGGTAATTGACGGTGTGTTTGTGATCATAGTTGGTGACGGGAGGCATGATTATCCTAGACACGAAAAATATATATAGTTTAGTTGAAATTATAAAAAAAAAATATATTTCTAGTGTGTGCCTACATGGGGACAATGTGGAGGTGCGATTATCTCGACTCATTTTGATGCATGAAAATTATGTTTATGCAAGTTTTATAATAAAACAAGAGATAACCCAAACGCTCCTACTTCAATGTGGCTACATTTGAATGTACCCGAAAATACGTATTAGTTATGTATTCCCTTTAGCATTCAAGAGACATGATGCAAGTGATGCTTAAAACCTAACGTTTTTGTATTTGTATGAACAATGTCCAAAAACCGTTTTTCCTAGTCGTGAGAATATTTTAGCAAAAATTTCTCATGGGGTTTTTGATGAATGATGACAATATAAGATGCAATTCCTAACTATGAAAAACATGATTTGTTATGCAATTTGGAAAGTATGCTTCATGATTTTTCAAGAATTATGCATAACCCCAAGGTTTGGTTTTGTGCATGAAATAGAAATTCTAGACGCAAATCAGAAGTAATAACATGATAAGGATACTTACAGTGATGTTTGGAGCAAAATTTGGTTGAGAACAATGGCTTAATTTGTGAATTTGGTGAAGTATGGGACGAATTCAGTAGGTGATAAGTTTTAGGAGAGTGATGAATAGTACATGGTGTTGTTTATTTTATAATATATCAACCTGTACATGTGACGGATCCGGCGGATCCCAAACAAAGGATCCGCCTTTGTTATCGTTTGGATCCGCGGGATCAGAACACAGTTTTTGGTTTAGTGTCGAGTTTGGTTAAACTAAGATTTATGCTACTGTCTATTCTAATCACTAGGTTCCATTAATCCTAATCCAAATCTAAGGTAGTTGAAAGGTTCTCATTTGAGAGGTTTTGTGAGGATGTCGGCAATGTTGTCCTCTGAGGAAACTTTCTCAATTGAGATATTTCCCTTCTGAACATTGTCGCGTAGGAAATGATGACGTATTTCAATGTGTTTGGTTCTAGCGTGTTGGACCGTATTTTTGCTGAGGTCGATAGCTCCTTTGTTGTCACAAAGAATGGGGATGTCGTTGAGTTCGATTCCATAGTCTACGAGAGCTTGTTTCATCCACAGTGCTTGTTGACACGCCTTTCCTGCAGATACATACTCTGCCTCTGTTGTTGAGATTGCGAGGGTTGTTTGTTTCTTAGCGAACCATGAGGTGAGACAATGTCCTACAAAAGTACAAATACCACTAGTACTTTTCCTATCAACATAGTCACCGGCATGGTCTGAGTCGGCATACACTATGGTTTCTACACCCGTTCCTTTGGGATACCATAATCCTACATGTGTAGTGCCTTTGATGTACCTAAATATCCGTTTAACGGCTTCAATATGGGATATTTTGGGATCTTCTTGAAAACGTGCACATAGACAAACACTAAACATAATGTCCGGCCTACTAGCCATAAGATAGAGTAAACTACCAATCATTCCCCTATATTTAGTGCTATCTACGGATTCATTTTCTTCATCCTTTGTGAGTTTGGTTTCGGAGGACATAGGTGTTTTCATTGGTTTTGAGTCTTCAAGACCAAACTTCTTAAGCATATCTTTGATATACTTTGATTGGTTGAAGAATATCCCATCTTCTAATTGTTTTATTCGGAGACCTAAGAAAAAGTTTAGTTCCCCTATCATACTCATTTCAAACTCATCATGCATGATTTTTGAGAAATCATCACATAACTCTTGACAAGTTGAACCAAATATAATGTCATCCACATATATCTGGACGATGATAATATGTGATCCCTTTTTCTTGGTGAAGAGAGTGTTATCTACTAGGCCCATGGTGTACTTATGGTCAACTAAGAAGGTCTTAAGTCGATCATACCAAGCTTTTGGTGCTTGCTTAAGTCCGTATAAAGCTTTCTTTAATTTGTAAACATGATTTGGTTTTTCAAAATCGGCAAAGCCGGGAGGTTGTGCGACATATACCTCTTCATTTATAAAGCCATTTAAAAATGCACTTTTGACATCCATTTGAAATAATTTAAAATCATGTGCACATGCATATGCAAGTAGTATTCTAATAGACTCAAGTCTAGCTACGAGTGCAAATGTTTCATCGTAATCTATTCCTTCTTGTTGATTGTTGCCTTGTGCTACTAGTCTAGCTTTGTTTCTAGATACTATGCCATTTTCATCCATTTTATTTCTAAAAACCCATTTGGTACCTATTATGGTTTGATTTTTAGGTTGAGGAACTAATGTCCAAACGTCATTCCTAATAAATTGATTTAATTCTTCTTGCATCGCCATGACCCAAGATTCATCTTTTATTGCTTCATTTATATTTTTACGTTCTATTGTTGAAACAAAACAAAAGAAATTACTTTCATTTTGCGCTTTAGACCTTAATGTTCTTTCATTGAGTTTTCCTATGACGTTTTCTAATGGATGACTTTTATCTTCTTTGATGTTGACTAAATCTCTTTTTACTGGTTCATCTTGTTTATCATATTCAACATTTTCCTGATTATCAACCATTTGGTTTTCAACCAAGTCATCATCTACCAAAGGTGATGTCTTAGAGGGAGGTGGACATTCATCGAATGTTACGTTCAATGATTCCTCGACTCTTGAGGTTTCCTTGTTCAAAACTATGTATGCTTTACTAGTTTGTGAATATCCTAGAAATACACCTTCATACGACTTTGGGTCGAATTTGGTGAGATAATCCTTTGTGTTTAAAATGAAGCACTTGCTTCCAAACACTCTAAAATATCCTAAAGTAGGCTTTTTGCCTCGATAAAGTTCATAAGGAGTTTTATTTAAAAATGGTCTAATTAAAACTCTATTTAGGATATATGTGGAAGTATCTACTGCGTGACACCAAAACTTTTGAGGTATGTTTTGTTCATTTAACATAGTTCTACTCATTTCTTGAATTGTCCTATTTTTCCGTTCTACTACACCATTAGATTGTGGAGTTCGAGGAGCCGAGAAATTATGAGTTATTCCATTTTTATCACAGAATGTTCCGAATTGGATTTTGTTGTCAAATTCTCGACCATGGTCAGTTCTAATAGATACTATGTTACTTCCTAATTGATTTTGAATTTTCTTGCTTAGAATTTTAAATTTATCAAAGGCCTCATTTTTGGTTTTCAAAAATTTAGTCCATGTATACCTAGAGTAATCATCTACTATAACTAATGTGTAAAAATTACCTCCATAACTTTGTATAGCCGACGGGCCAAACAAATCCATATGTAACAATTCTAGACACCTAGATGTAGATACCATGTTTTTAGCCTTATGGCTATTATGCATTTGTTTCCCAATTTTGCAAGCATCACAAAAGTGTTGGTCATATCTCAACTTAGGTAGGTTCCTAACGAGTTCTTTGGATGATAAGGATTGAATTAACCTCATATTGGCGTGACCTAAGCGTCGATGCCGTAAGGTTGAGTTTTCATCCAGAGAAGTAAGACAAAGCTTGTATTTCGGTGTTTTATCTAATTTCATAACATATACGTTATTCTCTAAGACACCTTTTCCTACTGTTATGCCATCTTTAAGTATTTTACTTCCATTTTCACTGAAAAGGACGTTATACTTTTTGCGGCACAATTGACTTATACTAAGTAAGTTAAAACCTAAATTATCAACATGAGCAACATCATCAATAGAGAGGGAGTCATGAGAGATTGTACCTTTTCCGATGATTTTACTTTTAAGCTTGCTACCAAATGTGACATTACCTCCGTCGTACACTTGGTAAGTGGAGAAAAGGCTTTTGTTTCCCGTCATGTGTCTTGAACACCCACTATCTTTGATACACTCATCAGGTTCAAGTTCAACTTTTAAGCACACCTAAGTTCAATAAAGACTCAAGCGTTTGGTCCCCAATATCTCATGGGTCCGTTTGTGTTAAACATAACATTATCATGGTTCATGTAAGCAAATGGAGGATAATAGTTACATGGCATGTAATTGGGACCTTGAAAGTTTCTAGGCATATTTTGGTTCCAATTATTTTGATAATGATGTTGTGAATTAACATTACTCTTAGGAAAGGGGTGTTTGGGAAAACTAGTTTGAGGTCTCTGTTGTGTTGTTTTAACTCTATACTCATTCCTAGCTTGACCTCTCCCTATAAACACAGCTGGTTTTAGCTTGTTATTAGTTGTACTAGTACTAGGTTTTCTAGTGACCTTAACAAATTCAGTACGGTCTGTTTTCTGAACTTTCTGTTCAACTTCTGTACCCGCGGATCCCTTGGGTGCAACTGGCGGATCCAAAACTTTGGATCCGTCGGATCCGTGAGCTTCTAAGTTAGTTGAAACAGTTTCTTTTTCATTCACAGTTAGTTTCTTAAAGTCACTTAAGGTTCCTAGTTTCATAAAACCTAATCCGGTTTTATCATGAGGAAGTTTTTGCATCTTCATTATCTCATCTGCACAACTTATGTTTTTATCAAACATTTTAAACTTAGAGTTTTGCTTAATGAGATCTTCCTGTGAAGTTTTTAGTGCATCTAATTCTAATTTTAGTTCTTGACAAGTGACACATGTATCTTTACTATTTTTCCCTTTTTCCATTCGTATCTCTTTTTCTTTAAGCCAATACACTTCTTTTTCTAAAAGTGTTGTTTTAGTTTTCAAGAATTTGTTTTTGTTGATGATTTTTAATATGATATCACACAGCTTGTTATATTCTATTTCTAAGGTTTCATCATCTATAGAGGAGTATGAGTCAGAAAGTACCTCTTCTGTGTCATGAGCAATAAGGGCAACTTCGTTGTTCTTAGGCTCATCATCATCTCCTTCACTATCACTCCAAGCTCCACTAACGAATGCTTTTTGAGACTTGTTCTTTGGAGGCTTTGGACATTCACCTATAAAGTGACCAGAATCTCCACATCTATAGCACTTCCTATCTAGCTTGCCCTTTCTATCATCACGGTCTTTTCGTAAAGATTTCTTTTCTTCACGAGGTGGTTTTACGAACTTTCCTCGTCTCCTGAAGAACTTCTTAAAATCTCTTACGGCCATGGCATATTCTTCGTCTTCGCTACTTGAACAAGACTCTTCATCATCACTTAACTCAACTCTAGCTTTCAAGGCAATGGACTTTATTTTCTCCTTCTTCCCTTTAACTATTTCTGAATCCTTTTCCATTACCATTTCGTGAACTTTGAGATTTCCTATGAGCTCATCTAGTGTCATGCTCGAGAGATCCTTGGATTCTTCAATAGCCGTCACCTTTGCTCTCCACTTAGGATGAAGTGCTCTAAGAAATTTCCTGACAAAGTTCTTACTAGAAAAAGATTCGTCAAGTGCTTTAAGAGATGTAATAATAGTATTAAACTTAGCAAAAGCACCATCAATGGTCTCATCTTCAGAGATAACAAATTGTTCATATTGTTGAACAAGAAGATCAATTTTGTTATCTTTGACTTGTGAGTTCCCTTGATGAGTGATAATAAGAGATTGCCAAATATCTTTAGCCGTTTTACACATAAAAACTCTTTCATATTCTTTCTTAGGTAAGGCATTGTAAAGCATCATTTTGGCTTCATTGTTTTTGGCAATCAACTTCTTTTGCTCATCACTGTGACGAGTAAGAGAAGCTCCTACATCCCGACCACCCGAAATATCATTACTAATGGGCTTGTAATCACCCTCAACAATTATATACCACAGATCTATGTCCTTTGACTTTACATATGTCTCAAAGCGATTCTTCCAATATATAAAGCAATTTGGTTCAAATAGAGGTGGTTTTACATAGATTGCCCTTCTTTAAAGTTTTCAAAATCCATGGATCGTTTTAACTTTTAAAATACAATATATTTTAAAAGTATTAAGTAACATATCTCTTGATGCCAATTGTGGAAAACCAGAAGGGGGGGTTGAATAGTTTTACCGATTAATATTAATTCGCTTTGTTACTCTATGTTAATTCAAAGGAAACAATCACAAACAAGTATTCACACAATATATATGAAAAGTAAAGAGAGGAAAGATCAAACCACACAACACGGATGTTTATAGTGGTTCGGCTACAAGGACTCTCTTCCTTGCCCTACTCCACTCCTCGAGCCTCTAACTCGAGAGTTATCCTTCACTAAGAAACAAACTCTCTTCTAGGTGGAGAAAACCTTTACACGTTGCTTACTTCCTTTTCCGGTACTAAGCTAAACACCGAGTTCTACTTCAGGGCAGAACCAACCCAACGTCGCCTATACAATTACCGACACTAAGCTAGATGTCGAGTTCTTTCACAAGGGTACAACCACTCCCTACACTCTTTGTGTTTTGAGGACTAAAACACTAACCACACTCACTGAGATAAATGATACAAATGATGTGTGAATTACACAAGGATCACACAGTAACTATACTAAAGGTTTACACGTCTGTGTTGAACCTTGATGCTTAATCTTCTTTGCTACAAAAGATAGATCAAATGATATGAATGAATGATGTTAGTAATATGAATGAGTATGTACTTAAGCTATATGAGTAATTAGAAGGCCAAGTGATCAGCTTGCTATTTATAGGCAAGCTGATAAACACTCGGCGGATCCGGCGGATCCCTTAAAAGGGATCTGTCCTTTATGTCGAAGGGATCCGTGGGTATGCCAGAGGTAAGACAGCTAAGAGATTTTCCAAATCTCTCCAATCTTTCCATATCTTAGTGTTGTCATATCAAGATCTTCCAATGTCAACTATCTTACTTGAAGATCTATCCAAGATCTTACCCAGATTACATGTATGATGCATGCCATGATGTCATTGTATCATTTTAGAAATAACGTTTCCTTTTAAGGAAATAAACATGTAGATGTATGAAATGTATTTCCAAGTAAACTTGTGAAATGTAAAATGTGTTCTAAAGAGACTTTAGCTAGTATTTATAATTTGCTTAAAGATATACTTTGTAATTTTCATTAACAAAACTAAGTAAAGATCGTAAAATATAAATAACGTTTTTAGGACGATATTTGTATTAACAAAGTATTCAAAGATATTATGTGTATTAAAGTCAACAATACACGGTAGACAATATCTTACCCCATGTGATCAGTCATTATGTTATAATCAAACACTTCCTTTGAGAGAGTCAGTCATTAAGATACAACATGTATCTACGTTTACAACATGTTTTGAGAATATAACATAATGACTGATCACATGGGGTAAGATATTATCTACCGTGTATTGTTGACTTTAATACACATAATATCTTTGAATACTTATCTACTCAGCAGCAGAATCTTTCAATAGTTATCCACTTAGCAGTAGAAAGTTCTTCACCAGCAGCAAAATCATTCAACAGTAGAATGTTAACGCTAGCAGCAGAATCAAATGCTATAGCAGTAGAATGATACTTAGAGTATTTCTTTGAGCAGAAACCGATATTAAACTTCTTGAATATTTAATTCCCAACAATCCTCCCCTAAACATGTGAATCCTTTTCAACATGTTTCTGAATTAAATTATGGATTGTGAAGATCTTTCAAACACTTCTGTAGTCAAATTCTTGATCTGAGCTATCTTATGTTCTTCATAATTAAATATCTTTCTCAGTAACTCATCTACTTTCTGTTCTTTGACTTTAACATTATCAATACATATCTTCAGACTTCAAACATTGACCTAAAAGATGGTGCAATTTCCTTGGATAGGGGAATTATAAGAGGAAATGATGCTGTGTATCTTGGATGCTTGTTTCAACAAGTGAAAGCATCTATCAGCATGCCTTTGCAAGTGATGAACAAACGTGGTGAACTGAAATTGAAACTTTTCTTCGTTTGACCTAGATAGAACTTTCTCCTTTGGAATGCTTCATCCCTTCTGAATATATATAATAAGCTCTGTTCTTGTCATTTTCAACCTCCATGTCATCATCTTGTATGCTCTTGTCTTTTCCTCCCTTTCATTGGTTAATCTTCCTTGGACTTTATTTCATCCCCTGATATGTTTCCTCCCCTAAGATGCAAATAACATTTCCTCCCCTGTTTGGAAGATCTCTCACAATGTACCAAAATATTTCTCTCCATCATCTGAGCTATCCATTAGAACTTGTTATCAGACAATGTTGTACATGAAGCCATCAATTCCTTAAGAGTTTAATTTGCTGCCCTCATCACTTCTAGGTGTGTTAACTCCTATGAGAGGTAATTCATGGGGAATTTGACTCATGGTCCATCATTTGATGGTGTTTGTGAGTCACTTTGAAAATCCTTTTAAGAAACTTTTGCCTTAGCAGTATGTACTTGATTTTATTATGAAAAACCATACTGCTTTCAACCATTTTGAAGGGATTAAGTGTATAACAGACACTTAATCAAAATTTCGGTTTAAAGCAACCTCTGGTTGTGTGAGAACCAATGTTTTTCAGTTATAAATAACTGCCTGTGTAAATATAAACCTATTCAAAAGGCTTCCTTGACAGGGTATTCAGCTCATAGCAATTGTTGCCTCTAACACAAGTGTTAGATTCACTTTTACTAGCTGTTCTTTCTATCAGATGTCCTTAGACTTGCTCATTATACTTAAAAGTATAAAATGATAGAAAGTGAGTTGTATCAATTACTTTCTGATCAACTAAGTCATCTATTCAATGTGAAACATCATAATCAAGCTTCAAGAAAGAAGTTTTAAGGAGCTTTGAAATTCCCAATTTTTTTTTTCTATCATAAACCTATTATGTCAGCAACTAGTATTATAATTCTGCAGCTTCCATTTCACTTGAAACATCCTTTGTGTTCACTTGATCATTCCTGAAATTGTTAGTCTAAAACCAAAAGAACAAAGTACAAAGTACTTGTCTTATATTAGAATAAACAAATAACTAACTGTATGAATAACACAATTTAAATATGTACTAGCAGCACAAACTTTTGTAATAGCAGTTGTATCTTTTAAAGCCTGCAGCACAAACAAAAATTTATTTACAAAAACGCCAATTTTAATATTATTGAGGATTAAGCATTCCAATACTTGCTACCAAGTACTGAAACCTTCCAACATCAAAATCTTTTGTTAGCAGATCTGCAAAGTTGTATTTTGAAGCAATTTTAAGAACTTGAATTAATATTTTCTCATTGCAGTCTCTTATAAAGTGATGTCTAATTTCAATGTGTTTTTTTTTAGAATGTTGCACTGGATTTTTAATTATGCAAATTTTACTACTATTATCAATATGAATGACAGTGTTCATGAAATTGTACCCATAGTCAAGAAGTTGGTTTTGAAGCCATAGGACTTGACCACATCAACTTGCAGCAGCTACATATTCAGCTTCAGTTGTTGAAGTAGCCACAGTTGTTTGCTTCTTACACTGCCATGAGATAAGTCTACACCCAAGGAATTGACATCCTCCAGTTGTTGACTTTCTGTCCAAGCTAGCACCAGCATAATCACTATCCGAAAATGCTACCAAGTCAAAAGGTGACTCTCTAGAATACCATAGACCCAACCTAGGTTGACCCTTGAGATATCTAAAAATTCTCTTGACTGCTGTTAAATGAGAAACCTTTGGAGTTACTTGAAATCTTGCACAAGCACAAACAGAGAACATGATGTCAGGTCTTGATGATGTGAGATACATCAAAGAGCCTATCATAGATCTGTAAGTGTGTACATCTACATTTTCTCCATCCAAGTATTTAGGAAGTGGTTTCTCAGAGTCCATTGGTGTGCTTGCCATTTTTGAATCAGCAATGTTGAACTTCCTTAGTATCTCAGCAACATATTTATCTTGACTAATAAATATGCCTTCATATGACTGTTTAACTTGCAAACCGAAAAAGAATGTAAGTTCTCCCATGGAACTCATCTGAAACTTATCATGCATAAGCTTCTCGAACTCCAAACACATCTCCTTCCTTGTAGACCCAAAGATAATGTCATCCACATACACCTGCACTAACAGAAGATCCTTCTTGTGTTGTTTGATGAAAAGTGTCTGATCAATCTTTCCTCTTTGAAATCTATTTTCTTTTAAATAGGAAGCCAGTGTTTCATATCATGCTGTAGGTGCCTGATGAAGGCCTTAAAGAGCCTTAACGAATCTGTACACTTTTTCTGGATGGTCAGGATCAATGAACCCTGGAGGTTGTGAGACATACACCTCTTCTTCAATAGTAACATATAAAAATGCACTCTTGACATCCGTTTGATAAACTGTGAAGCCTAAAAATGAAGCATAAGCTAAGAAAAGCCTAATTGCCTCAAGTCTTGCTACTGGAGCAAAAAACTCATCATAGTCTATACCTTCTTGTTGTGTGTACCCTTGGGCTACTAATCTAGCTGTGGGAAACTAGAAGGGGGTTGAATAGTTTACCGGTTTAAAAATCCTTTTAAAAATCTTGTTTTAAAAGTTAGCAATTGAAAACTTTGATTCGAAGTTTATGTGTAACCAATCAACACCAATATGAACTACCCACTAAGCTAAGTAATAATAACAAATAAAAGTAAAGAGTAGAGTTGGAAAGATCGAACCGAGACAGAGGATTTATAGTGGTTCGGCTACGAAGCTCTTCTTCGCCCTACTCCACTCCCCGAGTACCACACTCGAGAGTTTCAAACACTATATCAACAACCTCCCTTCAGGCGGAGAAAACCGTACACGTCGCTTATCCTATTACCGACACTAAGCTAGATGTCGAGTGCTAATCTTAGCTAGCACCAATCTACCAAGGTCCACGTGACCAATTAATCAAGCCCAATGGCTACACGAGATCACCAAGATCTCAACACGATCACAATGATCAACACTTTCTCAACTAACACTAATCTATCGACCCTTGATCTTCTTGATCAATCACACAAGCCCAATGGCTTTAAGAGATATCCACTATCTCTATAAGATCACACTTGATCTTCACTCTCACTCACAAAAGATAAATAAACTTGATGTATGCTATGATACAACAAGGTTGTAACAAGTGTTACAAAAACCTAACAACTATAACTCTTGTATCTTCTTGAATACTTGAGTTCTTCTCTTGCTAATGAAGAGGGATTACAACACCTTGTATCTACTTGGATACTTGTGTTCTTCTCTTGCTAATGAAGAGGGATGAAAACACCTTTTATCTACTTGGATACTTGTGTTCTTCTCTTGCTAATGAAGAGGGTTGACAACACCTTGTATCTACTTGGATACTTGTGTTCTTCTCTTGCTAGTGAAGATGTATGAAGAGGATCACTTGAAGGATGATTGGATCACTCTTGAAACAAAGAAAACTAATCTAAAGAAGTGAAAGGTTTGAGAGGATTAAGCTAGGGGATTTTTCTGTGTGTGAAGGGTGCCTAAAACTGTGAAAGGGGTTGATATTTATAGGCAAGAAAAATCTGAACGTTACAGAAAAAATGGTACGGACGGCTCCGTTAAATACCCCACGGCTCCATTAAATTTAACGGAACCGTGGAGCCGTCGTAGACTAGCACGCTCCAAATTTTGTCTTTTCTGGTGAAAACTTATTTGGGGAAGGTTGGAGCTGATTTTGGGGGGGAAAATAGCTGTTATGATTTTCAAACTAATTTTTCCATTAAAACATTTCTTAATAATTCAAAAATAAGTTGTCATGTGTATTTTTGAAAAAATGTTTTGTCCCATTTAAAATGTGAATTTTCAAAACATAAATTCACTTCTTTGATCACTAGTTCAAGTTGTAACTTTGTTCAAGAGTGATTTGCGTAGAAACGGGATCTTCCGATTAAAGACATGTTTACGTTGATTTTAACGTATCGTGATTTCACATTTTGTCATCCTCAAAATGTGAAGTAATCGAAAGATATAAACAACATTTTTAGAACATTATTTGCATCAACACTAGCCTTATTCCTAATCACTATTCCCCTCTCATCCCTTTTATTCTTGAAAACCCATCTAGTGCCAATTACCTTTGCATCCTTTGGTAGATCAACTAGCACCCAAACCTTCTGAATCTTGAACTGAAGAAGCTCCTCTTGCATAGCTTCTACCCAGCTTGAATTATCTAAGGCTTTCAGAATGTTCTTTGGTTCATCTTGTGAGAGAAAACCTACAAACAAGCAAGAATTTGAAAACTCATGCTGTTTTGAAGCATAAAGGGCATCAAGAAGCCCTTGTTGGTCTGAAGACATCAGTTGTTGTCTTGTCTTCACACTTGATTGTACATCTCCAATCACATTGTCTAGGGAGTGGACTTTGTGAATCCTTGTGTATGGGGTTGAAGGAACTTGATAGTTAGGTGCGATATTGCTCAAATCCACCTCATTATCTGAGAAATCTGCTTCATAAGAGTCTGAAGGGCCAGCAGTAGAATCATTTGTCCTAGCGGCAGAAAAATTACGCCTAGCAGTAGAATGCTTTGTCTCAGCAACACTATCATCAACAGAAACATTTTGTTTGCAACTTGTTCTGAGATTATAACATAATGACTGATCACATGGGGTAAGATATTATCTACCGTGTATTGTTGACTTTAATACACATAATATCTTTGAATACTTATCTACTCAACAGTAGAATCTTTCAATAGTTATCCACTTAGCAATAGAAAGTTCTTCACCAGCAGCAGAATCATTCAGTAGTAAAATGTTAACGCTAGCAGCAGAATCAAATGCTCTAACAGTAGAATGATACTTAGAGTATTTCTTTGAGCAGAAACCGATATTAAAGTTCTTGAATATTTAATTCTCAACAATCCTCCTCTAAATATGTGAATCCTTTTCAACATGTTTCTGAATTAAATTATGGATTGTGAAGATCTTTCAAACACTTCTGTAGTCAGATTCTTGATCTGAGCTATCTTCTGTTCTTCAAGATTAAATATCTTTCTCAATAACTCATCTACTTTCTGTTCTTTGACTTTAACAATATCAATACACATCTTCAGGCTTCAAACATTAACCTAAAAGATGGTGCAATTTCCTTGGATGTACCAAAATATTTCTCTCCATTATCTGAGCTATCCATCAGAACTTGTTATCAGACAATGTTGTACATGAAGCCATCAATTCCTTAAGAGTTTAATTTGCTGCCCTCATCACTTCTAGGTGTGTTAACTCCTATGAGAGGTAATGCATGGGAAATTTGACTCATGGTCCATCATTTGATGGTGTTTGTGAGTCACTTTGAAAATCCTTTTAAGAAACTTTTGCCTTAGTAGTATGTACTTGATTTTATTATGAAAAACCATACTGCTTTCAACCATTTTGAAGGGATTAAGTGTATAACAGACACTTAATCAAAATTTCGGTTTAAAGCAACCTCTGGTTGTGTGAGAACCAATATTTTTCAGTTATAAATAACTGCCTGTGTAAAGATAAACCTTTTCAAAAGGCTTTCTTGATAGGGTTTCCAGCTTATAGCAATTGTTGCCTCTAACACGAGTGTTAGATTCACTTTTACTAGCTGTTCTTTCTATCAGATGTCCTTAGACTTGCTCATTATACTTAAAAGTATAAAATGATAGAAAGTGAGTTGTATCAGTTACTTTCTGATCAACTAAGTCATCAATTCAATGTGAAACATCATAATCAAGCTTCAAGAAAGAAGTTTTAAGGAGCTTTGAAATTCCCAAATTCTTTTTTCTATCATAAACCTATTATGTCAGCAACTAGTATTATAATTTTGCTGCTTCCATTTCACTTGAAACATCCTTTGTGTTCACTTGATCATACCTGAAATTGTTAGTCTAAAACCAAAAGAACAAAGTACAAAGTACTTGTCTTATATTAGAATAAACAAATGACTAACTGTATGAATAACACAATTAAAATTTGTACTAGCAGCACAAACTTTTGTAATAGCAGTAGTATCTTTTAAAGCCAGCAGCACAAATAAAAATTTATTTACAAAAACACAAAGTTTAAAATTATTGAGGATTAAGCATTCCAATACTTGCTACCAAGTACTGAAACCTTCCAACATCAAAAGCTTTTGTTAGCAGATCTGCAAAGTTGTATTCTGAAGCAATTCTAAGAACTTGAATTAATCTTTTCTCATTGCAGTCTCTTATAAAGTGATGTCTAATTTCAATGTGTTTTGTTTTAGAATGTTGCACTGGATTTTTAATTATGCAAATTGTACTACTATTATCAATATGAATGACAGTGTTCATGAAATTGTACCCATAGTCAAGAAGTTGGTTTTGAAGCCATAGGACTTGAGCACTGCAACTTGCAGCAGCTACATATTCAGCTTCAGTTGTTGAAGTAGCCACAGTTGTTTGCTTCTTACACTGCCATGAGATAAGTCTACACCCAAGGAATTGACATCCTCCAGTTGTTGACTTTCTGTCCAAGCTAGCACCAGCATAATCACTATCCGAAAATGCTACCAAGTCAAAAGGTGACTCTCTAGAATACCATAGACCCAACCTAGGTTGACCCTTGAGATATCTAAAAATTCTCTTGACTGCTGTTAAATGAGAAACCTTTGGAGTTACTTGAAATATTGCACAACCACAAACAGAGAACATGATGTTAGGTCTTGATGATGTGTGAGATACCTCAAAGAGCCTATCATAGATCTGTAAGTGTGTACATCTACATTTTCTCCATCCAAGTCTTTAGGAAGTGGTTTTTCAGAGTCCATTGGTGTGCTTGCCATTTTTGAATCAGCAAAGTTAAACTTCCTTAGTATCTCAGCAACATATTTATCTTGACTAATAAATATGCCTTCATATGACTGTTTAACTTGCAAACCCAAAAAGAATGTAAGTTCTCCCATGGAACTCATCTGAAACTTATCATGCATAAGCTTCTCGAACTCCAAACACATCTCCTTCCTTGTAGACCCAAAGATAATGTCATCCACATACACCTGCACTAACAGAAGATCCTTCTTGTGCTGTTTGATGAAAAGTGTTTAATCAATCTTTCCTCTTTGAAATCCATTTTCTTTTAAATAGGAAGCCAGTGTTTCATACCAAGCTCTAGGTGCCTGATGAAGGCCATAAAGAGCCTTAACAACTTTGTACACTTTTTCTGGATGGTCAGGATCCAAGAACCCTGGAGGTTGTGAGACATACACCTGTTCTTCAATACTACCATATAAAAATGCACTCTTGACATCCATTTGATAAACTGTGAAGCCTAAAAATGAAGCATAAGCTAAGAAAAGCCTAATTGCCTCAAGTCTTGCTACTGGAGCAAAAACCTCATCATAGTCTATACCTTCTTGTTGTGTGTACCCTTGGGCTACTAATCTAGCCTTATTCCTAATCACTATTCCCCTCTCATCCCTTTTATTCTTGAAAACCCATTTAGTGCCAATTACCTTTGCATACTTTGGTAGATCAACTAGCACCCAAACCTTCTGAATCTTGAACTGAAGAAGCTCCTCTGGCATAGCTTCTACCCAGCTTGAATCATCTAAGTCTTTCAGAATGTTCTTTGGTTCATCTTGTGAGAGAAAACATAGAAACAAGCAAGAATTTTAAAACTCATGCTGTTTTGAAGCATAAAGGGCATCAAGAAGCCCTTGTTGGTCTGAAGACATCTGTTGTTGTCTTGTCTTCACACTTGATTGTACATCTCCAATCACATTGTCTAGGGAGTGGACTTTGTGAATCCTTGTGTGTGGGGTTGAAGGAACTTGATAGTTAGGTGTGATATTGCTCAAATCCACCTCATTATCTGAGAAATCTGCTTCATTTGAGTCTGAAGAGCCAGCAGTAGAATCATTTGGCCTAGCAGCAGAAAAATTATGCCTAGCAGTAGAATGCTTTGTCTCAGCAGCACTATCATCAGCAGAAACATTTTGTTGTTCCTTTGTTCCATCTTTCTTGTGTTCACTTTCAAGCAGTGTTAAGATACAACATGTATCTTTGTTTACAACTTGTTCTAGGTATATAACATAATGACTGATCACATGGGGTAAGATATTATCTACCGTGTATTGTTGACTTTAATACACATAATATCTTTGAATACTTATCTACTCAGCAACAGAATCTTTCAATAGTTATCCACTTAGCAGTAGAAAGTTCTTCACCAGCAGCAGAATCATTCAGCAGTAGAATGTTAACGCTAGCAGCAGAATCAAATGCTCTAGCAGTAGAATGATACTTAGTGTATTTCTTTGAGCAGAAACCGATATTAAACTTCTTGAATATTTAATTCCCAACAATACACAAGAGCGTTGCAACTATTTAAGAGTCAGTGAAAGATGACCCTGAGCTTAATAAGAAAATTCTTCAGGCTTCTGAGAACTACCATCAACAGTCTACTCAGTTGACTGAGCTGGTAAACATGCTGAAATCCTCCAATCTTCAGGGACTCAGCTCTATTATGGACTCCATCAAGTCTTCCCTGGATCTTATGAAGTCACACTTGGCATCTTGGGCTACATCTTCTTCTTTCTTGGCTTGGAATCTTGGGCCAAGGATGACAGCAATAGAGGCTTCTCAGGCTTCTCTTGAGGCTAAGGTTTCAACTCTTCAGCAGGGCACCTCAGACATCAAATCGATGATGACTGAGATTTATCAAGCCTTCAAAGGTCAGGCTGCTCCCTCAACTTCAGTGAGCGCTCCAACTCTTACTCTCACCATGACTCAAGCAACAGTTGAGGGGGAGAAGGTCACTGAAGAACAACCTCCTTCTCACACTGAGGGGGAGATTCCTTAGACAACCCCATCTTCATCTCGCCAAGACAAAGGCAAAGGCATTCTCACAACCACTGAGCCTGAGCCTACAATCTTGGTGTCTGCTTCCTTTGAAAGAAGGCCATACCCTGATGAGCCGGTCAGGGTCCCTTATGAAATAAATGGAGTAATGTATCACCTCACTGAGGCCCAAATTACGGCTCATTTAGAAAAGGAAGAAGGGTTGAAGAAAGCTGTTGAAGAAGAAAGGCAAAACAAGTCTGCCCTCATTCAGGTTGTCAGAGAAGAGGCTGATAAGATTGGTCTTGAGCCAAAAGAACTTGCTGGAAGAAAGGGTGGTGAGAGCTTTGTGAAAGCTCAGGATGCTGAAATGTCGGCTCTCTGGAAGAAAAGAGAAGAAAGGCTGAAAAGGACTGAGGAGATAAGACAAAAGAGAATTGAGAAGTACCAATGGGTCATGACAAGCAGACTGAGACCTGAACCCATTACTGATGTAAAGATTCATCAGAACACCAAGCCTGCTGTCATCATTGTTTTCAGAGGTCCTGATAAGAGGAACTTTGAAATTCATGAGCCCTTTAGGTTCGCTGACTTTGGGATCACTGAATTGGATGAACTGGGTCCAATCATATTCAAAAAGTCAAATGTTGTTGTCAAGGAACTAATGAAGTCCCTGAAAGTTAGATATGAAAAGCTGAATGCAACACCTGAGGAACTTGGTATTCCCTCACTTCTCCCTGCTCCAGCCAGTCAGCCTGCCCCCTCTCAAACCTCTAGAAGAAAGAGGAAGATAATTGGATCTGAGCCTGAGATCAGAGTCCCTGGCCTTGAATGCAACAGAGCCCTCCCTGAAAGAGTTACATTTGTGAACAACAAGGTCATAGAACAACCTGAGAGAGGGATATTCTTCACTGATGAGATTGGAGATCCAGCCTTCCAAAGATGGAGTGATATTGATCAGGCAGGAATTAAAGCCATGCTTGGTTTTCTCATGATGGCCTCACCAATCCAGAGTCCTGAAAATGTGAGGTTCTGCCAAGACCTGAGAACCAAGATTCAACTTCATCCTGATCAACATGAGCTGGAATCCAAGAGTCCCAAGCTTGAAGCCCTTGGATACAAACTGGACTGAGAATCTGCAACACCTCTATCATGTACATTTAGTAGTTAGGACCCTTGTAATGAAATTAACAAAATGATGTTCCTTTGTTTTGTTACTTCAGTGTCCTTATTTACTTTCTAGTACATTCAGTATGAGCAGAACTCATTAGCTCACTCATAATTGATCAAAAACACTTAAGCATAATTTATATCCAAATAGGCGGAGATTGTTGGGTCCTTCAGTACCCAAGAGTCGTTAAAACAGGATTTGAATACAAATTAAGCTAAGTGTTAATTAAACCAAAAATATTCTAAGTCACTGAGTGAACAGTCACTCAGTGAGTTACCTTCAAGATGCTCAGGACGAGTCTAAGAAGAAAGACTCACCAATTCAGGAAGGCGGTTCTCCCTGAAGTGTTACTTGAGACGAAGAAGAAGGTAATGGGATCAGTGAGCGTTAGACAAGAGCTCACTGAACCCCAAGTCTCCTCAACAACAATAACTAAAGACTGAAGACTGAAGGCAAATGACTGAAGAACCTGAAGCCTGAATAAAAGGCGGGATAAAGCGGGAAGATTTTGAGAAGATAAGAACAAGTCTTATCGGGGTCAGACAAACCATCCCTCAAGTGGCTAAAAGTCGAAGAAGTGTCAGGACTGACACTCGAAGACTTTTTCGCACAATCCTATTGGTTCTTGGAAATGACAACTACTGTTGTAGTTGTCAGACACGCTTCCTATTTGTTTATGTAGTTTTAATCTTCAGTACTCTTAACATGTTTGCCTATAAAAAGCAAACAGATGGAGAAAAGTGGGTTAGGTATTTTTGTGCAATAAAAGCTTAGACTTTCATAATACCCCTTTTCTCCTACAAAGAGTAACGTATCCCTGAGATAGCTCAGTGGGTCGAATTGTTACCACTTAAAGCATTGCTTAAGTTTAGATAGGAGACACCATACCTTGTCTATTCAATCCCAAGTGTTTGTTCCGCAAAACACTTGGGTAATAGATTCTTTGATTCATTTCTAATAAGAATTTAAACGTTGAAAATACTTTGTGTTTTTATATTTACGTTTCATTAACTGTTAGAATTAATCAATACATTGTATTAGTCATAAACACAAATAGATTAACTTTCTAGTTAACTCTAAGCGTGTTAAGGGAACAACACATTTTCATCCATTTTTGTTACGTTATTATCCGTTTTTATACGTTTTCATCAGTTTTCGTCTGTTTTGATACGTCTTTATATGTTTTGTTACGTTTTTATCCGTATCCATTCGTTTTATACGTTTTCTTACGTTTAAAAATGGACAAAATGTATGTTAATTTAAGAAAACAGGTGAAAAACGTATAAAGATGGGTAAAAAATGATGAAAACGAACAGAAACGGATAAAAACGTAAGAAAATTAGACGAAAACGTATAAAAACGGATAAAAATGGACGAAAATGGATAAAACGGGTAAAAACGGATGAAAAATTATAAAAACGGACGAAAAAGTATCAAACGTATAAAGATGGATAAAAACGTAACAAAACGGATAAAAACATATGAAAACGTATAAAACGGACGAAAACATAAAAAAAAGGACAAAAACGTATGAAAATGTAAGAAAACGGGGGAAAACGTATAAAAACGGAGAAAAAAATGCTTGAAGATGTAAGAAAACGGGCGAAAACATATAAAAATGGATAAAAACGTATGGAAACGTATAAAAACAGATAAAACAGATAAAAACGTATGAAAACATAAGAAAAACGGACGAAAACGCATAAATATGGATAAAAATGTAAGAAAACATATAAAAACGGATGAAAACGTAAAAAAACAGACAAAAACCTAAAAGATGAAAGAAAACGTGCCAAAGCGTATAAAAACAGATAAAAACGTATGACAACTTAAGAAAAACAGACGAAAACATATAAAAATAGACGAAAACGGATAAAAACGTAAGACAATGTATAAAAATGTATAACAACGGATGAAAACGGATAAAAACATATGAAAAATGTAAGAAAACATACAAAAAAGTATGAAAATTAAAGAAAACGGGCGAAAAAGTAAAAAAAAAAGGACAAAAACGTATGAGAATGTAAAACGGGCGAAAAAGTATAAAAATAGACGAAAATGAATAAAAACGTATGAAAACTTTAAATTATAAACAGCCGTTATTATTAAGGATAGACGATATAACGATCTTTAACAAAAGGGGCTAACGTGTAAATTACAATAGACTTCACTTAACACCAGTTAAACTAAGGGACCTGGTGTGTTATTTATTTACCAACTTAAGGACTACCAGTGCAACTTCAAACTTCGAGGGACGAAGGTTGTTACTTTTGACAAATCACAGGGACCATCCATGTAATTTACTCTAATTTTTTTAAATTTGAGGCAATAACTTGAAGATTCCCGACATACACCAAACTTATTACTCCCTCCGTCTCAATTTAATTGTCCATATTTCCTTTTATGGATGTCTCAAATTAATTGTCCACTTTCCTTATTTAGTAAAAACTAGAGAATCTAGTGGAGGAATATTCCATTTGAGTGGTTGAAAATTAAAGTGGCACCACTTTTATTAAACTTTGTGTTTTCTCTCTCCTGACAAATAAATTGAGACGGAGGGAGTACTAATAATGATACGTTAAAAGATTGTAACTTAATTTTTTACATTTGAATTTGTACTTGTGTCATAGAAAATGTTTAAAAGTTTACGTATTATGGATCCTCCTAAGTAAGGGTGAGTATAGTTTGGGTCAGCGTTTTTTTTTTTATTAATTTTTTTTTTTTTTTAACCAAAACTAAAACTCAAATATTCTGTTTTTACAAGTTTATACGTTAAGCCGATCTATTAGTTTAGTTAATCACTTTCAAATTTATAATTGAAGCCGATCGAGTCTTGTCAGTTTAGTTAATCAGTTTTAAATTTATAACTGAAGCCGATCGGTTTTTGTCAGTTTAGTTAATCAGTTTTCTCTACTGTTTTATTCTCTTCTTGTATGTTTCATGGTTAATGGTTTAGGATTGAGCTAACTAAATCTAACAACAAATTTTTGAGCCAACAAATACATTTCTTTTGCTTTATTTCTTAAGCTTAAGCTAACTTAAGTTTCATGATGTCTCTTTGGTTGCTTATACTCCGGATGGTTTGAGTTTGATTGCTTCTAAAATCGGTACTCCTATTATGCTAGATTTTTATACTAATACCATGTATTTGGAGTCATGGAGGCGTAGTAGTTATGCAAGAGCTTTAATAGAAATTAATGCATCCAATGAATTTCGTTACAATTTAGTGTTGGCTGTTCCTAAAATCGTAGGGGAAGGGTATACAAAGGAAACAATTCTTATTGAATACGAGTGGGAACCACCTCGGTGTAGTACTTGTTTGCTCTATGATCATTTGAATGATGATTGTCCTAAAGCCGCTCCAAAACGTGTGGTGAACAGGATGGGTAAAAGCAAAGATATTCATTCGGGTGTATCTAAGAAGATGTCTAATGATGGATTTACTCTTGTGAAGCGGAAAAGTGGTAATACTAAGAAATTCAATACTATTCAAATGAACAAATTTGAGTATCGACCGGTTGCTCCTAAGGATACCAAGACGTCTCCTACTAAAGATGGCACAAAAGAGGCGTCTACATCTAGACAACCAAAGAATGCTACGAAAGTGGCGAACACTTCAACCAACGTGGTGTCTACTTCTAAACAACCTACAAAAGATCGTAATGTGGTTAGTACTTCTAATATATTTGCTGTTCTTGATGAGATAGATGATTCTACTATGGAAAATGTTCAACCAAGTGGTAATTCCAATACGCCTATTGTCGATTTGGATAAAGGTCCTAATGTGAATGTAGCATCTAGTAGTAATGCTACTACTAATTTTGATGGAGGACACGTGGAAAACACTGAAAACATCTCTAGTTCGTCCAATGCTGCTCATTTTTTAAAGAGCACACCTGACATGGTTAAAGATAGAAAAAAGATTGGTAATCCGTTTTCTAAGGTTGGAAATTTGGTTATTTCAGATAGTGTTAGTGATGATGATTAAGTTCTTAAGCCCTACAATGATACCACAAGTTTTATGGCATTTGACGGTTCTAAAAGTGGTAGTTGAGTAGGCATAAAGAGCTTATTTGAGCAGTAGAAGGAGGACACATATGACTAAAACCCTTATGATGATGATGAGTTTGATGATTGTGGTCTGACTGATGCACAATTGAAGTTTGCTAATGCATATGACCTTAGTCTCTGTGGTCAGCTAGATAGGTTGTGCTTTTTGATTTTGCATCAGTATGACATGTCATTTTTTATGCTAGTTTAGGTCTTAAGCACTGTATGCGCTTTTGGTTTGCCTTTTCGGGCCGAGGTTTGAGACTCACTCACATTCGTTGTATTTAATTGTTTTTTTTTTAGTAATAATATTTTACTGGGTAACCTTTTACCAAAAAAAAAAAAAAAAAAACTTTAATTTACTCAATCCAATTGGGCTTCTAGCTCAGTTGGTATTTGCAATGAAGATTTGGACTTGTTGCCATGGGAGCGCAAGTTCGAGTCTGAGCATAGACCCGGTTTTCATCCGGCTGTTACTCCAGCAAGGTAACTTGTGTGGAGGCAGTACGGTTTCCGGGCTGAACGCGAAGAAGTCCCCACTGGCCAGCGTGTGCCCGGTTAAGACAACATAGTCCGGCTTAGTGGTGGATGAGGCCCGCCGAATGTGGTGGGTGCGCCTCAAACCAAATAAACTGGTGAATGTGGTGAATTTGGTGATTTGAAGTGCGCCGTTCAAAAAAAAAAAAAACAAAATTTTAAAAAGCAAACCCTGCAAAACCTTATATATACCAACGACTTAACCTAGATTGATTTATATAATTATTTATTAGTGATATTGAGTAAACTTTTTTTTATAGCATCATGAAATCGCTTCGGTTCAGTTTCTCAACGTACTAAAACTGAGACTAATAAAATTTTGGGTTTTTGTGGGGTTAGCTTGTAATCTGCTTCAGTTCCAATTTCTTCCCTTTGTATATAGTTCTTTGGCCTCCTTCTTTGAGTCTCTAAAAAAATTTCAGCTTTTCAAAAGAAAAAAAGACAACCAAACCATCTTTTATTTCGGTGGTTTATTTGGTTCACAGTTTGGTAAAGTTTTCTCTATTTTTTATAGCCTCTAATTCTAAGTTCAAATCTTAATGAGCTCAATCAGAGACGTGGTTTAAAAATTAAAGTCATTACAGTTTCTTGAACACAATAATGAATAATAAGTAGTTACTAACTTACTATACATGCATATACGGAGTATATCGATCAATTTATAACCGTATTTTAGAAAAGAACTATTTAAGTTGGAATAACTTAACCTCGTAGCGTATTGAGGACGAGAAGGTAGAAGCTATCATATTGCGTCCAAAGGTTTTGGGAAGACTCGAAGAAATTCCCAAAAGACTCTAATGTTGTGGAGATCAATTTGAGAAATTTAATGACAACAATGGAAGCGAAAATCCAGAGCCTGTGACGGAACGTTTCACAATATAAGTTATCGTCGTCATTGGAATTTATGAATCCTCTAGCTCCAATGTGTTTATAGAGTAGAAGCAAACATAATTCCCAAACTCCCACCTTCTCCTGATCGAGTCGTATAAATTCAATTTCACTATAAGGAGCGTCCATTTTTTATTTATACAATAGGACTCGTTCTAGTAGTAGTGTAGGTTCATTTTCTGCATAGCTCTATATATAAGCATTGTGGATTGTGGATTCCTTACGTGAAAACATCGATCAGAGTTTAGGTATCTTTAAGCTCTAATTTAATAACCAATATGCTGCAAAGTATATCTTTTTTTTTCCTAAAGTGAGCTTGGCTCTTGAATTATTGAATGAGTTTCCATATTCATGCGTCAAACTTTCACAACAAGAAGAATAATATCTTTGATAAAAATGAAAGCCATAAATCACGTTTATCTGTTCAGAAGATATATAAAACTTGAATCACGTTTGCACTTTATTCACGTGCCAACCTCCAGGCTCCAATATCTACAATGTTACACTTTAAATCAAAAAAATTTAAATGGATTCATATATATATAGTATTGGATATTGAAATTAATGATTCATTTGAAACCTTTGAAAAGTATTGGTCATTTACATATGTATATTCTCACCAGATCGTGATAGATTAGGAAATAGGCATGTCTAGGCTGCATATATTCTTGAACCTGTTTGAAGGAAAATAGAAAGAACTTCATGTTTCACATGCATGCAGATGTATTATTGTGCACGGCAAACACAAGATCTCATTCTTTACTTAAAAATAAAAGGCATTTGTTCATCACGCCTGTTTGGCTGTTTGCTTGCATTGTCCCATAACAAAGTTAACTGTTGAATATTAGCTAACTTTAATCAGCCTCGCGCGGCAGTCATGTAGATAAACATTTAGACTCCACTTATTGTAGAAGGTTAACAGATTAAAAAAAAAAAAAAAAAAAAAAAACTCTTTTTAAATATCTCAAAATAGGGGCGTGCAAAATTTGGGTTTCAGACTTTCAGCTATACCCAAAAAAAAATTTTAACCAAACTAAGCAATCGAATAAGCATAACAACCCAATAACCAAAATGATGATCACACCTATCTCAAGAAAGAAAAAAGTTTATCAAATGAACATTTTATTTTATACAGATTCACAAAGTACTGGCCCACATTTTGCAATTGCTTTTCTTTTTAACACAGCATCTATGTGTCCAATACAATAGATTGGGCCAACAACTTTCTCTATCGGCCTAGAATAAGCCCAACTCAACTTTTACTCGTAATCTACTAAATAGGGGTGTTCATGGATCGGGTAATATCCGCAGTAACCGAAAACCGAAACCGAACCGAACCGAAAATAACCGAACAGAATTCTTAACCGAACCGAATTGGTAAAAACCGAACCGAACCGAACATTTTATTCGGTTTATGGTTCGGTTATGGGTTTAGGATATTGACAACCGAACCGAACCGAAAGCCGAATTATAATTAATATTTAATATTTTTTATATATTAATTAAAAAAATATAACTTGACTAACCCTAGGTCCTATGATGTTAGGGTATTTTGTGTTCAATAAATGTTAAAACTTGTCTAGGTATGTCGTTTTGCATATATTTTGGCATACCGTCATGAGGTCATGTGCTATGATTAGTTATTTTTTAGGAAAATTTCGGTTTTCGGTTTTGACCCATAACCGAACCGAACTTCGGTTCGGTTCTCGGTTCGGTTCGGTCACAAATATTTTCGGTTCGGTTCGGTTTTCGGTTATGACCCAAAAAAAAATTTTAACCGAACAACCCGAACCGAATAAACCGAATGTTAGGAATATAAATATTCATATGAAGGTTCGGTCACCCCGAGCATCTAATTAGCATTTATATAGCTCGTAGGCTTATATATATTAGTTTAGTAGTATTAGTAATATTAGTATTATCTTAGTCGTATTTATATTTGTGGAGTGGGTCGGGGCTTTCCCCACTGTCAGCTCACTCCACAGCCCACTAGGGGCACCAATATGTAGTAGTATATAAGCCCCTTCCCACACTTGGGAAGGGTTGGAACTCTTCACACATTGAATCTAACATTATCAGATTTTCTCTCAACAAGAGTCTCCCTTTCTCTCTCTAACATCTCTCTACAAACTAACTCAAATGGGTTTCTTGATCTTTCAAGATCCAAGACCACCCGAATAGATCCACACAATCAAGAAGGTTATTTCCTACAATTGGTATCAAGAGCCATGGTTTCATCTTGGTCAAATCTGTGGTCAATGGTTTAACTCGGTTTGATTGTGTGTTGGTTTCAATCTTCTTGGTTCGAATATCTGTGTACAAATTGCTTTACTCAACTTTTGGTTCTCATTTAGTATATACTGATTTATGTGCTTCATTTCACAGTGGGCCTATGTTCATTGTGTTTGATCGTGGGCTTATGTTCATTGTTTTTGTTGGATCCGTATATCATTCACTCTTATTTGTTAACTGTTGGTTGATCTTACTAAGTGGTATTGGTTATCTTTAACCAATTCGTGGCCTGGCTTGTGAAAGTTTTTTTTTGTGAATGATTTTTATGGACTTTGCCGAATACATGTGTTGTTTTTTCTAGTGTGTCATACGTTTGACGAAGTAATACCACGAGTTGTTCTTGTGCTGCTCTTCCTTGCTGTGTTGTGGTCCAGTTTTGTGGCTAAAATGTGGTGTTGTAAATGATGTACTTGGTTACTGCTAGTGTTAGAAGGATGAAATTCTTGAATGCGGTTTGTCATGAATGAGAAAAACACAAACACAGATCCGGTTTTTAAGGAAAAGTACGAAAGTGACAGGGTTGACTGGTCAAACGCGGTTTGTCTATGACGCGGTTTGTCTATTGGCTCACAGACTCGGTTTGTCTGTTTAACCCTGAACTCGGTTTGTCCATAATATCATGAACTCGGTTTGTCCATTTCATCACGAACTCGGTTTGTGTACAAGGTGTATGCAGTTTGTCTGTTTATCCACGGACTCGGTTTGTGTGTTTTACACAGACTCGGTTTGTGTGTTCCACACCCATGCGGCTTGTGTACCCAATTCTAAACAAAACAACAAACCACTTTACATCTTAAAGCATACCATAAACCAAAACAATCAACATCCTAACACTCGATTCAACCTCAAATATCCTCACAAGTCACTCCCCAACAATCGAACGATACTAAGTCTCAAAACATTAACGATATAATACAAATGAGATGATAACAAAGGATTCGCTGCTAAATATTGAACGATACTATGTCACAGATCCTAAATATTGAACGACACTCAAGCAATGAAATGATAACAAAAGGATCTCAGTTTTCTGTCGTGTGGAACATCAAATGTCCAATGCCCATTACAAGAACAAACACACGATGAAGATACCATCACTGATCTTATAGTTATTATTTTAAATGAATAGAAAAACAACCTTGACCTCAGGTCCGTGAAACTCGTGATTAGATTCTTAAAGATCTTAAGAGTTATACACGTTTGTCATCATTGGTCAAATTTCTTTCGAAGATATGCCTCTTTCAATATCCGAAATATTAAAGAAAGGACAAAACAATCGTGTTTCATCATTCTTTGTGTTCGGTTAAATGAAAATCAAATACTAAACACATGTCGAACCTACCTTAGACCTTTCGAAGGATCCTCAAACCCTCAACGTGATTTCTTGATTCCAACTAAGGAATGTAAGAAGATATAGGTTCGAGTAAGTTACTGATTGTGTTTGTGTTTGATTGCTAATAGAATGAAAAGGATTAGTTAGTGATGAAGGGGCGGATGTTTTGTGATTAGGGTTTGGGTGAGAGGCTGTTAAGAGGAGAGGGGGCGGATGTATATTAGCTAAGGGATTAGGGTTAGTGTTATGTTAAATGTGGAAGTTAAATACTGGATTTTTTTTGGGGTTAAGAGAGAAATGGACTTGGGCCGAGAAAGATTATGCAAGGACGAATTTGGTATGGCATTGGATTGGGCTTACTCTTTAATCATGTGGGCTTATGATATATATGTAGTGTTTGGATTGTTGGATGTGGGCTTAAAATTGTTAACAAGGTGTTAACAGATGTATGTTGAGACACGCAACTTTTTTTGGTTGTTGTGAGTCTTTAATAGTATGGGTGATAAAGAGTGGTATGATCTACAACATTTTAAAAGAATCCATACTTCAAGGCTAGTATTTGGGTTTTTTTTTAAATGTCAAGGAGATTACAGAGGTGTGGATGTGGCAGCATTGTCCTATTGGTGCCCGCGATTTAAGTGAGTCTGCAATTTGATGTTTACGAGTTGAGTTACAGTTGACAGATTGCAATGTGATTAATTGTGATTTGTCAAGTTGCGTGTTTGGCCTATTGCGACTTGACGGATTGCTATTTGACCAGTTACGATATGACGTTGCGAGTTAGCACTTGCAATTCGACTTATTGTGATTTGGTTGATCGCAATCTGTCTTGGTGCAATTTGACAATCTGTGACTTGGCCGGTTGCAATTTGATCATGTTGTGATTTGACTTCTGTGACTTGAATTTCGAAGATTGGTATTGCACCTCACTCTTGGGTATTCAGGTTGATTTCACGGTTTCTCTTGTAGATTTTAGAAAATCTCGCGAAAGATTCGATTTCTCGGTTTAAATCTCAAGAGCTGTAAAATCCCGTGAAATTAATATTGGACAAGTAGGCTAGACTTGAATGTAGACATTATGAAACTTACGGAGTTTGACTGCTTTTTCGGGATAAGTTTGTGCTTCAAGATCAGCAGGAATTGGGAAATTATGGTAACTTGGTTGGTTTGTTAATTCACGGGTTGGTGTACTTAGTGTCACAAACATCTCGGGGTGGATGGATGCATGATGTTTGTTGACCCTTGCTCAAGCGTATTTCAGGTGATTAGACCTGGATGTTCAAGAAGTGGATATATACAATAAAGGATGGAAGGTTGGGTATATATCACTACCTATATTTAAAGGAGTTACGTTGTTGTGCTCAATATAGGTTCTAAATCACAATTTGCAATTTAAGGTGATTAGACTTGGATGTTCACGAAGTGGATATATACAATTAAGGATGGAAGGTTGGGTATATATCACTACCTATATTTAAAGGAGTTACGTTGTTGTGCTCAATATAGGTTCTAAATCATGATTTAGTGCAAGTTTAAGTCGCGGACTTGTTCTTTTTCAAGCTTCATCAAGTGATTGTTGTTTCTCAAGCTTCTAATGGGATTGTTGCTCGAGATCTTCTCAAGAGGTAGTCAGGCTTAAAGACAAGAGGTGATCTGTTTGGAGACATGTGTTAACCTTTACTCACTTAAAAGTCATATACATTTCATCAAGCGGCTTTGGCATATTACGAGCTGAAGTGAATTATTAATCTGCTAAACCATTGATGAGGAGGAAAGCAAGGGGTTACTACGAGAGAGTCTTCATCACCTTCTTCGTTGCAGTTGTTTCATTTGTCTCTCTCCATGTTTTGTGCCTGACAAATTCACATACATCACGGACTCTCAGCTTTGGCAAAAAGGTCATTTCATGTCCTTTTTGAGGGGGAGAATTATCGCAAGTTTCCTAGAAGTTCAGTCTCCAGCGGTTTGAATCTTAGCAGTGTCGGTTACAGCGGGTCAGATCGTAACGATTCAGGATTCAGTGGTTCAGTCTACTGCAGTTTGAAGCTTACTGTTGTGCAGTTAGTTCTTGAATCTATTTCTCAGATAAATCTCAAGAACTGTAAAATCCTGTACACAGTACGACAAAACATTCCACATCCAAGTAGCTGGATCAGACAGCTTTGTTTGATAGGACTGTCTATGAGTCATGGGCTCTTCTAAGAATTTGCGCATGTTTCTTTTCCTTTCTGGCTAGTCAACAGCACAAGATGACCACGAAGTTAATCTGGTATACTTTATTTGTGATTGAAGTTGTAGTTCTCGAAGGCGTCTACTTATTTTATCTTGAAGTCGGGGTTGGTTGGATGCATGACTTTCAATGATAACTTGCTCGTGCGAAAAATTTAAGTTGAAGACTTGGGTTATCTAGTTACCAGCAGTCGGGGTAACTATCACTTAAGAGTTACTGGAGTACTCAGTGTCACACGTCATTGACGTTGTCGATAATCGCAAGAGGTGTTAATGTCTCATACTTTGGTTGGGTATTGAGCACTTAGAGATCTGCTTGGAGCATTAATTCTCTACACCGTTCTTCCAACATTAGTGCAAGCTTAAGTTACAAATTTGGGGATTTCTTCTTCTGGTTTCAGTATTGGTACGTCGGGTTTCCTTCATCAAGTGGTCTCTAATCTGGGTTCAAGGTTGGTTAGTTGGCCAAAGGTTTTAATAGGTTGTGATGTGATCTGTAATTCTCACGAAATATTCTTAACCCAAACTGATGTTCACCAAAACCAAATCAGTCTCGCCACATTCAATCGGTTACTGTCTCACGGTTTCTTCTTGGTTTTGTAAAATCCCGCGAAAGAACTTATTTCTCGGTTTAAACCATAGATTTGTAAAATTCCGTGATGATGGGCTATGCGCTTTTGACCAGGATAGGGTTAAAACCATTATCGAAGTTCAGTTATAACATCACAAATGGCTGGATCGAGGCTTTTAATTGACAAGATGTGACTACGGGGTTAGTTCAGTATTATTTACTTGAGGCTGAAGTGAAATTTCATGGGTGCGTGTACTTAGCATCTGAAGATATCAGGGAGGTTGGATGAAGATTCTTCGAGATCCTTGTTCGAGCTTTCAATACAATGACAAGGACTTGGATATCTAGTTATTTTTTCTTTCTCCCTATTACAAAATAACTATCACTTTAAGGAGTCACGTTGTAGTGCTCAGTGTCACACGAAGTTGTGGATATCCAAGAGGTGAAGTACGTCTTATACTTGATGGTTGGTTGGTTGAAGAGTATAGAGTACTTAGGGATTCGATGTTGCACGAAGTCTCTACACCGCTCTTTGTCACGCATTAGTACAAGTTTAAGTCACAAGTTCGGGTTATATTACTTCAGTATCAAGTTCATCATATTGGGTTTTCTCCATCAGTGGTCACGACATCAAGCCGACAGAATGATAATGGGGTTGGTAACGAGTTAGATGAGAGAAGAAGTAAAGAGAGAGATAATGACGTCTGCACAAGTCAGTGCAGGCCTCGCTCTTCAACATAATGACGTCTGTACAAGTCAGTGCAGGCCTCGCTCTTCATCATAATGACGTCTGTACACTTCAGTGCAGGCCTCGCTCTTCATCAAATGACGTTTGAACACAGCAGTTCAAGCCTCGTTCTTCATCAGATGACGTCTGAATACCTCAGTTCAGGCCTCATTCTTCAAAGAAAAGAAAAGTGTACGCTTGAGTGCACTTTATCTTCAAAAGAAGAGGAGTCTTCTTATTAATGGCCATTCTCATCAACAAGATTCATGCTCTTTCCGTGCTTATTCAATCTTCAAGTGGATCGGCGCATATTGGAGTATTCTTTTATTCACATATTCAATCAAAAATTGCAGTTGACAGGCATATGCAATTTTTGAGGGGGGGAAAGGGTGAATAAACAACATGTTAGTCTTCAAGAACCGTCAAGTGGAGCTACTTACCGTTGATGGTATTCATATTCACTAGTTCAATCATCAAAAATTGCAGTTGGCAGGCATATGCAATTTTTGAGGGGGGGAAAGGGTGAATATTAATCTACATGTTGGTTGATGATTGAGAAATGGTC
The DNA here is from genome assembly GCA_021014915.2 of Artemisia tridentata subsp. tridentata. Taxonomy (NCBI): domain Eukaryota; kingdom Viridiplantae; phylum Streptophyta; class Magnoliopsida; order Asterales; family Asteraceae; genus Artemisia; species Artemisia tridentata. Next base: position 164,849,335 of record CP139504.1, on the reverse strand, counting down.
ATACGACTCCTGAATACGTCAGTTCAGGAGTCGTGCAAACCATGGTTCTCCAACACTACTTCTTCCGTCTATCAAGGTGTTGAAGAACATGGTCATGGAATGCTAATCTACATATTCTCACGGGCTGGTACAATCAGCAACAATGGGTTTCTAGTCGATGCTTCATGTACACATCATGATGATGATTCCGATTAATCGTAACCATCATGGGGGAGAGAAATGTGTACACCAAGGACGCACAACAGGTTCACGTGATCGGGCTTAATCATATATTCCGGTGTTGAGAACCGCAGAGATGATCAGTGGTTCAACTTGTTACCTTGGTATTTACGTTTCACTGTTACGTCATGGGCTGATTAATCGTAACCATCAGGGGAGAGAGAATGTGTACATCAAGGACGCACAACAGGTTCACGTGATCAGGGCTTAATATCCAAGGATGGATACATACTATAGATGATCAGTGGTTCAACTTGTTACTTTGGTGTTATACTAAAGACTGAAGAAGGTCGAGTCGTCAGTCTACTCTGCATTCTCTGTTGGGTGTTATCATCTCATGTGTATGCTGCGGGCTGATGGGTTACATGTAAGGTTACTGGAAGGCATTGGGTGAGATGAAGATGATTGGCATTCTATTCCTCCACATTGGGCAATCTTGAAGAAGGTCGAGTCTTCAGTCTTCTCTACATTCAAGAATGTTGAGCTCTTTTCTTACAACTTGATATTTAACTTAATCCCATGACAGTTCTTGTTTGATGAGTTGTGGAGTTAAGTTAGGTTCAAGTTGTTCCGTAGTTTAAGGTTAAGTCCAACTTGATGTTAACCTAATCTCATGACAGTTCTTGTTTGATGAGTTGTGAGGTTAAGCTAGACTTCAGTTGAGGCTCAACTTAAACTACCGAAAAGTTGCCTAAGGTTTTTGACGGAGTCACTCTAGGACGGGAGTGTTAGAAGATTAAAGACGGCATGCATTTGGTTATCAAAAGACTTCTTCATATTTCGGGCGTTCATCTAAAGTCTTCTTCCTATTATGGGTGTTCATCAGAAAGGTTGTCAGATTGGGGGAGAGCACTAATTAGGGGAGAGGGTTGAGCCAGAATCATTCCCTGATTGAAAGTGCTCACATTGCTCTTCAGCAAGTCAAGTGATGAATGTGGAGAAGATTCAGAATGCTGAGGAGTAATGGTTTCTGGTTCGTATCCTTGTATATATATACTTGTTCATATTTTATACCATCTTGTAAATAGATACATAGTAATCTTGCTAATTGTAAATAGAGAAACGTAAAATCAGAAAAACCATAAAAATTGAAAAATAGAAAATACCAAAAATAGTTTCACCTAGGCATGTCTTCTGTTTATCGATAACATTTACGGACTTAGAAATGTCATTCAATAATGGCACGGGTCTTTAAATGAAGCTCGAGCAGAAGTTAAAATGGATTGTTAAAACATGTCTAAATGGCTTGCTATTACTTTAGATAGCAACCCGCGCTTCAAACTGGGGAAAGCACGTCGCCAAAAAGACGGCTGTTCCTCCAACTGGGTGATGTTCACCTGGGCATGGATTACTTTATATCCATGTTTCTTCGATCTGATGTACGTTTCAGTGCATCATTTCTTGAAAAAGAAGAGAAGTCTTCTTTGCATACAAATAGTTTTCATTCTATGATTCTTCTGAAAATTATTTGTGAGACACTTGGTGAATTACTTTATATCCATGTTTCTTCGATCTGATGTACGTTTCAGTGCATCATTTCTTGAAAAAGAAGAGAAGTCTTCTTTGCATACAAATAGTTTTCATTCTATGATTCTTCTGAAAATTATTTGTGAGACACTTGGTGAATATGTGTTGTATGAAATTTGTTTATACTTGGATTATGCATAAAATTTGTCACTCAATCAACGACTACACAACCTCATGACAGTTCTTGTTTGATGAGTTGTGGGGTTAAGCGTGATTTTAGTTGAGGTTCAACTAGAATACGGGTCATTGATTGAGGGGGAGAGTGAATTCAAATTTTATATCATCAAACGGATTTATTGGTCTAATAATACTTGTTAGAAATAGGTTTTGTAGTTAATGGGGAATTAGTTGAAGAGGATCTTGCTTAAATATAACAAATGACCAAGTGTGATAGTTGCTAGAAAGTTTAGGACATTATGTGCAACTTGCTTGTAGTATCCTAGCTTCATATAACTAGAAGGTTCATTTGCATCTCTTTGGAATCCTCGTTTAATACCCTAGATACTTTAAGACTCAAAACCTAAAAGAAGTTAGAAAACCCATTAAGTTTGATGTTCTTGAATGCCCCAATGACATTTGTATGATCTGAATGAATGAGTTTCAATTGTTGTTTGACTTATGTTAATCGATTGCTGCTCAAGAGTTGTCGATATTGTGCTTATGCTATCAGGATTTGTTTAGGTGTATTGTTATCATGCGTGAATCATGTTCCTAAGATCCTGAGTTGAATATTGAAATGTGTGTGAATTGCCATGTGCATGATTGCTATTTGTTCTTCATGCTAGATAGTGGTTTGACGTAGTTCCTGATTATGGTTTGATTATAAGATGAACTTGGTAGTATAATGTGGCAAGCTGCTGAAGGGTAGCTATTAAGGAATAGTGTATCTGTATGCATGTATATCTGTGTTGATATTCTTATGCAGATTCCATAGCCAAAATGAATGTGCCAGTTCCCATTCTAACCATTTAATCAGACGTTCAAATTCTATTGATTGGCTCGGAATTCACCACGACAACAACATCGGCAGTAGCAACAACAACAACAACAACACCATCATCAAAGTCGACTTATGCATAACAAGCAGTGAATCTCCCTCTTAGATTAAGGGGGAGCAAAGTATGTTTCATCATCAGAACATGTTAAACCTGACCACATTTTCTCCCATGTTTTCTAAAATTATTTAAATCAATTGGGATCACAAATCTCAAAAGGTTTGAAATTTTTGATCGGGGGAGAGAATGTGATTTAAATATGAAACCTGATGAAAATGTGATGTTTTGGACTTAAACGTTAGGCTCTCCCATATGTGCTAAACTCTTTCGTATATCGATGCACATATTGAGGGGGAGCAAATGAACAAAAAGGATTTGGCATAGCATGAGCAAGGCTCAGACTTCACCAATGAATTGACGATAGCTAAAGTCAGTAGTTGAAAGGACATGTCCTGGACGGGTAATAATTTCAAGCCAGTTTATCTGGTGATGTAAGCGTGTCTCGCAAAGGACGTGTCTGAGTAGAATGTACCGATTTCGAGCGATCTTCCTTGAATGTGATCTGGACGGGTAATAATTTCAAGCTAGTTTACTAGTGATGTAAGCGTGTCTCGCGATGATCATGTTCTTGGAAAATCAATCAATTCAAAAAGTGCGAGCTCTGCCTAACATGTGCAAATTTATAAAACAATCAATCGAGCACATGTTGAGGGGGAGCATTTGAAAAATATAAAACTCTCAAGTGTTTACAAAAATGTGTTTCAGAATCATGAACACTTTGAGAGATTTTTCAAAGATTTGGTTTGGCAATCGTGGATGAATACCAAAGACCTACCATTTTAACTAATGTATGGAGTTATAAGGATGGTTAGGTTAGGCTCAAGTTCCCACGATCCCGCCAGAGCCGGAGGGATCTACCCAGGGACAATCCACTAGTTAGTGTAGAAGTCCTTAGGTATGATTAAAAAGGAGAAAAGTGAATGAGGGAAGAGTGCCGACTGAGATGGAGCTAACACTGGAATAAACCAAACAAGGTGTTAGTTATGAAGTCTCGGTATGCACTGAAGGGGTTGAAGAATGAAAAAGAATTGTAAAGATAAAGGGTGAAAAGAAATAGCCCTCCTTACAACTTAGGCAGAAACCGGGTCAATACATATGCTGTCAGAATCACTTAGTTGATTGCTGGCATTGAAGACAAAGTATCATGGACCCAGTGATACGCTGCACAACCCTCCCTAGCCACTCAAGGTCCCTCAAAGGATTCTTGTTTCAATTGTCACGGAGTTTAATACATTCCTATCGTCTTTCTCACTCCGAGTTAGATGATATTGAAAAGGTGGCAGTCCTCTCCAGCCTCCGCTCACTAAATCAAAACGCACTATAGAGTCTAGAGCCACGAGATGCATAATAAGATCTCATAGGGACACGAATTACTTCTACATTGGTAGTTCAACAATAAGAACACCAGATGTAAACTTATGAGTCCTACGCAGATCTTAGCAATCTGCCAGAACATTTATGAGAGAATTTACAAATGTAATTCTCAATGATTGAATGGAAATTCCTGCCAGGGTCAACATCAAGCAGCCCTGAAAGCAGGTCACTTCGGTAATTCCCTGGGGATTACGCTTAGTGATCGCGGCGGTTTCAAACGATCTACAGTCGTGGAGTGATCTCCAGCGACTCACCTAATCGTTGATGTGCTACGGTTCGATCTTAAAAAGCCCTCTGTGGGTTTTCGATTAGGAACGGTCTTGGTAAGGATTAGAGAGAGTTTTCACACTATGCTGTTAACAATCTCGAAGTCCGAACTTGTAAGTACCGGACGTTTTATTGCTAACTGTCGTATGCAGGAACTTCTGGCGATTGTGGCTGAGGAATGCTGTAGCTGTTTGCGGTTGTAGCTGATTGAAGTTGCAGCTGAATGCGGTTGTAGCTGGTTGCAGTAAAGATGCCAATCCTCTACCACATGTTCACACTACATCATCATTGTAACTCAAGAATGTCATGATCAACCTAAAAGACCTTTTACACGGCTTCTGCAAACTCTGATGCTAAAGATCATGACACCAAATAGTGTGAGCATGTCGGCTCAAAGAATAACACATCACATGGAAACATACTCCTTAAAGATGACTTGGAAACAAATGTTGGATGATAAAGTCGAAGAATATTCAAAGATCATCCAAAACGATCAAACGGTCATCTAACGAACACTGCTGAATGCACAAAGTTTCAAGACAATGAAGAATCAAAGACTACGAGCTATGAAGACAACGTCAGAAGATAGAATGCTAGAATTCAAATTATTATTTCCGGGGTGACCTCCCTTAGGGGGAGATTGTTAGGAATATAAATATTCATATGAAGGTTCGGTCACCCCGAGCATCTAATTAGCATTTATATAGTTCGTAGGCTTATATATATTAGTTTAGTAGTATTAGTAATATTAGTATTATCTTAGTCGTATTTATATTTGTGGAGTGGGTCGGGGCTTTCCCCACTGTCAGCTCACTCCACAGCCCACTAGGGGCACCAATATGTAGTAGTATATAAGCCCCTTCCCACACTTGGGAAGGGTGGGAACTCTTCACACATTGAATCTAACATTATCATATTTTCTCTCAACAAGAGTCTCCCTTTCTCTCTCTAACATCTCTCTACAAACTAACTCAAATGGGTTTCTTGATCTTTCAAGATCCAAGACCACCCGAATAGATCCACACAATCAAGAAGGTTATTTCCTACACCGAATAACCGAGAACCGAACCGATGAACACCCCTACTACTAAACTTTACTTGGTTGGTGTATACTGTATAGCACTTTGTCTTAAAAACTTTATAAGGTACAAAATCTGATGCTAATATTACCAATCCTTTAAACTAATAATGAAAAATTAACTTACTTTAACTAAAAACAATGAAGGTTATAAATATAAATATCTATATTATCACATATTTTTTTAATAAAATGATTAATGTCTATTAATCATAATTAATTAAGTTTCAGTTGCAATTTTAAAAATTTATTGATAACCTAAAATGTTGATTTTATTCTCTTAAACATAAAGATGAGATATGATCAAGTTATTTGGTGCTTGTAGATATAATTTGCTAATGTCGTAAGAAATGAGCATGTTGGAGTCAATATGACGCTTGATATCGTTTTACAGAGAAATCGACTTCTTTTAATAAATTGCAATTTACATCTTACTACGGAGTACCTTCCTACATATAGTTGTCACATGCTTCGATCATCATGGTACTTTTACAGTAATCAACGGATTTTCTGTTAATTAAATTTCGTTATGTTTGTAATGAACTACTATGAGATAATCCACACCTTTGTTACTAGTCAAGATATGTATTTATATTGAAGTTGTAACTACTTTTAGCATAACTTTAGTCGCAAATAAATTCAATTGCACAGAAGCCAACGCTGCAACTCGTGAGTACCCGACTAATATATCATTTTAATAATCTATGTTTCCTTTCCAAGGATGGAACAAGGGGTGTGCCTGCGGGTTTCCAGGAACCCCATGGAATTTTGCGATTTAGTGTTAATTTAAAAAAAAAAATACATAGATTTTTCCTAAATGCACTTTAAATACATTTGGTTCATCGAAACGTGTTTCTAATATATTTGGTCATAAAATAATATTCATTTTTTAACTTTATTATATTACGGTTCAAAAGAATTTGTGCACCCGATCATATTTGCTTCTGATTCTGTCCTTATTTCTTTCAAAGTTAATATAGCTAATCTTAAAACGGACGAATATATATCGGGCTTATGTCCACAAGAAATACACCCGCAAAAGATATCATCATAAATGCAGTGGCTGTAGTTGGACTGTCCTTACTAATCCAAATGGAAAGGTGGGCTGGGCTACAAAATAGGCAATAATAGCATATCATACAATATTGTCATTGGTCTATATGATCAATGCATGGATGAGATAACTTGCCATATTGGTGACGGGTGGATGGTTGCTAGGCATGGGCTTTTGATGATGATAATGTGGTAGAAGCATGATGCATGATGCATGTCAGTGAAGAAAATACAAATGCAATGTACAAACTATGTTGGCTAGTTAGGGGAAGAACCAAATACTTCATTTATCAGATTTCTTTTTTTGGGTGGTATTTTGTAGGGTCCATCATACATGCATTTCATCATCCAATTTATGTCAACGTACACATATTTATTAGAACTATACGAGTACTCGTGCATAGCAATCAAATTTTTTAGCGGCAAACAGTTTTAATTGTGATATTGTGGTTAATTGTTTCGTGTAACGTTTATAGATTACACTTAAAATATTATTGTAATTGAAAAATGTTGCAACATGCAACCTTTTTTAACTTTAATGTGGGAACATTATTACGGCAATTTTTTTAAATCATGCCTTGCGTAGAAAGTTACTAGTGTAGAAAAAATCAGCACTTTCATAAATCATGAGGTGCCTAACATATGGGTTGTGATTTTCTTTAAAATTTAATGTTCTGAATGACGGTTAACATGTGGGGTTGTGCAAAAAAAATGACGGTTTAAAAACTTGTCATAGATTAAGTAACTTATTTAAAAACTTGTCATGTTTTTTTAAGGCAATATTTTTTAAAATTTTAAGTGGGAAATTGAAGTTTTAAAGTGGTATTATAGGTATTAAACATTATTCAATTTTAAGATTTTTAAGTTTAAGCAAAATTATGTATGCATTATATGTAGTTGAATTTTTTGATTATTCATTTCCATCAACTTAACTATGAATTACCACAAGTGTTACACCCGATTCCCGTTAAGGTATTATTTGTATTATATAAGTAATAGCAATATATTGTTTTAGAATGTATTTTATGTGAAAATGGTTAAGTTATAAGTGATAAGTATACAAGTGTTAAGTTATAGGAAGTTATGTGGCCAAATAGGAAGGAATGATACTAGAGGGACTAATCTTGCCTAGCGTGCAAACTTAAAAGCTAAATATGGATAACTATCCATCATTAACTAGAAAAATCCAGAGAATTAGAGAGGTGTTTGTTGAAGTCGCTTCACAAAGAAGAAAAGGGATGGAAAATGAGAAAATTATCTAACTTTGTACAAGTGATTAAGAGGAGTCAAGAAAAACTAGCAAATTAAGGGTATTGATCATAACCCCATCACAAGTAAGTGTTAATCTTTAATTAAGGATTAGGTTTCTTGAAGGGAATTGGGTAAAGTAATTAAAGTAAATTTACCATCTTATTACTCCCTCCGTCCCTAAATAAATGTCCACTACTGACTTTTAAAGTCTTTTTTACTCAACATCGACCTTAAATTAATTTATTTGTGTTATGTAATACTTGATGAAAATTATATCAATGAAAATACATTTACAACTCAATCTATTCATATATTTTGCATCAAGTATTACATAACACAAATAAAATAATTTAAGGTCAAAGTTATAAAGAGAATACTTAAAAAGTTAATAGTGGAACATTTATTTAGGGACGGAGGGAATATTATTTTAGATACTTATTAGAGTTAGTTCTTTCATAGGAAGCAAGAGAGGAGCCTAAAACTAATCAAGTAGGAATCATAGTTGGTGAATTGAGGTAAATACACTAGTAATGAACTTGTTATAGTCTAAATCAAGTTTATTATGATGATGGCATGTTATAGTGTTATTGGAGCATGTCATAGCTTAGCTTGGATCCATAGCTTATTGTATATTATTAATAGCATATTTATGTGCTTATGAGAAGGTATTTTCATGTGTTATAGATTTGCTCCAATTTTGTGTTATAATTATTATGTGTTATAGGTACCGGTGAGTCTAGCTGAGGTAAGGAGAAGGCGTACTTGAGTGCATATAAGTTAGTATCGGATTGATAAGTAGAATACCTCTCTCTTGGACAAATTATTGAAGTTGGAAGCCCCGTAGAGTCGTCTTTGTTTTGGTATACTTGTTTCAATTCGAGTCGTTTTGTAGTTATGGGTCGTTATGGGTCGTTTTGTGTTGTGGGTCACGAGTTAGTACTCATGGGTCTAAGATCATGTTTTAGAATTGTTATGTTAAAGATTATTGATATTTGGTTAGTAAATTGGTTATGGTATGTTAAAAAGGGGTGTTTGGCTATATGCCATTTTACCCATTTTGACCCATTGGTATGGGTTAGAATATGACGAATAATATATGGTCTATTTCCAATTGTAAAGGAAGTGTTTGTACAAGTTATAATATGTTAGTTTTTGCTTGGTCGAGTTTTATGGATTCTGTAGTAATTCTGCAAAAGTGCTGAGTCTGATGCATGAATACGGCGTATCCAAAATATGGATATGGTGTATTGATAAATACGGTGTATCCAAAATATGGATACAGTGTATTGATGTCACACCTCGCCAATGGCGGAAACGCGAGTGCAACATCATGGATATCATCACAACACATGGCGTCTATATAGAGAATTACTACATGCAAATAGATAGAGCAAAGTACAGACACAAAGTGTCGTAACGATACCCAAAAAAAAAAAAAAAAAAAAAAAAAAAAAAAAAAAAAAAAAAAAAAAACCAAAAACAATCTCCAAAGGTATCTTCATTAAAACATAAAGTAAAAATGAAAGACGTTCAAGTATCGCAAACAAAAATCCAACTTATTCCAATTAAAACTTAAAAATAGTCATCCTCAAATGCAAACTAGTCTCTTCTAGTCACGTCCTTCTACCTTAGCCTTAGAATGCTCACTTGAAAATGATGCTTAAAAACGTCAACATAATGTTGGTGAGATTCATAGGTTTAAGACACACAAAACATTTCTCCGATAATAGTTCACTATGATTACAAAACATAGCAGGACAGTAAAAATAGTTATCACACAACTAGCATGCAATTGGGACGGGACGTGCCCATCGATCCAAGTATAAATTGGCACGGAACATGCCCACCGATCCAAATAACACCACAATTGTGACGGAACGCGCCCACCGATCCAAGATAATGGGTAAATTAATACCCTCCGGCCGGACCACACAGAATAATAGTGAGTAGAGCCACTAGGACTTGCTACTCTCCAAATGGAATAATGGGAGCATAGCTACCCTCCAAATGGACCACACAGAATCACCACACAACATGCAGTATACATATAATAACCATTACAAGTCCATGCATTTTATAACCACATAATCACAGTAACCCAAAATAATTTATCTCAAGCATCATCTCCATCCCAAGTTAAAAACAAAGTAAAAATTAGGACTATGAAACTCACCTCAACCTTGCAGCTTCCAAATTATCCACACACAAATCTATACAAATAAAACAATACCAAATTACACGCGACCAAGCTAAAAGCTATAGTCCATGTAACACATATATGATGGATGTCTAAGGTTCATATAACCCACCATGGATTACCTAGACTCCATATTAATCACTACCAAACACCTATACTCACTAAATCCCCTAAATAAAATATCTCAGAAAACGCAGATTTTTAGGGTACTTTTACCCACATAAAATCACGACCAAAAATCATCCACAACTCACACCAAAAATTCACCATGATCCTTCATAAGCATACAAGCTTCTCCCAGAAGGCCATGCATTAAAAACACATACAAGTACCCAATGAAAAATCAAACATGACAACTATCCAGATTCGGATCTGAACGCACACCAAAAAGTTTTGACCTAGTAGACATACTTGTACATCTTATTATCGTCCAATTTTAGCGTGGAAGTCAAAGATAATATAGAACTCAATTCCCCCTTAAGGGCTAACCCAAAATACACTTTTTACATAACTTTTGATCTCAATACTTATAACCTAAATCTGTCCCGGTTTAACTGTTTTGACATCTTAACTCATAAAATTCGTTTGACTGACTTCCCGACCTCGAAAACACTCGTGGTCGGACCTTTTGGAAAGCTATTTCTCTGAACTACAATTTAGACATAAAATTCGTGATCTAACTCATCTTCATCCATTAAATATCATCGAATATCTACAGCCTTAATATTCTGTCAGAATCTTAACTCATTAATTATCAAGTTTTAAACCCTAATCTATTCACCAAATATCATAATACTACTAATTAATGATCCCAACATGTTTTATAATAATAAATTTACAGAATTAAATATAAACCCTAATCCACCATATTATTGTTACATGAATTATAAAAAATTAATTAAGCATAAACATTAAAAATTACCTTGATACTTGAAAGATGAAAACCCTAAAAAAAATCTCTTCTCCTTGGTTCCTTGGTTTTGGCCGATTTTCAACAAGTGAGAATGAGGGAATATTGGTTTTGTATTTATACTAACCTATGGATTATTCTAGTTAACTTTTAATTGGTAATTATATTTAGAATCAAATTTGGTTTCCTAATTTCCCCCTATATCCCTAATTCGGCCGCCCCCCCCCTAATATATATATATATATTTTTTATTTTTTTTATTAAATTTAATTATTACACTTAAAACCTTGTACTCTAGATATTTTATAAAAACCTTATACCGAATTTAACACCTTACGCGATAAACTTTCATTTTTACGACAACCCGGAAAAATATCATTTTCAAAATAAAGTTTCCAAAAATTGATTTTCACACTTATATTTAATATAACCCATAAAAACTACCTCCACGTAACTTACTAACGCTCAAACATTTGAACGGAGACTTGTTACGCAAAATCACAAAACACCAAAACTACACAAGTCATTTCTACACCACCAAGGCGATCAAAATGAACTTATCCCAAAATTCAACGCTACTCAAACATGACAAAAATCTCACACCAAGGGATTTAGTGCTAACACACGTACATATACCGCTCATATACCACATATGTACCACATATAACACATAATACATACCAAACTAAAGTTAGATAGGTTGAGACTATTAGTCAAACTAACCTGCTAAAATCACGGTTGTTACATCATCCCCCACTTAGGGAAATCGTGTCCCGAGATTTAATAGCTCGTCTCATCAACCTTCTCAGCAACCAACTTCGGGTACTTGGACCTCATCTGATCCTCACGTTTCCAAGAAACTCAGGACCACGCATGGAATTCTAACGTACCTTCACCAACGTTATCTTACCACGCTTCATACTCTTGACCTCTCGATCCATAATCTCAACAGGTTCCTCAACAAAATGAAGGGTCTTATCAATCTTAATCTCCTCTAATGGTACATGCAGACTAGCATTCGCCAAACATTTCTTCAGATTAGATACGTGAAACGTATCATGCACACTACTTAACTCTTCAGGAAATTTCAACCGATATGCCACAAGTCCAATTCTTTCTGTAATCTCGAACGGCCTTACATATCTTGGTGCTAATTTTCCTTTCTTACCGAAACGCACAACACCTTTCCAAGGAGACACTTTCAACATCACCAAATCACCAACACTAAACTCCAAAGGCTTACGGCGATTATCCGCATAACTCTTTTGGCGATCTCTCGCTGCCTTAAGTCTTTCCTTAATCTGAAACACCTTATCCGTAGTCTCTTGCACTAGTTCAAGACCAATTAGTTGGCTTGTCCCAACCTCTGCCCATAGAACAGGCGATCTACATTTCCTCCCATACAACATTTCAAACGGAGCACACCTAATACTGGAATGATAGCTGTTGTTATAAGAAAACTCAGCCAAAGGAAAATGAGTATCCCAGCTTCCTCCAAAATCAATAGCTCATGCCCTAAGTAAATCTTCCAAAGTCTGAATCGTTTTCTCACTTTGCCCATCCGTTTGCGGATGATAAGCAGTGCTCATATCCAATCGTGTATCCAACGCCTTTTGCAACGATTGCCAGAACCGTGAGGTAAACCTACTATCGCGATCAGAGATAATCGACACAGGCACATCATGTCTTGCCACAATCTCATTAATATAGATTCTCGCCAGCTTCTCTATAATCCTCACGAATGGCCAGAAAATGTGCAGATTTTGTCAGCCTGTCCACTATGACCCAAATCGTGTCATGTCCATTACTTGTTCGAGGCAACTTAGTAATAAAATCCATTGTTATATTCTCCCATTTCCACTCAGGAATCGGCGGCTATTGTAACAACCCAGAGGGTTTCTGATGTTCAGCCTTAACTTTCAAACAAGTAAAGCCTTGGCTAACATATTCAACTATTTCCCTCTTCATTCCTGGCCACCAGTAAGCATCTCTAAGATCGTAATGCATCTTGTCAGATCCTGGATGAATTGAGTATCTCGTCTTATGAGCCTCATCCATGATCAACTTCCTTACACCTCCTACCGATGGAACCCATATTCTATCTAAGAAATACAGTCCACCATCCCCCTTTTTCTCCATTTGTTGATCCAAAACCCGCAACATCTCAGCAGTCGCATTCTCATCCTTAAGAGCTTCCTCTTGCACTGCCAATATCTTACCCTTAATTCCCGACTGCAATGTCATGCACATCGCTCGTATACGCTTAGGCTTAGTCCTTTCCTTCCTACTTAAAGCATTAACTACCACATTTGCCTTTCCAGGATGATAGATGATAGCGAATCTTGCAATCATAATCACTAAACAATTCAATCCACCTTCTTTGTCGCATATTCAGCTCCTTCTGACTGAAGATATGCTGAAGACTCTTATGATCTGTATAAACAACACTCATTGTGCCATACAGATAATGTCTCCAATTCTTGAGAGCAAATACTACCGCACCAAGCTCTAAATCATGAGTGGTATAATTCTTCTCATGAATTCTTGAGTTGTCGGGATGCATAAGCTATCACCTTACCCCTCTGCATTAGCACACACCCAAATCCTTGATTCGATGCATCACAATACACAACAAAATCATCTGGCCCATCAGGTAACGTCAGAATAGGTGCATTACACAAACTATCCTTTAGTGACTGAAAAGCCACCTCCTGCTCTTCTCCCCAAACATACTTCTTGTTCTTCTGAGTCAACAAAGTAAGGGGTTTAGCAATTTTCGAAAAATTCGCTATAAATCTTCGGTAATAACTCGCCAACCCTAAGAATGAGCGTATTTCGGACGGCGTCGTAGGAGCCTTCCAATTCTTGACCGCTTCTATCTTACTAGGGTCTACATGTATTCCCTCACTATTTACCACATGTCCAAGAAAATGTACCTTCTCAAGCCAAAACTCACATTTTGAGAACTTGGCATACAACTTCTCCTTCTCCAGTAATCCAAGGATCAACTTCAAATGTTTTCCATGCTCCTCCTTCGTCTTAGAGTAAATTAGAATGTCGTCTATGAACACAATCACGAATTTATCCAAGTAAGGCTTGCAAACGCGATTCATCAAATCCATGAATACCGCAGGTGCATTTGACAACCCAAATGGCATAACCGTGAACTCAAAGTGTCCATAACGAGTCCTAAAAGCAGTCTTCAGAATATCCTCCTCATGCACTCTCAACTGATGATACCCTGAACGTAGATCTATCTTCGAGAAAAATCGAGAACCTTGTAGCTGATCAAAGAGATCATCGATTCGAGGAAGAGGATACCGATTCTTAACAGTTAACTTGTTCAATTCCCGATAGTCAATACACATCCGGAACGAACCATCCTTCTCCTTAACAAATAACACAGGTGCTCCCCACGGAGAGTGACTAGGTCGGATAAACCCCTTATCCTGAAGTTTTTGCAACTGCGCGGACAACTCCTGCACCTCAGAGGGTGCTAAACGATATGGGGATTTCGCCACAGGTGCCGCTCCAAGAATCAACTCAATATGGAATTCAACTTGAAGGATTGGAGGCAATCCAGACAAGTCTTCAGGAAAAACGCCCGGAAACTCACATACCACAGGAATCTCTTCTATTTTACGTTCTTTGGCTTTTGCGTTCTTAAGGGACTTCAGCTCACTCCCTACGCATTCCCCTTGTATCCGAAGTATAACATCACTCTCTAAAGGAATACGAAATACCTTTTCGTGGCATATAACCTCGGCCTTATGCTTAGACAACCAACTCATCCCTATCACCACATCGAAACTCCCATGCCCAAAAGGTATCAAATCAATCATGAACGGAATGCCCTCTAACACTATAGTACACCCACGAATAACCTTGTCAACCTCTACTTCCCTACCGCTAGCTATCTCAATCACAATACTAGACCTAAGTTCACTAGGCTCAACATTTAGCAATTTAGCAAATGAACCAACTTAAATATCACAACATTAGTACCAACAGATAATCGAGGTATCAACATATGATAGGTAGAATGGGATCTTACCACCCACACACTCCCACATACAACGATTTCCCAAACGGTTAAGAGAATACATCTCTAACCATACAGCCATCATCAACATGATATCACATCCGTACTTAACACAAGTACTCCCCATCAAATGGGACAATTAACACAAATATCACAGATAAACCTCATCCTACTACACGTAAGCATGTCATCATTGGTCAACGTAGCATTGGCCATAAGTCCACATGTGTCTTGATACATGTATAATTATGTTGGCCAGCCATAATTATAGATGTATCCTTTCACATGTGTACTCGCTTCCAATACCCCAACTAGCAATAATAACACCTTACAATAACACATACACAAACTTAGAATAATCACATCTCATACCCATAAATATATTCAAAAACCGCTCAAGCTTTATTATTAAAACTTGGGTAAAATCCCAGAATCCAAAGAATTCGCGATCGAACATAATACCAAACATCAAAAGTCAACAGAAACATCCCAAAACATAATACTAAATAAAACAAAACCACACACGGCTCGAGCTCCATCCTAACGTTCGTCTATCTTGAAATAATTCAACTACTCGCCGTAGACTCCAGGTCCGAATCCACTTCGTACTCTTTCTCTTCACTTATCCATCCATTTCGGTTTCCCTCGGGCTGTGGTAGTGGACGACTAGCATAGCCACTCTCGGGATTCCTTCCTTCCTCCTCTATGCGATCCACAAACCCTTATAAATCACGAGGCTCAGCCCGAACTGCTCCTCCATCTTCTACGAATTTGGGACACTTTCCCGGGTACCTAGTCGTGGAGCCGTCTTTATTGGTTACCTCCGTCTCGTACACTTCTACCTCCGTTCCACCCACGTTCACTAAGGTCAGCTTTTCCTCGATCAGACATGGCCACATGCTCGCAGGAATCAAAATCCTCATGTTAGCCCGTCTCAAGCTACCGATCCTCTTGCAACCAGTAGCGACAACAATTGCCCAACGAAACTTGCTACGCGCGAGAGGTGCCATGCTAAAAATGACACATAAGGTACTAAGTACGAAGGTCCAATAAATAGACGTCCAAAACTCAACAAAACTACCCATAAACTCAAGAAGAATAAACACGTAAAATACCATACTCACACATAGGCCCTAAATGCAACTATATGAGGGACTCCTAGGTTATAGTCTAGGTTTAACCACCTACTTCTCTATAACATGTTTCTGATACCAATCTGTCACACCTCGCCAATGGCGGAAACGCGAGTGCAACATCATGGATATCATCACAACACATGGCGTCTATATAGAGAATTACTACATGCAAATAGATAGAGCAAAGTACAGACACAAAGTGTCGTAACGATACCCAAAAAAAAAAAAAAAAAAAAAAAAAAAAAAAAACCAAAAACAATCTCCAAAGGTATCTTCATTAAAACATAAAGTAAAAATGAAAGACGTTCAAGTATCGCAAACAAAAATCCAACTTATTCCAATTAAAACTTAAAAATAGTCATCCTCAAATGCAAACTAGTCTCTTCTAGTCACGTCCTTCTACCTTAGCCTTAGAATGCTCACTTGAAAATGATGCTTAAAAACGTCAACATAATGTTGGTGAGATTCATAGGTTTAAGACACACAAAACATTTCTCCAATAATAGTTCACTGTGATTACAAAACATAGCAGGACAGTAAAAATAGTTATCACACAACTAGCATGCAATTGGGACGGAACGTGCCCATCGATCCAAGTATAAATTGGGACGGAATGTGCCCACCGATCCAAATACCACCACAATTGGGACGGAACGCGCCCACCGATCCAAGATAATGGGTAAATTAATACCCTCCGGCCGGACCACACAGAATAATAGTGAGTAGAGCCACTAGGACTTGCTACTCTCCAAATGGAATAATGGGAGCATAGCTACCCTCCAAATGGACCACACAGAATCACCACACAACATGCAGTATACATATAATAACCATTACAAGTCCATGCATTTTATAACCACATAATCACAGTAACCCAAAATAATTTATCACAAGCATCATCTCCATCCCAAGTTAAAAACAAAGTAAAAATTAGGACTATGAAACTCACCTCAACCTTGCAGCTTCCAAATTATCCACACACAAATCTATACAAATAAAACAATACGAAATTACACGCGACCAAGCTAAAAGCTATAGTCCATGTAACACATATATATTGGATGTCTAAGGTTCATATAACCCACCATGGATTACCTAGACTCCATAGTAATCACTACCAAACACCTATACTCACTAAATCCCCTAAATAAAACATCTCAGAAAACGCAGCTTTTTAGGGTACTTTCACCCACTTAAAATCACGACCAAAAATCATCCACAACTCACACCAAAAATTCACCATGATCCTTCATAAGCATACAAGCTTCTCCCAGAAGGCCATGCATTAAAAACACATACAAGTACCCAATGAAAAATCAAACATGACAACTATCCAGATTCGGATCTGAAAGCACACCAAAAAGTTTTGACCTAGTAGACATACTTGTACATCTTATTATCGTCCAATTTTAGCGTGGAAGTCAAAGATAATATAGAACTCAATTCCCCCAGAAGGGCTAACCAAAACTACACTTTTTAAACCACTTTTGATCTCAATACTTCTAACCTAAATCTGTCCCGGTTTAACTGTTTTGACACCTTAACTCATAAAATTCGTTTGACTGACTTCCCGACCTCGAAAACACTCGTGGTCGGACTTTTTGGAAAGCTCTTTCTCTGAAATACAATTTAGACATAAAATTCGTGATCTAACTCATTTTATCCATTAAATATCATCGAATCACTACAGCCTTAATATTCTGTCAGAATCTTAACTCATTAATTATCAAGTTTTAAACCCTAATCTCTTCACCAAACATCATAATACTACTAATTAATGATCCTAACATGTTTTATAATAATAAATTTATAGAATTAAATATAAACCCTAATCCACCATATTATTGTTACATGAATTATAAAAAATTAATTAAGCATAAACATTAAAAATTACCTTGATACTTGAAAGATGAAAACCCTAAAAAAAATCTCTTCTCCTTGGTTCCTTGGTTTTGGCCCATTTTTAACAAGTGAGAATGAGGGAATATTGGTTTTGTATTTATACTAACCTATGGATTATTCTAGATAACTTTTAATTGGTAATTATATTTAGAATCAAATTTGGTTTCCTAATTTCCCCCTATATCCCTAATTCGGCCGCCCCCCCCCCTAATATATATATATATATTTTTTATTTTTTTTATTAAATTTAATTATTACACTTAAAACCTTGTACTCTATTTATTTTATAAAAATCCTATACCGAATTTAACACCTTACGCGATAAACTTTCGTTTTTACGACAACCCGGAAAAATATCATTTCAAAATAAAGTTTCCAAAAATATATTTTCACACTTATATTTAATATAACCCATAAAAAAACCTCCACGTAACTTACTAACGCTCAAACATTTGAACGGAGACTTGTTACGCAAAATCACAAAACACCAAAACTACACAAGTCATTTCTACACCACCAAGGCTATCAAAATGAACTTATCCCAAAATTCAACGCTACTCAAACATGACGAAAATCTCACACGAAGGGATTTAGTGCTAACACACGTTTGTTACAATTGATGAATATGGTGTATCAAAAAATATGGATATGGTGTATTGATGAATACGGCGTATCCAAAATATGGATACCGTGTATTGATGAATATGGTGTATCCAAAATATGGATACGGTGTATTGATGAATATGGTGTATCCAAATATAGATATGGTGTATTGATGAATACGGCGTATCCAAAATATGGATACGGTGTATTGATGAATATGGTGTATCCAAAATATGGATACGGTGTATTTATGAATACGGTTAATCCAAAATATGGATGCGGCGTATTGGCGTCTGTTAACAGAATATTATTATCTTTTTCGTATTTTGAGTTTTCATTTTTGATTTTTGGTATACTGCTCTTATAAATACCTTTGAGTTTGTTTATGTCATTTATGCTAGCGTGTGTCCTCAAATCTAAGTAGTTTGTTTGTAATAGTAAAAATGTGTGTATTTAAAAAAAATTACAGTTGTTTTTGGGGCGTAACAACTTGGTATTAGATCTTTGGTCTAAGAGATTTAGGATTTCACCGTAGGATTCCTAGACTTGTCCTAGTTGAGATGCGTTGGTAATGGTGCTTGTTGTAGTGCATTGTTTTAAGGATTTTGAAGACACATGTGTTGCATATTTTTATGACTACTTCTGGCCACCGTAGTGATAAAAGTATGGTGTACATGTGGAATCAAACTCATTAAGAGTATTTATATGTGACAAGTTTAGGATGGTTAAGTTTGAGAATATAAGTATAAACTGTCATTCATGCATCGATTATGTATTGAACTGTGTTAACAAGTGGAACGTGTTAAATTTCAGTAAGAAGACAGGATGGATGATACTCAACATGTAGAGGTTGAGAAAACTACGACTTCTAAACATGCCGAATTTACGGCAAGTGATGATGATTCTTCTTCTAGCTCTGGAGGTCCTAACCTTGAAGGATTCTCCGAAAAGCAATCTAAGGCTTTGGATAGAATATTATGAAGAAGAGTAGGAAAGGTAATAAAACGAAACATGCCCTATTATGTTCAAGAAACAACTCTTAATGTTAAAAATTTGATGCACGAAGGATTTGAGGAGATTAAGAGGCTTGGCGGGTTTGTGAAAGATACTAAGAGCGATAAATCTACTTATCGTGATTTCACAGCATGTGACGTGCCAAAGTTCACAGGAGACCTTGATCCAATCGCTTGTAAAAGGTGGCTTACTGCTGTTGAAGCCGCTTTTCTTACCAGTGACTGTGAAAAGAAGAAGAAAGTCATCTATGCCACTAATTTTCTTCGCGATAGTGCTAGGGCTTGGTGGGAAGGAAAGATTTGTGATAAAGGTAAAGCGTGGGCCGAGTCACGTTCGTGGAAAGATTAAGGAGTTGTTTAGTACAGAATATGCTCCGGTACAAGAAGTTGACAAGATTCGAGAAAAGTTCCAATCTTTAATGCAAACGAATGAGACGGTGAATGAACTGTGAAAGAAATTTAACGATATGGTTCCATATTGTCCCGAGTACCACGATAACGAGATGCTCAAGGTAGAGAGATTCCAAAGAATGCTTAAAGATGGTATTCGAGATGTGATTTCGCCTTTCAAGTGTACCACCTTGTATGATCTTTTAAGCAGGGCTCGTGTCAGGGAAGCGGATCTTATGAGAAGGAAAGATAAAGAAGCTAAAGATGCCATGAGAAAGTTGGAGTATGTGGACAAAAATGTTAAAAAAGCCAAGTTTGATCAAGGTAAGAAGGGTGGGAGTAGTCAGCCTAAGACTCCATGTAAGAAGTGCCATAAACTACATTATGGTGAATGTAGACTTAATATGCTTGGGTGTTTTAAATGCGGAGCGTTATATCACTTTAGTAATAATTGCACGAAGCCGACGATTGTGTGTTATGGGTGTAATGAGCAAAGGCACAAACTAGTTGATTGCCTGAAGACAAAGGCAAGAGGAGCGACAGCAACCAGAACTGTGAAGGAGGAAAAAGTAGAGATTCCGAAACCAAAAGCTCGTGCTTATCCTATGAAAACTGAAGAAGCAAATTCGAAACCTGAGGTCATCTGTAAAACCCAGAAATTGTGAACACGTAAAATACCCAGAATACCCTTTGATCTCAAATTCATAAAAGACGTTTAACGCATTAAAACATTTCATTCCGAATATAACCTAAGCATTTAACCGTTAATAATTTAAAGAATAAAAAATAATAATAATAAAGACTTATGATTAACGAAATGTTACATAATTATATATCATCACACGCCTAATTATACCACAACCGAATCTTCATTCTTATGTACAAATGGTGTAACATTATGTTAAATATACTATCATTGAATGTGTCCTCCATCGTACCCCATAAATTAAGTAAACTTCATATCATTTTTTTTAAACCCTTCACACCTTATTGTTTACCAAATCATGCGCTCACTAGCTGTCAATCAAATCCCATAATGTTAGTATGTTTCCTAATTTGAGAATCTACCTTCTCACATTTTGCTTTATACGTATTCATGCGCACATAAATTTATTTATTTAGTTGCCAAATTTTCTCAAACAAACCCTAAAACCTTCAACCACACTTTGGCGGCTGCTACTTCCATTCTTTTTTTACCTTACTGTTCGATTCAAGACAAAGCAAAATAGGCTCTCTTGGTGGCTCCTACTTGGTGATTAGATGTGGACTGTTTCTGATTCGAGCAAAGGTGTGGTCTTGAGGTTTCTTGTTCTCCTTCCCATCCGTCTAATCATTCTTGAGGTATCACCCTTTTGCTCTCGTTTTCATCTCGTCCAAATCACATGAAACACTAAATATTATAACCTAAAAACGAGCCTAATTACATCAGATAGGTATACCAAATGAAAGGTTATATCGAGCGCATAAAATAATGAATTTTTGTCGTTATAAGGAGAATTATTTGAGTCGATATATACTGATTTAGGCTGCTCTTGAAATCAGTTTTGAGGCTAACTAATCTGTGATAAAAGCGTGCACTATAATCACGTGTGAACAAAGAGATACTAGACTTTAATACAAGATATATAGAGCTCATGTATGTGTTAATTAGAAGGGCACATGGTCTGTCTTTTAAATTAGTTTATTTGCATGGAAATCAAATCAGTTTGGTCACATGAAATACTAATATTGTATCCTAAAATGAGCTAATGATCGACCTATATCATTAACGAATGAAAGCTTATAATAAATATGTAAAATATCAGAACCTCGCATGTGTAGTCTTGGGTTTTCATTGCTAAGAAATACATGTTAATTTATATTTGTGTGCGACTATTCGAACCGGTAGTATGAACGTTAAAATGAATCTATATTGTGCATGTACTAGCAAGCCATCAGGTATATATAAGAAGGCTTATAAACTGTTGAATAGAATGTGTAATATGATGAGGACATGTCGAATTAATTAACGGAGATATTGTGTGTGATGTGTAGCGCATAACATAGAATGGCTGCATGCGTTTTCATGCGGTAAAAATGGGTCGAAGTGTGTGAGTTGTGTGGGTTGAGTCTCAGTAAAAATGGGTTAGATAATGGAGTTCCTAGTTGGTCATATGTTGGTGTCGAACTGTGGGAAAACAAGAGGGTCAAATGTGGTTCAAAGATGAGTGGTGTTAGGGTGGTTTTGGGTCACGTTAAAATGGGCCGTTGTGGTTGTTGAACGTATGGTTCATAGGTGTGATTTTGTGTCGAGTTTAGTGGTGTTAAAATGGGTGAGTCAAGATGGGTTCGAGTAGGTCGAATATGGGTTATTGTGGCTTGTGTGGTGTCGTTAAAAAGGGGTCAAGAAAAAGGGACTTGGGTGTCGATTTGATTAGTGTGAAATTGCATGATAATGTGTAAAGTGAAATTTATTCACGTATGGAAATTTTATAAAATAGGTAAATTACAAACAAGGCCCTCAACTTTAATAAATTGACAAGTGTAATCCTAAATTACTAAAAGTTGGCATATTACACTCTAAACTACAATATTTAGCATATAAAGTCTTAAAGTTATTAAATTGGCATAATTAACCCTAAACTATTGTAATTATCATTTTTAACTCTTAAATATTATAAATTGTCAATTATAACCTTAAGGTATTAAATTACTATTTTGGGAGACTTTCTAAAAATATAACGCTACTAAATATAGCAAGTTACTAAAAATAGAATATTTCTAAAAGTGGAAAGAAACCATAAATGGAAACCTTAATGAGTTTATAAGTAATATGAGATCGTTAATTTGTATAGGTTCGATGAAGAAGGAGTGATTCCCTATTTCCAGTGCTTCTTTATTTTGATTGTTTGATTCGCATAAGGTACAGATATTCTACCCTTTTTCAGTAAGGGTGTTTTACTTCTCATGACTCATTTATCTTGATTCGTTTAAGATTCCCTAAGCCATTCCTACGTTCCCCAACACTTTGGTTCGTTTGTTTGATTCGTTGTGATCTTGGTGTTCGATATTACCCTTTTGCTTTGAGCCTATCTAATGATCCATTTGATATTCGTTC
Source organism: Artemisia tridentata subsp. tridentata (assembly GCA_021014915.2). Lineage (NCBI taxonomy): Eukaryota > Viridiplantae > Streptophyta > Magnoliopsida > Asterales > Asteraceae > Artemisia > Artemisia tridentata. The sequence goes on along the minus strand of CP139504.1, from coordinate 164,826,221 downwards.
GTTACCTTGTGATATTAGTATTTGAAACACTTGATACTTCGAGGGTTCATTTGATTTTGGTAACTAGATGTGAAAACCTTTTTAATTATAACATGGAAATGTTTTGAGGAAAACTATTTTAAAAAAATGATGTTTATGAAATATGCAATACCACATTTATTTGGAATCTTACTAAACTTTTATGAAAATTACTTTTAAAGACTACTTTTGTGAAAACAGTTAATAAGATCACTTTTATGAAAACCATTTGGTAAAGATTTCTTTAAATGAACCATTTGATGATGAACCTTTTATCAGTTCGTTTGGACTCATTTGACATAGATATGGGATATGACCCTTTGGCATTTGAACCTTTGATTTGAACCTTTGGCATTTGAACCTTTGATATGAACCTTTGATATTGGACTTTGACTATGATTCGATGACTTTGACTATTTGAGCCTTTTCTATGATTTGGACCTTTGACCTTTGACCTTTCAGTTTGATACCCGAGCCAAAATTTGTTTCCTAGCCGTGAAGGTAACATGGCCATGACATTGATGCACCAATGGCATGACTCTAGTGTGTATTTGAGTGATGTTACACACCGTCCCCATTTGCTACTACATGCGCGCTTTAGTACTTATATTGGCCAGGATTATTTGTTTGGGGGGCGTATGGATGCATCCTAGATTTGTTTTGTTTCGAGGGATATATCATGATTTGATTTGATTTGATTTGGTGACTGATGATGGGTGCAATCTACGTCTTTCACAAGTTCGGGAACTAGCTACTCCATTTGAAGAATGAGGACACCCCTCATATTATCTGATTATCTAAGAGTTCTCCCCTCTATATGGTTATGAAGATTTGGTTACTATATTTGATTTGTGTTCGGGCTCGTGGTGGATTACTGACCCTTTACCTTTCTTACTTTGTACCTTTGTCTATATCTTATGTTATTCCATTGCACTATACCATCTATGTTCGTTTCCTTTTGCTTTCGTTTCCGTTTATATATATCTGTTCACTGGGCTTTTTAAGCTCAGCCGCATTTCTTTTCCTGCGGCAGGTTTTAGTTGGAAGCTGGGTATGAGTGAAGAGACTTTTGGACTTAGAAGACTTGATAGTTATGTTGGATTAGAGTTGATTAGAAGCCATTATATATTAGATTAGTATTCACATTTGTAACCTTGTAAATTTCAGTATTTCATTTGTAACCTTTGGGATTTTTTGTATTACTTGAGATGTATGCTTTGTTTTGATTTGATATGAAACCATTAGTGTGACATCTTTACCCTTGTCGGGTTGGGGTGTTACAATTATGGTATCAGAGCGACAGGCTGCGATACGTAATACATTTACCCTTGGCCTGTGTAAGTTAGGACCACTAAGTTTTCCCTGTAGGCGCTCGTAAGTCAACCTTTGAAAATTGCTTTAGGATTTCCCATAGGAACCTAAGTTTTGACCAGTGAGGAATGGGTAGACTATAAGGCATTTGTTTAAGTATCATTGCTTCCGCATCACTCTGATTCGTGCCTTGCTTTTGGTTAGAGTCTGTTGATATCACTTTTGGAAAGCGAAAGCTTATGTTTTGCACCACCTAAGATTGAACCTGATTAAATCTTGAAGGCATTGAGAATTTCATAATAATTGTCTGACACTATTTGATACTCATCTTCAGATTTTGACTCTGATCTTTGATCCTTTCGTTAATCATTTTGATACCTCTTCGGGCATTCTGAGAACCTCCATGGCGATGACGTACTGGATATGTTTTGTTATTTGTCTTTTGCTTTTGATAAGTACCTATGAATCTTCCGGCACTATTTGATTTCGTTTCACCCATCTCTGTTCCTACGAGAAGTCTTGTGGTGTGTAACCACGAGTATAAGAATGTTTCCCCCTCATTTTTTGAATGATAAAGATTTGATTTGTGATCCGTCTTTCTTTGGATAGTTAACTTCGATTTTATTCTGACAAGGAATTGGTTGATGGAGCATTCAAATATTGACAACTACCCTTCTATGTCTCACCTTTGGCGTTTGAAACAATTTTGAACTCCCTACTACGATTACCGATTGTTAAACCCTTTGCTATCACTATTACTCTGGAGACTCGTATGTTACTTTCGTGGCTATGAAGTTTTCCTAGAACCCATTTCGTACCCCAATAAATGAATCTTATTTTGAGAGCTATTTGGCACCCTGAGTTTTCTGAATATGATTCGTGACTGAACCACCAAGTTTTCCACCGGAATGTGAAGTAAGATTTGACATGATACCGAGTGATTGTTTAATCACCAAGCGAAGGTGTCTTTCAGATGTGTCCGGAATCATACCTGTTGAATTGAGCGACCGGGAAGAGCAGCAACCGAAGACCAGGAAGTGAGTTTACTTAAGTGTATTTTTTGGGCGTGTGTTAGTTTCGTCCGCGATAAAGAAGGATGGTGACTGGAGATATATCGATTACAAGAAGCTGAACCGTAATACTGTTAGGAGCCATTATTTCCCCTGAATGACTATGCGTTGTTTAATTTCAGAGCGCGAAGCTTCCTTCTGATAAATTGATTTTATTCTTGGAATCACCTTCCGTATTCGTAAACGACTGCTATGACGATTAGTGATGCTAATAGTATTAGCTAAAACTCTGACTGTTTTGTGAATTTGATAAATGATGTTTTCTCGTGAGTACTTGGGCAAATGGTCATTGTATGACTTAATAGTACATTCGGAGACGAGGAAGAGCATGAAAATCATTTTTGCACTTGTTAAAAATTTGACGATCATTTGTGCATTTTGGGAGGTTGATAATTGTTGAGAAAACTAGAAACATATCAGAAGAATTTCTTCCCAGTCTGACCTGGAGTTGACAACATCGGTGGCTATCCTGAAGAGTGAAGACATTCCTTACAAGGCAGAAGAGTTGGCGATGCAGAAGAAGAATTGAGAGCTGATGAAGACATGCAGTCTCACTTCCCTATTCATCTTGGTGGTACTAAGATGAATTAAGAGCGGAAGCATACTGGATGATAAAGGAATTTGAAGATCATGCCAGAAATTCATATTACTCTGTTACATTCCAAGAAGAACTGCAGGAGGCTTGATGAACCAGACACGAGTTCACGACTTTGTTTTATTTCCAGATTGATGGACAAACGAAGACAGATTAACCGGACATGAAGAGATTGGATGTTTTGAATGAACGGATTTTTGGAACAGACCTTTTATGTTTGGAAGAATTGATTATGTGAAAGCCGAAGTTATTGACGACTAACTTCCACTTTCGTTGACTCGCTTAAGCTTCGTTATATAGTAATAAGACCCTCTAATGATTTAAGTTACCTAGAAGCATTTCTGTTCCGTGCTTAACTTTTCGTATGTTCGATGATGGCTTTGTTTTTTCGGAATTTTGGCGAATTGTGGAAGATATGATGCTTGTGACGGCATACCTTACTTTTGCTAGACAATATGGGGTTCCGATACTCTTGCGAATAGTTTGTTTTCCCTCTTGACTATGACATTTGATTTTGTTGACCTCTGAGACTGTAGAAGTACTAGGTGGACTAAGATGGTTTATTTTGTTCACGACTTGAGATAAAGTATGACCATCATGAGGGCATATTTATATGATGCCAGTATTATGACGTCTGGCCAACGTGATAATACTTACATCATATAACGTGCACTTATTGTGATCATAGGATATCTTGAGGAGTGCCTTAGAGAAGCCTAGATTTATGTTATCTGTTGGCGACTATCTGCGAATAGTAAGACTTTAGGTTCTTTCGACCTATACGTTTGATCTGCCCTATCGCCGTACAATTTGATATGTTTGGATCCTCGAGATATGTTTGCTGACCTCTGTACTCCCGATAAGAATCTTAGGTCCTGTTGTAGAGCTTTCTGCCATTTGATGTTATCAAACAATCTGTTTTCTGTCTGTATAGATTCGATCTGTTACACCTATGTTTTGCTATATATACGTCTCACATTCAATGAATCTGTTCATGATGATCTGTTATGAATTAAGATATGAGATTTTGGATTCTGAAAAAACAAGACCTGTCTGTGTATGAGAATACCTTTAAAAGGTTATATTGAAGACGAGACTATTTGAAAATCTGAAGAGTTAAGCATATTTATCACCCTTATACTTCTGCGATTCGGTACGTTCTCATCTGATTTGCCTAATCAAATTCCACAGACGATATATCCGTCAAATCCTACGTATTCCTTGTATCTCTTCGGAGAGAATACGATTATCGTCTGCTACGTTTGATATATTATTCTTTTGATCCGGATTCAGTATGGTATGTCTTTTCTGAGGAAGCCGAAGCTATTTTGATCAACAAGATAGAGTCATGAGAAACTAGTCATTCACATTTTCGTTCACGGTCCGTTATGTTTTCCGTTTCGTTTCACTTCAATTTTTGAGGACGAAAATTCTATTTTAGAGGGGAAGAGTTGTAAAACCCAGAAATTGTGAACACGTAAAATACCCAGAATACCCTTTGATCTCAAATTCATAAAAGACATTTAACGCATTAAAACATTTCATTCCGAATATAACCTAAGCATTTAACCGTTAATAATTTAAAGAATAAAAAAAAATAATAAAGACTTATGATAAAAGAAATGTTACATAATTATATATCATCACACGCCTAATTATACCACAACCGAATCTTCATTCTTATGTACAAATGGTGTAACATTATGTTAAATATACTATCATTGAATGTGTCCTCCATCGTACCCCATAAATTAAGTAAACTTCATGTCGTTTTTTTTTAAACCCTTCACACCTTATTGTTTACCAAATCATGCGCTCACTAGCTGTCAATCAAATCCTATAATGTTAGTATGTTTCCTAATTTGAGAATCTACCTTCTCACATTTTGCTTTATACGTATTCATGCGCACATAAATTTATTTATTTAGTTGCCAAATTTTCTCAAACAAACCCTAAAACCTTCAACCACACTTTGGCGGCTGCTACTTCCATTCTTTTTTTTTCCTTACTGTTCGATTCAAGACAAAGCAAAAGAGGCTCTCTTGGTGGCTCCTACTTGGTGATTAGATGTGGACTGTTTCTGATTCGAGCAAAGGTGTGGTCTTGAGGTTTCTTGTTCTCCTTCCCATCCGTCTAATCATTCTTGAGGTATCACCCTTTTGCTCTCGTTTTCATCTCGTCCAAATCACATGAAACACTAAATATTATAACCTAAAAACGAGCCTAATTACATCAGATAGGTATACCAAATGAAAGGTTATATCGAGCGCATAAAATAATGAATTTTTGTCGTTATAAGGAGAATTATTTGAGTCGATATATACTGATTTAGGCTGCTCTTGAAATCAGTTTTGAGGCTAACTAATCTGTGATAAAAGCGTGCACTATAATCACGTGTGAACAAAGAGATACTAGACTTTAATACAAGATATATAGAGCTCATGTATGTGTTAATTAGAAGGGCACATGGTCTGTCTTTTAAATCAGTTTATTTGCATGGAAATCAAATCAGTTTGGTCACATGAAATACTAATATTGTATCCTAAAATGAGCTAATGATCGACCTATATCATTAACGAATGAAAGCTTATAATAAATACGTAAAATATCAGAACCTCACATGTGTAGTCTTGGGTTTTCATTCCTAAGAAATACATGTTAATTTATATTTGTGTGCGACTATTCGAACCGGTAGTATGAACGTTAAAATGAATCTATATTGTGCATGTACTAGCGAGCCATAAGGTATATATAAGAAGGCTTATAACCTGTTGAATAGAATGTGTAATATGATGAGGACATGTCGAATTAATTAACGGAGATATTGTGTGTGATGTGTAGCGCATAACATAGAATGGCTGCATGCGTTTTCATGCGGTAAAAATGGGTCGAAGTGTGTGAGTTGTGTGGGTTGAGTCTCAGTAAAAATGGGTTAGATAATGGAGTTCCTAGTTGGTCATATGTTGGTGTCGAACTGTGGGAAAACAAGAGGGTCAAATGTGGTTCAAAGATGAGTGGTGTTAGGGTGGTTTTGGGTCACGTTAAAACGGGTCGTTGTGGTTGTTGAACGTATGGTTCATAGGTGTGATTTTGTGTCGAGTTTAGTGGTGTTAAAATGGGTGAGTCAAGATGGGTTCGAGTAGGTTGAATATGGGTTATTGTGGCTTGTGTGGTGTCGTTAAAAAGGGGTCAAGAAAAAGGGACTTGGGTGTCGATTTGATTAGTGTGAAATTGCATGATAATGTGTAAAGTGAAATTTATTCACGTATGGAAATTTTATAAAATAGGTAAATTACAAACAAGGCCCTCAACTTTAATAAATTGACAAGTGTAATCCTAAATTACTAAAAGTTGGCATATTACACTCTAAACTACAATATTTAGCATATAAAGTCTTAAAGTTATTAAATTGGCATAATTAACCCTAAACTATTGTAATTATCATTTTTAACTCTTAAATATTATAAATTGTCAATTATAACCTTAAGGTATTAAATTACTATTTTGGGAGACTTTCTAAAAATAGAACGCTACTAAATATAGCAAGTTACTAAAAATAGAATGTTTTAAAAGTGGAAAGAAACCATAAAGGGAAACCTTAATGAGTTTATAAGTAATATGAGATCGTTAATTTGTATAGGTTCGGTGAAGAAGGAGTGATTCCCTATTTCCAGTGCTTCTTTATTTTGATTATTTGATTCGCATAAGGTACAGATATTCTACCCTTTTTCAGTAAGGGTGTTTTACTTCTCATGACTCATTTATCTTGATTCGTTTAAGATTCCCTAAGCCATTTGCTATGTTCCCCTACACTTTGGTTCGTTTGTTTGATTCGTTGTGATCTTGGTGTTCGATATGACCCTTTTGCTTTGAGCCTCTATAATGATCCATTTGATATTCGTTCGTTACCTTGTGATATTAGTATTCGAAACACTTGATACATCGAGGGTTCATTTGATTTTGGTAACTAGATGTGAAAACCTTTTTAATTATAACATGGAAATGTTTTGAGGAAAACTATTTTTAAAAAATGATGTTTATGAAATATGCAATACCACATTTATTTGAAATCTTACTAAACTTTTATGAAAATTACTTTTAAAGACTACTTTTGTGAAAACAGTTAATAAGATCACTTTTATGAAAACCATTTGGTAAAGATTTCTTTAAATGAACCATTTGATGATGAACCTTTTATCAGTTCGTTTGGACTCATTTGACATAGATATGGGATATGACCCTTTGGCATTTGAACCTTTGATATGAACCTTTGGCATTTGAACCTTTGATATGAACCTTTGATATTGGACTTTGACTATGATTCGATGACTTTGACTATTTGAGCCTTTGCTATGATTTGGACCTTTGACCTTTGACCTTTCAGTTTGATACCCGAGCCAAAATTTGTTTCCTAGTCATGAAGGTAACATGGCCATGACATTGATGCACCAATGGCATGACTCTAGTGTGTATTTGAGTGATGTTACACACCGTCCCCATTTGCTACTACATGCGCGCTTTATTACTTATATTGGCCAGGATTATTTGTTTGGGGGGGGGGCGTATGGATGCATCCTAGATTTGATTTGTTTCGAGGGATTTATCATGATTTGATTTGATTTGATTTGGTGACTGATGATGGGTGCAATCTACGTCTTTCACAAGTTCGGGAACTAGCTACTCCATTTGAAGAATGAGGACACCCCTCATATTATCTGATTATCTAAGAGTTCTCCCCTCTATATGGTTATGAAGATTTGGTTACTATATTTGATTTGTGTTCGGGCTCGTGGTGGATTACTGACCCTTTACCTTTCTTACTTTGTACCTTTGTCTATATCTTATGTTATTCCATTGCACTATACCATCTATGTTCGTTTCCTTTTGCTTTCGTTTCCGTTTATATATATCTGTTCACTGGGCTTTTTAAGCTCAGCCGCATTTCTTTTCCTGCGGCAGGTTTTAGTTGGAAGCTGGGTATGAGTGAAGAGACTTTTGGACTTAGAAGACTTGATAGTTATGTTGGATTAGAGTTGATTAGAAGCCATTATATATTAGATTAGTATTCACATTTGAAACCTTGTAAATTTCAGTATTTCATTTGTAACCTTTGGGATTTTTTGTATTACTTGAGATGTATGCTTTGTTTTGATCTGATATGAAACCATTAGTGTGACATCTTTACCCTTGTCGGGTTGGGGTGTTACTTCATCACAGGTATAATCCTTATAAATTCACTTTCAGCTCGTGTTTTATATGATTCGGGTGCTAGCGTATCGTTCAAATCTTACGACTTTAGTAAGAGATTATCTACTTCATTAATTAGACTCTCAAAACCTCTTCAATTAGAAATAGCTGATGATAAAGTAGTTACCGTTTCTAGTGTGCATTGTGGGGTAGAGATAGGAGTTGATGATAATGTTTTTAAAATCGACTTAATTCCTATTATGCTCGGAGAGTTTGATGTCGTTATAGGCATGGATTGGATCGGTAAACATAATGCCGCCATTCTATGTAGACAAAAGATTATTCGGGTCGAAAATTAACATGGTCGGGAATTCACTATTTATGGTGAAAAAGAGAAGAGCGAATTAATGTTATGTTCTGTAATGAAGGCTAGGAAGTATCTATTGCGTGGTTTCTATGCCTTTTGGCACACGTGGTTGATATAAGTCTGAATAAGAAAACTATTGACGGTGTTCCAGTGGTAAATGAATTCCGTGATGTTTTCCCGGAAAATTTTCCGGGTATACCAAGTAGAATTTTGTATCGATTTGATTCCTGGTGCTACTCTTATCACTAAAACTCCTTACCGTTTAGCCCCGTCAGAAATGAAAGGGCGAATGAGCCAGCTCCAGGAACCGCTCCTATTCTATTCGTAAATAAGAAAGACGGAAGTATGAGAATGTTTATTGATTACAAGGAGCTAAATAAAGTTACCGTGAAAAATGTGTATCCTCTACCGAGAATCGACGACCTCTTTGATCAAATTCAATGTGCAAGATGGTTTTCAAAAATTAATCTTCGTTCAGGCTATCATCAGTTGAAGGTCCGAGATGAAGATAATCTGAAAATGGCTTTTAGGACTCGATATGGGCATTACGAGTTAGTTATTATGCCGTTTGGTCTTACAAATGCATCGGCGGTCTTCATGGATCTCACGAATCTTGTGTGTAAGCCAATGTTGGACAAGTCCGTTATAGTGTTCATTGATGATATTCTCGTCTACTCTAAGAGTAAGGAAGAACATGAAACACACTTACGGGAAGTCCTTGAAACTTTGAGAAAAGAAAGATTGTATGCTAAATTCTCCAAATGTGAATTCTGGTTACAGGAAGTCCAATTTCTCGGTCAAGTCATAGATTCTGAAGGTCTCAAAGTTGATCCATCAAAAATAGAAGTTGTAATGAAGTGGCAAGCACCAAAGAGCGTTAGTGAAATTCGGAGTTTCCTTGGGCTCACGGGGTATTACCGTAGGTTCATTCAAGATTTGATCGCGTCTTCATTAACAAAGCTTACGAGGAAGAATAATCCTTTTATCTGGACAAAAGAACAAGATGAAGCCTTTGATATTTTAAAGAAAAAGTTATGTGAGGCACCGATTCTTGTACTGCCGGAAGGGATGGAGGATATTTTAGTCTATAGTGATGCATCTTATTCTGGACTCGGGTGTGTTCTTATGCAACAAGGAAGAGTAATAGCTTATGCCTCAAGGCAATTAAAGAAGCATGAAGAAATTACTCGACACATGATCTTGAATTTGCAGCAGTGGTCTTTGCTTTGAAAATCTGGAGGCATTACCTATATGGTGTGAAGTTCATAATTTATACTGATCATAGAAGCCTTCAGTATTTCCTTGAAAAGAAATATCCAAATATGAGACAACGAAGGTGGTTGGATTTGAAGGATTATTATTGTGAAATTCACTACCATCCTGGTAAGGCGAATGTTGTAGCAGATGCTTTGAGTCGCAAAGATAGGAATGATGTTACTAGAGTCCACTCTTTATGAATGATTGTCACGTCTGATCTTTTTGATAGAATCAAGTCAACTCAGGAAGAAGCCTTGAAGGAGGAGAACTGGAAGAACGAACGTATTACATCTCATTTTCCTTATCATGTTGATGATAGTCGTGGAATAAAGACTCGGTATGGGAGGGTCTATATTCCTTTTCGAAGTAACATTAAGGAATTACTTTTAGAAGAGGCACACAAATCTAAATATTTTATCCATCCGGGGCTACGAAGATGTATCTTGACTTGAAAAGAGATTACTGGTGGCCAGGTATGAAGAGAGACTGTGTCAAATGTGTAGAGAAGTGTTTAACCTGCCTTAAGGTTAAAGCTGAGCACTAAAAGCCGTATGGGAAGGTTCAGTCTCTGGTTATACCAGTATGGAAGTAGGAGAATATCACGATGTACTTTGCTACTAAGCTACAAAGAACGGCTAAGAAACATGATGCAATTTGGGTTATAGTATATTGTTTAACGAAGAGTGCACATTTCATTCCAATCAAGGAAAATATGTTTGTTCATAACTTAGCCAAGGTCTATGTTAAGGAGATAGTTGCGCGTCACGGAGTTCCTGTTTCTATGGTCTTTGATAGAGACGGACGTTTCACTTCTAATTTCTTGCAAAGTTTTCAAGAAGAACTTGGTACAAAATTACAAATGAGCACGGCTTTTTATCCTCAAACCGACGGACAGAGTGAGAGGACGATTAGAACCCTAGAAGATATGCTACGGGCCTGTGTGATTGACTTTGGAGGCAACTGGGACGACCATTTGCCTTTAGTAGAATTCCCCTACAATAACAGCTACCATTCGAGTACTAAGATGCCACCTTATGAAATGCTCTATGGTAGAAAATGTAGAACTCTTGTATGTTGGGATGAAGTCGGGAAAAGGGAATTTGCTAGTACGGATATAGTACTAACAACTATCGGGAAGATTGAAACAATCCGTGAAAGATTAAAGGCAGCACAAGATCGGTGGAAAAGTTTTGTTGATAATAGGAGAAAACCGATTGATTTTGAAGTTGGAGCCTCTGTTATGTTAAAAGTCTCTTCATGGAAGGGCATATTACGGTTTAAGAATAAAGGGAAGCTAGTACCGGGATTCATAGGTGATGTGTCGTGTGCGTAGTGCTCTAATTTATACCCACGGTATGTCGTTGTGGTTTTAGCAGTATTCAAGTTTTAAATTTATATTTAGCCGACTTATCAATAACACACACACTTTAACGAGCAGTGTACCCGGTCAGTATGAATATAATGGTAAGTAGAGTGTCGATCACTAAGAGTGGAACGTATTATCTAGTTATTCTAATCAGTATTTTAATATCTTAAGTTAGCTATACAACCTAATCTAACGCAAGGGGGTTCAGCCTGAGAGACTGGCACGGTTTGGTTGTGATTAAATATAAACTAAACTAATAAGCACGAATCAGCGAGTAGCACACACGTACACAGATAAATACTTGAGACAATAAGAAGACCTGTCCTGATAGTTAAGTAGCTTGTCACTTGTTTTATTGCTAGTTTTATATGAAGTGTATAGTTCGATGCAACGCACCGAGATTAAGTCCTTTCTCGTTGGTTCTAATCTTATCGGCGAGTAAACCCTTAATGATTACTTATGACTATCCTATTTATCTTTCTTCCTACTTTTCTACAGACGATAGAATGCATAGGCGATCTAATAAATAGGCGAGGAAGGGGCATGGCGACCCAAGCAATGCTCAGCTAGACACAGAGGTTATCAATGCACTAATAAAAGTCACCAAAGACATCAACATATAAACTTTAATTAATGGGAAAGCAATTTTAAGGGGAGTTGAAGTGAATGATAACATAACACAAGCCCATCAATCCTGATCAATTAAAGTGTACTAATACAATAAAACAAAACTACTTAATGAATTAAATACATGCAGGACCTTCTTACAGCTCTTGTATCTTCGTTCAAGGTGTGTCTTGTGTTGCTACTTCGACTGAATTCGGCCTTAGGGTTTCTTCTGTCTCGTACTTCTAAATTGTCGAACTCCGAAATTCGTCTGACTTTGGGGTATTTATAGTTTCTGTCTGAGGGCTAGATGCGGCGCATAGGATAAGTAGATGCGGCGCATTGACTTAACTTCGCGTGGGGTCCAAGATTAATATATTCAGGAATATTCGTACACCGCCAGAAGATGCGGCGTAACTCCATTCTTAGATGCGGCGCATGTCCTTGCTGTCTTGGATAATATCTTGTGAAATCTTGATAGTGATGCGCCGTATATAATAATTATGATGCGGCGTATCTGGAGCAGAATGGTCTTGATCTTGTACATTTCAGTAGACTCTTAACTTCTTGCTTGTTTTGCTCCATAATTAGTCCAAAATCGCCAAGTTTCAAATAATACTTGTTTTTACCTGAGAATTACAAAAGAAAACATAAACGTATCAATTCTCACAGATAATATAATAAAACAAGTCAAATAAATAGGATAAATGATGGTAATAAAATGTACTTATTTGAGTTCATCAAATATCCCCCCACTTGAACTTTACTTGTCCCCAAGTAAACCTTAGAATTAATCTTTATGAAAATGTATCCTAAAGGATGTTAGGATTTATTTTTATATTTAAGCATGTATTCATTTTGTCATAATCACACAACCAAACACTTAACGAATTAGAAGTAAAATAAAATATATTGATAAAAGCAAATCTAATCGTTTAACTGTCCAGTCGTGACGAATATTCTAGCATAAGCTTGGCAAGTATACGCATCTCCTCCACTAAAGCCAAGGAATAACAAGTCTAAAGCGGTAAAAAGGGTTTGTAGGTTAAGGGTTAATCGTTCTCCTTAATCTCCATCGATCTCAAATTCCAGAAAAGGCGACAAAATCACAAATACATGATCGAATCCACGAACACGATACTTTGCAATTGCTCAAATCCTTAACTCGAATAGGCTAAAGATAGGACCAAGTAATCTTCACCAATAATATTATATCAAAAAGGGCGACAAAATCATAAATACATAGCCGAATCCACGACTACGATACTTAAGATTGCTCAAATCCCTAATCTCAATAAATCAAAGGTTTGGATAAAGAATAATATAGGGTATGGATAATATTTGGGATACAAATTGGTGTAAAATGAAAAATAAACAAAACAGATAAATTAAAATCCTAAGTGTGGTTAATCACTATCCCAACCATCCCATGAATAAGACTCATATCATAGAATAACTCACGTTTTAACACTTGAAACACACGCTTTAGGTAGACACGAATTATACTCAACAAGATCTCAATCAAAGAATAACCTTTAGTTGGCGTTCCCATAAGGTTCAACTCCCATTCAATCCATAAATATAATATAAAACAACTAGTGGTGATATCGACCACTTAATACAAAACTTTACATAAGTTGGTTAAAACAAACATCCAACTTCTCCTTTTTCTTTTTCTTTTCTATTTTTTCGTTTTTTTTTTTTTTTTTTTTTTTTTTTTTTTTTTTTTTTAACTTGAAACATAAACATAGATGTGTAAAATTTCACAACTTTTCTATCACTTTCTTTCCGGATAATTTTTCCATACTTTTCATACTTTCAGAAATAACGGTAATAGTGAAAGTAGTAAACACACGAAAAATAAACTCAAAGATATACAATATTTACTTTCACTCCAATTGCATTGTGCAATTTCCCGACCTAACCATAGATAATGAATTACGCACGTGAACACAGGTAATGTAAGAAAACACACTTTGCCTAAAGCAATTAACCAACCACGGATTTTAATCTACAGGGTAGGCTAAGGTGTAAGGGTGTAACGAAATATTATAACAAAGGTGTAAGAAACGAAATGAATGGCTCTGAGTATTTTTCTAGGGGTATCTTACTCTAAAAGTGAGAGTAACAAAAGGGTTTATACGGGGGTTAACTAACCAGTGTAGTTAGTTAATATCACATAACATATAAAGGCTATTTGGGTGTAATCCTAGAAATTTACCAATTTAGACAAGTCATTCCAATTATATAAATAATACTTATTATGGTGGTCTCGAATAGTATACAAGCCAAGTTCTAAAGTTTACAAGTCACCGGCACACTCATAGATTTGTGAATTTTGAAAAATCACAATTTTTGAAAATAACGTCATGTGTGCGGCTATGCAACTTAGATCTTAAACAAAAACATGCTAAAAATTTTAAATTTTGATATATTAAGCACATTTTAAGCATATTTTGAAAAGTTTAGGACAAGTAAGTGTTCTAATTCTCCAATCCCCCCACTTAAGTTAAACAACGTCCTCGTTGTTTGTATCAAAGGTTAAAAACTGGATAATAAAAGAATTAGAACAGAAAAACTCCCCTGAGATTTGCTCGGTATGATCCTCCATTATTTGTATAAGAGCAAAAATCAACTTCCTCGTGGATGAGAACGTTTAAGCTTCATAATTGATGTATCCACAGGAAATGCAGGAATCTATAATACCACCAAGACTTTAACACACCTAAATTAAGAAAGTTCAAACTTGCATAATACATTAGTAGTTAGTAAAAATAAAATGTAAAAATTAAAATGAAAATCATCAGGTCAGTCGATGCGCCGTATCTTATGAAAGAAGATACGCCATATCGAGCCTGGAATAAATACGAATCAGAATAGAAGATGCGTCGCATCCTTAACCAGGGATGCGCCGCATTAAATAAACTGACAAAGAGTTTTAAAGTCAAAAATAAAAATGCAGAAAAATAAAGTAAGATATGACCAGTGCAGGAGATGCGTCGCATCTAAGGATTGAGATGCGCCGTATCTTCTGCGGCCTGACTGACTCGACACAGAACAAAATAGTAAAAATTTTCTCCGAGTTGTCTCCCGGTCAGCACTTGTCTTTATTCCAGAGTCTTCAAGTTAGACTCACGTTCAACTCATTAATATCTATCATTGAAGGAGTCGGAAGCATCGCGCTCCCTCATCGCCAATTCAGTAATATTGAACACTCCTTGCTCGTCCTTAATTTCCACGCCATTCTTCTTTAATATCTGTATAAACAAAGTTATGTCCCCTTTGGGCAGAGATGACAAAATGATAGACGGGAAATTCTTATTATCATATAGGCATAAATAAGCAAGGTGGGGTGGTAGTTCAATAAACACATCATTTTTCAAATTCGTATTCTCAACTATTCTCCTACGTTTGTTAATTACTACGCAATCATACCATTCATCATTAGAATCATTAACAATATCGCGCCTAAGTTTGGTAGGTACATTAAGGTCAATAAATTCCTCGAAGTTCTCATGATTAGGATTAGTTGAGTTGTTTTGAATCAATGTTTCTCCCATAAGCCTAGCTTCAAGATCGAGGTCCATACGTTCTCTTAATCCTAGCACATAAACGCCTCTAATTATGCTTTTAACAGGATCTTGGCACTTATAGACTAGTTTGTTATTCCCTACCCTTAATGAAAATTTTCTTTTAAACACATCAATCTTAGCATGGGCGGTAGACAAGAAAGGTCTTCCAAGGATTAAAGGAATCTTAGCATCCTCGGGCATATCTAATATAACAAAGTCTACAGGGAAAACAAACTTCTCAATCTTAACTAGCACATTATTAGCAATCCCTTCAGGTCGTTTTACCGTTTTATCAGCCAATTCAATAAGCAACTTAGTTGGTGCTAATTTTCCTAGTCCTAGGGTAGTGAATGTCTTAAGGGGCATTACACTAACACTAGCTCCTAAGTCAGCTAACACATTATCGAAAGATATATCATTAATTGAACAAGGTAAAGTAAAACTTCCTGGGTCCTTTTCTTTATAAGGCAAGGCATGTAAGTCGGTTGCGGAGCTCTCTTCTTTCATGGTAGCCTTGATCTCCTCTTCAATCTTTGTTTTCTCTTTGAGTAGTCTCCTTAAACTGATTGAAGAATTAAAAAAAAATTCGGGTCTTGCACCATCATTACCATTCATCAGTCTTCTAGGAAAAGCAATGTTAGGAGTGACTTCTTCAGTGGTGCTTATGGCCTTGACATGATCTCTTGGGTTGGTTTCAGTTGAGCTAGGTAAACTTCCGTATCCCCTTTCTTGAAGAACTTTGCTCATTTGACCAATTTGTTGTTCCAATGCTTTGATCGAAGCTCCTTGATTTCTTGTAATAGTGTCCGTTGAAGCTCGGATTTCTTTGATCATAGCAGTGTTTTCTTCATGTCTTTTAGCAGCATCGGCCATAATTTGCTTTAAGGTGTCATCTAAAGTCTGCCTCCTTTCTTGATAAGTGGGATTAAAGTTGTTCTTTTGATAGAATCCCGGATTAGCTTCCCTAAATCTTCCTGAAGGTCGGAATGGTTGTCCAAATTGTGTGTAGTATGCTTCTTCAAAAGTCTCACTTACATTTTTATTAGGGCAATCCTTAGTGTAGTGAGGTCCTTCGCATTTTTCACATCCAACTTGGGCAGCATACACTTTCTCATCACGCTTCTTCATCTCTCTACTAATTTTATCCAATTGAGCTTGAATAACAGCAAACCCGTCAAAATTAGTGCTGCTCTTAGATCTAGTAGAGGTCCCATCGTGCCATTTTTGAGAATGATCAGCAGCTTCTTGGATAGCTTTCCTAGCATTAGCTGCACTCATTTGAGGCACAGCTCCCTTAGCATCCAAGATTTGTCTAGTAGGCACGTCCAATCCTTGATAAAACAATATTATCTCCTGCATTGGGGTTAGATAGTGTTGAGGACATTTCACCAGTAAGTCTTTAAATCGTTCCCAAGCTTGATAAAGAGTTTCATCAGGCTCTTGCTTGAAACTGTTGATAGCCTCCATCTTTTTAGCGGTTTTAGCAGGTGGACAATATCTTTTCAGGAATTTGCTCTTCAAATCTTCCCATGTTGTGATTGAACTAGCAGGTTCATTCCTTAGCCACTTATTAGCAGCTCCTTTAAGCGAGATTGGAAAGATTCTTAGCATGAGTTGATCGTCAGTGACTCCTTCCGTAGTAAACAAATCTGCAATCTCAAGGACCTTTTCAACATGTTCATTAGCATCTTCATGTTCCGATCCACTGAAAGCACTTTCTCTTAGCTCCTTGAGAAACTGACCCTTCAACTCAAACTTTGACTTATCATCAAACTTTGGTCTAGCAACTCCAGAAGTGTAATCAGCACGGGTATGTTCATGTATTCCTCCATAGTTGTGTTTTCGCCCATTGTTTCTGTTTCTTCTTCCTCTTTCTCTTCAGAAAAATAATCAAGCTCGAATGAACTTGAGATATCAAAGCTTTTTGTGTTGAAAAGCCTTTTAAGCGAATGAAAGGCTCGTTCAGGATATTCGAAAGGTGTAATCAAGTTCTTCGTAGAACTCCTGGTTATGCACTTCCTGAAACTATCACAAAAGCATCAGTAGGGTATGTTCAAGAAAGTAATATATCAGAAAATCAACAACGAAAACGGAATACGAAAAATAAAAGTTACTAATATCTGCTGACGATGCGCCGTATCCAAAAAGTTGGATACGCCGTATCTTATAATCGTTAAAATTTAATCAGACTTTTATTCAGAAAATAGATACGCCGCTTATAAGTTTAGAATGCGCCGTATCAGTTTAATTAATCAAAAATCGATATACTTATTAAAATTAAATGCGTCGTATTAACAAAAGTTAATGCGCCGTATTATCGTTACGTTTCAAAATACAAGATTTTTGATTTCAGTAAGATGCTCCGTATCGATAAAAATCGATGCGTCGTATCTGTTTAATAATTCGAAAACTGCTTTTAATTAAAATAATAGATACGCCGTATCTGCAAAAGCAGATGCGTCGTATGGCGTTATCGCTTAGAATTTTTTTTTTTTTAAAAACAGAATACGCCGTATCTTGGGGAAAGATGCGCCGTATTCGAATTAATTAAACGCGTTGTATTTTACAAAAATTAAACGCAATACGCCGTATCTATGAAAATAGTTGCGCCGTATCGTTTGAATAAGCTCAGTACAACGATCGCAGAATACAGAAAATACGAAAAAAATAAAAACAAAAATAAAAAACAAACTAAAATAAACAAAAATAAAAGAAAACAAATAACACACAAAACAGAAAATATGCAAATAATACAATGAATGCAATTTAACCTAATATACAACAGAGTTAGCGGTTAGAATTAAAAATAAAAACCTAATTAAAATACTAATCAAATTAACAGATAATAACAATTCACTCCCTGGCAGCGGCGCCAAAAACTTGATGTGTCGTGTGCGTAGTGCTCTAATTTATACCCACGGTATGTCGTTGTGGTTTTAGCAGTATTCAAGTTTTAAATTTATATTTAGCCGACTTATCAATAACACACACACTTTAACGAGCAGTGTACCCGGTCAGTATGAATATAATGGTAAGTAGAGTGTCGATCACTAAGAGTGAAACGTATTATCTAGTTATTCTAATCAGTATTTTAATATCTTAAGTTAGCTATACAACCTAATCTAACGCAAGGGGGTTCAGCCTGAGAGACTGGCACGGTTTGGTTGTGATTAAATATAAACTAAACTAATAAGCACGAATCAGCGAGTAGCACACACGTACACAGATAAATACTTGAGACAATAAGAAGACATGTCCTGATAGTTAAGTAGCTTGTCACTTGTTTTATTGCTAGTTTTATATGAAGTGTATAGTTCGATGCAACGCACCGAGATTAAGTCCTTTCTCGTTGGTTCTAATCTTATCGGCGAGTAAACCCTTAATGATTACTTATGACTATCCTATTTATCTTTCTTCCTACTTTTCTACAGACGATAGAATGCATAGGCGATCTAATAAATAGGCGAGGAAGGGGCATGGCGACCCAAGCAATACTCAGCTAGATACAGAGGTTATCAATGCACTAATAAAAGTCACTAAAGACATCAACATATAAACTTTAATTAATGGGAAAGCAATTTTAAGGGGAGTTGAAGTGAATGATAACATAACACAAGCCCATCAATCCTGATCAATTAAAGTGTACTAATACAATAAAACAAAACTACTTAATGAATTAAATACATGCAGGACCTTCTTACAGCTCTTGTATCTTCGTTCAAGGTGTGTCTTGTGTTGCTACTTCGACTGAATTCGGCCTTAGGGTTTCTTCTGTCTCGTACTTCTAAATTGTCGAACTCCGAAATTCGTCTGACTTTGGGGTATTTATAGTTTCTGTCTGAGGGCTAGATGCGGCGCATAGGATAAGTAGATGTGGCGCATTGACTTAACTTCGCGTGGGGTCCAAGATTAATATATTCAGGAATATTCGTACACCGCCAGAAGATGCGGCGTAACTCCATTCTTAGATGCGGCGCATGTCCTTGCTGTCTTGGATAATATCTTGTGAAATCTTGATAGTGATGCGCCGTATATAATAATTATGATGCGGCGTATCTGGAGCAGAATGGTCTTGATCTTGTACATTTCAGTAGACTCTTAACTTCTTGCTTGTTTTGCTCCATAATTAGTCCAAAATCGCCAAGTTTCACATAATACTTGTTTTTACCCGAGAATTACAAAAGTAAACATAAACGTATCAATTCTCATAGATAATATAATAAAACAAGTCAAATAAATAGGATAAATGATGGTAATAAAATGTACTTATTTGAGTTCATCAATAGGTCATTTTAAAATTCTGAAACATGTAGGAAAAGTGGCTTACGTGTTGGAGTTACCCGAAGAGATGATGGGCATTCACAATACCTTTCATGTATCGTACTTAAGGAAGTGCCTAGAGAACTAAACTGGTGTGATTTCCTTAGATGATGTCGAGGTCGATCCATAGTTAACTTCACAAGAGGAAACAGATGCCATATTAGGAAAGAAGTCAAGACAACTTTAAAACAAAGAAATACCGCTAGTAAAAGTCCAATGGAAGCATAAGATTGGAACCCGAGGAGTAGATGACGAATAAGTATCCTCATTTATTCCAAGAATAGATTCCGAGGACGGAATCCCATTTAAGGGTAGGAGAATTGTTACACCCGATTCCCGTTAAGGTATTATTGTATTATATAAGTAATAGCATTATATTGTTTTAGAATGTATTTTATGTGAAAATGGTTAAGTTATAAGTATACAAGTGTTAAGTTATGGGAAATTATATGGCCAAATAGGAAGGAATGATACTAGAGGGACTAATCTTGCCTAGTGTGCAAACTTAAAAGCTAAATATGGATAACTATCCGTCATTAACTAAAAAAATCTAGAGAATTAGAGAGGTGTTTGTTGAAGTTGCTTCACATAGAAGAAAAGGGAGGGAAACTGAGAAAATTATCTAACTTTGTACAAGTGATTAAGAGGAGTCAAGAAAAACTAGCTAATTAAAGGTTTTGATCATAACCCCATCACAAGTAAGCATTAATCTTTAACTAAGGATTAGGGTTCTTGAAGGGAATTGGGTAAAGTAATTAAAGGTTGCAAATTTACTATCTTATTACTCTCTCCGTCTCAATTTAATTGTCCATATTTTCATTTATGGATATCTCAAATTAATTGTTCACTTTTCCTTTTAAGTTGTGTTTTTTGTCTCATGACAATTAAATTGAGACGGAGGGAGTATTATTTTATATACTAATTAAAGTTAGTTCTTTCATAGGAAGCAAGAGAGGAGCCTAAAACTAATCAAGTAGGAATCATAGTTGTTGAATTGAGGTGAGTACACTAGTAATGAACTTATTATAGTCTAAATCATGTTTATTATGATGACGGCATGTTATAGTGTTATTGGAGCATGTTATAGCTTAGCTTGGATCCATAGCTTATTGTATGTTATTAATAGCATGTTTATGTACTTATGGGAAGGTATGTTCATGTGTTATAGATTTGATCCAATTTTGTGTTATAATTATTGTTCTTACTATGTACTTACTAAGCATTCGCTTATGGTTATAGTTTATTATGTGTTATAGCCGGCAGTGTTGCAAAAAAAGTCTACAAGGCCGATTAGGTGCTACAAGGCCACCGACCTTGCCGATTTATGTAACTGCGTCAAACAAATAGGTCAACCGTGGACAACGGCGATCAACGGCGGTCAATGGTGGTCAAACTTGCCGGAAACCTATAAATCTTGCCGGAAGTACCCAAAACTCACTGTAAACTTATTTTGATCAGTTATAGTAACTGTTTAAGTCTATTACAAGTTGTTTTTTAGAAAGTACCTTGCCGGAAATACCTAAAACTCACCGGAAATACACAAAACTTGCCGGAAATAACTAAAATTTGTCAGTAATGCCATTCCGATTAATCACCGATTAATCCCGTCTAGACCGATTAAAAGCTACAAGGTAGTCGACTGCCCGACTACTGATTCGTGATTTTTGCAACCTTGGTTATAGGTACCGGTTAGTCTGGCCGAGGTAAGGAGAAGGCGTAGTTGGAGTGTATAGAAGTTAGTCTCGGATTGGTAAATAGTAGACCTCTCTCTTGGACAAAGTATTGAAGTTGGAAGCCTCGTAGAGTCATCTTCATTTTGGTATACTTGTGTCAATTCGATTCGCTTTGTAGTTATGGGTCGTTTTGTGTTGTGGGTCACGAGTTTAAGTACTCATGGGTCTAAGATCATGTTTTAGAATTGTTATGTTAAAGATTGTTGATATTTGATTAGTAAATTAGTTATGGTATATTAAAATGGGTTGTTTGGCTATATGCCATTTTACCCATTTTGACTCATTGGTATAGGTTAGAATATGATGAATGATATATGGTCTATTTCCAGATGTAAAGGAAGTGTTTGTACAGGTTATAATATGTTAGTTTGTGCTTGGTCGAGTTTTATGGATTCTGCAGTAATTCTGCAAAAGTGCTGAGTCTGATGCATGAATACGGTGTATCCAAAATATGGATATGATGTATTGATAAATACGGCGTATCTAAAATATGGATACGGTGTATTAATAAATATGGTGTATCCAAAATATAGATATGGTGTATTGATGAATACGGCGTATCCAAAATGTGGATACGGTGTATTGATGAATACGGTGTATCCAAAATATGGATACGGCGTATTAATGAATATGGTGTATCTAAAATATGGATATGGTGTCTTGATGAACACGGCGTATACAAAATATGGATACGGTGTATTGGTGAATATGGTGTATCCAAAATATGGATGCGTCGTATTGGCGTCTGTTAACAGAATATTTTTATTTTTTTCGTGTTTCGAGTTTTCATCTTTAAGTTTTGGTATACTTTTCTTGTATATACCTTTGAGTTTGTTTATGTCATTTATACTTGAGTGTGTCCTCGAATCTGAGTAATTTGTTTGTCATAGTAAAAATGTGGGTATTTTCAAAAAAAAAAATAATAATAAAGTAAATTACAGTCATTTTTGGGGCGTAACAACAAGAGTAAAAAAAAAAAAAAGATTATGATGTTTATATTTTAGAGATTATACTTATTTTTTGGAAACTACTAAATATAAAAAGTCTTCTCCTTTACCTTTTTTTTTTTTTTTTTTTTTTTTTTTAATTTATAAAAAAGCAACCGTGTGTGTTTTAAAAGTAGCCATTTAAAATTCATAAATCGTGTGTGTTTTAAAAGTTGTCATTTATTAAACGTGATATTCATACAACAAGTTGACATTGTATGCATCCAGCTTAAAAAGTTTTCATTTATCTATTAAGGGGTACTAGCAGGGTACCCGCGCGTCGCGGCGGCGGATACTCTGAAATAAAATTTTTCGGTGAATCATGTATTTTAGTTTATTATGTTCTTTTTGACAATAAATTTACGGATATCAAGAATTTCGTTTAGCTCGTGCCCGTTCGGGCTCGAGCCCGTTTGGCCCGTGCCCGTTCGGGCTCGAGCCCATTTGGCCCGTTGCTTATTCGGGCTTGAATATTTGTATAATGTGCTTTATTATTTGTATTAGTGACATTTAATGCAGGAATTGTGTTTAATTTGGTTGTACAATATGCTTCATAATTTGAATTTCTTATGTAAGGGGTGTTTTAATAACTGCATTAATTGTATTTATTGACCCGTTAATTAATTGTATTTAATGTACATAATGATTTATTTATCGTATTTAATGTTAGTATTTCTATTTTAATTAGTTGTACTTTGAGCTTAAGAACTTGTAAATGTTAGAAAATGTGTTTTAATTACTTGTACTTTTAGCTTTATAACTTGGACTACTTAATTTTAAGAGTTTCCATTATTAGTAGGCCTTAATACTTTATAATATAGTAAGATTAAGGGCTAATCAAGCGAAGTATTTTACTCAATTTTTAGTTATTTTAAATTTCAAAATGAAGATCTACTCTTTATCATACTATCTTATAATACACAAAGACCTACTAAAATTAGAAACTCTTAAAATTCAGCATTGCTTATTATAGTAAGATTCAATAGTTTGCACATAATTAAAACACAATTAATGTGGTCAAAATATTTAATGTAATCAATTAATTAACTAGTCAATAAATATAATTAATGCAGTTATTAAAACACCCCTTAAATAAGAAATACAAATTATTAAGCATATTGTACAAACAACTCAAACGCAATTATTAAATGTATTCAAGTCCGAACGGGCAACGGGCCAAAAGGGATCGAGCCCGAACGGGCACGGGCCAAACGGGCTCGAGGCCGGACGGGCATGGGTCAAACGGGCTCGAGCCCGAACCGGCACGGGATAAACAAAATTCTTGATATCCTTAAATTTAAATTGTCAAAAAGAATATAATAAACTAAAATTCATGATTCACCGGAAAATTTTATTTCAGGATACCCGCCGCTACAACGCGCGGGTTGTTGAAATAATTTCTTGCAACCACTTCAGACAAATAAAGGGGGCCTGCCGGTTGAACTCAGTTAGGGTTCTTCCGAGAGGTTTGGGTGTTGATCCCTTCGGCTATTGAAGATCCCTTCGGCTATTGAAGGTCCTCCAGGTGTGAAAGTAAGTATTTGATATTCCGAAAGGCAATCAACTGTAGTGAGAAGTAAATGCGGGTAAAAAATGTTAGTTTAGGGGTAGTAAATGAGCTGAGTATTTATAGTACTCAGCCGCGATACCTGAACTGGCGGCACCGGATTTTCAGGGAACATGTCCCCGACATTATCCCGTAAATCCTGGGGCGGCGGCGGCGGTGTCTGCAGCTGCCATCTGTCAAAAGGTAAACGCCACCTGTCCTATTACTTACAGTGATACTGGCCGGATGAGTCGCGCGCCTTCCGGTATTTCCTGACGGTTCTGTGCCGTTCGGACGGCCGGTCAAGATAGGCCGTCTGGACACATGCGTCAACATGTCCCCCCAGTATTGCATTATCGATTGGAGACCGATGATGTAATACTTTAAAGAACGTCTTTGTTTCTTCCGGCATACGTCGCTCGGATGCGTATACATGTAAAAAAAATCATTCGGACATATATATCAACATGTCCCCCCAGTATCACAGTATCGGTTCGGCCGATGATGTAATATTTTAAAGAGTTTTGACTATTCAACATGTCATGGCTTTGATGTGTGGAAGTTATCATTGCCTCGTTCCCGATCCTCTCATGGTTTACAATATGTATTTCTTGCAGTTCAGGTTAATAATTGCCCTTTGTTTGCGCCCGTTTGGTCCTATTGTGCCCGAGGGGCCCGATTTGCCAAAGACCGTTGTTATTCCTCTTGGGGAGTAACTGTTGTGCTTACCAGATGTGTCGGGGTGCCTTTTTTGATTTATCCGGAGGATTTTACCCTTCTTGGCGTCGAAGCTATGATTGTGCCGCTGGTATGATATTTCAAACAAACTATGGATTCAGGTTTGACCTTTCCCGATGGGTATGTCTTAAGGTTCGAGTATGTCTTACGTCGTACTACCGGGAGTTGTCTTGATGCTTCTTCGCGCGTACCTTTTTTATTATTTATAATCATTTATTATTTTGGTTATTTAACTCAGATCGTAATTAATGCATCGTTGACACGAACGCGTGTGTCCAGTACGTGGGTTGAGGTACTGCCACGTCAGCACCTCGCTACGTGTGACACCCACGCTCCTTACTTCTCCTATAAATAGCATCGATGGTGTGTGTTTTTTACTATCGTAATTCTATATTTTCAACTGAGACACCCTCCGGTATTATTTTCCGAATCGACCATTGCAAGCCCATCTGTGCGATTCCATACTGGTCTTTCGTCCGTAAAGGTACGTTCCGATTCACCCATACCTTGTTTCTACTTTGTTGTTTGGCCGTATCCCTCTTTCCCTCGGTTAGGCCATGTCGGTTTCGGCCATTTCTACTTGTGAGGATTCCCAAGGGGTCAAGGGGTTTCTCCCCAAGCTTGACATAGAGAAGTACACCTTTCGGTCGGACGAAGGGGCCGTACGTAGGATTACCATGGATTACAGAATACCGCCAAACGTATACCCGCGGCTGCACCCTAAGGGTATGACAACGGATGAATTGCCGAGTGATGCCATTGGTTTGTACTTGGAGTATTTTATTGAGGGTGGTCTTATTGTGCCCTTCTCCACATTCCTGTTGGATGTTATTAAGTATTACAAAGTCCATATCTCCTAACTGGTTCCGTTAGGTAAGCACCGTGCAACCCTTTTCGAAGTTTATTGTCATAGTTTACACATAAATCCAACGACTCCTTTGTTCCGGGCCTTTTACAAGCTAAACAAGCAAGGCCATTGGTTTTCTTTTGAGAAAAGGGGGGTTGGGAGAAGAGGGTTTATCTCCGGGAGGTTCTAACTGGTTTGAAGGGTTGGAAATGTGACTTCTTCTTAATAGATAGACGTGCCATCCCATTTGCTATGCCTTGGAGACATCATCATTCGGATGTGTCGGATCCGTATCCGAAGGGGGGATTTTAACACGGCGGATGCCGATCGGCTGTCCCAGAATGTGATAGACCTCATCCAAATTCCTCGGAGTTTTCTGTATGTCGTTGGGCTCTCGTCTGAGTGGGAGTATCCTGGTTACCGGGCGGCCCTAAGGGATGTCGAGGGAAGGGGTACAACCTTACAGCCTTTGCTTCTGCCTTCGTTTATCATTTTAGTTATGTTTCGGCTGTCATGTGTGCACAAAGTTTTAACCGTTTGATGTTTTTGTTTTTTACAGCTATCACAATGTCTCAATACTTAAAGAAGCCCAAGGTTAGAAAGGATGTGCCCGCGGTCCAGGGGGATCAGCACTGAGATGATCAGTCTCGCGAGATGCGTGTGACCGCTCCCGCTGCTTCCCAAGCCGTCATCCCGGGGAAGACGGTCAAAATGACAAGGGTCGAAGTACCTGACCCAAAGGTTTTGGAGGCCAGGAAAAGGAAGCAGGACCAGAATGTTGCCCGGCCTACATCTCAGTCCCAACCACAGGGGACTAGATTCCGCCTTCATCGTGGTTCGGAAGGTGGTGGTACATTCCGAGAGGTTAAACGAAGTAAGCCAAATGAGGAGGCCGGTGTGGTGGGGCCAAATGAAAGCGGTAGTGCTTCGGCCGCAGAAAGACAGCCGGAGAGTGGCAATGCTTCGGTCGAAAGAAAACAGCCGGATATCCAAGGAGGTATCGGCGGGGGCTTCACGTCTGAGGCCACTGGTGTTGGTAAGTTTTTTTTTTCTTTTAGGAAATGTTAATCTCTGTCCTTTGTATTTGTTCCGATAGTAGTGGTTGCTTAACTTTTTTTTTCTTTTATTAAAAATGCAGGGGTTCCTCCGCTGCTGCTTCTGATCGCGGAATGGACAAAGTAACTGATGAAGGTGACTCGGCATCTTTGCATGTGCCGATGTGGAAAGTACACAAGGATGACCGCTTGGATGGGTGGGAGGTTTGCCGGGACTTGATGTTGAACCTACCGACTCCGAAAGAAGAGTCATTTTTGGAGAGTTTGGGAGATGCCGAGGCTGCTCAAAGGGCCTGGAAACTTTTGGGTATGGGGGCCGTTGCCCTGTCGGACCTGTTGCTTCGGTTCGAAAACCTTCTTCATGAGCACCATGAGCTGTACCGCGCTCACCAACAATGCGGAAACCTCGGAAAGAACGGGGGAGAGCTCAAACAGCTGAGGGTCGAGCATTCTACTTGCATGGTGAGAGAGTCGGAGTTGATGGGTCAGGTGAAGGAACTGGAGAAGTTGGTGGAGGACGAGAGGTTGGCCGCGGCGGAACGAATCAGCGCTTTGAAAGCTGACATGGAAAAAGCTAAGGTTAACCTGAGCGGGGAGGTGAAGGACAATCTGGTCCTTCGGCAGGAAAAGAAGGATCTTATCACCCGGCTGGGCCGTACCGAAGGAGATAGGTTTAGGGTTGTGAAAGAAGTCATTCCGGAAGTGGTTCGCCGTCTCTTGGGTAGTCATGAATATAAGGAGCATTTGGGGGGCCCTTTCAGCTTATCCTCTCAATCCGGCTTTATGGAGGGTGTGATTGTGGGCCGTAAGCCGGAGGAAGTGGCCGCAATTGTGGCCAAGACGGATGACCTGGATGCGGATGCCGCTAAGAAGTTCAACCCGTTGTATGATGGGTTGTTTACCGCAGAGTATCCCTATATCAAGAAGATCAGCAGCTCCTACCTTAAGTCTCTTGATGAAATCTTGCAAATCTTCCCCGACCCTGCTCCAATCTCCCCCTCCCCCCCCCCCCAAAGATCAAACTGTCGAAGGATCAACTTCCGAGGCGCCTGAAGCCGAGGCTGTAAATGTCCAAGGTTCGAATGCTGGAGGGGATGAGTCGGCTCCCTGATTGCTTCAGATTTCCGGTTGGGCCCCTTTTTTTTTTAGATTGCAAAAGATTTGATGTTGTAAGGCCTTCAGGTCAAAACAATTTATTTATCCGGATGACTGTATTAATTTGTGACAAGTGGTTCGTATGGCTTACTCATTTGTATATATATCTATGATTGTTCTGTATTCTGCATGTGCCATGTTTCATGTTTCGTGCTATCATTTTTGCTTGTTTACCGCAGTGATTTTTTTTTTTTTTTTTTTTTTTGGTCTCAGTGTTGCCTTGCCCTTTCGGGATTTATATCTCGGTTGACATGATGGGGTGTTCTTTTGGGCATCTGAACGAACCTACCAGATTTTATGAACTTGCGATTACCAATGGTCGCGGGTCTTCAAATGTGACGCTGCTTTGATTTGCTCGTCTGACTTTAGCCTTTTTGCGGGTCATCCCTTCATTCTTCTATTTTCGACCCCCGATGTGTGCCGAACACCTGTTTGTTGTTTCCGCAACTGCTTGCGCAGTTCCGGAGGTATAGGGTAACGTTCGGCATTTGCTAGGGTTATGAACGTACCACTTGTTTGTTATTACCTTTGCTATTCGCATAGCTCCGGAGGTACAAGTTTACGTTGGAGCAAAACTTTTTTGATTACGAACGTATAGCACTTGTTTGTTATTACCTTTACTATTTGCATAGCTCCAAAGGTACAAGCCTATGCGTTTTTGAGTGATTGTATAGTACCCCTTTGAACATTGACCACAAAATTCTCCGGAGGGGGCCAGCCTCTCGGAGGGATCACTTTTCACTTATGTTCAAAGTATGACGAATGATTTAGCCTTTCCGCTAGGATTATGGCAACCCCTTTCTGGGTATCAACCATCTTTGAACATTGACCACAAAATCTCCGGAGGGCGCGAACCTCTCGGAGGGGCCACTTTCTAATTATGTTCAGAAAACAATGAACACTGATCACTAATCTCCGGAGGGCACGAACCTCTCGGAGGGACCACTTTCTACTTGTGTTCGAGATATTACAGGTGGTTCAGCCTTTCCGCCAGGATTATGGCAACCCCTTTTTGGGTATCAACCATCTTTGGACATTGACCACACACTCCCCGGAGGGCGTGAACCTCTCGGGGGGCCATTTTCTAATTATGTCCAGAATGTCATAAGTATTCCCGAGATGTTCCACAGGAAAATTGCCTCCCTCCAATGGTGGGGTAGTTCCTTCCAACGGTGGGACAATTCCCTCAAACGGTGGGATAACTGCATTTATCATTAAAAATAGTCAATATCGAGCCTTTTCGGGAAGTCACAAGCATTTCAAGGATGTATTGTGGGAAAATTGCCCCCCTTCAACGGTGGGGTAGCTGCATTTCATTAGAATAGTTAACGTCAAGCCCTTTCAGGCGTTACATAAGATACATTAAACCCATCTTATATGGACACTTTTTACAATTAGTTCTCCGTTATGCTTGCGGCGCTTTCCCGCCCATCCCTACTCGACTTGTGTGTTCTCATTCGGCAAGCTTCCGGCTCTTCGAGGGGCTCGTGCTTCTGGCGGATTGCGTTCCCATAGGCTTTGCTTCCCCGACATGTGAGATTACCTGCCTTAAGTTACGAAGGTATTTGCGTTCCTTCCGTTAGTTTGCACATAATTACAGGATAGAACAAAATAGCAAGGTATTCCAGTAGTTATTTCGTATTGATGATTACCTGAGCCGTTACTCGTACCTTGGCTGGTCTGTCGGGGCTTTCTTGATCATAACACTGGTTCGCCTTCCTCCCATCCTTTTTTCCGATGATGGGTTCCTTCCTTTGGTCATGCGGCATATCCCATCGTTTTCCCTCCAGCGAATGAGTTCTTTCTCCGGCTTCTTTTGTTTTTGCGATGGGCTCCTCCCTTGCACCGCGATGTCTCGGCATCTTTGGCCGAGCGACCAATGTTGCTATACCGCCCGGTGTGGGAAATTTGACCATCGAATGGATAGTTGAAGGAACGGCCCGCAACTTTTTTAACCCGATGCGCCCCAGTATGGCATTGTAGGGGGAAGGTGAATCGATCACGGCAAATTCCAAACTGATTTTCCGGGACAGATCCTGATTTCCGAAGCAGACTTCCAAGTCTATCGCTCCTTGCGGCCTAACGGGTTTTCCTGTGAATCCCATCAAGGTTGTGTCAACTTCCTTCAATCGTGCCCTGACCGCAGGATCCAGGCGCTCGAACTGGTGCCCATACATTATTTCCATCGAGGCACCGGGGTCGACATAGACCTCGCGTATTTTCCTCCCTCCAGCTTCAACTTTGATTACCAGCGGTTCGTCTGACATCTTCTCCGGAAGAATGGACAGAAAACTTATTGGGACGTTCATCCATTCTTCCATTTCTGTTTCTTCCGTTTTCCGGGAGGTCATAAAGCTTTGGATCATGTTGATTATTTTCCCTTTATTCCCTTGGTTGTTACCTCCTTGGTTAGCTTTCCTTCCTTTCCTGAGGTCTTTCACCAAATGGTCCAACTTCCCTGTACTTAATGTTGTTTTTAACTCCTCTTTGTGTTTGCCAACAGTCGTCAGTGAAATGTCCCTTCTCCCCATGATAGTCGCAATACCTGTCCTCACAATCCTTTTGTGGCTTTCCCTTCGTTGGAGGAAGCTGCGGTAACCTCAGCTGGTGTTCCATTGCCAATATTTCCTTCGGTGTCTTTGTAAGGGTGTCCAAGTCTATCGGCCTTGTCTCATTTCGGCGGACATCGGTTCGGCGAGGGTCGGTCCTCCCAGTGTTACCATACCTTGGAGCAACATAAGGTGCATAGTAATCGTTCCTTCGCCCTTTGAATCCGACCTTAGGGCTGTTCCGGCGGTGATCTCCAACAGGGGGCTTTGGTTGGTAGTCGCTCTTGTTGTGGTACGGGTTAGGCCGAGACTCCATTCTCTCTCCCTTCGGCAGGTCTGTTGTCCGGAAGGCCTCTTCGGAACAAACAAAATCATCGATCCTTTCCAACATCTCATCGACGGTCTTAGGAATTTTATCCGAGAATTTCTTGGCTAACTCCGGGCAGTGGTGACCATTCAGAAACGATCCAATTTGCATGATTTCTGGGGCGTCCGGGAAGTTGTTGGCCTCGCATATCCATCTTTCCTTGAAGTCCGGAAGGCTTTCGTTCGCCTTTCGGTGAATTTTATTGATCTCTGTTAGGTCCTTGGTGCTTATTCTTAACATACTAAACCTATTCAAAAACCTCTTCTGAAGCTCGTCCCAACTATCAATGCTTCCTGTCGGGAGCTTATCAAACCATCCCCTGGCTTTCCCGTCCAAGGTTTGTTGGAACATTCGACACCATACGGGCATGGGCCATTCTTCGTGATTTCCTGCTCCGGTGAAACGATTGATGTGGTCATCTGGATCAGTGGTTCCTTGGTATAGTTTTAGGTTCGTCGGTATCTTGTGCTTGGGAGATGAGAACTCTATGATCCTTTTCGTGAACGGGCACTTAATTACTTCCTTAAATGGTTTGCTCAAATCATCATCCGCCTTTTTTCCTTTTCCGTATGGTGTCCCTTCAATATCTTCTTCCTCCGAATTTATTACTCATCGCCGAGCCTCAGCATTCTGGGGCTTACCAGGTTGCGATTGCTCGGTTGTTTGAACAACTCTTTCAAGGCTGAAAGATGACCTGCGATTTGGGTTTGGACATCCGGAGGATCTTGGTCTCCTCCGGATCCCCCGGCTCCCCCCGCGTTCCGGACAGGGGTGAAGAGGGGTGTAGAACCCGTCATTTCGAACGTAGGTGTGGGACCTGTCATTCCGAACCTCAGGTAGATCGAGCGGAAGGTCCCACGGATGGCGCCAATTTGTTGAAGCAATTTCTTGCAACCACTTCAGACAAATAAAGGGGGCCTGCCGGTTGAACTCAGCTAGGGTTCTTCCGAGAGGTTTGGGTGCTGATCCCTTCGGCTATTGAAGGTCCTCCGGGTATCTGCACACAACAGCACACGTTAGGCTCGCCCCAGGTGTTATCCCAGGACCAACCTCCGGTGTGAAAGTAAGTATTTGGTATTCCGAAAGGCAATCAACTGTAGTGAGAAGTAAATGCGGGTAAAAAATGTTAGTTTAGGGGTAGTAAATGAGCTGAGTATTTATAGTACTCAGCCTCGATACCTGAACTGGCGGCGCCGGATTTTCAGGGAACATGTCCTCGACATTATCCCGTAAATCCTGGGGCGGCGGCGGCGGTGTCTGCAGCTGCCATCTGTCAAAAGATAAACGCCACCTGTCCTATTACTTACAGTGATACTGGTCGGATGAGTCGCGCGCCTTCCGGTATTTCCGGACGGTTCTGTGCCGTTCGAACGGCCGGTCAAGATAGGCCGTCCGGACACATGCGTCAACACGGGTACCCAGTAAAGCATTAAAGAATAATGCACATGAGATTAATACAGTTCTGAAAACATGCAAGACTTTTGTAAGTTCAAATTTAGGAAAATGTGTTGTTGTAACCCTAAACTTAATTCACTATCCATTTTGACATTGTCATGTTCCATGAAACTCAAGAAAACTCAAATCTGAGCATTTCCGCAATCATATCGACCGTCAA
This sequence comes from Artemisia tridentata subsp. tridentata, assembly GCA_021014915.2. Classification (NCBI taxonomy): domain Eukaryota; kingdom Viridiplantae; phylum Streptophyta; class Magnoliopsida; order Asterales; family Asteraceae; genus Artemisia; species Artemisia tridentata. The sequence continues at coordinate 164,793,961 of CP139504.1, read as the reverse complement.
ATGGATTTTTCTTTTAGATCACCAAAATAAATGTTGTAAAAGCTTTTATAATTTTCAATCAAATACTCATTTGAAGAGGCTTGGTCTTATCCCAGTTAACAAAAGTAAGCCACGAATATTGTTAATAACGGGTTAATGTCAAGGATTTGATTTTTTTTGTTACTTTGATTTTATACAAATCTTGTCTATGCAACCTGCAGAATTCCAAAGTTATATGATCATTTACATAAATGAATTGTTACATAGAACCTCACACAAGAAGACATCGAGAGGTAGGTGGACTAGATCTACTTTGACCATAACACATTTATTTAGTTTATCCTCTTGTTGCTTTTTCAATTTGGATAGGTAGCGCGCACTTAATTGGATTCTCTTTGGGGTGGGCATGATCCTTCGGACATCAACAATCCAATCATCTTACCCTTCTTTCGGAAGCAACCAATACACTCACCAAGATTCTAAATTAATATTCAAAAAAATGAAATTCTTAAACCATCATATCTTTTTGTTTAATTTTACGGGGCAATTACATATATGTCCCTGCTAAGCTAGTTTATTACATATATATCAAAGCTTAAAATTTAAATACATATATCCCCTTCCTAAACACTCTTAATTAATGTTAATAAGGGTATAATAGTCATTTAATAAGCTATTTTAAATGAATTGGGGGGTGTTTATTTTTTCTAAATGGGGAGGATAGATGTGGGTCCTACGTCTGATTTAGCCTCTTAATGGGGAGGAGGATCATTTTTTTGCCTTGTGGATTTAGATGAAGTAAGAGAATATGTGGGCCCAAGCACAAAATAAATATTATTATATACCCTTCTCTCCCCATATAGAAAAAAAGAAACACCCCCTAAGAGTGTTTAAGAAGAGGATATATGTAATTAAATTTTAAGCTTAGGTATATATGTAATAAACTAGCTTAGCAGGGACATATATGTAATTGCCCTTAATTTTATTATCTAAACGCCAATGATAATATCATATCAACTAGTGAAAAAAAATGTAGTTCTGTAACAATCTTGCTTCAAATTATAACAGGAATTTAGAACATGAAAGCATACATCATTGACGTTAAATTTAAGACCCAAAAATATTACGGAGTACACATTTTAAGATCTCAATAGCTTTGGGTCATGTTGAAGGGTCATGTTGAAGTAAAAATCTGTGGGTCGGTCAGTACTGAAGCTAGATCCTTCGGACGAGGTCGTGCCAATGTCCCGAAGCACCTACACACAAGAAACACGCACGTTAGGCTCGCCTTGGGTTTTATCCCAAAAATAAGCTCCGGCGTGAGAGTAAGTATTTGTGGTAATCCAGAGGGTAAGACAATAATTGAGAGTAAATGCTAATAGTAAAGGTTAGTTATGAATCGTAAATGAGGTGGGGGTATTTATACTACCCAGCCTTGATACCTGTAATGGCGGCGCTCTGACTGTTAGGATACGCACGGGACATAATCCCGTAAAATCTGGAGTGGCGGCGCTTTGACTGTTATTGCCACTTGCCCAAAGGATAAAGCCACTTGTCCAAAGGATAAAGGTTGTTCTGGACGAAAGGATGAGCTGCCAACCTCCTTCGGTTTTGTACCTTCGGACCTGCCTTCCAGAAGGTGTCATGTCGTCCGGACGTCCGGACAAGACGGGCCGTCCGGACACATACGCCAACATGTCCCCCCAGTATCATAGTATTGGTTATACCGATAGTGTGATACTTTGTAAAAATTTCCGTTTTGATTTTTCAGAAGTGCTTGGTCTTTGGTTATGCGAGTTGGATTTTATGTACAACATGCCAAAAATCATAATTGTTCGTGTTTAAGGATCGCCGTCATTTTTACAGTGTCCTTGGGATTTGGACACGTGTTCGCATGTTTCGTCGTGTGGAGGAGAGAGAGCCACGTCGGCGTCTGACACGACGCGACATTTCGCACTCCTCACCTTTGCCTATAAATAGCACCATTTGTTTCATTTTTACCACCGTAATTTTACACACTCCTCTAACACACTTTCCGCTAGCGCTTTTCCGAACGAATTTTTCGATTAGTCCGAGTGGTTTCTACGTAACTCGTTCGTCCAAAGAGGTACGTTTCGTATTATCAATATCTTGTGTTATTTTTGCTGTTCGGCTATACCCTCTCTTCCTTCGGCTAAGCTATGTCGGGTTCACCCATTTCGATTCGTGAGGAGCATGCTCCGGAAGTTGAGGGATTTTTGCCCAAGTTCGACATTCAGAAATATACTTCTCGTATGGACGAAGGGGCTGTGACTTTGGTGGCTATGGAGTTTGGTATACCGGAGGATTTACATCCGAGGCCACCTCCGGAGAATATGACCATGGAGGATAGCCAGATGATGCGATAGGTTTATATTTGGAGTACTTTTATGAAGGCGGTCTTAGTGTGCCCTTTTCCACCTTCTTGTTAGATGTAATTAGATATTATAAAGTCCATATTTCTCAATTAGTTCCGTTGGGTCTGCATCGTGCGACTCTTTTTGAGGTGTACAGTCGGAGCTTGCATATTACACCCACTACTTCTCTCTTCCGAGCGTTTTACAAACTAAGCAAGCAGGGTCGCTGGTTTTTGTGACAAATCGTAATTTCAGGTCCTTTTTCAAACTTCTAAAATTTACTATTCATCTCAGGAATTTACTATTCATGGATTACTATTCATCATTTCACTATTCATCGTTTTTTGAAGTCAGTTTGCAACTTTGAAACGTTATCAAAAATTTTACTATTCATGAAACACTATTCATTCCCGGAAGGAAATCACTATTCATGGTTATCATTCATTATTTCGTAAATTAGGTTTACGGGTATTTAAAATTCGCGTAACCGTAAGGGTTTAGCTGCGTATTCATGAAACATCACTAAGGATACATCATATAGACTAGAGTAGTCTACATATAATCAGTAACAGAATCTGCATGTTAGGTCATTCACGGGTTTGCATAATTTCAATTAACTGATGAGTACCTATTTACTCATCATTTTATACCCATATAAGACACAAAAATGACCAAAAACACCCAAATTGACCAAATATTGTTGCAAATATTCTTGGTTTGTGTTTTTATGTATTTCAGGTACAAAAGGATTGAAAACAGGGCAAAAACGGACAAAACCGAGCTTGGATGGGAAAAAGAGCAAAAATGGACATTGCCGAATCGACTCGACACCATTTGAGCATTTAATGAAGAAAATAAAAGTCAAAGTCAATCCCGGGATAGGGCATTGGAATGAGCATGGAAAAACGAACCCGACACCAAAAATCACATTTCACCATTTACCCTCACCTAATTACCGTAAACCTTTTTTACCCTAAACCTAATATATCCAATCCTTAAATAAACTAAACCAAACTTTTTTTATCCTAAAACTAAAACCCAAGCCCAATCCCACAAAAACCCAACCCGTACCCCATTTTAGTTAAATCCCAGGGTCAAATCAATAAGTCAACCCTTCCCATATTTCTCTTTTCCCGCTATTCACCTTTACCCTGCTCCAATGCCCAGACAACCTTGTCTCCTCTACTCTAGCCACCTATTTCCCACCCTCTCCAATAGCTTCAGTACTCTTCACGTGATGCCATTACCAAGCTGGCAAGCCACCAGTACAAGTTTGGGCGCCAAAACTCAACCAATGGCTGTGATGATTCCAAGACATATCCAATGGTTCAGAATAAAGCACAGAAGCACAAGAAGAGTGAGAAGAACCCTAGTTTTAAGTTCGAGTATAAATAGGCAATTTGTAAGCCCTTGTGGAGTTAGTTAGATTTTAGTTAATTAGGAGTAGTGTAATTTTGTTATTAAAGTTAAATTTAGATAAGTTTTCTAGTTCAGCTTCATTCCATATTCTTGTAAGTTTATATTCAGTCTCAGTTTAATTTTAATAGCATTGTACTATTTTAGCTTATAATTCGAGTTTCATTGCAATTCAGTAATTTAAATTGTTTGTTGTTTACACTTTAAAATCTCTCTATTCTGGTTAATGTAGCTTATATAAGTCCTTTTTAGTTTATTTGGAGTTCCTGTTTTGAGTATTCAGTTTTTATCTCAAAAAGTCAAAAAGTCAACAGATGGTCAAACTGCTTATTCAGCTTATTTTAGTACTTAATTGTGATTGCCTTTTGTTGATTGAATCTTAATGTAGTTTGTAGGTTGTTAGTTCTCAGAAAGTTAACCTTATTCTGCCTTACTTAGTTTAAAAAAAGCTAATTCAGTTGCAATAAAGGGTGTTTGGCTTATAGGTCAAACGGGTCATAAATGCCATAGTACTGTTCATGTGCCACTTTAGGACTTTCAATCTAGCTTAATTTGTTCCCAACTGTTATGTTTCCATCAGCTTTTTCTGTGCTTATTCATAGCTTTTAAAAATTGTTGTTTTGTAAAATTTGCTTTTTACCAAGTGCTTAATTAGTTTGTAAAAAGAAAAAAAAATGTGTTTAGCAAAAAGGCTGAGGCCAGGTTCGAACCTGGGACCTCCAGCCTTCCCACGCCTCACAACATACACCATTCACCAACTGCCCTTGGGACTTGTCCTGGTTTAATTCTACACTATTAATTACTTAACCAGGTTTTCAGTCCTTTTGCTTATTTCCCCTTTTCAGCTTATTCCAGCTTATCTAGATAAGCTGACACCTCCCTTTTATTTTTCCTAGGATTAGAACATCATTTAGGACTTTCCTGTAATTTTTGGAAATTTTCCATTTTCGTTAAATATTTTTAATTTATTTTTCTTTTAAATTCAGTTTTTAATTCATAATAAATTAAATATTAATCAGAAAAATATAATTTTTTTTTTTTTATTATAATTTTTCTTTTATTAATTAGAACTTAGGAAAATTAGTTTGGCATTTCTAGGATTGGTATTTCATAATTTTGACGTTTTAGGCTCGGGATTAGCCCGGGAATTCACGTTTTCAGTTTTCCTTTACGTTTTTAGTTACATGTGCTTTAGATAATCATTTCCCTTGCTTGTTATATTGTTTTTAGTTTATGTTCACATATTTTAGTTTAAAAATCCAAAATCTCACTTATTTCACTATTCACGACACGTTTCACAAATCGAAATCACAAAATTCCATTCACACCTTCATTGGGGAAAACGACTCGGGTTTACATATTTCCTTTGTAATCCTTTGAGAATATATATATTGATTTTCGCAAATCATTAACGTATGTTTATTTATACAATAAACGCTACCACTCAATCATTTATTTCGAACAATATACCCGACACTCCAGACTATGGTCCTAACATATTTTCACACTCATTATAATGATATAAAAATTATATTATTAGTTTAACCGGTGTTTTGAAATCATTTACTATATATACCGTTAAAAGCTTATAACTACGACGGTTTACGAAATTTCAACGCGATAATTATTCGGTAACCCGATACTTGCAAGAAATGAGATTTTATAATTTTTACAACTTTGTCATACTTTATTTTGTTCCGTCAAAATTTATGGCTAGCTAACTCAATACCCGGTAACACAATAACCTAGCTAAAAACTATCCTAAACACATCAAAATCTAACTAAATCTCATCCAAGAGACAAAGTCATTAATTAGCACACAAACACCCTCCCTCCTTCCCCTTGTTTGCCACCCCATGCCCGCCCCCGCCCCCCCCCCCCAGGTCCTAAAACACTTGATTACATTGACCAATAATTTCCCTAACTAAATATATACTTCATTTTCACTACTTTCTTCACATAATACTTCAATTAAACTAGCAAAATTATCTCTTCTTCCCCATTTACTTTGAGGTTCGGCCAACACAAGAAAAGGAAGAAAAGTTCATCAAGATTTCAAGAATAAGTAATTTACAAGCTCTATTAGTGATCCTAGTTAAGGTTTTGGCATAAAAACCTTGAAGTAATTAAGCATTTTACTTCAAAAACCCCTCATCCTCAAGTAAGTGTTCTAAATAATTTTTCTACTCTTTCATACTTCCATTTAATCTATTTTTATGTTCAAGTAACAAAACATGCAAATATACATATGTTATATACCACTTAACACTAATTTTTGTCACTAAAATGAGTTTAAAGAATTTTATGAGTAATCTTATGAGATCCATCATTTTTGGTGAAGATTAGGAACCCATGACACCCTAAGAAGGTGTGTGGTAGGTTTAGAATAGTTTTGGTGTTGATTGGAAGTGATTAGTACAAGTATTGAACTAGTAAAAATGATTTTTACAAAATATAGATGAGGTTCTGTCCTTTTTGCAATTTCTGGAAAAATCAGTAGACCATGGATTATTTTGGTTTACATATTTAGAAAATACTCTCAAAAACAAAGCCGTGGCCGCTGGAATGAGTAAAAACGAGCTTACAACGAAAAAGATACGTTAATTTTAAGTTTGACGACGAAAACTATATTTTCTGAAAAATAGCGTGCTGTTACACGATTTTCAATGGGTAAAACGAGGTGTTGAACGCAATCTAGGCAAGCCGACATATCAAAAATATATTAGTTCACTGTAATACGAAGCCGAGGACATAAAGAACGTAGAAAACGAGCTTATAACGACCAAAATACAAGCGTTTGAAACTCGACGTTCACAACATATTTTTATCAGCTTTTGTTAAAAAGGTTTCTAAGTGTAAAACTGTTTTTGCGAGTAGCCATGTTGGGAGCCATTTTTCTCTATGATCGAGTCATTTTGAGACCTTAACCCTTTGAAGTGAAATCAAGTACTCCCGGCCTATTTTCTAAATTGATCAGCCGTTCGTCAACCGGACTTGTAACGAATAACATACGACCTTCCAAACACACCCGAAAACTACACAAAAACAGCAAATTCAGCCGACTATCTAACTTAACGATTATTTTTCTTTATGATCGAGACTCGTATGGACAAAAGTTCGATGACACGAATTTAAGATATTGTTACAAGCTTTCTAAAAACACGAAGATCGTTTCCTAACACTCAATATTCACCAACTTACGACTAGCTTGCGAGGCTACTTAGTTATTTTCAGAAATTTATCAAAGTGTTTATTTGCGACAAAAAAAAAAAAAAAACTTTATTTTACAATAAATCACCAAATGACGATCGTCGAATGTCGTTATAACATATATACGTGTAAAGTGTTTTATAACTTAACAAGACGTCAAAAATATATTTTTCGACGATAAACATTATTTCCAAATTTCACGAGTGGTATCGATAACATACGTATTTGTATGTGTAACATCATTTCATGACTTACATTAGATCATATCATTCATATTAGGTTGCGGTTAGAGATCGTGCCTCATTTCAGTGTATCCACTTTTGTCATCATAACTATTGCATCAGGTGAGTTTTCATAGCCCCATTTTCAATTAATTATTTCATTTCTAAACTCTCGGGGGAGAATACATTGCACCATTTTCGTTTATATACGGGTCAAAGTATGTTAAATTCATTTACATTTGCTTAAGTTACCACATTGCCAAGTTAAAGTTCCCTTTATTTATCATGAACCGTTAATCACGTATTATTTTAATTATATGGCGACATTGTCACACTTAATTATATGGCGACATTGTCACGCTTAACTTTATATGGCGACATTGTCACACTTAACTTTAAATCTTGTGGTCCATATATTACTCTTGTTTACCTAAACCAAATCTTATTTGGCAGTGGGTTGTAAACACACAGGTTGCAAGTCTTGTATGGGCGGGACTTGGGACTGAGTGGATTTGCAATGCCTTTGCTGGGAAATCTTTATTCAAATGCTTTACATTTTACACTAAACTCTATGAACTCACCAACCTCGTGTTGACCGTTTTAGCAATGTATTTTCAGGTAATTAAGGCATTCGCATCATGGCCTGCATGAGGACTTATCATAGAGTCGCGATGACCACGCGTCTCAATTGTATTTTATGCACTTAAACTATCGTTTGGTTTGTAACAAACTTGTTTCCGCAACTTTGACAAATCTTTTGAGACATATCTTTTGTAAACTCTGAATGTTTTATGAAATCAAACGATGTACTTTTAAAAAGACACTTTTGGTCGTTCAATATAACTGTAACTGTGATGCTATGGCCGTCGCGCCCCAGGTATTCCATTCCACTGCAAATCAGGTATTTGGGGGTGTGACAGTTTTCCTTCGAGAAATGAGGTGGCAAGGATAGGAAGGTTTGCTTTAATGAGATCTTGACTTGTTTGAAGGGTTGGAAGTATAATTTTTTCCTGATAGATAGACGGGCCATTCCTTTTGCGATGCCTTGGAGGCATCACGATTCTGACATCTCGGATCCTTTTCCAAAGGGAGAATTTAGCATCGAAGATGCTACAAGGTTGTCAGAGAATGTAATCGATCTTATTCAAATTCCTCCGGGTTTCCTTTATGCCATCAGTCTAACTTCTCACTGGGAACATCCCGGCTATCGGGCGGCGCTTAGAGATGCCGAGGGAAAGGGTATAGCCTTTGCTTTGATTTTCTTGCGTGTTGATGTGTATATGTGTGTTTATTTCTGAATAATTTATATTTTGACTTATTTGTTTGCAGCTTTTACAATGTCTGATTACTTGATTAAACCCAAATTCCAAAAGGGAGCGACCATGACCAAAGGCGACAAATACCGAGAGGGTCAATCTCATGAGTTGCATGTAACCGAACCAGCTCAATTGAACACTGACATTCCGGAGAAGACCGATGAACTGAAGAGAGTCGAAGTGGCAGATGAAAGGGTGTTGGAGGCGAAGCAGAGGAAACAGGAGTAAGCAGCCGCTCGGCTAGCTCTTAAACCAAAACAGGGGGTGTGGGAGGTGGCCAACCAACGAAACTTCATGAAAAATGTGCCGATGGAGAAGGTGGTTCCACCTGTCCGTCCAAGAGGGGAAAGTCAACAAGTGATGTCCCTGTGGTAGATTTGGATTCTGCGGAGCATGTCCCTGCCACCATTCCCATCTGATCCTTGCATCCGAACGAGGCGGGGAAACAGCCGAAAGGTGAGGAGGGTGCGAGTAATCAGCTCGGGGGATTGCTGATGCTGGTAAGCTATCGGGATGTATTTATATGTGTACTTCTCCTCTTCCCTTCCTTTTTTTTTTTTTTTTTTTTTTTTTTTTTAATTTTTTTTAATTTTTTTTACATTGGCTGTGAGTCCTTTGATTGCCTCTTCTGGTCGTGGTAAAGGGAAGATCATTGATGATGATGACAACAAGGATGAGTCTGTTTCCGGAGGGTTGTTTGTGCCGGAATGGTCAGTGAAAAGGGATGCTCATTTGAACAGCACCTCGGTGTGCTGCAACTTTATGGTTCATCTTCCCACTCCTCGGGAGGAACAATATTTAGAAAGCTTGGATGATGAGGATGCTTGCCAGCGTGCTTGGATGTTTCTAGGCAAGAGTGCCGTGGCTCAGTCGGATATGTTGTTTCGGTTTGAAACCCTTCTCCGTGAATACAACAGTCTCACCCTTTCTTACCAAGATTGCGACCATACTGCCAAGGAGAACTTTCAGCGTTTTAGTGAAGTGTTAGGAGAGGTGCAAAAATTGAAAGATGAGCATTCCAGTTGTGCCACGCGGGAACCGGAAGAGCTAAAGAGGTTACGACTTGAGCACTCCAGTTGTATGGTTAAGGAGTCAAGTTTGAATGACCGCATCTCGGAGTTGGAAAAGGAGAAGGAGGATTGGAGGAAGGTTTCTGGTGAACAGGCTGAGAAAATCAGGTTATTGGAGGCTGAGCTGGACAAAACCAAGCTTTTGTTGAGTGACGAGGAGATGGAGAACCAGGAGCTCCGAAAGGAGAAACAGGATCTGGTCATGAAGATGGGTCACATGAAAATGGATCGTTTTAAAGTTGTGAAGGAATTTATTCCCGAAATGGTTCGTCGTCTTCTTAACAGTCACGAGTACAAACAATCTCTAGCCCTTCCTTTTATGCTTTCTTCTATGGCTGGATTTTGGGATGGTGTTGCTCTGGAACGCTCCGAGGAGGAGGTGACCAAGGTCGTAGCGGATGTGGAAGATTTGGATTTGGAGGCCGAGAAAAAGTTTCAGCCTTTGTATGACAAGCTTTTTGTGACTGAATATCCTTATGTGAAGAAGGTTAGCGATGCTTGTTATAAGCCTCTTGCGGAAATCATGGGCATCTTTCCTGATCCTGCTCCACCCAAGCCCACAGAGATTGTTATGGCCGATGTTACTACCGGGCCGACTTCCGGGTTTCCCACAGCTGAACATCCGACCGTCCAAGATTCTACTGTGGAAGAAAATATCTCTGCTCCTTGAAGGAACCAATCGTTGTAGGATCTGAGTGTCTCCGTTTTAACTACGGACAAAGGCTACTCCGGATTCTATATGAAGCTCTCATTTATTCTTGTTATGATGTTTTAGAAACAGTTTTGGTGGTGTGATGTAAGGCCCATGGGGCCGTTAGAATAGTTTGTGAACAACGGAAAAACTTGGTTGAATTTAATAATTTTTTAACCGATGGGACCATGTGTTATTTGTATACTTATTAGTCTTTATCTATAATGGTTATTTCATTAGTTATAAAATGTTTTGTATCTGTATTTATTTCTGCCTCGTTGTTTACTTTGTATATTTTACGTTTTGAAATGATTCGGTCCTTAAATTGACATGATTATTTCGTTTCATGTCGTTCGGACAGTTTGAGACATTTAGGGCCGTTCGGCCTTTATGCCTTGGCTATTCGTGGCATCCCTTTTGAGTGTGCACAGTTTTAGGGTGTCATGCGCCATTTGACCTTTTTACCTTAGTTGCACGGCAACCCCTTTTTGGGTATGAGCCAATTTCGGGCGTCATGCGCCGTTCGGCCTTTTTGCCTTAGTCGTATGGCAACCCCTTTTTGGCTATCGACCATTTTAGGACATCATGCGCCATTCGGCCTTTTTGCCTTAGTTGTATGGCAGCCCCTTTTTGGGTATGAACCATTTTAGGGTGTCATGCGGCATTCGGCCTTTTTGCCTTAGTTGTATGGCAACCCCTTTTTGGGTATGAACCATCTTTGAACATTGACCACTGATCTCCAGAGGTCGCGAGCCTTCTGGAGGGATCATTTTGAACTTATGTTCAGAACACGGTATGTGGTGAAAATTGATTCCCTTCATCTGTGCGACAGCTGCATTTGTCATTCATAATAGATAATAATGGGCCCTTTCGGGCCTTACATTCGATACATTAGACTTATGCTTACAAAAAATATTTTCTAAGGTTGATGGCATGCCATGTTCGCGGCACTTCCTTTTCCTCCATTGTCTCCAGCTTATACGAGACAGTCTGGTAGGCTTCCATGATCTGGTATGGCCCTTCCCAATTGGGCCCCATCTTTCCTTGATCTTCAACCCTGCTCGCCTCGTTCCTTCGATACACGAAGTCGCCTACCTTGAATGATTCGGGGTGGACTCTTCGGTTATAGTACTGCTCTACCTTCTTTTTGTACTTTGCCTCTCGGATTGCAGCCATCTCTCTTCGCTCTTGCAACAGGTCTAGGTTTAGGCTGATTTCATCATCATTTTCTTTCTCTTTTGTCATCATGGTCCGAAAGGTAGGCATTCCTATTTCTGCCGGGATGACTGCTTCACTTCCGTACGTGAGGCTGAACGGTGTTTCTTCGTTGCTCGTTTTCAGGGGTTTACGGTGTGCCCACAAGATATTCGGCAGTTCATCTACCAATCCGGTTCTTTCTCTGCCGAGCCTTGACTTGAATCCTTTCATCAGACTCTTGTTAGCTCTTTCTACCAGTTCGTTAGCCTGAGGATGGGCCACAACAGTGTTCACTTGGGTTATATTCAACCTCTCACACCAACTTTTAAACGGGTCATGAATTAAGTTACTTCCATTGTCCGTTACAATTACTCTTGGTAGTCCGAACCTGCACACAATGTTCTCCCAGATGAATTTCTTGACGTCTTTCCCCGTTGTTCTTGCTAATGGTTTGGCTTCCATCCATTTTATGAAATAATCAATCGCCACGATGATAAACTTGATTTTTCCCGGAGCTTCTGGTAGAGGTCCTAACACGTCCATGCCCCACTGGTAGAATGGCCAACGTGCCATGATTGAAGTCATCACGGTTTTTGGGATTTTCGGAATGGGTGCATGTATTTGGCAAGAGTCACATTTTTGGATCACTTCTCTAGCATCTCGGTGCACGGTTGGCCAATAATAACCTTGTCTCATTAGTTTTGCTACCACTGATTGTGGTCCGGAATGCATCCCACATGCTCCTTCGTGCACCTCCCGGATGATGTAGTTTGCCTGGAGTGGTCCAACGCATCTCAACATTGGCCCAGGTAGGATTTTTTGAACAACACGTCGTCAATCATGGTGTAGTGGTTTATCTTCATCTGGAGGGCTCTGGCCTCATTCTGGTCTTCCGGCCAAATGCCTTCCTGTTTACACCGAACGATTGGAGTCATCCAGTTTTCTTCCTCATCTTCCACGATTGCATTGATGACTTCTTCCTCCGTTGATGATTTTTCTAGGACTTCCACAAGTATTTCCTTTGTCAGGTGATCAAACGCCACGTACGCCAGCTTGCTTAGTATATCTGCTTTCTGGTTTTGTGCTCTTGGAATGTTTCATATTTTGAACTGATCGAAACATGCAATATATTCTTTGGCCTTGGCTAGGTATCGTATCATGCTATCTTTGTATGCTACGAAGTCCCCGTTAATCTGGCTTGCCACCAAATTTGAATCTACCCGGACATCCAACGCTTGTACCTTCATCATTCTGGCAATTCTTAATCCTGCTAATAATGCTTCATATTCTGCCTCATTGTTGGTGTTTTTGAAATTTAGCCGGAGGGCGTAGGTGTATTCCGTTTAGTCTGGACTCATTAGTACCAAACCTGCTCCGGCACCTGATTTGCTAGACGCTCCATCAGTGCATGACACCCATTCTTCTTGATCAGAGATGTTGCATATCCCCTTGCCCCACTCTTTCGGAACTTGATCGGCCTGGTTCAGTGGTATTTTTGTTATGAAATCCGCTAGGACCTGCCTTTTGACAGCATTTCAGGGTATGAATGTAATGTTGTAGGCCCCCAACTCTACTGTGTATTTGGCTAATCTTCCCGACGCTTCTGGTTTATTCAATATTTGTTTTATGGGTTGATCGGTGATGACTTTTATAGGATGGGCTTAAAAGTATCTCCTTAGCCTTCTTGACAGGTGTAGCAAATCCAAGGCTAAATTTTCAATTGGAGCATAATTCCTTTCGGCTTCATGCAACGTACGGCTTACATAATGTACCGGGATTTGCCTCCCTTCTCTTTCTACCAACAGTACTCCACTCATTGCTTCTTTTGTCGCCGCCAGTTATACGTATAAGTCCTCCTTCGGCTTCGGGGTTGTCAAGTAAGGGAGTTCGAGGATCATCATCCTCATCTCCTGGAAGGCTGATTCGGCCTTTGCTGTCCATCGGTACTCATCCTGGTTCTCCTTCGTGATATTTTTTAGAGTCTCAAAAAATGGAAGTGCTCTTTCTCCTAACCCGGACAAGAAACGGTTTAGAGCTGCTAAGTTGCCGCTTAGACTTTGCATTTCCTTGAGTGTCTTTGGAGATTGCATATCTGCGATAGCCCTTGTTTTCTTCGGATTTTCCCTGATCCCTTCGGATGTCACCATATATCCGAGGAACTTTCCTTCTTCCACACCGAAGGAAGATTTCTTCAGGTTCAATTTCATGTTGATCCTTCGGAGGTTGTCAAACGTTTCAGCTATGTCGGCTAACAATTCCTTCTCGGTTTTTCTTTTGATTACCATGTCATCTACATATGCTTCTAAATTTCTCAAGATTTGTGACCGAAAAGCTGAGTCCACCAGCCGCTGATACGTTGCTCCGGCATTTTTTAATCCGAACGGCATTTTGGTGTAGCAATAAGTCCCATGTTCGGTATAGAAAGCTGTCTTTTCTTCGTCCTCCTTAGCCATTTGTACTTCGTGGTACCCCTTATAGGCATCTAAAAAGCATTTGTACCGGAATCCCATGACCGATTCAATCTTCCAATCGATTTCAGGCAATGGGTAATAGTCTTTCAAAGAAGATGAGTTGAGATTCTTGAAATCGATGCACATCCTCCAACTACCATCCGACTTCTTCACTAGCACCGGGTTGGAGATCCATGTTGGGTACCGCACCGGCCGAACTATTCCAGCTTTCACCCATTCTTCTACTTCTTTGGTTATGGCCTGGTTCTTTTCAGCTGAGAAGGTTCTTTTCTTCTGGGCTATCGGTTTGTATTGGACATTCACGTTGAGTCTGTGCTCTGTGATTCGCCGTGGTATTCCTGTTATGTCTGCTAGTTCCCAAGCGAATATGTCTTGGCTATTTTTGAGCAGTGTTGTCGGAGTAGGAAATTTCATCATCGAGTGGATGGTTGATGGAATAGCCCGTAGTTTTTTTAGTCCGGAACGGCCTAATATGATGTTGTATGGAGAGGGGGACCTTACAATGGCAAACTTCATAACAGTTTTGCGAAACAACCCTTGACTTCCGAAACAAACTTCTAATTCTATCTTTCCCAAAGGTGTGTTGGTTTCCTTCAGCCTGGCTTTGATGGAAGGGCATAAATGCTCAAAGCAGTGTTCGTACATTACTTCCACCGAAGTACCTTGATCCACATACACCCTTCGTATCGTATAACCTTCCTGTTAGCCTTTAAAGTTATGTTATAGTCGGGGATTGCAATAGTTTCTATGTACAAGGACTAGTTTAGTCAATAATGGTTAGTTAGGCTAGTTCTTAGTATAAATACCTTCCTAGTCACAACTAGGAAGGTTGGAATGTCTCATTTGTAACATAAGGTGTGTTTGTGTTTCTCCTCCTTCTCTCTAGAAACCACACACACCTTCCCCATTCTTTAATCTAATATTACCATGTTTAACCTTTACTTTAAGCTTTCCCAACCCCCCGAATCACATAAATCAATATATGTTATCGATCCTACAATTGGTATAATGAGACAGGTTGTGTTATTTCATGGATTTATTGTGGTTCTTACACTGTTTTAAGTTGTTTTACCATTCTTTTTGCGTACTCGGAAAATTTTTTTTCCATATCTTTCTAGTAATCAGTTTTTATACAAGTGGTATCATATATAAAATCGTGTAAAGGTTGCAGCTTTTCATTGTTCTTATGATTCATAAGTGAGTTTTGGTTGTTTTCTTTGATTCTTATCTTCAAAAATCCGGTATTTTTGCGTTAAAAAGGTTAGAACTTTGTATCGAAATATTGATTAAAAGAGCATAAAAGTGATAAAGATTCGAACTTTATAAGTATTTAAGGGTTTTTGAAGTTCTTTGATCGAAGAAAATCAGCTTGGAATTGTGTTTGTTGGCAGTTAATTTGGATCCCCTTGTATAAGGGTTTATCTAAATTGTGGTGGAATTTCTATAAGTAAGGGTTTATAGAAATTGTGGACGAATTTCTATAGAAATTGGGTTTATAGAAATTGTGGACGAATATCTATAGAAATTGGGTTTATAGAAATAGCGGACGAATTTCTATAGAAATTGGGTTTATAGAAATTATGGACGAATTTCTATAGAAATTGGGTTTAAAGAAATTGCGGACGAATTTCTATAGAAATTGAGTTTATAGAAATTGTGGACGAATTTCTATAGAAATTGGGTTTATAGAAATTGTGGACGAATTCCTATAAGAAAGGCTTTATAGAAATTGTGGATGAATTCCTATAAGAAAGGGCTTATCGAAATTCCTTGTATAAGGAGTTATCGAAATTGTGGGGTTATCGAAATTGCTTATAGGAATTGGTTATCGAAATTTCTTATAGGAATTGGTTATCGTAAGACTGTCGCAATTCACCCAGGCTTGTCGCAATTATGAATCTGTTGCAATGAATATCAATTGTGACTGCAGGGAGGATTCGATATTATTCATTTGGGTTTGATGTGAGGTTTTACGGATGCGCATACTTATTTCATCTTCTTTCTTTCTTCCCTCCCGCGAAGATGACTTGTTTGCGCATATGTTAATAGGTGACGAAGACTTGGATATCTAGTTACGTTTGTGATTCTTTCTCTCTATACTCACAAAGTAGCTATCACTTTAAGGAGTTACGTTGTAGTGCTCAGTGTCTCACGTAGTTGAGGATATGTCAAGAGGTTTTGTACTAATACTTTTGTTGAGGGTATAAGGTACACCATTCTGAGTCACAAGGATAGTACAAGATTAAGTCACAAATCTGGGGATTTTACTTCATTCTCAAGTTCGTCATATTGAGTTTTCTTCACATGTGGTTACTAAAGATAGCCGATGTTATTGATACAGGGAGTTGGTAAAGAGTTAGACATTTAAAATGGTATTGTTAGTAGATTGGGTTTATCGACATCATCTCACGGGCTGATTTGATTAATGATAAAGTGCTTCCAGTTAATGCTTCACGTACACATCATTATACTGATTCCGATAAATCGTAACCATTAGGGGAGAGAAATGTGTACATCGAGGACGCACAACAAGTTCACGTGATCGGGTTTAATGATTTATGAAACGATTTGTATCGGAGATTGGTTGATTCTATATCCTTATCCTCTCATCTTTTTCTACCTACTTCTACCTAATCCACCTTTACCAATTTTGGGCAACAGAATCAAGATGATCAGTGGTTCAACTTGTTACTTTGGTGTTATCATTTCATGTGTACGTTATGAGCTGATTTTTCATATGTAAGATAACTGGGATGCATTTGGTGAGATGAAGATGTTGATACTCTGTTCCCCAGAATGGACAATCTTGAAGAAGGTCGAGTCTACAGTCTGTTCTACATTTTCTGCTGCGTGTTAGAAGACTAAAGACGGTATGCATTTACTCATCAAAAGATTTCTTCAGATTCAGGGCATTCATCAGAATGTTTGTCAGTTTACGGGAGAGCACTAATTAGGGGATAGTGAAAAGTTATAATTAATCCCTAATTAGATTTGCTCACATTGTTCTTCTGCAAGTAAAGAGATGGCAGCTGAGAAGATTCCGCAAGCTGAACGAAGTAATGAAGTTTGAAGACCATTCTCGGAGCTGTTGTGCTTATGTTTTGTATTTAATTTTACTTGTAGGGAACGTTGTAAGCAATTCTCATATAACATCACTTTGGGGAGAGATTGTTAGCCTTTAAAGTTATGTTATAGTCGGGAATTGCAATAGTTTCTATGTACAAGGACTAGTTTAGTCAATAATGGTTAGTTAGGCTAGTTCTTAGTATAAATACCTTCCTAGTCACAACTAGGAAGGCTGGAATGTCTCATTTGTAACATAAGGTGTGTGTGTGTTTCTCCTCCTTCCCTCTAGAAAACACACACACCTTCCCCATTCATTAATCTAATATTACCATGTTTAACCTTTACTTTGAGCTTCCCCGACCCCCCGAATCAAATAAATCAATATATGTCATCGATCCTACACTTCCACTTTTGCCTCAACTATTAAAGGTTCGTCACACACATCCCCCGGAAAGATAGGAGGGAAGCTGATCAGAGCACTCAGCCAATCTTCTTCTGAATCTGTGACCTTGCATTTCCTTGCGGCTCCTTAGCTTCGGATCATGTTGATAACTTTTCCCTTATTGGCATGGTTGTCTCCCCTTGGTGGCGCTCTTTGTAACACCCCCAAATTACCGCAACGGAACGATAGTGTCAATGGGGTATTACTTCATAATATAGAACAAGGTATAGAAAACGACCTCTAAATGAGACGTTTTGAAATGTTACCATTCGCATTATTTAAATCAGAGTTAAAACAATAAATCCAAAGTATAAGGTTACATAAATGTTTTCAAGATGTATCGAATGGTAAAAGATAAAGGCATAAGTCTCCAAAGTATGCAAATGACTCTAAGATCCATGCATCCACTATCGCCTTATTAACCTGAGATAAACATGCTAAAAGGTGTCAACCAAAGGTTGGTGAGTTCATAGAGTTTAGTTTAATTGTAAAGCATTTGAATAACGATTCTACAACAAAGGCATTGTAAATCCACTTAGTCCCAAGCCCCGCCCATACAAGACTTGCAACCTGTGTGTTTACAACCCACTGCTAAAGTATGAGTAAGGCATGTGTGTAAATTGTAAAGCCCTTGAGTGAAGTTTCCACTATAAAGGCATTGTAAATCCACTCAGTCCCAAGTCCCACCCATACATGACTTGCAACCTGTGTGTTTACAACCCACTGCTAAAGTATGAGTAGGACAGATGTGTATATGATATACAAGAGCACTTAATGTAATGAATAGTAGCAAACTGAACCTCTTGACTGTGTATATATGTATCATGTGAACTCCGGATTATATTCACCCAAGGTCTCGTCATTTTGGACACAATGGTGGGGGCGTCAGCCCGATAGTTACTATCAATATCTCTCCAATGGCTCCTTCCCAAAGGAGTTAAATAGTTGCTATGAATAGTGTGTATATGAATAGTTTAACACATTAAGGCATATATCGTAATGAAACTACACATCATGTCCAAAAAGTATAAAAGCGTAGCATATCATAAATGTTTTGAGTATTTGCATCACAATGCAAATCATGTATCTGATAAACGAGTAAAGTAATTTAAGCACGTATCTCCCCCAAGTAGTTTAAAATGAATATAAAAGAGTAAGAGTGGGGCTATGACTCACCTTAGCTGTAAAAGTCAAGGTAATGTTATGTCAAATGTAACACGGGAACGACTCCAACATACGACCTGAATAATAGGGAAGTCTGAGATTTTGATGGTTCAAGCTTGACTTATGTGAATGATGATTGTGGAAAAGTATCGGATAACGAATTGGTTTGTGATGAGAATGAATGATTTGCTTAAAATGCTTAAAGTTAAAAAATAATATTATACATAATATTATCATGTTTTTATGTTTATTGAATTCGTAAATATCGTCTCTTCGAAAGTTGGTGGATGATAAGATATGTTTATTCGTTAACATCACGTTATATAAATATAAACGTAACGTTTGTTTAAATAACTATTACGAATTGTAAAAAAAATGGCTTTATATGATAGAAATGTATAAAACATTTGGTGGATATATATATAAAATAGAGTTACTGAATGATCCTTGAAGTTATATGAAATTTACACTTTTAACCCTAACGGTGAAAAATTTGCACCGTTAGTCCTTGGTTAGATTTTAATTACATTGTTGGTCCAAAACATTCCAATATGACATTTTATGGCTTCTAGTTATGGCTTTATCATTTTCTACCCGTAAGTTATAAAAATGGCGGTTTAGTACATATTTATACGAAAGTTACATTTTTAATCCAAATAGTAACATATTTTGCATTTTAAATCAAAATTCACAAGACTCGTATATTAAATTTTTCGAAAGTTTTATAAGCTTCAAACAACTTATTCAAGTTTATAAAAACTGCTTATTTCATAAAAGAGCTTATTTTTAGCTTAATGGGCTTTAACGAGTTTTAATTTAGGCCCAATAAGACATTTCGATCCAAAGGGTTTGAAAAGGAGTTGGGCTTGATTTTGGGCTTATTTTATGGTCCTGAAAGCATAATCAAACTGCTTAATGTAATGCTTATTCGAATGTGCTTATTTTGTGCTTAATGGGCTAAAAAGCCTACACGACATATATATATGTTTTTAAAACTGTTTCGAGTAGCGACAACTTTGAGGTTCAAAAAGGTATTTAGAGAGCTTATTTAAGTAGCTTATGATTACAGCTTATTTGTTTGGCTTATGGTCAAACGTGTGGTGTTATTTATTAAGCATGGTACTCGATTAAAAATGAATTAATGGTGCGTTTTCTTAGTCGATTACAAAACGTCCAAAATGACTATAATGCCATATAAACGTTCGATGTGTAATCTAATTTCAAATTAGGTCTCGATAAGTGTTTAAACGACAATATAAGATGCGAATGATTGTTGTTATTGATTTCTAGCCATCCATAGAATTTGAGGTCATATGCAAACGAAGATTAAATAAAAAGAACTCGAAATAAATGAATAAAAACTTGTAACAAATTCGAATAAAATGGAAAGCGTATGAATAAATGAAAAATACAAGTATGTGTAAAAATGAGCTCGATGGACTTACCACACCCTAAATGGTGGTGAGAACTTGTCAATATGAACTAGGAATGAAGGGTTTGTGCACGTTACACGCTAGAACTTCCACAAAAGAATCGAGATCAACACTTAGATGTTTGGAAAAATGGTTCGAATGCTTAGAAAAGGTCCTTGTTCTCTTCAGATAAGCTTAACAGGAGAGAAATGATTAGGAGATTAAGTGTGAATATGTTTGAGTGTGATCGAGTGAATGAGAGCATGTATACGTTATATGTATACATGTGTATAAGTGTATGTAGTATTAAAATCATCAAGTTGGCTATGAATTGATTGTAGTAGGATGAGATAAGGGAACATGGGAAATAATAGCTAAGCAACTTGGGTATTAGGATATTTAGAAGATGAGTTTGTGTGTTGGTTTGGTTATAGAACCAAGTAGCATGTTTCACAATATGTTCGACACATATAAAGGTCCAAACGACTATTTAACGTGACCAAGAATAAAGGAAGTGTGTGTTAGTGTTTATAGAACTCATTTCGACTAGGAACCATGCAAATCCCATAGTAAAAACAGTTCTTGGATGTGTTGAGTAACATTCGAATGAGTTTGTGTTTGTGACGAGGTGAGTTAGCTTTAGGGTTTGTTTACATGGCAAACGTTCGAGTTAGACTTTATGAATTATCATTCCTGATTATTTGAAGTGTAAAGATTCGATCTATGTAAAATGTAGGATAGGTTGTGTGTCGAAATAACCAAATATCGAGGCTAAGTATATGAGTATTGGTTCGAATGGAATAAAAGAAAAATGAAAGTTTGGGCTGAAATTGTGTTGGGCTTGTATAGTAACAGGACTAGAGTATGAAATAAGGATCCGTTTGGTGTTTGTTTGTATACTGGACTGTCGTGGTGCGTGTGTGAGCTCGTTCCAAAGTATCGTGAATCACCTAACAACGTTTGATTCTAGAAATGTAATAAACAAAATTTTAAAATTTTGCTCGTAAAAATGGTTAAGTGAACTGTAATGATGGGTTAATACTAGATTAACGTTCACCAATTACTGGGGAATTCTACAGGTTGCTACAGTACCTACCCCTTATTTTAAATCTCGTCCCGAGATTCAGTTTGTGTTATCTGTTGAAAGATGCTAATGAATAATCGATGTGTAAAGTTAAAGTAATTAGGGAAAAACTTACGTATCTAGGATAGAATACTACTTGTCTAGGAAAAACGTACCCACTATTTGTTAGCAGCATCCAAATGACCCAAATAGAAAGCTCTACCACGAGGTGGACTGAGATGGACTCAAGGGTTTGGGTTATTTCCTTCAATTGCCAAAGCTAGATTACCCTGTCTTTGTCTAGGTGCTCTATTCAACCTAAGACACGCATGACTGAGGTGATCTAGGCTGTTGCACTCATAGCATGCCCTTTGGTTATTCTTCATGTTGCCCGCATTCCCTGGTGCTTTACACTGATTCGTAAAATGACCCAACTGATTGCAGTTTGTACACTCGCGGCAGGGCACAGACCCCGGGTGGTAATAAGCACATTTAGTACACTTAGGATGTGGACCTACATATCCTTTCTGACCAGACCCAGTGGCCATAAAGGTTATTGTTTTCTTGTTGTCAATCATGGGGACCGTTTGCTTGTCTGACTCGTTCGCCCCTTTCCTTTTATCATCGTTCCTCAATATTCCAGTCGTAATCATCTCATCTGTTAGAGTCCCTGCTCTCAATATTGCACTCTGAATTGTAGACGGCTCAGTTGCTTTCACAGTTCCACGAATTTCGGGGACAAGACCATAGATGTATCTCTCGATCCTTTTTGATTCAGGGGTAACTAAGTGGGGAACTAGTTTGCCTAACTCATGAAATCGATCTGTGCAGGCTGCATGACCAGCCCCTATCATAGTGTGATGCCAGAGTTCACCTTCCAGCTTTTGCATTTCATTTTTCGGACAGTATTCCTCATTTAGTAGTGCCTTAAAGTCGTCCCATGTCATACCTACAGCTGTTTCTCTACCCCTAGCTTGGATTTGCGTGTTCCACCATGTTAATGCTTTTCCTGACAGCGAGCAAGCAGAATACTTCACCTTCTGATGTGTTCCACAACTACTAATGTCGATTACTGACTCCATCTTTTCAATCGATCGAGTATACTCCAATGCACCTCCTTTCCCATCAAACTCTATTGGCTAGCATGCAATAAATTCCTTATACGTGCATCCAGCTATGTTGTTGTTAGTATCATTCCCACCTACACCATTGGTGTCATCATTTCTGCTTCCATGGTTTCCCGAGTTATTGATATGATTGCCAACCTGGGTGATAATAGTGGGAAGCAAGTTTTGAAGCTGTTGAGCGATGATGGCAGCAAAATCAGGATTTCCACCGTCGTTGTTGTCATTGTTACTAATGCCGTGACCACCTCCTCTACCTCCACATTCACTAGTCCTTCCACCCCTTTGTGTCGTACTTCCTCGGTTAGTGTTGCGGGCTGATCTCCTTGATGCCATTGTCTCTACATGGAAGGACATTTAGCGAACGGCAGAGATGAAGGAAAACCGTTGACTATCAATCTATACTTAGCTTTCTCACAAAACTATGTCATAAGTTGTTTCCTAAAGGGTGCCAATGCCGATTAACGTAAGCATGGTCACATATGTCCATGTGAGTCATGATGAATTTATAATTATGTTGGCCACTATAATTATAATTGCCTCCTGTTGGGTCCATCAGTACCCAAGAATACTTAAAACATGATTTGGACACAAATTAACTAAGTGTAAATTAAACCGAGAACAATTCAAGTCACTGAGTGAACAGTCTCTCAGTGAGTCATCTTCAGGATGCTTAAGGCGAATTCAAGAAGAAGGATTCGCTACTCAGGAAGGCGGTACTCCCTGAGTAGGACTTAAGCCAAAGAAGAAGATGATGGTTCAGTGAGTGTTGGACAAGAACTCACTGAACCCCAGTCTCCTCAACAACATTAAGTGATTGAAGACTGAAGAACTCAATGCCTGAAAGAAAGGCGGGAAGATCTGCGAAGAGTTTAAGATAAGATCAAATCTTATCTTGTCAGGAAGAAACTTTCCCTAAGACGGCTAAAAGTCATGGAGTGTCAGACCAACCACTCCTAAAGACTTTATAGTCCATTCCCATTGGTTCTTGGAAATGACAATTACTGTTGTAATTGTCAGACACGCTTGCTTCAACAAGTTGTAGTTTTTTAATCACTTTTACTCTTTTATACTTGTGTATAAATAGGTTCAAAAGGAGAGAAGTTGTGTGTGTGTTTTGTACATTGAAAGCTCAGACTTTTACAAAGCAACTTCTCTCCTACAAAGAGTAACCAGTCCCTGAGATAGCTCAGTGAGGCATATTGTTACCACTCAAAGCAAAACTTGAGTTTAGATAGGACACGCCATCATACCTTGTCTGTTCAATCCCAAGTGTTTGTTCCGCAAAACACTTGGGTAATAGATTCTTTGATTCATTTCTAATAAGAATTTAAACGTTGAAAAATACTTATGTGTTTTTACTTTTACGTTTTCATTAATCTGTTAGAATTAATCATAACATTGTATTAGTCATAAACACGAATAGATTAACTTTCTAGTTAACTCTAAGCGTGTTAAGGGAACAACAAGTGGTATCAGAGCCTCTGGTTTATAAAATCTTTCAAAACTAACCAAGAGTGCTCAAGGTTTTTAAAACCAAGATCTTACTATGGCTGATATTAATGTACCCCAGCTGGTCGATAAAAAGGGTGGTAGCTATTCTGCTGTTGCACCCAGACTAGAAGCTGGAAAATTTAGCAAATGGAAAAAATGTATGATTTGCTATTTAACTGGTATGGAACCTTACTAAGTCACCTATATCAGGAATGGCCCATTTGTCCCTAAGACTGCTGAAGGGCTAAACAAGCCTGAGGCACAATGGACCATTGATGAGAGGAGGGTGGTCAATCAAGACCAACGCCTTAAAAGCATCCTTATATCATGTCTTCCTGACGATATAATGGAATCAGTCATCAACTGTTTAACAACCAAGCAAACTTGGGATGACTTGGTTAATAGCTTTGAGGGCCCCTCAGATACCAAGGAAAACAGGGTCATGGACCTGAAACTTGAGTATAATACTTTCAGGGCAAAAGACTCTGATAGTCTCTCTCAGACTTATACCAGATACAAGACTTTGATAAACGAACTATCAAATGATGGTGTAGTATTATCTAAGCATGAGACAAATGTTGGCTTTGTCAACAGTCTCCCTGAGAAGTGGCTAAACTTCTCACAAGGCCTGAGGAATGCTAATCACATTCAGACCCTTGAGCTCCCTGAGATCTATGGGAAGTTTGTCTATGAAGACAACTTAATCTCAAGGAGATACCCTGACTCAAAAGCTCTTGAGTCCAAAAAGGCCTTGACCTCCACACCCATATCAACTGCTTTTTATACTAATGGTGTTGTGCAGGACTTTCAAGAGGATTCTGAGGATGAAATTGATGAAAGGACTAGTGATGAGTACCTAAAAGATTTAAACTTGGAATTCCAAGAGAGGGCACTCCTTGCTAGTTCAAAACGTTTCATCAAAAGAAACTAGTCCAACTTTTTAAAAGGAAAAGCAAATGAAACCACTAGGGACTGTTATTCTAAAACCACCTCAGAACCCTCTTACAAATTTTCAGGAAATAGTTCCTCAGGAACTAGCAAGTTTCAACCTAGAATGTTTCAGTCGACCCAACAATTTCAAAACAAGGGTCAAAAAGACTTTGAAGCAAAATATAGGAAAGCCAAGGCTAAACTTGCAATTCTTGAAACTAATCCCTCTATGTCTCAGGCTGCTCAAACATCCAAACCTGTTCAGGCAAAGAATAAGGTTTTAGTAGCTGAAGCTTATGATTGGGATGAAGAAGAGGTATCCTCAGATGAGGAAATTAGAGTGAGTGCACTGATGGCACTCTCTGAAGGGGATCAAGTGGCTGTTGGGAAAAGCCATGCAAGGAATGGAGAGTGGGTAAACATCACCATGAAGAAGGTAAACACTTTACTTTCTATGGATGATGATTCTGATTGGCAGTCTTACATGAATTATATTTGTGTAGATCTTAAATTTGTTGAGGAACAAAGGCTTAACATGTTTTCAAAATATAACAACATAGTGTCAGAATTGAATAAATGTAGAGATGAATTGCTTGTACTGAAGCAAGCCAAATTAGAAACAATAACTCTACAAATTCAGAACACTGAAATTTTGAAACAAAACCAAGCCCTACAAACTGAACTTAACAAAGAAAAAGCTGTCATCCAAGGCTGGACCAAAAAGAACCCCAAGGTCTTTGACACTATAGGTTTAATCCCTAGAAAAATAATAGAAATTGACCATCACATGGTTAACCCCTATGTAAGCCCCTGTGAATTGACCTTTGTTCCAGCTGGCATATCATTTGAGCAAGAAATGCTTCCCAAGTCAAATGACTGGATTGTCAGGGACAACCCAGTCAGTAAGTTACCAAACTTTGAGACTGGAAAGATCTTGCTTCTTGAAAGTCAGGCTTTGAAAAATATGCTTGGACTTACTGAACAACTCAGTAAGCTTGAACTCACTGAACAACTCAGTAATACTGAGTTAGTGAATGAGTCTGAATCAGAATTATATCCACCACTGAATACCCTTCAGGGTGCTGCACCCAACTTAGGCCTCCCACCAATGGTCTACTCACAACACTCTCCAAAGGAGAGGTCAGGATTGGGAAAAACAATCTTGAAAAGACCAACATTTGAAGTCTCAGTAAATACTGATGACTCATCTTCTTCAGTCCCTTCTGAAGTAATAACCCAAAGCCCTGACTCAAAAGTTGATCAGTTGGCTGAAATGGTCAGGAAGCTAAGTGAGAAGATTGCATCTTCTGAGAAACCTTCTCAATCCAGGAAGGAACAAAACCCAGCTTCCTCAAAAACCAAACCCAAACCCTCAAAACCCCTGAAAAAATGTGAACTGTGTAACTATACCAATCATATCACTGATGATTACTATAGAATTCTTTATTGCATGATTTGCAAAAAGGATGATCACAGGACCTCTGATCAAAAAACACACTCAGTCACATCAAATATAGCAAGCCTTAAAGCTCAGTCTTTAAACTACCCTTCTGATTCTAAACAGAAATAGAAACAAAAGGTAAAATCTTTTGCACCTTGCCCTTACTGTGGGTTCAATGATCACCATCCTAAGGATTGTCAAATTGACAATTGTTGTGAAAATAGTGAAAGTTCCACTCATGACACCTCAGGAGGTGATAAGGCCATTCAGGCCAGAAGAGGTATGACTAAGTCAGCCTCTCAGTCTACTGAGTCTACATCTGCAATCAAATGCATAATTTGTGGTAGCTCAGTCCACCACACCACTGACCATAAATCAATTGTAAATATTAAAAAGACCCCCAAAGCTAAGCCCTCCAAGAAGTGGAGTCCTAGAAAGAACTGACCAAGTTTACCATTTGTGCAGAAACATGTCAGGGATCCTATTTGGCATCTTGATAGTGGATGTTCAAGAAGCATGACTGGTGTGAAGGAGTATCTGCACAAGTATGTGGATGAATCAGGACCCAAAGTGATATTTGCTGATAACTCATCATGTCTCACTGAAGGTTATGGTTCAGTAAACTGCAATGGTATAGTCTTTACTAGGATAGCTTATGTAAATGGTCTAAAATACAATTTGATAAGTGTTAGTCAACTATGTGATGCGAAATACATAGTTCAGTTTGATGATAAACAAGGAATCATCTTCAATGCTAATAAGGAAGTTGTCCTTATTGCACCAAGAAGACATGATGTTTATGTGTTAGACATGTCCAGTCTGACTCAGAATGGAACTTGTCTCTTTACCAAGGCCACTGATACTCTCAACTGGCTTTGGCATAAGAGACTCTCCCACCTGAACTTCAAAAACATAAACAACCTTGTAAAACAAAACAAGGTCCTTGGCTTACCATCTCTTGTGTTTTCAAAGGACAAACCATGCTCAGCTTGTGAAAAAGGTAAACATCACAGAGCATCCTTTAAAACCAAAACCAACTTTTCCATCAGGAACTGCCTTCATCTTCTCCATATGGATCTATTTGGACCAATTAGTCCTAGATCCATTAACCATGAGAAGTATACTCTGGTCATTGTGGATGAATACTCAAGATACACTTGGGTATACTTCCTGATCAAAAAGAGTCAGGCAGCTGAAACAATTATGTCCTTTGTCAGGAACATTGAAAATCAGAATGACATCAAAGTCAAACAGATTAGGACTGACAATGGAACAGAGTTCAAAAATTATGAACTTGAATGTTTCTGTGATGAGAAAGGCATTTCACAAAAATTTTCCTCACCCTACACACCTGAACAAAATGGGGTGGCTGAAAGGAAAAATAGAACACTCATTGAAGCAGCTAGGACAATGCTAAATGGATCAGTCCTTTCCAAACACTTTTGGACTGAAGCAGTAAATACTGAAGCAGTAAAGACATAGGAAAACTCCTTATGAGTTATTCAAGGGAAGAATCCCTGACATCAGCTACTTTCATGTCTTTGGGTGTCCTGTGTTTATTCATAATAACAAGGATCACTTAGGAAAATTTGATGCCAAAGCTGATGATGGATACTTCCTAGGATACTCCCTTGTCTCAAAGGCCTTCAGGGTGTTCAACACTAGGAGACAGCATGCTGAGGAAACATTTCATGTTACCTTTGATGAGAGCACTGATGCAATCAGTGTCTCTAACAACTCAGTGGAAGAGATAGGTATTGATGAATCATCAAGATACCCTCCTGATGAACATCATACTGATAATGGTCCTTCCACTCAGTACCATGCAAATGCTGACATCTCCTATTACATCATTCCCCACAACCTTCCTTACCCAACCATCACTGAGTTTATTGAAGCACAAAGTACTGATGAATTCATTCAGTCAGTACAAAGTGCTCAGGTACTAAACAATCACAGTGATTAGTCAACCCACTCAAACACTCATGATGATGAAGAACATCAAGTGTCTGATCCTGATCCTACCCATCAGGCCTCTACAAGTTCTAATAAGTTTCTAAGACCTCAGGACAGTTGGACTAAGTCTCAGGATATAGAACTTGTCAATATAATTGGTGAGCCTACTGAAGGCATGCTCACAAGAAGCATGGCTGCTGAACTGAGAGCAGCCTCAGCCAATGAATTCCTATTTGTGGACTTCATTTCCACAATTGAACCCAAATGTGTTAAGGAAGCACTAAAACATCCAAGTTGGGTTCAAGCCATGCATGATGAACTGGAACAATTTGACAGAAACAAGGTAATGACCTTGGTCAAATGTCCTGAAGATGTTTCAGTCATTGGCATGAAATGGGTATTTAAAAACAAATCTGATGAAAATGGCATAGTCATTAAAAACAAAGCCAGACTTGTAGCCAAAGGCTATAATCAACAAGAAGGCATTGACTAAGAAGAAACATTTGCACCAGTAGCAAGGATGGAAGCCATCAGGATCTTCCTTGCTTTTGCTACATACATGAACTTCAAGGTGTACCAAATAGATGTTAAAAGTGCATTCTTAAATGGCTCACTGAAAGAAGAAGTTTATGTTCAGCAACCTCCTGGATTTGAAAGCCATGAGCTTTCTGATCATGTCTGCAAGCTTAACAAAGACCTTTATGGACTGAAACAAGCTCCCATGGCATGGTATGAGACTCTTTCAGCCTTCCTGATCCAAAACAAATTTGTCAGAGGCAAGATAGACAGCACATTGTTTATCTACAAGACAAATAATGATGTCATACTTGTACAAGTGTATGTTGATGACATCATCTTTGGCTCAACAAATTATAAACTTTGCAAACAGTTTGAAAAACTAATGGCAAAGAAATTTGAAATGAGCATGATGGGAGAACTGACTTACTTCCTTGGTCTACAAATCAAGCAGACTGATAAAGGAACGTCTATCAGTCAAGAGAAGTATGTTAGAAGCCTACTGAAGAAGTATGAGCTCAGTGACTGTGCCTCAGTAAAGACTCACATGGTACCCCCAAACAACCTTGGTCGATCTTACTAGAAAACCAGTGAATCAAACTCTTTTTAGAGGAATGATAGGATCACTGATGTACTTACTTGCATCAAGGCTTGATATCCAATTCTCAGTCTGCTTATGTGCCAGATATCAATCTGACCCAAGTGAAACTCATATCACTGCTGTAAAAAGGATATTCAAGTACCTGAAAGGTACTCCAAACCTTGGATTATATTATCCAAAATGCTCAGGCCTTGATCTTAAAGGATACTCAGATTCTGACTATGCTGGATGCAACATGGACAGGAAAAGCACCTCAGGCTCCTGCCAAATTCTTGGTGGAAAACTAGTCTGTTGAAGTGCTAAGAAGCAACAACCAGTTGCCATGTCCTCAGCTAAAGCTGAATATGTTGCAGCAGCAAGTTGTTGTGCAAATGTACTCTGGATGAAAAGTCAACTCAGTGACTATGGAATTCAGTACAAGATGGTTCCCATCTTTTGTGATAACACAAGTGCAATTGCCATTTCAAATAACCCAGTTCTTCATTAGAGAACAAAACACATTGATATTAGATATCACTTCATCAGGGACCATGTCATGAATTGTGACATAGAATTACACTTCATTCCTACTGAATATCAGCTAGCTGATATATTCACCAAGCCATTGGATGAACCAACTTTCACCAGACTGAAAGCTGAACTAGGAATGTTGGATATTGAGAATCAGTCCACTGATTGACTCCATCCAAATATGTGTAAATTATGATAAACTCAAGTCCCTGACTCAATGTGTTCTTCAGTGAGAAAGGTCACTAAACTTCAGGAACTAAACCCAAGTTCCTGAACCCTTAATCCTCAGGAATTAAACCCAAGTTCCTGAATTCTTGGGCCTCAGGAACTAGACCCAAGTTCCTGAACCCTTGAACCTCAGGAATTAAACCCAAATTCCTGAACATTAGAACCATCAGTGACTAAACCCAAGTCCTGACAATCAGGTTCACTGAATGAAAAGTCATTCAGGGTCCTCAAGAGACATTAAATACTAACTTAAATGCTCTAAGTATCTAGTTAGTAAATGTCCGAGGTTGGTAACTGAACTCATATTTAATTTAAGAATATTTGTTCTTTTGCCTTTCTGGCTTCCACCTCTGGGCCCCCACATTCCCACTTGGCATTAAATGCCTCTCCAATCACATTACAGATATGTGATGACTCATCTCTGTAAATTACACTTTTGCAGAACAGCTCAACTGTTCACCTTGACTGTTGCGCCAAACCAAGGAAAGTGGAGTGGTGGCATTAAATGCGGATCCCAAAACATTTTATTCAAAACAGTTTCCAAAAAAATTCTTTTGGAATAAATAAAATCCGCTTAATGCCTAAAATACCCTCCACTTCACTTCCCTATAAATACCCCAACCAAAATAACAACACACACGTCTATTAGAAATCTTAAGCAAATTCTGCCCATTTTTCTCTCAAAACTAATAGTGTGTGTGTTCTTAGCTTTAAGAAATCCCAAGCATCTTTGTTACCCAGACTTACCAACAAATATGGCTTCCTCTAAAGCTGTGACATACGCCCCTAATGTGGAATTCACATTGGAGGGCGTAGACCTCACAAAGAACAATGTGGTGGGAAACTTTTCCTATCCACAAAAGTTCCATGCTTACAAGAATGTGATGAAATATCTTCAAAACTGTTTTCTTGCTAAAGCATTTACCAAGACCCCCTCAGTCATCTACCATGACTACTTGAGGGAATTCTGGTGTACTGCTGTGGCTACTAGCCCAAAAGACACCAAAGAATCCATCATCACTTTCACAGTGATGAATGGGAGAAGGACCCTCTCCCTGGGTTACAATGACTTCATCAAGGCCACTGGTCTTGATTTTGCTGAGGCTTTTGAGCCCAATCCAACTGACCAAGAGGTCAAGGGAGAGTTGATCTTCTTAGGACCTCATGACCCTAAACGTCAAGCCTTATTAGAAAAGGCTCCAATTGTCAAAACCTGGTTCCACCCAGTCTGGAGGATCCTGATGACATTCGTCATTCAGGTCCTTGGGGGGAATAAATCCTCCACTGAGCAATTGAACTCATCACAACAATTGATGTTGTTCAGTCTCTTGGAGGGTAGAAAAATAGATATCGGAGGTATTATCTTCCGTGACCTTGTTGCTAAGCTCTCAGGAAAATCTAGGCAAAAACACTTGTCTTATCCTAGGTTTATTTCCTGTGTGCTTCAGGACCTTCTTGGTTCTGACTATGTGAGGCCTGACGTCGTAGGTATGAAACCTGACGTCTTACATAAGACCAATTTCACTAGTGGCATCACTGAGGTACAACCCATTGCACTGACTAACTACATGATGGTGGTTATTCAGGGGGAGAACGTTGTTTCTCCAGTACCTTCACCAACAAAGAAGGTGAAGAAGACAAAGAAGGGTCAGTCCAGTAAGGTGGTTAAACCCAAACCACTCGCCACTGAGACTGATGCCCAGAACCAACTCAACCTTAAAAAGGGGTTAAATGTGGCCCAGACCTCTGAGACACCCACTACAGAGACCCTCCTGACCACAAAACAAAGGCCAATGGAGGGCACTAAGCAATCATCCTCTGTGTCCTCGGGCAAACCTCCTCTTCCTCATGATTCCACTGACATAAACAAGTCATTGGAGTCAGGAACCTCAACCCATTCACATCCCGATAAAGGCACTAATAAATCACAATCAGAGCCTGAGGGAGGAAAGGGTCCAATATCCTCGGTTGGGCAGCACTACTTAACTGAGAAGGGGACCTACACCTAATCACATCCCGATGAAGGTACTGACAAATCACTGTTAGGACGCAAGGGAGTCAAGGACCCCAAATCCCTAAAAGGGCAGTACAACCCTGATGGGAAGGGGGACCACCAACCATCACAAAAAGTGCCTAGTTATACTACTGGAAAACACCCGTCAGTAGTTGAAGGCGCTCAGGGGGACAAAGACTCAGAGGGATATAAACCACCCGCTGATACGAAACCCACAACCACCTCAGGCGGATCCATTCTCTCAGGAACTGCCCCCAAGAGTCAGGCTGAGAAATCAGTTTTTATGACTAGCCAGGCTGATAAAAGCAAATCAGTTATTATGGCGGGGTCAGGACCTGGCCAAAACCAAGGCAAGTCCTTTTATGAGGAGGAGCCGGTTAACCTTTTGGAGTTCAAGTCTATGGGGGATGTTCAGGCTCTTCTTGATTCTGAAGATTCTGATAATGAGCTCAAGGAAGAGAGTGAGGAAGAAATCTTTGAGGCTGGTGAGGATATGGAAACTGATGTACAACCTGAACAATCACATCAGTCATCTCCACATCCAAGTGAAGAATCAGAATCTCAAGCTGCTGGTTCTTAGGATACTGACAACATCCTCAGCAAGTATGACAACATTCTTCCTCTCACTTAGAGACAATTGGTCAAGTTCCTGCTAAAGACTAACAAGGCTTTCTTCCAAGGTCTGACTGAAGAAATGTTTGACTAGCACACTGAAGCAGCTGTTCATTATGTCAATCTGAAGGAATTAGTGGAATCCTATCATGATGATGTAAATGAGCACAAGTCATCTATCTCCTTCTCCCTAACAAATCTTGATTACAACTTTAAAATGTTCAACGAGTCTCTCACCAACTTACAAAAGAGCGTTGACACTATTCAAGAGTCAGTGAAAGATGACCCTGAGCTAAACAGGAAAATTCTTCAGGCTTCAGAAACTTACCAGCAACAAACTTCTCAGTTGGCTGAGCTGGTAACTGTACTGAGATCCTCTAATCTTCAGGGACTCAACTCTTCAGTGGACTCTATCCGATCTTCCCTGGGTCTTATGGAGTCCCACATGGCATCTTTGGCATCTTCTTCTTCCTCCCTGGCTTGGACTCTTAGGCCAAGGATGACAGCGTTAGAGGCTTCTCAGGCTTCTCTTGAGACTCAGGTCTCAACTCTTCAGAAGGACACCTCAGACATCAAGTCCATGATGACTGAGATCTATCAGGCCTTCAAAGGTCAAGCTCCCTCAACTTCAGTGAGCGAACCAACTCTTGCTCTCACTATGGGTCAAGCAACAGTTGAGGGGGAGAAAGTCACTGAAGACGAACCTCCACAACCTGAACAAGAACAACCTCCTTCTCACACTGAGGGGGAGAATCCTGAAGCCACCTCATCTTCATCCCACCAAGACAAAGGCAAGGGCATTCTCACAACCATTGAGCCTGAGCCCACAATCTTGGTACCTGCCAACAAGGAAAGAAGGCCAGACCCTGATGAACCAGTCATGGTTCCTTATGAAATCAATGGGGTGATGAAACTTCTCACTGAAAAGGAAATTCAGGATCATATGGAGAAAGAGGAGGCAGTGAAGAAAGCTGCTGAAGATGAAAGGCAAAACAAGCTTGCTCTCATTCAGGTTGCAAGAGAAGAGGCTGAGAAGATTGGGATTGAGGCAAAAGACCTTGCTAAAAGGGAAGGTGGTAAGAGCTTTGTGGAAGCTCAGAATGCTGAAATGACTGCCCTCAGGCCGAGAAGGGAAGAAAGAACGAAAAGGACTGAAGAGATTAGGCAGAACAGGATTGCAAGATATCAGTGGATCATGACAAACAGGTTAAAGCCAGAACCAATCACTGATGTCAAGATTCATAAAAACTCCAAGCCTGCAATTCTAACTGTCTACAGAAGTAATGACAAGAGAGTCTTTGAGGTTCATGACCCTTTCAGATTCGCAGACTTTGGGATCTCAGAACTGGATGAACTGGGTCCACTAATTGAGAAGAAGCAAAATGTTGTTGTGCCAAACCTGATGAAATCCCTCAGTCTGAGGTATAAAAAGTTGGCTACATCACCTCAAGAACTTGGCATTCCCTCTTTTCTTCCTGCTTCAGCCGAACAGCCTGCCCCTTCTCAGTCTTTTTCAAGAAAAAGAAAGAAGGTTGAAGCAGAGCCTGAGATAAAGGTCCCTGGTCTGGACTGCAACAGAGCCCTCCCAGAAGGTGTTCCATTCAGGAGGAATGTGGTCATCGAACAACCTAAAAGAGGGTTGTTCTTCACTGATGAGTTCGGAGACCCAGCCTTCCAGAGGTAGAATGATATTGATCTATCCGGGATCAAGGCAATGATGGGTTTCCTCATGATGGCCTCTCCAATCAAGAGTCCTGAGAATGTGAGGTTTTGTCAAGATCTGAAAAGAAAAATCCGAGAGCACCCTGACCAACATGAGCTGCAGTCAAAGAAGCCTAAGCTTGAAGCCCTTGGTATTAAGTTGAACTGATGAATCTGCCTGAATACAACCACTACCTTTTTGTACTTAGTTTTGATAGGACTTGTAATGATATTAATAAGATGATGTTTTTATTATTTCAATGTCCTTATTTACATTCTAGTACATTCAGTATGAGTAGAAGTCATTAGCTCACTCATAACTGATCAAAACACTTAGGAATAATTTATATCCAAATAGAGGGAGATTGCTGGGTCCATCAGTACCCAAGAATACTTAAAACATGATTTGGACACAAATTAACTAAGTGTAAATTAAACCGAGAACAATTCAAGTCACTGAGTGAACAGTCTCTCAGTGAGTCATCTTCAGGATGCTTAAGGCGAATTCAAGAAGAAGGATTCACTACTCAGGAAGGCGGTACTCCCTGAGTAGGACTTAAGCCAAAGAAAAAGATGATGGTTCAGTGAGTGTTGGACAAGAACTCACTGAACCCCAGTCTCCTCAACAACATTAAGTGATTGAAGACTAAAGAACTCAACGCCTGAAAGAAAGGCGGGAAGATCTGCGAAGAGTTTAAGATAAGATCAAATTTTATCTTGTTAAGAAGAAACTTTCCCTAAGACGGCTAAAAGTAATGGAGTGTCAGACCAACCACTCCTAAAGACTTTATAGTCCATTCCCATTGGTTCTTGGAAATGAAAATTACTGTTGTAATTGTCAGACACGCTTGCTTCAACAAGTTGTAGTTTTTTAATCACTTTTACTCTTTTATACTTGTGTATAAATAGGTTCAAAAGGAGAGAAGTTGTGTGTGTGTTTTGTACATTGAAAGCTTAGACTTTTGCAAAGCAACTTCTCTTCTACAAAGAGTAACCAGTCCCTGAGATAGCTCAGTGAGGCATATTGTTACCACTCAAAGCAAAGCTTGAGTTTAGATAGGAGACACCACCATACCTTGTCTGTTCAATCCCAAGTGTTTGTTCCGCAAAACACTTGGGTAATAGATTCTTTGATTCATTTCTAATAAGAATTTAAACATTGAAAAATACTTATGTGTTTTTACTTTTACGTTTTCATTAATCTGTTAGAATTAATCATAACATTGTATTAGTCATAAACACGAATAGATTAACTTTCTAGTTAACTCTAAGCGTGTTAAGGGAACAACAAGTGGTACATATCACCAAACACACATATCTCGACGATCGACGTAGTGATCTTTCTTAGGTGTTTGAGTTACAGAGAGTTTAGTTTCTAATTATTCCTCAAAGGTATCCTCAAGAGAAATCCCATCCTCGAGCAAAATCATCAAATTTCTACAGCTAAGTAATAACATTTATTTAACTTAATCTCACGTCTCATCAAACAAGAACTGTCACAAGATCAAGTTAAATAGCCAGTCATTACTAAGCTCCACACTTTTGATGACTCAACTAAATTCCGAGATTCCCCTATCAGTACAAATACTATAACATCCAACCGCGTGGATATAAACAGAAAAGTTCTAAGTATGCAAGGTGATAGGGAGGAGAGACTCAACGTATATGGTAGTTATAGTCTAGGTACTAAATGCAACCTAGTTCTCTATAGCCAAGTCTCTGATACCAATTTGTAACACCCCCAAATTACCGTAGCGGAACGATAGTGTCAATGGGGTATTACTTCATAATAAAGAACAAGGTATAGAAAACGACCTCTAAATGAGACATTTTGAAATGTTAACATTCGCATTATTTAAATTAGAGTTAAAACAAGAAATCAAAAGTATGAGGTTACATAAATGTTTTTAAGATGTATCGAATGGTAAAAGATAAAGGCATAAGTCTTCAAAGTATGCAAATGACTCTAAGATCCATGCATCCACTATCGCCTTATTAACCTGAGATAAACATGCTAAAAAGTGTCAACCAAAGGTTGGTGAGTTCATAGAGTTTAGTTTAATTGTAAAGCATTTGAATAAAGAATCTACAGCAAAGGCAATGTAAATCCACTCAGTCCTAAGCCCCGCCCATACAAGACTTGCAATCTGTGTGTTTACAACCCACTGCTAAAGCATGAGTAGGGAATGTGTGTAAATTGTAAAGCCCTTGAGTGAAGTTTCCACTGTAAAGGCATTGTAAATCCACTCAGTCCCAAGTCCCGCCCATACAAGACTTGCAACCTGTGTGTTTATAACCCACTACTAAAGTATGAGTAAGACAGATGTGTATACGATATACAAGAACACTTAATGTAATGAATAGCAGCAAACTAAACCTCTTGACTGTGTATATATGTATCATGTGAACTCTGGTTTATATTCACCCAAGTTCTCGTCAATTTGGACACAAGGATGGGGGCGTCAGCTCGATAGTTACTATCAATACCTCTCCAACGACTCCTTCCCAAAGGAGTTAAAAAGTTGTTACGAATAGTGTGTATATGAATAGTTTAACACATTAAGGCATATATCGTAACAAAACTACACATCATGTCCAAAAAGTATAAAAGCGTAGCGTATCATAAATGTTTTGAGTATTTGCAGCACAATGCAAATCATGTATCTAATAAACGAGTAAAGTAATTTAAGCACGTATCTCCCCCAAGTAGTTTAAAATGAATATAAAAGAGTAAGAGTGGGGCTATGACTCACCTTAGATGTAAAAGTCAAGGTAATGTTATGTCAAATATAACACGTGAACGGCTCCAACATACGACCTGAATAATAGGGAAGTCTGAGATTTCGATGGTTCAAGCTTGACTTATGTGAATGATGATTGTGGAAAAGTATCGGATAACGAATGGGTTTGTGATGAGAATGAATGATTTGCTTAAAATGTTTAAATTTCAAAAAATAATATTATATATAATATTATCATGTTTTTATGTTTATTGAATTCGTAAATATCGTCTCTTCGAAAGTTGGTGGATGATAAGATATGTTTATTCGTTAACATCACGTTATATAAATATAAACGTAACGTTTGTTTAAATAACTATTACGAATTGTAAAAAAAATGGCTTTATATGATAGAAATGTATAAAACATTTGGTGGAAATATATATAAAATAGAGATACTGAATGACCCTTGAAGTTATATGAAATTTACACTTTTAACCCTAACGGTGAAACATTTGCACCGTTTGTCCTTGGTTAGACTTTAATTACATTTTTGGTCCAAAACATTCCAATATGACATTTTATGGCTTTTGGTTATGGTTTTATCATTTTCTACCCGTAAGTTATAAAAATGGCGGTTTAGTACATATTTATACGAAAGTTACATTTTTAACCCAAATAGTAACATATTTTGCATTTTAAGTCCAAAATTCACAAGGCTTATATATTAAATTTTTCAGAAGTTTTATAAGCTTCAAACATCTTATTCAAGTTTATAAAAACTGCTTATTTCATAAAAGAGCTTATTTTTAGCTTAATGGGCTTTAACGAGTATTAATTCAGGCCCAATAAGACATTTCAATCCAAAGGGTTTCAAAAGGAGTCGGGCTTGATTTTGGGCTTATTTTAAGGTCCTGGAAACATAATCAAACTGCTTAATGTACTGCTTATTCGAATGTGCTTATTTTGTGCTTAATGGGCTAAAAAGCCCACTCGACACGTATATATGTTTTTAAAACTGTTTCGAGTAGCGACAACTTTGAGGTTCAAAAAGGTATTTAGAGAGCTTATTTAAGTAGCTTATGATTACAGATTATTTGTTTGGCTTATGGTCGAACGTGTGGTGTAATTTATTAAGCATGGTACTCGATTAAAAATGAATTAATGGTGCGTTTTCTTAGTCGATTACAAAAGGTCCAAAATGTCTATAATGCCATATAAACGTTCGATGTGTAATCTAAGTTCAAATTAGGTCTCGATAAGTGTTTAAACGACAATATATGTCACAACTCGCAATTTCAGGTCATTTTCCCAAACCTCGACAATTTACTATTCATAAGTTACTATTCATCAATCACTATTCACCGATCACTATTCATCATTTTTGAAGTTAGTTTGAGACTTTGAGAAGTCGTCAAAAATTTTACTATTCACGTGACACTATTCATTCTCGGAGGGAGATCACTATTCATGGGCATCATTCATCATGTCGTAAACTTGGTTTACGGGTATTCAAATACGAGTAACCAGTTGGGTTTAGCTGCGTATTCGTGCATCATTAGTAAGGACACGTCATATAGACTAGAGTAGTCTACATATCATCAGTAATATCAGTATCATGTTAGGTCATGCACGGGTTTGTGTGATTTTCATTAGCGTATGTTTAAATATTTATTTAACGTTACCACTCAGTCATTACTACTAACATTATACCCGACACTCCCGATTATGATCCTAACATATTTTCATACTAATTATAATGATATAAAGATTATATTATTACTTTACCCGGTGTTTTTAAATCAATTGCTACATTTTCCGTTAGGAGCTTATAACTCCGTCGGTTTACGATATTTACTTTACCCGGTGTTTTTAAATCAATTGCTACATTTTCCGTTAGGAGCTTATAACTCCGTCGGTTTACGATATTTCAACCCGATTATCATTCTAACACCCGATTCTTGCCAGGAATATGGTTTTACAAATTTTATAACTTCGTCGTATTTTATTTCACCTCGTCACAATTTATTTCTAGTTAACTCGGTACCCGGTAACACCTAATGTACACATAAACTACACTAACTCATACAATGTTTAGACAACTTCATTAATTAGCCATTCCTATCCTTTTTTTCTCCATATTGCGCGCCCCCCCCCCCCTACCATCCCTAATCCCATGTTTTCTTACTTGAACCTTACTTCATTTAATGTACATGTTTCCTTGTCTTTTGATTTAATTTCAATAACATCACATTTCACATAAACCAACTAGCAAATAGATCAAGAAAACCCTCTCTTTTCCTCTCCTAGGTTAGGCCAACATCAAGAACACAAGCAAAATCCATAAACTTTTCAAGATCAAGTAATAATCAAGCTCCAAATACTATCCTAGTTAGGGTTTTGTGGTAAAAACCCTAGGTTATTATACATTTTCTCATCAAATCACTCCAATATTGTAAGTAAACTTCAAGAACATCTTTATGATCTTTTCATACTTTTATTTACTTCATATGTTTATGTATTTTCAAGTTATACTAGTTAATCATGCAAGTTACTTATGTTTTAGATACCACTTTGCTCATAAACTATCACTAACACTAGATCTATAAGTTTCACTAGTAATCTCATGAGATCCACCAAGGTTGGTGATGTTTAGAACCCCATGACCCCCTAAGAAGGTGTATGGTAGGATTTGCGAACTTGTGGAGTTGATTTGAGGTGGTATGATCAAGTTTAGAATCAAGGAAATGAGTTTTTAACAATCTAAAATAGCTACTTTCCTTAAACGCCAAGTCTGGAAATTTCAGTAACTTTTGAACTATTTTGGCCTTCAAATTTAGAAAATTCTTTCAAAAACGAAACCGTGGCCGCTTGAATCACTAAAAACCGACTTATAACGAAGGAGATATGATTTTTACAAGTTAGACGACGAAAACTAATTTTCTGAAAATGAGCATGCTGTTTGCCGAACTTTAAAGGACCAAACGAGGCGTTAGACGTGATCTAGGAGAGCCGAGCTACTGCAATTATGTTAGTTCATGTTATGACGAATCCGTGGATATAAAGAACGTAGAAAACGAGCTTATAACGACCAAGATATACACGTTCAAAGCCGACGAACTCTAGTTTATTTTTGACAGCCCTATTAGAAAATATTTTCCAAGTATAAAAGTTAGTATTTTTACAAGTCATAACATTGATAGCCGGTTTTCTATCTAATCAAGACGCGTATGATCAAATGTCAAATAACACGACATTTAGACAATGTTACAAGGTTTTCAAGAACGTCGAGTTTATTCACTAACACTTAACGTACACTATTTCGCGACTAGTTTTGCGAGGCCGTTTTGGACATATTTTCACAAGTTATGAAAAGTATTGTTTTGCGACGAAAACATTATACTTTGCCGTTAGAACACCAAACGAGGATCATGGAGTGTAGTTTCAACATATTCATACAAAAAGTAGTTTATAACTTAACGAGACCTCAAAAATGTATTTTTCGGCGATAAAAGTTATTTTCAAAACTTTCGAGTGGTATCGATAACATACGTGTTTGCATGAGTAACATCATTCCATTTGCTTACCTTAGATCATATCATTCATGATATGTCGCGGTTAGGAACCGAGCCTCATTTCATCATATCCATTGTGATCATTGTTGCTATCATATCAGGTGAGTTTTCATAGCCCCGTTTTCAATTGTCTATTTGATTTCTAAACTCTCGGAGGAGAATACATTGCACCATTTTCATATGCGGACCAAAGTATACAAACTCATTACATTGCTTAAGTTACATCATTGCCCAGATTAAAGTCCCCTTTTATTATCATGAACCGTTAATTGTTAGCAAGCGAGAGTGAGTGAATAGATCTATTGAGGGTGACTCCTCCGTTCGGGTTGGTAGCACCAACTGGTCAAACGAACGCATTTCATTTCTGTAATATTAGAGTGGTTGGCAAACACTCGGTTGGGGCATTTCATTCAGTCTAGCTTCGGGGTCATGAGCTTAGAGCTAATGTATCATTTTTATGTGGCATGGTTTTGTCATACACTTTATACTTGTGGTATCCGTACAACATTTCATTTACATAAACCTATGATCTCACCAACATTTTTGTTGACCATTTTTAGCAATGTATTTTCAGGTAATTAAGGTATCGCATGTTGGCTTGCATATGGACACATCATGGAGTCACGGAGTCGACGCATCTCACTTTATATTTTATGCACTTATCCATCGTTTGAATTGTATGAACTTGTTTTATGAAAACTTGTTTCACCTTTTGGGACCTAGGTTTGTAACTCTGAATGTTTTTAAATAATCAAACGATGTATTTTCTAAACGACACTTTAGGTCGTTCAATATAACTGCAACTTTGGTGCTATGACCAGTCATGCCCTCGAATGCTTCATTCCGCTGCAAGTCACGAAATTTGGGGGTGTGACAGATTGGTACCAGAGCAAAGTTTATAGCGAACTAGGTTGTCCATTATATCCTAGACTATAACTGCACCATCATAGCATCTCATCATTGTATCATAAGTGCATATTCATTATATCACATGTAGTGATTGCGGTTTCATACATATATCATTTCATCATAACTCACATTGTGTAAATGTTTATTTACTTTTATTTCACATCTATTGTCACAGTGATGTCTTCGGATTCACACCCTATTGTTATCTCATCGGACTCTGAGTCAGATGATACTTCCTCACTACCCTCCATCATACTAGTGTCGGTTACATCATCCTCACTACCCACTATCATTTTGTCATCTGTGGAGCCTACTCCACAATCTTCGCCTATGATGTCAGAGGCTGAGACAGAACCCTTTGAGGAGGGGGAAGTCGTGCCTACCCCACCACTGTCACCTGTGATCCATCGTGGTCCCAGAGTTGTTCCAGTTATCCAGCCAGGAGAGTTTGTACCCTATGGTCGAGTTTACCGTACATATCCAGGTGGGCCGCGCATGAAGCGCACTGCTGCTAAGCGGGTTCATCGTCTCACTGTCAGGTCACCAACTGCGTTTGTATCCCTACCACCACCATCATCACTTATTTCATCTCATCCACTCTGTCGCCGCTTGACAGCGAGGAGGAGTGTGGCATTCAGTACACCATCACCATTATCACCCTTACCATCCTTATCATCATTGTCTCCACCATTGCCATCCCTATCAGCACCAGTTCATATCAGGGATCCTACTCCTATGTCAGACCTACCGCTCAAGAAGAGGGCACGTCTTGATGTTCCATCACCAGATACTTCAGATGCCGCAGAGACAGCACCACCCAGTAGATTCGAAGTTGGTGAAAGCTCGAGGGCTGCTGCTCACAGACTGCTTACTGCTGCTACATTTGACTCGCGACTAGATCAGCGTCAGGGACAGATTGACAGGGCATTAGACTATGTGGAGGAGATTTTGGTAAGCCGGATTGAGGCTATAGAGGAGGAGGTCGAGGGATTGATCCAGGGCAGGGTTGCCATTGATGTGTCACACCAGAGTTTAGAGGCCCGTCAGTTAGAGAGTTCAGAGCATATCACCCAGCTGAGGCAGGAGATGCCGGGGTTAGTCGATAGAGCACAGATGTCCTAGGATGAGCATCATCGCCAGGCCGGTGAGTTATCTTCAGTTCAGGCTAGGATGTCTGCATCAGAGGCTTGGGAGACTGATCCTCGGCTTCGAGTTCAGCACCTAGAGGAGATTGCTGTTGCTATGTCTAGGGATCTTCAGAGGATTTTCCGCAGGCTAGATGGAGCACCCGGAGGAGGTGCCTAGTGTCAGACTGTTATCATGTAGCTTGTACATTATTATCCTAGTCCCGGGGTGTGGGACATAGTTAGGACTTGTTGTCTTTTGCTTGTAGTACAAACAAATATATCAAGTGTGACTCTGCTATGCAGGATTTTCGTTGTGCTATTTTATGATATCGGTCTGCGTAATCAAAATTTTCATGTATTATATTCATGTGCGTTGTGATTATATTTATGACAACCAAGAAATATCATGTTGTGGTTGTTTTTCATTGTGACTTCATTTGTATTTATACATGTTGTGGTTGTATTTATACATGGTATGGATGTATATACATGTTGTGGTTGTATATATTGTGTATGATGACCGTTTCCATTGTGAGTACTCATTGTGTTATCTTTTGTGATTGTGAAGAATCATGCCAC
The DNA here is from genome assembly GCA_021014915.2 of Artemisia tridentata subsp. tridentata. Taxonomy (NCBI): domain Eukaryota; kingdom Viridiplantae; phylum Streptophyta; class Magnoliopsida; order Asterales; family Asteraceae; genus Artemisia; species Artemisia tridentata. The sequence goes on along the minus strand of CP139504.1, from coordinate 164,750,831 downwards.
CCAAAAGAGCTACTGCGTCTATGACACCCGCTGATATCAGGAAGTTAGTTGCTGACAGTATAGAGGCAGCACTGGTAACAAAAAGAGCTGCCGTAGCTGCAGCTGCTGCTGAAGCCGCTTCGCGGGCAGAAACCGCGGAAGCCGCAAGAACAAATACCAATGGTACAAATGGTCGTAAATGTACGTACAAAGATTTCAAGAGTGGTGATCCGGAAAAACTCAAAAGGCACTGAAGGGGCCACTGCCATGATCCGATGGTTTGAAAAGACATAATCAGTATTCCTTCTATGCAACTGTCCGGAGGACAGCAAAGTAAAGTTTGCTACTAGTACACTCGTTGGGGAAGCTATGTCATGGTGGAATTCGTATGCAAAGCCCATGGGAATAGAGAATGCTCATAAGCTTACATGGGACGAATTCAAGAAGTTGCTGACAAAGAAGTTTTGCCCACGAACAGAAGTGAAAAAGATGGAAACAGAGTTTTATGAGCTAGTGACAGCAGGTAATGATATTGAGACATATATCAGGAGGTTTCAGGAATTGGCAGCATTATGTCCGACAATGGTTCCGGACACTGAGAAGCTATTAGAGAATTTCATTGGAGGATTACCTCACAACATCCGTGGTGATGTGATTTCTTTTGACCCGAAAACATTGGATGAGGCAATCAGAATGTCTCAGAAACTCATGGCTCAGATAGTGAAGAAATGAATTACTTCAAACAACAACAACACCAACAGTAACCGTAACTACAACAACAATTCCAACAACTACCGAAACAACAACAACTATAACAGCAACCGAAACAATTCCAATAACAACAACAACAAAAGAAATCGGGATAACAACCAGAGTAGCAATGTTACTCAACCACCACCCAAGAGACAGGAAACTGCAAAGGCCTATGTTGCAGGTCAAGCTGAGAAAAGAGGTTACAATTTTACTTTACCCAAGTGCAACAAATGTCAAACCCATCATAACCCTGGATATTGTCCAAATCCGTGTGGGAACTGTAAGAAAGTTGGTCATTCGACCAGGGATTGCAAGGCTCCGATTGTGGAAGATAATCAGGAGCCCCCAGTAACATGTTTTGGTTGTGGAGAAGTTGGACACTTCAAGAAAGAATGTCCAAAAGGAAAGAATCAGGGAAACAATAACCAAGGTGGAACAGCTAGAGGAAGAGCTTATGTCATTGGAGGAGAAGATGTCAGGGAGGACCCGAATGTCGTTACGGGTACGTTCCTCATTAACAATTGTTATGCATCCATACTATTTGATTCAGGAGCCGATATAAGTTTTATTTCTACTGCATTTGCACCATTACTCAACATTGAACCAACCGCATTAGACACTCCATATCACATTGAACTAGCTAACGGTAGTTTATTTGGCACCGAGACGATCATTCGTGGTTGCACTCTCAATTTTCTCAATCACCCGTTCAATATAGATCTCATGCCAGTAGAACTTGGAAGTTTCGACATTGTCATCGGAATGGATTGGTTATCTCAACATCATGCCAGAATCATCTGTGATGAAAAAGTTGTTCATCTTCCTTATGATGGCGAAACATTGGTCATTCGCGGAGAACGCAGTGGGACTAGACTCAGCATAATCTCGTGCATTAAAACAGAGAAATACATAAAGAAGGGTTGTTATGCATTCTTGGCTCATATCACAGAAAAGAAGTCGGAGGAGAAGCGACTTGAGGATGTGCCAATGGTTAAAGATTTTCCAGAAGTCTTTCCTGAAGACTTACCAGGACTTCCACCTACTCGCCAAGCCGAATTTCAGATTGACTTAGTGCCGGGAGCCGCACCAGTTGCACGAGCACCTTATCGACTTGCACCTTCAGAAATGCAAGAGTTGTCGAACCAATTGCAAGAGCTCTTGGATAAAGGATTCATTAGGCCGAGTTCCTCGCCTTGGGGAGCACCAGTTTTGTTTGTGAAGAAGAAAGATGGATCTTTCAGGATGTGCATTGATTATCGAGAGCTAAACAAATTAACGGTGAAGAATCGTTATCCACTTCCCAGGATCGACGATTTGTTTGATCAGTTGCAAGGTTCTAGTTATTACTCCAAGATCGACTTGAGATCGGGTTACCATCAGCTTAGGGTTCGGGAGGGAGATATCCCGAAGATAGCATTCAGAACACGCTATGGCCATTATGAATTTCAGGTAATGCCGTTCGGACTGACCAACGCACCAGCTGTGTTCATGGATCTCATGAACAGGGTGTGCAAGCCATATCTAGATAAGTTTGTAATCGTATTCATTGACGATATCTTGATTTACTCAAGGAGTGAAGAAGAGCACCGAGAACACCTTAGAACGATTTTAGAGCTGCTCAAGAAAGAGAAACTGTACGCCAAATTCTCAAAGTGTGATTTTTGGATCCGCAGAGTACAATTTCTTGGTCACGTCATTGATAGTCAGGGACTACAGGTTGATCCAGCAAAGATTGAGGCAGTTAAAGACTGGGCAACACCAAAAAATCCCACAGAAATTCGTCAATTCTTAGGACTTGCCGGATATTACAGAAGGTTCATTGAAGGGTTTTCCAAGATAGCTAAGCCACTGACCAAGTTGACACAAAAGAACCAAAGTACGATTGGGGAGAAAAGCAAGAGACCGCTTTTCAGTTATTGAAACAGAAACTTTGCAGCGCACCAATTTTGTCATTGCCAGAAGGGATTGAAAACTTCGTGGTATATTGCGATGCTTCACACAAAGGAATTGGAGCAGTGCTAATGCAAAATGAGAAAGTGATAGCTTATGCATCTCGTCAGCTTAAGAAGCATGAGAAGAACTACACTACTCACGATTTAGAGTTGGGTGTTGTGGTTTTCGCACTCAAGATTTGGAGGCATTATCTTTACGGAACAAAGTGTGTAGTATTTACAGACCACAAAAGCTTACAGTACATTCTTGATCAGAAGGAACTTAACATGAGGCAACGTCGTTGGTTGGAACTACTTAGCGATTACGACTGTGAAATCACATATCACCCAGGAAAAGCCAATGTTGTGGCAGATGCACTCAGTTGGAAAGAGAGACTCAAGCCTTTGAGAGTCAGATCATTGGGAATGACAATCATTTCACCACTACCATCAAAGATCCTCGAGGCTCAAGTCGAGGCACTCAAGGAAGAAAACCTACCAAGTGAAACACTTAAAGGAATACAAGATAATGCAAACGGTTTAGTAAGGAGATCAGATGGAACACTATGCTTCAAGGATAGAAGCTGGATACCTCTCTATGGTGGAATACGAGAGTTGATCATGCACGAATCACACAAGTCGAAGTACTCCATTCACCCAGGTTCTGATAAGATGTATCAGGATCTCAAGAAACTTTATTGGTGGCCCAATATGAAAGCAGAGATAGCTACGTATGTTAGCAGATGTCTTACTTGTGCTAAAGTGAAAGCCGAGTACCAGAAACCATCAGGATTACTTCAGCAACCAGAAATTCCACAGTGGAAATGGGAACACATTACAATGGACTTTGTCACTAAACTTCCCAAAACATCAGGAGGTTACGATGCTATTTGGGTAATAGTTGATCGTCTCACTAAGTCAGCCCATTTCATTCCAATCAAAGAGACTTATACTATGGATCAGCTCACCAGACTTTACGTCAAGGAAATAGTCTCAAGGCATGGTGCACCAATTTTCATCATTTCCGACAGAGATAGTCGCTTTACTTCAAACTTTTAGGAGTCATTGCAAGATTCATTTAGGACTAAACTAGACATGAGTACCGCCTATCATCCTCAGACCGATGGTCAGAGGGAGATAACGATTCAGACATTGGAATACATGCTCAGGGCATGTGTGATTGACTTTGGAAATGGTTGGGCTAACCATTTGCCATTGATCGAGTTCTCTTACAATAACAGTTATCATTCGAGCATAAAAGCCGCACCATTCGAGGCACTATACGGTCGTAAGTGCAGGTCCCCAGTTTGTTGGGCCGAAGTTGGTGATGTACAACTAACTGGTCCAGAGTTGGTCAGAGAAACAACAGAAAAGATAATTCAGATTAGAGAAAGACTCCAAACAGCCAGAAGCAGACAGAAAAGTTACGCCGATGTTCGACGCAAACCATTAGAATTTCAGGTTGGAGACAAAGTCATGCTGAAGGTCTCGCCTTGGAAGGGCGTGATACGATTTGGGAAACGCGGGGAGTTGAACCCGAGATACATTGGGCCGTTCAAGATTCTGGAAAGGATCGGTCCGGTAGCGTACAGACTGGAGCTTCCGTCAGAGCTCAGCAACGTACATAACACGTTTCATGTCTCAAACCTCAAGAAATGTCTTTCAGACGAAACGCTCGTAATCCCATTGGAAGAAATTCAGATCGATGATAAGCTTAACTTTGTGGAAGAACCAGCAGAAATCATGGACCGAGAGGTCAAACAGTATGAAACAAAGTCGAATTCTGATCGTCAAAGTTCGCTAGAATTCTCGCAGAGGCCCTGAGTTTACTTGGGAACGGGAAGACCAGATGCGACTCAAATACCCACATCTTTTCACCGAGACCACTCCAGAGACCAACATCAGCTGAATTCAGGGACTGAATTCATTTTAGGGTAGTCGACTGTCACAACTCGCAATTTCAGGTCATTTTCCCAAACCTCGACAATTTACTATTCATGAGTTACTATTCATCAATCACTATTCACTGATCACTATTCATCATTTCACTATTCATCGTTTTTGAAGTCAGTTTGAGACTTTGAGAAGTCGTCAAAAATTTTACTATTCATGTGACACTATTCATTCCCGGAGGGAAATCACTATTTATGGGCATCATTCATCATGTCGTAAACTTGGTTTACGGGTATTTAAATACGCGTAACCAGTTGGGTTTAGCTGCGTATTCATGCATCATCAGTAAGGACACATCATATAGACTAGAGTAGTCTACATATCATCTGTAATATCAGTATCATGTTAGGTTATGCACGGGTTTGTGTGATTTTCATTAGCGTATGTTTAAATATTTATTTAACGTTACCACTCAGTCATTACTACTAACATTATACCCGGCACTCCCGATTATGATCCTAACATATTTTCATACTAATTATAATGATATAAAGATTATATTATTACTTTACCCGGTGTTTTTAAATCAATTGCTACATTTTCCGTTAGGAGCTTATAACTCCGTCGGTTTACGATATTTCAACCCGATTATCATTCTAACACCCAACTGACTGTTGAAAATAGGACGGACTATAAAGGTTATTGAGCAAATCTGGGTAAATTTCTTCTATTATAGTACCAACACGGTCTTCGGAATCAGGAATCAGCATATCGTCCGCGAATTCAACTGTTGATTCTTTGTTGTTTTTACCTCCGATTGTTCCATTTCCAATTGACAGTATCCAGTCCGCAAAGTCTTGTATTTCTTTACGTTCGGAATCATTTTTACTTGTTCCGAGCCTCATGTTGATAGTCAGCCGTAGTACCGTACAATGCTCCCACAGGTATGAAGAGTTTATTGATGCATGTACAATTTGTTGTCTTGCACCATTCGTGATGACCGGAAGGATTTGTCGAAAGTCACCTCCGAATAAAACCACTTTTCCTCCGAACACTTGTTCAGATGTTGTTGAGAGGTGCGGTCTACATATGTCTCTTAGTGTCTTATCGAAGGCTTCGTAACAATGTCTATGTGTCATTGGAGCTTCATCCCATATGATTAGTTTGCATTTCCTTATAAGCTCGGCCAGTTCGCTATCTGCTGGGATGTGGCACATAGAATCATCAACCACATTGATGGGAATTGCAAATCGAGAATGTGCCGTTCTTCCCCCTTCTAACAAAAGCGCGGCTATACCGCTTGATGCGACATTTAAAACTATATCTCCTTTCGATCTAATTGCCGCAGACAATGTCTTGTAAAGATAAGTTTTACCCGTGCCCCCATATCCGTATATGAAGAACATACCTCCTTTTGGGCCGTTAACAGCGTCCATTACAGTGTTATATATATATATCTCTCTGTTCGTTTGTTAGCGTACCAAAGAGTTTGATATGTTGTTCACGTAACTCGTCTTTGTTGTATTTTAACTCATCCGATATGAGTCTATTGTAATGTGCCATAAGTAACATTTCGTTTGGGAAAGGCATGTTTGGGATGTTTCGTAAACTTTTATTGTTACAAAGCAGCATGTGTTCGATATATGTAAGACATATGTTCTTTCTTTGCTCGTCTGAAAGTTCCAAATCTGCAAAATTTAAATGCACATTTTTTAGTTTAATTTTAACACACAAACTAATAGATATACATTAATTTTCATATGCTGGTAACTTTGTAATAACAACCCAACACACACATTTGCATAGTTCATTTTCGCACATCACTATGAGGTATTATTTTTTTTCTGTGTTGACTTTTTTTTTTAGTTTTACAAATAAATGTTCCATTTTCAAAGCACTAAAATTCTCGTTTTAATAACAGTATTTGGGTTTTTTTTTTTAAACATTTTTAGGCATACAGGAGGGTTTGCAATGGTTTATGGAATACTACTGATTTGTTATTGATGAATTTCGTGGTTAAGTACACGCTTTTAAGGCAGAACTGGTGCCATGATGTTTTGGTGGGTATCTATTAATAACTACTCATTTGCCTCATTGATATAATTATATTTCTCTACAAATGAATTGCTAACAACTTGTGTATAAGTTCGGTTCATAACAGTGTTATAGTACCACACCTGACCTGATTATTTGGTTAGTTTTTTTGGTGGCTTTGAATGTGTATTTTATAATTATTTATATTTTTACGCAGGGTTTTTTAGTCTGTAACTCAATTAAGCTACTCACATCATTCTTAGAAATATGGGTTCCCAATTCTTGATCAAACTCGACAACGATTATCGGGAAAGTCGGGTGGGCATAAAGGAAAGCGACAGAAACGTCTCTTAGGGGAGTATGAAGGCAATATCCCAGTGTTATATGTTTGATGTTGTTGCCTGTTTGGTATGATGCTGCTGAATAAGCGCTTTCGGTATGTTTTATGTGAACCTAAACCTTTTATTGTGGATAATGTAATCAGATGTTAGGACATGTATGTTTAAATTACTTGTATGTGCTGTGCTGTAACACGTACATGACAGGCGTACATTCGTATAAGTATGGATGTAGGACATAGAACTCTAAATATTGTTTCCCTCCCAATACACTGTTTAGGTCCGTATGCAGTTATGTGGGCCTATTGAAGTTTTCATCGTTTATCAGGAATTATACGCAAGTTGTTAACGATTCATTTGTAGAGAAATATAATTATATCAATTAGGAAAATGAGTAGTTATTAACAGATTCTATTATAGTGAAAATTTCATACCTTGATCATTCCTTTTTATTCGTTTCGCGTGTAGTACATCAGTAGCCATTACTTCCCACGTCTTCTCGTAAACAAATTCTGGCCGAGACATGCAATCTGTCAGAATAAGTATGACATAAAATTTCCGTAGGTAGTTTCCGGTTCCCCATAGGCTGGCTTCTAACAACCCGTCAATGTATTCTTTATCATCTTCCAGTAGACCTCGTGCCTGGCATGCCTCTTTGTATGTGTTGTACGTAACACCTTCATATTTTTTAAAATCGATCCAATCCTGTGCGCCCGGGACTTTGTTAATTAGGACCCGCAAGTAGAATAGCTCCCCGGTTGATGGTGATACGTGATGCACACGTCCAATGGACGTGCCTCTTTGTCTTTTTTCCCAGACCCTATCCTCTTGCTTCCATACATAGTGTTGTGGAAATTCGTGGTAAAGTAGAGCCCTTGCTTCTACATTAGTTTCGTTTGTTTTCATCCACTGTATGAATTTCGTGTCATTTATGGATGCCTTATCCAACGTACAATCAATGCTTTCTGAAGCATCAAATATGACCGATTGTTCGCCTTCTAAATGAAACGGCAGCCGCTCAACCGGAGGGAATTTGTAATGAATGTCAAATTTGTAAATCCTCCACGCTGCTTCACAAGCCAAAAGATATCTACAATCGTAGTAATCGCTGACTTCGTCCATCTCTTGGTCTTCTACAACCGCTGTAGCCCTATCTGGACCCTTGTTTATATATTTGAAAAGGTATTTTATAGAACCCATATGGTTGCACCACTCCACGTTAATATGCGATTGGTACCGCCTTAGCAACCCTGGGTTGTAAGGGACCACGTATCCGTTGTGTAATTCTGAACCACTTTTAGTTACTGTACAATCGTCGTTCCTCCTTTTATAAAGAGCGTAACCACTCTCATCTATGACTGTTGAATCGTTAAACTCTTTGGGGAATTTCTTTGTACATTTGTTTTTAACCATGCACGGACAGGTAGGGCGCTGTGGGCCACATGGTCCATGCATCATATGATCGGTAACGATCTCGTATAGTTCAGGATCTTCATTTTTATCAAGTATTTCTGCTGAAATAAAATGATCAATGTGGCGCGTTGTCTTGATTTTATCACGTTCTTCCAGAAAAAGCAGAATATGGGCATGTGGTAGGCCTCTTTTTTGAAACTCGATAGTATAAACAGCTGTAATAGGTTCATAATGGTAAGCATGACATACAATTAATAATAATGAATTAAATTACTTTGTATTTGTTAATAAATGTATAATGATTATACCTGCTTTCAAATGTCCAAAATAATGCCGGTCTTTAAAATCCCTCATTAAAGAGTCCAGTTTTTGTTTAAAGACTCTTGTTATGGCGTCAGGTCTGTCTTCAGGCTTCAACCCCCTCTTTGCGACAAAGCGTGCAATTTCCGGCCAGTTTGGGTTGCACGTAAACGTTATAAACAGGTCAGGATATCCGTAAACCTTGCATATTGTCATGGCATCTAAATAATTTTGCATCATGTATCTTGGACTTCCAGTGAATGGTGATGGTAAAATAACCTTTTTCCCTCGTAACATGACCCCAGAATCTTCCTGCTCTGCCAATTTCGCAAGTTTAGAATAAGTTTCACTTCTCAAATCCTTCTGTTGTTTTTTAATATACGACATTCTTTCAGATTCTACCATAGTGTATGCGTCAACAATAAATTGTTGGCATAGTCTCCTTGCATTGAGTATCATCGAGAAAACACCCGTCCTTTCCTGCAGCCGATACGCAAAATACTCCCTCATTGTTACCCTTGTTCTCTTATTTGTTGGTGTATGATCAGTGACACCAACGTGGTATATATCTGTCCAATAACCATCTTCTGCGTAAGGGAATAACAATGGGTAGTGCAATGCTAGATATGAAGGGTGCAATTCACTTATTCTTTTAATACCTCCCTCCTGTGGGTGTAAAATGGTGTCTCTTTTATTAGTTGTTGTGTCAAAATCCCCAACTATTAGACCCCCAATTTCATCAGCCGTGGGTAGATTATAGTTTCGACCATCACGTTCTCTTGTACCGATAAGGCGTAATCTGAACCTTGTTTCATCATGTCTCCTAACCAACTGTTCTCCAGCCATTCTGAACTAACTAACTAATGGATTGATGGTATCCAGCATGTCGCGCAAATCAACAGTCAGTTGGTGGTCTACGATATAGCCATTTGATGTTGCTGCGCCATCGTCAGGGCTGTATAAAACGAATATAATTATACTAATATAGTGTTGCTTATCTAAGAATAAATGAACAACATACATGTACTGATGTAATAATTATTGGTGGCATACCTGACCGAGTTAATCCTGTTTTGTATTTCGTTCTGCGGGTCATATATATATAGTTTCGCAAAAACAGGTGGTCTATCGCCCTCAGGCAAGAGGCTTCCCATCATGTGGTAATTTTCTCCCTGGATCCTGTAACAATATGCTCCATATCCCTGGTTAACAGACGTATCCTGTTTTGCACCCATGGATGTGAATGAAAACATTGAATTGTATCGCCTAATGTTATCAACGAAATCCTTGCTCTTTGGATGTTCACCATTCATAAGCTGTGCTAACAATTGTGGTGGATTCTTAACTTCTGTTCCTAATTTCACCTTGCCTTTAGCACAACATATAGAGTATGATCCAGTGCCTGAAGATGTCGACCCCACCGTAGATTCAGCATGCCACAACAGTGCGGCGCAGGATTCACACGTGTAAATAGGATCTCCATGGTCAAGATAATCTGAGAATAGACAATTGGTTAACTAAATTTTAAAGGAAAAAAGAAAAAAATATCATTTTTTTTTTGGCACAAATGTTGTTTTTGGTAGGGAACTGCCTAATCACTGTACCATTAGATATTCCTTTAAATATACTTTTCTGTCTAGCGTGAATATCTGCTGAGGTGGCATTATGTAAACCGGCGCGCCTAGGGATTTTTTTCATAGGTGTTACTATTTTGTCCTGCAGCCACTGTGATTTGCATTTCGAAGTGTGCACACCAGAGTGGATGGTTCCAAGGTACATGGGCTCTTTATGGATTGCTGCAGCAAAAGTGAATGAATAACATATAATGATTAAAATGTTTATTAACCACTTGTTCAACAAATGGTAACCGTATTACGTGTTCTGGTCGGGTCTTTGAATGGACGCCCTCTTGGTCTCTTTGCTGGTGTTGGATGTTCACAGCTTGTTTGTTGGTTGATTCCTTTTCCCGTGCTTGTTTTGGTCTGAGAAGGTGTGCGAGTTGGCCGGACACTTAAGCTTCCGACATCTGTTGGAAAATGAAGAAATATTATTATAACTGATTGATCGTTGTTGTAGGCAAACATAGTCTGTAATTATCATGCTGCGTAGTTTCTATAATGGAATTACCTCTTTGGACTGGGTATATTGGTGGTCGTCCACCAGGTCGTATGGGTTCCACAATTTTCATATACGATGTGTTACTTGTAAGTTCATCCTTCTTTTGTGGTCTTCCACTTGGTCGTATTGCTAAATCATCTGATACAGTTGCCAATATTAATCATACTATAATTACATTGTAAATTTTCCATTGTTGTATAGCATATTAAACTGTTGTACAAAAGGTTTTTAGATTGTTTTTTTTTTTTTTATGTGAAGTCAGTGTTTATTAATGGTGTCAACGTCCAATAATCTATGACGACTCTGCTTTTAAATTTAATCAAAATTAGCTATAGTCAAGTTACATGCATAGTTGATTGTATCAACATATTTGAGAGTAAAGACTTGTCAAACTATAAGTTCCCTGTAGGCAAATCAAGTATAAATATCATGGTGCGTAGTTTCAAACAATTTACTTACCTGTTTGGACTGGGTATATCGGTGGTCGCCCCGTCGGTCGAATGGGTTCTACACTTTGTATACGGGATGTGCTACCTGTTATTCTATGTGTTTTTTGTGGTCTACCACTGGATCGGATTGCCAGATCATCTGATACAGCTACCATCTTAATAACACTACTTGTATATTGTAAACTTGGTAGTGTTGTATAGTATGTCAAAGTGTTGTGGAAAAGGTTTGCAAATGTTTAGTTGTTTTTGAAGTGAAATAAGTGTTTATTAATGGTTGAAAAGTATCATATTGCATAACTATATTTATCTAATACTATATAGTAGCATATATGCTAACAAAATATTAATATTTACATGTAACACACGAATTGTGGTATTTTAATTTAAATATTTGTTTATACTCGGGAATGATTAATTATAAGAACTTTTATGGAAACAAAATATTATCTTTAGGAATTTCATAATCTTTATTTAAATATTGCTCCTATCACATACTTGAAGCATAAGATAATTACTGAGTTTTAAGTATCTTTAAATGTGATGTCGTCTATAAATAACAGAACAAAAGGCAAAGGATAACCATCTTTGAGAAATCATTTTCAATGGCGCCATTCCAGGTTTTAGAGGAGCTAAGCAATCTATCTGGATCGTCCAAACTACATGACTGTATGCGTGTTTGGTTTGTGCAACAGGCATGTGAAGAAGCCGCATGTGCAGAATTGATTCACACTTGTTGCGAGCATCTAAGGAGGGTTATAGCAAAGAACCGAGTAATGATAGTTGACATGGAAACATTAGGACCTTGTGGTGTCGCATTGGACTCACTTGATGCATTGAAGAAAACTCAAGAGAGACATCGGGTATTGCTCGAATTGATGGGAGAATTGTTTGCCCAAACAAAAGATGCAGTGCGGGAGGAAGAATCCAACGCAATGAAGATGAATCTTTTTAATTAAGTTGTTTTATTAGTTTTTTCGTATACAATGTTCAATTATTCCATTAGGTTAATCTGTTTGATGAACAGTTTAAACTACGCAAACCAACCACATCAATAAGTTTATTTACTAATTATCTGTAGTGTTGTCTTTGCCTCCTTGCGTATTTTTTTCGACAGAATCATCAAATTCAACAACAACGACATATGACCAGTACAAACTGGTATCCAAAACTTGTATATTGTGTGTTTCTATTCATCAACCTGCTATTACTTTAGTAGGGCAAATTCTTATAGCAGTACAAATTCTTCTAGCAATACAAATCGTGTGCACAGTACAAAGGCACAACTTACATAATTACAAAGTGCAAATTCTTCAAGCAGTGCAAACTGTGTGGGCATACAACCACAATTGATAGTTACTGTGACATGAATACTTTTTAAAATCTTAAATGCAAGCTTTATTATTCAAATAACCAAAACAACAATCCAAATAACATCATGAATCTTAAAGTAAATAAAATATTAAGGAATAACCCGACTATTCTCAATATCCTTGAAAATATCAGCAACATTCTGTTGTCACCAAACAATAGAGTGTTAATAATTCCAAATTTATTTGAAAATAACATAGACAAAATAAAAAATTTCACTACTAAAGTTCCATTTTTTTCATGATGTTGTTTATCCTTTCTTGGTACTCCAATATTTTTCCGCGTCGGTGATCAATATCTTCTTTACACGCTACTATTTTTTGTTCGTCAACTATGATTTCTGCTTCCAACGATGTTATATGTCGTCTAAGCTGATCAACATAACGCATAGGTAGAAAATACCTTACAGCCCCTTGGTCACTTTTTGAATTCGATGATAGATGCTTTGGTGGGGAATTACTTCTCAAACTTTTTTCTGGTAACTTTGATGGGGGAAAAAACAAACGGCCCATGGTTTCTTTGAGTTTGTTACTAAATGAAAGTGTGAAAATATTGTAGATGTTATATCGTTTGTGAGATTGAATTATTATTTATAGATGATGGAAAATATAAAAGATTTAGTTTGGATGATAAGTATATACTATAGTAAGAGATATATTTAAATCTTTCATAGTAAATCTTTCATAGCATGTATAGTAACAGATATATTTATAGATGATAAGTATATACTAAATCTTTCATAGCATGTATATTTGAACCGAATATGCTAAGAGATATACTTAATTTATAGTAAGAGATATATGTAATTTATAGAAAAAATAATTTAGATGATAAGTATAGAATGTATATATTTTTAAAAGGTATAATTAATTTATAAAAGATTTAGTTTGGATGATAAGTATATACTATATTTTTGAATAAATATCAAAAATTAATAGGTGGTGATTACCTAATTAATTGAAAATTGGTGTCATTTGTTGTTGTAACGGTTTGTAGTCGTTGGGTTTGATTTTTTATCGTAATGTCTCTTTAATTTTTTATTTACTTTGGTTGTGGTTGTCATTATTGTTGTATTCACCCTCCTTTACGGTTTTACACGTATTATTTATGTGTCTTAATAAAAGAATTATTAAATTTAGATGGTTTAATCAATTGGTATATTTAACCTGAATGCTTAGAAGCTTTGTGGATTCAATATACATATTTTTTTAAATGATATGAAATATTAATGTATAATAAGTAATAAAATAGGCGAAACACATCAAATCCAGCATCAAATGACAAAAGAAATTCAAATCAAACTAATTCATCAACTATTTAAACTGAAAGAAAAGCAGTCTGTGAACAACGACTTCTAAGATGACGATGAAATCTCAATCTTCATCGCTGAAAAAGTTTAGATCCACAAGGTAGTCATCGGTCACCTCATGACCCATCTTGCGCAGTTCGTCAATCAAGGCTTCTGTTTTCATGAGTTTCTTTTGGACGCCATTGAGGACCTGTTGAGACTCTTGAGGATCTCCAACATTTAACTTTAGCCAGTTTAGGAAAATAGATTCGTCTAGCTCTTCTATTAAGTCAACGATAAATGGAATTATAAAGTTAGCATGAAAACGTAAATTTATTTTAAAAAAAATTAGAAAACTTATACGCCATACCTTTATTACTTTGAGAAGGTCCACCTTCTTCAAAGACCGATGCAAGAAATATCAATGCATCATCGACCTTAGTGCTTGGCTCTCTACTGTCTTGATCACGCACCCTACCTTCTGTCTTAAGATCTGCAACAGGTTTTCGTGCATGAGCAACCTTTGGTTCTGTCACGGGGATTTGTGCAGGAATGGCTTGATCTTCGCACCCTGAATCAGTGTGTGGCGTGGGTGAGGCTGAACCTTGAAAGATTTTAGGGTTGTGTGATGCCATGGAAGAATATATGTGATGATACATTATTTACCATTTTATTTAATATATAATATATATATTAGTATAGATATAATATGTATATATATGTATATAATATATATTAACATATATATATTATATATATATATATATATTATATATATATATATGTATATATATATATGTATAATATATATATATATATATATATATATATATATATATATATATATATATATATATATATATCCAGTTACTAAAAGCTGGTTATCATTGGGCCTTTTCTTTTGGGTCAAAATCTGTTATATTCGTATTTAATGAAACACATATATACATAGATAGATATAGATATATTTAGACTACGTGTATCATAGTAAAATCTTTAGAGGTAATTGAGTTTATAATTCACCAACTTAAAAAATGTAACAAATATTCATAGTAATAAAGTATTATTAGTTGAATGACAATAAAGATGGACAAACTATATAGGATAAAAGTCTTAAAAACTGAATCTATGGAAAATCAAGCTATGCGTCATCATATTTCATCCTCGCTATCATCATCGGTACTTGTTTCATGACCAGTCGAGCTGTCGTTAATAAAGCTACTCATATCATCGGTACCAGAATCATAGCTGACACTATACGCGTTTGAATCAACTTCCCATGCTTCTTCATCAAGATTTCTGTTGCAAATATTTTGACCATTAACTATCCCGTCGATATCAGGCATATCGTTCCACATGTCAGCGTCGACTATGTCAGCCTCATCCAGTGCTGTGTATTTGGAATTGCCTGCTTAAGTACAAAAAAACATAAACAAACAAATACCAAAAAACTACATACTCCTACATCTGTGATGCTATTATAAATATGTATGTCGCGTGCTTTACCATTAACATCAGTATAAGCCTCATCGACAGATGTATACTGTGAATCACCTATTCAGAATTCCAGATACAAAATTTCATAAGTAAAATATAACTTTTAATCTAACAGGTATTTAGTAATCTACAAATAAAAGTAACTATATAATTGGTTTCCAAGAAACAACCTGTAGAGGAGTCTTCAATGATAAGCTCGTCAAGGATAGTATATCTGGGTTTATAATCTTTTAGAGGGTAAAACGGATCAGGAAGTTCATCGATGTTCACCCAAACCCCATCCTCAGAATTGCCTTTATTTTTTTCAAAATCGTCATCTGTATCCTCATCAATCAACATATACTTTTTACGATCTGTGCTGCGTGTTGGATGTGCTTCTTTAGATCCTTCTCTTATAACATTTCCAGCATCATCAGACTTGTGGGTTTAAGGTACACATCATAAAAAAACATGTTGTAAGTTTCAATATATTTATGTGTAAAAAAATAAATAGGCTATTGCAGTCGTAACTCATACCATTATATCTTCATCATGAATGTAATTGGTATCCCTTTTCACCAATCCAACGGCCTCCTAGGATTAAAGTACACATGTCAGAACACATTGTAATGCATAATGTAACAACACAAAGAAACAATTTAGGATATAACCTTAACAAAAGTGGTGTCTATAGATGTGTTTTTCTTCACCAATCTACGCCGTTTAATTGCTTGAAAAACAGGCTGAGAAAAAAAAAACAAAAAAAAAAAAAAACAAAACAAATGTTTAAGTGGTTAATTCCATTAAAAATACTTGCTAAGTAAGAATATATCAAGTTGATAATAAAACTACTCGGACATGTTATTAAAGATACCTTTTCATCGTCTGATATATGTATAATTGGCATGTCCTTGGTTGGAGGTGGAGGATCATGTTTTTTAACCATATCAGCATGGCTAGGCTGTAATTATGAGGAACATAATCAGATATTTTATTTCATATATAATTTAAATGAATACTTAAGTTATATATTATACCTCTTCATCGTCTGATAAAATAATAAATGGTATATCCTTATTCAGCGAAGTTTTACTTGGATATGGAGAATCATGATTTTTTTTTGATTAACCTGCTAAAGTTTTATTGATCAGAATGATTTAAACTTACATGGTAACAAATAAAGCATACGTAACTTGTAAGTATATACCTTGTTTGATCGTTTATACGACATTGTGTTTACCTCTCGTCACCAATATATTATCGAAAGTATATGCACAGCAGCTAACACATGGTTTAATTTATAGAGTTGGAAGATGATCATTAATTGTTACAGTTTTAATATAGATAAAGTTTGTGACTATATTTAAAACATATTATGCTCTAAATATAAACGTTTTCTTTTTAAAAAAATCTATATTGGGTGCTTATCCTAAATATATATATGATTTTATTATCATCTCTTAATAAGTGCAACTCAATTGATCTTAGCAAGTAATATAACTTTTTGGTTTTGGTTTGGGCCGATTATTTTTACTTTTTTATTTTGGGTGTTTATACTAAATACATGTATGATCTAATTTCTATATTTTTATAAGTATAATTTGGTTACTTTTCTAAATGAATATGGTTTTTACTATAGTTAAAGATTATGACTATATTATACAAAAAATATGCTTTTATATTTTATATTCTACAAATTAAGATGTACATAAAAAACGTGAATCATTATAATTTGCTTAATTTTTTGAATGAATGTGTTGAACATGCATCTACTTAACATATTGTTGGGATATTTTTGTTATACAATGTATTTTAAATGTATTAATTTAATAGACGATTTTTTTCTGATAGTTGTGGTTAGGTTGCATATATCTACAGCTGTATAAACATGTAACATAACATATTCATTCCATTATATTAAATTTTAAACAAACAAAGACAACATGAAATTAAAGGTCTTCTGATGAGAATGACAGATGAACTTGATCATAAGAATAAACTTCGAGATTTTGTTTCTTCCTCCTTGGTCTCCTAAAAGGACTAAATTCTCTCAAAAACTGCTTATATTTTCTTCTTTGTTCCCTTAGTCTTGCCTCTTCATCCTTAATTTGCTCCCACTTCCTTTTTTTAATGGTTGATCTTTCTGAAACCATCCAATCATAGATAGACTCAATGCTTTCTTCCACCTCTTCACTACGGTTACATTGTACCTCATCTACATGGATATTCAGGCCATTTTTTAAACATGCACATAACTTCTCAAAACTGTATTTCAGAAAAAACTAATATATGTTTACTTACCTTTGTTTTCATGCGTTTTTTTCACTTTGCTTGCTGCAACATCATTCAACCTGGTGTAACCATGCTGTTAGCATTCGTTATTTTGTGAAATACATGAAATCTTAACATAGATTAGTTATACAGTTAGTAGGTTTACCTTGGATTATTCACAACTGTGATCTCTTGTATCTCATTATCCCTTTCTCTGTCAATAGTGGAAGCCATTTTCATATTCCTGCAAAACAGATGAGGCGTGCTTAGAGCAGGAGTATTTTTTTTTTTTTTTTTACTTTGATAATGTGTATGGAAGTTGGAATGGATTATTATTTAAACGCATTTAACCACAAAGTTGGGGAAGGTAAAAAGTCAATAATTAATTTGCATTTTATTTTTGGATACACATATCTCTTTTAAAAATATATGGATATGTTTTTTGTTTATATTTTGAAAGAAATTTTCGGATTGCTATTAACAGTTGGTTTATTTTTAACCATGTAAAATACATCTTCTTTACACGTTTTCATAGTTAACAAAAATTTTAAAATATTCAATTAAATTTGCATACAAAGTGGATACATACCTTCTTTAGGCCTTATCACATTTGATTTAATTTTTAAACTGTTTACAACTTAATTCGTGTATAAGTTGCATAATTTTTTGTTTATCATATTTGATAAAGGGTTACACTATACTGCAAATGATATGAGTTGCTTTTTAAAATTGAAATTTTTTTAAACTTATTATGAAAACCCAAACGGCAATTCTTTGACAATGCATATTTTTTCCAATACCTCATTTATGTAGTAAGCTGATATATACATCAAATATATGTACTTTAAGTCTGACCCAAACATTCCGTGTTCCTATAGTGACCCGTTCCAAAGTATTTTATGTGTAGCCACCTGCTGTACAATATTTACCCACCTTATTGCCGCAGTAGCCTAATTTGAACACACTTAATTTCTGCAGTTGGCTTATCGAATCACACTCTGTTACACTATACTGCAAATGATATGAGTTGCTTTTTAAAATTGAAATTTGTTTAAACTTATTATGAAAACCCAAACGGCAATTCTTTGACAATGCATATTTTTTCCAATACCTCATTTATGTAGTAAGCTGATATATACATCAGATATATGTACTTTAAGTCTGACCCAAACATTCCGTGTTCCTATAGTGACCCGTTCCAAAGTATTTTATGTGTAGCCACCTGCTGTACAATATTTACCCACCTTATTGCCGCAGTAGCCTAATTTGAACACACTTAATTTCTGTAGTTGGCTTATCGAATCATACTCCTCACTAATGTAATGACCTGATCCCAACACATCTTATTCTTAACTATAGTATTCTGATCCAAGCACGCCCTATTCTTCACTCTGTAGCAGGCTGATCCAAACATATCTCAATTATACAACAACCTGATATACGTGTTAAGTGCACCTAATACTTTAGAAGCTCTCAAAGCAACTTACTATTATATAAAATGAAATGGGTACATAGAGTTGGTTAACAACGTAATGACCATGGTTTGGCTTTGATGTGCAATTGTGCATATAAAAAACACTAAGTTAACTTTGATATTACCTCAGGCAATACTTTACTTATATTATGCAGAACTTAACCCATGCCCAATGACTTAGAACTAACTTACATAAACTCCATGACCATTTAGTATACATGTCGAGTAACTATGGGATAGTCTATGGTCTCAATAATCCAAAGAAAACCTATTCCAACCACCCAAAAGGTAATTGCCATACACTAAAAGTGAATAAAAAAGATATTAATAAGAATATTCACAACAATAATAAATTCCAAATGTTGTGTTGTGAAAAATAATATCAGCATCCATAACAATCATAAAATGTAAAGGTTTTGGCGGAAAAAAATGATACGAATATTCATAACAATAATTACTTGTAAACGGTAACTAAATTGTTCACACGTATTTAAAAATTGAATCGCGCATCAACCATCGTTATGCTCGTCTTGCCCAACCCCCCTAGTGTTGATATAGGAGGGTATTTATTACATGAATACAAAGCTAACTTAGCACAAATGTCTAAACTAGTCCTTGTACTTTAGATGCTATTACAATTCCCACATATGACAAAACTTTAAAGCTAAAAATCTCTCCCTAAAGTGAAGTCATATGGAATTGCTTACAATGTTCCCTACAAGTAAAATATAAACAGTAAGTACAGAGAATAATCTTCAAACTTCATTACTTCGTTCAGCTTGCAAAATCTTCTCAGCTTTTATTTCTTTACTTGCAGACGAACCATGTGAGCAAATCTAATTAGGGTTTAATTCAGAGTGCCCTGAGTGCTCTCCCCCAAACTGACAACCTCTCTGATGATTGTCCTGTATCTGAAGTCCGTTCAGGGGAATACATTATCAACATCTTCATCTCACCAAATGCATCCCAGTTATTTTTCCCATGAGAGATCATCCCGTACATTTCACATTATCAGAAACAATATCAACACAAGCATGTTGGGTCATGTAAAACCCAAGAATGCTTCGAACATGATTTGGACACAAATTAACTAAGTGTTAACTTAAACCGAGAACAATTCAAGTCACTGAGAGAACAGCCTCTCAGTGAGTCATCTTCAGGATGCTTAAGGCGAATTCAAGAAGAAGGATTCACTACTCAGGAAGGCGGTACTCCCTGAGTAGGACTTAAGCCAAAGAAGAAGATGATGGTTTCAGTGAGTATTGGATAAGAGCTCACTGAACCCCAGTCTCCTCAACCAACAAAGTGATTGAATGACTGAGGAACCAACGCCTGAAGAAAAGGCGGGAACAATAGGGAAAAGATCTGAGAAGATAAGAGTGTAAACCCAACACTCTTCTCTTGTCAGACTCTACCTTCCCTATTGCGGCTAAAAGTCATGGAGTGTCAGCCAACAACTCCCAAAGACTTATTTAGCCCTTTCCTATTGGTTCTTGGAAATGACAATTACTATTTGTAATTGTCAGACACGCAACCTCAACAACTTGTATTATATTTAATCACTTATACTTAGAATACTTGTGTATAAATAGATCAACTGTGAGAGAAGTTAAGGTGTGCTTTGTATAATTAAAGTCTTGAACTTTTACAAAGAAACTTCTCTCCTACAAAGAGTATACAACTCACTGAGATAGCTCAGTGGGTATATTGTTACCACTCAAGCAAAGCTTGAGTTTCGATAGGAGACACCCCATACCCTTGTCTATTCAATCCCAAGTGTTTGTTCCGCAAAACACTTGGGTATAGATTCTTGGAATTATTTCTAATAAGAATTTAAACGTTGAAAAATATTGTTGTTTTTACATTCACGTTTTATAACTGTTAGAATAATCCTTAAACATTGTATTAGTCATTAACACTAATAGATTAACTTTCTAGTTAATTCTAATCGTGTAAAGGGACCAACAGAAACAATATCAACACAAGCATTTTCAGACAAAGATTTCTCTTGCATTAAACAAACAGATTCATTACATGCATTCAAAACACTGGTCTGTTCATTACATCCAGATGATATTTGTTCCTTATTTGAAAGCTTTAAATTCCTAGGGTGTTCTTCTACTTCCTTGCATTCACTTTCAGAGACAGGCGATACTCTAGATTTCTTGATAGTGCTCCTAGGCTTGCGTCTGCTCCTAGTGGTGCTTTCTAATCCTGTAGAAGGTAAGGCACACTCATGAGAATTTATGATGTTGTCCTGTGATGTTGTAGCATTCCTAGATTCATTTGGATTATCTTGCATACTTTTGTCTAACGCCCTAGATGTTTTAGGTGTAGAGGTAGACGCAGTAGTGAGACTAATCCTATAAAGGCCAGGCGCTATTACATTAGTGTTCTTGACAACAGCTTTCTCTTTTTGTTTCTCACTGGGCAAGGGAGTTGTTGGTGCTATACCCGTAGTTTCCTTTCCCTTCCCTTTTTGACATTCAAGTTGAGACTTCAAAAGATCAATTTGTTCTTTCAACTGTTTGTAAGAACGCTCATACGACAGTTTGTCATACTTGCATTCTTCCTTTTTCTTATCAAGTTGTTTAAAATATGTGACATTTTGCTTTTCAATCTTAAAAAGTGCCTTTTCATATTTTGAAACAATTTCAGAAGTCTCAGCTCGAAGTCTTTCATCATCCTCAACAGGATATGTTTGGAAAATAATAGACATGATATCGGTCGATAGAGCTTCGAAGGAGAGAGAGTCATTTTGCTTTTCCAAAACTTTTATGTGTTCCAAGTATTCATTAGCTTCCTTCACTAAGGATTTGTGGTCCTTAACAAATTTTGCTGACTCTTTCAAAAGATTATGTTCCACATTTTGAACAACCACATAGATTGCACGAATATGTGGATTAATTTCCCTTTCAAAAATCCTTTTTAGTTCATCCTGAACACCTGGAAACCATTCCATCTTTTGGCTGTTTGTTTTGGAAGCCACAATACTTTGAAGTTTTTCAATTCTCTGTTTAAGATCGACCAAATATAGTCTAGCTGCACTTGAGTCATAAGTGTTTTTAGATGCCATTTGTTCGATGTTAGACAGATGTTTTGAAGCAAATATTCGTTTTGTGACAGCCACAGGTTGTTTAAAAAACAATGGTGACTCTTTTTGAACCAAATGAATGCCTGAATCTGCATTAAGTTTGTTATAATCAATTGGTTTAATTTCCAGGTTCATTTGTTTCATTTTGACACGTCTCTTTTCAGTAAGCTCAATCGTTCCATCCGAATCATAAATCACAATCGGATCATGTTTATCATTTAGCACACTACCATTATATAACACATTCTGTACACTCTGAGCTTTCTTGAGATAATAAGGGTTTTCACAACCGATAGCCGTTTTCTTTAATGTATGTAAAATTGGGTTTTTATCATTTATTAACAAATTAATCGTTTGTGCAGAATGACCCATTTTTACAAGTAAATCTTCCAACTTTGCAATGGTTTCCTTTTTGTCATTGATCTCTTTAAGAAGATCCTTTTCATGTTTTGAAAACCTTTCATTCAACTCCTTCTTTTCTTTTTCAAGATTGGAATAAGTTGATTTTTGTTTTGAAAGCTGGTTGGTTAGTTCAGAAATTTCCTTGTTAAGAGATTTGATTTGGTTATTCAAATTAACATCTAGAGTGTCAAATTTGATTTGTAAACGTTTCTCTCTTAACTCAGAATCTTTTAAGCTATCCTCAAGTTCTGACTGTTTTTTGTTATGAAAATCATAAGCTCTTGCATTCACCTTATAACTCTCAAGCTCAGTGGTCAATTTTTCATTAGCGGACTTTACATCGCGATTGATCTTTTTGATCTTTTTGGCTTCTGAGAGACTCGCTCTAGAACCCGTGCTTAACCCGATGACTTCTGGACATATCAGTTCGGGACTCGCACCTCAAGGAGCTCAATCAATTCATGACGAACAACCCACAACTCAAGAATTGGATAATTTCTTCGAGTTTATGTACGATGAATACTATGGTGGCGCTTCGAAAAATGCATCTAACCAACATTCCGCTGCACCCACTCAACCTCAACCACAACCACCACCTCCACCAAATCCAGATGCATCCATAACATTCAAAGCTAGCGCACCAACTCCCTCAACATCAACATCATCTATATTTACTCCAGCAACTCCATTCATTGAAATTGTTCTACCAAGAATTGATGAGCAAGAACAAAATAATGTTGTGTTAGACAATGAAGTCTTTGAAAACCCGTTTGGAACAGAATCTGGTGAATCATATTCCAGATTACATGAACCGACTAACACACATTTGTTCAGTCCAAGGTACCCTTCAACACTACAGTGGACAAAAGACCATCCGATTGAACAGGTTATTGGTGAACCCTCAAGACCAATTCAGACGAGAAAACAGCTAAACACCGATTGCGACATGTGCATCTATGTCTGCTCAGTCAGTCTCATAGAACCTAAGAACATTCGGGAAGCAATGGCAGATAATGCCTGGATTGAAGCGATGCAGGAAGAACTTCTTCAATTTCAAATCCATGACACCTGGGATTTAGTTCCAAGACCAATTGACAAACTAGTCATTGATCTTAAGTGGTTATGGAAAAACAAAAAGGATGAAGAAATGACTGTAATTCGCAACAAAGCTCGTCTGGTGGCAAAGGGATACAGACAGGAAGAAGGGATAGATTTTGAAGAGTCATTCACACCAGTTGTAAGGCTTGAAGCAGTTAGGATTTTCTTAGCTTATGCGGCTCACAAGAACATCACAGTTTATCAGATGGACATCAAGACAGCTTTCTTGAATGGAACTCTGAAAGAAGAAGTGTATGTGAGTCAGCCAGACGGATTCGTTGACAAAGATCATCCAGAATACGTTTACAAGCTAAAGAAAGCAATCTATGGTTTGAAACAAGCCCCACGGGCGTGGTATGACGAGTTATCATCTTTCTTGTTGTCAAATAATTTCACCAAAGGAACAATTGATCCAACCTTGTTTACAAGAAAATACAAAAATGATATTTTGATTGTTCAGATCTACGTGGACGACATCATATTTGGGTCCACTAATCCGCAACATTCAAAACATTTTGAAAATCTCATGAAAAGCAAATTCGAAATGTCCATGATGGGTGAATTAAAATTCTTTTTAGGTTTACAAATTCATCAATCCCCACGTGGTATTTTTCTTAATCAGGCTAAATACACAATTGAGATTTTGAAAAAACATGGAATGGACAATTGTGACTCTGTTGGTACTCCAATGGTCACTTCACCCAAGATAGGCACTGACCTAAATGGGAAAACCCATGGATATGAAGAAATATCAGAGTATGATTGGTTCTCTCATGTACTTAACTGCAAGCCGACCAGATATTCATTTTGCTGTTTGTTTACTTGCACGGTTTCAGGCAAGGCCTACCGAACTTCACCTCCAAGAGGTTAAACGGATCTTTCGATACCTTCGAAGAACCATTAACATGGGTCTTTGGTATCCGAAGGATTCGGAGTTTACACTAATAGCATTTTCAGATGCAGACCATGCCGGTTGCCAAGTTACAGCGAAAAGTACATCAGGCGGAGCGCAATTTCTGGGAGAAAAGCTAGTAGGCTGGTCCTCAAGGAAACAAGACTGCACTGCTTTATCACCAGCAGGGGAGAGAAATGTACGGGATGATCTCTCATGGGAAAAATAACTGGGATGCATTTGGTGAGATGAAGATGTTGATAATGTATTCCCCCGAACGGACTTCAGATACAGGACAATCATCAGAGAGGTTGTCAGTTTGGGGGAGAGCACTAATTATGGCATATTTCACACCAAAATCACCTATGAAATTATCGGACTGCACCTTCAAAATTACTACGTATAGCCGAAAAGATCCTGATCAAGATTCACAATCAAATGACAATGGTTAAATTATCAGTTGTGGCTACAAGGATGATGATTCATTATTACTTATTTGAAGTTGAAGTGGAATATCTCGGGTACGTGTACTTAGTATCTTGAAGATATCGGGGTTGGTTGGATGCATGATTCTTCGAGATCCTTGTTTGGGCACTCATGGGAATAGTGATTAAGTCTTGGGTTATCTAGTATTCATAGGTCAAGGGGTGGATGGACGAAGACCTAGTTAACTATCACTTAAATGAGATACGTTGTAGTACTCAGTGTCACACAAAGATGTGGGTAATTCAAGAGAGGTTCATATACAGTTAAGGAAGGATGGATGGGTATATGAAACGACCTAGGCTTTAAGGAGTTACGTTGTAGTGCTCAGTATAGGTTCTTAGTCACACTATCGTGCAAGTTTAAGTCACAAGTCTGGGTTATTTTATTTCAGTCTCAAGTTCATCATAGTGGGTTTTCTCCATCAGTAGTCACTACATGAAGCCGTTGTTTTGATACAGGAGGTTAGATTGGGTTTATCTACATCTTCTCATGGATTACAGGAAGTGCTTCCAGTTTGTATTTCACGTACACATCAGTATGCTGATTCCGATGAATCGTAACCAGCAGGGGAGAGAAATGTACGGGCTGATCTCTCATGGGAAAAATAACTGGGATGCATTTGGTGAGATGAAGATGTTGATAATGTATTCCCCCGAACGGACTTCAGATACAGGACAATCATCAGAGAGGTTGTCAGTTTGGGGGAGAGCACTCAGGGCACTCTGAATTAAACCCTAATTAGATTTGCTCACATGGTTCATCTGCAAGTAAAGAAATAAAAGTTGAGAAGATTCTGCAAGCTGAACGAAGTAATGAAGTTTGAAGATTATTCTCTGTACTTACTGTTTATATTTTACTTGTAGGGAACATTGTAAGCAATTCCCATATGACTTCACTTTGGGGAGAGATTGTTAGCTTTAAAGTTTTGTCATATGTGGGAATTGCAATAGCATCTAAAGTACAAGGACTAGTTTAGACATTTGTGCTAAGTTAGCTTTGTATTCATGTAATAAATACCCTCCTATGTCAACACTAGGAGGGTTGGGGATTCACTTGTAACATGAGGTGTGTGTGTTTTCTTTACTTCTCTCTTTAGAAAACATACACACCTCGGCAATCAATAAACCGATTATCCAATGTTTAACCTTTAGATCGTGTTTATCGTGTTTCCTCCACCTCCATACGTGAATCTTGCTCTTTACATTTAACATTAAAAGACTATTTTGCCCTTATGTACAAGTCACATGAGGGGCTTTAACAGTAAAATTTAACGAACGTTTGATCAAGGGACCATCAGTGTTAATAGTTTCAGAGTTAGGGACCGGGAATGCAAAAAGAAAGTCAAAGGACCAAACCTGAAAGTCAACCCAAACCACAAGGACCATCTTTGTAATTTACTCTTTTTAAAAGTATTTGATAATAGCAAATACTTATATCAAAATATTTATAATGTTGGTTACAATGTTTCTAACATACAACTTACTATTTGATATGTCCTATTAAATTGTAGATTTAATTACTTAAATAGACCAAAAGAAAGTTGATTTCGAGCCTATAGACTCTTGACTTATTTTCCCAATAGTAAGTTGATTTCCAGCCTATAGACTCTTGACTTTTTTTCCCAATAGTGGATTTGAGCAAAATTATAGTGAAGTCGAGCAAAAAATAAAAGTGAAGTCAAGCAAAAAAAATTCGTACAGTCGAGCAGTCTATATTTGAAACTTTTTCCAAACATAGAACATGGTCTGTGCAGTGTATATAAAATTTCTCTTTGTCTATTTATATCATTGGCTCTATATTATATTCAAATCATGAACGGGTCGAAACAACTAACTCGTTTAATAAACATGTTAAAGTTAGGATTGAACTTCTCGATCCGATTAACTAAACATGTCAAGTTTGAATTGAGATATTTGAACCCGCCAACTTACTAACCCAAACCCGTCAACCCGAACACGGCCTAAATTGCCACGCCTAATATAAACGTATGTACAAATGAGTAATGACAAACTTGCAATACTAGAAGAGAACCTCCTTAGTCAAATCCTAACAAATATTTTATTTTTGTTAATCCACAATTACAAATTAATTAAACCCCTTTACAAAAGGAGGAGTTTAGTTTTTTTTTTCATAACGATTATAAGCTCTTGAAAAATACAAGTCCATTTCCATACCTCCATCGTATCTTCACTAATCCACCAAACCTTCCCATTAAAACCTAAATCAATATCTTTACCCATCCCAATGTTAAATTACCAAACCACCCTGAACTCCATCTTAATCACTTGAGCAACTCCATAGAGCCCACCATATGACCAGCAGACTCACCACAGGCTCTAATCATATAGTAATTACTAGATGGCAAGGTAACAAGTTTTTCACCATCCACATCAGCGCCACGTCAGCTTTCTCTCTCCTCTCACTCCCCTTCACCTCACTTCACCATTTACTCGTCAAGGCAAACACATCTTCACTTTTCATTAAAATACCCACTTTATACAAATATACCCCCACTAAATACCCCACACACATCACACTCAAAATAAAAAATAATAAAACCTTAACCTTCTTGGTATATGTGTTCAGCGCGTGGATTTGGGTGGAGGGCAAGGGATTCATGCGTGAATTTGGATAGTGGTGAAGGAACCACTCTTCCTTGCCTACCGGTCTTACCTCCATGGTGGTTCATGTTGGTGGGACAGAAACCGAAAACAGTACTATTCATCCCTGTTGTTGTCATGTTGGAACACTCTGCTGTACAAGCTGGTACGGCCGCCTGTTCCAATGTTTCAACTTGTTTTTTCAAGAATTTCATGTAATGAACCGCTTCATCCAACATTGAAGCTGTATCCATCTTAGTACCACCCGGTACTAATCTTTGCAATATCCTAATCCTTTCGCTAATCCTTTCACGCCTATGTCTAGCCGCCACGCTTTGAGGGTCTTTTGATATCTTCACGTTACGTCTCTTTGGTGGTTTAACTGCTTCCGGATCTATCTGAACCGGCTGCAGAGCTGCCATGCGGAAGATCATCTCCCTCATGGCCTCAACTGAGTCCGGCTTTTGGTGCAACCAACTTGCACGAGGGAACTGTGATGGTGGTATCGCGGCGTGGTCTTGGCTAGGGTACATGAGTGATGATGGTCCATTGTAGTTAGCGGTGGAATTTTCGCTAGAGAAATTTAAATCCATGATAGATGAATCTGAAAGGTCTTGAAATGGGATTGAAAATGGGTCAGGAAGCTTATCAAGATCCATCATCATTGTCATCATGTCCATTTGGTTTTAAAGAATTAGGGTTATAAATTTCTGAAAAATAAGAGATATGATAGATAAATGCAATGGAATAGTGGATCGAGGAATGTGTCAGTGTGAGTGAAGGCTATATATAACAACTTGATACCCAAATATTATATTGTTTTAGGAAAACAACCAAATAAAATAGTTTAATTTGTACAATACATACATTCGCTATCTAGATTTAATCATTTAATTTCTTTCCCATATAGTATTATCTTTTTTATATAATAAAACAAAACCCCTAGTGGAGACTTTTTCATTTCAAAGAAATCAAATCATTCCTTATTAAGTAATAATTGAATTATTATTATTACTTTATTTTAAAGATATTTAATTAAAAAAATTAAATATTTCTTGATTCAGCAAAAAAATAATTAGAATTCGTTTGTTTTAGTAAATTGGGTAAAAAATAATATGTGTCAAAAGTGTAAAAAAATAAAACTTAAAACAGGCGGAGTAATTTACAAAACATTAAGGGGTTAAAATTAAAATTTTCAAGACAAAACCATCAAATAATCGAAAAAGCCTTAAACACAAGAAAAAAACCTCAATATCAAGCTTTAGTTTTTTATTTAGGGTTTTTTCCGATTATATTCCGATTTGTACAAGGTCTTCCACGGGTCAAAACCAGATCGATCTCATACAGGTGATTACATTGAATTTTAAAATTTATTAATTTTCCAAATTTATAACCCTTTGAACTTTTGATTAATTGTGGTTTGGTTTTGCTTTTACTTGAACAAGTCGAGTATATATATTATGATTTTTTTTTGTTAAATTCATGTCGTGTGTTCTATCAGATTTCTTATTCTTGGGATAATTTGTTTGATTATGAATTGATTGATTTTGTTTTGAAAAGTTTCTTTAGCACACCAACTGATATGCCCTTCCAACATTCATTCGACTACACAACCCAAAATACACTGAACAATCGATTGAAAACAACAATTAATCGAATAATTCGGTAAGATTTTAGGTTCAATGAATTTCAATTTCAATGTCTACTTCTATAGCAGTCATCAATCTTCTTAGACTCCTTTATAGGTTCTGTTTACTGAATGTTATTGCATATGCTTTATTAGGTTCGTATTTGAGTGTCATATGGCTGATCGGATGTGCTTTATTAATTTGGTCACCAACTGTTTTATGAATTGCTTCAATGAAGCTTTTTGTATAATATTGTAAATTTTGTGCTTATTACATGTTTGATAATAAAGGTGTGTAATGGTTTGTGTTTTCAGTGATTATTGCTTTCAAAGATGAAACAATGGTCTAAAAGAAATTGTCGTATTCGGAACCAATACTTAAAGATTTTATACCATTTAAAAAGAGTTGCTACGTTAATGAGGTTGTGCTTGATCAGAGTGATTATGCTATGGGTCATCGATGTGATCATGTAACAAGTTGAAATTATTCTATGATAGTGTGATACATTGACCTACAATATTGAAAAAACGGATCAAATATATAGATGAAAAGCCTCAGGTTTGTTGTGGTGTTTTACAAATATAGTTATGGAAAAACGGATCAAATATATTGATTTGTATGTTTTTTTTATTATGTGTTTTCTTTACAGGTTGTTGTGATACCCAGATAGCGATTTTGGCAGTTTCTTCACCACAACAAGTAACTTTTTGCATAAATTATGAATGTTTTTAAGAATGGAATACTAAATTTTGAGTACTCGCAAAATCCATGTTTAAGTTTAGTTAGTTTGTGTTTGATAACAGGTGTTTTGATGAAGTGCTCCATGATATTATCACTGAATTATAGTTGCTATTTGGATTACCATTAAGTTTAGTTAGTTTGGGTTTTTAATTTGTATTCGATGTAATTCAATTGGTTTTGTGATTTTAATTTAACTGGGTTATAAACTTCCTGGGATTCTTCATAATATTATCACTGAATTATAGTTGCTATTTGGATTACCATTAAAAAGTTTGAATTGATTCAACATAAATTACCAAACAATAACTAAACTGTCTATTAAAAAAAATTGTGATAATTGATCATTGTGGTTGTATCTGCAACATTAACCGGTTATATCTGCAGATGCTTAAGTGAGTGTTTTACATATAACACCACGTTAGTGTCTTAAGTACATATAGCCAGCATGGGCGGGTGAGAATATTTGGGTAACATGTTAAGATGGGTTCAGGTTGGGTTGACCCGTGAACGCCTTTTTTTCCATTTCCTAAATATTTGTAATGTCAATGTTGTCACAACCCGCATTTTCAGGATATTTTCCATATTCACTATTCATCTCGGGAAATTACTATTCATCAGTTACTATTCACTGATCACTATTCACATTTCACTATTCATCGTTTTCGGAGTCAATTTGAGATTCTGAGAAGCGTTCAGAAATTTTACTATTCACATGACACTATTCATTCCCGGAAGAATTCACTATTCATGGTTATCGTTCATCACTTCGTAAACTAGGTTTACGAGTGTTCAAAAATTCACGTAACCGGTTTGGTTTAGCTGTGAATTCATGCATTTCAGTTAAGAACACATCACGTAGACTAGAGGAGTCTGCATATCATCAGTTTCATCATCAGTTCAGTAGGTCATTCACGGACATGCAATATTTTAGTTTACGTATGGATATTTATATCATTAACGTTACCACTCAGTAATTTCTACTTATATTATACCAAATACTCTCGATAATGATCCTAGTATATTTTTTCTACTAAATTTAATAATATAGAGACGATATTATTAATTTAGTCGGTGTTTTTAAACCAATAGCTATAATTTTCGTTAGGAGCTTATAACTCCGTCAGTTTATGAAAATTCAACCCGATAATTATTCTAACACCCGATTCTTGTCAGGAATATATTTTTACAATTTATACAACTTCGTCGCATTTTATTTCGCTTCGTTATTATTTATTTCAAGACAACCCGGTACCCGATAACACCCAAAATGTACACATAATCAACTAACTGGTACAATATATGCAAATATCTTACTTTTGCCCAAAATTCTACCCAAAACCCACGCCCCCCTCCATGTGATGTCTTCCAATTTCTTTTCACTAGCCATACCTCATTAATGGGATATGTTTTTATTTTATTTCTACAACACATTTGTATAACAATTTATTAGCTACAAAGATCAACCTATCTCTCCTTTTTCTCTCTACATACCCACGGCAAGACTAGATCAAGAAGGAAGAACCATAAAATTTTTGAGTACAAGTAATTTACTAGTTCCCTATATGATCCTTGTTAAGGTTTTGCAATAAAAACCTCAAGGTTTTCATCCAAATCTCTTCAATCTCATCATACATTGTAAGTAACCTCAAGAACATTTATTTCTCATGTTTTCCTTTCATTTGATCTATATGATCATGCATTTTCATGGGGCTTTTGTTAAAAATGCAAGTTACATAAGTTAATGATACCATTTCTTTTTAAAACTATCTCAAATCACTAGATCTATAACTTTCACTATGATCCTCATGAATCACACTATATTTGGTGATGTTTAGGACCCCATGACCCTTTGAGAAGGTGTATGGTAGATCAAGAGTACTTGTGGAGTTGTGTGGAAGTAGTTTGATTAAGTTTTGGACTAGGAAAAATGTATTCTTAACCTATATATTTACCTACTGCCACGAATTTGATTTTCTGGAAAACTCAGAATTCTGTGAACTATTTTGGTCTTAATATTTAGAAAATACACTCAAAAACGAAAACGCGGGCACTTGAATCACTAAAATCCGACTTATAACGAAGAAGTTATGAATTATTTAAGTTACGCGACGAAAATTATATTTTTCTGAAAAATAGGTGCTGATTGCCGAACATTAAAGGGTAAAATGAGTCGTTAGCCGTGATCTAGTTGAGCCGAGACATTGAAAATATGTTAGTTTATGTTGAGACGAACGCGTGGACATAAAGAACGCTGAAAACGAGCTTGTAACGACCGAGATACGAATTTTTGAAGATCCGACGATATATACAAATTTGGACAGCCCACTTTTTATAAGAAAATAAAGTATAAAAACTAGTATTTTCATAACTTGAAACATTGATAGCCGATTATCTATGTGATCGCGACGCATATGACCGAAAATATATTAACACGACATTTAGATAAGGTTACAAGGATTTCAAAAACGTCGAGTTTGATCACTAACATTTAATGTGCACAATTTCGCGACTAGTTTTACACGGCCGGTTTAACATATTTTCACAAGTTGTAAAAAGTGTTATTTTGCGACGAAATTAATATATTTGCCTATATCACACCGAATATGGATCATGGAGTATCGTTTCAACATATTTACACGAAAAGTAGTATACGACTTAATGAGATGTTAAAAACGTATTTTTCGACAATAAATGATATTTTCAAAAGAAACGAGTGGTATCGTTAACATACGTAATTGCATGTGTAGCATCATTTCATTTCTTACATTAGATTCCATCATTCATATTAGGTCGCGGTTAGAGATCGTGCCTCATTTCAGTGTATTCACTTTTGTCATCGTAGCTATCGTACCAGGTGAGTTTCATAGCCCCTACTTTCGTAAGTTTTGAATAACTGTTTTGGGGGAGAATACATGCTCATTTTCATCCAAATGTATACATGATTTACTTGATTATGCCACTTGTTTCATCAAAGCATTACTTGCTCCACTTATGAATTTGTTATTCATCCGAATGTATTCACTAGTATTGCACTTAATTCTTATTACTCATGGACACAAGCACTTCAAACATTATGCATACTTAACCGAATGAACCGGCTCCACTACTATGTACATACATGACAAAATGAATGGGTCACATAACCGAATGTACGGGTATTATGACCGAATGAACGGGTCACATGACGAATGAACTGGTCACACAACCGAATGAATTGGTCACATCATCGAATGTATTGATCAACCAAATGTACTGTGAATCTTGTGGTCCACATATTACTTTTATTCACCAAACCAAAACTCATTTGGCAGTGGGTTGTAAACACACAGGTTGCAAGTCTTGTTATGGCCAAGGCTTGGGACTGAGTGGACTTACAATGCCTTTGCTGGGAAATCATTATTCAAAGGCATTACATTTTACAACAACTCTATGAACTCACCAACCTCGTGTTGACGTTTTAGCATGTATTTTCAGGTATTTAGCAAAGGCACGCTACTGGAGGCTTTGGCAGGGCATGGCATGGTCATAGAAGACTCTGATATTTATACAGGGACCGTTTCAAACTATATTTTAAGGGCCTAATTCCGCATCACTTTTAACAATGTAATATAACATTTTTGGTAAACAATGTTATTCTAAATGAATGAAATAAAAACCGTTCTTTGCACTTGTGTTGCGATACCAATTGAGTTGCACCCCAGCTACATGTATGCTTCCGCTGGACCCGATTCTGGGGGTGTGACAGATTGGTATCAGAGCCAGGTTATAGAGAACTGGGTGATTTTAAAACCTAGACTATAGCTACATTCACGAAAACTTAAACCTATGACCGTCACGTGCCTGCCTGCCAAGCTGATGCCTCATTTGTGGTTTGTTGCTGACATAATTGATGAGATTTGTATCTCATTATCAGATAGATTATACTCACTTATTCTAGTTGATTACCATACTTGTCTTCCATATTAGTATGCTTACATATCATATGCGTTTCATTGTTACGCCTTTTTCCTTGCGTAGTTTCATTATTCGACCTCGAGATTGGTCATTTGCATTAGTCTTTCAGAACATCTTTTCATATGTAAAGGACATGGTATTAGTATAACTGGGCTGAGTATTTCAAAATTCATGGAACCTCGGTAGAATATAGACTGGTCATCTATATTCGACCCGGGATAGTGGGACATAGGCTGACCACCTATATCCGACTCAGAAATGAATTTTGCAATACTGAGAATAGTTATAATAAAATTTTGTCCAGATCAATTCTCTACCCAATTTCCAAATGTTTCATTCATGTGTGCGTACTCAAACGTTGCAAGAACATTTCGCACCTACACCACTTCGGTTACCACTGATTGGAAGTGCGCCGATAAATCATTGCATCTCATGAACGTTCCCATTATGCACCATACATTTACATCACCGTACTCTCTTTCATCATTGTTATGTGAATTCCTCATCATTGTTATTTGACTTCCTCACCATTGGTCATATAGCGGTTGTTACAGTCATTTCCCTTCTCACCATCACTATCATTTCCTTTCCCCAGTCCCATATACAAGGATTAGACGACACTCTAGGGATTCCTAGGTTACTCATCACTCCCTACTCCCAATGTTAATAAGTGGATATTATCAAAGACCTTCTTAGGAAAGGCTTTCCATACCATCTATGAGGAGGATCCCTCGGTACATTAAGACCATTCAAAACTCAACAGAAATCTCAAAGTTTCACTAACCCATCCGAACCGCTATCACTGGCCTGATCGCCGAAATTCTATAATCTAGAAAGCATTGGCTTGACCGAATTACAAGATCCGTTATGGTACGAATGCTCACCAAGAAACATTTATAGGGATGAATCCAACCTCCTAACCAAGATTATAGAACATTCATGCCTTCATTTCCTCGTGAACCACCGTCTAGAAGCATGTCAACTAATCATAACGACTTCAAGTTTTCATTTTATGACAAGCCACTCAGAACATCTACTTCTAGAAAACGTCTTATTTACGCTTCACCCTTCTTTTCTTGTTTTGAAGAGTTATGCCGCGAAAGAAAGCTACTTCAACTATGACACCAGCTGCTATTCGGAAGCTTGTTGCGGATAGTATAGAGGCAGCACTAGTAGTTGAAAGGGAGGCCGTAGCTGCACGGGCTGCTGAGGCCGCTTCTCGGGCAGAAACCGCAGGAGTTGCCGGAATGGCTGCTAATGGTACTAATGGTCGTAAATGTACATACAAGGACTTTAAGAGTGGAGATCCCCCAAAATTCAAGGGCACTGAAGGAGCCACTGCTATGATCCGTTGGTATGAAGGGATAGAATCGGTGTTTCTTCTATGTAACTGTCCAGAGGAGTACAAGGTAAAGTTTGCTGCTAGTACACTTGTTGAGGAAGCTATGTCGTGGTGGAATTCTTATGCAAAACCCATGGGAATGGAAAATGCTCACAAGCTTACGTGGGATGAATTCAAGAAGTTGCTGACTAAGAAGTTCTGTCCACGCACTGAAATAAAGAAGCTGGAAACAGAGTTTTACGAGCTAGTGACAACAGGTAATGATATCGAAACATACATCAGGAGATTTCAAGAATTGGCTGTGCTATGTCCAACTATGGTTCCAGATAATGAAAAGCTGCTAGAAAATTTCACTGGTGGACTACCTCACAACATCCAAGGAGATGTGATTTCCTCTGAACCACACACACTGGACGAGGCTATCAGAATGTCTCAAAAGCT
Organism: Artemisia tridentata subsp. tridentata; assembly: GCA_021014915.2. Lineage (NCBI taxonomy): Eukaryota > Viridiplantae > Streptophyta > Magnoliopsida > Asterales > Asteraceae > Artemisia > Artemisia tridentata. The sequence continues at coordinate 164,715,068 of CP139504.1, read as the reverse complement.
TATGGCTCAAGTAGTGAAGCAAGAAACTATTGTCAACAACAACAACCACAACAACAACGAAAACAAGAGGAAAAGGGATGACAACCAACGAGATGATCAAGTATGGCAGCCAAACAAAGGACATGAAATGGTTAAGGCCTACGTTGCAGGACCAAGTAAAAGGAAAGGATATGCCGGGACTTTGCCCAAGTGCCACAAGTGCCGGTTTCACCACGAGGGACCTTGCCCTACTCAATGTGGAAACTGCCAAAAGGTCGGACACAAAGCCAAGGATTGCAAGGCTCCCACCCTCGTAATGCATCAGAAAGTCACGGTAACCTGCCATGAGTGTGGAGTAATTGGACACTTCAAGAGTGAATGTCCAGAGCTGAGAAACCAGAATGGAGGAAGAGTTCGTTGAAGTGCGAAGCTCGTCAGGACAACAACAACAATGACAATGGTTAAGAAGAGAACTTCTGCCTTATCTATTTAAACGGAAGCGTAAACCCTCTAGTGTTGTATTTCTTTTGTGTCCACTTTGTGTTCTATCGTACGAACTTCATGTACTATTACGATTCCGATCTAATGAATGTTTTATCTTTTATCACCGCAATGTGACTCATATATCCACGTCTTTTCACCGAGTACCCTCCAGAGACCAACGCTAACTGAATTCAGGGACTGAATTCCTTTAACGGGTGGAGACTGTCACAACCCGCATTTTCAGGATATTTTCCATATTCACTATTCATCTCGGGAAATTACTATTCATCAGTTACTATTCACTGATCACTATTCACATTTCACTATTCATCGTTTTCGGAGTCAATTTGAGATTCTGAGAAGCGTTCAGAAATTTTACTATTCACATGACACTATTCATTCCCGGAAGAATTCACTATTCATGGTTATCGTTCATCACTTCGTAAACTAGGTTTACGAGTGTTCAAAAATTCACGTAACCGGTTTGGTTTAGCTGTGAATTCATGCATTTCAGTTAAGAACACATCACGTAGACTAGAGGAGTCTGCATATCATCAGTTTCATCATCAGTTCAGTAGGTCATTCACGGACATGCAATATTTTAGTTTACGTATGGATATTTATATCATTAACGTTACCACTCAGTAATTTCTACTTATATTATACCAAATACTCTCGATAATGATCCTAGTATATTTTTCTACTAAATTTAATAATATAGAGACGATATTATTAATTTAGTCGGTGTTTTTAAACCAATAGCTATAATTTTCGTTAGGAGCTTATAACTCCGTCAGTTTATGAAAATTCAACCCGATAATTATTCTAACACCCGATTCTTGTCAGGAATATATTTTTACAATTTATACAACTTCGTCGCATTTTATTTCGCTTCGTTATTATTTATTTCAAGACAACCCGGTACCCGATAACACCCAAAATGTACACATAATCAACTAACTGGTACAATATATGCAAATATCTTACTTTTGCCCAAAATTCTACCCAAAACCCACGCCCCCCTCCATGTGATGTCTTCCAATTTCTTTTCACTAGCCATACCTCATTAATGGGATATGTTTTTATTTTATTTCTACAACACATTTGTATAACAATTTATTAGCTACAAAGATCAACCTATCTCTCCTTTTTCTCTCTACATACCCACGGCAAGACTAGATCAAGAAGGAAGAACCATAAAATTTTTGAGTACAAGTAATTTACTAGTTCCCTATATGATCCTTGTTAAGGTTTTGCAATAAAAACCTCAAGGTTTTCATCCAAATCTCTTCAATCTCATCATACATTGTAAGTAACCTCAAGAACATTTATTTCTCATGTTTTCCTTTCATTTGATCTATATGATCATGCATTTTCATGGGGCTTTTGTTAAAAATGCAAGTTACATAAGTTAATGATACCATTTCTTTTTAAAACTATCTCAAATCACTAGATCTATAACTTTCACTATGATCCTCATGAATCACACTATATTTGGTGATGTTTAGGACCCCATGACCCTTTGAGAAGGTGTATGGTAGATCAAGAGTACTTGTGGAGTTGTGTGGAAGTAGTTTGATTAAGTTTTGGACTAGGAAAAATGTATTCTTAACCTATATATTTACCTACTGCCACGAATTTGATTTTCTGGAAAACTCAGAATTCTGTGAACTATTTTGGTCTTAATATTTAGAAAATACACTCAAAAACGAAAACGCGGGCACTTGAATCACTAAAATCCGACTTATAACGAAGAAGTTATGAATTATTTAAGTTACGCGACGAAAATTATATTTTTCTGAAAAATAGGTGCTGATTGCCGAACATTAAAGGGTAAAATGAGTCGTTAGCCGTGATCTAGTTGAGCCGAGACATTGAAAATATGTTAGTTTATGTTGAGACGAACGCGTGGACATAAAGAACGCTGAAAACGAGCTTGTAACGACCGAGATACGAATTTTTGAAGATCCGACGATATATACAAATTTGGACAGCCCACTTTTTATAAGAAAATAAAGTATAAAAACTAGTATTTTCATAACTTGAAACATTGATAGCCGATTATCTATGTGATCGCGACGCATATGACCGAAAATATATTAACACGACATTTAGATAAGGTTACAAGGATTTCAAAAACGTCGAGTTTGATCACTAACATTTAATGTGCACAATTTCGCGACTAGTTTTACACGGCCGGTTTAACATATTTTCACAAGTTGTAAAAAGTGTTATTTTGCGACGAAATTAATATATTTGCCTATATCACACCGAATATGGATCATGGAGTATCGTTTCAACATATTTACACGAAAAGTAGTATACGACTTAATGAGATGTTAAAAACGTATTTTTCGACAATAAATGATATTTTCAAAAGAAACGAGTGGTATCGTTAACATACGTAATTGCATGTGTAGCATCATTTCATTTCTTACATTAGATTCCATCATTCATATTAGGTCGCGGTTAGAGATCGTGCCTCATTTCAGTGTATTCACTTTTGTCATCGTAGCTATCGTACCAGGTGAGTTTCATAGCCCCTACTTTCGTAAGTTTTGAATAACTGTTTTGGGGGAGAATACATGCTCATTTTCATCCAAATGTATACATGATTTACTTGATTATGCCACTTGTTTCATCAAAGCATTACTTGCTCCACTTATGAATTTGTTATTCATCCGAATGTATTCACTAGTATTGCACTTAATTCTTATTACTCATGGACACAAGCACTTCAAACATTATGCATACTTAACCGAATGAACCGGCTCCACTACTATGTACATACATGACAAAATGAATGGGTCACATAACCGAATGTACGGGTATTATGACCGAATAAACGGGTCACATGACGAATGAACTGGTCACACAACCGAATGAATTGGTCACATCATCGAATGTATTGATCAACCAAATGTACTGTGAATCTTGTGGTCCACATATTACTTTTATTCACCAAACCAAAACTCATTTGGCAGTGGGTTGTAAACACACAGGTTGCAAGTCTTGTTATGGCCAAGGCTTGGGACTGAGTGGACTTACAATGCCTTTGCTGGGAAATCATTATTCAAAGGCATTACATTTTACAACAACTCTATGAACTCACCAACCTCGTGTTGACGTTTTAGCATGTATTTTCAGGTATTTAGCAAAGGCACGCTACTGGAGGCTTTGGCAGGGCATGGCATGGTCATAGAAGACTCTGATATTTATACAGGGACCGTTTCAAACTATATTTTAAGGGCCTAATTCCGCATCACTTTTAACAATGTAATATAACATTTTTGGTAAACAATGTTATTCTAAATGAATGAAATAAAAACCGTTCTTTGCACTTGTGTTGCGATACCAATTGAGTTGCACCCCAGCTACATGTATGCTTCCGCTGGACCCGATTCTGGGGGTGTGACAGATTGGTATCAGAGCCAGGTTATAGAGAACTGGGTGATTTTAAAACCTAGACTATAGCTACATTCACGAAAACTTAAACCTATGACCGTCACGTGCCTGCCTGCCAAGCTGATGCCTCATTTGTGGTTTGTTGCTGACATAATTGATGAGATTTGTATCTCATTATCAGATAGATTATACTCACTTATTCTAGTTGATTACCATACTTGTCTTCCATATTAGTATGCTTACATATCATATGCGTTTCATTGTTACGCCTTTTTCCTTGCGTAGTTTCATTATTCGACCTCGAGATTGGTCATTTGCATTAGTCTTTCAGAACATCTTTTCATATGTAAAGGACATGGTATTAGTATAACTGGGCTGAGTATTTCAAAATTCATGGAACCTCGGTAGAATATAGACTGGTCATCTATATTCGACCCGGGATAGTGGGACATAGGCTGACCACCTATATCCGACTCAGAAATGAATTTTGCAATACTGAGAATAGTTATAATAAAATTTTGTCCAGATCAATTCTCTACCCAATTTCCAAATGTTTCATTCATGTGTGCGTACTCAAACGTTGCAAGAACATTTCGCACCTACACCACTTCGGTTACCACTGATTGGAAGTGCGCCGATAAATCATTGCATCTCATGAACGTTCCCATTATGCACCATACATTTACATCACCGTACTCTCTTTCATCATTGTTATGTGAATTCCTCATCATTGTTATTTGACTTCCTCACCATTGGTCATATAGCGGTTGTTACAGTCATTTCCCTTCTCACCATCACTATCATTTCCTTTCCCCAGTCCCATATACAAGGATTAGACGACACTCTAGGGATTCCTAGGTTACTCATCACTCCCTACTCCCAATGTTAATAAGTGGATATTATCAAAGACCTTCTTAGGAAAGGCTTTCCATACCATCTATGAGGAGGATCCCTCGGTACATTAAGACCATTCAAAACTCAACAGAAATCTCAAAGTTTCACTAACCCATCCGAACCGCTATCACTGGCCTGATCGCCGAAATTCTATAATCTAGAAAGCATTGGCTTGACCGAATTACAAGATCCGTTATGGTACGAATGCTCACCAAGAAACATTTATAGGGATGAATCCAACCTCCTAACCAAGATTATAGAACATTCATGCCTTCATTTCCTCGTGAACCACCGTCTAGAAGCATGTCAACTAATCATAACGACTTCAAGTTTTCATTTTATGACAAGCCACTCAGAACATCTACTTCTAGAAAACGTCTTATTTACGCTTCACCCTTCTTTTCTTGTTTTGAAGAGTTATGCCGCGAAAGAAAGCTACTTCAACTATGACACCAGCTGCTATTCGGAAGCTTGTTGCGGATAGTATAGAGGCAGCACTAGTAGTTGAAAGGGAGGCCGTAGCTGCACGGGCTGCTGAGGCCGCTTCTCGGGCAGAAACCGCAGGAGTTGCCGGAATGGCTGCTAATGGTACTAATGGTCGTAAATGTACATACAAGGACTTTAAGAGTGGAGATCCCCCAAAATTCAAGGGCACTGAAGGAGCCACTGCTATGATCCGTTGGTATGAAGGGATAGAATCGGTGTTTCTTCTATGTAACTGTCCAGAGGAGTACAAGGTAAAGTTTGCTGCTAGTACACTTGTTGAGGAAGCTATGTCGTGGTGGAATTCTTATGCAAAACCCATGGGAATGGAAAATGCTCACAAGCTTACGTGGGATGAATTCAAGAAGTTGCTGACTAAGAAGTTCTGTCCACGCACTGAAATAAAGAAGCTGGAAACAGAGTTTTACGAGCTAGTGACAACAGGTAATGATATCGAAACATACATCAGGAGATTTCAAGAATTGGCTGTGCTATGTCCAACTATGGTTCCAGATAATGAAAAGCTGCTAGAAAATTTCACTGGTGGACTACCTCACAACATCCAAGGAGATGTGATTTCCTCTGAACCACACACACTGGACGAGGCTATCAGAATGTCTCAAAAGCTTATGGCTCAAGTAGTGAAGCAAGAAACTATTGTCAACAACAACAACCACAACAACAACGAAAACAAGAGGAAAAGGGATGACAACCAACGAGATGATCAAGTATGGCAGCCAAACAAAGGACATGAAATGGTTAAGGCCTACGTTGCAGGACCAAGTAAAAGGAAAGGATATGCCGGGACTTTGCCCAAGTGCCACAAGTGCCGGTTTCACACGAGGGACCTTGCCCCACTCAATGTGGAAACTGCCAAAAGGTCGGACACAAAGCCAAGGATTGCAAGGCTCCCACCCTCGTAATGCATCAGAAAGTCACGGTAACCTGCCATGAGTGTGGAGTAATTGGACACTTCAAGAGTGAATGTCCAGAGCTGAGAAACCAGAATGGAGGAAGAGTTCGTTGAAGTGCGAAGCTCGTCAGGACAACAACAACAATGACAATGGTTAAGAAGAGAACTTCTGCCTTATCTATTTAAACGGAAGCGTAAACCCTCTAGTGTTGTATTTCTTTTGTGTCCACTTTGTGTTCTATCGTACGAACTTCATGTACTATTACGATTCCGATCTAATGAATGTTTTATCTTTTATCACCGCAATGTGACTCATATATCCACGTCTTTTCACCGAGTACCCTCCAGAGACCAACGCTAACTGAATTCAGGGACTGAATTCCTTTAACGGGTGGAGACTGTCACAACCCGCATTTTCAGGATATTTTCCATATTCACTATTCATCTCGGGAAATTACTATTCATCAGTTACTATTCACTGATCACTATTCACATTTCACTATTCATCGTTTTCGGAGTCAATTTGAGATTCTGAGAAGCGTTCAGAAATTTTACTATTCACATGACACTATTCATTCCCGGAAGAATTCACTATTCATGGTTATCGTTCATCACTTCGTAAACTAGGTTTACGAGTGTTCAAAAATTCACGTAACCGGTTTGGTTTAGCTGTGAATTCATGCATTTCAGTTAAGAACACATCACGTAGACTAGAGGAGTCTGCATATCATCAGTTTCATCATCAGTTCAGTAGGTCATTCACGGACATGCAATATTTTAGTTTACGTATGGATATTTATATCATTAACGTTACCACTCAGTAATTTCTACTTATATTATACCAAATACTCTCGATAATGATCCTAGTATATTTTTCTACTAAATTTAATAATATAGAGACGATATTATTAATTTAGTCGGTGTTTTTAAACCAATAGCTATAATTTTCGTTAGGAGCTTATAACTCCGTCAGTTTATGAAAATTCAACCCGATAATTATTCTAACACCCGATTCTTGTCAGGAATATATTTTTACAATTTATACAACTTCGTCGCATTTTATTTCGCTTCGTTATTATTTATTTCAAGACAACCCGGTACCCGATAACACCCAAAATGTACACATAATCAACTAACTGGTACAATATATGCAAATATCTTACTTTTGCCCAAAATTCTACCCAAAACCCACGCCCCCCTCCATGTGATGTCTTCCAATTTCTTTTCACTAGCCATACCTCATTAATGGGATATGTTTTTATTTTATTTCTACAACACATTTGTATAACAATTTATTAGCTACAAAGATCAACCTATCTCTCCTTTTTCTCTCTACATACCCACGGCAAGACTAGATCAAGAAGGAAGAACCATAAAATTTTTGAGTACAAGTAATTTACTAGTTCCCTATATGATCCTTGTTAAGGTTTTGCAATAAAAACCTCAAGGTTTTCATCCAAATCTCTTCAAACTCATCACACATTGTAAGTAACTTTAAGAACATTTATTTTTCATGTTTTCCTTTCATTTGATCTATATGATCATGTATTTTCATGTGGCTTTTGTTAAAAATGCAAGTTACATAAGTTAATGATACCATTTCTTTTTAAAACTATCTCTAATCACTAGATCTATAACTTTCACTAACATCCTCATGAATCACACTATATTTAGTGATGTTTAGGACCCCATGACCCTTTGAGAAGGTGTATGGTAGATCAAGAGTACTTGTGGAGTTGTGTGGAAGTAGTTTGATTAAGTTTTGGACTAGGAAAAATGTATTCTTAACCCACATAAATACCTACTGCCACGAATTTGATTTTCTGGAAAACTCAGAATTCTGTGAACTATTTTGGTCTTAATATTTAGAAAATACACTCAAAAACGAGAACGTGGGCGCTTGAATCACTAAAATCCGACTTATAACGAAGAAGTTATGAATTATTTAAGTTACGCGACGAAAACTATATTTTTCTGAAAAATAGGTGCTGATTGCCGAACATTAAAGGGTAAAATGAGTCGTTAGCCGTGATCTAGTTGAGCCGAGACATTGAAAATATGTTAGTTTATGTTGAGACGAACGCGTGGACATAAAGAACGTTGAAAACGAGCTTGTAACGACCGAGATACGAATTTTTGAAGATCCGACGATATATACAAATTTGGACAGCCCACTTTTTATAAGAAAATAAAGTATAAAAACTAGTATTTTCATAACTTGAAACATTGATAGCCGATTATCTATGTGATCGCGACGCATATGACCGAAAATATATTAACACGACATTTAGATAAGGTTACAAGGATTTCAAAAACGTCGAGTTTGATCACTAACATTTAATGTGCACAATTTCGCGACTAGTTTTACACGGCCGGTTTAACATATTTTCACAAGTTGTAAAAAGTGTTATTTTGCGACGAAATTAATATATTTGCCTATATCACACCGAATATGGATCATGGAGTATCGTTTCAACATATTTACACGAAAAGTAGTATACGACTTAATGAGATGTTAAAAACGTATTTTTCGACAATAAATGATATTTTCAAAAGAAACGAGTGGTATCGTTAACATACGTAATTGCATGTGTAGCATCATTTCATTTCTTACATTAGATTCCATCATTCATATTAGGTCGCGGTTAGAGATCGTGCCTCATTTCAGTGTATTCACTTTTGTCATCGTAGCTATCGTACCAGGTGAGTTTCATAGCCCCTACTTTCGTAAGTTTTGAATAACTGTTTTGGGGGAGAATACATGCTCATTTTCATCCAAATGTATACATGATTTACTTGATTATGCCACTTGTTTCATCAAAGCATTACTTGCTCCACTTATGAATTTGTTATTCATCCGAATGTATTCACTAGTATTGCACTTAATTCTTATTACTCATGGACACAAGCACTTCAAACATTATGCATACTTAACCGAATGAACCGGCTCCACTACTATGTACATACATGACAAAATGAATGGGTCACATAACCGAATGTACGGGTATTATGACCGAATGAACGGGTCACATGACGAATGAACTGGTCACACAACCGAATGAATTGGTCACATCATCGAATGTATTGATCAACCAAATGTACTGTGAATCTTGTGGTCCACATATTACTTTTATTCACCAAACCAAAACTCATTTGGCAGTGGGTTGTAAACACACAGGTTGCAAGTCTTGTTATGGCCAAGGCTTGGGACTGAGTGGACTTACAATGCCTTTGCTGGGAAATCATTATTCAAAGGCATTACATTTTACAACAACTCTATGAACTCACCAACCTCGTGTTGACGTTTTAGCATGTATTTTCAGGTATTTAGCAAAGGCACGCTACTGGAGGCTTTGGCAGGGCATGGCATGGTCATAGAAGACTCTGATATTTATACAGGGACCGTTTCAAACTATATTTTAAGGGCCTAATTCCGCATCACTTTTAACAATGTAATATAACATTTTTGGTAAACAATGTTATTCTAAATGAATGAAATAAAAACCGTTCTTTGCACTTGTGTTGCGATACCAATTGAGTTGCACCCCAGCTACATGTATGCTTCCGCTGGACCCGATTCTGGGGGTGTGACAAATGTGTTCATTATAATAGTAGTCGTACATTATTTAATAACATCATGTAGGAAGCTATGTGCAGTAAGTATAGCTTTAGGATGCCCTTCAACCCATGTGATGCATTTTAACAGTTTCCTTTAGCAAAAAATTTAGTTTGACCCATTTGAGACAGAACACAACCCAAATTGACCCAATTCATGTATATATGGATCAAAATTGCCACCATTAGTCTTGAGCGAATTTTTTTTTTTTTTTTATCTTTATCATCTTATAGATGTGGTATCTTTTTGCAGGCACTGATCCATGGTTTAAACAGGCATTATTACTCAGTAGCCATCAATTACAGAAAGAATGAGCTTGAGGAAAAGATGCTATTGAACCTTCACAAGAAGAAGTTTATTGATGGACTAACCCTTGAACGATTTGATACTCATTCCAAAACCAATGATGTGACTGTCCAGGTAAGAATCTATCGATTTTCTACAGAATCTAAATGATACTTTCATATCGTGGGGGATATATAGCCATATGGGTGAGTTAGGTATAGGTCAAAATGGGTGAGTTGGGTATTAGTTGACCAACAAAATACCCTGTTCCTTTTTATTTAATAATAAATCATATGAATAGTTAATTTGTGAAATAATGTAGGAAACTGCGAAAAATGCCATGCCTACATAGATAGTGATACGAGTGAATCTCATTTTCATTTTCGTAAATCTGATGAATTTAATAAGGAAAGCTCTACAAGGTTTTTAATTTTGTATATGTATGATGTGTTGCATACCAAGCATCAAATTACTCTCAACAAGTGGCTCAGCATTTGAACACGATTTTATGGGTGTCAGGAACATGGGAATAAATGATGGTAATAGACAATGATATATCATATATGTGATTAGGTTTACTTATTAATTGGCTTATTGTAGTTATACTATATCTCAGATACATGAAAAAGAAAAAGTATGACTATAAGAACAATATCAAGACTAGAAATATATAAATTTTAAAATCAAGTATCAAAGTCATGAACAAAGAACTGTTGCTTTCTAAATCACTTGCAAGATAGTTTCAAGGTACACAATACATGAAACATACAATTTCAAGGTTCACAAATTCAGGTGAATGTTTTGTATTGATATCTCCTAAGCTACTTTCTTTTTGGTAACTTGATTGTACCCTTTGGGTTTTTTGTGGTTTTAATTCTCCACACTATGGTATAGGAGTTGTTTGGGATTGCGTATTGGAATAGGGGTTGTTTGCGGTTGCTTGCTGAAACTGTTACTTATAAAGGGGCTGTTTTGGATTTCGTATTGAAGTGTTAATAAAGAGGTTGTTTGTGGTTCCTTTCTGAACTTCTTATCCCTTTACAATCAATTTTAATAAGCACACCCAAAAACCCCCGTCAAGAACCCGTATACCATTTTAATGTGAATAAATATATATATATATATATATATATATATATATATATATATATATATATATATATATATATATATATATATATATATATATATATATATATATATATATATATATATATTTTTGCATTTTTAGGTAGAGCGGTTGAATTAATATCAGCAAAATCAGTAAGAATTAAAGAAGGTCTGCATCCTTTACTCCTAAGAATATTGAAGGACAATTTTTGAATTTCGGTCCACTCGGCTCAGTTTGACATAAACCGAAAGAATCCGACTACCCAACCGAAACCGACCAAGGCATTCCGATTTGGTTCTCGGTTCATGTTATTTCCAAAATCAGTTTCAGGTCAGTTTGATTTTGACCCGAAAATCAGCCCTAACCAAAGGGGTTGAGTTTTCTTTAGCAACATTGTCAATGCTTCCTGGCATACCAAATTACCAATCAAGCCAATGCTGGGAAAGTATACCCCATCTACTGCTACCCATCTGCTTTTTCAAGGAAAAATTGGTGTTATTTATATAATTTCTTTAATATTTTTGTTATTAAATTACTAATGGAGTCCCTCAAGTGTTGTTTTTTCACGGAAAAGAACTTGCTAATTTAAACACGTTTTGTTGGTTGTATCTTATAATTCTAATCTTTTAATACTCTTAGATTTTCTTATATATAACCAAGCCTACATATATCAGCGAGCCCAAATTCATAAATTGTATGATGGATTTATACATGTTTACCTGCGAAATGGGGACAAAATGACATCTACATATCCTGTTGTAATAAGTATACTGAACGAGATCTGCAAATCTGATACTATGACTTTCATTTTGATTCTGAGTTATGTTTTCCACAAAGCATTTAGCGAGGTAGTCTTTTAAGTTCCTTTTATATATTTTTCGATAATATTTTTTGGCCACCCGTTAGTTTCATTTATGGTATTCGGGTCTATATAGGTATTCGGACCCCGATCATGAATGTCAGTTGATTTAAACTTGCTGCTCTCAAAATTGACCCTTTCTCAAAACTTATAAAATGCTTATAAAAACCCTTATATGACTCCAAGGGTATTTCATGTAAATACGAGATACGACCTTTTGAAATCACTTCACCTGCATTTGCTGTTATTTATGAACCATAAAAATTAAGAGTTATTTGCTTTAAAATAAACTGGCACCTTTTAAATTTAGCATGACATTTATCATGTCAGAATGCTTTGCATGAAGGAACATACCTGTTACAAACTAAATCTTTTTATAATATATAATAAAGAAAAATCTTTTTGACATAGCTTTAACTTAAACAATGAGTTAGCATGGTCAAAGATACCGACAAATTATTTTCTATATCATAATGCTTGATCTTTAACCTGTGTGGATTACATTGCAGAGTTGAATAGTTCTTATGTTGTAAGAAACCATCCCCGTTTATACAAATTTTTATTGACTGCACTACACTTCTAGATTTGAAAATTGTTCAGTTTGTCTCAAAAGTCAATATATACATCTAATTGTGCATTATTTGCTTAATTTGTTGCAGGGAGTGGGATGTCATCTGGGGTTAACTTTGTAATACCAATCGCTACAGTGGTGTAGACCATACCTGACTTAATTGTTTATGGAACAGATTACCGTGACAGATTTTTACCCTTAGCCTACTCAGAAGATAAATCACTTACCCAGTCATTACTGTTATTGTAAGCTGTTTATAATATTATTCCATGAGTATTGATATTTGTATTGTATCCTCTGTTTAAAAATGTAGAATCATAAAGAAAATTTTCATCTAATGAAAGACCATTTGGTACATAAATACTGTTCACAAATAGGAATTTAGCAATATATTGCTACAATTGTAATGGGAAAAAAATTAGCATGAACAACAATGAAAACGTCTCAGTCTGTTGTTACTAAACTTAATTTTGTGCCTGGAGGGACATTAATGAGAGTTGTTCATCAATCGAGCAATCTATATGACAAGATGTTCTACAAGCATAACTGGATAGTATAAGACCAAGACCTCTTTTACTAAAACAAACAAAGTTACTGCTGTAACAATGTTGTTTTGTAATCATTGAATCAATTTTGGGCTTCATCTTCAAACCTTGAAGTGTCTAAACAGTCCGCATTATAAACAAAGTTACTTGAATCACATCATTTTTTGCTTCAACATCTGCATCATTGTTTGACAATAACAGTTCTTTAATCTTCGCTACAATCACTTATTCACTTTAGTAATTTCTATTCATTATTCAAATTTGGCGTAACCTGTTATAAATTTCATTATATACAACTCCAAATCTATCATATATACCCATTTAGTATAACGGACTGGCCAACTATTAAATCCACCACTTAGAAAAAACATGTACGGCAATTATTTAAACATGATACATATGATTTACGTCTACACCTCGTGCGGGCACGGAGGCTATAACTAAAGTGTTTATAAGAAAACAAAACTAATAATATATAATGATCCTAATTTATCTACAAAACTGAATTGAAGTAGGAAACGTACACACATTTCTACACATTAAGTTGTTTGTTTTTTAATTGACGATAATACATGATTAAGAATTTTAGAAAAAACCCCGTGCGTGCACGGGCCTTATAACTAGTTTACGTATAAAAAATAATCCATTTCGGTCGGTGTTGAAACGTGTGCGAGGTAATGAATATACAAGACATTTGAAATATAAAAAATTTATTGTAAATATGGGCTTGGGCTTATGGGCTTGTAGCTAATATCTATTCATTATTACTCTTAGGGTTTTGTATCTTATAAATACACCCTTAATGTATTCACTTTAGAGGACCACTCAATAAGAATTCTTCCTTCTCTTATTCTTGTATTCATTATTGTACTCTACTATAACACGTTATCAGCATGAGGTTTGCTCAAATAAAAATAAAAAAGGTACGAAATTTAGATACACGAAAACACAGTTGGCATTAATGGTGTTTCGTTTTCTTTTGCATTAATTAAACATAACATGTTATGAAAACACAGTTGGCATTATGTTAATTTACTAAAGGGTTAAACACAGTTGGATCTACTAGAACATTTGCATTCGGCATTACTGTTTTTTTTCTTTCTCTTAAATTGTAACAAACTAACTTTGGCTCTTATATAATTAATGGTGTTTTGTTTATTGTGAGTAGCATGTTTGTCTCCATTGTTGAATAATGGATGAATTGTTTCTTTAATGGTAATTAACCTCTATTGTAATTTACAAGAACAATTCATGTTCTATAGTAATTACATAAAGAGAATTGCGTTTTTTTTTATTTTTCATGTTCATCTATTAAAACTCTCCTATAGTTATGAAGAACAATACATGTTCTTTTGTGACTACAAAGAGAAAATAAAAATAACGCATCATAATGTTTATGTTGAAAAAAAAATTAGAACCTCAAAGTTCTAATATGGTTCTTTCAAGAATCAATATGACTGAAAAAAAAAAAGCATAACCTCATGTTATGACTGGAAAAAAAAATCATAACCTCATGTTATGACTGAAAAAAAAAAAAAAAAAAAAAAAAAAAAAAAAAAGCATAACCTCATGTTATGACTGAAAAAAAAAAATAAAAAATCATAACCTCATGTTATGACTGAAAAAAAAGAAAAAAAAGAACCTCAAGTTCTACTATTGTTATTATTATTATTTTTATTTATTTATTGCATTCTGTTTATGTTTTTAACAACGCACAATTTATTTATTGTTACATTTGTGAATGATATGATAAACTTTATTAAGCGTTTTAGTCGTAATACGGTTGATATATTATATGATATAAAGGCTAGTTGCGTCTAACAGTTATATACAAATAATTAAATTATGTAGCATAAATTGTGGTTCAACATGTGTAAAAAATTGTATACAATGTTGAGTATGTTATTAGCTTGTTAATATAATGTAATAGATGCAAATTATATGTTAAACTGTGATAGTAATAAGTACTGTGATGTCGTTGATGAAATCAATAGAAGATAGTTATAATGGTTTTTGTGAAATAATAGTGTGATAATTGTTGATACAAAAGTTGGGCGTTCCTTGACAGGGCTTCTATTCTCGTACCAATTCGAATCTTAATGCTTGATGGAACCTGCGCACTAAGAAAAAGAACAAACACCGTTAGGCTTATCGAGGGATTGTCTCCCCCGATTATCCTCCGGCGTGAGAGTAAGTAATCGAATGTAAGGTTTAGTAAGGGGTTAGGGTTTTCTGAAGATCGTACCTCTACCGAGGGCTGGAATGCCCTTTATATATGCACGAAACCCTAGTAGGTTTCGTGTTCCCTACTCCTCGGCGTGTTAGCCGACATCGGATATTTGGTATATATCCTCTTTATTTAGAAGATACTCCATATATTATCCGGAAATAACTTTGGGCTTGGGCCTTGTCGACCCAAGTCACATAACTGGTAGTCCAGTTGCGGCCCATACGTGGTGGGCTTAATTGTTAGTATTGTTTACTAATCGGGTTCGTGACCCGGGTATGGACTATACGTCATCATGTCCCCCCAGTCTAGTATGCGCAGGGTAAAACCTGCGGATGCTAGACTAAAGTCGTGTAGAATTAATTCCTCACGCGTACGCGGGAAGCTTTCAAAAATATACCGCCTAAAAAATACACGTATCATGTATCTAGTCCAAAAAAGTGCAATTTGGGTACCTTGGGAAATGGAGAGGTTGCCCACTTGTCTTGTACCATCCTTTATCCTAGCCACACGATTTGAGATAGTGGGATACACGTGTCACTCATCTGTGGTGGATGGGAAAAGTATATAAACTACCGCCTCTCATTCACTGTGACGTCCACAGTTAAAAAATCGCAATTCCACCCTTTTTACATCTTCAAATCTGCTTTCAAGAACGATAATTCATAGGTAATAGCGCGTGCGCACATAGTCTGAATCACAAAATGGTAGCGCAACTTCATGATTTCCGTTCTAACATAACCGAGGAGGAACTAGTGCAGTTCACTTCGGATTATTTTATCCCTTTGGGCCTGCGCCCAGAGGTACCAGGTCCGAATGACACCATCGCGGATTTCCCTGCCGGGAAGGTGGGGTTATATACGCGCTTTTTCGAGTGGGCGAATCAGCGCGTCCCCATCTCCGTGTTATTGAGTGACATACTCCATTATTACGACCTCCACATCTCCCAGTTGCATTGTATTGGTGCTGGGAAGATTGCTAATTTTGAGGTGAACTGTCGCTTGTTAGCGATTCACCCATCCCTCCACTTATTTCGCGCGTTTTATCACGCGACGTGGTCAAATGGGTGGGTTACTTTCTCGAAGCGCGTAGGAAGGTTACAGTGCTATGTACAGAAGGTAGATAAGCTCAAGGATTGGAGGGAGAAGTTCTTTTGGGTTGATGATGCTGTCTTCCCCTCCAATTTCCAATTCTACACCCGTGCCAATCTGCCCAAGGATGAGCGCCCTCCTGAGACGTGGTATAACGTGGATCATGCGGCGATAATAGATGAGAATCGCCTTCCGATCAAACCGTATCCGGAAGCATTCCTGGTGCACATGGGCATCAGTCGCAACTATTTTGAGCATGAGACAGAAGTTCCCACATTCTTGCATGCGGATGGCACGGGTGGGTGCTCCTTCTATCGCCTTACTGTTGTTATTAGTGTAAGTGTTTCTTCGTCTTTCGTACTTTATGTAACTTGCTTCGTTTTGTCTATTTTATGCGCAGAGATGGATCTTTTTTCGGTTGTACGTCTGGAGAATCCGCGTTCCGTGGCAGTGGGAGTGCGTCCTTTGGGGGATGGTGAGCAGACTATTCTGCAGGCAACGGCAGGGCGCGTCGTGGATTTGGTTATCCCAGATCCCGAAGGCTCCCCTGATGTGATCGTAGCTGAGCCAATACAGGAGGTGGCTCCTCCTGTGCAGCCAGGTCCTGACGCTGCGCAACCTCCTCTTCCTGAAACGGTGATCCATTTAGAGGAGACTGACAGTGAGATGGAGGAGAGCTCCCCACTGACGCGCAAGAGAGCGCTTGGCAGTGATGGTGAAGGGCCCTCCAAGAGGCCGCGGACTGAGGCTGGGGGAAGCTCGTCTTTTACTGAGGTGCAGATGAAGTAAGTACCTTAGTTATTATAAACTTTTGTCAAGTTATATTTTGTGCTAACTTTGTTCCTTCGTGTCCTCAGTGTGGATGTTGAGAAGTCTGGTGGAGGTGTGTCCACGACTGAGACTGAGAAGGAGAAGGACGTGTCCTCGACTCCTCCCCCCATGTAAGTATTTTTTAGCAATTCCTTAGGATTTTGTGTATGCTTGACCGTGCGCTAACCTTGTTTCTTGATGCTTTGTGCAGTGAACAGCCTGTGGAGGATGCTGGCGTCCTAGATGGGAGTGCGCCACCCGAGGTGAGTCATGCTCTGGATGGGGCGCGTTCACCGAGGGATGTTGAAGTGGAGTCAAGTCCATTTGACTCTACGATGGAGGAGCTTGCCTCTATAGTTGTGCGCCAGTCTGAGCTGGTGGCGCAAGCAAGGGTGCACAAGTCTGAGGAAGTTTCCAGGCTGCAGGCGCAATTAGCGTCTGTGCAGGCTGAATTAGCAAGCTCTAAAGTTGAGCAGCTGAGCTCCAAGGCTAAACTGGAGCGCGCAGAGGCGTCTGCGCAAAAAATAGGTGAGGAGAAGGTCATGGTGATGGCTGAGCTGGAGCGAGAGCGTGCTAATGCGGACCGTCAGAGGCGTAACTCCTTATGGGCGCTGAAGTACTTGGAACAGAATAGGAGCAAGCACTTTGCCAATATTGAGGAGTTTCGCAGTCGCGTGGAGCTTGCGCTGAAGACGCAGGAGGAGAAGCTCCGCAAGCTCAGCATCGAGTATGATAAGGAGCTATACCCTCACATGGTTCAGGCCATAGCTGAGCGCAGGTACATGATGCTTTTATCTCTTTATAGCTTGTGTATATTTGAGACCCTTTTTCTTATTAACACTTGTGTTATTTCGTAGGTGGTTGATCAGTCATGGTCTTCGCCTGGCCGCCATGTGTACGCTGGAGCATCCTGAGGTCACCGCATCCTTTGGGAAGGTTGTGAATTGCGCTATTGCGCACGGTGAGACCTCGGCCGCAGACAAGCTTGCGGAGGCCAAGTTGCTGACTGTGCCGCTTGCTGAGGTGCCTGGGTATAAGGCGAATGCCCATGCTGAGCTTGTTGCTGCCATGGATGAGCTAAAGAAGCTTGAGCTTCCGCATATCGCTCTCTTGGAGCGTGATCAGGACCAGCCAATCAGCGTGATCATGGCGGGGCTTACTCTTCCTAGGCATCTGCAGGATGATGCAGATCAGCAGGTGGACTTCTACTTGAAGCCTGATGTAGCGCAGTTGAAGGTACCCATTTTTGCCCAGCCTCGTGACATTCTGAATCCTTTCTGTCTTGAGAAAGAGATTTCTTAGCAAAGGTCGCTAAATGCGCATGTTTCCAGGGTCGCACGAAAGAAAGGCGAGAAAGGAAAGGCCATTCTGTGCGGCATAGGCGCTGCGCATCAGCCTAGATCCGATGGTGTGCCTGTCTGCGTGGCCACTGTTTCCCTTAATGATGCAGAGTTGTTGAAGAGGCTCGCGGATGCAAAAGAAGCGGCTTTGAGCGGGGGCTCCAGCCAGTTAAGGCGTACATATAGTATTTAACTTTTTTGTACAAGTCTTTTTGTAGAAACGTATTCTATAAATAAAAGGTTACTTTTTGTACTTGGTGTTTTTGTAACTTCTAAATACTTATGCTTTTGACCTCGTAGATCTTGTATGACTTATGTATCTTTGCGTGAAGATATCTTTAAGTGTCTAAGCGTATTTAGAAAGAGAAGAATCATAATCGTGTATGAATTCCCTTAAATATTGACCGTAGTCGTGTATTGAATTTGTCTAACTTATTGTAAAGAAAGAAATCATAGTCGTCTATGTATTTTTGTAATTTTACTTGTCGTATTTTACTTTAAGGAGTCAAGAGTCTTGACTTCCTGAGTTGTTAAACGCGCACAGTGTGCCCTTTTGCGCATCCGTCGTGGGGTGCGTAAGGAACTTGCGCCAACGTCTTGAGCGCAAGGTGTTTAACAAGGATTCGTGATCCAATGTTGATGGGTTTGCAACCCTCTTACTCAACGAGTTGTTTATTAGGTTAACTCATCCTTTCTGCCATCGTGGGTCTTAGTGTGTGCATGCACGCCATGTAGGCAAGATTATAACAATATTGAAATACGATGATAAAGATGCAAACAATAAAGTTAAATGTGTTATGGAGTTAGCTAGAAACCATAACGTTTTATTAATACTTGCAAGTTTTGAAAAAGAATACTTATCTAGATAATACTTAAAAAATAAAATTACATGGATCTTTATTGGGGGCACTTTCTAAAGCGCATGAGTGTCCATGTTGGGCCGTAGCCTTCTTCAAAGATAGCACCGTTTAAGGTTGCGGACGTTCCATGTTCGCTGTAGCTCACGTCCGTCCTTGTCGCGTAGCTTGTACGCTCCATTGCCAAGTGCTTCTATGACCTCGTAAGGTCCTTCCCACTTTGGTCCTAGCTTACCAGTGTCTTCTGCGCGGCTTGAGTCATTGTCGCGGTATACGAAGTCGCCTGGTCTGAATGAAGTGCTGCGTACTTTGGTATCATAGTATTTTTTCATTCTCGACTTGGCTTTCTCTTCGCGTATTGCTGCGCGTTCACGTCGCTCTTCCAATAGATCTAAGTCTATGCGCCGCTCATCATCATTGGTTGCCATGTTAACTTCCGCAGTACGGATGGTTGGCATGCCAATTTCAGCTGGTATTACAGCTTCTGTCCCATAGACCAAAGAGAAGGGGGTGTCCCCGTTGCTAACCTTGATGGTTGTTCGGTGCGCCCAGAGAACATGTGATAGTTCTTCTACCCATCTACCTTTATGTCTGTCCAGGCGCGCTTTGATTCCTTCGCCTAGGCTTCTGTTTGCGCGCTCAACCAGACCATTGGTTTGTGGATGAGTTACTGATGCAAAGTGTTGCGTGATGTTCAGTTGTTCGCACCAATCTTTGAACGGATTATCACGGAATTGTTTTTCCGTTATCCGAGATAATTTCTCCAGGCAATCCAAAACGACATACTATGTTGTCCCATACGAATCGTTTCACCTGGTTACCTGTTATAGTCGCTACTGCCTTTGCTTCGATCCACTTGGTAAAGTAATCTATTGCCACAATGAGGAATTTCAATCCTCCTGTGGCAATGGGGAAAGGTCCAGCGATGTCGATACCCCATTTGTAGAAGGGCCATGGCGATGTAATAGGTGTTAGTTCATGTTGTGGTCGGCGCGGAATAGGTCTGTGAACTTGGCAATCATTGCACTTCCGTACCAAGTCACGTGCGTCACGGTGCATAGTTGGCCAATAGTATCCAGACCTTAGGGCGCGCGCTACAATGGACCGTGGTCCTGAGTGCATGCTGCATGAGCCTGCGTGGATCTCTCGAAGTACATAGTCTGCCTGGAGAGGTCCAACACACCTAAGCCATGGTTGTAGGAATGAACGTCTATATAAGACGTTGTCTCTGAGCTCGAATCGCTGCGCTGTGCGTCGGATTCTTCGAGCTTCCTTCTGCTCTTGGGGAAGTATGCCCTTGCTGATGAAGTCAATGATCGGTGTCATCCACGTAGGATTTTCCTCTTCTATCACCGTGGATATTTCCATCTCTGTGATTGACTTGTTTTTCAAGGTTTCCACCAAAACTTGTTTTGATAGATGCGCAAAATTGGTGGATGCAATCTTGCTCAGCGCATCTGCTTTCCTATTTTCACTCCTGGGAACCTGCTTGATGATGAATCTATCGAAGTTCTGGATCAGAGATTTGGTCTTTTCGAGGTATTGGATCATGTGTTCCTCCTTTGCTATATATTCTCCTGACACGTGGTTAGCCACTAGCCGCGAATCGACGTTTACTTCTAGGTTGCGTGCACCCATTTGAGTTGCGATGCGTAACCCAGCTAGGAGTGCTTCGTATTCTGCCTCGTTGTTCGTGGCTGTGAATTCAAAACGCAGTGCGTAGGTGAATTCAACTCCTTCTGGGTTGGTGAGAATAAGGCCACCTCCTGATCCATCTACGCATGAGGATCCATCAGTAAATAGGATCCATGGTTCTTGAAGTTCCTCCTTGCTTGTCGCAGGTGGGGTGTCTGTATCCGGCTTCTCAATGATGAAGTTGGCCAATATCTGCCCTTTAATTGCAGTGCGCGGTCTGTATGATATGTTGTGCTCACCCAGTAACACACTCCATTTTTGTAGGCGTCCCGATGCGTCGGGTTTCGATATAACCTGTTTGATGGGTTGGTCTGTGATAACAGCGATTGGATGCGCCTGGAAGTACCTGCGCAGTCTTTTCGCTGCAAACACTAAGGCTAGGACCAATTTCTCCATTGCAGTGTAGTTAATCTCCGTTTTCTTCAGCGCCTTACTAACAAAATAGATGGGTGTTTGGACGGAGTTCCTGTCTGTCAGTAGCACTGCGCTGACTGCTCCTTGGGTCGCAGATAGGTACATGATCAGCTCTTCCCCTGGTCTGGGTGGACAAGTTTTGGGAGTGCTGCTATGCGTTGTTTGAGCTGTTGAAAGGCTTCTTCTGCTTCCGCAGTCCACCTGAAGTCTCCCTTTTTGGTGCACTTCTTGAGTGTCTTGAATAGGGGAAGTGACTTGTCTGCTGATTTGGATAAGAATCGGTTCAGTCCGGCTAGCTTGCCGTTTAGTGACTGAACTTCTTTCAGTGTGCGCGGTGAGGGGAGGTCAATGACTGCTTGAGTCTTCTCTGGGCAAGGCTTGATCCCATCGGGTTCTATCAAATACCCGAGAAACATGCCTTCCGTAGCGCCAAACGTACACTTCTTAGGGTTCAATTTCATGTTGATTCTCCTGAGTGTTTTGAACGTTTCCTCCATGTCGCGCACCAGCTCTTCCTCTGTATGGCTTTTGATGACGAGATCATCGACGTATACTTCCAAGTTGCGTCCCACTTGCTTCTCGAACGCAGTGTCCACCAATCTTTGGTATGTTGCTCCTGCGTTCTTTAGGCCGAAGGGCATCTTTGTGTAGCAGTAGACCCCTTGACTTGTGTGGAAGGCCGTCTTTTCTTCGTCTTCCTCCGCCATTTGAATTTGGTGGTATCCCTTGTATGCGTCCAGGAAGCATTTGAAGGGATATCCACATAGAGACTCAATTTTCCAGTCTATTTCCGGTAGCGGGTAGCAGTCCTGTGGACATGCTTTATTGAGATATGTGAAGTCTACGCACATCCTCCAACTGCCATCACTCTTCTTTACCATCACTGGGTTAGAGAGCCAGTCATGGTAGTAGACTTCACGCATGATGCCTGCGTCTACTAGTTTATGTACTTCTTCCAGGATGGCTTTTGCGCGGTCTGGAGCTTGTCCGCGCTTTTTCTGTCGTATTGGAGGATATCCTTGTCGGATTTGCAGCTTATGTTCCGTGATGGAGCGTGGCACTCCTGTCATATGCTTTGGTTCCCATGCAAAAATATCCAAATTATTTTGCAAGAGTGCGCATATAGCTGATCTGCCTTTGTCAGACAGAGACCCGCCAATAGATACCTGTTGATCCGGGTATTCAGGGTGAATGGCGACCGTTAGGTTTGGGACTTTAATTGCGCGCTGTTCTGGAACAACGCTTACGTCACTTGTCACTGTGTTGCATTCTTTGGGTGGTATGGTGGTATTGTAAAGGGTAACAATACCTCCTTCCACTGGGAACTTTAGCATCCCGTGCGCTGTGGATGGCACGGCGCGGATAGATGATATTCCAGGTCTCCCGATGATACCATTGTACGGAGAGGGGGATCTGATTATCATGAAGTCCATCCAGGTAACTGTAGAGTGTGGTTTGTCACCAACTTCTACAAATAGACGCAATTGCCCCGTGGGCCATATCTTCTCCCCTGTGAAGCCAGTGAGCGGTGCTGTGGCTGGGATCAACTGAATCTGTATCTCAGGTCGCAGTTTCTTGAAGCAGTGTTCATATATAATATTAGCGGATGCACCTCCATCTATATACATGCGACGGATGTCGTGACCCCTCGTATGTATTTCAATGGTGAGTGGATCCACCACTGCGTTGTTCGCAGTCAGGGAGGGGAAAGAAATCTCGTTTTCCTTAGAAAAACGTTGACTGACCTTCTGTCTTGTCGCGCGCGGCCATGGCTGTATCATGTAGATGATGTCTGCCTTTTCTCTTGGCGTCTCTTTCTTGGCCACTGGTTTTGGTTTGTCTTTCCCTTCTCTGATGTTTTTTACGAAGTGGTCCATCTTTCCTTCCTTTACCAATTTGTCAATCAATTGGCGCAGTTGGACGCAATCGTTAGTTGTGTGGCCCTTCTGTCCATGGTATTCGCAATAACCATTCCCTATTCGCTTATCCTCTGGGGTGCGGATTGGCGGTGGTTTCGGGAAGTTCGCACCCTCCGTCACAAATATCTCCCTTGGGGTTTTTGTGAGGGGTGTGTATCTATCATTGTCTCTTCCACTCCCTTGGTTGCGATAGCCTCTGCTGCGGCTGTTACGATTGCCACCCTGGTCATTGGATTGTCTCCTTGACTCTTCTTGTGGTCTATGGTTCGAATAGCCTTTTTTGCTATCCGCAGCGGCTTCTTCTCCTTGGACGAAAGACCTCGTGCGCTTCATGAGTTCGTCAAAGGTTAGGGGAACCTTATCGTTTAGCTTTTTTATCAAATCTGGGTTATTGATTGCATTCATAAAACCCGATATTTTTAGTATCTCTGGACACGCCTTGACTTTCATGCACTCGTCCTTGAAGCGTTCCATGAAAGCGCTTGTGGATTCCCCTTGTCGCTGTTTAACCCTAGCGAGTTCTACAGGGTTTTTGGCGCACTTCTTCCTTTGAGTGAAGTTTAAGCGAAACGCTCTGCGCAACTCTTCAAACCCACCAATGCTTCTGCGTGGAAGCTTACTAAACCAGTTGCGCGCATTCCCTACTAATGTGGAGTTGAACATATGGCACCACACAGGCTGTGGCCAATTTTCGATAGTAGCTGCTGATTCGAAAATTTTTAGGTGATCATCAGGATCACCTGTCCCATCATATGTTTTGACATTAGCAGGCATGCGCCTTTTCTTATTCTCAGAAAAGTCACTGATGCGCCTAGTAAACGCATCAACCTTTTGGCGACGCCAGGGAAGAGACATGTCTTCATCATCCTGGTCGCGGTACTTCCCTCTTGATTTCCAGTGTCCGGTTTCTTTATCCTCGTTGTCCGAGGAATCACTCGAAGATGAGCGAACTCTTTTGTGACGCTTGCGTCGACTATCATCAGAATCTGAGCTTGCTCCTCTGCGGCGCTTGCGCCGACTATCATCAGAATTTGAACTTGAGGGGCTTTCGCTTGGGGAGATCCGTCGCCCAAGCCTATCTTGGATTCTGCGACTGCCAAGCCTAGCGTGGACATTGGCGCGCCGTTCCCCATCTTCACGCTCCTCCAGGTGCTGAAAGTCGGCTGTTTCTTCGTCCACAACCTTCCTTCCAATCCTGGCGAACACTGGTTGCTTGCGGCTATCCTTCTCGCGTCTTTCCTTTCGGTAGCGCGGTGGGGATGCATCAGGATTAGGGTCAAAGTTGAGTCTGGCGTGCAAACTTTGGCTTGACCTTTTCTTTGCCTCCTCTCACATGAGTGCAGTCAAGGCTTCGTAGTTTTGAGATACGAAGTCACTTGGGGCCAACTCGGGAGTGACTCCTTCTAGCGCGAAGGAGTCTGTTTCCAAAGCAGGATCCTTGTTACGGACAGGCGCGTTGGGAGGCTCAGTGAAGTTCACCTCTGGCATGGCAAGAGGAGTGCGCTCCAGTTCTATCTCGCTAGTACTTGTTGTAATAGCGGGAGTAACCCTGGTAAGCGATTCCACTGCAGGGAAGATCAAGTTTGGGTGCGCTCCTAAGCTTTGAGGCGTGCTGGTTGTCCCAGAGGCTTGCTTAGAGGCCGCATCAGTTTGATGCTTCTTCCCTAGCAGGTCGTCCTGCGTTTTCTTCCCATGCGGACTCTTATGACTTCCGTGTTTCGTCATTCTAGTTCTCGGTAAAAATCTTAGTGTAGGGTCCCACGGATGGCGCCACTTGTTGATACAAAAGTTGGGCGTTCCTTGACAGGGCTTCTATTCTCGTACCAATTCGAATCTTAATGCTTGATGGAACCTGCGCACTAAGAAAAAGAACAAACACCGTTAGGCTTATCGAGGGATTGTCTCCCCCGATTATCCTCCGGCGTGAGAGTAAGTAATCGAATGTAGGGTTTAGTAAGGGGTTAGGGTTTTCTGAAGATCGTACCTCTACCGAGGGCTGGAATGCCCTTTATATATGCACGAAACCCTAGTAGGTTTCGTGTTCCCTACTCCTCCGCGTGTTAGCCGACATCGGATATTTGGTATATATCCTCTTTATTTAGAAGATACTCCATATATTATCCGGAAATAACTTTGGGCTTGGGCCTTGTCGACCCAAGTCACATAACTGGTAGTCCAGTTGCGGCCCATACGTGGTGGGCTTAATTGTTAGTATTGTTTACTAATCAGGTTCGTGACCCGGGTATGGACTATACGTCATCAATAATCGTTCAAGCTGTAATTTATAGGATCTTGTATTATTTTATAGATGAAAACAATATTCTGCTCCACATTTTAAATATTGACATATTATTTTACTGTATATCTTTGTAACTAACTTTGTTCATTTCTATAATTATAAAATTTAGTCTAATCTACAAGTTTAAATGTCTTACAATAGTCTATGTTCAGATTTTATAAATTTATTTTGTTCGGCTTATGTTTTCCATCGTATTTTAGACTAGAAAATAAAACTTTGGCCCATTTTTGTATGATATAAGAATATTTTGTTAACTGATATACTTGTTTTTATTTTTATATAGTTAAAATGTCAAACTCAAAGCTTTCGAATATCGATTTTGCTGTTCTTGACATTTCTGGAAAAGACTATCTCCCTTGGACTCTTGATGCTGAGATCCATTTAACTGCAAAAGAATTAGGAGAAACAATCAAAACTGGAAATACGGCCTCTGCACAAGCATGTGCCAAAGCCATGATATTCCTGCGTCATCATCTTTATGAGGACCTAAAAAAGGAATATCTAACGGTGAAAGACCCGTTAACATTATGGCAAAGTTTAAAGGAACGATTTGATCATAAAAAACAAGTAATCCTTCCTAAAGCTCGCTACGACTGGATGCACCTTAGGTTGCAAGATTTTAAAAGTGTCAGCGAGTACAATTCCGCAATGTTTAGCATCACATCTAAACTAACATTGTGCGGAGAAAAGATTACTGAAGAAGACATGCTAGAGAAAACTTTCTCTACTTTTCATGCTTCAAATATGCTCTTACAGCAACAATATCGAGAGCGTGGCTACAAAAAATACCACGAACTAATATCTGTCCTCCTTGTTGCTGAACAAAATAATGAGCTTTTGATGAAAAATCATCAAGCACGCCCGACTGGTTCTACTGCATTGCCTGAAGTGCATGCAACATCAAATGTAAGGGGTCGGGGTCGTGAACATGGTAATAACCGTGGAAATGAACGAGGTCGTGGTCGTGGCCGTGGACGTGGTCGAAATATGGTTTGGCATCGTGATGGCTATAATCCTAAGCCATATGATTTCAAGAAAAAAGATGATAAAGGCAAAAGGATTCAACATCAAGCTCCTAAGAAATCTGGAAATGTGTGCCACAGATGTGGCATGAACACTCATTGGGCAAAACAGTGTCGCACATCCAGACACTTTGTTGATCTTTATCAAGCATCACTAAAAAAGAAAGGAAAAGATATTGAAATAAATTTCATTGATAATTTCGATTATGATGAGCCAATTCCCAATGCGCGCTTCGACTCCTCAGATTTCTTTGATGATGTCGACGATGTTGTTGCTTCATTTTCCAACGATGGAAATAATAACTAGCTATCTAGTTGCATTTTTATATTTTCCGCAATAAGCGTTTAAGTTTAAATTTTGTGTTGAATAAGCTAGGTTTGTTCTAGCATTGTTACTCATGTTTTGAATTTTAATCAATGAAGTATTTATATTTTCTTTTACTTTGAATTGCTTATTTATTATTTTTTATTTTTTTTATTCAAGGATATGAAACGCATTTTGGAAAACGGTGAAGACGAGTGTCTAGTAGATAGTGGAACAACAAATACTATTTTGAAAAACAGAAAATACTTTTATGAATTTCGTATAGCAAATGCAAATGTCAACACAATTTGTGGTACTAGCAACTTGATTGAAGGCTCTGGCAAAGCCTGCATTGTGTTACCTAAAGGTACACAATTAATAATAAATGATGCGTTATATTCTAGTAGATCCAGGCGAAATCTACTAAGTTTTAAAGATATAAGACGCAATGGTTATCATCTTGAAACCATGACTCAAAATGAAATTGAGTATCTCCAAATTATTTCCAATAAAAATGGAAAAAAGACCATAATGGAAAGAATGAAAGGTCTATCTTCTGGATTGTATTTTACATACATCAATCAGACAGAAATAAATATGGTTTCTACCCGAAAGGATATAGATTCCAAAATATTTACCCTTTGGCATGATCGATTGGGTCATCCGGGTGATATTATGATGAGGAGAATAATTGAGATCTCAAATGGGAATCCACTAAAGGATCTCAAGATCCTATTATCAAAAGAATTATCATGTGGAGCATGCTCTCTTGGAAAAATGATAACTAGGCCCTCAATCAATAAACTTGAAAAAGAATCTCCTTTGTTTCTAGAAAGAATTCAAGGAGACATTTGTGGGCCAATTACTCCTCCGTGTGGACCATTTCGATACTTTATGGTATTAATTGATGCATCATCCCGATGGTCCCACGTCTGTCTGTTAGCATCAAGAAATGTTGCTTTTGCGAGGCTGTTAGCCCAAATAATCCAATTAAGAGCACATTTCCCAGATCATCAAATAAAAAAGATTAGACTTGATAATGCAGGAGAATTTACATCTCAATCATTTAATGATTTGTGTATGTCACTTGGGATTACTGTTGAGCATCCTGTAGCACATGTGCATACACAAAATGATCTAGCTGAATCTTTAATAAAAAGATTACAACTTATTGCTAGACCACTACTTATGAAATCAAAATTGCCATCCTCTGCATGGGGACATGCTATCTTACATGCTGCTGCTCTTATTAGATTAAGACCAAGCGCATCTCATAAGTATTCTCCACTCCAACTGGTTTCTGGAAGAGAACCAAATTTGTCTCATCTAAAAGTCTTTGGTTGTGGTGTCTATGTCCCAATAGCACCACCACAACGAACAAAGATGGGACCTCAAAGAAGATTGGGAATTTATGTTGGTTTTAATTCTCCATCAATCATAAAATATTTGGAACCATTAACTGGAGATGTTTTTACAGCACGCTTTGCTGATTGCCAGTTTGATGAAACAATGTTCCCAATCTTAGGAGGAGAAAATAAAAAGTTGGACAAACAAGATGTAACTTGGAATGCATCACAAATATCTTTTCTTGACCCTCGGAGTAGTCAATGTGAATTAGAGGTTCAAAAGCTCATTCACTTGCAAAGAATAGCAAATGAATTGCCTGATGCATTTACAGATACAAAAAGAGTTACAAAATCATATATTCCAGCTTTAAATGCGCCTTCTCGAATTGATATTCCTGAAACTCTGAATGAGTCAAATGTACGCAGAAAGCGTGGAAGACCAATGGGTTCTAAGGATACAAACCCACGAAAAAGGAAAGCGCAGAATACAACTGGCAAAGCCTAAGAAGTTGTTATCAATAAAATCCCAAAAGAGATTAATAATAACACAGAAAATGTGGAAAAATCTCTTGAGAAGGGCCATGTACCTAATGAATATGAGATCTCAATAAATTTTGTACAAAATGGTACAACATGGAATCGAAATGAAACACGTGTTGATGAAATTTTTGCATATGCTATAGCAAGTGAAATAATAAATGATGAAGTTTCTGTGCCAAAATCTATTAGAGAATGTCGACAAAGAAAAGATTGGCAAAAATGGCAAGATGCCATACAAGCTGAACTAGATTCACTTGAAAAGCGCCAAGTATTTGGCCCTGTGACATTAACCCCAAATAATGTGAAGCCGGTAGGCTATAAATGGGTATTTTCTATAAAAAGAAACGAGAAAAATGAGATTGTGAGATACAAAGCAAGACTTGTAGCACAAGGTTTCTCACAAATACCCGGGGTAGATTATGAAGAAACATATTCACCTGTTGTGGATGCAACGACTCTCAGATTTTTAATTAGCCTTGCAAATGTTGAAAGGCTCCAAATGCGCCTTATGGATGTTGTCACAGCTTATTTGTACGGATCACTTGATAGTGACATTTACATGAAAATCCCCGAAGGATTGAAAATGCCGGAAGCTTGTAAATCTAAGCCCCGTGAAATGTTTTCAATTAAATTGAAAAGATCTTTATACGGTCTAAAACAATCAGGACGAATGTGGTATAATCGCCTGAGTGAATATCTTTCAAAAGAAGGATACAAAAGTAATCCAATAAGTCCGTGTGTTTTTATCAAAAGATCAAAGGGGAGTTTCACAATCATTGCAGTGTATGTTGATGATCTAAATATCATCGGAAATATTGATGAAATTGAACATACTGCAAATTTGTTAAAGAATGAATTTGAAATGAAAGACCTTGGTATGACAATGTTTTGTCTGGGCTTGCAAATTGAGCATTTGTCAAGTGGAATATTTGTCCATCAATCAAACTATACGGAAAAGATATTGAAACGATTCAATATGGATAAAGCTCATCCACTAAGCTCACCAATGGTCGGTCATTCACTTAACCGGGAACTTGATCCGTTCCGCCCCAAAGAACATGATGAGGACATTCTTGGTCCTGAAATACCATATCTGAGTGCGATAGGGGCTTTAATGTACCTTGCTGGTAATACACGCCCAGATATTGCTTTTTCAGTGAACTTACTAGCAAGATATAGTTCCGAGCCAACACGCCGACATTGGAATGGAATCAAACACATTTTTCGTTATCTTTGTGGTACCCGTGATATGGGATTATTTTACCAAAAGAATTCGAAATCAAATTTGGTTGGATATGCTGATGCTGGTTACTTGTCTGATCCACATAAAGCACGATCCCAAACAGGGTATGTTTTCACATATGGAGACACTGCAATTTCTTGGAGGTCGACAAAGCAATCTTTAACTGCAACATCATCAAATCATGCTGAACTTATTGCACTTTATGAAGCTAGTCGAGAATGCGTTTGGTTAAGATCGATGATCCAAAACATCCAAGAAGAATGTGGGCTCGAGTCTATTAAAGGGAATCCAACCATGTTATGTGAAGACAATGCGGCATGTATAGCTCAAATCAAGGAAGGGTATATCAAAGGGGACAAAACAAAACACATTTCTCCGAAATTTTTCTTTACATATGATCTACAAAAGGATGGAGTTATTGATGTCCGTCAAGTTCGATCAAGTGACAATTTGGCAGATTTATTCACAAAGTCTTTGCCAACAAGAGTTTTTGAGCTACTGGTTCGGAAGATCGGCCTTCGACGCTTAAAAGATATGCATTAATTTGAGGAGGAGCATTATATGTACTGCACTCTTTTCCTTCATCAAGTTTTCATCCCATTAGATTTTTCTTGGTAAGGTTTTTAAGGAGGCAGTTTTCATGGCATGTAATGAACAATGAATATCCAAGGAGGAGTATTGTAAATATGGGCTTGGGCTTATGGGCTTGTAGCTAATGTCTATTCATCATTACTCTTAGGGTTTTGTATCTTATAAATACACCCTTAATGTATTCACTTTAGAGGACCACTCAATAAGAATTCTTCCTTCTCTTATTCTTGTATTCATTATTGTACTCTACTTATAACAAAATTAACTTATGTTTATAGAATTATGAAATTCATAGCATTGTTTAAATCTTACTTCTAAGAATGCTAGTCGTAAATTGTAAGAAGGATAGGTACATTCGATAACTATTTTACATGTTGCTAGCTAACGATCGAGTTTTCATAAGTTTTATTGCCTATGTGTGCATTCAATTTTATTTAACTCGCATTGCTAAATCAGATTGATCAATGGGACGATACATTTTGTTTGTCCTTGAAGCAATTACGTAAACTCGCAAAGGTTAATTGTTTAGTATAGAATTGTATAGACGGTAACTGAAGTCATCAAAATTATAATTATTGTTTCTGGGTACTGTGTTTGAAAAGCCTATACACGATTTATAATAAAAAGCTACCATGGGGGAGCTAATGCACAGGGAAGAAAGACAGCAACTTGAGTGCGGAGAACCATTCGCCTAGCTATCAAATTCCACCGATGCCATCTTTGCTTTAGGCTCCTAACGAAGTAGTTCCTTCGGAATCCAATGCCTTCCAAAAAAATACACGATTATAAACAAAATGCAAATCAAACACTACTAATAATTAAGGTCATAGTAATTCTTGATAAAGCCATCAATCATCTTTATTGCTAAAAAACGTAACAAAGAAACTATCTTTCTTTCTTAAAAAATCAAAACCTATTACACTCCTCTTTTTCAACAACAAACTTCGGAATATAATGATTAAATATTAGAGTTAACTACATTTTTGGTCCTTGTGGTTTACCAGGTGTAACGATTTTGGTCCAATAGTTTGAAAAGTAACGGATCCTGTCCAGAATCCGACGACCCGTAACACTTTTGGTCCATTTTCACTAACAACGTTAATTTGACTATGTTTGACTGTTAAATAAGAGGGTACTTTTGTCCTTTCACATGTGTAACACAACAAAAACACATTTTAACTTCCACACATCAAAATCAAAATCTCATTTCATCTCCTCCCACACCTTCAGAACATCAAACACATCCCAATCACCTTGCAACTAACAAAAACATCCGGCCACCACCACCTCCGGCAACCGCCTCCACCAACCACCACTGCCAAACAAACACCAACAATAAATCCCATAATAACCCAACCCCATTTTCAAGTCCGAACAATCACTCAATCCAAACCCAAACCCATACCCTTATTTCGTGAACTCAAAACCCAACTCAAATTCGAACAAGACCCAATAAAGCTCGCATCTTTATTGTGAAATGAAGGAATGTGGGTCATGATTGCTATGTTGTATTCACAAGCTGGTATGGTTGATAATGCACTTAAGGTGTTTGATGAAATGCTTGAACGAAAAAGATGGGATTTTGGGGAGAGGTTGGATAAGGTGTTTGAGGAGTTTGTGGAGAAGACGGTTCAAATCACATTGGTGTCCATGGTGTTGGTGGTGATAGCGAGATCAGTGTAATGTTTGGTTTAAATAGAGGTGATTTTAAAAGGTAGGTTGATCATGTTGATTGAATTCTTTTTTAACTAAGTTTCTTTATATTTAAGAGTAAAGAACTGATAATTAGTTAGTTCAAAACATGGAACATATGCTCAACTGATTTTAAAGATCCATCAAACATTTATGCAGCGTCTTTTTTTCTTCTATAAATCAAAAGGAGTGTTATTTGTGTTCAATGTTAGGCAAAATGTTTTGGTGAATTTCATATTCCGAATCATTAATATAATAGCACTGAAGAAACAAATACATAAGTTACCATTTTGTTTGAGGAGTTTGTGGATAAGGTTGGATAAGGTGTTTGAGGAGTTTGGGGAGAGGTTGGATAAGGTGTATATCATCATAGGGGTATTTTAGTCATTTCACGTTTTTTTAACTAGTCAAACTAACAGTCAACGAAAAATAGACCAAAAGTGTTACGGGTCGTCGGATTCTGGACAAGATCCGTTACTTTTCAAACTATTGGACCAAAATCGTTACACCCGGTAAACCACAAGAACCAAAAATGTAGTTAACTCTAAATATTATTTCTATAAATTGTTGTTTAAATCTTTGGGTGCAACGATTAAAAAAACCCTAACGCAAATCATTTCCTTCCTCGACTCTCTAATCATTTACTGATCTCTAAAACGTTTCTCTTGATCCCATCTAGTGCGTAACTACTCCTCGGATTCATTACTTTCTGGTTGAATCATCAGTCTTGTTTTTTTAGGGTTTGCGATCATTTTAGGAATAGGGTTGTCGGCGATCTTTCTCCATCAAACGCTGAGTTTTGTCGTGGTGCTTTAATTGTGTTACTTTATTATTATTATTATTATTATTATTATTATTATTATTATTATTATTATTATTATTATTATTATTATTATTATTATTATTATTATTATTATTATTATTATTATAAAACATCACTTTATTATTATTATTTTTTTATATTTTTTTATAAACCATCAATTTATTATTATTATTATTATTATTATTATTATTATTATTATTATTATTATTATTATTATTATTATTATTATTATTATTATTATTATTATTTTATTTTATTTTTTTTAAACATCACTTCATTAAAAACTCATAGAATTTACAAGAAATTTAAATAAATAAATTTAATTTTTTATTATTATTATTATTATTATTATTATCTATTTAATTTTTATTATTTTATTAAAACGAAATAAATTTAAATAAAGTTGGATAGGAGTCTAGACACAAGTTGTGCTCCCACTCCTTTTTGAATACAAAAGCTTACTCAACGAAAGATAAAGACACCACTCTTAGCATTATTTGAGTGGCTAATGGCAATATACTTAATACGTGAAATTGTGTCCAAAGCCTCCGTATCGAATTCCCCGGAAGTAGAAAAAGAAAATGGTATAAACTTGTATCCATTATCCTCACATTTTTACGTATAATTCTTCTTTTTCTTTTCCACGGCATTGTGCAAGGCAACCTCAGGAGCCCATGAAGTCGCCCCAATACTAGCAAATGGAGAGATTCCGATCACATCTAAACATGCATCTTTACCTTGGAGTCAATTGAATAATAACAAGTCTGCATGCGTATTATTATTATTATTATTATTATTATTATTATTATTATTATTATTATTATTATTATTATTATTATTATTATTATTATTATTATTATTATTATTATTATTATTATTATTATTATCGGTTTGTTATTGGATCTTCATGCGTATTAAACCCTAAATATAATTTAGGGTTTGTTTTCATTGTTGAGTTTCTGAATGTGTGGTGCTTAATTTAGAATAAACATACATGTTAGGGTCGTTGTGTGGAGGTTGATTGGTTTGCTTGTTTCTGGTGATTTGGTGGGGTTCGCATGGTTTAAAATGAAAAGTCGTTTCTTGGACTCGGGAGGGAGAGGGGGTGGAAGGAAAAAGGATAAGATGAAGGAGACTAATGTTTCAAAGGGAGGAAAAGATGATGGATTGGGATCGTTCCCTAGCTTGCCAGAGGCTTTTGGTAGTCCTTCTCCTACTTCATTAGCTGCAAAGATCGTGCTTTAGAGAGTTAAATGCTTGAAGGAAAGCTTGAGTTAGTAGGAGATGATGGGAAACCATGAAAACCTTCCAACGAATTGAAGCTTCGAACATTGTGTGTACTGATGTAGTGAAGGAGGAAAGTGTCATGGCCGATTATGTTGGTGGTACTTTGTTAGGAATTAAATGTTCAAGGCATTGGTTTTGTATTAGTACTGCTAGTGTAAATATTAGTAATGCCAGAGTTAAAGTTGAAGATTGCTGAAGATATAACTAAAAATACTAACTGTTGAGTTAGTACTGCTAGTATAGAAGTTGATACTGCTGGACTGCTTGAAGACTCTAGATGGTACTGCTCATGAAGACGTGTAAAAGGATAAGTATAGAATAGATTTTGTGTATATCTTATATAGTTAGAATTATACGGATATTCTGCATGTTTAGAATATCATACTTATTTTGTAAAGGACTCCTTGTGCTATAAAAGGAGGTCCTAGGTTAGATGTTTTATACGTATGTTTTGTTAAGCTTCAAGGTTTGTAAACCCTAGTGATAAGCAAGATCACTCGTATTATATCTAATAATATTGAAGCGTTTGGCGATATTCATTGTTCATATAAACTGTTCATACAATTACTGTTTCATTGATAAAATCTTCTAAGTATCAAATAGTGGATTCCGCATACTATTTGGTATATACTCAAAGTATCCTCAACATAAGTCACGTGTGTTTAGATCCTCTCAAGTGGTATCAAAGACAGGTTTCTGATACTTTGATTTAGAAGATACTTTTCTGAAGAACTCTTTATTCCCAATAATAACAATGGACATGGAGACTACTCAGACCAACACTACTGCCAAGTTACCAATGCTCAAACAGAATGACTTTGAGATGTGGAGACTCTGGATAGAATAGTACTTCCAAGTGCAGGATTATGCACTTTGGAAAATCATAGAGGATGGGAACTCCTTCAAACCATCAACAACTGAAACAATAGTTGATGGTCAAAAGGTTACAACTGTGAACACTTCTCCTGTTACTGCAGAACAAAAGTTACAGAAAAAGAATGATGATAAAGCAAGGAGTTTGTTACGCATGACCATTCCTAATGATTAAATTATGATATTCAGCAAACACAAGGATGCCAAATCCTTGTTTGAAGCAATAACTACCAGGTTTTGTGGTAATAAGGCCACCAAAAAGACACAGAAGACCTTGCTGAAGCAGAGTTTTGAGAACTTCAGTGCTACTAGCAATGAATCTCTTGATCGTATGTTCAACGGGTTGCAGAAGATAGTCAGCCAACTGGCTGTATTAGGTGTTGAGATCCCCCAAGAAGATTTGAATTCCAAATTCCTAAGAAGTTTGCCTGCTGATTGGTACACTCATGTGGTTGTCTGGAAGAACAAGCCAGAAATCGACACAATGAACCTTAATGATTTGTACAACAATTTTAAAATTGTTGAACAGGAAGTGAAGAAGTCTAGAAGTTCAAGTTCAAGTTTTGGGAACATGGCATTTGTGTCATCTTCCAGTAATATCAGTCCAAAGGAGTTTAGTGTGGCTTCAGGAGTTAGTACAGCTAACCCTAATGTTAGTACTCCTAGTTTATCAACTAGTACTGCTGGCATAAGTAATACTACATTCGATGCTTTCCTGACCAGTTAAGCCAATGGGTCTATGCTATCCCATGAAGATCTTGAACAGATAGATGAAGATGATCTGGAAGAGATGGACTTGAAGTGGCAGGTTGCACTGCTAAGCATGAGAGCAAAGAAATTCTGGCAGAGAACAGGGAAGAAAATCATAATCAGTGGTAATGATACAGCTGGTTTTGATAAATCCAAGGTGGATTATTTCAACTGTCACAAGTTGGGACATTTTGCTAGAGAATGCAGAAGACCAAGGCAGCAGGACAACAAAAGCAAGGGGTATGGGAACAAGCTAGAAACAAGGAAGGCTATGGAAGTGGAAGTGCCTTTTTCAATGGCAATGGTTGCTATTAATGGTCTCGGTTATGATTGGAGCTTCATGGCTGATGAGGAAGAAGCACCAACTAAGATGGCACTGATGGCATTTTCTGGTTCAAAGGTACATTCAGTAAAAAGTTGTTCAAAATCTTGTTCTGCTTTAAAAGATTATGAAACACTTAAGAAGCATTATGATGAACAAAGAGTAGAGTTAAACCAAAGTAATTATAATTTAGCAAAACATAAAAGAGGTTTAGCTGTCTCAGAAGAACAAATTTTGTTTTATAAGAAAAATGAGACTGTCTTTTCAGAAGATATTGTTGTACTTAAAAAATACATGGTTCATAAAGATACTGAGATTAGTGTGCTTAGAACTGAGTTGGAAAAGATTAAGAAAGCAAAAGATAACATACAGTTAGGTGTAGACACTCTAGAATATGCATCTAAGGGAGTTAATAAGATCATTGAGTGTCAACTGGTAAATAAAGCTAAGTCGGGTCTAGGTTACAACACATGTCCACCTCCACATAGAGGAGTGCCTTCACCCCCAGGTATTGACTTAGAACACATTGGTTTAGATGAAGTTAGAGAGCCTAAATTTGAATATGTATCTAAGGCTAAGGAAAGTGCTAGTTTAAATAAACCAGTAGAAGTTAATGAATATTTTGAGAGTGCCAGTGACACCTCTCTTGCTGAGGAAAAGGTGTTTGATGATAAGAGGAACTCAGATGCCCCAATTATTGAAGATTGGGAATCTGATGATGAGGATCAGGTTGAGTCTAAACCTGAAGTAGAAAAGCAAAAAGAAACTGTTGTTCCTAAGGTGGTTAAGATAGAAACTGTTACACCTAGAAAACAATTAAAACAAGCTAGGCCAACAGTTAGATATGCTGAGTTGTATAGGTCCACAAATAGGTCTCAATGCCCTAGGGGAAACCAGAGAAACTGGAACAATCTTAAGTCCCAACAACTAGGCAATGAGTTTGTTATGTACAATAAGGCTTGCTTTTCTTGTGGTAGCTTTGATCACTTGCAGGATTTTTGCAACAACCATCAAGGGAAAAGGGTGGTTACAGGGAATACAAGTGAAAGGGTGAACATAAACAGTTTTTCAAGAAAAACTCACCCTAATGTTAACAGTAATATGACTCCCAGAGCAATTTTGATAAAGTCTGACCTTAAACCAGTTTGTACTGCCAGACCAATTAAGACCGTTTACCCTAAACAAATAGTTTCAAGTGCTAAATCAACTTCAAGTTTTTCTAAAATAGCACAACAAACTGTTCACAAGCCTCTTTATAAGAAAGCAGTGTTTCATAACAAATTTTGGAATCAAAAAGTTAAAATTGCTAGGCCAGCAGTTTGTACTGCTAGACCAGCAGTTAGTACTGCTAGGCCAAAAAACACTGCTAGGGTAAATGGGGTAAATGTTGTTAAGGCCTCAGCATGTTGGATATGGAGACCTATCAAACCCAATGGTGCATCAATAACAATGTAGAAATATGATTACATTGATGCACGAGGCAGATCCAAGTCAGTAATGGCTTGGGTCCCCAAAGGAAACTAATTTCCTTTATTTTATGTGCAGGGATATCCACAACAAGATGATAAAGAAGATCAAGGATATGCTGATAGTGGATGCTCTAGGCACATGACTGGGAACATGTCCTACCTCTCAGACTTTACACCTATGGATGGAGGATATGTTACCTTTGGGGGAGGAATTAGTTTCAGAATTACTGGTAAAGGTACTTTAAAAACCGGTAAACTTGACTTTGAAGATGTGTATTTTGTGCAGGAACTCAAGTATAATCTCTTTAGTGTCTCATAAATATGTAACAAAAAGAACAAAGTTCTTTTACAGACACTGAATGTCTTGTTCTTTCTCCTGACTTTAAGTTACCGGATGAAAGTCAAGTACTACTTAAAGTTCCTAGAAAAGGCAATATGTACAGTGTTGACATGAAGAAAATTGTTCCTAAAGAGGCTCTAACTTGTCTTGTTCCAAAAGCCACATTGGATGAGTCAATGCTTTGGCATAGGAGACTTGATCATCTTAACTTTAAAACCATAAATAAGATTGTTAAAGATGGTTTGGTAAGAGGCTTGCCTCAAAAATGTTTTGAAAATGACCAAACTTGTGTTGCCTGTCTCAAAGGCAAACAACACAAGGCTTCTTGTAAGCCCAAAACCCAGAACTCTATTACTTAACCATTATTTATGCTTTATATGGACTTGTTTGGTCCTACTTCTATGAGTAGTATACAACATAAGAAATACTGTCTTGTAGTAACTGATGATTATAGAAGGTTCACATAGGTTTTCTTTCTAGGATCTAAGGATGAAACAAGTAGCATTCTTAAGACTTTTATAACTGAAATAGAAAACCTAGTTGATAAGAAAGTGAAAATCATCAGGTGTGACAATGGGACAGAATTTAAAAATATAGTTATGGATGAATTTTGTAGAGAAAAGGGTATTAAGAGAGAGTTTAGTGTAGCTAGAACTCCTCAGCAGAATAGGGTTGCTGAAAGGAGGAATAGGACACTAATAGAGGCTGCTAGGACCATGTTAGCTAATTCAAAGCTGCCCATTACTTTTTGGGCTGAAGCAATTAATACTGCTTGTTATGTGCAAAACAGGGTTTTAGTGGTCAAATCTCACAACATGACACCATATGAACTATTTAGAGGTAGAACACCTGCTTTAGGTTTTCTAAGACCATTTGGATGTCATGTCACTATTCTCAATACCTTAGATTATTTGGGAAAATTTGATGGAAAGTCAGATGATGGTTTCTTTGTTGGGTACTCATTAAACAGCAAAGCATTTAGGGTATACAACATAAGAACCAGGAAAGTAGAAGAAAACTTGCATGTTCAGTTTTTAGAGAATAAGTCTAATGTTGCAGGTGAAGGTCCAAAATGGCTGTTTGATCTTGATACTCTAACACAATCTATGAACTATGTACCAGTTCTTGCAGGAACAAATTCTAGTGATTTTGCAGGTTCAGAAGATAGTGTAGAAACAGGTAAACCAACCATAGAGAAAGAGTATGATCAAGATCACATTCTGATGCCAATTTGGAATAGTGTTGATTCATATTCAAAGGCTGCTGAACCTTCTTATGATGCAAACAAGAAGGGTTCTGAAAATGGAAACAAAGAAAGTGGTGTTGAAGAACAAGAGAATCCTGAAGACAGTACAAATGGAGTTTGTACTGCTGATCCAAATGTTAATACTGCTGGGCAAAATGATCATACTGCTAGCCCACCAGTTACTACTGCTGATGATTTCTCTCACGATGAAGTGGATCTTAACAACATGCCACTCACTTATCCAGTTCCTACAACTCCACACACAAGAGTTCACAAGAATCACTCCCTAGAGAATGTGATTGGAGATATACAGTCTGGTGTTAAGACAAGAAGGCAGACAATGAATTCAGATCAACAAGGCCTTCTCAATGCAGTTTATGAGGAGAAAAAACATGAAGATGCCAATACATGTCTGTTTGTATGTTTTCTTTTAGAAGAAGAACCCAAAAACATACTTAAGTCCCCACAGGATTCAAGCTGGGTGGAAGCAATGCAAAAAGAGCTTCTACAATTCAAGATTCAAAAGGTTTGGGTGCTGGTAGATTTGCCTAAGGGTATGAGGGTTATTGGTACAAAGTGGATTTTCAGGAATAAGAAAGATGAAAAGGGGATAGTGATCAGGAATAAAGCAAGTCTTATAGCCCAGGGTTACACACAAGAGGAAGGAGTTGATTATGAAGAGGTCTTTGCACCTGTCGCTAGGATTGAAGCCATATGCTTCATTCATGGGGTTTATGGTATATCCGATGGATGTCAAAAGTGCCTTTCTTTATGGTACTATTGAAGAAGAAGTTTATGTTTCTCAACCTCCAGGTTTTGAAGATCCTGAACATACAAGGTGGTAAAAGCTCTTTATGGCTTGCATCAAGCTCCTAGAGCCTGGTATGGAACTTTGGCTACCTACTTATTAGATAATGGGTTTCATAGAGGCAAGATAGATCAGACCTTATTTATCAAGAAGAAAAAGGGAGATATTTTGCTTGTATAGGTCAATGTGGATGACATCATTTTTGGATCCACAAAGAAGGAGATGTGCATTGAATTTGAGAAGCTTATGCATGATAAGTTTCAAATAAGTTCCATGTGTGAGCTCACTTTCTTTTTGGGGCTGCAAGTGAAGAAAAAAAGCTGAAGGAATATTTATCAGTCACGATAAATATGTAACTGAGATATTGAGAAAGTTTCAGTTTACTGATGCAAAAGTAGCAAGTACTCCTGTTGATCTAGAGAAACCTTTGCTCAAAGATTCAGATGGTGAAAATGTTGATGTACATACCTACAGGTCCATGATTGGGTCCTTGATGTACCTCACTTCATCAAGACCAGATATTATGTTTGCTGTGTGTGCATGTGCAAGGTTTCAAGTTAATCCCAAAACCTCACATTTAGTTGCTGTGAATAGAATCTTTAGGTACCACAAAGGTCAACCCAAATTGGGTCTCTGGTATCCAAAAGAATCTCCTTTTGATCTGGTGGCATACTCAGACAGTGACTATGTTGGTGCTAGTTTGGATAGAAAATCAACAACGGGTGGTTGTCAATTCCTAGGTTGCAGGCTGATATCATGGCAATGCAAGAAGCAAACTATTGTGGCCAATTCTACAACTGAAGCTGAATATGTGGCTGGTGCTAGTTGCTGTGGTCAAGTTCTATGGATTCAGAATCAGATGCTTGACTATGGGTACAACTTTATGAATACCATGATTTTTATTGACAATAGCAGTACAATTTGTATCATTAAAAATCCAGTTCAACATTCTAAAACAAAACACATACAGATTAGGCATCATTTTATAAGAGACTGCAATGAGAAAAAGCTAGTTCAGGTTGTTAAAATTCACACTGATAACAATTTTTCAGATCTACTTACTAAAGCTTTTGATGTTGGAAGGTTTCGATACTTGGTTGCAAGTATTAGAATGCTTAATCCCTAAAGTTTTTAATCTTGGTTTTTTTTGTAAAGGAAAAGGATTTGTACTGCTAGTTGTGTCAATTAGTACTGCTATGTATAATTTGTACTGCTAGTGTAAATTAAGTCTGTTGTGTTTGAACTGTTAGTCATACTTTATACTGCTATGAAGCAAATGCTTTGCATTTTGTTTTCTTGGTTTTGGACTAACATTTCCAGGTTATGGAGTTTGCAATGTGTGAGAAGAAAGTAGTGGAATGTTTGCTGACATACTTGATTGATGATGGACAGAATTTGGGGATCACTTGACAAAGGTTTTACACCTGAGTTGGGAGATTCTTTAAAATCTCTTTCTTGAAATCTAATTATGATATTTTTGAACATGAATTGATGGCATAGTTAGTCAGATAGTAACTTATCTAACTCACTCTTTACCATTTTATACTTTTATTAGTATAATGAGTTAGTCCAAGGACATCTGGTAAAGAGAACAGCGAGCAAAAGTGAATCTAACACATTTGTGTTAGAGGCAACACCTGCCACGAGCTGAAAACCCTGTCAAGAAAGCTCTTTGAATGAGTTTATCTGATCACAGGCAGTTATTTATAACTGAAATTATTGGTTCTCACACAACCAGAGTTTAAATTCAACCGAAATTTGATTAAGTGTCTTCCTTTACACTTAATCCCTTCAAAATGTTTGAATGCGGTATGGTTTTTAAATGAAAATTGAGTTTATACTACTGAGTCAAAGTTTTTCCAAAACTTAGTACTGCTAGGCAAAACTTTGTACTGCTGGATAGCCGTTTGTACTGTTGAGTCATAACCGCTTTTTGAATATAGCCGTTGAGAAGCCGTTGAGAAAATTCTGGTCAATTTCTGTACTTAAGGGTTT
The DNA here is from genome assembly GCA_021014915.2 of Artemisia tridentata subsp. tridentata. NCBI lineage: Eukaryota > Viridiplantae > Streptophyta > Magnoliopsida > Asterales > Asteraceae > Artemisia > Artemisia tridentata. Next base: position 164,672,621 of record CP139504.1, on the reverse strand, counting down.
CCTAAATTGGATAATTTTTACTTTTTATCTACTTTATTCACTTTCTTCAATCTAAAGAAATCTTTTATTGAAGTCGGTCCAATAAAAACCCTAAGAATTCTTATATAATATCTCAATTCGCATTACTCAACCTACTTTCTTACTCAATCAATCATATCCCAGCAGTCAAATCACTCTTTTACTGAACATAATGGCCAATTTAACCTTTGTCGACAAACATAACATGGTGGCATATTTGGAGAAAACAGAGGAAGGTGCTACTTCCATCAGATAGTAGAATTTTTAAACTCTACCCATATAAGGTATGCTTTAACTCTAAACCCTACTATCTATGTCTCCCAAATCAAGCAGTTTTGGCAGACTGTTACTGTCAATACTATTGAGACTGGAGACAAAGAGCTAAATGCAACAGTTGATGGCAAAACCATCACTCTTACTGAATCATCTGTTAGGAGGCATCTCCATCTAGCAGATGACAATGGTATTAGTGATTTGCCTAACACTGAAATTTTTTAAAATCTATCCAGAATGGGGTATAACACAACTTCTCAATCTTTAACATTTCAAAAAGGTTGTTTTGCCCCACAATGGAGGTTTTTAATACATACCATACTTCACTGTATGAGTCCTAAGAAAACTTCATGGAAACAGTTCAGTAGCAATATTGCAAATGCTCTCATTTGCTTATCAACTAATAGGACTTATAATTTTTTAAAACTTATTTTTGATGGTATGGTAAAAATTGTGGATAGCAAATCCAAGTTTTTAATGTATCCACGTTTTATCCAAATGATTTTGAATATGAGAAAAAGCTAGCTTCTACCTCATCGAAATGTTTATCTAACTCCAACCCTTACACAAAAATTATTTAGTAACATGAGGATGGGCTCAAAGGGTTATAGTGGGGTAGAAGTTTCACTTTTTGATAACATGTTGCAGGTACAGGGTGAAGGATCAACTACCCCAGTTGACTCCCAACACACACCTACAAGTTCATTACAAACAGCCTCACAACCAACTTCATCACCAACTAGGAGTATATCCAGAGAGGGCTCTAGTGTACCTCAACACAGAGTTCCTACCACACCCCTAGTAGCAGATGAGGCTGTCCATGATAGTATAGGAAGGGCTGCCCCTACTGTCTCAGGCTTAGAAGTTGGGCAGGACAGGGGTAACATAACTAAGACCCAACCTATGGCAACACCTAATGTACAAAGTTCTTTTGAACCTAGTATAGGTGGTGGAATCCCAAGCTACATGGAAACAATGGGTGGCTCAGATACTCACCCTTTGGTTGAGTCTGAGTCTTTATCCCATGATGCACCTCTCCCAGAAGGTAACACATCTAGAAGTGCTGAGGGCAGTCTTAAACTTAATGAATTGATGGACACTTGTACTAGGTTGAATGAGAAGGTGATTGGCTTGGAAGATGAACTCAAGGAAACCAAGCAGGTCTTTGGAAGGGTATACACAAACCTGATCTTGAAGGTGAAAAAGTTGGAGCAACAGGTCAAGGCTCTCAAAGGTAAGAGAAAAGCTCAGATGGTGGAATCTTCAAGCTCTTCCAGTTCTGATGATCAAAATGATGACATGGGTGAGGAATCTTCCAAACAGGGGAAGAAGATTGCCAGGCTTGATGAAGACCCCAATGTGTCCTTAGTTCAAGAAGGTGCTGACACTCAGGGGAGGCAATATGAACATATGGGAGAAGCTCAAGAAGGTGATCAAGAAGGTACTGCTGGTCATCAACTTAGTACTGGTGGAACAGAGGTTAGTACTGCTGGTGCAGTTTATATTAGAGGGAGAAGAATGGATAAAGGGAAGGCAATCATGACTGAAGCTGAGCCATCTAAGAAGATCAACAAGAAGTCTCAAGCTCAAATGGAATATGATTATGAGGTTGCTCAAAGAATTCAAGCTGAAGAAGAAGCCAGAGTAGCAGAAGAAGAAAGAATAGCAAAATTCTTGGTTGAACAAAAGCTTCTAAGTGAAGAAGAAGAGAGAACTGCTTAAGAACAGGCTGACAAGGAATTAGCTTTGAAGATGCAAGAAGAAGAAAGATCACAGTTTATAACTGAAGAACAAGAGAGTGCCATCAATGATCTACTGGAAGAGATTAAGAAGCATCAAAGTAAGAAGACAGCTACTAAGAAGAAACCTCCAACAAAAGCTCAACAGAGGTTACTACTGTTGGTGCCGTTTATATTAGAGGGAGAAGAATGGATAAAGGGAAGGAAATCATGACTGAAGCTGAGCCATCTAAGAAGATCAACAAGAAGTCTCAAGCTCAAATGGAGTATGATTATGAGGTTGCTCAAAGAATTCAAGCTGAAGAAGAAGCCAGAGTAGCAGAAGAAGAAAGAATAGCAAAATTCTTGGTTGAACAAAAGCTTCTAAGTGAAGAAGAAGAGAGAACTGCTCAAGAACAGGCTGACAAGGAATTAGCTTTGAATATGCAAGAAGAAGAAATATCACAGTTTACAACTGAAGAACAAGAGTTCAACAGATAAAGTACAAGAAGGAATACTTGAAACATCAAGACCATTAGACTGAGAAACAATTAAAAGGCAGATCTTATGAAGAGATTGAAAGGTTGTACTGCATAGCATATAGGAAAATTTAACATTTGTTGAGAGGATTTTCCGAAACTGATGAGACTAGCAGAGTTGCTAAGAGAGCAGGTGAGCAGTTAGAGTCAGAGGATTCCAAGAAACAAAAGACTGAAGAAGAAAAAGAAGATCAAGCAACTGAGGAAGAAGAAACAGCAGAAGAGTTAACTGATGAAAGGATTCAGCATATGATGGTAATAATCCCAGAAGTTCTGAATGTTGAGTTAATTCAAGCTAAACATCCAATCATGGACTGAGAAGTTCAGTCAGATGGGGTTGTCAAGGCATGGAAGATAATCAAGGTACGAGGACACTCGGAAGTCTAAAAGTATTTTGAAGATATGATAAAGGCTTTTGACAGAGAAGACTTAAATCAACTTTGGAGTATAGTTCAAGAAAAGTTCAGCTCTATAGATCCTATTAAAGACAAAGACTTAGAGTTATGGGTGGAATTGAAAAGGCTATATGAACCGGATCCAGAAGATACATTATGGCAGTTTCAAGCTCGTGACCTGGGTACAACATGGAGACTGTATGATACATGTGGTGTTCACCATGTATCTACAAAGGATGGTGTGGATGTCTACATGCTAATTGAAAAGGACTATCCATTGAGAGCAGGAATTCTATTTGTTATGTTACCTGCAAAGCTCAGAGTTGATGAGGAATCTGACATGGCAAGAGAATTAGTGAGAAAGATATATCAGCAAGCAGAAGAAATGAAGACTACAAGACCAAGAAGATAGTGTTTGAAAGAATCCTCACAAGGTAATGATTTAATTTAGAAACTTAATGATTTAGGGTAAATCACAAGTTTAGGGGAGGATTGTTAGGAACTAAATGTTCAAGGCATTGGTTTTGTATTAGTACTGCTAAGGAAGAACACTAATAGTACTAACTGAGTTAGTACTGCTAGTGTAAATATTAGTACTGCCAGAGTTAAAGTTGAAGATTGCTGAAGATATAACTAAAAGTACTAACTGCTGAGTTATTACTGCTAGTATAGAAGTTGATACTGCTGTACTGCTTGAAGACTGAAGATGGTAATGCTCATGAAGACGTGTAAAAGGATAAGTATAGAATAGATTTTGTGTATATCTTATATAGTTAGAATTATACGGATATTCTGCATGTTTAGAATATCATACTTATCTTGTAAATGACTCCTTGTGCTATAAAAGGAGGTCCTAGGTTAGATGTTTTATATGTATGTTTTGTTAAGCTTCAAGGTTTGTAAACCCTAGTGATAAGCAAGATCACTCGTATTATATCTAATAATATTGAAGCGTTTGGTGATATTCATTGTTCATATAAACTGTTCATACAATTACTGTTTCATTGATAAAATCTTCTAAGTATCAACTAGTAGATTCCGCATAGTATTTGGTATATACTTAAAGTATCCTCAACACAAGTCACGTGTGTTTAGATCCTCTCATACTTCGATTACTGCTAACAAACTAACGCAAATGGATGTACTTTTAGTTCATTTGCTGATGTACTTAATGTTGCTAGAAACAAAACTCAAGTTAACTTTCGTGTTCTTACTACACCTGCTTCTAGTGAATGCGAAGTAGTGATACCTTGGTAGATTGGCTAATTCATTATACGGTTATTTCATCAGTAACGTGTGGCATTTCCAGTTCTGCCGAATTATATTTTTAACGCTTGGGGAAAATAGGGCTTACAGAAGATTATGATGAATGACAATGGTTTTTTCTTTTTCAAATTTGGGTCCAAAAAAGGGGTTGATGATGTATTTGAGAATGGTCCTTGGATGATTCGTACCATACCGATAGTTCTTAAAAAAATGGATTACTTCTACTAGTTTGAAATAACAGTAGTTAACTCGTGTTCTGGTTTGGGTCAAACTTCATGATGTTCCAATGGCGGCATTCACTGCTGATGGACTTAGTGCTATAGCAATTAGAAGGTAAACCGTTAATACTTGATTCGTTTATTAGTATATGTGCAATGATTCATGGGGACGAAATAGCTACGCACGTACTATGATTGAAGTAAGTGCTGAAAACACCTTAAAGGACTCAATGGTTATTACTATCCCGAATTTGGATGATGAGGGATACATGTACGAAACAATTACTACTGAATATGAATGGGCTCCTCCACGATGTGCCAATTCCAAGACTTTTGGACATAACTCTGAACAGTGCCCTAAAATGGTTCCTACTAAACCTATGAATCGTGGGGAGGTGCAATCTAGCAGTACGAAGATAAATCAAAGTAATATGGAATTGGTGGAAAGAAACCGGTTGGTGGCATTAATATGTGTTCTAAATTTCAGTTTAAGTCGACTAAACAGGTATATAAGCCTGTTTCTAAGAAGAATGGTGCTACTACAAATGGTACGAAGAACAATACTGAAACACCTAAACAAGAGGCAAGTAGTTCGAACCCCTTTGATGCACTTAGGTACGTTTAAAATGATGATGTGTTAGGTGAAAATGGGGTAATTCCATGAGGGTTGAAACTGTTGTGGACGATGGGCAGAAGGCTGATGCAGAGCCTATTCAGACCTTAATGAGCACACCTAATGATGTTACACTTGTGAATGAGGTACAATTGGCAAATGAGCAACCAACTCCTACCCTGTCTAATGTGGCTGTTTCGAATATTAACAATGTTAGTGATGTGGTTGATGAGGATACTGATAGTGAAGTGGAGGAGGTGTTTGACGAAACTGCAGGTTTTATGGCATCCAAGAACGGAGGTGGAATCGGGAAGAATAGCCTATTACGAACGTTGGAAAAATGGTTATGGTGATAAATCATATTGCGAAAATTTGACTGAAGAACAATTAGCTGTCTATGATGTTTATGATATAAGAGTTTGTGGTCATACTAGACATTAGTAGTTTCATTGAGTAGTTTGTCATTCTTATAATAGGTTCGGTTTGAAGTACAAATTGTGCGTTTGTTTTTCGTCTATGTAACCGGCTGAGATGTTGGATTCACTCACATCCTATATGCTTAAATGTTGATCCAAGTGATTTATAATCCTTTACGAAATCAGCCAGTGAGGTCGGATTTTGATATTCTTCGAAAGTGTACATCCGTTTTTAAAGGTGTCAAGGCAAGGAAAACTTTTCTTTCAAATCGATCTCCAGATTACACAAGAAGTTGTTCAAATAACCAATTTTTGTATTATAAACAAATCATTAATATTATTATTTTATTATCATTATTATTATTTTTTTTATCGAAAAGAACTTGCAATTAGTAAAGAAGATAAGAGTTATGATCAAATGAGAAGAAAAATTAAAATAAAAATGATAAAAAGAAACAACAACCACTCATTTCAGATGCACCTACAAAAGTAGATGCATCTCCCCTTAAAATTCTCCCTACTATTTAAAATGTGTGGATACAAATTCTTCTTATTATTTTTATTTTAGTTTTTCTTCTTACCGGATCCCTTATCAAGAAGATAATACAAGCAAAATAAACATTGTGTGTAGTAAAATGAGCTCTTCGGTAGGCCTTGATTGCTCGTTCGACCAAATGCATGCATGATGAAAGATACTGTGCGACGGAATCTCCTTCTCATGCAAAGTTTAAACCATAAACTTGCTATATATGAAACGAATGAATCAAATTTTTATTTTTTCATTTTATTTTAAAACAACAGTTTTTTTAAGGGTTAATTCTTCATATAGGTAACGAACTTTCAAAAATTTCCAATGTTAGGTAATTTACTCTCAAAAATACTATGTTAGGTAATGAAACTTTAATCTTTGTTCAATGTTAGGTAATATGGGCTATCATTGCAACTTGTAACCGGTGCAACCGGTTACCATTGTACCAAACTTTTTAAAATTTCCAATGTTAGGTAACGAACTTTCTAAAATAAGCAAGTTCGTCCGTTAATCTTACGTTTTTTCCGTTTTCATATGTTTTTGTCCGTTTTTCTTACGGTTTTTCCGTTTTTGTCCGTTTTTCTTATGTTTTTGTCCGTTTTTCTTACGTTTTTTACGTTTTCGTCCGTTATTCTTACGTTTTCATACGTTTTTGTCCGTTTTTCTTACGTTTTTTCCGTTTTTGGTCCGTTTTTGTCCGTTTTTCTTACGTTTTTGTCCGTTTTTCTTACGTTTATTTACGTTTTCGTCCGTTATTCTTACGTTTTTGTCCGTTTTTCTTACGTTTTTGTCCGTTTTTTTTACGTTTTTTTCCCTTTTTTTCCGTTTTTATCCGTTTTTGTTCATTTTTCTTACGTTTTTGTACGCTTTCTTTTTTTTTTGTCCGAATTTTTATCCGTTTTCATATGTTTTTGTTCGTTTTTCATACGTTTTTTTCGTTTTTGTCCGTTTTTATCCATTTTTGTCCGTTTTTCTTATGTTTTTGTCCATTTTTTACGTTTTCGTCCGTTATTCTTACGTTTTCATACGGAAATGTAAGAAAAATGGACAAAAATGTAAGAAAAATGGACAAAGACAGAAAAAAGGGAAAAAACCTAAGAAAAACGGACAAAAACGTAAGAATAACGGACGAAAACGTAAGAAAAATGGACAAAAACGGAAGAAAAATGGACCAAAAATGGAAAAAAAAAGTAAGAAAAACGGAAAAAAACGTATGAAATCGGAAAAAACGTAAGAATAACGGACGAAAACGTAAAAAATGTAAGAAAAACGGACAAAAACGTAAGAAAAACAGACAAAAACGGATAAAAACGGAGAAAACCGTAAGAAAAACGGACAAAAGCATATGAAAACGGAAAAAACGTAAGATTAACGGACAAAAACGTAAAAAACGTAAGAAAAACGGAAAAAAATGTAAGAAAAACGGATAAAAACGGACCAAAACGGAAAAAACGTAAGAAAAACGGACGAAAACGTAAAAATCGAAAGAAAAATGGACTCAAGGACCATTTGTGTAAGCCTTGCGCAACACAAGGACGATTTTGTGTAAGAAGGACCATTTGTGAAAAAAAATGACTAAATTTGTAAAGCCTTGCGCAACACAAGAACCATTTGTGTTAAAAACTGAAAAGGAATATAATAATAATAATAAATATGACGTCACATGTGGGCCCCATAAGCATAGCCGGTAATATTACCTAACTTTGAAGGTTGCACAAAGTTTGGTTACCTAACATAGTATTTTTGAGAGTAAATTACCTAACATTGAAAATTTTTGAAAATTCATTACCTATATGTAGAATTAACCCTTTTTTTAACACATACTATACATTACACACTGTTTAAAAATTATCTTCAACAATACTTGAACTCAAAGCATTTGGTCTATGATCGTGTAAAATAATAGAACATTATTATTGAATGGATGGAGTGGCGGACTCAGGGCCGTCCCGGAGATTTTGGGTGCCCTGGGCCGTGTTATAAAAAAATATGCGAATAAAACAACCATTATCGATGCCAAAAATAAAGTTATATATAGAGAATAAATTTTAAATATTAGTCCCACTATAACTCGATATATGCATCTGTTATAATCCTTCTATTGGGCTTTAAATCAGGCATGTCCAATGTATATACCAGTTGGGTTTTTTACAAATTTGGTGTCCCTCCAAATAATGGGCCCAAGGTAGTGGCCCATGTTGCCCTTGCTCATCACCAGCCTTGGGCGGACTCAGAAAAATAGGATGTGGGGGCAAAAAGAAACTTTTTTTACAATAGCAACAAAATACGGTAGAAAAAACTAGGATCATAATGATAAAATTGAGTATTTTTACTTAGAGACACTACTAGAATCGGGAGAACTGGCTACGAAAAAAATCCTGATGACACATTGTCTTCGGTATTTAACACTAAACGACAAAAAAAACTCTTGACCGAGACAAGCTAGCGTTGAATTTTTAATGTTCTAAAATACCGAAGAAATGTCGTCGATACCATGTCGGTCAAATTTGACTTTCCCCCCGCTGTCAATAATTGCGAATAACTGGGCGAGAATTTCCCCCGCCAATTTGTTACCGCCGACATGTCGTCGGTACTTTATATAATAAAAAAGCCACCCTAATTAGCGTTTGATTAGCGTTAAATGACATTATTATTGTTGAAGTACCGACGACATGTCGTCGGGCGTTATTTAGGTCAAATTTGGTCTTCCCCCCTTGTAAATAGTAGCGAATAATTGGGCAGGATTTTTTCCCGCCTGTTTGGTACCGACGACATGTCGCCGAGATTATTTTCCCACCTCATTGCACCATTTTCCCGCCAATTTTTTACTTATATATAACCAATCATCCTCAACTCGGCAAAACGCACATAACCCAATCGTCAATTCTCACAAAACACACATAACAATGGCTGGTTACACGCCGAAAGAGGAGCGGTCAAAGGTTTTATCGTCGATGTATCTCTTTAATGAAGTTCTTAATACATATGACGTCAAAATTTATGATGAATATGGTTCTTATAAAAACATTAGCCCGTGGATGAGAGACCAGATTCTGAAATGGTTGAGGAAAAAGCCATACTACAGAGAGATGTTGGACGGTGAAGCTGAAAGCACGTTGGAGACCAAACTTGATGATCTGGGAAATAGGATAACAAATCTTGAAGCTTTGTTTGAACATTTCATCAAGCAAAGGAATGCAAGGAAGGGAAAAGGTGGTGCAGGTTCTAGCAAAGTGGGAAGTAGCAGCAAAAAAATGAATGGGCGATGTTTATTATGGTCTATGTTGTGTGTTTCGTTTACTTGTCGAGCTTTTTCGTTTGAGTTGTTTCATTTGCTTGTCGAGTTGTTTCGTTTGAGTTGTTTCGTTTGCTTGTCGAGTTGTTTCGTTTGAGACTGTATGAAATGTATGTGGTTGAGAACTCTTGCGTGTTTTGAATAAAAGGTTTGCCTTCGTGTTTGTTAATTGTGAATGTTTTGAGAGTGGTAAGATTGCTAAGATCACAGAGTGACACAATTGGTGGCTTTTAGACTACATTTTCAACTATATAGCAACCATGTATTATTTGTCAAGTTTTTAGACTAAAATTGGTGGCTTTGTTGATGTTGCTTGTTTCTGTTTTAGTGCTAAGATCAAAATATTTACGCTAAATATATGGTTCTAGTCAATAGGCGTAATCTGTAATTGTTGGTAGACTTTTTTTTTTACTTAAACTTGTTTATGAAAATAATCAAATTTGTAATTTTGTAACACATCAGTAGCAAAAAGAGCATCCAATTTACTCGATTTACATATTAGTTCTAAAAAAGTAGAAACTGATGTTCATGACCATTGGTTAACACTTGAGAGTTAGAAACACAAATAGAGAATGAGAAAGTTAATAACACAACAACAACAACAACAACAACAACAACAACAACAACAACACTACTACATACGAAGATTTTCCGTGTCACCTAAAAGCTCACGGAGTATTGCACCCGACTGATATGCGTGGTCTTGGTCGTCGGGATTCCTTGCCATTTCAAGTTTTGCCTCTAGCATCCTTACTCTTGTCTCTAGCACCTGTATTTTTTATTCCAGCATGTTTATCCTAAGATCTTTGGCATTACAGTTTGAGCACTCTGTTGGTGCAGATCCAGAACCTTGAGATGTTGAAGCAGAAGAGATTACTCTTAACCAGTCATCAAATTCACTCCTCCACATAAAATATCCAAATCCATGATCTTTTTCACTTGGCTGTTAGATAATAAGGAAATTATGAGAAATTTCTTTTTAACAACCCAATTATTTTTGTTAATTTTTTGATATTTGTTAATTTTTTTAATACGTTATCAACTGATTGATATATGTTAATTTTCTGTTTTTGTTATTATGTTAGAAACCCTCCTCCGAACATGGAGCCGTCTATGTGGGAGAAGCATATTCAGTTCTACCTCAAGGAGAAGAAAGACAAAAGGGCTGCTGTTAATAAGGAAAATAGGAAGAAGAACAAGGTCTATAGCCGCCACGGATCTCGGTCATTGGCCGCATCTCGACACGAATACGTAAGACACATTATGATTATTTTACATATTGCACATTATATATATATTGGTGTTTGATTTGTCGTTTTAAATTTGTTTCACCTTATATGCATGTGTATATATATACAGTTTCAGAGGAGTGAGAACCGTGAGTACTCGTCCCTCATACAGAGCTTCCACGACCAGCGTTGCAAGGACGGTGTATGGTTGCAGGATGAGGCACGTGTTCAATACGTCAGTACTGTTTTTTATTTTATTTTATTTTATTTTATTTTATTTTATTGCTTTTTTTACGTGCACTTTAATGATTTATTGAAACATAATGTAGTAACCCGAGTAATATATTAATTTTATCATTTTTTTCAACTACATAGGAAAAGATGTGCGAACTGCGGGATCTGGGAGCTAACACGCCTACTGGGATAGCCTACACAAAGGAAGAGATACTTACCAGGGTTGTAAAGGCAAGCAGCGGGGTTATATAGCCGGTAGGGGTAGGGTGGTAGCAGGCAGTGGCAAGACAAAGTTACCCATGCCACCTCCAGGTTCGTACAGTGGGCCCGAGATTGACAGGTTGATGGCCGGGAAAGATTCAATGATCGCTGAAGTTGAAGAAGAGGCTAAGGCCACTAAGCGCAAACTCACTCAAATTATTACTGTGTTACAGACTAACCCCGAGTGGGCCCAGTTGATGAGCCAGCTGCCTTCTCAAAGCGAGGCAGGCTCGGGCAGTGGGAGTGGCGCCGACGAGGCCGGGCAGTGGCGATCTCGAGGATGATGGCGGTCCCGATGATGACGAGGGGCAGTGAGGTATATATATGCTATTGACTCATCCGTATTTTGTACACTTTAACACCTCGACTTTGTCCATCCGTATGCTATTGACTCATCCGTATGTTATTATTGTACACTTTAACATTTTGGCGACTTGAACATTGCGGATATAGCAACTTTTGTGGTATTGGCAGCTTGATCCGTAGATTATAACACCCGTTTTGTAGAATTTGTAACGTTTTAATGTATTTGAGGGTGTTTAGCGATTATATATAAGTGTTTTAGCCGTTATAACTTGTTTTGGGATATTGCCATGTTGGTATTGGTGGTGTACAGGTTTGGGTTGTGTAAATTTTTCGAGAAAAATTTTCAGAAAAAAATATGGAAAAGTGCAGCTATGCAGGCTGTTGTGCAGCAGCAACATTATAAGTTACCGACGACATGTCGTCGGTAAATTTGGCAAAATATTTTGACTATCGTTGACTTTTGACTTTCGTTGGCCGTTTTGACTTTCGTTGACCGTTCTGACTTTCGTTGACTGTTTTAAGTGTTGTCGACATGTCGTCGGTATATAATTAAGTTTTGACTTTCGTTGACCGGTTTGACTTTCGTTGACCATTTGACTTTCGTTGACCGTATTGTTAATTAAGTGATTAATTAATGTTAACGTTCCGACGATGTGTCGTCGGTACAATATTTGTCGAATGTCAAAAATCTTTGACTGAAAATGGCTGTGGGTCCCACACGAGCGTCGGGAAATGTCGTCGGCACAGTAAGTCCTGACGCGGCATTCACGACTATCAGCCGCCTTCGAACTGTCGTCGGCATCAACTAAGTGCTGACGTCATGTCGCCGGCACGACCCTTTTTTCGTCGCCGGGAAAAATCTCGATTGTATTAGTGAGATGAAGGATTTATAAGGCTTTAGAGTGTTGAATGTTGACTTTAGTATGTGGGTGAGGGGCAATTTGAGTTTTTGGTGGGGGGCACTTTCGGAAAAAGGTCAATATATATATATATATATATATATATAACTACTACTACACTAAAGTCTCTACTTTTTCGGCTAGCCATCGGCCCCCCACACTTCCTACATAGATCCGTCCCTGAATGGATGGATGTGTTACATTTGTGATATTGCATGTCTATTTATAATAGACATGTACAACACAAACCTTAAACCTAATAGGGTCTAAGCCCACAACTTATCTAATACTCCCCCGTAGTTTGAAGTGAGGCTTCCGAACGGACAAACTAGATTGAATGTTGAAAGCCGCTTCTTCTTTTTCTTCTCTTCATTGTTGTTTGTTTGCACGAAGATAGACTTGTATTTGGTGACATAGTTGTATACTTTTTGACGATTTCCTCTTTTTTTATGACGTTTGCTATTTTTTTACGTCATGGCTTGCATTGCCTTTAGGAGAGAGCGACAATTTGGTGTTCAACGTTTGTCATTGACAACAACGATCTACGGTGATGAAAGAAAAAGGGTATTGACAAGAAGATGAATTTAGTTGATTGGTGACTATTCAAAATGACGGCTAGGGTTTATAAATTAGATAAAAATAAAATGTTAATTGTATGAACATCAATAAAACGAAAGAAATTAAATAAATCGGAATCCCTCCGAATCATGGGCGTGTAATCTATGACCGGAGGATAACAAATTGTTGTTGGTGGATCTTACCTAAAGCTCGTATACCATGTTAAATAATAAAAAAGTATTATTGAATGGATGGATGTGTTACATTTGTGATATTGTATGTGTATTTATAATAGACATGTAGCTTTAACAATAAGAAACATAAACCCCAAACCTAATAGGGTCTAAGGCCACAACCAATCTAATAGATCGTACTCCCAAACGACTTTTCGTTTTGTGATTAAAACATTTCAACCAAAAAGCTCAGTTGAGAAAAGACCTCTTAACTTTCAACGTAATTCTCATAGACATACTACAACCTGTAGTAAATTGATAAACTTGATAAAAATATACGAAGTAACGATATCTTTAAATCTGAAAAATTCAATTGGTATGCTAATTTTCTTTGTACAACTTATGTGCATCTCTTTACTCAATAATTTTGCGACATATTTTCTTTAGCTACAAACTTATGCATTTTATATGTTTAAATTGGAACTCTAAAGCACTTACTTTTCTTGGTATATCATGTGTTACTCACAAACCCTAAACCTATGACTTGTTGGTAGACTGTGTACACTTAGCGTACGAGTTAAAAACATAAAAATCCAAATAAAAAAAGGTATCTTATGATATTAGTGACGTGAACAAGTGATGACATAGTCTGATGAGTCTAATGTTAATTAAGTACATATTATTATTGGTCATTCTTTATTGTTTTTGTTTGCAATAATTATTACTTCCGTCCTATATTAAGTGTCCACTTTCAAAATGCACAAAGTTTTAGAAGATTCCACTAACTATACACTCCACCAATCAAATATCATTTTTACCCACTAAAGTCTCATCTCATTGATTGAAATATAATATGGACACTTAATTTGAAACATCCCAAAATTTTATTGAGAATACTTAATATGGGACGGAAGGAGTATATGGATTAGATGTATAATCATTTTCTATTAGCTATGTATCCTAGTTTTGTTGTTCTCCTAATAAGATGTTCGCAACGTTTTCACTAAGGACAAAATAAAGAAAATTGTAAACTAAAACAAAGTTTATAAATAACAGTGTTGAAAAAAAATCTACAAGGCCGATTAATCGTCGATTAGGTGCTACAAAGCTACTTACCTTGCCTATTTATGTAACTGAGTCAAACACATAGGTCAACCGTGGTCAACGGCGATCAACGGCGGTTAATGGTGGTCAAACTTGCTGGAAACCTATAAATCTTGCCGGAAGTACCCAAAACTCACTGTAAACTTATTTTGATCACTTATAGTAACTGTTTAAGTCTATTACAAGTTGTTTTTTTGAAAACACCTTGCCGAAAATACCTAAAACTCACTGAAAATACACAAAACTTCCTGGAAATATCTAAAATTTGTCAGTAATGTCAATCCGATTAATCACCGCTAGACCAATTACAAGCTATAAAATGATCAACCGCCCAACTATCGATTCACGATTTTTGCAACCTTGATAAATAATCATTGAATCAACATATAATGGGAAAATAGTGAGATAGGTGCATGAACCTCATGAACAAAGGTCGAAACTGTTGATTTGTGAAAGTTTTTAAGGGATGCATTAAGAAAACCCCACACTCACATGACATGTGTCAGTACCAGCAATCCCCCGTACTCCATTTCAGATGTGGGCCAGCCCATTGGTTCAATTGGACCCATTAGCGATGCCTCCTTTTAAAGGGTAGAAAAGAAGGTAGGAGGGCACACCCATCGAGATCAGTGTGGTCCTTTGCATTCACCACTTGTACTAATAGCATCACGTGTAGTGACATGTTATTTTCACTTTTCTTTTGACATCTCAAACTCCACTCATCATCATCACTTTCAACACTCACACTCCAAAACACTCATTTACTAGTGTCATGCCACTTTTCCAATTCGGGACACGCTCACCCACAATTTTTTTTTTCAATTTTTTCAAATAAACTAAGATTAATTAATTCAAACAAAAAATACAAATTTCCCTTTTTTTTTTTAAGTTACAAAATTTCAGCATCAAATTAACCAAAATCGGATATAGACTAACCCCAAATAAGTGGTTACAGTACTTAAGCCCAAACTTAACTTCCATAACCCTAACCCTAGGATTATATAATCCTTTTATCATAAATTTTCTTATACAACTTCCCCTAAACTCACGCCTCCCTTAGTTGTCATTTCTCCTTCAACAAGAAAACTCATTCATCTTTTCTATCTTATGTCTCTACTTAAATCAATACACAACTAACCACACAACCACCAACCTTATATCACCTTAACCCTTGTTCCTTCAAAAAGAATCAAAAAAAAATCAAATGCACACAATATCAACATATAAACAAACATATAAATTGAAGGAGGAAGAAAAAAAAGAAAAAAAAAAAAAAAACGGGTATAATTTTTATTTATTTATTTATTTTTTGTCATTTTCCTCGCCGGTTAAGTGGCGTCCGCCACTTTATTTTCTATCCACAGTATGGTGAAACAAGGGTGGCGGCGCTACTTCCTTGTCCACGTCGGAATTGACGAGAGGTGGCGTTGCCATACCCGATACTCTAATTATATACCCTTCGTCTTAAATTATTTTCTTTAAACAAAAAAACAAAGTTTAATGAAAATATAATTATTACTGTTTTTTATCTCCTACTTTTGTCAAAATGCAGTTTTAACTTTAACTAATTAATTAACGTATTCTTTAATATTTGTAATAATAAATTCAAGCAAAAATAATATGGTAAACTCGATCAAATCCCTTATCTTTATTTACTTATTTAGTAGTAGACAATTAAATTGGGACATCTTGAAAATAAAACGTAGACTATTATTTTGGGACGGATGGAGTATATGTTATTTATAAAGTAGATTTAACTACATTTTTGTCCTTTTGGTTTGTCGGGTATTTCATTTCAATCTAAATTCTGGAAAAAAAAATCGAGTTTGGTCCAAAAGTGAAATACCCATCTCAGGTTTGGTCCAATTTTCGATTGCCAATTAGATTGACCAGTTAAATAACTTTAAATCACTAAAATGCCCTTGTTTGATAATGTAAAATGACTAAAATACCCACATGTTATTATTATTATTATTATTATTATTATTATTATTATTATTATTATTATTATTATTATTATTATTATTATTATTATTATTATTATTATTATTATTCATAACATTCATTAAAATGGCTAGGAGAGCCGACATAGTTCCGAAGTCGCTGGCTTGAGAGATTGGGGCAGCTTTGGTGCACTGTAGAGCCGCGACTTGACCCGACACTGTTCACACGCCTAGCCGAGCCGTCTACTTAGAGGGATTAAAATATGTGGTTAGTGGGTTTTGTACTTAGTTGGCATCTTATTGTTGGTGTTCGTTGCATGATGTACACCTATTCTCCATTGTAGATTCACTTGCCACTTGTCTTTGGGTTGGCTGCTTGTTATACGTCTGTTTTCGATAATATCAATGCCAAAACTATGTACAAATGCAATTAGTTGTTCATTTTTAGTCTGTCATTTCTCTCTCTAAACAAACAATATAGTTGTTGATGGGTTATGTCTCATATAGTTGTGGGTTTTTAGGGTTTATGTGTTTGAATAATTGATTGCAAGGTTTCGTTGTCATCTAATTCATTAACGTAAACTATGTCAGTTCCGTTTTTTAGTTTGCGGATTTGTTGATTTGTCTTTGTATTTGTTTAATATTTGTGATAGGTCTGATATTTGGTTATGATTGCTGCTTTTATATGCTTTACATCAAGTTGTGTTTTGTTTAATATTTGTTATGAGTTTGATATGTGATCATCATTGTGCATTGTATGTTGTTGGAAGATTTAGTTGTTAAACGTGATTGTATTTTGCATGTAAACTTGGTTTTCGAGTGCTGGCAACTGTATGGTATAAAAGTACTTGCTTGGAAATCCTTTGTTTGCAATTAGATGTTAGAGTAGGTGGTATTGAGAATATGGTTTAGAAGGTGTAACTATGTGATTTATTTTAATTGTTTTGTGCTTTGTTTGTTGCAGGTTTGGAGTTTCTTGGTACATTAGGTGTTTTATGTTTGTGCAATTTGGAGTTATAATAAGGGTGATTTGACAGGTTTGTATATAGGTATTTGAATTGACAATTCATGAATGTGTTCAGTTTTTGCAGTTTATGTTCTTTAATTTAGTTTTTTTTTTTTTTATCGTATTTTGAGTTTCAGAGTTCATCAAGGATCTTTTTCTTATGTCTGAATGCAGGTTTTTGGGCTATGGTTGATGTTGTTATCATGTGGATTATGAGGACAGCAAAATCAAAAAGTTTTATGCATGCAGATTAGCCTTAGCATGGGTACTCTTTTCATTTTTAATGGTGATAGTCTGCATCATATGGGTTTTTTAATGATTCTGGAATGCGATCATAAGTTACCATTTTATATAGAATGCTACAAGAAACTGAATAATGTCATTCAGTGTAGTTTTCGGATCATTCTTGGTGTTGCGAACCTTATTTAGAATCTACGGTGATAGTTGAGCCTATGTTTTATGCTCTCTCTTGATGTTGTTACCATGTAATTTGGATATCTTGATGTGTGTTTTTGTTTATTCAGGTTTGGCGATATCTTTTATAGTTTCGTATGATATTCTTAAATCAGAAATAACGGTTGATTATGTGGTAGTTGGAAATTATATGTTATGAACATGATACTGATAACGTAATTATTGTGCGACGGATGTGATGTTACCGTGTAGTTTGGATATCTTGATGTGTGTTTATTTGTCTTCAGGCTTTGAGATATCTTTTATAGTTTCGTATGATATTCTTAAATCAGAAGTAATGGTTGATTATATGATAAATGGAAATTATCTGTTATGAACATGATAATGATAACGTAATTTTTGTGCGACAAATGTCAAGTCGTAATGGGGACAACCTGTCACTATATAAAGCGAGTATCTAGCAGCAATATACTAATATTATTATCTTTTTCTCTTGGTGTCCTTCAAAAGAACTTACAAAACAACATTACAAGCGTTTTTTGGATCACAAATCCATTCAATGCTGTTAGGATTGAATTTCCTATTCCTATGTTTAATCCATAAATGAGATAATATTTTGATCTCATCTACAAGAGTGTCCTTCCTTGGAGGTTTTGCATCTAAGCAAATCCGATTTTTGAACCTCCAAATGTAATACCTGAAATTCAGATAACCTGTAAAATGACCAAATTACCCCTGAAACCATAAAACCTAAATAAATAACTTATAAAATTCTGAAATGATTCCAAACTTCTGAAAACGAACTATATATGAAGCAAATTAATTTCTGGAACAACATTATATTATTTTTGAATGTCCAAAAATTATTATGACACGTTAAAATATATATATAAACCGAAAATACATTTATTTATTTAATTTGATTTAAAAAGTAAATTAATAAAAGATAATGACAAATTTAAAAAGGGAAATTATCACAAAAATTGAAAGAATTGATTTGGCCATTATTTTGGCCGTGTATATTGGTTCCCCCCCCTCCTAATTCGGCCCAAATCTTCCTATTTATTTTTCTTCACAATTATTTCCCTTATTCCCTATTATTGTTACCGAAACCCTAATAAAACACACACAAAAATTCACACACAATCCATACGATTTTTTGGAGGTTATCTAGTATTTTTCTGGTGTTGATCTTCATCCATGGAGGCTAGGAAAAATAAGTTTTGGCTTGTGGATTCGCTGGTTTGATCGTGGGGCATTTTACTTTGTCGAGTTTTCCATACGATAGGTACAAAATTCGTGCACCTTATTCACACGTTCAAAAACTGATCTGGTATTTTTCTCATGATCCTTACATCATATATAACTCATATAAATTGTATAAATCGAATCATGCAAGGTTAATGGGTCGCTCTAATTTTTAATGTTTAAAACGTACGTAAATTCTAAAATATGTGATACGAATTTTCTGGGTGTTATGATTATTTTATTTGGACCTCATATGAAGTATATGATCTGGGAAAAATGATGGAACGAATTATAGAGGTCCATATGATCACAGAGTGTTATACGATTTGTTTTTAAAACTTAAGGGTGTGTTTTGTAATTTTTCAAACGTATGGGATATTTTTGTAAGGTGGTCTAGATCTGGGGAAAAATGTATAAAATATTTTATGAGGGGTATCTTGTGCTAAATTGGTAATTAGAAGGTTATTTGGTAAATTAAATAAAAGTATAATTCGAATTGGAATTAATTAAAATAGAGGGACTAAAAGTGTAAATTCTGGAAACTTGAAGTTATTCTGTGTAAATAATGTTATTAAGGGTGTAAGGTATAATTTTGAGAATTTATGGGCTTAATATGTAATTGTTACTAAATTATGATTTGATTTATAAGTTTTGTAAAGTTAAGGGACCAAATGTGTAATTTTTGAATTCTGAGGGATCTGATTCGTACTATACATAATTCTGAGGTTACATTCTATAATTTTGTAAAATGACGTGCTTGTTTGGTAAATACAAATATTGTAGGGATTTGATTATAAAATATGTAAATATAAGGTTTGTTTTGTAAATTATATAACTAGAGGGGTATAAACTGTAAATTGTGAAACTAAAGGGATTAAAATGTCATTCTGAATAAAGTGTGTATTTAAATCAGTAACTTAAAGTATTTTCATGTTAGACCTTTGAATTTAATGAATTTACAATTAAAACCCTAAACTATGTAAACTTGTCATAATTAACCTTAAACTTTTGTAACTTATTAAAATATACCTTATGCCCATAATAATCCTTAAATAAGGACTTAACCTAATCTGTAATATTAATATCTTGCTAAATATAGAAATCTGTTAATTCTGGAAACCTGCTAAAAATGGAAAGTTACTAAAAAGGGAAAGGTAAACTAAAAGTAATAATCTGAGTTAGAATATTTTGTAATTCCGTCTTCTACTCCTTTAGGTGTGAAGAAGGAGAAGCCTTGATCTGTTCAGTGTTTGTTTGCTTTCTTGTTTATTTGCTGTGCTAATAAGGTACAGATATTCTGCCCTCTTTCAGTAAGGGTGTTTCCTTCTCTTAACTCTGATTTGATCTTGTTTCGTATTAGGATTTCCTAAGCCATTGCTATGCTCCCTCTGTTTTGTGATCCCTTTGTTTTGTGAACCTTCGATGATCTCTTTCATGTTCTGATATGTTTAACTTCTGAGTTGATGCCCTTATTATAACTCCCTTTTTGCTTTGAACCTTCTTCTATGAGTTCCCTGTGTTATGACCTCTGATATAAATACATGCTATGAAAACCTTTGTAAATGAGACCTGGAAATGTTTTGAGAAAAATCATTTCTTTTAAAGGATGTTTGTGAGTATGATACAATACGATTTCTATATGAAATTCCATTAACATTTATGAAAAACTATCTTAAAAGACTGCCTCTATAAAACTTCTTTGAAAGATCATTTTATTGAAAACCATTATTAAAGGATTGCTTTAAATGAACTTTTGACAGGAACCTCTAAAATGAACTTTTGCTACGAGCTTTAATTATGAACCTGTGAAATTCTTTTCTGAACCATTTGATATAGTCCTTTTAATCTGAACTTAAACTTTGATATAAAACTTAATCTGATAAACTCTGATTTGAACCTTTGATATTTAATTCTGAAACTACTTGACATGAACCTTATGCCATGAACCCTTAGATATGACACTCGGTTTATTATATAACATCTGACCTTGACCACAGTCCGATATCCGAGCCAATCACTAGGCATGAGGGTTTCATGTCCATGTCATTGATACACCTTTGACATGACTCTAGAGCAGGAGAGTGATGACCTGTTCCGTCCCTTATTTGTTATCTGCTATGGCCATTATGATTATGATTTGTCTGCAAGGGCGTATGGATGCATCCTAGATTTGATCTGTTTCTGTTATCTGTTATTATTTACTGGTTATATATATATTCTGGTGACTGATGGTGTGTGCGATACACGTCTTTCACATATTTCTGAGAGCTGATCACTCCATTGGGTACATGTAGGACACCCCTCATATTATCTGGTTAATTGAGAGGTACCCCTCTAGATTGCTTATATGAATTGTACCCTGTTATGATATTATCTGTTATCTGGGCTCGTGATAGATTTTTTTTCCTTATCTTATGAACCTTATGAATTTCCTTTTACTTGTTCCTTTTCCTTTTTCCTTAAACTTTATTTCTCAGTTATTCCTTATTCTTATTCCTTCACTCTGATTATATCTGCATGATCTTAAATTCTGATTATTTGTACTACTCTCTACTACTGCTTTGTTATCGTTATATCTGTTCACTGAGCTCTCGTAGGTCAGCCGCATTTCTTTTCCTGCGGCAGGTTTTAGTAGGAAGCTGGGAATGAGTGGAGAGTGTACCTTTGGACTTAGAAGATTGGATAGCTATTCTGGATTAGAGTTGACTAGAAGATAATATATTTTAGAAGTAGTGTTTTTGGAAGTTTTCATTTGTAACCATGTAGATTCAGTATTTCATTTGTAATCCTTTGAGATTTTTGTATTACTGTAGATGTATGCTTTGTTTTGATCTGATATGAATCCATTATTGTGATATCTTTACCCTTGTCGGGTTGGGGTGTTACAATTTATGGTATCAGAGCGACAGGCTGCGACTCGTAATACATTTACCCTTGACCTGTGTAGTTTGGACCACTAAGTTTCCACTGTAGGCGCTCGTAGGACAACCTTTGAGAATTTGCTTTAGGATTTCCCTATAGGAACTTAAATCCTGACCAGTGAGGAATGGGTAGACTATAAGTCATATGTTTAAGTAGCATTGCTTCCGCATCACTCTAATTTGTGTCTTGCTTTTGGTTAAAGACTATTGAAACCACATTTGGGAAAATTAGAGCTTATGCCTTGCACCACCTAAGAATTGAAACCTAAATAAAACCTGAAGCATTGAAATTACATAGTAATTGTCTGACACTATTTGATCCTTGCCTTCAGATTCCGACTCCAACCTCTAAACCTTTTGTTAATCATTCTGATGCCTCTTCGGGCATTCTGAGAATTCCCTTGACGATGATATACTTGATACATTGTGTTAGTTGTTTCTTGCTTCTGATAATCATCTATGAATCTTTTGACACTATTTGATTTCGTCTTAACCATCTCTGTTCCCATGAGAAGTTTTGTGGTGTTTAGCCACGAGTGTAAAAATGTTTTCCCTCTTATTCGGAACGATAAGATTCTTCCTTGTTGATCCGTCTTTCTTTGATAGTAACCTTGATTTTATTCTTATAAGGATTGATTGACTGATCATTTAATACTAACGACTATCCTCTTATGTCTCACCTTTGGCGTTTGAAACAATTTTGGAACCCCTGCCATGATTACTGATTGTTAAACTTTTGCTGCCACTACCTGATTTTGACCTTCACTTCCGATCTGTTTGATAAACAGTCTGATATCTTCCCGACCATCCCGAAGGCCGTTTAACCCTAATGTGGTTGACACCTTCTATAAATTCATTACCCGTGCTGGATATAAATGTATCATCTGATACTATTCTGTCTTGCAAAATCTATTACTACTCCTATTAGAACTCTGGTGATTATTAACCTCGGATATAGAAGTTTATTCCCTCCCTTGAATGATGAATCTTATTTGCCAATCAGTTTTCCTTTGGAAGCATTTGATGCAAATACTATCTCTGTATGGGATTGTTAACTGAGCATGATGATGCTGATAACCGATATTCATACGCCTCACTTTTGACAGTTATACGATGTTCGTATTACAGATAATTCACAACCTACCTGCCACTTATGCAAAAAGGTTAAACAAAACTCCAACACCTTGAATTGTTCGCTTATCTATCCCCAACACCTTGATGAACCATGTCCCTGACTCTGATATATGAACTATCCGTCTGGTTTAATGACCATATTCGTTCTGCGGATCTGTTTACTATTGATATACTTGATTTTGGAAATCTTTGAGTATTGACTGGCTGGCTCTTCATAAAAGCTACCATAGACTACCGTATCTGAAATGTGATCCTTAACAATCTGCTCCACCCTACTTTTGTTATGAAAACCTTTAACCGCTCAAATCTGATAAGATTAATGTTGCTATGGAAACACTTACCCCGTTCTCATTTGATTTTCATTTTCCCTGACACCTAACAGTATCTACCCCTAGAAAGCGTTGGCATTGAAAGTTTTGTTGTACAAATTTTCTGGTGCTTTCTGATGAAACTCTTGGGTTTTCCTTCCTGTTTGAGAAGTGGAATTGAATCTGAACCGATCTCAGTGACGAACCATGATGCTATAGAAATGGAGAGATTGAAAAGTCTGATGAGACATGTTTTTGTCCACCTTGAATACCCCCATTAAATTATGAAGAAAAAAAAAAAAAAAAAAAAAAAAAAAAAAAAAAGAAAATTTTGCGTCTGCATATCAACTATCGTAAACCTAACCGTAATTCTAACCATAATCACTTTTCATTTCCGGGTATCAATGATTAAATTATTCTATCCTTGTAAATTCTGTATCAAACGACCTCATTTAATGTCCGAAGGACTAAAGAAGCAACCACAAGAACTCCTAAGATAGGAGATGACTAACTGAGAGCAACTTCCGTAAAGTATTTCAGTTTTATTCGTAAAGATTGGTGATGTGAATTAGATATGAAGTTTTCCCTGAAACGATTCATGAAACTACTCTCGTACTCATTGTGACCATTATGAGTTTTAAATGATGCCAGTTGTATTGGCTAATGGAATCATGTTTTCGTGAGTAATTGGACAACTGTCATAGTATGACAGTATGTTTATGCTCTGAGACGAACAAGGAACACGTAGATCATCTTTGTATTAAGGAGAATGACCCTTTGTTCTGGAAGAATAGATTTGATTGGCGTTCAGAGATTGTAGCAGACAACACTACCAGGCATCCGGTAACAACAGCAGTTTGAGTTGGCGAATTTCGAACTGTGCTGGAAGACCGGTCTAAGACACGCAGTCTTGTTTCTCTATTCATTTTAGTTGTACTAAGATGAATTGAGAGCAGAAGCAGACTCGCGAATGGAAGATACACAGTGACCATGTCAGGGATTCGCGTTCCACACCTCAGTGTCCAGAAGAAGTGCCGAAGGCTTGAGGGACCAGACTCAAGTTATTATTTCCTTTCCACTCTGTGATCATATGGACAGACGTAGACAGACTACTTGGAATTGGAATCATGTATTGAATGTATGATATTTCTGAAGCGAACGTTTGTGTTTGGAAGAGTTGATTCTATGAAGGATGAAGCTATGGATGATATAATTCATTTCCTTCTGACCCACTTAAAATTTCGTTACCTGATGATGAAATCCTTTGAATGATTTAGGTTCCCTATTAGTAATTCCGCTATGTGTTCATTCTGCGTATGTTGGACAATGGTTTTGTTATGTGAAATTGGACGAATGAAGGATGATCTGATGCTTTTAACGAGGTACCGAATTCTGATAGACATTCTGGGACTTCCGTTAACTCTTTCGAGTGATTCGTTCTCCTCTTAGTTAGGGTATTAGATTTTGATGAACTCTGAGACTGTAGGAAGACTAGGTGGATTAAGATAAGTTATTCTGTTCACAACTTGAGATAAAGTATGACCATCATGAGGGCATAGTTATATGATGCCAGTATTATGACGTCTAGCCAACGTGATAATACTTACATCATATAACGTGCACTTGTTGTGGGCATAGGATATTTCGAGAAGTGCCTTAGAACTTTAGAAATTCTGATAACTGTTTGGGATTATCTGCATTAGTGAGACCTTAAGTTCATTCTAACTGTACGCGTAATCTGTTTTCACCGTTATGTAAATTGATACATCTGGATTCTCGTCACGCATTCTGCTGACCTCTGAACTTTCGATAATAATCTTAGGTTCGGTTATAGAACTTCCGCCAATTGATGTTATCAACAATCTATTTTCTGTATGTCCTCATCTGATTTGCCAAATCAAATTCGGTGGACGGCATATCCGTCAAAATCCCAAGTATTTCCTGCGTCTCTTCCGAGAAGATCCGATTATCATCTGTTACGTTCGCCATATTATTCTTTTGATCTGGATTCGGTATGATTTGTCTTTCTGAGGAAACCAAAGTTTTGACCTACAATATAGAGTCATGAGAACCAAGTCTTTCATATTTCTGTTCACAGTCGGTTGTGTTTCCGTTTCGTTTTCCCTTCAAATTTCGAGGTCGAAATTTTTTGTTAGAGGGGAAGAAGTTGTAATACCTGAAATTCAGATAACCTATAAAATGACCAAATTACCCCTGAAACCATAAAACCTAAATAAATAACTTATAAAATTCTGAAATGATTTCAAACTTCTGAAAACGAACTATATATGAAGCAAATTAATTTCTGGAACAACATTATATTATTTTTGAATGTCCAAAAATTATTATGACACGTTAAAATATATATATAAACCGAAAATACATTTATTTATTTAATTTGATTTAAAAAGTAAATTAATAAAAGATAATGACAAATTTAAAAAGGGAAATTATCACAAAAATTGAAAGAATTGATTTGGCCATTATTTTGGCCGTGTATATTGGTTCCCCCCCCCCCTCCTAATTCGGCCCAAATATTCCTATTTATTTTTCTTCACAATTATTTCCCATATTCCCTATTATTGTTACCGAAACCCTAATAAAACACACATAAAAATTCACACACAATCCATACGATTTTCTGGAGGTTATCTAGTATTTTTATGGTGTTGATCTTCATCCAAGGAGGCTAGGAAAAATAAGGTTGGGCTTGTGGATTCGCTGGTTTGATCGTGGGGCATTTTTCTTTGTCGAGTTTTCCATACGATAGGTACAAAATTCGTGCACCTTATTCACACGTTCAAAAACTGATCTGGTATTTTTCTCATGATCCTTACATCATATATAACTCATGTAAATTGTATAAATCGAATCATGCAAGGTTAATGGGTCGCTCTAATTTTTAATGTTTAAAACGTACGTAAATTCTAAAATATGTGATACAAATTTTCTGGGTGTTATGATTATTTTATTTGGACCTCATATGAAGTATATGATCTGGGAAAAATGATGGAATGAA
This sequence comes from Artemisia tridentata subsp. tridentata, assembly GCA_021014915.2. Classification (NCBI taxonomy): domain Eukaryota; kingdom Viridiplantae; phylum Streptophyta; class Magnoliopsida; order Asterales; family Asteraceae; genus Artemisia; species Artemisia tridentata. The sequence continues at coordinate 164,646,584 of CP139504.1, read as the reverse complement.
TTATAGAGGCCTAAATATGTCGTGGTAATTATAGGTATAAAAAACGTATATAAAATCCAAAATAAGCTATACGATTTTTTTGGGATTTTTATATAATTTTTATGAGTTCCTTAAGCATCATATAACCTGAGAAAAATATTGGTTCGGATTTTGGAAGCTTAAATAAAGTGTGGCTAATTTTTGTACAAACCGAACTTTAGGAAAAATAAAGAAATAAATAAAACCTAATCGAAATAATTAGGGTTAGGGTTTTTGGGACATGATCTAGTCATTTAATGTGTTTTAAGGTTTTAATAATGATGGGTCAATGATTGGATTTGATTAGGGTTTGGGAATTGTATTTAAAAAGTGTTATACGATTTGTTTTTAAAACTTAAGGGTGTGTTTTGTAATTTTTCAAACGTATGGGATATTTTTGTAAGGTGGTCTAGATGTGTGGAAAAATGTATAAAATATTTTATGAGGGGTATCTTGTGCTAAGCTGGTAATTAGAAGGTTATTTGGTAAATTAAATAAAAGTATAATTCGAATTGGAATTAATTAAAATAGAGGGACTAAAAGTGTAAATTCAGGAAACTTGAAGTTATTCTGTGTAAATAATGTTATTAAGGGTGTAAGGTATAATTTTGAGAATTTATGGGCTTAATATGTAATTGTTACTAAATTATGATTTGATTTATAAGTTTTGTAAAGTTAAGGGACCAAATGTGTAATTTTTGAATTCTGAGGGATCTGATTCGTACTATACATAATTCTGAGGTTACATTCTGTAATTTTGTAAAATGAGGTGCTTGTTTGGTAAATACAAATATTGTAGGGATTTGATTATAAAATATGTAAATATAAGGTTTGTTTTGTAAATTATATAACTAGAGGGGTATAAACTGTAAATTGTGAAACTAAAGGGATTAAAATGTCATTCTGAATAAAGTGTGTATTTAAATCAGTAACTTAAAGTATTTTCATGTTAGACCTTTGAATTTAATGAATTTACAATTAAAACCCTAAACTATGTAAACTTGTCATAATTAACCTTAAACTTTTGTAACTTATTAAAATATACCTTATGCCCATAATAATCCTTAAATAAGGACTTAACCTAATCTGTAATATTAATATCTTGGTAAATATAGAAATCTGTTAATTCTGGAAACCTGCTAAAAATGAAAAGTTACTAAAAAGGGAAGGGTAAACTAAAAGTAATAACCTGAGTTATAATATTTTGTAATTCCATCTTCTACTCCTTTAGGTGTGAAGAAGGAGAAGCCTTGATCTGTTCAGTGTTTGTTTGCTTTCTTGTTTATCTGCTGTGCTAATAAGGTACAGATATTCTGCCCTCTTTCAGTAAGGGTGTTTCCTTCTCTTAACTCTGATTTGATCTTGTTTCGTATTAGGATTTCCTAAGCCATTGCTATGCTCCCTCTGTTTTGTGATCCCTTTGTTTTGTGAACCTTCGATGATCTCTTTCATGTTCTGATATGTTTAACTTCTGAGTTGATGCCCTTATTATAACTCCCTTTTTGCTTTGAACCTTCTTCTATGAGTTCCCTGTGTTATGACCTCTGATATAAATACATGCTATGAAAACCTTTGTAAATAAGACCTGGAAATGTTTTGAGAAAAATCATTTGTTTTAAAGGATGTTTGTGAGTATGATACAATACGATTTCTATATGAAATTCCATTAACATTTATGAAAAACTATCTTAAAAGACTGCTTCTATAAAACTACTTTGAAAGATCATTTTATTGAAAACCATTGTTAAAGGATTGCTTTAAATGAACTTTTGACAGGAAATTCTAAAATGAACTTTTGCTACGAGCTTTAATTATGAACCTGTGAAATGCTTTTCTGAACCATTTGATATAGTCCTTTTAATCTGAACTTAAACTTTGATATAAAACTTAATCTGATAAACTCTGATTTGAACCTTTGATATTTAATTCTGAAACTACTTGACATGAACCTTATGCCATGAACCCTTAGATATGACACTCTGTTTATTATATAACATCTGACCTTGACCACAGTCTGATATCCGAGCCAATCACTAGGCATGAGGGTTTCATGTCCATGTCATTGATGCACCTTTGACATGACTCTAGAGCAGGAGAGTGATGACCTGTTCCGTCCCTTATTTGTTATCTGCTATGGCCATTATGATTATGATTTTTCTGCAGGGGCGTATGGATGCATCCTAGATTTGATCTGTTTCTGTTATCTGTTATTATTTATTGGTTATATATATATATATATCTCTGGTGACTGATGGTGTGTGCGATACACGTCTTTCACATTTTCTGGGAGCTGATCACTCCATTGATACATGAGGACACCCCTCATATTATCTGGTTACTTGAGAGGTATCCCCTCTAGATTGCTTATATGATTGCACTGTTATGATATTATCTGTTATCTGGGCTCGTGATAGATTTCTGTTTTCCTTATCTTATGAACCTTATGAATTTCCTTTTACTTGTTCCTTTTCCTTTTTCATTAAACTTTATTTCTCAGTTATTCCTTATTCTTATTCCTTCACTCTGATTATATCTGCATGATCTTAAATTCTGATTATTTGTACTACTCTCTACTACTGCTTTGTTATCGTTATATCTGTTCACTGAGCTCTCGTAGGTCAGCCACATTTCTTTTCCTGCGGCAGGTTTTAGTAGATTGCTGGGAATGAGTGGAGAGTGTACCTTTGGACTTAGAAGATTGGATAGCTATTCTGGATTAGAGTTGACTAGAAGATAATATATTTTAGAAGTAGTGTTTTTGGAAGTTTTCATTTGTAACCATGTAGATTCAGTATTTCATTTGTAATCCTTTAAGATTTTTGTATTACTGTAGATGTATGCTTTGTTTTGATCTGATATGAATCCATTATTGTGATATCTTTACCCTTGTCGGGTTGGGGTGTTACACCAAATAACCCATAACGTGATTTGGATAACCGCGTCAAAACATACCTTTAAGGATTGTTGTAGATTAGCTGTGTCGCCCCAAGTAATAAGATTATGAAGATCCTTTGGGAAGTCATCAATTCCCTACCAGTTTGCTATCATGGATCATAAATGAGATGCAACAATGCAACCAATGGACAAGTGTTGAGACGTTTCCACATCCTCATCACAAATCGGACAACGAACCGAGTGTTGATCATGTCCACGTGCATCTAAATTGGTTCGAGTAGATAGCCGATTGTTACTCAAATGCCAAGAGTGGATGTTAATTTTAATAGGAACTGATTTGTTCCATCTAATATTATCAACACCCGATTCTAGAATGCAGCCTTCAATTACCTTCCTCATGGCAGAAACACGATAGGGTTTATTGTTTTCAGTAGAGCATACCCATGAATCTGGGCAGTTTGTTATGTCAAAGGTGAGCAGAAGGTTTGTAAGGCCCACAAGTTGTTCCATCTCTAGCCGTGATCTGAGAGGACGCCTCCAAGCCCATGATCTAGTGAGAGGGCCATTTGAGCTGTTACACCTTTCATCAATGTTGCAAGATTTTGAGGATTCTAGTGCGTAGAGTCTTGGATAATATCTTTGAAAGAAGTATCCCCATGCCAAGTTTCCTCCCAAAATTTAAATGAAGCACCATTACTCACTTTAAGAACAAAAATCGAGTCCAAGTTAATATTCAAACATAAGAGACTTAAGTAAGCCAATTATTGAGTTACAGGGGCTTGACATTAATCGACATTGCGGTTAAGCTTCTAAGCCGAGACCACCATGAACACCATAAATGGACGTAATGGTGTTTTTCCGAAGAGTGTTAGTTTCTGAATGGAAACTCCACCACCATTTGACCAACATAGCAAGGTTTAAAGCTTGAAGGCTACCAATTCTGAAACCACCACAAGATTTCATAGAGCAAACTTTTTTCCATGCAACCCAAGCCATTTTATTAGAATCCAATGAGCCACCCCAAAAGAAGTTTCTTCTAATTTTCTCAAGATGATTAATCAGGTTTTCTTCGAATCATAAACCAGCTGGTTTGTGCATTAGTGCAGGTTTGTGTGTGAATATGTAATTTAGCACCTCTATTTATAAAGCGAAAGTTAATAAATAAACCAGGTTTTCTTCGAATCATCGATCAGTAGCCGATGACTTGATGATAACAATTTCTGGTGGGTTGTACATAAAGCTCTCATACCATATCAAACCTCAAAAGGTAGATGTGTTATTGTAATTGTGTGTGAATATATAATTTAGCACCTCCACTTTAATCCTAACCCTAAACCTAATCGTCGCGATCCACAGAGCCAGCCCAACTATATTAGGTCGAATAATCTAGAGCATGCGGCAATTGTTGTTGAGCCTATGGTTTCAACAACTAGCTAAACAGTTTCTTATTACTTTTTTACATGGTATTGTGTGTTCTTCGTGAAAAAAGATTGTGCCAACGATGTAAACATAGATTGAGAAAATTAGCCTGCTAGTTTTTGACAATGTCAACACTCCTCGTGCTCTTAAACAATTAAGAGTAAAGTAAATAAATGTTGGTGTCTTATTGTCAACAGCGTAAACATGAAGAACTGGAGAATATTAGCCTATCATAAAAGATTAGTGTATGTGTCAAAACATATGATAAAAGATTGATTTGTCATTACAAATGTGATACCAACTGATTCAGTGCTGCCTTCAGTCTCTAGCTTCCATGGCTTAGCATTGGTTCTTAGTTCAACAAATGAAGTCATGCATGTAACAAGTTGAGAAGATTTATATGGAAAATGGCCATTTTTCGTAATCAATTTATGTATATCTAATATTTTTCTAGTGTCTTCAGATTTGTTCTAATTTACGAGTTGCACACTTACACTTCTATTATAAATTGTTTTCTTATGTTTTTCTTTGTATGGATTTTTATATTTCTTTCCAAGACTCCTTTAGGCTATATATATAAAGATTGCATTTAGATTTTCTTTGAGGTTGTGATAAGTAAAATACAGTTATCTCTAGATAACGTGTGTGCTTCAAGAGTTTAAATTTGTTTCCAATTCGTTTGTATATAACGTGTGTCCGACCCTTTTGTAAAGTTATTTACTCCTATCGTCTTACGTACTATAAATGTTCACAAACATTATTATTATTATTATTATTTTTACATTTTGTGATTTGTGTAATAAATAATTTTCATCAACTAAACAGAGAAAACACTGCTATTATTGTATGACGAGAGGGCTATAGCGCCAGTATGGCGTGACCTTGCTATGCATAATGACGGTACCATAGCGTCTATAACGATGTTATTACGCTTGGTACCGAGCTCTCTAATGAAACATATATAATGTATTGGTTAAACTTAAATGCATTACTTGTTGCAGATAACAACTGGTCATATTGGATTCCGCCAGACTAATTAACTTAACTAGATGTCAAGTAAATTTGATCTATCTATAGATATGAGTCGCACTAGAGTAGCTAACCATAGGCAATCATTATAAAGAAGTGGTCCAAGTTTTCCATTTAAAGGTCTTCGCCTTGAAGTTATTATGAGAGTTGCTGTTCCTATATATGCATAAATATTTCTAACCTCAATCGGCCACAATTTACATCACCATCAAACTGTCTGTCCATTTCTGGTCTTTTAACTTTGCAACCATGCAATCTGCAAAAAGAACCAAAAAAGCAGTTACTTCCAAGTTACTGCTTCAACTAACTCGAACAAAGTAGAATCAGCAACTTGCCGTTAACCCCACCAACCCAATAAAGGAATTGTCGAAAGGGTGTTTTTTTATGGCTCTCGTCTAGATGGACATGCATTGGTTTGGTCATTGTAAAAAAAAAAAAAAAAATGTAGATTGGCAGGGACACCTCAACCCTGTGTACCATAATGGTACCCATCAACCCTACCCAGCAAAGGTTTGATGCCTGATCCGCATGCATCTCAAAATTGATCATAAGATGGACACTATAAGTATAATCTGGCACAAGCCATTTTTGGACACAAGAATCATTATTCCAAGAAAATGTAGCTTTTTCTTATGTTAATAGTTTATCATAAGTATTAGGTGCTGCCGTGCTGCCATGATGATGCAGAAGTTTATTGTGATACACTGTATCTAAAAAGATGTCAAAAGAATATGTAGCGCACTCGAGAGTCCTTTTTTTGGGAATGCAGTCAGATCACCCTAAAGAATGCTCTAAGATGAGACTTGCATTAAAGATAGATACGAATTGGTGATCCGACCAAACTGAATACTTCGCAAACACGATAACTATAGCTGTTTTGGAATAAGATAGATATAAAGAATGTCCATCCTAATGTGGAAAGTATATCAGGTTAGTGCAGTATGAAGGGATGGCAACGGGGCGGGGCGACCATCCCCATCCCCAAACCCGATTACCAAAGTTCTCCCCAAACCTGCCCAGATACCCATCGGGGATCTAATCGGGGCACCCGTCGGGGCGCGATGCTTCCCCAAACCCGCCCCGCATTAATCGGGGATCTTATCGGTGTGTCTTTTTTGGGTGCAATTCTCGGCCAAAGCCGCACCATTTCACAAAAGTAAATTAAAGTAAAGTAACTCCCAATATCGTCTTCCACGGGTTATGTGTCCCAATACCGTATTCCACGGTGATGGGGGAGGTTTAGACGTAGACAGTCTTACCCCTACTTGAAGTAGAGAGGCTGCTTCCGGTTCTACCAAAGGTTGAAAAGCCGCACCATTTCACATTTATTATTATATTTAGACTGTTAGCAATAACTTGAAGATTAAAAACCTATCAATAATCAATTACAAACAAGCTTTATTAAGTTTTCAATGACAATATTATACATAAATAATGATAAATTATACCGTCGAAAATTAAAACTTAAAAATACACTACAACATTCGACGCTTTTGGAGGGGAAATTTCAACGCTTTCGGCGGGGACATGTCCCCGTCAATAACTTTAAGCGAGGACATGTCCCCGCCGAAACGTCCCCGCGAACACCCCATCGCGGATACTTCTTTTGGCGGGGACATGTGGGTCCCACAGCCTTTGGGCTGGTCAAACTATGTCCAGCGTGGCACTTCTTTTGGCGAGGACATGTCCCCGCCAAAAGTAGAATCCACTATTGAGATTAGTATAATTAACAATAATTAATTTTATTAATTACCTTTTTTAGCGGGGACACGTCTGCGCCAAAAGTGTTATTCACTGTTCGAGATCCACTCTTTTGGCGGGAAGGTCAACCACTGTTTGAGATCCACTCTTTTGGCGGGGACATGTCCCCGCCAAAGAGGTCAACAACTTTTTAAGATCCACTAGTAATAACTAATGTGTTAAATTACCAGTGTTCCATGACTAGTAATGTATTAAAAACTTTGTTAAAAGATAAACGTAAAGTAAAAGGACACAAGTTTTCAACGTTTAATTCTATTTGCAATTAACAAATAATTATACCCGACAGACTGTAAATCTGTTGAAGTTTTTCTACGTAGGCTCGAATCCTGCCTCTCCCACTTGTTTGTTGTAGACTTCAGAGAAGAGAAAAGTGTTTGTGGAATAACACATGGGATTGAATGACAAGTATGGTATGACTCCTCACTAAACTTAAGCTAAGCTTAAGTAGCAACTAACTGAACCTACTGAGCTATCTCAGGGACTAGGTTGCTATTTGGAGGAGTAAAAATTGTTTGTGAATGTCTAAGCATTTAGTGCACAAAATCTAAGCATTTAGTGCACAAACTTGTCAACTTTTACTCCACTTTTTGATCCTATTTATACACAAGTAAAATTCAATTGTTATGATAAAAACAAAAGATGGCCTAAGCTAGTTAGGACAAAATATTTATGTATTTTGTCTCTGTTACAATAGGCTATTTTGGGTATAAGACAATACTGCTTTCTGAGGAGCTGTGATGACACTGTCCTGGCTTTTTGCCTTTCAGGGAAAGTTTGACTTCAGGTTGATAAGGACTTCTTCTTATCCATTCAAACGTTTCTCGCCTTGTCCCGCCTATTCTTCAGTCCTCAGGTCTTTAGTCTTCAGTCTTTCGTCTTCAGTCTTTAGTTGTTGAGGAGTCTTGGGGTTCAGTGAGTTATTGTCATCACTCACTGAACCCATCACCTTCTTCTTTGGCTTAGGTGCCACTCACTGAATGGAGAGACTTTCTTCTTAGACTCGTCCTAAGCGTCCTGAAGGTGACTCACTGAGCAACTTTTCACTTAGTGACTTGAATATTGTTTAAGGTTTTCTGGCACTAAGGTTATTTTCTATTCAAATCCTTGTTTAAGGAAACTTGGGTACTGAATGGACCCAACAGTCTCCCCCTATTTGGATTTAAATATAGCCTAAGTGTTTTGATCAGTGTAAGTGAGCAAATGGACTTCTTCTTACACTGAAGATACTATAAAGCAATTTAAAGAACACTAATTTTAAAAAACATGGGCCATCATCTTATTCATCAGTTACATAAGTCCTATCATCTAGTACAACAAATGCTCAGGATTAAGTACTCAGGCTTCCTTAATCCCCATGAGCTCAAGTTTCATCTTCTTTGACAACAAAACTTCCTTTTCAGGCCTCTCACTCATCATCTTGTCCATCAGTCTAATGAACTCATCATTTTCAAGGCTCTTGTAGTGAAGTGCCATTACTTTGTAGGCTAGCAGTGTTGTGGTCTCCACCAGATGAATGTCACTTACTCTCTGAAAGGCTTGCTGACCGAATTCATCAACAAAGAAGATTCCAAACTCAGGGTGCTTGATCACTTTGTTGTTATCAAACTTGACTCCTTCAGGGGGAATCCTTTTGCAGTGAAATGCAGCAATAAAGCGTTCAGGTTCCTGTGCTATAGCCTTCCTTTTCTTTCCTATGCTCTTAGTTGACTCAGGGATTGTGAGACCCTGAGATGCAAGTGCCTTTTGGTGATCAATTCCAAGATTCTTGGCAACCCTTTCCAATTCTTCATATTTCTTTGTTAGGGCTTCCAAAAGGTTAGGGATGCACTTATTGTTCTTCTTGCTCATGATGGGTCCCATCATGTCCCATTCTTTGATGCCAAACTCTGAGAACTTGAAAGGGGCATTCTTCTCATACACCATCTCACTTCTTTTGACAGTGATAGCATGAGGGTTGGTGTTGGCATGGATGATCATATCAGTGATTTGATCTTCACCCTTTGTCTTGGTCATGGTCCAAACATACCTCTCATAGTTCCTTCTTTTCTTCTTATTGTTCAGTTTGATCTTTTCATTGTGTTTCTTGATCATCTCAGCTTGAAGTTTTATAAACTGTCCCCCCCTGATGTTTTGATCAGTCTCCTTGATCAATTCTTTTGATACCTCTGCAATGAAAGGCCTACTGAGTAACTCAGATTTGATCTTGTCTTCCTGTTCCATCATAGCAGCCACTTCATCGTGAGTCCCTCTAAAGAGTTTCCCATTATGTAATTCAAGTTCGATAAGTACTGGTGCATCAGGATCTTGTCGAACTTCCTTTTGGGCTGGCACAAGTCTGGGAGGTGAGTCTCATGATTCCTTGATCCCTTTCCCTTTGTAAATGGGCTGAGGTGTTAAGGAGGAGGGCTCAGGGACATTAATGTGATTTTTGTGGCTTTAGTGGTGATTGGAGTTGGAGAGCTTTCAGTGAGAGGAGAAACTAATGAAATCACCATAGCAGTTGTGGTTCCTGATGCTGCTGTTTTTTCAGCCATGTAGCTTTGGATTGGTACAGCATCAGTAATCACCTGTTCAGCATGAGCTTGTCATCTTTTCTTGTATTCCTGTGTGGATCCAACTGTTGGAAAAGTTGTTGTACAGGGGTTGGCTTAGTTGGAGCAATTTTCTCCCCCTCAACAGATGCTGGAGCTTCAGTGAAGGCATCTGTTGACTGAGGAGTAGAATAAGTGTGACCAGACTGAAGTAGCGTCAGGATAGCAGAGACCATGCCCTTGATCTCTAATGTCTCTATCCTCAGGGTGGAGATATCAGTGCTCATGGTGACCTGAGCCTGAGAGAGTTGGGTGACCCTGGCTGTATAACAGCTAACAAGCTCATTATGCTTTTTGGTGAGTTGTTCATATGATGAGGAGATGGAGGTGAAGTTGAGCTCTTGATCCCTGAGTGCCTTGGCAACATCTTCCTGATGAGTCTTGAGAGCAGGGAAGTCTACCTCCTTGAATAATTTGGGAAGGTCACTGAGTGCTGCTGAGGTAGAATTGTAGGAATCCATGAACTTAGTAAGCTTGGTGATCAGAATTGGATCATCCTTAAACTCAGCCTGAATATTTGTAAGAGTCTCAAGGATAGAGGAAAAATGAGTTCCCTGATCAGTACCCAGCTTTCAATTGAGGTCTTCAAGTCACTGACATGGTAATCAGTGGAGGTGGTGACTTGTTTGAGGTGACCTTGAGACTCTTCAACAGTAGCTCTGAAGTCAGCATAAGAAGCAGCTGCTTCAGTGTGTTGTTACCATTGTTCCTTGATGATTTCATTTAAGAGAGCAGTGTTAGATTTTCTAATGAATTTAACCAACTGCCTTTCAGTGAGAAGAAGAACATCATCATATTTCTTCAAGTATTCAGGGATGGAAGCAGCTGAGTCAGAGGAGCCTGATGATTTATGTTGATGAGATGATGATGATGATGATGATGATGATGATGATGATGATGATGATGATGATGATGAGTTGTGTTGTTGTTGTTGGAGTTCTTGTTCTTTAAGAGGAGGAGATGAAGTTTGTTGCTCAGTGTGCTGAGGAGAGTTGCTAGTGAGAAGTTGGTCATCAGTGTACATGTCTTCCCCAGCAGCCAGAACTTCATCATCCTCAAATTCTACCACCTCCTCTTCTGAATCTTCATCTATTAAACTTTGTAAGTCAGCAAGAGTGAGAACCTTTGCAGTATCCGGCTCCCCCTCAGAAGAGGGTTTGCCTTCATTGTAGTCAGGTCCTGACCCCTCCAAGAGAACAGAGTGGGTTTTTTCTGCCTGGTCCGCGGAGTGAGTTCCTGAGGAATGCGCGTCGCAGTGGAGGGGTGATGGTTCCATATCAGCGGGTGGTTGTATGCCCCCTGAGTCTTTGTCCCCAGATGTTCCTTCAGGGACTGGTGGGTTTGAGCCGGTACCATCATTAGGAAATGAAATGTTGAGGTCCCCCTTTCAAACAGGGTTGTGCTGCCTTATCGAAGTTATAGGGACCTTGACTCCCTGAGACTCTGATTGTGATTTATTAAATCCATAAGCAGGATGTGAGGGGGTATGGGTCCCCATATCAGTAGGGTAGTGCTGCCCTAGCGAGGTTATAGGACCCTTGTAAAACCCTAAATTTCCATTCATTTGAAATTTCCATTTTTGCCCCTCTAATTTTTGAATTTATAAGAGCATACAAAATTATAAAAGAGCATTATACATTTAACCTAAGTATGAAAATTTAACTATATGTCATTTAAAAACATTACCTTATAATTAAATTTCACATTATAATTAAACACCTAAAACTATATGTTATATTATGAAATACATTTAATAAAAGATGTTCTTAGAAATCGACTTAACAAGAAATCTAATCTATACTTGACAAGAAATCGACTTAACCTATAAATAATATCACATGACTAAAAGTCGTATGAACCGATTTGAACTTTTATTTTGTGCACACTCCAACTCCGAATTTATGGAAACGAATTGTGATAATCATCCATTAACCAATCACCCTATATGTAACCACTGTGAAAAATCCCTTATTTAAATAAACTATCTCTCGGAATATTTATCCTTTTCTACGTGTGATTTTTTTTTTATCTGATTGTAACTATTATCTTATGTGACGGAGATCACATCCCGAATAACCGTGCTTGCAACTGAATTCGTATTCAAGTAAGTAAACATGTTAGTCTAAAATATTATGAGATTCCACTTTACGTTATTTCGTTAATATATTTTAAACTAAACATTCATTAACTAATGATAATTTTATAAAACCCTAAACTACCATAATAACATTTATGAACAACAAAACCCTAGAAATACAAAAGTATAAATTATATGATTAATGTACAAGTGTCTAAAGCATAAAAACCCTAATTCCAAAATAATTCCCGATAAAACTCTAATTTCACCTAAGTGTTATTTTATGCATACATTTCATAAACCCTAATTTATTTATACAATATTTTTACAAAATAATATATTTACAAGTTATTTAAACTAGTGTACAAGTCATTTATGCACAAAACCATTTATTTACAAAAACCTTATAAAAATCCCTTTTATATTTATTTTCAAGTATAAAATACAAACCATTCATGCATAACTCTTACAAATTATATTTTCTAAACTCACTAAATATTTTTACAAGTCTTTAAACCTAAAGTACAAGTACCTAATGCATATAAACTAAAAATTCTATTTATTTACTTTTAACTTAACAAAACTTAATATATAATTTTTATAACTTAATAAATTATAAAAATTACATTTTTCTCATATTCTAAATTATTGTACAACTAAATTAAGTCAAGGTACAAGTCCTTTAAGCATGATATCTAAATAACCATAAAAATCTTATAAACATTTAAAATAATTATTTAAATGACATTTCATGTAATATTTTCACATCATAAATTATAAAAATAATTTATTTATTTATTTAACATATGTACAACACCATAAACTCAATGTACAACTCTCTAATGCACAATATCATAAAAACTCATTTATTTGTATTTAAACCTTAATAAAAATTACATAAAAATTATAGAAAATTAAGAAATAATTAAAAATATATTTTTCTTATTTTTCTTATATTAGTACAAGTCTTTCAAACCTAAGTACAACTACCCAAAGCACAAAAATCATTTTTCTTTAAATATGTAGAAATCGATAGACATGAAAATGTAACAAATAATTTTAGAAACCTTTCCTAAGTAACCCTTAGAGTTAGGAACCTTAGTTTTACCCCAAACCCTAGAGTACTAGCAAATAAAGCCCTAGGTACTACTCCCTATAGCACAATTCGAACTAAACTAACCTAGTTAGATCCACCTAGTTCGATCTTAACACTAAACAAACTAAAATTCAGAAATTCTAAACCCTAATCATCCATTTGTAAGAACCCTAGCAAGCCACAACACCTCCCTTCTAGAATAAGTAACACTTGTGTGTTATGTAAACCTCCACATCACCCATTTCCCCCTCCTCTTATAAGGATCTCTCACAGCCATACACCTCACCTCACATCTGTCCATAATTGCCCTGGAACTCCATAGAAACCCTAAGTGAACTTCTATAAATAAGAACTAACCCTAGAAACCCTAAACACCCATCACCCCTAATCGAACCAATCATCACAGCAACCCACAGCCCTCATTTCTGATCTCACAACTCTAAGATAAGATCATATAGCCTAAAGAAGTCAGTAGGAAGAAGTTAGGATCAGTAGAGACCCAGTTCGAATCCCATTCTATCCAAATTAACCCTAGTCGACCATATTGAGCAAAGTGAGTTCTAGTTCTTTTTCTTTGATTTCTTATAGTTCTTTTATGTCTAAATGAAGTATAAGATAGATCTTAATAGGTGTTGTAACCAGAAATCACTAAAACGAATTTTGCTTAAACTTTTATTTCTATCGAGCAACATATAAATATAAATTTCGAAATAATGAACCAATGAATCTAGAATGTTAAAAGTAGTTTAGAAACACTTTAAACATGTTATAATAACTAGAAAAATCATAAAAACCCTAGGTCTAAAAATCGGATTTTACAAAAACGAGATTTTCTTTTTCTTTTTGCTTCTGTCGAACAGCAGCAGACCTGCTGTTTTGAACCTCGATTTACCCTATCAAACGAATCTTAAAAATTCTAGTTTTCGACATGGTTAAAGTACTTTTAAAGGGCTAAAAATAGGAAAAAGAATCAACGATTTTCGTTGAGAAACGAAGGAGAACGAAGCGTTTGAAGTTGGGTCATTTTCTGTGGCGAGTAAAGTAAAAATACGAGTTTCTGTTTTAAATTTTGAATTCGTGGGTTCGAATCTGGCCCCGAGACTTTTCAAAAATACTTTTAAAATAATTATAAACATTTTAGAAAAGGTTTAGCAAAAGGTCTCGGCTTGAATCACTAAAAATAAATTGTTTTTGAACAAGGGATGTCGAGTGAAAAGATTTAGAGACATAGGGACTGTTTTTGCCAAAACTCTATAATATTTTCTGGTTTGGACTAAGTTTGAGATCGGGGAATCCCTAAGGGGTAAAAACAGTATATTTTGAAACTAAAAAGTATTAAGTGTCAATTTATAAAAAGGTCAAGGGTAAAAGTTGTCAATTTCTTAAAGTTTAGGGGTAAAGTATGTAAACCCTAGAAACCTTAGGGTAGAAAATGTAAATATACTAATATAATTTAATATTATTAATATTTTAATATTATTAATACTCTTATTATTATTAATTTTACGAATTTAAGAACTAAGATACATTTTTGATCGTAACTAATTAAAGAAGTATCCTTTTAACGAACAGACGAAACCAAAACTTACAAATAAAAAGATCAGATAAAATATTACTTTTGAAACTACATATTGGCTCAATTAAGTATTTAATCAACAAACCAAATAACGAAACGAATAATAAATATAATAAGAAACAATTACTGAAAAAACTTGATATAACCAATTCAAGTTGCAAGCCGGAGACGTTTATCAACTGTATTTCATTTGTTTTCCATCCAGATTGTCCAGGTGAGTTCATAGTCCCACTTTTCTTATATGTTTTCCAAACTTGTGGGGAGATACATGCTATTAAACCGAACACAAGTATTTTCCTGATTGTTATTGCAATAAGTTAACTGTTGCCTATTATTTTAAAAGACCCTGTTATCATGCACCATTAATCACCTGCGGGTGAGCGCGAATATAGTGAATAGATCTATTGGCAGTTGACGTCCCATTTGTGTTGCTGGTTAAGTAACCAAATGCATTATATTTGAGTTTAATAAAGAGTTTCAGGCAGACTCCTACCCGGGGCAAGGTTACCTACATTTAATTATGGGGTAATTTTTAACCTGTTAATGCTTTGCGTGTCATGAGGCTTAGTGCAATATTCCGAACTGTGATATAACTGATTTCTCTTATTTGGCTTGTGTTCAAACTGATTATAACTTTAAACGCTATGGATTCACTCAACCTTTGTGTTGACTTTTTAAGCATGTTTATCTCAGGTAACTGGAAGTACGATTTGGCACGGAGTGGCGGTGGACTTTCTTTTAAAAGAGTGTCCGTTTTGTTATCATTCAAATGAATAATGTATCATTTATAATGTATTTCGAAACATCCCTCTGGGACCTATCTTATGTACTCTGATATTTAATAAATGAATGATAACAATTTATTAAAAACGTCTCTTTTCGAGTCGTTTTCTATTTCCATGACTGTGAACCATGAAGTAGCACCCCAAGCTTATATTCCGCTGCGTAATCCGAAAATGGGGGTGTTACAGATTGGTATCAGAGCTTGTGGTTATAGAGAACCAAATGTTTTCAAACATTGGACTATAACCGGTTTTCACAAAAACTTAACCAAAGTCCTCCGTGCCACGCCGTTACTGAAATGTTATTTGTATGTAAGTTGTTGTTAATTGTTTAAACTGCATAAATGGAATATTTATAACTATAAAGTGGTTACAGAATCCTGATTTCCCTATCCAATTTATTCCACTCCTATCTAGGTTAGGACATCAAGATGAAACCCTACTTAGAGCCTTATCCATTTAGGATCCCTTATACTAAACTTCATACTCTTGATATTTCTTACCTTTCACCTTTAGTTTCCTTCCCAAATGTTATTAATTTCTTATAATAATTTCTTATAATTATTATTTGCAAATTATTACAGTACCATATCTCCCGAAACCCCTAAAGTTAACCAAACCATCCCAAACCTCACTCTAGATAACAGTTCCTTCCCACAAACTTCAACCATAGACAACCACCCAACTGGTAACATAATAAGTGACGGAAACTAGGACCACTATTGAAAACAAGGAACCCAAGTATCCATATTAGAGACCCGAAATTCTTAACCTACCACATGCTATGTTAATAAGAGACGTTGCATTAATTGTTTTGGTAAAACAATTAATCAAGTTATTAATATCATGCTATAACCCAACATACCAAGACATACCTAGACTAGGCTATAACCAATAGAAATTCCCTCTAGGATAAATTTCGGAAGAGAGCTTGATGAATAAAGAAAAAGTCACTGAACCTTAGCTTTTATTAGACTAATCTTTAGCAAACAATAAATATACATCCCTGTCAGCCCGATCATCAAACTGAAAAGTTAACTCAGAAGAGTTTCTGGTACCCACTAAATCAGATTTATACCTATCAGCTTCTGTACAATGTCTTGGCCACAAGATATGTTGCATAAAGATGACGCTTGTACTAATTTGTTTATATATAACAAAATTAACAAGCTATTTATGACTATATGTGGTCTTGATTTTGTTTTGCTGCGTATGGTATAGGTTGATGTGGGCCAGTGATGATCACCTTACCTACACATATGATATTTGGATATGTTATGATTATCATAAGTTTTACCTTGATAATCTAACATGTACAAAACATATGTAAAACGTAGAAAGAATAACCAAACCTACCATAAACCATACCCTAGGAATTAAACAAAATAGCCAAAAGCGAAAACTCAATGAAAGAAAAACCATTACCTTAACTTAAGGATTCCCGACCTAGAAATTAAAATAAGGAATTACTCCTAAGAAAAAAATGACTTTAAGACAAAATTTGATGATAGGACAACTCTAAAATCGATAGGAAAACTAAGATTGGTGTAAAGAAAAACGAGAACTCAATAGGAATCCCCACCATATCCTAGAATGACTTTAGAATTTAAACAGAAGATAAATCCCTGTAAGAAATAAATAAATTGAGGTTTAGAAACACTCTAAGTTGTAATCCCTTTCAAATCTTACTTGGGTTACGATGGATGTGACCTAAGTAAAACAGCTACTTTCCTGCTATATAAACCCTCATTTTGTAATAAAACTCCATAATAAATTCAGCTTCTATTCCATCTATTCTACCCATAGGTATTTCGTAGCCATCCACTATTATACCATTAGAAATTAGGTTTATTCCTAACCAATCAATAGACGAATCTATCCTGTAGGATTCTTAGACAAACCTTAAGATTTATTTTGGGATTACCTTAGTATCACCATAGAAACTCTTGACCTACCACCGCAGTATGAATAAAAATCTTCTTAATCTTTTGAAAAACATTTATGAAGTCATTTTATAAAAACAAAACGTTGAACACCATTTAAAACAATTTGCCACCACAACTGAACCAAATATCACATCATTCAGTTCCAATCTGCGTTAAGCTTCATTATCTATTCTATTCCTCCTTACCCCATTCATAGGCGCTACCTACCTAGAACCTAGTATACCTTTAGGAAATTGGTAAAATATTATTTTGAGGAAACAATAGATTGTCCCTAGCTCATAGGAACTTTAGACGAACCCAAAGATTTAAATTTGAAAATACTCCATTATTACCCTAGGAAAAACCTTAAATCCATTATTGTAGTATGGACTAAAATTTTCCCATTCTTTTGAAAAATAAATTATGATACTATTTCCTGAAAATACCACGTTGAACACCATCTAAAGCTTTTTGAAAAGAAATAAATACCATACGGCTGAGTCAAAACATCACATCATTTGATCCTCGATTATACATAGCCTGATCAACTATGTATAATTAGGAAGAATCATGTAATGAATTGGACAGTTATTTTCTCAAGACTTTCTACTAATTTTTATTCAACAGCAAAAATATCTAAAACAGAAATCTTTTCATAACCTATCACTTTTGATATAATAAAGTCCACTACTACTACACATTCTCTCTAAAATAGGAAATTCAACAAAAATTGAGGATAGAAAAACCATAGGAATTCACAAACCCAAATTTTATTAGGAATCTTGGAAGATAGTACATAGAAACATAGTTAGCAACGGAAGTGCTAATATTACAAGGATTACATAAGATTTATTTCACTAAGGATTACATAGGAAAGACAACAAGGACCATACTAATAATCCTAGCGCAAGACTTATTTTCCCCATGACTGATCCACGATGAAGGATGCAATGGTAAGCGGTATGACAAACCATAGGAGCAAGCACAAGCCTTCATGATTTTCTTCCGGATTGCACACCATGTAGGTAATAATCGCAACGACTGAAACAATTGCTATAAGTGTAACGAAATGCGGCATCTTGAGGTTTTTAGAAGAGAATTTGATAGTGAAAGAATGAGGATTAGAAATGAGGTATTTATAGTGAGGATGTGATCGTTCATTTTGAACGTTGGAGTTACTATTCACCCACTTTAAAAACTTGACCGTTGCATAGTGGTAATTTAGGTGGCAAAACATTCAAATTTAATGCATCCAGTAGGAAAAAGACTGACCAAACTACGTTCCCTTAGGTATCAAATAGAAATTCCTAGACAACTCTATTAGACCAAAACTATAATTAAGGATTTAGCAGTAAAATGATATTTTGAGGGACATAGGACGTAAGAATAAAATAATATCATATTATTTTATTTTTAACTTGAGGCATTTTAAGCATATCAAATTCCCATCCTAAACTAAATCGTTGTACGATTTTCTATTTTCTTATTCCCTATCTAGATTAGAAATCTAGGCCTAACTATTCCTATACTTCACTTTTCCCAATTTCCCCAACCAACGTAAACTGAATCTCGGGACGAGATTCCCTTGACGGTGGGTGACTGTAACCACTGTGAAAAATCCCTTATTTAAATAAACTATCTCTCGGAATATTTATCCTTTTCTACGTGTGATTTTTTTTTTATCTGATTGTAACTATTATCTTATGTGACGGAGATCACATCCCGAATAACCGTGCTTGCAACTGAATTCGTATTCAAGTAAGTAAACATGTTAGTCTAAAATATTATGAGATTCCACTTTACGTTATTTCGTTAATATATTTTAAACTAAACATTCATTAACTAATGATAATTTTATAAAACCCTAAACTACCATAATAACATTTATGAACAACAAAACCCTAGAAATACAAAAGTATAAATTATATGATTAATGTACAAGTGTCTAAAGCATAAAAACCCTAATTCCAAAATAATTCCCGATAAAACTCTAATTTCACCTAAGTGTTATTTTATGCATACATTTCATAAACCCTAATTTATTTATACAATATTTTTACAAAATAATATATTTACAAGTTATTTAAACTAGTGTACAAGTCATTTATGCACAAAACCATTTATTTACAAAAACCTTATAAAAATCCCTTTTATATTTATTTTCAAGTATAAAATACAAACCATTCATGCATAACTCTTACAAATTATATTTTCTAAACTCACTAAATATTTTTACAAGTCTTTAAACCTAAAGTACAAGTACCTAATGCATATAAACTAAAAATTCTATTTATTTACTTTTAACTTAACAAAACTTAATATATAATTTTTATAACTTAATAAATTATAAAAATTACATTTTTCTCATATTCTAAATTATTGTACAACTAAATTAAGTCAAGGTACAAGTCCTTTAAGCATGATATCTAAATAACCATAAAAATCTTATAAACATTTAAAATAATTATTTAAATGACATTTCATGTAATATTTTCACATCATAAATTATAAAAAATAATTTATTTATTTATTTAACATATGTACAACACCATAAACTCAATGTACAACTCTCTAATGCACAATATCATAAAAACTCATTTATTTGTATTTAAACCTTAATAAAAATTACATAAAAATTATAGAAAATTAAGAAATAATTAAAAATATATTTTTCTTATTTTTCTTATATTAGTACAATTCTTTCAAACCTAAGTACAACTACCCAAAGCACAAAAATCATTTTTCTTTAAATATGTAGAAATCGATAGACATGAAAATGTAACAAATAATTTTAGAAACCTTTCCTAAGTAACCCTTAGAGTTAGGAACCTTAGTTTTACCCCAAACCCTAGAGTACTAGCAAATAAAGCCCTAGGTACTACTCCCTATAGCACAATTCGAACTAAACTAACCTAGTTAGATCCACCTAGTTCGATCTTAACACTAAACAAACTAAAATTCAGAAATTCTAAACCCTAATCATCCATTTGTAAGAACCCTAGCAAGCCACAACACCTCCCTTCTAGAATAAGTAACACTTGTGTGTTATGTAAACCTCCACATCACCCATTTCCCCCTCCTCTTATAAGGATCTCTCACAGCCATACACCTCACCTCACATCTGTCCATAATTGCCCTGGAACTCCATAGAAACCCTAAGTGAACTTCTATAAATAAGAACTAACCCTAGAAACCCTAAACACCCATCACCCCTAATCGAACCAATCATCACAGCAACCCACAGCCCTCATTTCTGATCTCACAACTCTAAGATAAGATCATATAGCCTAAAGAAGTCAGTAGGAAGAAGTTAGGATCAGTAGAGACCCAGTTCGAATCCCATTCTATCCAAATTAACCCTAGTCGACCATATTGAGCAAAGTGAGTTCTAGTTCTTTTTCTTTGATTTCTTATAGTTCTTTTATGATTAAATGAAGTATAAGATAGATCTTAATAGGTGTTGTAACCCAGAAAATCACTAAAACGAATTTTGCTTAAACTTTTATTTCTATCGAGCAACATATAAATATAAATTTCGAAATAATGAACCAATGAATCTAGAATGTTAAAAGTAGTTTAGAAACACTTTAAACATGTTATAATAACTAGACAAATCATAAAAACCTAGGTCTAAAAATCGGATTTTACAAAAACGAGATTTTCTTTTTCTTTTTGCTTCTGTCGAACAGCAGCAGACCTGCTGTTTTGAACCTCGATTTACCCTATCAAACGAATCTTAAAAATTCTAGTTTTCGACATGGTTAAAGTACTTTTAAAGGGCTAAAAATAGGAAAAAGAATCAACGATTTTCGTTGAGAAACGAAGGAGAACGAAGCGTTTGAAGTTGGGTCATTTTCTGTGGCGAGTAAAGTAAAAATACGAGTTTCTGTTTTAAATTTTGAATTCGTGGGTTCGAATCTGGCCCCGAGACTTTTCAAAAATACTTTTAAAATAATTATAAACATTTTAGAAAAGGTTTAGCAAAAGGTCTCGGCTTGAATCACTAAAAATAAATTGTTTTTGAACAAGGGATGTCGAGTGAAAAGATTTAGAGACATAGGGACTGTTTTTGCCAAAACTCTATAATATTTTCTGGTTTGGACTAAGTTTGAGATCGGGGAATCCCTAAGGGGTAAAAACAGTATATTTTGAAACTAAAAAGTATTAAGTGTCAATTTATAAAAGGTCAAGGGTAAAAGTTGTCAATTTCTTAAAGTTTAGGGGTAAAGTATGTAAACCCTAGAAACCTTAGGGTAGAAAATGTAAATATACTAATATAATTTAATATTATTTAATATTTTAATATTATTAATACTCTTATTATTATTAATTTTACGAATTTAAGAACTAAGATACATTTTTGATCGTAACTAATTAAAGAAGTATCCTTTTAACGAACAGACGAAACCAAAACTTACAAATAAAAAGATCAGATAAAATATTACTTTTGAAACTACATATTGGCTCAATTAAGTATTTAATCAACAAACCAAATAACGAAACGAATAATAAATATAATAAGAAACAATTACTGAAAAAACTTGATATAACCAATTCAAGTTGCAAGCCGGAGACGTTTATCAACTGTATTTCATTTGTTTTCCATCCAGATTGTCCAGGTGAGTTCATAGTCCCACTTTTCTTATATGTTTTCCAAACTTGTGGGGAGATACATGCTATTAAACCGAACACAAGTATTTTCCTGATTGTTATTGCAATAAGTTAACTGTTGCCTATTATTTTAAAAGACCCTGTTATCATGCACCATTAATCACCTGCGGGTGAGCGCGAATATAGTGAATAGATCTATTGGCAGTTGACGTCCCATTTGTGTTGCTGGTTAAGTAACCAAATGCATTATATTTGAGTTTAATAAAGAGTTTCAGGCAGACTCCTACCCGGGGCAAGGTTACCTACATTTAATTATGGGGTAATTTTTAACCTGTTAATGCTTTGCGTGTCATGAGGCTTAGTGCAATATTCCGAACTGTGATATAACTGATTTCTCTTATTTGGCTTGTGTTCAAACTGATTATAACTTTAAACGCTATGGATTCACTCAACCTTTGTGTTGACTTTTTAAGTATGTTTATCTCAGGTAACTGGAAGTACGATTTGGCACGGAGTGGCGGTGGACTTTCTTTTAAAAGAGTGTCCGTTTTGTTATCATTCAAATGAATAATGTATCATTTATAATGTATTTCGAAACATCCCTCTGGGACCTATCTTATGTACTCTGATATTTAATAAATGAATGATAACAATTTATTAAAAACGTCTCTTTTCGAGTCGTTTTCTATTTCCATGACTGTGAACCATGAAGTAGCACCCCAAGCTTATATTCCGCTGCGTAATCCGAAAATGGGGGTGTTACACTATAAATCAGCTAAATCATCCTTAAATTACTTTGCAATCAATATCGAAAATACCCTTCCTAAGATAAAACCGATTAGCCCATTTTTTTCTTTATAAATCGTGTGATGTCAAAATGAAACTAAAAGTTACATTCCATATGTGAAAAGATAGGTCCATTTTTCTTTATAAATCGTGTGATGTCAAAAGATAGGTCCAACCAAATCACATTCCATATGTGAGAAGATTTCTTCTTATCTCAATCACAGGACACGTTTTCCTTTTATTCCTCACATTCACACGTTTTCTTTTAAGTCGTATAATATCTCAGTACAACCTTCCTCTAAACCAAAAATAAGACACCAAAGAAATCTCTAACATAATATTCTCACTACCAAGAAGAAAGGGTCGAAGGCTGTTTTGTTGTCGACTCAAAGGAGTTCTTGGTTTCGTGTGGTTCGTGTAAAGGTCGTACGTGACGAGGGTTTTTGGATTCGATCTTGATGATTCTTGTGAATCAGTCTCGCCATTGTGTTCTTATTTTCGGCCTCAATTTATCATTCGACTAGAGATAACTCTGAAACTCCATATCGCATGCAATCATGAAAACCTAGTACGAAACCTAAAACTATA
Organism: Artemisia tridentata subsp. tridentata; assembly: GCA_021014915.2. NCBI lineage: Eukaryota > Viridiplantae > Streptophyta > Magnoliopsida > Asterales > Asteraceae > Artemisia > Artemisia tridentata. Next base: position 164,623,430 of record CP139504.1, on the reverse strand, counting down.
AATGATTACAATCATGTTATGTCGAATCCTATTTTCATTTGCAATTTGATCTGGTCTTGTCCTAACCCTAGTTTTGAAATCGTTACACCATTTTGACAATCAGTAATACATAAGATAAAGCAAGTCATGACAATAATGGAAACCTTAATCGCCTGGTCATTAATGAGGACAATTGGGTAAAGGGGATGTAGGGTTTCTGGTTTGTGTTATACGTGAGTTGCATGCGTGATAAGTTGGGATCGAGTACATTATGTGGTCTTGGAGTCTGCTTGTATGAACTGTTGTCGAGTGGGTTGGAATGGGTCATTAGGTGTGTCGTGGGTGTGGATATAAGGGCAGCAAAATGTGTATTTCATGATGTATTAAATCTATATAAGCGAGTGTATGAATCAGTTTTTGGATTGGGTTAAGTGTTGGCTGTTAGGCTGTCAAAAGGGTGGCTGTGCGTGGGTTGAATGTGATTTTATGTGAGTATGTTGTGCTGGATTTTGCATGTTTTGTGTGTGTGTAATCAGGTCAGAGAGAGTTAGGAGATTGGCTATTTGGTTTCATCGTTTGTCTCGTTAAGTTGGGGGTCGAATAGGGTGTATGTGTGCTAGTTGGAATGGATATAAAACGTATTTACAATCTGAATTAAAGGGGTCAAGAAACCGGTTATATTTAACGAGGGTTATGGGCTGTTGTGATCATGGTTATGTGGTCGTTATTTGCTGGTGGGTTTGTGTGTGTCGACTTACGTTAGTACATGCCTACTTATCTGTTTGTTATTAGTGAAAAAGAGTAGAACCGATGGGCAAAAGAACTGTTTGGAACATGAAGTATAGTGACCAAGTACATAAACTTAATAATGGTACAAGATATGTTTGGAGCATGCATGCAAGTCATAAACTCATCTTAGTTTATACGTTAAACATATATATGAATTAATGGGTATTTCTTTATCATGGGTCGTATATGCAAGTAACTTGTCTTATACAAGTAAATTTTGGTTAAATAGAATCAGTCCGTTATTCGTATTGGAGTTTTTACGTTTATCTATTCAAGTGTAATTCGAGTGTCGTTAGCATTTAAGTTTCGAGAGTGGGTTTTGAAGGTAAATAATTCCGTGACATGTCCTTTTGAACTAGGGTAGTACTTATGTTCGAGAAAGATTTCGGGAAAGGTCTTCGTTTCGAGATTGGTTCATATTTCCAATTCGGTTTATTTGTTTCTAATTCAATTGCCCTTGTTTCTAATTCAATCTATTATGGTTTCGAGATACCTTTTAAAAACCTCTCTGTTACTAAATATGAATAAACCTTAAACATGACTAAATTGAATGAGTATAGCAATAACAATAATCAGTTATGTCATTTAAATAATAAATAGACTCCTAAATAATAAATGATTATTAATTCAGGGAGATCATTTGAAGAAGGAGTAACATGTGTTTCTTTGTGGTCCTTTCAAATACTTTAAGGTACGGATATTCTGACCTTATCTTTATGGTTTCCTTTGTGACTTACAACCTTTGATATAAACCATAGTTATGAACCTTCATTATGAACCTTTGATATGAACCTCGCTATGAACTTTTGGACATGAACCTTTGCTATAAACCCTTGATGTGATTATGATGGCTCTTATTATGTATTCTGTATCTGTATCACTAGTCATGGGGGTTCCATGACCATGTCATTGATGCACCAATGGCATGACTCTAGGGTGGGCGAGTGATGACCCATCACGTCCCTTTATTATGTATTATGTTTGGCCACAATGATTATGATTTCTGCATGGGCGTATGGATGCATCCTAGATCTGGATCTGTATCTGTTACATATGTTGCATATGTTTTGTATCTGGTGTATGGTAATTGTGTGCAATACATGTCATACACACATGGGAGTTCGCTACTCCATTTATATTACTTAAGAGGTCTCCCATCTTTTTGATTTATGAGAAGTGAAGACTATGTTATGTTCGAGCCAATGGTATTATGATTCTGTTTATGCAGGCGACTGTATAGATTCCTATTACTTAACCTATACACTATGTTTTCCCTCACGTTACATTATGCCTACTTATGTTTCCCCATTGTACTTCATTTGAACTCCACATTTATATTTCTGTTTTCTATTATCATATATCCGTTCACTGGGCTTTTTAAGCTCAGCCGCATTTCTTTTCACCGCGGTAGGTTTTAGAGGAAGCTAGGATATGAGTGAAGAGTGCATAAGAGCTCTTAGAGGACTACACCTTTGATAGCTACCTTGGATTAGAGTTGACTTGGAGATTTTCATTATCAGACTTATTGTACCTTTGTTGTAATCCTTGTATTTCATTTACCTTAGATTTCATTTGTAACCTTTGGATTTAATTGTATTATTAAAGTCTTCCGCTTGTGTATGTTCTGTTTGACACCATGAATGTGATATCTTAACCTTTGTCGGGTTGGGGTGTTACAATTATGGTATCAGAGCCCAGGCTGCGACTTGTAGTACATAAAACCTTGACCTGTTAAGTTTGGACCCTTAGGATTCCATTGTAAGAGTTTATAAGTCAACCTTTGAGAACTTGCTTTAGGATCTCCCTGTAGAAACTTAAATTATGACCAGTGAGGATAGGGTAGACCAGGACTTTTGCCTAAGTAGTATTGCTTCCGTATCACTCTGAATCGTGCCTCTACTTTTAGTTAAACCTTATAAGATCATTCTTTCATAAATTAGAATTTATGCACAACCTTAGTTTAGTAACCAAGTAAGTTTAGAATGCCTCAAGAACTACATGGATATATCTTACACCATTTAAGTTTCACTTTCTGATTCCGACCTTCATCTCCGATTCGTTTGATAATTAGTTTGATACCCTTCCGACCATTCTGAGAATTCTTACAACTATAATGTGTTTGACACATTCTGTGAATTCTTTTGCTTATGCTGAGCATATTAAGTTTCCTCTAACACTTTTGGATTTCACATAAACCATTTCTATTCTAATGAAAAACCTGGTGGTTATTAACCACAAGTATAGGAATTTGACCATTCCATTCTGATCATAAGATTCATTTTGATGAGTGTTTTCCGTTGGAGATATATAATTTTGATATTATTCTGGTATGGATTTGTTAACTGAGCATGATAATGCTGACGACTGTCATGCTATACGTCTCACTTTTGGCGACTCAAACAATCGTTTTCATTAATCCTTTTACCATAAATTCTGACTGGCGAAACCGTTATTCATTACCCTGAATTGAGAATTTATCTGATCAACCGTAGGATGTGAAGTCTCCATGGAGATTGACTTAAGGTCCGATTATCATCTATTAAGTGTAAAAAGAAAGATATTCATGAACTGCCTTTCGTACTCATTGTGATCGCTATGAATTTTAATGATGTCAATTGTACTGGCAAATACCTCAACTATTCTTATGGATTCAACTATTCTTATGGATCTAATGAAATCATGTCTTTCATGAGTATTTGGACAAATTTGTCATAGTATGACATTGTGGTGTGTTCAGAGGCGAATGAGGAACATGAAGATCAATTCTTGTTAAGTCAGGATGAACTGTTGTGCTGGAAGGGTAAATTTTGATTGGTGTTCACAAGTTGCAACAGATAGTACTACTATGGATCCTGCGAAGACTGAGATTTCCACCAAAGGGCCAAGATCGACGACAGTTGCTGGAGTTAGAAACTTACAGAAGAGTAGAGGAAGGTGTACACGACTGGCGTTACCATCGATGAAGCATGTGAGAAGAGGAGAGAAACTTAGGAAGGACTCGATTATACTTTATACTTTATGCAGCACATGAAGATTACTGCTTGGGCATCAAGACAACCAAACCATAGAAGATAAACTATTTAACACATAACCTGGAGTTGACAACAGTGGTGGTTACCTTGAAGATTGGAAGACATTCCTCGCAAGGCGAAAGTGGTGGCGAGCATAGTATAAGAATCTAATCAAGATGACGAATTTTGAGCTGCGTTAGAAGACCTAACTAAAATATGCAGTTTCACCTCCCTATTAATAGTAGTTGTACTAAGATGAATTGAGATCAGAAGTAGACTCGCTGGTAGAAGGGTATTCAATGATCATGTCAGGGATTCGCATTATTATATCTCAGTTCTAGGATGGACTACAGAAGGCTTGAGGAATCAGACTCAAGTTTAGGATTTCCTTTCACTCTCAAACTGATGGTCAAACAAAGACAGACTACTCGGACTTGGAGAAGGTTTTGAGATCATGTATTTTGAATGAACGGATTCTTGAAGCGAACATTCATGTCTGGTTGAGTTGATTTCTGTGAAAGATGGAGTAATTTATGCAATCGATGACGTACTTCACTTCTGCTAGACATACTTAGGTTTCCATTACCTTTAGGATAAGATCTGTTTTCCTATTTTTTTCATTCCGCTGATAATAATTGCTTCTGACACCACCTGAGAGTGAAGATGAACTAGGAGGTTGATGATAGGTTGCTTTTCACAACTTGAGATAAAGTATGACCATCATGAAGGTATAATTATATGATGCTAGTATTATGACGCCTGGCCAACGTGATAATACTTACGTCATATAACGTACCTTTATTGTGATCATAGGATATTTTGAGTAGTGCATGAGGAGTTTTAGATTTCTGACATTAAATGAAGATTGTCCGCGATTAGTAGACCATAGGTTCATTCTATCTGTCCGAACGTTCTACCTTCATTGTTAGACATCTTGACAAGTTTGAACTTTCGACATGCATTTTGTTGACCTTGGTACATCCGTTAAGAATCTTAAGCTTCATTATAGAGCTCTCTACCATTTGACATTATCTAATCTGTCTTCTGTCCGTATGTGTTCTATATGTTACTACTGAGAAGTTAAGCCTACCATCTGCTACATGTATGTTTCATCTCCGTTGAATCTGATTCATTATGATCTACTCTGGATAGAGAACTGAGACCATGAATTATGAGGAACAAGATATGTTTGTATGTGAGAACCCTTTAGAAGAATTATCCTGAACACGAGGCTACTTGAGAAATTGAAGAATTATACTTATATATGTCATCCACACATCTTCTGCGATTCGATACATTTCCATCTGATCTCTCTACTCCAATTTCGAGGACGAAAATTTTCTTTTAGAGGGGAAGAGTTGTAAAACCCTAAATTTCCATTCATTTGAAATTTCCATTTTTGCCCCTCTAATTTTTGAATTTATAAGAGCATACAAAATTATACAAGAGCATTATACATTTAACGTAAGTATGAAAATTTAACTATATGTCATTTAAAAACATTACCTTATAATTAAATTTCACATTATAATTAAACACCTAAAACTATATGTTATATTATGAAATACATTTAATAAAAGATGTTCTTAGAAATCGACTTAACAAGAAATCTAATCTATACTTGACAAGAAATCGACTTAACCTATAAATAATATCGCACGACTAAAAGTCGTATGAACCGATTTGAACTTTTATTTTGTGCACACTCCAACTCCGAATTTATGGAAACGAATTGTGATAATCATCCATTAACTAATCACCCTATAAATCAGCTAAATCATCCTTAAATTACTTTGCAATCAATATCGAAAATACCCTTCCTAAGATAAAACCGATTAGCCCATTTTTTTCTTTATAAATCGTGTGATGTCAAAATGAAACTAAAAGTTACATTCCATATGTGAAAAGATAGGTCCATTTTTCTTTATAAATCGTGTGATGTCAAAAGATAGGTCCAACCAAATCACATTCCATATGTGAGAAGATTTCTTCTTATCTCAATCACAGGACACGTTTTCCTTTTATTCCTCACATTCACACGTTTTCTTTTAAGTCGTATAATATCTCAGTACAACCTTCCTCTAAACGAAAAATAAGACACCAAAGAAATCTCTAACATAATATTCTCTCTACCAAGAAGAAAGGGTCGAAGGCTGTTTTGTTGTCGACTCAAAGGAGTTCTTGGTTTCGTGTGGTTCGTGTAAAGGTCGTACGTGACGAGGGTTTTTGGATTTGATCTTGACGAGGGTCATTAGGTGTGTCGTGGGTGAGGATATAAGGGCAGCAAAATGTGTATTTCATGATGTATTAAATCTATATAAGCGAGTGTATGAATCAGTTTTTGGATTGGGTTAAGTGTTGGCTGTTAGGCTGTCAAAAGGGTGGCTGTGCGTGGGTTGAATATGATTTTATGTGAGTATGTTGTGCTGGATTTTGCATGTTTTGTGTGTATGTAATAAGGTCAGAGGGAGTTAGCAGATTGGCTATTTGGTTTCATCGTTTATCTCGTTAAGTTGGGGGTCGAATAGGGTGTATGTGTGCCAGTTTGAGTGGATATAAAACGTGTTTACAATCTGAATTAAAGGGGTCAAGAAACAGGTTATATTTAACGAGGGTTATGGGCTTTTGTGATCATGGTTATGTGGTCGTTATTTGTTGGTGGGTTTGTGTTTTTCGACTTAAGTTAGTACATGCCTACTTATCTGTTTGTTATTAGTGAAAAAGAGTAGAACCGATGGGCAAAAGAACTGTTTGGAACATGAAGTATAGTGACCAAGTACATAAACTTAATAATGCTACAAGATATGTTTGGAGCATGCATGCAAATCATAAACTCATCTTAATTTATTCGTTAAACATATATATGAATTAATGGGTATTTCTTTATCATGGGTCGTATATGCAAGTAACTTGTCTTATAAAAGTAAATTTTGGTTAAATAGAATCGGTCCGTTATTCGTATTGGAGTTTTTACGTTTATCTATTCAAGTGTAATTCGAGTCTCGTTAGCATTTAAGTTTCGAGAGTGGGTTTTGAAGGTAAATAATTCCGTGACATGTCCTTTTGAACTAGGGTAGTACTTATGTTCAAGAAAGATTTCGGGAAAGGTCTTCGTTTCGAGATTGGTTCATATTTCCAATTCGGTTTATTTGTTTCTAATTCAATTGCCCTTGTTTCTAATTCAATCTATTATGGTTTCGAGATACCTTTTAAAAACCTCTCTGTTACTAAATATGAATAAACCTTAAACATGACTAAATTGAATGAGTATAACAATAACAATAATCAGTTATGTCATTTAAATAATAAATAGACTCCTAAATAATAAATGATTATTAATTCAGGGAGATCATTTGAAGAAGGAGTAACATGTGTTTCTTTGTGGTCCTTTCAAATACTTTAAGGTACGGATATTCTGACCTTATCTTTAAGGTTTCCTTTGTGACTTACAACCTTTGATATGAACCATAGTTATGAACCTTCATTATGAACCTTTGATATGAACCTCGCTATGAACTTTTGGACATGAACCTTTGCTATAAACCCTTGATGTGATTATGATGGCTCTTATTATGTATTATGTATCTGTATCACTAGTCATGGGGGTTCCATGACCATGTCATTGATGCACCAATGGCATGACTCTAGGGTGGGGGACTGATGACCCATCACGTCCCTTTATTATGTATTATGTTTGGCCACAATGATTATGATTTCTGCATGGGCGTATGGATGCATCCTAGATCTGGATCTGTATCTGTTACATATGTTGCATATGTTTTATATCTGGTGTATGGTAATTGTGTGCAATACATGTCATACACACATGGGAGTTCGCTACTCCATTTATATTACTTAAGAGGTCTCCCCTCTTTTTGATTTATGAGAAGTGAAGACTATGTTATGTTCGAGCCAATGGTTTTATGATTCTGTTTATGCAGGCGACTGTATAGATTCCTATTACTTAACCTATACACTATGTTTTCCCTCACGTTAAATTATACCTACTTATGTTTCCCCATTGTACTTCATTTGAACTCCACATTTATATTTCTGTTTTCTATTATCATATATCCGTTCACTGGGCTTTTTAAACTCAACCGCATTTCTTTTCACCGCGGTAGGTTTTAGAGGAAGCTGGGATATGAGTGAAGAGTGCATAAGAGCTCTTAGAGGACTACACCTTTGATAGCTACCTTGGATTAGAGTTGACTTGTAGATTTTCATTATCAGACTTATTGTACCTTTGTTGTAATCCTTGTATTTCATTTACCTTAGATTTCATTTGTAACCTTTGGATTTAATTGTATTATTAAAGTCTTCCGCTTGTGTATGTTCTGTTTGACACCATGAATGTGATATCTTAACCCTTGTCAGGTTGGGGTGTTACAACCCTGTTCTCCCTCAGGCAAAGGTTGTGATATACTAATGCCTTCATCGGGATGTGATTGTTGAATTGTTCCTGACTCCGCCGACTTGTTTATGCCAGCAGAGACTTTGGGAGAGGGTTCGCCTGAGGATACTAAGTGTGATTTCCCAGTGCCCTCCGTTGGCGTTTGTTTTTGGGTCAATGTGATGCTGGGCCTTTCAGTGGGTGTCTCTTTGGCCTGATCTTTCTTATGCCTCCTTTTCTCAGGCTTTGAGCCAGATGTCTCAGTGGCGAGTGGTGAGTGGTTTGGGTTAGACCACCTTCCTGGACCCCTGTCTCTTTTTTTTCTTCTTCTCCTTCTTTGAAGGAGAAGGCATAGGTGAAACAGTGTCAGCACCCTGAATGACTGTCAACATATACGTTGTCAGGGTGATTTATGTAACCTCAGTGCAGTCTCTTGAGTAGTTGGTTTTATGTAGGACATCAGGAAGAGATCCCTGTATATTGTCCTGATCATACTCAGAGCCTAGTAAGTCTTAAAGGACACAAGAGATAAACCTAGGGTAAGACATGTGTCTTTGCCTGGTTTTGCCTGTGAGCTTGAATATGAGGTCCTTGAAGATAATTTCTCCAATGTCAATCTTTTTACCTTCTAGGAGACTGAACACTATCATTTGTTGAGAAGTGTTCAATTGCTCCGTTGAGGATTTGTTCCCACCCAGGACTTGAATGACAAATGTCATCAGTATCCTCCAAACGGCAGGAAACCAAGTTTTGATTACTGGGGCCTTGGCCAAAAGAGTCCCTAGGGCTACATCAAGGTGTTGTTTGTCATGTGGCCCAAGTAAAAGCAATTCGGCCTTTACTTCAGAGTCAGAGGGTTGTGGGGCAAAAGTTTCAGTGAAGTCAAGGTCAGTGGCTTTAATAAAGGTTTTGTAGTCAAGGGTTAGGGTTTCCTTCCGATTCTTCACTGTAAACTTAATGGTGGAGTCCTTTGTGACATCAGGGTTGGTGACCTCTGTTGTACACCAGAACTCTCTCAAATAGTCATTGTAGATGACTAAGGGTGTCTTGGTTAATGTCGTGGAGAGAAAACAGTTTTGAAGATACTTTACCATATCCTTATAAGATGGAAAATTTTCCGGATAGGCAAAGTTCCCCACGACATTGTTTTTGGTCATGTCTACACTTTCCAGTTGGAATTCCACATTTGGAGTGTAGAGACTAAATATATCTTTATCACACAACAAATATAAGAATAAACTAAGCTCCCAACTAACTAATATGATATACGAATATAATAAGAAGATGGGACCAGTAATGAGAAGTGAATAATATAATAGAAAGTAGAATAAGAATAGAAAGATGAGAAAGAGATTAAGGTGCGGCGGCAGTAAAGAAAATAAGGAACCGAGTGTATTAGATTAGATTGGAAAAGAAGAAAAGAAAAGAATACAATGACTAACACACACTCCCACCTTACCCTCTCTATTGCACACATCTAAATGTGGTGGGAGTGATGTATTTATAGTTGGGAAGTGTTGCCCTAAAGGCTTTCCTTTGGGCTTGGGTGGGCTTGTGTTGGACTTGGGCTTGAATATAATATTTGAACAATGCTAAACAAAGTCCAACACAAGCCTTACATATACTATACTATTTTCTTTTGATCGACACACCAACCAAATCTACATAAAAGATAAATGACCATCACTTCTAAAAAATATAAATCCTAACAATCTCCCCCTAAGGGATGGTCATTTCACTGATGCTCCGGTGAGTGGTCTTTTGTCTTCGATGTCTTGAACTTGGTGTGTTGATGTAGTATAGATTTCATTCTTCGTTCCTTCTTGCAATCGTGATCTTCAAAGTATCGTCTTTTGTGGTGGTTCTTGCCTTGATCAAAATCTTCTCGTGATAATGTGTCGTGTCCTCCAACATACTCATACATCTTGGACTGTATACTTATGATATCAATCTTCCTTTGCTAATAATCTCCCCATAATCTTTCATCATTTGACATATGAACTTGTTCTTGACATTTTGACTACGTCTTTAACACTTGGTCTTTAACTTGATCTCCTTGTCTTGAACTTTTACATTTGAGCTTAGATGAGGGATGTTCTTCATAAGTATGAGTATGCCGAGGTGAAGATGTTTGATGTATCTGATGATGGTTGATGGATGTTTATAGGTAGCTGCATAAAACTGTTAGTAATAATCATCCAGCACTTACGGGTTAAGACTTCGAGATCGTCAAAAACATAGAGTGTAGACTTTCTCTAATCTCCCCCAGGCCGTTCTGAACCGGATACCCCCGAGAGGGCTTACACGGACACACCGAAGTGCACCCACGATTCAGTGAGTCACTGGAGATCACCCCACGACTGTAGACCGTTTGAAGCACGTAACCATCATGATATAAATGGCAAGATCCGAAGATCTCATAAAGACTCTTGCAACTTGTTTCCTTTTAGGTGAACACAAGTGAATTATCTGGAAAGTGTTCCTAAGAGATTTTTGATGAATCTCATGGCTCTAGACTCTATTGTGCGTTTTGGTTTTAGTAGTCGGAGGCATGGAGCAGAGTGCCACCTTTTCAATATCAACACATCTCGGAATGAGAGGCCGATAGATTATGTAGTGTTCTCCGTGAGAATAAAACAAATATCTTTTAAGAGATATCTGAGTGGCTAGGAGGGGTGGTGCAGCGCGTCACTGGGTCCATGACGTCTTGTCTTCAATATCAGTATCACCTTAGTGAATACCGATAGCAGATGTATTGACCCGGTTTCTGCCTTAAGTTTTCATGGAGGGCTATTTCTTTTCACCCTTTCATTAAACTTTTCTTTTTAATTCTTCAACCCCTTCTTTCCCTTTCTCATTTATTCCTTTTTTCAATCTTACCTAAGGATTTCTAATTCTAATCTATTGGAATTGTCCTTGGGTAGATCCCTCCGGCTCTGGCGGATCATAGGACATAAACCTAACCATAATCACCTTATTACTCCATGATTATCCTAGATTTATTGATCACATGCCATAAAACCTTTTGAAAATCTCTCAAAGTGTTCATGAATAAACACATTTAGTTAACACATTGAGAGTTTTGCATTTTTGAAATACTCCCCCTTCACATGTGCTTATGAGATTTAAGAAAGAATTGCACATGTTGGGTAGAGTTCGCACATTTTGAATTGATCGATTTTCATTAAATATGACCATTGCGAGACACGCTTACATCACTAGTTAGACTAGCTTGAAATTATTACCCGTCCCGGTCATATCAAAAGATCATCTCTCGAATTGGTACATTCTACTCAGACAAGTCCTTTGCGAGACACGTTTACATCACTGGATGACCAGCTTGAAATTATTACCCGTCCCGGACAAGTTTTTTCGATTTCTGACATTTAGCTTTCGTCAATTCGAGGGTTAATCTGAGTCGAGCTCTTTTAAGATTCAAAGGCGATCACATTTTAATCACATTTCTCCCCCTCAAAAATAGCATTTCAATGGTATTTTTGATACCGATTGTTAAAATCTTTGATTTTGGAAAGCTAATAGGGAGAAACGGATTTGCATGAACTTTTGGAACATATTTGATTTTGAAATACTCCCCCTCAAAACTTGCATCGGTTCTGACATATTTTTAAACTTTGGAGCGAATGGGGAGTAAAGATTTGAAAATCTTAAGCAAAATTTTTGAAAAGTTTTGAAAAACGTTTTGATAAATTTTGAATAAAATTTTGCTTAAGATTAAGAAGTTTGAATAAACATTTCATGAAAACTTCTTTTCTTGATAGGATTGTTGTAATAAGACGTACAACAGGGTCCTTTCTTTGAAAAAAGGGTTATGCACTGTTATGTATGCATAAGCCAATATGATTTTAGGATAAGTGCTCAAAAATATTTAACGACTTTTGTTTTGAAAAAGCACTTTCCTTTCTTTGAAGCACGGGTCCTAAACTGATGTGTCCAGAAGCTATAAAATTAAGCTCGGGTCCGAAACTGAGTTGTTCCGAAGCCATTGAGAATGAATTTTGAGAAACGACATGTTTTGAAAACATTTAAATGAACTCTCGCTCAAGCATCTATACATGCCCGTATCATTGTTGAATGACATTTCTAGGTACGTACAGAATATCGATTATACGAGAGACATGTCGTGAGAAGAATATTTTTGGATTTTATATTTTATATTGTTTTTGTATTTTTGAAAGTTTTCTATTTTAATATTTTGCTTTTGTTGGTTTTTCAAATTTTGTATTTTGTTTTTTGATTTTTTGATTTTTTTTTTCAAAAAAAAATGATATTCGCAAAGAATGATTAAGAATGAACAAGTAAAAGTGGAGTTAAGAGTGGAATAAGACCAGGATTTCCAAATGCGATGTTGGCATAAAGTTCTTTTTCACATTGGATGTATGAACCCTCTGCACTTTCATAAGTACCTGCATCCACAGAATCCACAAACTAAGAATATGCACAAATAATAGTGTTAGAAGTACATGAATCATCACATTGAGGGTGTCCACTATCAACGGTTGTAGTGGTTTCTATTTCCTTATCCTGAGGATTTTCACTATTATTTGTCTTGGTGCAGCTATCAATAATCTTCCCTATGGGAATCCATCTAAGACCAACTGTTTTAAAGACTTTTCCCATAGGAATCCACCTAAGGCAAGATCTAGGAGTTGTTTCCTTATCAGATGCAGCGGAAGTCTCATTTTTGGAAAAACTAAGTCCTGTAGAGATCCACCTAGTAGGTTTCTTAGCCTTTTGCTTTTTATCAACGAGTTTGTTTCTTTTTTGTATGTTAGTGGAGTGTGCCTTAGCACTTGCATTTGCTTTCTTGATATACTGTGCAACACATTCATCATGATTAGCTGAAAAGACACATTTTTGACATGTAGGACAGACAAATTCAACATTCTTGTTCAAAACAGCAACCTTAACTTTGTCACTACAGTCATGTGAAGCTTGTTTCCTATTCAAAGAGGAATTTTTAGTGTTGCATTCTACATGTTTAACATTTTCTATTTCGCAACTACTCTTAGATGCAAGCCAATCCTTAGTCTTTTGTTGATAGATCCTAGGTAATGGTTTACTACTACTAGCAGTGCCTTGTAATGTTGTAGAATTCATCACCCTAGGTTTTGTACCTAAAATTTCGTCTTTTCGAAGCTGTGCCTTTTTCCTAGCTCTTTCTAGGTAGGGATTGTTGTTTGAACCAACAGATTCTTTAACAGTATTTGTGTTCACACTCGGTGAGCTGTTCCTGGGGGCACACACATTAGGATTAAACTTGTTGTCCTTAGAATTTGTTATAGCATTCCTAGACTCTTTTGGATTATCTTTTGCACTTTTGTCTATCGCCCTATATGTTTGAGATGTAGAGGCAGACGCAGTAGTGGGACTAATCCTATCAAGATCAGGTGCTATCACATTTGAGTTTTCGACAACAGCTTTTCCTTTTCCTTTCTCGTTTTCCTTAGGCAAGGGTGTGGAAATGGACATTTTTGGTCTAGCAGACTTATTTTCCTCACCCTTTCCTTTTTGACTATCAAGCTGAGACTTCAAAAGATCAATTTATTCTTGCATGTTTTTGTAAGAACGCTCATAAGACAATTTTTCATACTTGCATTCTTCTTTTTTCTGATCAAGTTGTTTAAAATATGTTACATTTTGTTTTTCAAGCTTAATAAGCGCCTTTTCATATTTTGAAACAATTTCGGAAGTCTCAACTCGAAGTCTTTCATCATCTTCGACAGAATACATTTGATAAATAATGGACATAATATCAGTTGAAAGAGCTTCTTCAGAGAGTGCGTCATTATGTTTTTCCAAAACTTTGATTTTTTCAATGTTTTCATTAGCTTCAAGTACCATGGATGTGTGGTCCTTGACAAATTCAGTTACTTCTTTGATAATTGCGTTCTCAACATGAATTGCTCTCGCATGTATGCAAAATACAATGGGAGTAATCTCTGTTTCGAACATCTTTATCTGTTCAGTTTGAAAACTTGAAAACCAATCGTTGATTTTAGTATCAGTTTTGGTTGCCACAACATCTTGAAGCATTTCAACTCTCCTTTTAAGATCGGCCAAAAGTATTCTAGCTTCATTTGCGGAAGTGTCGGTAGAGTACATTTGTTCGATGTTAGAAAGGTGTTTTGACACAACTTTGAACTTTGAGGCAGCCACTGGTTTTTTGAAAAACATAGGTGACTCTTTTTTAACAAGATGAACTCCAGCAAGTTTGTTAGCTTCATTATAATCGATTGGCTGGATTTCTCTGTTCAATTGTCTCATTTTGTTTCGACTCTCTTTTGTAAGTTCAATCATTTCAGACGAATTATAACTAGCAGGTGGATCATGCACATCATTTATAATATTGCCATTATATAGCACATTCTGTTCTTTCTGAGCTTTCTTGAGATAACAAGGGTTTTCACATCCGAGAGCCATTTTCTTTCTTGTATGTAAAATCGGCTTTTTGTCGTTAATTATCATATTAATCGTTTGAGTTGAATGACCCGTTTTTACAAGCATTTCTTCCAACTTTTTAATAGTTTCCTGTTTGTCAAGTGCTTCATCAAGAAGTTCATCTTCTCGTTTTGAAAACTCTGCTTGCAACTCTTTCTTCTCTTTTTCAAGATTAGAAGAAGTTGATTTTTGTTTAGAAAGTTGGTTGGTTAAATCAGAAATTTCCGCTTTTAAGGATTTAATTTGCATGTTCAATTTAACATCAAGAGTGTCGTATTTGATTTGCAAATGTTTCTCCCTTGAAACAGAATCACTGTAACCAGTTTCAAGTTCTGAAAGTCGTTTGTGGTTAAATTCAAAAGCTTTTTCGTTCATCTTGTATCTCTCAAGCTCAGTGGTCAATTTTTCATTAGCGGCCTTAACATCGCTATTGATCTTTTTGACCTTTTCAATCTCAATACGACAATTATTCAGTAATGATTCAAATAAAGCACGGGTTTCCTCATCATTAGTATCATTTTGTGCAACTTGAACTTCATTATGATCCATATCTGGAGTTGCCAAATTAGTATTGCTACAACTTGGCGAGTCCATATATGTATCATAAGTAGGTACGAGAGGCACAGAATGTGGTTTTTGATGAGCAAACGGATTAACCTCATTACTTGGAGTTGATGTCTCATGGAGTGGTTCTGTGTCATAGGTAGGAGGAGTGTCAGAATCACTGCACGATGTTGTTGCTTGCTGAATATCCATAACGTCAGAGGTTTCACTAATTTCTGTAGAATTATCATTAAGTATTGTTGTAACCATGAAGTTGTATTCCTCATCAGTCAAGGGTATTCCCGAGTCATCCTTTTTGGCTAGCATCAACATGTACTGGAGCTTTTCTACCTTATCCATTGCATTGACATTTCCAGCTCTACCTATCTCACTCCTTTGGGTTGCAGAAGAAGTCATGAAACAATAATTCTCATTTTGATTGACCCCGATCTGATTCACAATCTGACCCCTCTGATTTCCATCATACTGCCCTGCATTTTGCATTTGAATACCCGTAGCATTTTCAGTTGCATCTGACTTAGACTCAAGCAATGCTTCAGCACTTTGATCCATTTCTGACCATCGTTTCCAATGTGCAGCAAATGTGATTGGAAATCTCAAGTCAAGTGATTGTAAATGCTCTGGAAGCTCATATTCTTCATCATCTTGTTCATTATCAGCCGATAGCTTCTCACTCTCATACCATGTTTCCTCAGATTCAGTCTCAGTTATCTCAGTCTGAGGATATGGGGCAAAGAATTGAATGAGAGGATCCATATCAATCGATGAAATGAGATTGGTGAGAAATGACATTGTTGGTATGATAAGGTTGATTCAGTTGATTCAGGATCGTTGCAAAGAAATAGGTGTTGTGATTGTTGAAGGTTAAGCTTGGTTGTTGTTGTGAAGTCTTGGTTTGAATTTCGACAAAATTTATGTAAACTATAATTTAGATAAAATGTCAATTTCTAAAGAAATTTCAATTTGACAAGAATTTCTAGAAATTATGGTAAAATTTCAATTTTGATAGAAATATCTAATTTATATAAATTGATAATTTATATAAAGTGATCTAACAATCTTATACAAGAAAATAGATATCCGAGTGTCGAAGTAGTTTCACACTTATACAAGTTAGAAACTACCGAGTCCAAAGTTGCCAATTTCCAAAAGTTCTCAAAACTGTGTGAATGGCGAGGGACTGATTCTGTCAATCTGCGAAAGTAGTCCAAAGCTGCCACAAATGCGAGAGGGACTAAATCTAACAATTTTTGAAAGATGATCACCAATTGCGAAAGTCAGGTGATTTGCGAACGAACCTCAATTGCGAAACTGCTTGGAATTGCGAAAGAAACTCAATTTCGAAGAAATTTTGCCAATTGCGAGATCAGACTCCAATTCCGAAGCTTTTGAATTGCGAGAGAACAGGACCAATTCCGAAAGAGTGTAATTTCGAGAGGTGTTTTGAATTGCGAAAAACCCTTTATGTTTCGCAAATCAAATTCGAAAAAAAACCTTTCTTATCTAAATTTCTTATACAAGAAATTAGATTTTCCAATGAAGATGTAGATCCCTTTTTATCACAAGTCTTATACAAGATATGTGATAAAAAATCCGATGCAATGAAGATTCGAAGCTTAACTTTTTGTAGCCCACTTTTATCAAACTTCTTATACAAGAAATTGATAAAAAACACAACTTTTGTAGTCCTTTTGCCGATCAACAAACTCCAAATACCATGAACAAACCAATATAGCTACACCTTTTTGACGCCAATATGATTATACTCAGATTATTTGACGCAAAAGATTGTAACTTTTTATCTAAAACACACCGACCCTCACGTGAACAATTAGAAGGTTACCACCTTTTTGTTAAATCTTGCTTCTCAACCAAAAACTTAGCACCTTTTATCTTATATGTTGCGTTGAATTTCAACAAAACACAAAAAAAGACGCAACTTTTTTTTTCAAATAGCAGATCCTCTTTTTTTCAACACTTTTGATAAAAACAAAGACAACTATGAACCTAAATCTTTGTTTGGCGATTGATACCACTTGTAGAGACTAAATATATCTTTATCACACAACAAATATAAGAATAAACTAAGCTCCCAACTAACTAATATGATATACGAATATAATAAGAAGATGGGACCAGTAATGAGAAGTGAATAATATAATAGAAAGTAGAATAAGAATAGAAAGATGAGAAGGAGATTAAGGTGCGGCGGCAGTAAAGAAAATAAGGAACCGAGTGTATTAGATTAGATTGGAAAAGAAGAAAAGAAAAGAATACAATGACTAACACACACTCCCACCTTACCCTCTCTATTGCACACATCTAAATGTGGTGGGAGTGATGTATTTATAGTTGGGAAGTGTTGCCCTAAAGGCTTTCCTTTGGGCTTGGGTGGGCTTGTGTTGGACTTGGGCTTGAATATAATATTTGAACAATGCTAAACAAAGTCCAACACAAGCCTTACATATACTATACTATTTTCTTTTGATCGACACACCAACTAAATCTACATAAAAGATAAATGACCATCACTTCTAAAAAATATAAATCCTAACATGGAGCATAGGTGATTGCCTTAGATGTTGCCATTTTTAAAGAGAAAAAGGTCTGGTTTTGAAGAAATAAAACACACACAAGTTTTGAGAGAGAAATTTGCAAGAGTTTGATTAGATTTTAAAAACGTGTGTGTGTTTTTCTTTGTAAGGGGTATTTATAGGGAAGTGAAGAGGGGTGTATTTTGAATAAAAGGCGAATACCTTTGAAATTTTTGAAAACTGTTTTGTATAACCGTTTGGTATCCACATTAAATGTCACCTTTCCACTTTCCCGGGTTTTGCGCAACTCTCAAGGTGAACAGTTGCGTTGCTCTGCAAAAGTGTATTTTTGTAGATTGATGTCACCACATATAATATCAAGAGATATTATTTGTGAGTGAGAGGCATTAAATGCCAAATGGGTCTTTAGTGATGAAGTGGAGGCTCAAGACATTGATGCCAGAAGGGTAAAAGAACATATACTCCTTTATTAAATGTATTCAGTTACCAACCTAGGACATTTACTAACTAGATACATGAAGCGTTTAGTTATGCATTGAATGTCATCTGTTGATGTCTTGAGTCCCCTGAATGAATTTTCATTCAGTATGTTGATGATAAGGTAAGGTTATTCAGTGAGTGAGATGTTTAGGGACTCACTGAGAGATGGTGTTGTTCAGGGACCTGAGAGAGTATTTACACCAGGTTGAATAAATTTAATCAGTGACCTGATTGTCAATATCCAACATGCCTAGTTCTGCTTTCAGTCTTGTGAAAATAGGTTCATCCAGGGGTTTTGTGAAGATATCAGTCAACTGATATTCAATGGGGATGAAGTGTAATTCAATATCTCCGTTCATGATGTGGTCCCTGATGAAGTGATATCTGATATCAATGTGTTTGGTTCTTTAGTGAAGTACAGGGTTGTTGGAGATAGCAATTGCACTAGTATTTTCACAAAAGATGGGAACCATCTTACAATGGATGTCATAGTCACTGAGTTGAATTTTTATCCAAAGTACATTTGCACAACAACCAGCAGCAGCTACATACTCAGCTTCAGCTGAAGACATGGCCACTGATTGTTGCTTCTTAGTGCTCCAACAAACAAGCTTTCCTCCAAGGAATTGACAGGATCCTGAGGTACTTTTTCTATCCATGTTGCTGCCTTCATAGTCTGAGTCAGTTTTGCCTTTGATATCAGATCTTGAAAATCTTGGGTAGTACAAACAAAGGTTTGGAGTACCTTTTAGGTATCTAATGATTCTCTTTGCCGCAGTGAGATGTGACTCTCTCGAATCAGACTGATATCTTGCACATAGACAAACTGCAAACTGTATGGCAGGCCTTGAGGCAAGTAGATACATCAGAGACCCTATCATTCCCCTGAATAAGGTTTGGTTTACTGGTTTACCAGTGAGATCAGGGCCAAGATTGTTTGGAGGAACCATTAGAGTCTTTACTGAAGAGCAATCAGTGAGCTCATATTTTTTCAATAGGTTCCTTGTGTATTTCTCTTGACTGATGTAGATTCCTCTATCAGTCTGTTTGATTTGAAGTCCAAGGAAGTATGTGAGTTCTCTAATCATAATCATTTCAAACTTCTTTGTCATCAGTTTTTCAAACTGTTTGCAAAGTTTGTAGTTTGTTGAGCCAAATATGATTTCATCTACATACACTTGGACCAAAATCACATCTCCCTTTGTTCTGTAGATAAACAAGGTATTGTCTATCTTTCCTCTGACAAACTTATTTTGGATCAGAAAGGCTGAGAGAGTCTTATACCATGCCCGAGGAGCTTGTTTTAGTTCATAAAGGGCTTTATCAAGCTTGCAGACATAGTCAGAAAACTCATTACTTTCAAATCCAGGAGGCTATTGCACATAAACATCTTCCTTGAGTTTACCATTCAGGAATGCACTTTTCACATCCATTTAGTAGACGTTGAAGTTCATGTAAGTTGCATAGGTAAGGAAGATCTTGATGGCTTCCATTCTAGCAACAGGGGCAAAGGTTTCCTCATAGTCAATGCCTTTTTGTTGATTGTACCCTTTGGCATCAAGTCTTGCTTTGTTCTTAATGACTGTGCCATTTTCATCAGTCTTGTTCTTGAAGACCCATTTCATGCCAATCACATAAACATCCTGAGGACATTTGACCTAAGTCATGACTTTGTTTCTGTCAAATTGTTCAAGCTCATCTTGCATGGCTTGAACCCAGCTTGGATGTTTCAAGGCTTCCTTGACACTTTTAGGTTCCAGTTTTGAGAGAAAGTAAACAAAGAGGCATTCATTCGCTGAGGCTGCCTTAAGTTTAGCAGCCATGCTTCTGGTAAGCATGCCTTCAGTAGGCTCACCAATGATATTCACAAGTTCTATTTTTTGGATATTTTCCAGCTATCCTGAGGTCTAGGATATGAGTTAGGACTTGTTGTAACACCCCTAAAATTACGGATCGCAGTGGAAGATAATATCACTGGGTTGCTACTAAATTGGATCATAACACATAGTAAAGAGAACGGATTTTACCTATCCGTTTTAGAAGAAATTTTATTATCAATAGTATAAAATGTACATCATTCAAAAGTAGTGCGGAAATACAGGCCCATAAAAGGATTTAAGCGATCCCAAATACAATAGAGTAATCTATGACCATGCCAAACCATTTCCAAGCGCCCCCAACATTTAGCTATCACCTTAAACCTAAAAATACATGCTAAAAGTGTCAACCTAAAGTTGGTGAGTTCACAGGTTTAAGTATTCGTATATGCGGAACACAAGTTTATAATGTTTGGTTAATCGGTACACTCGTAATGACCAATACACTTGGTAGTATGTCCGTTACACTCGGTAATATGACTGTTACACCCGGTCCTGTTATATATGTTCGTCCAGTACACCTGGTCAATGTATGTGTCATGTATGTTTGAAGCACTTGTGTCCATGAGTAAGAATCAAGTATGAAATGGGTAACTAGTATTGTATTCGAGTAATCAGACAAGTATTAAAGCAAAGAAGAAATGTTTCCGAGTAAATAAATCATGTATGAGTGTAAGATCAAGTAATGAGTTTAAGTATAAACAAGCATGTATTCTCCCCCAAAATAGTTTAAAAACAAGAAAGTAGGGGTCATGAACTCACCTCAGTAAATAGCAGTCTGATAGTGAAAAGTCAAGTAGTGATAGTGAGCGGCATCGACACGCGACCTAGATTAGTGTGGCAAGTTTAGTTCACAATTCAAGTTTAAGACTCAACGAAGTTTAATTAAGTTCTAAAGTTGTAAAGTATTTTGTTATTGTTGCTTGTGTGACAGCATTTAAGTTTAAAACAGTTTTCTAAGTGTTTGCAAGTATTGGCCCTTGGAAAAGTGCATAAATATATATAAGTAAAAGTATATATATATGACAAATGAGTCTCCGGTTCGAAAATAAACAAAAGGCTATGTACGGAAAATAATCACAAAGTAAGTATTAGACGTCGTCAGAATATAAGAATAACGTTAGTTAAAAGTATATATATATTATATATATATATATATATATATATATATATATATATATATATATATATATATATATAACTGGAGGTGTACGACGTCATCAATGACATGGAAGTCTACCTAATCATCTATTAATTCCAAGTCATCACAATTAAAGCCACCTAAGCACTCTTTTGGGCTTCATAAAATCCGGATTTAATTTATGTAAAAAGAGTTGCCAAGATTCGAACTTGGGATAGCAGGAACAAATAAGGAACACCTCAACCATTGGAACATTCCAATGGTTGTGATAAAATTTGAAACTCATAATTGATATTGCATGAACCAATAAGATTGTCAAAGTTATGAAATAGAGATTAGGGTTTAACCAAAACCAAAATTCCAGCATATAACCACAAAAAAAAAAAAAAAAAAAAAAAAAAAAAAAAAAAAAAAAAAAAAAAAAAAGTTCATTATTATATATCCTTTTTCTCAAAACCCTAATATCATTGATTCATATTTTCACAAACGTATTCGTCATTCATCTAACATTCAACATGTATTCGTCAGTCATGCATCATATATTTTTATAGTAACAATAACATCTCGCTCACAATATATATGTTTTAACTGCAGGTACAATCTAATGAAAGATACTGTCGATGAAGTTGAATTAGAAGAGAAGGTTTGATGTCTGCCACCAAGAAAATGAGCATGGTGATTACACTTGGTATAAAGCGATACCTATATCGTATTCTATCCTGATTTTTCAAGTTTTTGGAAGATTAAGGTTAGGTTCGTTTTTAGGGTTTTGTTAGTTTCTTTTTATTATTTTTGTGTTCGCCCTGGTAATGTGATTGCTTATTAATTGTATGTTCGTGATATTAAACCCTAAACTCAATGTGGTTTAACTCTAATTATTGTCGGTGGAGGGTTTTGCTGGTTTTCGTTTGTTTAAACCCAAATTGCTAGCGTTTTCTCATTCGCTTTTGGTTTCTTTTCTGGTTCATGGTTTGTGTTGGTTAGAGGGTCGATACATCTGGGTAGGGTCATGCAGCTGGGAACGCGAGAAAGAGGGATAGAAAAGGCCGCACACTGGAACACGACTTAGGTCTGAAATCAGTGTGTATGGTTGGTTTTGTACCATTAGTTAGATTGTTATGTTTTTATTACAGGTGAACAGGTCCGGTAGGCTCGAGAATAATGCGGCACAATACTCTATCATTGTCGAGTTATCTGGATTGGTTAGTTTCATAATGTTTTAATCATTTAATCCTTCTCTACGCATACTAACTGACATGTTGTCACTATTTTAGGTTTTGTCCCTGGATGAAGATCAGTTGCAGCAAGTATTGTATCTATACAATTATCTATGCACCTGTCGGCTAAGAGAAAAGTGAGTAAAATGTTGTTTAGTTAGCTTTATCCTTCTCAGTTACATGACGACACCGGGCAGAAAAGTCTATCAACTTATATAACTTTCAGGTTTGCTAACTCAGAGAAGCACAACGAAAGTTAAAGCAAGAAATGCAGCCGGGAACGAGAGGGAGGGATAGAAAAGGCGGGACACTGGAACACGACTTAGGTATGAAATCAGTGCGTATGGTTGGTTTGTACCATTAGTTAGATTATTTATGTTTTTATTACAGGTGAACAGGTCCGCGAGGCTCGAGATAATGCGACACAATACTATGTCGATGTCGAGTTATCTGGATTGGTTAGTTTCATAATGTTTTAATCATTTCATCGTTCTCTACGCACACTAACTGACATGTTGCCACTATTTTAGGTTTTGTCCTCGGATGAAGATCAGTTGCAACAAACATTGTATCTATACGATTATCTATGCACCTGTCGGCTAAGAGAGAAGCGAGTAAAATGTTGTTTAGTCAGCTTTATCCTTCTTAGTTACATGATTTGTTTCTCTTTGTTTTTTTAGCCTTGCCAGGCTGCGGCAACGCGTGCTGAGCTCCACCGGCGTAGTATTGCACATATGAGGGTGAGCCAGTAATCATGGTGCAAATATAATATGTTGAACAAGATTATATATATATATATATATATATATATTATATATATATATATATATATATATATATATATACACTTAAAGTTACCCTAATATTGAAGATGAGCTCACTTAAGGTGTACTAATGACCTCTAAGTTTCGTGATTTTACAGTTTTTGTTAGTCTCATTGCAGGCTATGAGGTTTGGTGATCTTCCATCATGGGCAAATGAGCTATCAACAAGTGTGCGTAAGGTTGTTCAGTATAGCGATTATGATCCTGAATCAGTAGACACTAATACATGTGAAATGGATGAAGAAGAATGCATATTTCCGTCAGAGCTGCTATGCAGGGAGCCTCTCTTTTATCAACTCATTGTTGACTTATACCAGCCAGGTGAGGTGCCGGGTGCGGCATGATCTTTTTAATTTTCCAAAATCATTCCTACCATTGATGGTTACAACTCTTTTCTTTATTTTGTTTATTTATTTAATTTTTTTGTGATTTTCAATTTTCAGGTACGCAAAGTGTTTAAATAAGGTTGTGTCAATAGGATTCGAGCTATGACACAAAGATCACATATATGTGCAACCTGGGGAGATACCGGCCACGTGCAGCTATAATCCACCTATACAGAATTTTCTTGATATCATTTAGGCTGGTCACAACGATATTTTTGTATTCCTATCTTTTAATAGCGTTCAATTTTTCTCAGGTTGTTGATGCTGATGCTATGTCTGAGATGAGGAGTGAGATTGGAAACCAATTAGCTGAAAAAAGCTACAATCATAATCTGAGGTTTGTCTCATCTCCAACCTTGTATTGACTGATCATGCAGTGCTTATTTATCACAATAACGAATTGTTCTGAGATCACATGGTGCCATTAAAACCATAACTTTTCAAAAACTGGCTAATTCTTTTTAGAAAATTTAGTAATAAGGTGTGTATATCTTGTGAAGGGGCATAGGTGCAGTCGTCTATAGGGTACCTGATATTAAAGATGACAAAATTCTAAAAATAAGCCTCAGAAGTTTAGACAGTGAAGATACAACGACTATATCATAGGTTTTGGTTTGCTTTCACTTTTCATCTTTCAGCCATCTCATTTCTTGAATGTCTGCATAATATTTTTTAATTGTTAAGAAATATGGAGGTGGTGGGCATCGAAATGCAAGCTCATTCATGATCAGCTGTGTTGAATTTGAGCAATGGAAGGTAGCTTGAACCAATAGTTTTCAGGCTGCAAAGCAGAAACCATAGCTAGCAAGTATGTATTAACCAGATTATTTTCATGGTCATGAGGCTTTGGTAGTTTTCTTTGTCAATGTGCTTTTGATGAAGGTACGTAGAACATTGTAGTGTATGTAGAACAAAGTCTTAGTTGTGTGTAACTTATATTTAGATGGCAAAGATTAATGGGTGAAATACAAAAAATAATGGCAGTCCATTTGAGGTACATTAACAGGTCCAATCATACTTAGCGTCGATTAATTATTGTTTTTCCGTTAAGTGATGAATCAAAGGCTGTTTTGTAATTGTCTCTCATCTTAATTTTACAACAGAGGAGCTGCTTTGTTGGTGGAAGTTGCAGACATGGCTGATGTCATATTGAATGCAGAGGGTAGTAATGATAGAGGCCGAGGTGAGATTTGAACTTGGGTTGTTTGTAAGATTAGCAAACAACGTTACCACTAGACCAACATATATTTTTTATTATATCTTGCAAAACCAAATCTATAAACCCCTGCAACCAAATATAGACCATCTTGAGATAAGTATCAAATTTTTACAATAATAATCTCATACAAAACATTTTATCCATTATTAAAAAAACCAGACGTATACTTTTTCACGAAAGAAAAACCCTAATCATCAAAATTCAATTCTCTCCATGAAGAATACTCCATCACGATTTTAGGGTTTTAATGATTTTAATGTGTTTTTTTGCAGTTTATAATAAATATAACTGTTTTGCAGTTCTTGAAGCTTTGATAACGTATGTTTTTGTTTTAGTGAAGCTTTGTTATTCTCATGCATAAACTGTACCTAATCCCTAATCATCAAAACTCGCACCATGAAGAAAACTCCATCATGATTTTAGGGTTTTAATGATTTTTAATGTGTTTTTGTGCAGGTTACAACACCGACATCATCAGTGACGACCGTCAAAAACCACAGGGTTTTGATTTTAAGGTATGTTTGATCTTTATTTAGCGTGTAAATAATTGGTAATTGAATTGGAATATTCTAATATCTTCTATCAAACCACAAAAACCATCGATCTCATAATACACATGAGTGTTAGTTTTCTGTCAAAATTCATGTTAATTAGTTTTTACAAATGTTATTGATCGATGATTTGGTGATTAGATAAGGTGAATGGATTTCACTAAATTGTTCAACGGGTCAGGTTATGCTGATCCTCTTGAAGAAGAGAAAAGGAAAGCAAGGGAAATCAGGTATGTATTCAATTAACAATGCCGGTCTTTGTCACACATAACATTGTTGCCTTGAAAGCGAGCTAATGTTAACCTAATTAGGGATCTTTATTGCTAATGTTAACTTAATTAAGCATATTAAAGAAGCTTCAGAATCTCAACAGTTATTTTTATAAGTTAATGTTTTTGTTTGATGGATTTAATGTTGTTCCATTGCAAGATCTTTAAAAACCAAACTCAGAGCCATCTATACCTGATAGCGCATTAGAAAAGACCTGTATTCACATAACACGTAGAGACCGAAGGTGTACATCACTTGAGGTAAACCCTCCAAATAACTTAATTTCAAATTTGTTACGGAATACCATATTTTGACACCTTTGACCATTGCTAATGAAAGGGTCAGTTTGGCTATGTTTTATTTTTTAGGTGAAAAATAGTTAAAAAAAAATTAGCTTATAATACAATATCTCGATACAGTGGAAAGTGGCTTAAAATACAATAGTTTTGTTTTAAATATTTGCATTATTTCAAGACAAGATTAATTTTTAAGTAGTTTGGCAAACTGATTACTTACAATTAAATTGTTGTGCAACTTTGAAGAAGCCAATTATGTTCTAGACCAAGACTGATGGTGTTTGTCGAATAAGGAGGAGAAGAAAATCTGTAAGGAGTTTCAAAAGTTTAATTTAGAGAGTGTATGTATATGTTTCGTAAGCTCTATTCTCTATTTTAATAGCCTTTATATATCTACATATTTTTATTTACACATATTTCATGCTCGTGACAGCCTGGACTTGGCGCAATTAGTCTTTGGGATTCTCACAAATTAAGAATGCCAATCAAAGTTGATAATGCGAAACTGCAATGGTATGGCTTGCATTATGCTCCACCTTGCTTAGTTGTATAAATCTTGATCGCTTAGGTATTTTTTTTTGTTGGTGTAGGATCTTCTCAACGTGAATCTGAGTTGAGTACCCCCATCAAGTTCTTTAAAAAGGAACTTGGAAATTGTTGATCTGGAAGATGAAGGGCTCTGTTATGCTAGAAAGAAACTTTAAAAAATGAGGATAAATAATACTACCGGGTTTGATTTTGTTGACGGAAAAGAATGATGTAGACATCAAGAGCACGAAGGGATTGAAGATTATTTAGTTTGATAAAGATGGTAATTACACAAAATAATTAACTGTAATATAACAGATTGTAAATGGCAGTATTTGGATGTGCTTTTTGGACTGACGTAATAATCAGCTGATCAACGCCACCTAGCTATAGAAACTACTTTACAGGTAAGCCAAGTATATATCCAGCTTCGTTTATATCAAATCGGATAAAAAAACATGCAGAATGATGAAAATCAGTTTTCGGACTGCTAGATTTGGTTTAAACTGAACCAGATGCATAATTTGGTGACTCAAAGGAGTCTTAGTGGCTGGGTGGCCTTAATGAAATAGGTCGCATACTTCGTGGCATCCTTATACAGTCTCCCTAAATATGTAATGATCAAAAAAGACATTTTTTTGCACTAATTTTTTAGACTAACGAACTTACAAACATGTAATATTTTGCAGATAAACGAAGGCACTACTTCTATGAAAATTTATTAAGTTATAAGGAACTGAACCGTGAGTTCTTTCAAAGAATAGAAAGAAGGGTTTCAGACGAACTTGTAGTCGTTGTCAATGGTAATTTGCAAAATTAAGAGGAGCCAGTGGTCAATGACAATGAAGCCGTGGAAAAGTCAAAGTCAGAAGGGAGCTATAAGCAAGATGAATAGATCAACTTGCAGGACCGTGGTTTAGAACATGGAGGTGGGTGATTTTCTTGAAGAAAAGAAGTTGATAATTACGGAAGTTGGTTAGGAATTCAGAGGCAGTTACTACTATAATTGAAGAGACAGCAGGCACATATCATCCAGGGAATGCTAGGACTTGGTAGAGCTTGCTAGGGCCTTCAATATTGTTGTAATACTTGAAGATTGAAATCAAAAGATGGATATGTTATGGTGGTGAGAAGTGGCGTCAAAAGAGGAGGAGGAGGAGGGGGATTATAAAGGGTCTTGGTTATTAAAGGAGGTGATGAGATGAAAGCTTAAGTGTTAAGCAACGCATGTGGCATGATCTTGGGCATGATTGATGTATAACAAGGCAAGTTTCGAGTGACTCATTTACATGACTCACTATGATGGTGAGTTGGCTTATGAGATCTGTCATACAAGTCTTGCTGACTAAGTTAGGAGTGATGAGTGGAACATATGTATAACTTAGTGACTAAAAGATGAATATGCAAGAGGTATGTGATAACTTAGGGACTAAGTGTATCTGACATAACTTGGCTAGGAAGTGTTAGGGAAATATCTAGGTAATTTAGAGATAATCAAGACCATAGAGGAGTGAGGTGGCGTTGGAATGGATGACCAAACAAAGAGGAGTGCTGAATTTGGTAGCTTGATAATATGGACTAGAATGGCTAACTTAATTAGTTAGGTGTTGGAGATATTTTATGGTATTTACTGTTAATAAACAAGGGTTGATTTTTATGGTCAAAGGGTCGGGAAATGTGTTGACTTTTTAAAAAATGTAAAAGTGTTTAAATGTCTTAGAAAATGTGGTGCAGTTATAGGTTAAGTTTGCGTATAATAAAAAATGCTTAAAACGCAAGTTTAAATTCGTAAAACAGAAGGTCTATTTGGTAACATTGAATTTTGAATGAAAAATACATATAATGATTATAAGTGGACTATAAATTAATCTAATGTGATGCAAAATGTTAAGAGTCAGTTTCATTACGCGCGAGATAACCCAACGGTTATATTTGCAGTTCAAAATTGTACGCGATTTTGGATAAAATGTTTACGTTTTGAATAAATATTAAGGTGAAACTTTCGAGCTATTAAAGTCTTATCACCTTAAAGGGAAGTCCGTCCCAGAATTTAGTGTGTGTTACCTGATGGTGAGGGGTATAGGAAAAGTTTCGGGTATAAGCGACGAATTATGACCTTCATGCTCCTAGGTGAAATCAGAAATTCTTATGGGACTCCATGGTACCTTAACGATTGGAATTCTATGAAAGAAGTGCTACTTAGTAGTAGAAACTCAATGAGACGAAGATGGGACTATTTCATTCTGTTTAAAATGTTTAGTTTACTGATTCCGAAGTTCTTTCTAGTTTTTCGAAAATGTGTAATTTGTCATTGTCCTTAATTTCCTTTGGTGGAATAACGAATGTTTCGATCGTTAAGCATTTCTCTAGTTTCTAGTCATAAAATGTGTTATGTATTGTACTAAGTTTTCGGTGGCGGCTTAAGTTGATAAGCTAACGGGTCAGTTCTTGTTAAAATCTTATAAATTCCAATATACCTTAATTTTGGCATTTCTCGTTTCCTGAAATGAATCATACTTTATCGTATCGAGTCAATAAAAAAAACTTAATTCCGAACATGGAGTTTTTAAAAGTTAACGCCTTACCTCTGCGTAACTTTTCTGGCAAGAGTGTGTGGCATACAACCTGATATGTATCTATAAGGTTTCCCTCATTCGTTTCGTGGATGATCTCTGGTCTAGTGGGTTGGCTATCAAATTCAGTCCAGCAGGTGGGTGACCGACGTTTCGTCCATACAGTGCCTTAAACAAAACAGTTTTGTTGTTCTTAAGGTACCCGTTGTTAAGCAAAGGTGTGTGATATTGTTGATGTGAAAGGTTTGCAATGATGTGATAATTGTTGTTATAGGAAAGTTTAGCTAGTGGCAAGTGGTTATCCAAACTATTTCCATAATCGATCATGTCTGGGTAGTTTCGGGATGAAGGCCATATCGTACAGTGTCTAAGTCAACTTAGAGTTTGAAAGAGATGTGATACTGTGAAGATTTACATACTGACTTATCTTATTCTGGCATTTCTCTTTCTTCCATAGAATAATATAATGGGATTCGGGTAATGACGTGATATGCTGATGATCAGAAGAGTATATTATACGCTTACCATTATTCTTAGGTAGAGATGTCATGTTTGCTTCAAAATCTTAAGAAGATTTTAAAGGTTTATGGCGGAATAATATCCTTATGATATAAACAGGCTAGTACTTCTAAGGAATAAAGAGAAGAATTGATGACTATCCCAAGATAGTAGTTCGGATTATCTCATATATGAAAACTTCAAGAATGAAATCAGGTAGTATAAATAAGATCTTAAGATTTTGCCGAGTGGTAAGACACTATCGTGTCTCTAGATCTTTTTAATGAATTCTGGTGATTATCGGGTTTGAGTTCAAAATGGTCACGAGTTTTATGAAATCAGTTTAGTCAAGTTCCGTTAACGGGTTTTGGTCAAGTTTGGTGTTTCACGCAAGTTATAAGAGTTACACGTTATGATAATGGGTCAAAACCGGTTTTTGGTCATATTTCTCGTCAATTGTGAAATTCATTATTCCGAAGGTCAAACAAACGAGGAAGGTTTTATGAAAATGTTGTATGTTATATTTTTATGAAATATGTTATGTTTGGTAAGTCACCAAGCTTGGAAAAGAAAATGGTTTATCGCGACTAAACATTTTTGAAAAACAACTTTTGGGTCAAAACAGTCCTTGTTGGTTTCGGTGGTGTCCAACCCTCATTTTACACTTTCAGGCTTAAATTCTCATGTTGTCTTTAGTAGAACATCATTCCGGACAACTTTCTTGTTTTACATATTGCTGGTTCGGACCAGAAAGGAGTCAAAATCTCGTTTTAAATTCAGATCAGTAAGCTTTTTACCCAACACCTATTTTCCTTTTAGTAGATTTTAACTAGTCATAACTTTTGATTCGCAAGTCCAATTTAGTTGATTCAAAATGCTGTGGTGTTATTTTGAGTTTCTCTACAACTACATAAGATTATTCAAGGTCATGGGTGCATGGTTTTGCGACAATAACTAGCATAAGATACTTGATTTAACTAGTTTGTTTCAAGTAAGTACATATGTTGGTTTAACTTGTATTTTATTACTTTGTACAACATGAGATGATTATAACAAGCATATATGTAAAACCCCGAAATTTATATAACCCGAAAAGACCAAAATACCCTCTAAATTTTGGATTTTTTTTTTTTTTTTTTTTTTTTTTTTTTTTTTTTTTATATAAAATCATATGAGTAACATTGATTTAGCTTAACCTAAAGTAATTAAAATCCTATGTACCCAA
This sequence comes from Artemisia tridentata subsp. tridentata, assembly GCA_021014915.2. Classification (NCBI taxonomy): domain Eukaryota; kingdom Viridiplantae; phylum Streptophyta; class Magnoliopsida; order Asterales; family Asteraceae; genus Artemisia; species Artemisia tridentata. The sequence continues at coordinate 164,592,595 of CP139504.1, read as the reverse complement.
TTTAATTAAGCTAACAAACTACACTTTACAAATTAAGAAATCACAAAACTATGTTCTCTAATTCTAGTTCAAATTAAACGACTTGTATATGTGTCATTAACCAAATTTCGGCCCAAATTGGAGAAGTAATACTACATTGATTTGTGATTGATATCAAGCCCATAAAATAGATCCATACCTTGTGTAGCCCAAATAAAAAAAAACATACGGTTTGTTTAAAAAAAAACCCTACACACCGAAAATTTACAAACCCTAAAAACCACAACCAAAGTTTCGAACTGTTGCTGCTCTTATTTTTCTTCTGCTGTTCGATCCAAGGCAAACCAAAAAGGAGGTGCTATTATGATTCCTAGATGAGCGTTGTTCTCTAATTCGTGTGGGTTCTTGATCGTGAATTCTTGGCAGTCCACGAAGGGAGTTTTGATTTTGTTCGGCTGGAAATTTCTGCTTCAATCCATTCTTGTTCTTGGTTCACGCATCGAGGGTAACCAATATTATCCTTGTTCAATTCAATCCTTCTTGTTGATTCTTGTGTTCATTTCCTTGATATCACTGTCGTTAAATATACACATAAGATAATAAAAGAAGTCACATGAAATAACAAATGGTTATACATAAAATGATAAGTTATGAAAACCCTAAAAATCTGTTATGTATGGATCGACCAGGAGCTTATGTGTTGAAATCATTCGATATGATTATGTTGAGACTTGTGATAATCGACCTAAATATGTTTTGGATCAACCTATAATCATTATGTGTTAAGAATTAAAGAGGTAACATGATTAAAACCCTAAGTATACATGATTCTGTGAATAACTGCTACTGATCCGGAATTTTGTTCGACTTTAACCGGCTGTAACTAAATGATGGAATCGAATTTTTGGGTGTTTTAAGAGTCTAAAACTAAGTTCAATGAAATGTCTACCTGGGAAAATTTAGTTTGTAATTTTTAGAGGCCTGGAAGGTTACTTTTTGATTTTTAGAAAATTATGTGTCTGATCGGATTTGTGAGTCTGGAAAATTAGTCCGGGTTTATGATTTTTAATTTTCAAAAAGTGTCGAGTTAGAAGGTGTCCTTAGAATTGGGTAATATTTAGGATTTCTATTACTTCCTGGAATTTTTATAGATTTTTTTGAATTTATTCGGATGGGTAAAAAGGTATGAAATTGTCGAGTATTCCATCAGATACGATTTTAGAACATGTTGAGAAAATGGATTTTTAATACGTACCTATGTTACTTAATAAAATCTGGAAAAATTTGATAAAATACTATAGACATTTGAGCATCTCTGGGAATTTTTGGGAATTTTATTACTGAGTTCTTATACAGTTTACAATTTATTGAAAACCTAACAATTTCGTGTATAAAACTGTGAGAAATTATAAAAAGGTTAAAAAGGTAATTAAAAGGTGTTTTGTGTTTATTTTATAAACTTAAAGGTTTAAATCGTCATTCTTTTAAAACTAAAGGACCTAACTTGTGAACACCTGTAACTTTATAGTAATTACATGTTACACCCTAATATTATGAGAATTGCATATTAATCCCTAAACTTGTGATAATTACATAATAAACCCTAAAAGCATGGAAACTACATTACGAACCCTAAATTTTTGTAAAAGACATTATGAACCTTAAACTACGAATATGATCATCTATAATACTTTAATTTGACATACGAGAATGTTAATAATCAAAGTTACTTAACATGGAAGGAGAACTAAAATGAAACCCTATGATTATATGAACTTATAAGAGAACTTGTGATTATTTGTAGATCGGGTGAAGAGGGAGTGATCTCCTACTTGATTTGCTTTTCATTTCTTTGCTTGCGTATTTCGTTAAGGTACGGATATTCTGTCTTACTCTAAGACACTTTGCTTCGTACATATATGCTTTCCCTTTTCACTAGGGATATTTTTATGATCCGATGACTGCTATGATTCCCTTTTGTTTGATTCTTGGCTCTCATTGTATGACTGCCAATCCTATATGATTCATTCTGACATTTATTTTAAATGTCTCTGCTATGATATGATTATTTGTTTGCCATGCTTTGTTGAGATACACTTTCGTTTCTCTTGCTATGCTTTGATTATGATTTGGTATGATATGATATTCCGTGCCTGAGCTTACCTAGTTCTAGAGGTACTAGGACCATGTTTAGGATGGCACCCTATGCATGACACTCCCGTAGAGGTGTGATAGATCTACGGCGTTCCCCTTTTGATATGATATGATTTGTGATCACTATTGGCCATTTCCGTGTGTGTGTGCCCAGTCTAGTACTGGCATACATACTTTTTGATGGGAGCGTATGGATGCATCCTAGGACATTTTGATATGTATATGATTTGGTGACCAGGTGGTGTGTGCCTTGCACCCCTTTTCACACTTTTGGATTAGTACTTAGAGGTCTCCCCTCTTCGTGCACTTATATGATATGATATGATATGATATGATTTGACAGAATTTTTTCGGAGTTCATATGGCACATCCTTATATGACATTTTCTTTATTTCCATTTCGTTCTTATATTCAGTTCTTATTCAGTTCTCATGCACTCTTATCTTTTGATATGCTTTGATTCGTAAGACTTATGATTATGCTTTCGTATCTTTCTTTCCTTCGTTGCTTATGCTTATTTACCCTTATGATTTGTTATTCGTATATATCCGTTCACTGGGCTTTTTAAGCTCAGCCGCATTTCTTTTCCCGCGGCAGGTTTTAGTAGGAAGCTGGGTATGAGTGAAGATTATCTTTGACTTAGAAGCCATTCCGGATTAGAGATGACTAGAAGAGACGATATTTAAACTTAGTAATTATTGTAATTCATTTGTAACCTTGTAGTTTCAGATTTTCTCTTTGTAACATTTGAAATTCATTTTGTATTATTTAGTCATATGCTTTTGTTTGCTTTTATATGTCACCATAACGTAATACTTCTACCCTTATCGGGTTGGGGTGTTACAATATATAGCATATAACAAGCATGAAATCAAGGAATGATGAGGTGCGCAAGTCTTTTCTTACAACTTCTGTCCTTTAGAAAAAGGGAAACATGAAAAAGGACAAGGACTAGAACACTTTCAACCCTTTAGAATCCTTCAGCACTTTCTTGTGAGCTTTTGGACTTGTGCAATGTTTTTGATCACTTGTGCAGCTTCACTTTCACCAAAGGAATCACCAAGGGAATGCTAGGACTTGGTCGAGCTTGCTAGGGCCTATAATATTGTTGTGATACTTGAAGATTGAAATCAAAAGATGGATATGTTGTGGTGGTGAGAAGTGGCGTCAAAGGAGGAGGAGGAGGAGGAGGAGGAGGAGGAGGAGGGGGATTATAAAGGGTCTTGGCTATTAAAGGAGGTGATGAGATGAATGCTTAAGTGTTAAGTAAAGCTTGTGGCATAATCTTGGGCATGATTGAAGTATAATAGGGCAAGTTTCTAGTGAGTCATTTACATGACTCACTATGATGGTGAGTTGGCTTATGAAATCTTTCATACAAGTCTTGGTGACTAAGTTAGGAGTGATGAGTGGAACATGTGTATAACTTAATGACTAAGAGATGAATACGCAAGAGGTATGTGATAACTTCGGGACTAAGTGTATCTGACATAACTTAGCTAGGAAGTGTTAGGGAAATATCTAGATAATATAGAGATAATCAAGACCATAGAGGAGTGGGGTGGCGTTGGAATGGATGACCAAACAAAGAGGAGTGCTGAATTTGGTAGCTTGATAATACGGACTAGAATGGATAACTTAATTAGTTAGGTGTTGGAGATATTTTATGGTATTTAATGTTAATAAACAAGGGTTGATTTTTATGGTCAAAGGGGCGGAAAATGTGTTGACTTTTCCAAAAATGTTAAAGTGTTTAAATGTCTTAGAAAATGCGGTGCAGTTATAGGTTAAGTTTGCGTATAATAAAAAATGCTTAAAACGCAAGTTTAGATTCATAAAACAGAAGGTCTATTTGGTAACATTGAATTTTGAATGAAAAATACATATAATGATTATAAGTGGACTACAAATTAATCTAATGTGATGAAAAATGTTCAGAGTCGGTTTTCGTTACGTGCGAGATAACCTAACGGTAATATTTACAGTTCAAAATTGTACGTGATTTTGGATAAAATATTTATGTTTTGAATAAATATTAAGGTGAAACTTTCAAGCTATTAAAGTCTTACCACCTTAAAGGGAATTCCGTCCCGAAATTCAGTGTGTGTTATCTGAAGGTGAGGGGTCTAGGAAAAGTTTCGGGTATAAGCGACGAATTCTGACCTTCATGCTCCTAGGTGAAATCAGAAATTCTTATGGGACTCCACGGTACCTTAACGATTGGAATTCTATGAAAGAAGTGCTACTTAGTAGAAACTCGGTGAGATGGAGATGGGACTATTTCATTCTGTTTAAAATGTTTAGTTTACTGATTCCGAAGTTCTTTCTAGTTTTTCGGAAACGTGTAATTTGTCATTTTCCTGAATTTCCTTTGGTGGAATAACGAATATTTTAATCGATAAGCATTTCTCTAGTTTCTAGTCATAAAATGTGTTATGTATTGTACTAAGTTTTCGGTGGTGGCTTAAGTTGATAAGCTAACGGGTAAGTTCTTGCTAAAATCTTATAAATTCCAATATAACTTAATTTTGGCTTTTCTCGTTTCCTGAAATGAATCATACTTTATCGTATCGAGTCAATAAAAAAAACTTAATTCCGAACATGGAGTTTTTAAAAGTTAATGCCTTACCTCTGAGTAACTTTTCTGGCAAGAGTGTGTGGCATATAGCCTGATTTGTTTTTATATGGTTTCCCTCAGTCGTTTCGTGGATGATCTCTGGTCTAGTGGGTTGGCTATCAACTTCAGTCCAACAGGTGGGTGACTGACACTTTCGTCCATACAGTGCCTTAAACAAAACAGTTTTGTTATTGTTAAGGTACCTGTTGTTAAGCAAAGGTGTACGATATTGTTGATGTGAAAGGTTTGAAATGATGTGATAATTGTTGTTGTAGGAAAGTTTAGCGAGTGGCAAGTGGTTATCCAAACTATTTCCAAAATCGATCATGTCTGGGTAGTTTCGGGATGAAGGCCATATCGTACAGTGTCTAAGTCAACTTAGAGTTCGAAAGAAATGTGATACTGTGAAGATTTGCATACTGACTTATCTTATTCTGGCATTTCTCTATCTTCCATACAATCATATAATGGGATTCTGGTAATGACGTGATATGTTGATGATCAGAAGAGTATAGTATACGCTTACCATTATTCTTAGGTAGAGATGTCATGTTTGCTTCAAAATCTTAAGAAGATTTTAAAGATTTATGGCGTAATAATATCCTTATGATCTAAACAGGATAGTACTTCTAAGGAATAAAGAGAAGAATTGATGACTATCCCAAGATAGTAGTTCGGATTATCTCATGTATGAAAACTTCAAGAATGAAATCAGGTAGTATAAATAAGATCTTAAGATTTTGCCGAGTGGTAAGACACTATCGTGTCTCTAGATCTTTTTAATGAATTCTGGTGATTATCGGGTTTGAGTTCAAACTCATGTTATTTCGGATACAAATAATCCCACTCATTTATAATTCATTACTTATACAAAGAAGTGTCCCAATTTATATAAGTAAGAAATTATAAATTTATGGTTCGGCAATTTACAATTTCTTAAATGAAAAGGCGTCCCAATCCATTCAAATAAGGATATTATAAATCATCCTACTTAAGAATTCTCGACACAACACTCATACTTAATTGGTGAGTTACAAGGCAGTGTATTATGAGATGACGTAGATGTTCCATGAGTGTGGTATGAATATTCACACTCATCTCCGAAGATGGGGAGTAAGATAATCAGGGGAAATCAACATAGCGTTCAAAATAGTTTTAGAGACCATTGTATAACTTAAAATGTCTATGAAATAGGAGAGACCATTGTAATCAGTTACAATGTGTAGGAAAGTTTCGTAACCATCTTGATTGTGTGGTTGATTCGGGTGGTCTTGGCTCATGGAAGATTAGATCCATGGTGAAGTTTTAGAGAGAAGTTAGAGAGAGAGGGAGACTCCTTTGAGAGAAAACTGGAATGTATTAGATTAATTGTGACAAGAGTTCCAACCCTTCCCAAGTGTGGGAAGGGGTATTTATACTTCTACATATTGTTGCCCCTAGTGGGCTGTGAAGTGAGCTGACAGTGGGGAAAGCCCCGACCCACTCCACAAATATAGATACTACTACTCTAATAAAACTAATAATACTAATAATACTAAGCTTATATAAATAAGCCTACGAGCTATATAAATGCTAATTAGATGCTCGGGGTGACCGAGCCTTCATATGAATATTTATATTCCTAACAATCTCCCCCTAAGGGAGGTCACCCCGGAAATAATAACTTGAATTCTAGCATTTTATCTTCTGAAGTTGTCGTCATAGCTCGTAGTCTTTGATTCTTCATTGTCTTGAAGCTTTGTGCATTCAGCAGTGTACGTTAGATGACCTTTCTTTGTCTTGGATGATCTTTGAGTATTCTTTGACTTTATCATCCAACATTTGTTTCCAAGTCATCTTTCAGGAGTATGTTTCCATGTGATGTGTTATTCATTGAGCCGACATGCTCACACTATTTGGTGTCATGATCTTTAGCATCAGAGTTTGCGGAAGCCGTGTAAAAGGTCTTTTAGGTTGATCATGACATTCTTGAGTTACAATGATGATGTAGTGTGAACATGTGGTAGAGGATTGGCATCTTTACTGCAACCAGCTACAACCGCATTCAGCTGCAACTTTAATCAGCTACAACCGCAAACAGCTGCAACAGCAATCAGCTACAATCGCCAGAAGTTCCTGCATACGACAGTTAGCAATAAAACATCCGGTACTTACAGGTTCGGACTTCGAGATTGTTAACAGCATAGTGTGAAAACTCTCTCTAATCCTTACCAAGACCGTTCCTAATCGAAAACCCACAGAGGGCTTTTTAAGATCGAACCGTAGCACATCAACGATTAGGTGAGTCGCTGGAGATCACTCCACGACTGTAGACCGTTAGAAACTGTCGTGACCACTAAGCGTAATCCATAAAGAATTACCGAAGTGACCTGCTTTCAGGGCTGCTTGATGTTGACCCTGGCAGGAATTTCCATTCAATCATTGAGAATTACATTTGTAAATTCCCTCATAAATGTTCTGGCAGATTGCTAAGATCTGCGTAGGACTCTTAAGATTACAACTGGTGTCCTTAATGTTGAACACCCAGTGTAGAAATAATTTGTGTCCCTATGAGATCTTATTATGCATCTCGTGGCTCTAGACTCTATAGTGCGTTTTGATTTAGTGAGCGGAGGCTGGAGAGAACTGCCACCTATTCAATATCATCTAACTCGGAGTGAGAGAGACGATAGGAATGTATTGAACTCCGTGACAATTGAAACAAGAATCCTTTGAGGGACCTTGAGTGGCTAGGGAGGGTTGTGCAGCGTATCACTGGGTCCATGATACTTTGTCTTCAATGCCAGCAATCAACTATGTGATTCTGACAGCATATGTATTGACCCGGTTTCTGCCTAAGTTGTAAGGAGGGCTATTTCTTTTCACCCTTTATCTTTACAATTCTTTTTCATTCTTCAACCCCTTCAGTGCTTACCGAGACTTCATAACTAACACCTTGTTGGGTTTATTCCAGTGTTAGCTCCATTTCAGTCGGCACTATTCCCTCATTCACTTTTCTCCTTTTTAATCATACCTAAGGACTTCTACACTAACTAGTGGATTGTCCCTGGGTAGATCCCTCCGGCTCTGGCGGGATCGTGGGAACTTGTACCTAACCTAATCATCCTTATAACTCCATTATATAAAATGCAATGGTCGGTCTTTGGTGTTCTTCCACAATTGCCAAACCAAATCTTTGAAAAATCTCTCAAAGTGTTCATGATTTTGAAACACATTTTTTCAAACACTTGAGAGTTTTATATTTTTCAAATGCTCCCCCTCAACATGTGCTCGGTTGAGTGTTTTATAAATTTGCACATGTTAGGCAGAGCTCGCACTTTTTGAATTGATTGATTTTCCAAGAACATGATCATCGCGAGACACGCTTACATCACTAGTAAAATAGCTTGAAATTATTACCCGTCCAGATCACATTCAAGGAAGATCGCTCGAAATCGGTACATTCTACTCAGACACGTCCTTTGCGAGACACGCTTACATCACCAGATAAACTGGCTTGAAATTATTACCCGTCCAGGACATGTCCTTTCAACTACTGACTTTAGCTATCGTCAATTCATTGGTGAAGTCTGAGCCTTGCTCACATAAGATGCATGCCAAATCCTTTGCTCCCCCTCAATAAGTGCATTGGTATACAAAAGAGTTTAGCACTTACTGGAGAGCTTACTTTCTCATCAAAAACATTTTGCTCCCCCTCAATATGTGCATTGATATATAAAATGGTTTAATACATATGGGAGAGCTTACATTTACGTCCAAACATCACATTTTATCAGATTTCATATTTAAATCACATTCTCTCCCCCGATCAAAAATTTCAAACCATTTGAGATTTGTGATCTCAATTGATTTAAATAAGTTAGAAAATGTGGGAGAAAATGTGTCCGATTTAATGTTTTCTGATAATGGAACATACTATGCTCCCCCTTAATCTAAGAGGGAGATTCACTGCTAATTTAGCACAAATTGATTATTATGACACAAATGATATTGACCTTTTTGCTCAAATGATGTAATCACCCACTTTTCTGAGTGAGTCAGTGGTCAACATCGATTATCCATCCACCAACAAATCTTCTCAAGTATTGTCGATCTCCACTTGGCGAGATTTGAGTAAGTGCTTCTTTGTTGAAATGATGGTGGTGGAGGTGAAGGTGTTGTTGTTGTTGTTGTTGCTGCCGATGTTGTTGTCGTGGTGAATTCTGAGCCAATCAATAGAATTTGAACGTCTGATCAAATGGTTAGAATGGGAACTGGTACATTCATTTTGGCTATGGAATCTGCATAAGAATATCAACACAGATATACATGCATACAGATACACTATTCCTTAATAGCTACCCTTCAGCAGCTTGCCACATAATAATACCAAGTTCATTTAATAATCAAACCACAATCAGGAACTACGTCAAACCACTATCTAGCAAGAAAGCAAATACCAATCATGCACATGGCAATTCACACAGATATCAATATTCAACTCAGGATCTTAGGGACATGATTCAAGCATGATAACAATACACCTAAGCAAATCCTGATAGCATAAGCACAATATCAACAACACTTGAGCAGCAATCGACTAACAAAAGTCAAACAACATTTGAAACTCATTCATTCAGATCATACAAATGTCATTGGGGCATTCAAGAACATCAAACACAACTGGTTTTCTTACTTCTTTTAGGTTTTGAGTCTTAAAGTATCTAGGGATTAAACGAGGATTCCAAAGAGATACAAATGAACCTTCTAGTTATATGAAGCTAGGATACTACAAGCAAATTGCACATAATGTCCTAAACTTTCTAGCAACTAACACACTTGGTCATTTGATATATTTAAGCAATATCCTCTTCAACTAATACCCCATTAACTGCAAAACCTTTTCTAACAAGTATGATTTAATCAAGAAACCCGTTTGATGATATAAAATTTGAATTCACTCTCCCCCTCAATCAATGACCCTTATTCTAGTTGAACCTCAACTAAAATCACGCTCAACCCCACAACTCATCAAACAAGAACTGTCATGAGGTTGTGTAGTCGTTGATTGAGTGACAAATTTTATGCATAATCCAAGTATAAACAAATTTCATACAACACATATTCACCAAGTGTCTCACAAATAATTTTCAGAAGAATCATAGAATGAAAACTATTTGTATGCAAAGAAGACTTCTCTTCTTTTTCAAGAAATGATGCACTGAAACGTACATCAGATCGAAGAAACATGGATATAAAGTAATCCATGCCCAGGTGAACATCACCCAGTTGGAGGAACAGCCGTCTTTTTGGCGACGTGCTTTCCCCAGTTTGAAGCGCGGGTTGCTATCTAAAGTAATAGCAAGCCATTTAGACATGTTTTAATCCTCCATTTTAACTTCTGCTCGAGCTTCATTTAAAGACCCGTGCCATTATTGAATGAAATTTCTAAGTCCGTAAATGTTATCGATAAACAGAAGACATGCCTAGGTGAAACTATTTTTGGTCTTTTCTAATTTTTCAATTTTTATGGTTTTTCTGGTTTTACGTTTCTCTATTTACAATTAGCATGATTTCTATGTATCTATTTACAAAAATGGTATAAAGTATGAAAAAGAATGTAAGAAGCAAAATATATACAAGGATACGAACCAGAAACCATTACTCCTCAGCATTCTGAATCTTCTCCGCATTCATCACTTGACTTGCTGAAGAGCAATGTGAGCACTTTCAATCAGGGAATGATTCTGGCTCAACACTCTCCCCTAATTAGTGCTCTCCCCCAATCTGACAACCTTTCTGATGAACACCCATAATAGGAAGAAGACTTTGGATGAACGCCCGAAATATGAAGAAGTCTTTTGATAACCAAATGCATGCCGTCTTTAATCTTCTAACACTCCCGTCCTAGAGTGACGCCGTCAAAAACCTTAGGCATCTTTTCGGTAGTTTAAGTTGAGCTTCAACTGAAATCTAGCTTAACCTCACAACTCATCAAACAAGAACTGTCATGAGGTTAAACTAAACCACAAATTTAAGCCCGGTAACAACTTGATTTCAGCTTAACCTCACAACTCATCAAACAAGAACTGTCATGAGATTAGGTTAAAATCAAGTTGGACCTACCCTTAAACTACAGAACAACTTGAATCTAACTTAACTCCACAACTCATCAAACAAGAACTGTCATGGGATTAAGTTAAATATCAAGTTGTAAGAAAAGAGCTCAACATTTTTGAATGTAGAGAAGACTGAAGACTCGACCTTCTTCAAGATTGCCCAATTTGGAGGAACAGAATGCCAATCATTTTCATCTCACCAAATGTCTTCCAGTAACGTTACATATAACCCATCAGCCCGCAGCATACACATGAGATGATAACACCCAACAGAGACTGAAGAGTAGACTGACGACTCGACCTTCTTCAGTCTTGAGTATAACACCAAAGTAACAAGTTGAACCACTGATCATCTATAGTATGTATCCATATTTGGATATTAAGCCCTGATCACGTGAACCTGTTGTGCGTCCTTGATGTACACATTCTCTCTCCCCTGATGGTTACGATTAATCAGCACATAACGTAGCAGTGAAACGATAATACCAAGGTAACAAGTTGAACCACTGATCATCTACAGTATTTATCCATTATGGATATTAAGCCCTGATCACGTGAACCTGTTGTGCGTCCTTGGTGTACACATTTCTCTCCCCCATGATGTTTACGATTAATCGGAATCATCATCATGATGTGTACATGTAGCCTGATGACGTGTACTTGAAGCCTTGACTAGAAACCCATTGTTGCTGATTATACCAACCCGTGAGAATATGTAGATTAGCATTCCATGACCATGTTCTTCAACACCTTGATAGACGGAAGAAGTAGTGTTGGAGAACCATGGTTTGCACGACTCCTGAACTGACGTTTTCAGGAGTCGTATGACCATTTCTCAATCATCAACCAACATGTAGATTAATATTCACCCTTTCCCCCCCTCAAAAATTGCATATGCCTGGCAACTGCAACTTTTTGATGATTGAACTTGTGAATATGAATACCATCAACGATAAGTGGCTCCGCTTGATGATTCTTGAAGACTGACATGTTGTTTATTCACTCTTTCCCCCCCTCAAAAATTGCATATGTCTGTCAACTGCAATTTTTGGTTGAACAAGTGAATAAGAATATACTCCAATGCGCGCCGATCCACTTGAAGACTGAATAAGCACGGAAAGAGCATGAATCTTGTTGATGAGAATGGCCATTAATAAGAAGACTCCTCTTCTTTTGAAGATAAAGTGCACTCAAGCGTACACTTTTCTTTTCTTTGAAGAATGAGGCCTGAACTGATGTATTCAGACGTCATTTGATGAAGAACGAGGCCTGCACTGACTTGTACAGACGTCATACTGATGAAGACCGAGGCTTGAACTGATTTGTTCAAACGTCATTACTCTCTCTTTACTTCTTCTCTCATCTAACTCGTTACCAACCCCATTATCATTCTGTCGGCTTGATGTCGTGACCACTGATGGAGAAAACCCAATATGATGAACTTGATACTGAAGTAATATAACCCGAACTTGTGACTTAAACTTGTACTAATGCGTGACAAAGAGCGGTGTAGAGACTTCGTGCAACATCGAATCCCTAAGTACTCTATACTCTTCAACCAACCAACCATCAAGTATAAGACGTACATCACCTCTTGGATATCCACAACTTCGTGTGACACTGAGCACTACAACGTGACTCCTTAAAGTGATAGTTATTTTGTAATAGGGAGAAAGAAAAAATAACTAGATATCCAAGTCCTTGTCATTGTATTGAAAGCTCGAACAAGGATCTCGAAGAATCTTCATCCAACCTCCCCGATATCTTCAGATGCTAAGTACACGCACCCATGAAATTTCACTTCAGCCTCAAATAAACAATACTGAACTAACCCCGTAGTCACATCTTGTCAATTAAAAGCCTCGATCCAGCCATTTGTGATGTTATAACTGAACTTCGATAATGGTTTTAACCCGATCATGGTTAAGAGCGCATAGTCCATCATCACGGGATTTTACAAATCTATGATTTAAACCGAGAAATAAGTTCTTTCTCGGGATTTTACAAAATCAAGAAGAAACCGTGAGGCAGTAACAGATTGAATGTGGCATGACTGATTAAGATTTTGGTGAACATCAGTTTGGGTAAAGAATATTTCGAGAGAATTACAGATCACATCACAACCTAAAAAAAACTTTGGCCAACAAACCAACTTGGAACACAGATTAGTGACCACATGATGAAGGAAACCCGATATACCAGTACTGAAACCAGAAGAATAAATCCCCAAATTTGTAACTTAAGCTTGCACTAATGTTGGAAGAACGGTGTAGAGAATTAATGCTCCAAGCAGATCTCTAAGTGCTCAATACCCAACCAAAGTATGAGACATTAACACCTCTTGCGATTATCGACATCGTCATTGACGTGTGACACTGAGTATTCCAATAACTCTTAAGTGATAGTTACCTCGACTGCTGGTAACTAGATAACCCAAGTCTTCAACTTAAAATTTAAGCACGAGCAAGTTATCATTGAAAGTCATGCATCCAACCAACCCCGACTTCAAGATAAAATAAGTAGACGCCTTCGAGAAATTCAGCTTCAATCTCAAATAAGGAACACCAAATGAACTTCGTGATCATCTTGTGCTGTTGACTTGTCAAAAGGAAAAGAAACAAGCGCCAATTCTTAACAGTACCCATGACTCATAGTCAGTCCTATCAAACAAAGCTGTCTGACCCAGCTACTTGGATATTGTCAGATTCAGTGCATGGAATAGTTGTCGTACTGTGTCAGGATTTTACAGTTCTTGAGATTTATTCGAGAAATAAATTCAAGAACAAACTGCACAACAGTAAGAACAAACTGCTGAAATCTTAGGCAATTAGCTAAGACCTTAACCACTGAAACTGGAACCGCTAAAATTCACATCGCTGGAGATGGAACCACTAGGAAACTCGCGCTAATTCTCCCCCTCAAAAAGGACATGAAATGACCTTTTTGCCAAAGCTAAGAGTCCGTGAAGTTTGTGAATTTGTCAGGCACAAAACATGGAGAGAGACAAATGAAACTACTGCAACGAAGATGTTGATTAAGACTCTCTTGTAGTAACCCCTTGCTTTCCTCATCATCAATGGTTTAGTAGATTAACAAATCATTGAAGCTCGTAATATGCCAAAACCGCTTGATGAAATGCATATGACTTTAACATGAGTAAAAGGTTAAAACATGTCTCTAAACAAATCACCTCTTGTCTTTAAGCCTGACTACCTCTTGAGAAGATCTTGAACAACAATCCCATTAGAAGCTTGAGAAACAACAATCACTTGATGAAGCTTGATAAAGAACAAGTCAGCGACTTAAACTTGCACTAAATTATGAATTAGAACCTATATTGAGCACAACAACGTAACTCCTTTAAATATAGGTAGTGATATATACCCAACCTTCCATCCTTAATTGTATATATCAACTTCATGAACATCCAAGTCTAATCACCTTAAATTGCAAATTGTGATTTAGAACCTATATTGAGCACAACAACGTAACTCCTTTAAAATATAGGTAGTGATATATACCCATCCTTCCATCCTTTATTGTATATATCTACTTCTTGAACATCCAGGTCTAACCACCTTAAATACGCTCGAGCAAGGGTCAACAAACATCGTGCATCCATCCACCCCGAGATGTTTGCGACACTAAGTACACCAACCCGTGAATTAACAAACCAACCAAGTTACCATAGTTTCCCAATTCCTGCTGATCTTGAAGCACAAACTTATCCCGAAAAATTAGTCACACCCCGTAAGTTTCATTATTTCTAAACCCAAGTCCAGCCTACTTGTCCAAAATTAATTTCACGGGATTTTACAGCTCTAGAGATTTAAACCGAGAAATCGAATCTTTCGCGGGATTTTCTAAAAACTACAAGAGAAACCGTGAAATCAACCAGAATACCCAAGAGTGAGGTGCAATACCAATCTTCGAAATTCAAGTCACAGAAGTCAAATCACAACACGATTAAATTGCAACAGGCCACGTCACAGATTGTCAATTTGCACCAAGACAGATTGCAATCAACCAAATCACAATAAGTAGAATCGCAAGTGTTGACTCGCAACGTCATATCGTAACTGGTCAAATAGCAATCCGTCAAGTTGCAACAAGTCAATTAGCAACTTGTCAAATTGCAAATAACCAAATCACAATTTGTCAACTGAAACTCAAATTACAAAGGTCAAATTGTAGACTCACTCTAGTCGTAGGTACCAATAGGACATTGCTGCCAAATCCACAACTCTGAAATCATGTTGACATTCATATACCCAAATACCAGCCGTGACGTGTGTATTCTCGTGAAATTTTGGTAGATCCAACCATATCATTCTTTTTCCCCAAGTAATTAAAAAAAATTAACACTGTGTATTAAAGGAAATACATATGAGTAAGTCTTAAAAACCAACGTTCTTGCTCGGGTTTAAACTTGGCCCAATATGCATTCACAGCCCAATGTCCATAATTTGAATCCAGTGCTTCAATTCCATGAACAGGCCCATGTTCATAATAGATTATCTCCGGCCCATTTCTCAACCAACATAATTACTCGGTAATGATATTTAAAAAAAATGATATAATACACCACCTTATGCCACACTTAACCCTAATCCCATTTTTATGTCCGCCCCCTTTACCTTCCTTTACCTCAGCCACCAACAATACTAACCTTAACCCTAATTGCTTAGCAAATTTTCATCCGCCCCCTCTCCTCTCTTACAAACAAGCACATCAATATCTTTCAAAGATCAAAGGTAAGTCAGCATTTCTTCATTGTGTTTTGATTCAACGAACGAGAGACAAATTAAGACCGATTGGTTTTGAGTTTGATCTTGAACTGTTCGGATATTAACATGAGGCGTATCCTTCGAAAATGATCTATGATGATAATTATGTTCTTTCGATTAAAAGACTTTCAAAAGTCTTGATGTTTCTTTGATTCCCTCGAAAGATATGAAACTGAGATCAATATGTGTCTTCGTATTTTAGTTTCAACCGAAAGAAGGAGAGATGATAACATAATTGTTATTGTCTTTTCCCTTTTTTTTTTTTTTTTTTTTTTTTGACTTTCGGATATAAATTAGAAGCATCATGAGATTTTTCTTTGGATGTGTGATGAGATGTAGGTGTCGGTTAAGTTTGTTGGAGTAGTTAAAGGTTTTGGGTTTAGATCGTGGATAGGTTGTGTTGAACTGATGATGTTCTCGTAGGACTGAAGTCGATAGGACTGGTGTTGTTGGTTTGTTAGGTAGTGGTTGATGGTCAATACTGCTTCATCTTCTTCTTTCATATTGTCATTAGATACCTCGTTAATCGTTTGACTGTTTGACCAAGTGACAGACAAACCGCGTCCATCTTGTTCTATCATATTGTGTTAGCAACAAGTTGATTAGATTGGATTAGACACATGGTTGACATAAGCATAAGCTGAGATAAACCACATGTATGCAAGAGCACACAAACCGCGTCTGTGCAAACACACAAACCGAGTTCGTGTTTATACAGTCAAACCGCATACACCTTGTATACACAAACCGAGTCCATGACAAAATGGTCAAACCGAGTCCAGGGTTAAACAGACAAACCGAGTCTGTGAGCCAATGGACAAACCGCGTCTGGGACAAACCGAGTCCAGAACAACCCGAGTCCAGGACAAACCTCATTTGACCGGTCAAAGTGTCACTTTCGTACTTTCCTTAAAATCAGGATCTGTGTTTTTCTCTTTGACCAGTCAAATAGACAAACCGCCTTCAAGAATCACCCTTTGACACAAGCAGTATTCAAGAAAACATATCTCCATCAGCTCGTTAACCACAAGATCAAATAATTTAACCACTGCAGTCAATCCAAACCATCTTTTTACACGCCATTAACAACTTGCAACCAAGGATTTAACCACAAAAATCACAATCTACACAAACATACCATATTACACACCAGATCGGACCCAAAGCAACTAGACAACAACCCATAAGTGTGAACCAAAAAAAACAAAAACAATGAGCTATCCAACCCATCAAGGTATCAACGATATGCACTTGTTGATGACCTCATAAACGCCATAAAATAACGAGAGCCGAAAACAAGATAAACAGCTCGTCACGTTTCATCACATGCATAAACTCACATGTTAACCAGCTAATCTTATACCTCTCAAAGCAAAAGTTAACACCCGTTTAAACGAGATCTTAAAAAAACATGTAACAAAAAATGAGTCACAAGCACCCACTCAAAACCATTTAAACATTATACCACAGTTGCAAATGCTTAAAGAACAAATGTTGGAGGCCCACATGAAGAGTTAAAACAAATCAGGATTTCAAAAAAGTGGATTCGAGCAGTATCAAACATTGACCAAATCAAAATTCTTTGACCGAATAAGATCCAGTTAACTTTCAAAATTGTTTGACCAAATCAAAATTCTTTGACCAAATAACCAAACAAAAATAATTATAGCAACCTTTAAAAATCAAGTCATTGACCAAGATCTGATCTGACCAAGATGAAAGAAACCAACCGAATATACAGCCATTGACCACAGATCTGACCAAGATGAAACCATGGCTCTTGATACCAATTGTAGGAAATAACCATCTTGATTGTGTGGTTGATTCGGGTGGTCTTGGCTCATGGAAGATTAGATCCATGGTGAAGTTTTAGAGAGAAGTTAGAGAGAGAGGGAGACTCCTTTGAGAGAAAACTGGAATGTATTAGATTAATTGTGACAAGAGTTCCAACCCTTCCCAAGTGTGGGAAGGGGTATTTATACTTCTACATATTGTTGCCCCTAGTGGGCTGTGAAGTGAGCTGACAGTGGGGAAAGCCCCGACCCACTCCACAAATATAGATACTACTACTCTAATAAAACTAATAATACTAATAATACTAAGCTTATATAAATAAGCCTACGAGCTATATAAATGCTAATTAGATGCTCGGGTGACCGAGCCTTCATATGAATATTTATATTCCTAACATTGTAATCAGTTACAATGTCTTGAGAAAGTTTCGTATATCAAAATGTACGAGTAGGTACATGATCGGGGAAATCTGGTTGTGCCGTAATGCCCTGGAATAGGCATACGCAGTTATGTTTAGTCAAGGTGTATGTAAATATTCTATATATAGATAAATTTGTTATGTGTTACAGGATAAACATGGCGCACGGAATGTGGAAGACAGCAATGAGTGTTACGGGTTAAAATGTAAGATGTAGTTATAGTCTAGGTTTAAATGCAACCTGGTTCTCTATAACTGATGCTGTAACACCCCCAAAATTATCAAAGCGGAAGATTATGTCACTGGTGTATTACTTATTACAACACAGTACAAGTTATTGAAAATGAACTCTAAATGAGACATTTTGAAAAAATTATAATTCGATTAATATGAAATATAAGAGTTTACAAAGAAGTCCCAACAAGTTTGGAATACATAAAGAGTACAACATAAATGTTTAAAAGTTTTATCGAATGATATTAATGCAATGTATTCACAATATCTGAGCGCCTTCACATATCAGCTAATTCATTTCGAACATGAGATTAACATGCTAAAAAGTGTCAACACAAATGTTGGTGAGTTCATAGGTTTATGAGTAAAACAATTGTTTACAATAGTTTCGAGTTTGTGTGATAATTGCAATGAATACAAATATCGGTAAAATAGATAGTGGGTTACGTTGTTATACACCTATAATGATAAATTGTTGAACAAAAAATAGAGATAGTGTTCTCATTGCCCTAAGTTTTTGATGCGTGGGTTTTGCAACCTTACAACAGGTTTTACCTCTCGAGGGATCTCAAGAGGCTTACAACCCCACCAGGCAGTGTACCTGACCGATGTAGTATAGTGTAGTGGTAAGTACGGGGGATTGATCGTTCTCCACAGGGAATAGTGTTCGTTAGGTGTGAAAGGCTACTCTAATTAGGTCTAAGGGTTGAGGAAGATTCTTTTTATGTTTTTATATTTTATAAAAGCAAGTAAAATCTCGGGTTTTGAAGGAGTGGGCGGAATTAGTTGCTAGTCAACTAACCCAAATTACTACAAATGCAAATAAAATAAAATAACAAAAATGAAAAGTGGTGAGAAACTTATGTGTAGGGAAATGTGTTTACTTAGATTTCCTTACTCCCTAACTATCTTTTACCGGTTAATTAGTGTGTATTAGTCGCGTGGATGACGGGTGTATTCCTTAATACCATTCGTGGGGTGGCGTACTTACTTCCCCAAACTCTACAAGCTCCTACTTCACTCCTATGTCGAGCCGGCTAGGAAGCTCCTAACATGGGATCACTAGAATTCGCTTGTGCATTAAATACAACCATAAAAACCTTTAGTACGCGTTTGGTTCATGTTTCTTAAGACGTTCAAGCAAGTTACCGAATAGGAAGTTAGCCAGTTTTCTTAAGCCTAACATAGATAAACAATCATCCAATACAACTAACAACACACTAACAACCAATAATCAATATCTAGGTTTCATTAGATCTAAGCAAACACAAGATAAAATTAGCCTAACATGTTAAACAAAAGACAAGCATAAGATAGAATCAAACAACACATAGACATATTGAATGATTAATTGATAACTTATCTTTCAATGAAACATGGAAGATCTCAAGGCAAAAAGCCCTGAAAAAGTAGCTAAAATCGTCTTAGGGTTTTATCCCAAAATTCCACACACTAAGCTCTCTCTTAATGACAAAAAATTAGAAAACTATATATAGACTTTGACATCTGACGGCGTCACCTTATGCATTGTGACGCCGTCACCTCGCCGCTTTTAGGGTTCCCGGATGACCATCTTGACGCCGTCCCTCTTTAGCTCTTCAAAAATCCATTCTGGCTTATCAATGTTTGACGCCGTCGGATCATGAACGTGACGCCGTCCCCTTATGATTTAAGCCGTGACGCCCTTGATTTAGTTAAAGCGTGACGCCGTCAGAATTCTCATGCAAACTCACTGGCCCGTCATGAGTAAATTTCACATCCAACTTTTCTTGCCAAGGCATGACGCCGTCCCATGTTAATTGTGACGCCGTCAAGAGTAACTTTTAGCCGATTCTTGAGACTTTGCCGTTTTCTTCACTTTAATGCTCCAAAAACGTCCAAAATGCCTCCTTTTCCAGATTTCTCCTCAAAAGTACCTAAAATGACAAAAGGAACGATTTAGGGCAATATTTGATCAAATAAATACGATTTCGGGCTTAAATGACCCCTTAAAAGCGGTACACTTTTCGCTTCATCAAATACCCTTACACTTGAGATTTGCTTGTCCTCAAGCAAATGCGCTTTTATTCTAATCAAAATACAAGTTAGGGGTCATTTAATGCAAACATAAAAGTAATTACAACAAATATTCGTTCCACTTCAATCATAATAAGCACGGAGATTACATACTAGCACCTCACAAGTAGTGTTTAGATACTCACATCTCTCAAGTGTCATCAAAATAAATCTCATAAATGAAAACGGAAAATATCTCTCACTACCTGTCATAGCAAATAGATTACCATAGGCTTGGGAAAGGATCGAAAACCTCCTCCACTAGGCGTAAGCACCTAAGATAAACTATCAAAGAGGGCTTTTAAATGGGTTATAACGTTAGGTGTAGGGAAAAGGAGAACACGGTTTTGTTGGATAAGGGATATTTTACTGGTGGCTAGTTAAAGATCTTGATCAATCACATGTACTATACAACGTTGCTAAGCCAAGACTAGACTCGATCTTAAGCTAATGAAAGAAAATAACAAAACATAAACATAAAATAAACATAAAATGAAACGGGATGGTAGTCCGTATGTTTTTTCTACTTTTCTTTTTCTCATTTTTTTTTGTATTTTTCTTGATTTTTCGATTTTTTTTTTTTTTTTTTTTTTTTTTTTTTTTTTTTTTTTTTTTTTTTTTTGCATACACTCTTGCCCTACCATCCAAAATAATACATCATAGGGGCGTTGCATCCCCTTACACTTGAACTTTTACATAACTTTACAAATAACTATTCTAATGACTCGAATTAAGATAATTGAAAAACTTGGAGTACTTTTAAAACATTTAGCACATATGGGGGTAATAAATGATGTTCTTCCCCATTACTCCATTACACTAGTACTTTACCCACGAGTCCCAATCGTCCCAAAACAATATGTACAAGGATATGACTCGACTTAGCAACCATGTAATCAACTAGATAATTAACTTGGGTTTAAACAAATGTTGTAACAATAATGCACTAAAAATGAGTGCATACAAGGTAGGCTAAGGCGATTTGGGTGTACATTTAAGTGGGGTGTAACAAATTCTTCCTTTAAGTAAAATGCTTAAAGGTCGAAACGAAAAGATAGGCTCTGAGGGGTGTACTAGGGGTATCGTGTACTAAAAATGAGTACAACGCAAAGGGTGTGGGAGAATTACTTGACCAATGTAGCCAATGTAATTATAACAAAAACACAGGTGTAAAACAATGGTTTAATCCTAATGCCTCTTATCATGTAGTAAATCTAACTACACGAATGTAGTCTCACTTGTGGCCTCGGAATGGTCCTAACGCAAGTTCTAGAATCTAAGTGCTACCGGTACACACATCATAGCATAAATGCTTTTCCTACCAATTCTAGGGGCGAATCTCACATATTTGGGGGTGGAAAATTTTTTAGTGGTACGGTTTTTGTGCTTGTCATATAACTCCTATCCGTGAGACGCTCATTAAGATCAAAGTTTCACTCCTAAATGTTGTAAAAATTTTAAATTTGGCACTAAAATTACCTTAACAAGTATTTCTCTCAGTTTTATTACACATCTACCATCAAACAAACAAAAATCAAGCGCAATTGTATTCTCAAAAATCGTACTTTTACCCTCCCCTTACACTTAAGATGAACATTGTCCCCAATGTTCAAATGACAAATGTAAAAGCATAAAGTAAAAGAATGAAATCAAATACTCCCCTGATTCGCTCGTTGGATAATGAAATTACACGGTTAAATCTTCCTCCAAAGAGAATGTTGAAGCTCCATGACTAATGCATCGCCATAAGCTTGATTCAAAACATTTCCTTGTCTAAAATAACCTGTTGAACCTGAGAAAACAAACACGAAAACCTGCATAACATCGGCGGGATAAAATCTATATATAAGGATATAATGCTTGTGGAATGATAACTTTGCAGATTCCTGGAGATTATAAGTTGGAGATTTTAATAAAAACTTTTTATGAAAACAAAATTTTCAAAAATTTCTGGAAATTAAATCTGACGCCGTCAGGTTATAACCCCTGACGCCGTCAGAAATGACCTGACAAAAATTTTCATTTTAAGTTTCCGGAAAATTTCTGGAAAAACCTTTACCTTACTTCCTGGAAATCCTGCAAAACATCATTATGACTCGATACAAGCATTTGACTCAAACAAATACGAATATGTATGTTAATTTAATATTATTACGATTCATGTTCATATGTGTTCTAATAAACCAATTTAGATTTCCCTTACACTTATCTTTTGCAAAATACCTTTATATGTAGTTAAGACGAAGTTAAAAACAAAATAAAGCATTTTCACAAATTAGTTTTGAACATGAATCAATACTAATAAAAATTAAACACACGTACGGAAACAAATAAAAACAAACAAATAAACGAATAAACACACAAAGCAAATAAAGCATGGGCTGCCTCCCAAGAGCGCTTGTTTTTGTTCGAGTCACGAGCCTGACTCTACCCTTATTTAATGGATAAAGGAGAGGTTTTTTCTACACTTAGGATTAAGTGCGGGTGATAGTAGCGATACACACCATCTGGGTGAAAGTATGCCACGTGAGGAAAGAGTGACGGATGAATTATATACTCAAAGGGGTGTGCTCCTTTCATCATAACCTTACCTAGTTCTCTTTGGTCAATGGGTGAATTAAAGTTTTCTCCTAAAAAGGGATCATCTTCTATCAACTTCGAGAGATTCCTAGTTGGGAATCCATCTTGACCTAATAAACCCGGTTTAAACCCATAGTGTTTCTTGTGATTAATCATGAATGGGTGATGTAAGTATGAAAGGTTATGGTTCACTCCTATGTCAGCTTTCTCTCTACAAGGCTTAGAGTCTACTACCTTAATCTTAACATTGCCCAGACTACATGGTTTGATGGGTGGATCGGGACCTTTTTCAATTCCTAAATTCACATCTAAGGATGGAAGATTAGGTAACGGTTTTGGTTGAGGCTCCGGTTCATCAAAAATAGGAAATCCCCTAGAACTAAGAGTAAGGTTGTGATCACTATAAGCATTCAAACCTACATCCTCTAGTTGTGCTTGGTCCAAGGGTTCTACCTCTATTGGGGTTCCTATAGTCTCTTCTACTTCTTCCGGGTAAGTCACGGGCGGTGTGTGTGCCTCAAATGATGGTAGGACTTGTGGGGTACTTGGTGGGCTTATGTTACTTACCTCATCATTCCTTATGTCAAGATCACCTATATCCTCATCAATTGTTTTCTTAGGTAGTGATAATAACAAACCTAGTGCTTCATCCAACTTATGATTTATTGATACGGCTCTATCCACAATTCCTTGGCAAACTAGGCCGCTTTTCCTATTAGCCTCACTAAAACAAGATCCTAAACATGGAGGTTGTTCATAAGAATCTATCCTAGGTGAAGGCTCATATGATTCATAAGTGTCTCTAAATGAGGTATTTTGAACTTCTTGGTGTTCTAGCCACTCAACCATATCTTGCAATCTTAGAAATCTAAGTGAAAGGTCCATTTGAAGCAAATTACAAACAAAATCACAAAGAAAAGATAGACTACGAGAAAGCTACAAAATAAAAAGAAAATATCTCACTTGATAGGAATCTTGTGAGTAGACCTAATAAAAATAAAATTTCAACCTAAGCAATAACTACTCCCCGGCAGCGGCGCCAAAAACTTGATGCGTGGGTTTTGCAACCTTACAACAGGTTTTACCTCTCGAGGGATCTCAAGAGGCTTACAACCCCACCAGGCAGTGTACCTGACCGATGTAGTATAGTGTAGTGGTAAGTACGGGGGATTGATCGTTCTCCACAGGGAATAGTGTTCGTTAGGTGTGAAAGGCTACTCTAATTAGGTCTAAGGGTTGAGGAAGATTCTTTTTATGTTTTTATATTTTATAAAAGCAAGTAAAATCTCGGGTTTTGAAGGAGTGGGCGGAATTAGTTGCTAGTCAACTAACCCAAATTACTACAAATGCAAATAAAATAAAATAACAAAAATGAAAAGTGGTGAGAAACTTATGTGTAGGGAAATGTGTTTACTTAGATTTCCTTACTCCCTAACTATCTTTTACCGGTTAATTAGTGTGTATTAGTCGCGTGGATGACGGGTGTATTCCTTAATACCATTCGTGGGGTGGCGTACTTACTTCCCCAAACTCTACAAGCTCCTACTTCACTCCTATGTCGAGCCGGCTAGGAAGCTCCTAACATGGGATCACTAGAATTCGCTTGTGCATTAAATACAACCATAAAAACCTTTAGTACGCGTTTGGTTCATGTTTCTTAAGACGTTCAAGCAAGTTACCGAATAGGAAGTTAGCCAGTTTTCTTAAGCCTAACATAGATAAACAATCATCCAATACAACTAACAACACACTAACAACCAATAATCAATAGCTAGGTTTCATTAGATCTAAGCAAACACAAGATAAAATTAGCCTAACATGTTAAACAAAAGACAAGCATAAGATAGAATCAAACAACACATAGACATATTGAATGATTAATTGATAACTTATCTTTCAATGAAACATGGAAGATCTCAAGGCAAAAAGCCCTGAAAAAGTAGCTAAAATCGTCTTAGGGTTTTATCCCAAAATTCCACACACTAAGCTCTCTCTTAATGACAAAAAATTAGAAAACTATATATAGACTTTGACATCTGACGGCGTCACCTTATGCATTGTGACGCCGTCACCTCGCCGCTTTTAGGGTTCCCGGATGACCATCTTGACGCCGTCCCTCTTTAGCTCTTCAAAAATCCATTCTGGCTTATCAATGTTTGACGCCGTCGGATCATGAACGTGACGCCGTCCCCTTATGATTTAAGCCGTGACGCCCTTGATTTAGTTAAAGCGTGACGCCGTCAGAATTCTCATGCAAACTCACTGGCCCGTCATGAGTAAATTTCACATCCAACTTTTCTTGCCAAGGCATGACGCCGTCCCATGTTAATTGTGACGCCGTCAAGAGTAACTTTTAGCCGATTCTTGAGACTTTGCCGTTTTCTTCACTTTAATGCTCCAAAAACGTCCAAAATGCCTCCTTTTCCAGATTTCTCCTCAAAAGTACCTAAAATGACAAAAGGAACGATTTAGGGCAATATTTGATCAAATAAATACGATTTCGGGCTTAAATGACCCCTTAAAAGCGGTACACTTTTCGCTTCATCAGTTTTGGATACTGAAGCCTTAAGTTTTCTAATTTCTGGTTTCTAGTTTCTGCTTAGTTCACGATTTTACCAAGTCTGTTAGTTTGATATTATCCAAGTCCGTTAGATTGATTTTATCCAAGTCTGTTAGATTTATATTATATTCATGATTTGGCGTTATACCTAGTGTTCTCAAATATGGTGCGTTTATTTGCCCTAACCGGGTCAAGACAAACGGGGTTCATCAATCCTAATAGACCTATTCAAAATACTCGTACTCACTACAACTAGTGATTAATGGTTCATGATGTAGGGACTCACGTGTGGCAATCGTGTTACTTAGTGGTAATATAACATTCAATTCAGATAAACATACAGTTTACAAATATTTATGATCGTTATAAAATTTGTAGCATGTATCTCACCCCAAAGTAGTTCATAAAACAGTTAAACGAGAAATAGTGGAGCTACGAACTCACCGTGAGTTAATGACATCAATTGTATAACGAAATCAATAGATAAGCCGGGAAAACCTCTGCGTGCAACCTAGTATATGATGTTGCGTCTTAGGTTTTGGAATAATGATGTGAAAATATAAACAAGTCTATACAAGTTATTATATTGATCATGATGTTGTACATGGTAGTTTATAGTAATCGTGTTTGTTGTAGAAACGGTTTACTAGTTTACGAAACGTGTTTAGTTATATATATCGTACCACTATTCGGGCTATCATAATTCACAGGTCTTGTAGTAAACGTATGAGGGGCTAGGACACTTTAAATCGTAAATCCAACAACTCGTCAATACGTTCACCCCGAAGAGGCCCCTCACATGAAATTCCCTACTAACATGTTACGTTTAATAGTTAAATGTATAATTTATACGTATGTTTATAATCATAGGAGTCAAAATGGTCACGAGTTTTATGAAATCAGTTTAGTCATGTTCCGTTAACGGATTTTGGTCAAGTTTCATTTTTCACGCAAGTTATAAGAGTTACACGTTATGATAATGGATCAAAACCGGTTTTTGGTCATATCTCTCGTTAATTGTGAAATTTAGTATTCCGAAGGTCAAACAAACGAGGAAGGTTTTATGAAAATGTTGTATGTTATATTTTTATGAAATATGTTATCTTTGGTAAGTCACCAATGTCACACCCCAAAAATCGGGTCCAGCGGAAGCATACAAGTCACTGGGGTGCTACTCAATTGGTATCACAACACAAGTTACCAAGAACGGTTTAACCTCAACCGTTTAGAAGAACATTTATTATCAAAAGTATTAAATTTACATCATTCGAAAATAGTGCGGAAGTATGGCCCATAAATAAATAAAGTGGTCCCAAATATAAATATCAGAGTCGTCTATGACCATGCCCCTAACAAGCGCCTTCAGAAATAAGCTATCACCTAAAACCTGAAAATACATGCTAAAAGGGTCAACACGAGGTTGGTGAGTTCATAGGTTTTAGTTTAAAACAATATGGTTGAACCAAAAGGTTTTCAAGTTAAAACATCATACACAACAAGTCAAATTCAACGTAGGCTCACACTGCCTAAATCACAGTACCAAAACTAATCCGCAAACAATATCACAATTCAAAACATTTCGAAACATAATCAATCATACAGATACTACACTCATATAGTGACGCGCTAACTGAACCTATGGTGTTCATCATACTCGCAATTAATATCACGTGGGAAGCTACCCCGATAGATCTATCAACATGTGGGCTCTCAAAGAGAGTTAACAGTTGCACCAACTGAACCTATTAACTTGTGGGCTCTCAACAGAGAGTTAACAGTTACACTAACTAAACCTATATCTTGTGGGCCGTCAGCAGAGAGTTAATAGTGGCGCCGTCATGTACTCACAAAACAAACATGTCACAGCATATAATCACATCATCGCACGTATATGTCCAAAATCATGTAACACAGTAGTTCACAGCATAGAAAGATTTGTAAAGCATTGAGTTTAGTAAAAAAAAAAAAAAACGAGCATGTATTCTCCCCCAAAACGGTTATAAAACAAGTAAAAGTAGGGGCCATGAACTCACCTTAGCCACAGCAATGCAAACATCACAACTTACACGACTAGCATCGAGAAGCTAAACACAACAGTATCCAGAAGATAGGTACAACGGTACACGGAGGTACAAGCACAGCGGTACACAAGGGTCTAGGATCGGCACAACCTAATACGTATACAGTTATCTCAAATTATGTCTTGCACAAAATTAAAGTCTATAAAAGAAATCGTGGCGTAGTTTTCATGGATTACTTGACTTCAAAACTTATCAAAAGCTTAGTATCAACATTTCGTGTGGTGTGGTAAGAAAAGATAGATTCGACGTACAACTCATGCCAAAGAGAAATAGACATCGACATAGTCGAGAGAATACTGACGAGAACTCAAACCAAGAAGACAAATCTAGAAGTTAACGGCAATTTAACCCTCAAATAAAATAAATCAGTTTGTACGTTTCGTTATTTACCCCGATATCCCGAATAGTTTGTATAAAACATAAACGTCTTATAAAATAGGAAAGAGTTTAACTATTAAAATCGGTTTTCTCAAGTCGTTGTGATTTTAATTAACCAAATCTGTAATTACAATATTTTATAAGTTCTTGTCTCGTTATCATTCGCGTAATTATTAGTTTTGGGTTTAATGAAGATTTTGTGTCCGGTCCGAGTCTAATATATTAAAGTCTTTTCGAGTTTAATATATTATACCGTCTCAAGTCTCAAAATGTCCAATAAATCCAATATCTAATATCGTAATCCAATAACGATCCAATACTTGTCCAAACGATACAAATCCATTCTATGGCCAAAGTAGAGTCATAGTCCGTATTCAAATCCAAATTCACAATTTCAAGTATTATCCGAAACGTACCAATATGATTTCCAAGAACATAATTAAATACTTGTTAGTTTTGTTTAATTAAACGAACCCTTTTTAAATTTGACCAAATTATTCACCCGACACCCTTGTGTCATTTAGACCGAGACTTACACAACTCAACCTTAGACAAATCAATAACTACCAAACCCCAAATCAACATTCCCTTGGCTGATAACAACTGGACGCAAACAACGAGACCACATATATCAAATATAAATCCATGGCCCATCTTGACAACAACAATTCACTTTTACTTACGGTCTCGGCTCGAACCCTCGTCGGTTAAACAACCAAACAAACCAAAAGTCACGACTCCAACCAAGTACTAATCATCACGACACCAAGACTATAACCAAGAATACCTTAACCTGTTATGCTGAGACCAGGAGGTCACGGCTCGACTCTGCTTACCGAAACAACCAAACAAACTCAATGAGCACAAAACAACACGCATCCAAGACTAGCTCGTGACCAAAACGGGTCATAAACAAAACAACCTGAGATTAAACTATGGCACCAAATGGGTCTCGACCCGACCCGTTAACAACCCAAACGAATCAAACAGACAACTCAATGATTTCTTACCACACGATTAATTTTTAAAACAAGTTTTAATCAGTTTTTAAATTACGAGTTAATAGTCTCAACTCATAAACAGTTTTTAAATCCACGAAACAGATAACGCAACAATCGGTTAAATAAATAAATAATATTAGTGGTTTTACCATACTACAAGGACGAACAAAAGAGAAAAAGACGGAGATGGTGATGACGGCAGCACGATGGCTTGAAGGTAGGCTGTGGTGACTCGAATTGAGACAAAGCTGAAAACAGCCACACGATTCTAGATCTATAACAGTGGTGGCGGCAGCAAGTGGGAGTGGCGCATAGTGGCGGTGAAAAGTTTTCAGGCGCGTATAATAGTGGTGGTGAGGAATGACGGCGCGTGTGATATATAGAAATGATGGGAATGATGAGATGAGCAAGGTGGTGGTAGCAGTGTATGGTGGTGACTGGCGGTGAGAGCTCAAACGGCCGGAGATTGGCCGAAAAATATGGAGGAGGTGGGCGGCTGGTAAAAGGGAGGAGAAGTATCAAACCCTAGATGGGTTATTAGTGTGGTATATATAGGGCATGTGGGGACTTGCAGTAAACCCTAGCGCGCCCTCAAGGACTGAAAGTGTAAATGTTCTTATATTTTTAACGAAACAGAATCAAGACCTAATAATCGTGTTATAATTATTTCCCGAGCATCCAAAAGTTATTCCATTGACTTTAAAATTATTTTTCCATTAAATTTGATTAAAAATACGTATATTTTTATTTTTCGTCGCCCGAATTACTTAATATTTACGTTTTATCCGTTATTGTGTCAAGTCTCGTGTGCAATATTCTAGACCACGACAAATACTTACGCAATGTAAATAAAAGTATATAAAAATAAATATATCGAAATCCGAAATTTTCCAGTTGTCACAGCCTCACCTCCTTAAACGGAATCGCGTCCTCGCGATTCAATTCAAGTTACCCGTTACGGTCGAAAAGAGATGAGTATATATGTACGAGAATCCATCTTCGCGTTCCCTACGTGAATTTAGGACCTTTTCGCGAGTTTTGACGAACTTTGGCGATAGGAATGCGACTTTACTAAAGTCGTTTGACTTCACGGTTCATGATTTCGATAGGATTCTTAACAAGGTTTAAACATTCATCAATTTGGATCTCTCCCGAAGGAGCCGCAACTGCCTCATCGGCAAGTCGTTTCTTCACGTTGCACATAAAAACGTTGCGAACACTGCTGAGTCCTGACGGTAGCTCGAGTCTGTGTGCTACCGGTTCAACTCTAGCAGGGATTTCACCAAAATCAATATAGCGAGGATTAAGCTTTCCACGTTTACTAAACGTATCACACCTTCTTATGGTGAATGTTTAAGCATAATCTAGGTTTTAACTGGGAATTCAGGAGGTTTATGTCATTTGTCAGCATAACTCTTCTGACGATTCGTGAGCAGACTGCAACTCGGTTCTGATCTGAACGATCTTCTCAGTAGTCTCATGAATAAGTTCAGGGTCAGTAAGTTGGGTATCCCCAACTTCTACCCATCAAGTCGACGATCGGCACTTGCGACCATAAAGTGCCTCGTACGGTGCCGTTGAAATACTGGAGTCGTAGGTATCGTTATAAGAGGATGTGGACAACAGAAAGTGTCTATCCCAACCATTACCACACTCGATTACTCAGGTGGAGGTGCGGGATTCGCTCCTGAGGTCTAGTTTCTGATATAGTAGCAAAAACAGCAAATCGACTTACAAAATGATTTGTGAAACGGCTTATAAGATAATAGGAAAACAATTTATCGTTTATAAAATTTGTAGCAACTTCAAAATTTTGATTTTTAGTTTGATTCATAATATCGTAGTAATGTAACAAAACGTTTTATGAAACCGTTTTGCTAAACGATTTGTAGAACAGTTTACGGGGTAACAAGGAAACAGTTCACCATTTATAAAGTAATAGTAAGATCAAAATTTTGATTTTTATTTTATTTTATTTATTTATTTATTTATTTTAATGAAATAGCAGTAAAACATTTGTAGGATGACCGCAAATTGGTCGGTAGAAAAATCAAAGGTAATTTGTAAAATTAATGGCAAAACAGTTTATTATCTATAAGAGGTTAGCAAAAATAACTGGTATTCCCGACGGACGAGAGAAAAGTTAGGTGGTTGTCCCAAGGAACGCGGTTTAGGTTACTCCTTAAGGTCTCAAAATTGCTGCTGGGCGTGGAATCTCTGTCAAATAGAGAGTTTAGCGAGTTCAGAGTACAACTCTGAGGGAGGATGTTGATTGCTATTAGCAATCAGTCGGTTGAATCAGTAACGTACATAGTACTTAAAATGGGAGGTACAACATTGATTGAACAGCTTCGATTGAACTACATCGATTGAGCACAAGGCTGAAAGTGGAGGCGACTGTAACCAGGCCACAACAAAACAATGCCGAATAACAAATCCTAATCCAGGATGACATCCAAAATCACAAAATCAAACAATCCAAAATCAATTAGAATCAAAACCAATCCAAACATAGTCGATATCGAATCTAAACGTAGCCGAAATCAAATCCAAACGTGGCCAAAATCAAATATAAACGTGGCCAAAATCAAATCCAAACGTTCCAGTAAGCTTGGACGGCTTATAACGCTCTTAATGGGTTACAAATAAGTAGCTCGAATTCAAATGGTGCAAATCGGATCTAACTCGACCCGATGCAAATTACGGCCAAACGGCGACAAACAGGAATTCCATATAACGGAAATGTATAGCGGTGCCAGGGGCATTACGGTTCATGCGGTGTTGCGATGCCAGTGTGTTGTGTGTGTGAAAGTAAATATCCAATGTCCGTGTACACACACAAAACTGTACTGTTTCCAAAATCCAAAAGTCAACCCAGACATAATTCCATTATAACTACTCCCAGTATTGCAAAATTCACCTCTGAGTCGGACATAGGTGATCAGGCTATGTCCCACTGTCCCTGGCTGAATATAGGTGATCAGTCTATATTCAACCGAGGTTCAATGAATTTTGGAATACTCAGCCTAGTTATACTAGTAGTATGTTCGTTACATCCAAAATCATTCCCAAAACCACGAGAAGTGTACAAACTCGACATTCAATAATAAGATTACGCAAGAAAATAGCGTAACTCTGTGACAAGTACGGTGCGTACATAAGCATATGGAAATACTTATAGTGAACAGCTAAAACAGGCGGATATAAAATATCCAATAGTCATGCACACATCTCAACAAATATAAAATCAAGCATCTCGTTAAACAACTCGTCGAGTATATCATGAACATCTCATCTAATATATCATAAACATCTCATCAATCATATCCTCAAACAAAATCATACGCGAGGCATCAGCTTGGCAGGCAGGCACTTAACGGTCATAGGGTTAAGTTTTAATGAAAGTGGTTATAGTCCAGGTTTTAGAAAATAAACCCAGTTCTCTATAACTTGTCTCTGATACCAATCTGTCACACCCCAAAAATCGGGTCCAGCGGAAGCATACATGTCACTGGTGTGCTACTCAATTGGTATCACAACATAAGTTACCAAGAACAGTTTTACCTCAACCGTTTAGAAGAAAATTTATTATCAAAAGTATTAAATTTACATCATTCAAAAATAGTGCGGAAGTACGGCCCATAAATAAATAAAGCGGTCCCAAATATAAATATAAGAGTCGTCTATGACCATGCCCCTTTCCAAGCGCCTTCAGAAATAAGCTATCACCTTAAACCTGAAAATACATGCTAAAAGGGTCAACACGAGGTTGGTGAATTCATAGGTTTTAGTTTAAAACAATATGGTTGAACCAAAAGGTTTTCGAGTTCAAACATCATACACAACAAGTCAAATTCAACGTAGGCTCATACTGCCTAAATCACAGTACCAAAACCAATCCGCAAACAATATCACAATTCAAAACATCTCGAAACATAATCAATCATACAGATACTACACTCATATAGTGACGCACCAACTGAACCTATGGTGTTCATCATACTCGCAATTAATATCATGTGGGGAGCTACCCCGATAGATCTATCAACATGTGGGCTCTCAAAGAGAGTTAACAGTTGCACCAACTGAACCTATTAACTTATGGGCTCTCAACAGAGAGTTAACAATTACACTAACTGAACCTATATCTTCTGGGCCCTCAGCAGAGAGTTAACAGTGGCGCCGTCATGTACTCACAAAACAAACATGTCACAGCATATAATCACATCATCGCACGTATATGTCCAAAATCATGTAACACAGTAGTTCACAGCATAGAAAGATTTGTAAAGCATTGAGTTTAGCAAAAAAAAACAAAAAGAGCATGTATTCTCCCTCAAAACGGTTATAAAACAAGTAAAAGTAGGGCCCATGAACTCACCTTAGCCACAGCAATGCAAACATCACAACTGACACGACTGGCATAGAGAAACAAAACACAACAGTATCCAGAAGATTGGTACAGTGGTACACGGAGGTACAAGCACAGCGGTACACAAGGGTCTAGGATCGGCACAACCTAATACGTATATAGTTATCTCAAATTACGTCTCGCACAAAATTAAAGTCTATAAAAGACATCGTGTCGTAGTTTTCGTGGATTACTCGATTTCAAAACATATCAAAAGCTTAGTATCAACGTTTCGTGTGGTGTGGTAAGAAAACATAGACAACACGTAAAACTCACGCCAAAGAGAAATAGACATCGACAGAGTCGAGAGAATACTGACGAGAACTCAAACCAAGAAGAAAAATCTAGAAGTTAACCGCAATTTAACCCTCAAATAAAATAAATCAGTTTGTACGTTTCGGTA
Source organism: Artemisia tridentata subsp. tridentata (assembly GCA_021014915.2). Classification (NCBI taxonomy): domain Eukaryota; kingdom Viridiplantae; phylum Streptophyta; class Magnoliopsida; order Asterales; family Asteraceae; genus Artemisia; species Artemisia tridentata. The sequence continues at coordinate 164,559,045 of CP139504.1, read as the reverse complement.
TTTACCCCGATATCCCGAATAGTTTGTACAAAATATAAACGTCTTATAAAATAGGAATGAGTTTAACTATTATAATCGGTTTTCTCAAGGCGTTGTGATTTTAATTAACCAAATCTGTATTTACAATATTTTATAAGTTCTTGTCTCGTTATCATTCCCGTAATTATTAGTTTTGGGTTTATTGAAGATTTTGTGTCCGGTCCGAGTCTAATATATTAAAGTCTTTTCGAGTTTAATATATTATACCGTCTCTAGTCTCAAAATGTTCAATGAATCTAATATCTAATATCGTAATCCAATAACGATCCAATACTTGTCCAAACGATACAAATCCATTATATGACCAAAGTAGAGTCATAGTCCGTATTCAAATCCAAATTCACAATTCCAAGTATTATCCGAAACGTACCAATATGATTTCCAAGTAAATAATTAAATACTTGTTAGTTTTGTTAAATTAAACGAACCCTTTTTAAACTTGACCAAATTATTCACCCGACACCCTTGTGTCATTTGGACGGAGACTTACACAACTCAACCTTTGACAAATCAATAACTACCAAACCCCAAATCAACATTCCCTTGGCTGATAACAACAAGACACAAACAACGATACCACATATACCAAGCATAAATCCGTGGCCCATCTTGACAACAACAATTCACTTTTACTTACCATGCCGAGACCGAAGGGTCTCGGCTCGAACCCACGTCGGTTAAACAACCAAACAAACCAAAAGTCGTGACTCCAACCAAGTACTAATCATCACGACACCGGGACTATAACCAAGAATAACTTAACCTGTTATGCCAAGACCAAGAGGTCTCGGCTCGACTCTGCTTACCGCAACAACCAAACAAACTCAATGAGCACAAAACAACACGCGTCCAAGACTAGCCCGTGACCAAAACGGGTCATAAACAAAACAACCTGAGATTAAACTATGGCACCAAATGGGTCTCGACCCGACCCGTTAACAACCCAAATGAATCAAACAGACAACTCAACGATTTCTTACCACACGATTAATTTCCAAAACAAGTTTTAATCAGTTTTTAAATCACGAGTTAATAGTCTCAACTCATAAACAGTTTTTAAATCCACGAAACAGATAACGCAACAATCGGTTAAATAAATAAATAATATTAGTGGTTTTACCATACCACAAGGACGAACAAAAGAGAAAAAGACGGAGATGGTGATGATGGCAGCACGATGGCATGAAGGTAGGTTGAGGTGACTCGAATTGAGACAAAGCTGACAACAGCCACACGATTCTGGATCTATAACAGTGGTGGCGGCAGCAAGTAGGGGTGACGCATAGTGGCGGTGAAAAGTTTTCAGGCGCGTATAATAGTGGTGGTGAGGAATGACGGCGCGTGTGCTATATAGAAATGATGGGAATGATGAGATGAGCAAGGTGGTGGTGGCGGTGTATGGTGGTGACTGGCGGTGAGAGCTCAAACAGCCGGAGATTGGCCGGAAAATATGGAGGAGGTGGGCGGCTGGTAAAAGGGAGGAGATGTATCAAACACTAGATGGGTTATTTGTGTGGTATATATAGGGCATGTGGGGACTTGCGGTAAACCCTAGCGCGCCCTCAGGGACTGAAAGTGTAAATGTTCTTATATTTTTAACGAAACGCAAACAAGACCTAATAATCGTGTTATAATTATTTCCCGAGCATCCAAAAGTTATACCAATGACTTTAAAATTATTTTTCCATTAAATTTGATTATAAATACGTATATTATTATTTTTCGTCACCCGAATTACTTAATATTTACGTTTTATCCGTTATTGTGCCAAGTCTTGTGTGCAATATTCTAGACCATGACAAATACTTACGAAATGCAAATAAAAGTATATAAAAATAAATATATCGAAATCTGGAATTTTCCAGTTGTCACAACCATGCTCGGAAAAGAAAATGGTTTATCGTGACTAAACATTTTTGAAAAATAACTTTTAGGTCAAAACAAGACCTAATAATCGTGTTATAATTATTTCCCGAGCATCCAAAAGTTATTCCAATGACTTTAAAATTATTTTTCTATTAAATTTGATTATAAATACATATATTTTTATTTTTCGTCGCCCGAATTACTTAATATTTACGTTTTATCTGTTATTGTGCCAAGTCTTGTGTGCAATATTCTAGACCATGACAAATACTTACGAAATGCAAATAAAAGTATATAAAAATAAATATATCGAAATCCGAAATTTTCCAGTTGTCACAACCATGCTCGGAAAAGAAAATGGTTTATCGCGACTAAACATTTTTGAAAAATAACTTTTGGGTCAAAACAGTTGGTTTCGGTGGTGTCCAGCCCTCATTTTACACTTTCAGGTAAATTCTCTTGTTATTTTTAGTAGAACATCATTCCGGACAACTTTCTTATTTTACACTTTTGCTGGTTCAAACCAGAAAGGAGTTAAAATCTCGTTTTAAATTCAAGTCAGTAAGCTTTTTACCCAACACCTATTTTCCTTTTAGTAGATTTTAACTAGTCCTAACATTTGATTCGCAAGTCCAATTTAGTTGATTCAAAATACTATGGTGTTGTTTTGAGTTTCTCTACAACTACATAAGATTATTCAAGGTCATGGGTGCATGGTTTTCCGTCAGTAACTAGCATAAGATACTTGATTTAACTAGTTTGTTTCAAGTAAGTACATATGTTGGTTTAACTTGTATTTTATAACTTTGTACAACATGAGATGAATATAACAAGCATATATAGCATACAACAAGCATGAAATCAAGAAATGATGAGGTGCACAAGTCTTTGCTTACAACTTCTGTCCTTTAGAAAAAGGGAAACATGAAAAAGGACAAGGACTAGAACACTTTCCACCCTTTAGAATCCTTCAGCACTTTCTTGTGAGCTTTTGGACTTGTGCAAGGTTTTTGATCACTTGTGCAGCTTCACTTTCACCAAAGGAATCACCAAGGGAATGCCAGGACTTGGTAGAGCTTGCTAGGGCCTTTAATATTGTTGTGATACTTGAAGATTGAAATCAAAAGATGGATATGTTGTGGTGGTGAGAAGTGGCACCAAAGGAGGAGGAGGAGGAGGGGGATTATAAAGGGTCTTGGCTATTAAAGGAGGTGATGAGATGAATGCTTAAGTGTTAAGTAAAGCATGTGGCATGATCTTGGGCATGATTGAAGTATAATAGGGCAAGTTTCTAGTGAGTCATTTACATGACTAAGTTAGGAGTGATGAGTGGAACATGTGTATAACTTAGTGACTAAGAGATGAATATGCAAGAGGTATGTGATAACTTAGGGACTAAGTGTATATGATATAACTTAGCTAGGAAGTGTTAGGGAAATATCTAGGTAATTTAGAGATAATTAAGACCATAGAGGAGGGGGTGGCGTTGGAATGGATGACTAAACAAAGAGGAGTGTTGAATTTGGTAGCTTTATAATATGGATTAGAATGGCTAACTCAATTAGTTAGGTGTTGGAGATATTTTAAGGTATTTAATGTTAATAAACAAGGGTTGATTTTTATGGTCAAAGGGGGAGGGAAATGTGTTGACTTTTCCAAAAATGTAAAAGTGTTTAAATGGCTTAGATAATGCGGTGCAGTTATAGGTTAAGCTTGCGTATAAGAAAAAAATGATTAAAATGCAAGTTTAGATTCGTAAAACACAAGGTCTATTTGGTAACATTGAATTTTGAATGAAAAATTACATATAATGATTATAAGTGGACTAGAAATTAATCTAATTTGATGAAAAATGTTCAGAGTCGTTCTTCGTTACGCGTGAGACAAGCTAACAGTTATATTTAAAGTTCAAAATTGTACGTGATTTTTTATAAAATGTTTATGTTTTGAATAAATATTAACGTGAAATTTTCGAGTTGTTACATATTGTGAGTTGAGGAGGATGTATATGATGTTGTTGTTGTGATTGAAAACAAATTGGTGGTGGAGATGGGAGATCTGCGTCACAATCTATTTTCTTGTTTCTTTCATTTTCGTTTTGGTTTCGACTAATTATGGTATAAATTGAGGTCTATTCAGTTGTTATTTATAGGCTCCTGATCAATTAATAAGAAAATGTAAACACTAAGTAAAGAGTCTTTTTGTAACACCCCAACCCGACAAGGGTAAAGATATCACAATAATGGTTTCATATCAGATCAAAATAAAGCATACATCTATAGTAATACAAAAATTCTCAAAGGTTACAAATGAAATACAGATACTACAGGGTTACAAATGAACTTCCAATAAATACTAATTCCGAAATAATAATAACTTCTAGACATTTCTAAATCCAGAACAGCTATCAAGTCTTCTAAGTCCAAAGGTACTCTCCACCCATTCCCAGCTTCCTACTAAAACCTGCCGCAGGAAAAGAAATGCGGCTGAGCTACGAGAGCTCAATGAACATATATAACGATAACAAACAGTGATAGAGAATAGTACAGAATAACAGAAACAAAGGTCATACAGATGTAATATGGTTCAAGGGGTAAGTCAAAGAATAAGTATAAAGGAAAGAGAAAAGGGATAGTAATCCACCACGAGCCCAGAAACAGATCATATCATATAGTAACCATAAATCTTCAAATCATATAGAGGGGAGACCTCTCAGATAATCAGATAATATGAGGGGTGTCCTCATTCTTCAAATGGAGTAGCTAGCTCCCAGATATATGTGAAAGGCGTGTATTGCACACAAGCACCAGTCACCAGACAAATCATATCTAATCATGTTAAATCCACTAAACAGATCAGATCTAGGATGCATCCATACGCCCCCACAGATAAATAGTGGCCAAAATAATATAATGCGCATATCAGATAACAAATAAGGGGACGTGGCGGAACATCACTCTACCGCCCTAGAGTCATGCCATTGGTGCATCAATGACACGGCCATGTTACCTTCATGGCTAGGAAACAGATTTTGGCTCGGGTATCAAACTAAGAGTCAGATATCATATCAAATCAGAATGTCATAACAGATGGCTCATAACAGATAGTTCATAACAGATGGTTTATATCAAATATCATCAGAAGTAGTACCAAAAGTCCAAATCAGAGTTTATCAGATAAAGGTTCATATTAAATAATCAAGTCAAGGTTCAGATCAAAAGTTCATTTCAAAAGTTTCCATCAAAAGTCCATTTTAAACAATCATTTATTCATGATTTTCATAAAACGATCCTTTAGAGTGGTTTTCATAAAAATAATCTTTCAAAACGGTTTTTATAAAGATAGTCTTCAAAATATAGTTTTCATAAAAGTTAGTAACATTTTATAAAAGTAGTTTCGCATCATTTATAAACATCTTTTTAAAATGGTTTTTTTCTCAAAACATTTCCATGGTATAATTCAAAAGGTTTAAAAATTGCAAGGGCATTTTGGTCATTTTGCATGTTTCAGATTTTAGGGTTTTACAACTCTTCCCCTCTAACAGAAAAATTTCGTCCTCGAAATTTGAAGTCGCAAGGTTAAACGAAGTCGTAGCAAACCGCAAAAGGTCGTCACAAACATTCTCACGCCCGAGGAGGTTCTTCCAAAAGGATCTTCAAAACAAATGGTTTCTCATGACTCAATCAAAACAAGGTGGGTTCAAATTTCTCAAGAGGAGACAAATTAGGTTGACTTCAGATCAAAAGAGACATACAACATAAAATGGATGATAGTTGAATCTTCTGAAAAGCTTATATGAAATACGAACATAATTTCAAATCAGATTAACTGTACCATCAGTAGAGAGCTCTACAAGGAGTTTAAGATTTATAACTAAGGTCAACAGAATGTAAAACGAGAGTCAAAACTCATCCAGATATCTAATGAACGAAAGCAGAGTGTACGCATAGGTAGAATGAACCTAACGTCTCGCTAATCACGAATATTCCAACGGAGATCAGATTCTAAACTTCTTAGGTACTCTCCAAGATATCCTATGGCCACAATGAGTGCATGTTATATGGTGTAAGTATTATCACGTTGATCAGGCGTCATAATACTAGCACCACATAAAAATGCCTTCATGATGATCATACTTTATCTCAAGTCGTAATCAAAACCACCTATCTTAATCCACCTAGTACTTCTACAGTCTTAGAGGTCATCAAAATCAAACACCATAACTAAGAGGAGATCGAACTCCTCGAAGGAGTTAACGGAAGTCCCAGAATGTCTATCAGAATTTGGTACATCGCTAAAAGCATCAGATCGTCCATCATTCGTCAATTTCACATAACAAAACCATCGTCCAGCCTACGCAGAATGAACACCGAGTGGAATTAATAACAGGGAACATAACTCATTCAAGGGATCCTATCATCAGGTAACGGAAATTTGAGTAGGTCAAGAGGAAATGAATTACGTCATCCAAAGCTTCATTCTTCACAAAATCAACTCTTCCAAATACGAACGTTCGCTTCAGAATTATCGTCCATTCAAATATATGATCTTAAACTTCCTCCAAGTCCATGCAGTCTATCGTATGATCATAGGGTGTAGAGGAATTATAAACTTGAGTCTGGCTCCTCAAGCCTTCGGCACTTCTTCTTGGAACTGTGGTGTAGTAACGTGAATCTCTGGCATGATCATTGTGCCTTCTTCCATTCGCGAGTCTGCTTCTGCTCTCAATTCATCTTAGTACAACTAACGTGAATAGAGAAGCAAGACTGCGTATCTTTGACAGGTCTTCTCACACCGTTCAAAATTTGCCGACTCAAACTGCTGTCGTCATCGGGTGCGTGGTAGTGTTGTCTGCTACAATCTCGGGACGCCAATCCAATCTACTCTTCTCGAACAAAGGGTCACTTTACAAAATGATCTACCTGTTCCTCTTCGTGCCTAACACTGAAATGCTTCCCGGAGGTTACTCTCAAATTGTCATCTCTTTTCTTAGAAGTTCTTGTGGTTGCTTCTTCAGTACTTCAAACACTAAGTGAGGTCGTCTGATACAGAGTTTACAAAGATAGAATAAATCACTCATTGACACGCTGAATTGAAAGATGGTCATGGTAGTGATACGATTAGGTTTACGATAGTCGATACTCCAAAGTTTTCTCTTTCTTCTTAACAACTAACAGGGTATTCAAAATAAAACACTGAGGTGAACAGAATCATATTCCATCATCTTCTCCAATTTCTCAACTTCTATGGCATCATGGTCCATCAACTGAGATTGGTTCAAATTTCATTCTACTTCTCAAACAGGAGGGAAACCCAAGAGTTCCATCGGAGAACACCAGAAAATTTGCAAAACAAACTTCCAATGCCAACGTTTTTTAAGAGTGGATACAAATAAGTGTCAGGGGACAATTATCAATCAACTGAGACCGAGGTAGATGTTTCTATAGCAGCGTTAACAGATTTGAGCGGTTACCGGGTATCATAACGAAAGTGGGATGAAACATATTACTAAAGGTCACAAATCAGATACGGTAGTCCCTGGCAGCGTATGAGGGCCAGCCAATCCATAACTTAAAGACCTCAAAATCGAATATATAAAAAATAAACGGATTTGTAGGATGAGTACGGTCGCCAAGCCAGACGGATAGTTCATATATCAAGGTCAAGTACATGGTTCATCAAAGTGTGGAGGTAGATAAATGAACAATTCAAGGTGTTGGAGTTTTGTTTAGCTATTTAGCATAAGTGGCAGGTAGATTGTGAGTCATCGGTAATACGAACATCGTATAACTGCCAAAAGTGAGGCATATAGATTATCAGAAATCAGCATCATCATGTTCAGTTAACAATTTCATATTGAGACAAAATTATCGTCATATCCATGGCTAATAATCATTAGAGTTCTCATAGGAGTAGTAATGGATTTTGCAAGACAGAGTAGTATCAGATGATACATTTATATCCAGCACGGGTAATGAATTCATAGAATGTGTCAAACACATTAGGGTTAAATGACCTTCGAAATGGTCAGAGAAGTTTCAAATTGTTTATCAAACAGGTCGGAAGTGAAAATCAAGGTCAGGTAGTGATAGCAAAAGTTTAGCAATCGGAAATCATGGTAGGGAGTTCAAAATGGTTTCAAACACCGAAGGTGAAACATAGGAGGATAGTCGTCAATGATCACCAGACTTCTCATGGGAACAGAGATGTTTAAGACGAACTTAAATAGGATCAGAAGGTTCATAGATTATCAAAAGCAAATAACAGAATGCACCCAGTAGGTCATCGTCAAGGAGATTGATGAGTGTCTAAATACTCATCATTTTTGTCTTATCTGAACTGCCAAAACATTCAAAAACACTCAGAAATGCATCAAAATACTAAAAATATCCCAGGGATTGTGTTTTATATGTTTTAAATGCAAAATGTTTAAAAACAGTTGAAAAACGAACAAAGTTTGCAAAATTGGCAGTTTCATTCCCTCAAGTTTCAAAACTTGTCAAAATTAGTCCCTAAGCATTTGTTTTGTCAGAAAAATCACCAAAGGTCCCTTTTAAATCATAAATTATCATATTTAGTCCTTTGGTGAAAAGTTTGAATAAATTACAAGTTTGGTCCCTGCAATTTCAGAATTTGCAAAAATGATCCCTGGGAAATATTATTTTTTTGGAAACATCATATTTGGTCCCTGGATTATTGAAACATGGCAGGATTTACCCTTGGTGTATTTTGGAAGATGTGCAAGTTTGGTCCTCATAATTTCAGGAATTACAAGAAAGGTCCTTGTGATTTAACTTTAACCAACCGGACCCTTAAATACCCAAAATAAATAAACAACCTAACCCATCCCTTATCTAATCCTTGCCCAGCCCAATCATTAACCCAAGCCCAAAACCCAACCCGATCCACCCTTTCTTAGCTAAGCCGGGTCAACCCTTCGGTCAAACAAATCCCTTCCCTCCCACAATTAAATAAAAAAAACTCTCACCTTCCCCCACTCACCTCTGCAAACCCAGACCACCCCCCTCACCTCCAGCTCACCAACCTTGTCCTTGTTATCCAATCCCTCCACCAAACTCCAAAATGCATTAAATGCTTCTTCTAGGTTTTCAAGCTATCAGAAAAGTGGTTTATCAATTTTGGCGCCAAAATCGGTTTTAATGGCGGAGATCAAATGGAAGCAATTCAGTGGTTGGGATTTGTTCAGAGATGAAGTATTAGGTTATCTGATTCGTAATTTTATAGTATATTTTTTTCCAAGGGTAAAACTCAACGTATGCGTTTTCCCCGGGTCGTTTCCCAACGAAGGTCGAATATCGAGTTGTCGTTAACGTGTCGAATACGTGTGGTGAATGTGTGTGAAAAAGAGTGATTGATTCGTGATTTTATACTACGAACAATTAAATATGAAATAAAAACAACTAATTAAGCTAATTAAACAATTAAACTAAGCATGTAAATCTAAAAGCGAAAATTTGAATTTAAAAACGTTACGCGACGAATTATAAGACGTAAATAAAAATGATTTTGTGAAATTTAAAACCTAAAAATATAAAAATAATTTTCCTATATTAAATTGGATAAAAGAAAATTTTTGGAAAAAGAAAAATATTTTTTTGACTTTTTAAGAATTTTTAAAAAAAACTATTTAAAACTAATTAGGTGATTTAACTAAAATGCAAAAAAAAAAAAAAAAAAAAATAATAATAATAAAAAAAAACTAATGGACTGAAAATGTAGTTTAGAAAAATTAACCTATAAAAGAAATGTAAGAAAATTAAAATTTTATAAAAGCTAGGGACTAAAGTGCAAAAACTGAAACTTAATTAAACTAAATAAAAGACAAGGACTAAATTTGCCACAAATCAAACTGATTAATACGAATTGAACTAAACTACAGGGACCAAAAATGACAAAGACAGATAGTTGTTTTATTTTCTAAATAAACAGACAGTCCTAACCATCACTTTTCATGAGCTTATAAAAAGCTCAAAACTTAACCAATTTTAAAAATGAAAACTGTTTTGGAAAGCTTATCAAGCAAAGATTATTAAAATCTCAAAAGCCCTATGCCATGATATCAATTGCTAGGCCAATTTGAACCATGAACAGATTACCAAAGAACAACACAGAATCACAGCAGTCAAAACAGATTTTAATGGGTATTTGCAGACAGATTAAAGCTACCTATTAAGCTAAAAATTTGAATCTCAGATATTAAGCTTCAAGCTTGTTGTATCAACTAGCTACAATCCAATTTTCAAGTTCTGAACCTAATCCAATGATCCACAATTTAGGCTAGATCAGCAGTTGAAAACCAGGTCTGCACAAGGTTTGATCTGTGACAGCAGTTGTGTATTGTTGCGCTTAATTCTTTTAATCCTTTATGCAATAAAACCAACTTTTGGAACTTTTCTAAAAACACTGGAATACACCTATCTTAGACAAAAATAAGTGTCCAAAAAGCATCAGCTTATACAAAGCTGATATGACTAGCTCTATTTCTAGAATTGCACCTACAAACAAAATTTTCCACAAACTTACAAATCAACTCAAGTTCTTCTAACCTCAGCTTATCTAGCCTGTAATATGCTTAATAAAAATTCATCAAATGGTCAATGGAACAGTGGCTTAAGCTTTTGACCAAAGACAAGTCCTAAACCAAACACCCTTATTTGGAACTGATTTGAACTACAACCTCTAATCTAACCAAAGATTATGCTTATCCTCTGATTATCTACCTTATAAAACACCTAATAAGCAGCATTAAGATTCTAGATAAGCACTAATTAAGCTGAAAAGTTACTTAACTATTTAAGGCTATTTATGACTTTAAAGTGACAAATTAGCTACTACTTAAACTACTGATCACATAACCTCAGAAATAACATATTAAGCTAATAGAATTCAAAATAAGCACAATTGTAACAGAAATAAGCTATAGAACAATAACTAATGAGAAATGATAGTAAAATGAGCTTACAAGTGAAGCTAATGATGAAATCAGATCTGAACCATTCACAACTAATACTCAGGCTATTAAGCCACTAACATAATATCCCCAGGCTCCTTTCTGAATAGCTTAATCCCACAGCTTATCCAAAGCTTAATCCCACAGTTGACTTCTGTTGACTTTTGGATTTTTGTGTATCAAAGACAGAGGTGAACTCAAACAAAACTCACAGTAAGCTCTCAAAGCTTATGTGAGCTTATGCAATATAAAATTAGCTTATTGAAGCTAGAATTGTAAATATTTTTGTGTTTTTTCAATATATTTGGAATTATATATATATATATATATATATATATATATATATATATATATATATATATATATATATATATATATATATATATATATATATATTTTCAGAGAGATTTAACAAAAATTTTGGATTAAAACAGATATAAGATTGAAATAAGATTGAAATTAACTAATAACAACTTCAAACTACTAAATTCAGACAAACAAACGAATTAAAATAGAATCAAATTAAAACTAAAATGAAATTTTCATTAATAAAACTTAAAGGATTACAATAGAAATTGAAGGTTTACAAAACATGAAATAAAAATGGCAGAGTAACATTAACTAAAAAATTAACTAACTCTAAACATGAGGGTCGAAGCCCTATTTATAGCCGAAGATAGAACCTTCTGGGATGTCCACGTTGGCAATCCGCGTGAACCTTGAGCCTTCCATCACCCTTGGATCATGCCTTGGCCTCCAATCTTCATTTCCCACCGTTTGATTAAAACTGCTACGTGTCTTGTCCAATCAACAGCTGCCTACCTGTCCCATTCGTGTGCTTCTTTGAGCTCTGACTCCTCTGACATGTAATGATTTGACACTAGTACCCTTAATTGGGTAAATTGGTACGGTAAAAGGATTAGGGTTCTTGGTAAATATTGTTTTTTCTGGGTTAAAGGGGAGAAAGGGGGCGGGTGTGTGAGTGGTTTTTATTTTTTTTTTGTTTTGACCGAAGTTTTTAGTTAATAAGCTTTGACCGGGTGTTTTAGTGGGTCGGGTAGAGGGTTTAAGTGAATGGGCTGGGTTGGTTTAATTGGTGGGCTGGGTTTAGTTAAGTAGGTGGGTTGGGTAAGTGTGGGATTGGGTTAGTTTAATAGGTGGTTCCGGTTTGTGTTTATTTAAGATTTGGTATTTTAAAATCATAAGGACCAAATGTATATATCTTGAAATCTCAGGGACCAATCTTGCCATATTTTCCAAAGTAGATCCAAGGGATGAAATTGATAATCTCTGAAAATATGAGGACCTCGGTTGACTTGTTGACCATAATTTCTTCCCGGCATCGGTTAAAAATAACACTTCCATATCTCGTGCTCGGTTTCCCGGATCTTTGCTTGATTTTTGTCCTTTTCTTCGATATCCGTGCCTGCATATGTAATAACACAAAAACACAATATATTTGGCATTTTGGTCGGGTTTTTGGTCTTTTTGGGTCCGGTTTTGGTCTAGAAATGGTATGTGTTTAAGCACATACCAAAATTCCCCCAGACTAAGATATTGCAATGTCCTCATGCAATGTTATAAGAACACGTTTTTCCTTTTATTCTATTTTTGTATTTTCTTATTATTCATGTGACGGCTTTGTTGACAATCATTATCTTTCGATAACTTTTAGGGTCTTCGAGTAGGAAACACGACTCATAAAGAAGTGACCATACGGATAAAATTCGTCGTCCCTGATTTTTCACGAGTCCCCAAACTAAGCTTAAAAACGAAATCATTGTCATTTATAAGTTAGATTGCCGACACTACTCATAAAAGCTAATTGTGGACTTTCTGTTCCCAAAATCCTATTTTCCTCTATTTATTTTATTTTTGGTGAGAAATGAATTTCTTCAAATTCTCGTTTCGATAATTTTTTAAGCCGATAAAGATACTTAGTTTAGACGCTAAGTAGTTTCCAAACCTTCCCTCGAAAACCGTTGCATACAAAAATAAGGTCCACATCAAGGTCTCTGATTTAACACGATTTTGAGGATATCCCTTTTATTTGCGACCGAAACAACTCATCTACGAGTCCAGAGATGGAAGCCTTTATTAGGATACCTCGGAGTCGAAATTTGGCATTTTTAACATTATTAAGCACATATTATTATGTCCTTGACCCTTTATAACAATCACAACATCGGCTGCGAACCGGCAAGATGTGATAGTCTATTATGACCTTGGAATTTTTCCTCTGCCTTTATTAGAAGTCTACAAAATCGGCTGCGAACCGGCAAGATGCAAAAAACTTTTTATGGCTTTGGATTATTATTATTATTCATTATTCATTATATATTTTGCCAAATCCCGAGTCCTACGGCTTTTATAACAATCCCAACATCGGTTGCGAGCCGGCAAGATGGAATAGTCTATTACACTGTAACACTGGCAGTACCTTGATGTGTACCCAACTTTCATAAGCAATAATTCTCTAAGGAAGAAATAAAAACTAATTATCGCCAAAACCAAAATAGCTTTAATTATTCCTAGATTTCTATTATTGGGCGAAACAAGCTGATGGGAACAAAAAGCCACAAATAACTTCGATGAGCTCTAAAGAGATCCAACTACTCCACGTTTAGCAATCTAACTTATAAACAACTCTATCATTTCTCGTTCTTCGCAAATTTAAAATCTTAAATAATAAGATCCGCGAATGCTTAGCCTTATAATCAAGCCATGCATATATAAAGTCAAATACGGGAACTTGCAAACTCTTAAAAAGAATTCGCGTTTTATAGCTCCTTGTGTAAAAGACTAGCACGAGCTTATGGATTATAAATGGTTAAGGAGACAAGCTAGGGCTCAACACGCCCGGTCAAGTCAGAATTTTATTCCTACTCTCTCCAGCGGAAAGTCAACAAAAATGTCAAAATTTATTATATTTTTGCAAAAATTTTTAAATTTTTCTCATTTTTTGGATTTTTTTAAATTTTGGAGGAAAAACGGGGTTGCATGAGAAAACGGCAAAATTTGCAAGGCAAAAATCAAATCGCAAGATTACCCCCCCCCCCAGACTAAAACGAGACATTGTCCTCAATGTCTTTAAAGGTACGGGTTCTCCGACATAAATCTAAGGCCATTTATTAATTATGCCAAAAGATAGATGCAAAACGATAAGATTTAGGATATCGGATGAGCAACGAATGATGAAACTCGAGTAGCGTGAAGGAAACTACGAGCACGAGATTCTTCATCATCGGGCATTCCTGGACACATCACAGAAAACACGAAACACAAGATACGGAAGAGGGGATCCCTCCTCATGTTTTATTAGAAATAAGATAAGAGGATAGATGGATAAGCATGGGGTGCCTCCCACGAAGTGCTTGTTTTTGGTAACCGAGTCACATGAGCTTGACTCGACCCCGAATTTATTTGTCCTTGGGGGAGCAAGTGGAAGAGATAATCTCAATCGGACTTTCGTTCAAGATGTTTTGATAAACATTGAAGCACACGAAAGTTCCATTCCGATTGAGATACCCACGGTATTTTTAGAGAGAATAACCATAAATGGTGATACCGGGGTCAAAGATTTTGTCCTCACTCCCGAAGGAGTAACGGAGAAGAGAAGAAACATCATAAGTGATGTAGGGAAAGAAGGTCATGATTACAATCATGATGAAGTCGTCATCTTCAAAAAGATATTTGTCGATGAAGGTCGTTTTTTTAAGAAATGAGTCGGGAGGGAGGGTCGGGATTAAATCATCAAATAGCGAATTCTCATGATTGAGAATGCCTTCCCCCAGACTAGTGTCATCCTCAAGATCAAAGTAGAAATGATCGTATTCCGGAGGAGACATAGAGTGAGAGAGTTCATCGGAGAACTCCTCATGAAGAGAATCAATCATATGATGATTTGTGAGCTCAAGTTCCGTCACAGACTCATCACTTTCCTCCATCTGACTATCAAAGATTAGATTATCCGAAATCAAAGTAAACCCCGATTCGAATTCAAACAGAGGGTTGGTGATAGTTGTTTTGAAAGTTTCGGGAACAAGGTCATCAAATTTCTTTGGAAGATTGATTTCAACTTCCTTCGGAGGGAGAGAAAGAGATGGCTCTTGGTCTAATAATTTTTCAAAAAGAATATCTCCCTCCGGATTAAGACAACAATCATCAATTTCCGGTGAAATTGGAGATTTATCAAAACACACCTCGACCTCTTCCCTAGAGATAACATTTTCTTTCATCGTAGGAGAAAGATGGGAAGAGTCGGAATTAAGAATCTCGATGTGATAGACTTGTTCTGGAGGTGGGACAAGAGGTGTGCTCTTAGAGCTAGCAATTTCCACCGCTTCCGTTGTAGTCTCCGTTTCGTCTTCATCATCGTCGTCAAGAATACTCTTAGAATTTGCAGCACAACACTCAAACCATTTGCTCGATCCAGGATTGATTTTCATAGCCTTGAGCTCAGCACGTTTTTCTGCATGCTCTTGACCGTGAATCTGGAAAGGTTGGGATCAACTCTTTTAGGAGCAATTACGGGATCGGATTTTTGATCAACCGTAGCGACATTGCATTTGTCGGTTTGAGGTTGCGAGTTCGGATTAATATTGAATGTAACTTTTTCCTTATCGACCCGCAAAGTAATTTCTTCACCATAAACATCGATCAAAGCACGCCCGGTCCTCAAGAATGATCTTCCTAGAATGAGAGGAACCCGGGGGTCGGCGTCAAAATCAACTACCACAAAGTCTGCAGGAAAATGGAACTGCCCCACCTTTACAAAGACATCCTCGGCTACACCTTTAGGAAGGGTGATGGACCGATCCGCAAGCTCGAGAGTCATGCAAGTGGGGGTGAGATCGGGTAGAGACAATTTCTTCCAGATGGATAACGGCATTAGGTTGATACTCGCACCAAGATCGGCCAAGGCGTGACATTCAACCTTTCCCGGAAATTCACATGGTATGAGAAATTTTCCGGGATCTCCAAGCTTTTCTGGAAGCTTTTTGAGAATTGCCGCGGAGCAGTTTTCGTTCACTGGAGTTTTTGTCATTTCAAATAATTTTTCTTTATTGCTCAACAAACTTTTGAGTGTGGAAGTGAATTTAGGCATCAAGAGTAAAGCATCCGCGAAGCTTATATCAAAATGTAATTCTTGGAATATTTGAAAGAATTTTTCCATTTGACTCGAAGCTTTGTCACGGAGCTTTTGATCACTCAATCTCGAAGGATACGGAAGATTGGTCTTAACGGGAGCTTCTTTAGGAGCTTTTTCTTTTGGTTCAACATTTTTCGGTTCAGATGGCTGGATGACCGGAGGTTGGACGTCTTTGGTTCCTCCGTTGTTAGTAGGAGGTTCCATATCCTTGGTCGCCTCGGTCTCACGGACGACTACCTTGGGAGGTAGAGAAGAAGGGGTAGCCGGAGCCGTGGGTCCATCATATGAAACACCGCTCCTAGTGGTGATCGCCTTAGCATCGCCCCTCGGGTTGGCGATCGTGTTGCTTGGAAGAGTAGTTGTACCCGAACCCGAGGGTCGATCATTTAAACGTTTGTTCAATTCGGTTATCTGATTAATCATCATTCTATTCATTTCCTCTTGTTTCTTTTGTTGATGTTGACTTTGAAGAATGAATTGTTTTAATAACTCATCCGAGGGCGATGGGTTTGGCACAAATCCTTGATTTTGATTATTTGGAAGATTTGGCCCTCGGTTGTTTTGAACAAAACCTTGATTGTTGTTTTGAAAATTTCCCTGATTAAAATTTCCTTGATTCGGGGCTTGGTTATAATTCCCTTGGTTTTGATAAACTTGATTGCCCCGATTTTGATTTTGATTATTTTGAATATTACGGTTTTGCACTTGCTGATTTTGATTTGGTGGGAAACCGGGTGGTCCGAGGAAATTGTTAGAACGGTAGCTGAGGAGATTACGGTCTCCTTGAGGTTGGTAACCGTTACCACCTTGATTGAAATTTCCAGAAGCAGCATACACATTCTCTTGAGTGTAGCCACCGGAGGCTGGGCACTCGAAATATTGGTGAGGACCACCACAAGTCTCACAACTATGGTTAACAACATTCACTTGATTGTTGTTGTTTTGAGTTGAAATCTGATTTTGATGAATTCTCAAGATAGCCGTAGACAAATCATTCATTTGTTTAGAAAGAGCGGCTATCTCGGAAGTAGAAGAATCAGTGCTAGATCTTGTTGACTCATTCCTCTCGGCAGAGGAATCCCAGAAATTATGGTGGGTGGTCATATTTTCAATGAGATCATAGCACTCTTCGGGTCGACGCTTCATAAACGTACCACCGGCAGCAGCATTAATCGTATCACGGTGTCGTAATGTCAAACCGTTATAGAAGGTATCTATAATAGTGACCAATAACATATTGTGGTTCGGACACCGATCAATCGATAACTTGTAGCGTTCCCATGCCTCAAACAATGATTCATCGGGAAGCTGACGGAAATTGCTAATCTCGTTCCTTAATTTCGTCACCATCGACGGTGGGAAATATTTTGCCAAGAATTTCGTAACCATTTCATCGAAACTACGAATGGAGTTCTTGGGAAGACGATCAAACCAAGCGGTGGCATGATGCGTCAATGAATAAGGAAAGAGATATAGACGGAGGGCGTCATCGGAGACCCCATTTTGTTTCATACTTTGGGTGACGGTTATGAATTTGTCAAGATGCTTGTTCGCATCATCACCCGGCAAGCCATGGAATTGGCACGAGTTTTGGACTTGTTGAATCATGTGGTGCTTAAGTCCAAAATCGGCGGCTTGAATATTGACGGGGGCAATCGGGCCACCACGTCCGTGCATTGTGGGTTGGCACAACTCCTCCATCGTTCGGAGATCGGGAGCTGGCATGTGATTATCACCACCCACCGGCGGGTGTTGATTGTTTTGGTCGTCGGCCATTTCTTCAACGGTTGAGAAATGAACACGGTGATTGTGACGAATAATCCTCTCGGGATTTGATAGTGGTGAAAGAAGAGGGTGAGAAGTAGAAGATCGGGTGTGCATACACCAAAAAGAAAACAAAAATGAAAATAAAAAATCTTTTTGTATTTTTGGTTGGGAATTATTTTTGGCTTTTTTAATATATTGAAAACAAAGACTTTTTTTCTTTTTGTAACGTTAGTTAACCGTAACCGTTTTCTTTAAAACTACGCGCAGCGTGGCGGGAAGGCAAAGGTAGCTCCGAAGATGCTTAAAAACCCGCCTTCTTCAGCTCGACAATTTAATGTCAAGCTTCCTTAAACCCCGTAATTAGGTTGTAGTAATAAAGTAATCCGATAACGATCAATTTCACGATTTGTTTTGTTGTAATTTGGAATGGTTTACAACCGCCCTCCTTCAACGGAAGACCGAGGATTTATTATTAATGGTGAAAACACTTTAGGAAAAGTGTTTTTTAATTATTATATTTTTTGTATTTTTATTTTTCAAAAACAAATAACTTCCGAGGAAGGGTCTTCAAAACACGATTCTTATGGCGAAACTCCAACTCTTTTCAAGCCTTCCCCGGCAGCGGCGCCATTTTTTGATTCGTAATTTTATAGTATATTTTTTTTCCAAGGGTAAAACTCAACGTATGCGTTTTCCCCGGGTCGTTTCCCAACGAAGGTCGAATATCGAGTTGTCGTTAACGTGTCGAATACGTGTGGTGAATGTGTGTGAAAAAGAGTGATTGATTCGTGATTTTATACTACGAACAATTAAATATGAAATAAAAACAACTAATTAAGCTAATTAAACAATTAAACTAAGCATGTAAATCTAAAAGCGAAAATTTGAATTTAAAAACGTTACGCGACGAATT
The DNA here is from genome assembly GCA_021014915.2 of Artemisia tridentata subsp. tridentata. Taxonomy (NCBI): domain Eukaryota; kingdom Viridiplantae; phylum Streptophyta; class Magnoliopsida; order Asterales; family Asteraceae; genus Artemisia; species Artemisia tridentata. The sequence continues at coordinate 164,540,337 of CP139504.1, read as the reverse complement.
ATAAAACGTAAATAAAAATGATTTTGTGAAATTTAAAACCTAAAAATATAAAAATAATTTTCCTATATTAAATTGGATAAAAGAAAATTTTTGGAAAAAGAAAAATATTTTTTTGACTTTTTAAGAATTTTAAAAAAAAACTATTTAAAACTAATTAGGTGATTTAACTAAAATGCAAAAAAAATAAATAATAAATAAAAAAAAAAAAAAAAAAAAAAAAAAAAAAAAACTAATGGACTGAAAATGTAGTTTAGAAAAATTAACCTATAAAAGAAATGTAAGAAAATTAAAATTTTATAAAAGCTAGGGACTAAAGTGCAAAAACTGAAACTTAATTAAACTAAATAAAAGACAAGGACTAAATTTGCCACAAATCAAACTGATTAATACGAATTGAACTAAACTACAAGGACCAAAAATGACAAAGACAGATAGTTGTTTTATTTTCTAAATAAACAGACAGTCCTAACCAGCAGTTTTCATGAGCTTATAAAAAGCTCAAAACTTAACCAATTTTAAAAATGAAAACTGTTTTGGAAAGCTTATCAAGCAAAGATTATTAAAATCTCAAAAGCCCTATGCCATGATATCAATTGCTAGGCCAATTTGAACCATGAACAGATTACCAAAGAACAACACAGAATCACAGCAGTCAAAACAGATTTTAATGGGTATTTGCAGACAGATTAAAGCTACCTATTAAGCTAAAAATTTGAATCTCAGATATTAAGCTTCAAGCTTGTTGTATCAACTAGCTACAATCCAATTTTCAAGTTCTGAACCTAATCCAATGATCCACAATTTAGGCTAGATCAGCAGTTGAAAACCAGGTCTGCACAAGGTTTGATCTGTGACAGCAGTTGTGTATTGTTGCGCTTAATTCTTTTAATCCTTTATGCAATAAAACCAACTTTTGGAACTTTTCTAAAAACACTGGAATACACCTATCTTAGACAAAAATAAGTGTCCAAAAAGCATCAGCTTATACAAAGCTGATATGACTAGCTCTATTTCTAGAATTGCACCTACAAACAAAATTTTCCACAAACTTACAAATCAACTCAAGTTCTTCTAACCTCAGCTTATCTAGCCTGTAATATGCTTAATAAAAATTCATCAAATGGTCAATGGAACAGTGGCTTAAGCTTTTGACCAAAGACAAGTCCTAAACCAAACACCCTTATTTGGAACTGATTTGAACTACAACCTCTAATCTAACCAAAGATTATGCTTATCCTTTGATTATCTACCTTATAAAACACCTAATAAGCAGCATTAAGATTCTAGATAAGCACTAATTAAGCTGAAAAGTTACTTAACTATTTAAGGCTATTTATGACTTTAAAGTGACAAATTAGCTACTACTTAAACTACTGATCACATAACCTCAGAAATAACATATTAAGCTAATAGAATTCAAAATAAGCACAATTGTAACAGAAATAAGCTATAGAACAATAACTAATGAGAAATGATAGTAAAATGAGCTTACAAGTGAAGCTAATGATGAAATCAGATCTGAACCATTCACAACTAATATACAGGCTATTAAGCCACTAACATAATATCCCCAGCCTCCTTTCTGAATAGCTTAATCCACAGCTTATCCAAAGCTTAATCCCACAGTTGACTTCTGTTGACTTTTGGATTTTTGTGTATCAAAGACAGAGGTGAACTCAAACAAAACTCACAGTAAGCTCTCAAAGCTTATGTGAGCTTATGCAATATAAAATTAGCTTATTGAAGCTAGAATTGTAAATATTTTTGTGTTTTTTCAATATATTTGGAATTTATATATATTATATATATATATATATATTATATATATATATATATATATATATATATATTATATATATATATATATATATATATATATATATATATATATATATATTTTTCAAGAGAGATTTAACAAAAATTTTGGATTAAAACAGATATAAGATTGAAATAAGATTGAAATTAACTAATAACAACTTCAAACTACTAAATTCAGACAAACAAACGAATTAAAATAGAATCAAATTAAAACTAAAATGAAATTTTCATTAATAAAACTTAAAGGATTACAATAGAAATTGAAGGTTTACAAAACATGAAATAAAAATGGTAGAGTAACATTAACTAAAAAATTAACTAACTCTAAACATGAGGGTCGAAGCCCTATTTATAGCCGAAGATAGAACCTTCTGGGATGTCCACGTTGGCAATCCGCGTGAACCTTGAGCCTTCCATCACCCTTGGATCATGCCTTGGCCTCCAATCTTCATTTCCCACCGTTTGATTAAAACTGCTACGTGTCTTGTCCAATCAACAGCTGCCACCTGTCCCATTCGTGTGCTTCTTTGAGCTCTGACTCCTCTGACATGTAATGATTTGACACTAGTACCCTTAATTGGGTAAATTGGTACGGTAAAAGGATTAGGGTTCTTGGTAAATAGTGTTTTTTCTGGGTTAAAGGGGAGAAAGGGGGCGGGTGTGTGAGTGGTTTTTATTTTTTTTTTGTTTTGACCGAAGTTTTTAGTTAATAAGCTTTGACCGGGTGTTTTAGTGGGTCGGGTAGAGGGTTTAAGTGAATGGGCTGGGTTGGTTTAATTGGTGGGCTGGGTTTAGTTAAGTAGGTGGGTTGGGTAAGTGTGGGATTGGGTTAGTTTAATAGGTGGTTCCGGTTTGTGTTTATTTAAGATTTGGTATTTTAAAATCATAAGGACCAAATGTATATATCTTGAAATCTCAGGGACCAATCTTGCCATATTTTCCAAAGTAGATCCAAGGGATGAAATTGATAATCTCTGAAAATATGAGGACCTCGGTTGACTTGTTGACCATAATTTCTTCCCGGCATCGGTTAAAAATAACACTTCCATATCTCGTGCTCGGTTTCCCGGATCTTTGCTTGATTTTTTGTCCTTTTCTTCGATATCCGTGCCTGCATATGTAATAACACAAAAACACAATATATTTGGCATTTTGGTCGGGTTTTTGGTCTTTTTGGGTCCGGTTTTGGTCTAGAAATGGTATGTGTTTAAGCACATACCATTATCCCACCATAGCATAGTATATAAAGCAGAGTAGTGTAAGCAATTAGTAGTTAGTTAGTTTTTAGTTTAATCGCATTTTACTTTTATTAGTTGTAATGTTGTAATTTCTTATTTCCAGTTGTAATCCAAGTTTATTTAAGCTATAAAGATCTTGTTTCAAGTTATCTTGTGTTTGAATTTATTGTTGTTCTAAATTTGTATGTCCCTGTTGAGAATGTAAGATCGAACCTCCATTAAAAAGCTCTCATAAGCTCCAAATAACCTTGAAATAAGCTTACATAAGCTCTACATAGCTTTATGTAAGTTTATTTAGTGTAAGTCAGTTCTAAATTCAAGATTGAAGAAAAGTCAATGAAAGTCAATGGAAGGGTCAAATAAGCTATTCTGGGGTTAAAAGCTATTTTGGAAGGCTTATTGTAGTTTTCTAGCTTGTTTCTGACAAGCTAGATTGGTTCTAGTCCTTGGTTCTTTGTGCCTCAGTCCAAATCAGTTGTAAGCTTTTATGTGATTTTTGCTTAATCTTCTAAGTTACTGTTGTACATCTTATTTGTAGCTTATCTGTGTTATTTCCAGCTTATCAGTAGTTAGTGATCACATTTTATCAATATCATTAGTCTTAAGTAGTTTTTATATCATTTCACTTAAAAAACTTAAAAAAGGCCAAAAATAGAGATAAGTAGTCTAGCTTATTATTCAGCTTATTTGTACTTTAAAAGTTGTTCAAATTAGTTAAAATAAGTCATTAATCAGTAATTAGTTAATATCTTAGCTTGATATATCATTTTTAGTTCAAAAATTCCAAACAGCACCCATAAAGGGGTGTTTGGTTTAGACTGTTTCACAGGCAAAAGTAGTAGTTACTGTAGCTTGACCATAAGCTCAACTTCAATTAGCTTATTCTTGACCTAGTTAAGTAGATTTCATGTCCTGATCAGCCATATAGCTTGATATAGCTATTTTGCACCTTCTGTGTTGATTTTAGGAGTTGAAAAGCTCAAACAAGCCATATTTAGCCACAAGCTTATTTGGCCATTGTTCTTAGCTTCTCTGAGTCAAGTTTAGTCCATTTAGTCAGAAGACCAAAGTTGGTTTGAAGCCTTTTGGCTTGTGCTTGTCTGCACAGATCTGCACAAACAGCAGACTCAATCTTTTTTGTTGCTGATCTTGGATCCAATTGGACCTCAATTGGGTGTTTTGTGATAGGGCTTTTCATGTTTTCATATAGCCAGTAGTATCAAGTAACTTTTTCCCCCATTAGGTTGAATCTCAATAGCTTATTTGGCTGCTTAATTTGCCTTGAAAGTTTGCCTTTTTCTGCATTTTCTGTTTCAACTTTGCAACTGATTAGGTGTCCATTTGCTTAATCTGTGGAATAATCTGTTTGTATTAAGTTGATTTGTGCTTATCTAAGTTGGTTTAACCTGTTCTGAGCATTTGGTGAACTTTTGTGCTTATTTGCTTATTTTTGGGCTTATTGCAAACTGCTTATCTGCCCAAATCTGCTTATTTGGCTTAGTCAACTTTTCATTTTAATTTTCCTAGCTTTTTAATAATATTTTAGATTTATCTGTAAATTTTCATAATTTTCTGAATAGTTTTGATATTTTTAATCTTTTTAATTAGTTTAAAATAGTATTTAAATCATAATAAATAGAAAAATAATCAGAAAAATATAAATCCAATTTTCATAATTTTATTTTGTCATTTTTAATCTAGGAAAAATATAATTTCATTTTTAGTCCTTAAGAAAATCAAAAATAAAAATATAGTGATAGCTTCTATTTAATAGAATTTATCTTTTTAAATTTTAATTAAGTAAATTTCAATTTTATAATTTTCTTAGCTTCTATTTACTTAATAATATTTTTAGAAAAAGTTTTAGATTTTTCTTAGCTCATTTAGTATTTTTTATAATTTAAATTAGTTTAATTAGTAATTAAATAATAAATAATTAGTAATAATTAAATAAAAAGTGTAAAAAAATAGAATTTAAGTTTTAAAATAAGTTTTTAGTAATTTTACATTTTTAGGTTTTAAATTTCATAAATTTTACTTTTTAGTCCCATTTTAGATTTTTCGTTGCGCGTTTGTAAGTTAATTAATTCGCGTTTGACTTTATTGTGCATATCTGTTTTAATTTATTATTTAGAATTGTTAAAAAAGCAAAATCAAAAGCAATCTAAATCATCAATCACTCTAATCCAAAGCTTCCCACAATAGCCCATTCACATCTCGTTGGGACACGACCCGGGTGATCACTTGCCAGGTATCACACACATCACATTCACGTGTTTTGCAAGTTTGACTTTTCCTAAGGTTTGACTTGTCATTTCCCAAAGTATCACGTGTGCACGATACTATATTTATTTATATATACTCACACACGGATCAAATTTTGGCGCCGCTGCCAGGGATTGATGAGTGTCTAAATACTCATCATTTTTGTCTTATCTGAACTGCCAAAACATTAAAAAACACTCAGAAATGCATCAAAATACTGAAAATATCCCAGGGATTGTGTTTTATATGTTTTAAATGCAAAATGTTTAAAAACAGTTGAAAAACGAACAAAGTTTGCAAAATTGGCAGTTTCATTCCCTCAAGTTTCAAAACTTGTCAAAATTAGTCCCTAAGCATTTGTTTTGTCAGAAAAATCACCAAAGGTCCTTTTTAAATCATAAATTATCATATTTAGTCCTTTGGTGAAAAGTTTGAATAAACTACAAGTTTGGTCCCTGCAATTTCAGAATTTGCAAAAATGATCCCTGGGAAATATTATTTTTTTGGAAACATCATATTTGGTCCCTGGATTATTGAAACATGGCAGGATTTACCCTTGGTGTATTTTGGAAGATGTGCAAGTTTGGTCCTCATAATTTCAGGAATTACAAGAAAGGTCCTTGTGATTTAACTTTAACCAACCGGACCCTTAAATACCCAAAATAAATAAACAACCCAACCCATCCCTTATCTAATCCTTGCCCAGCCCAATCATTAACCCAAGCCCAAAACCCAACCCGATCCACCCTTTCTTAGCTAAGCCGGGTCAACCCTTCGGTCAAACAAATCCCTTCCCTCCCACAATTAAATAAAAAAAACTCTCACCTTCCCCCACTCACCTCTGCAAACCCAGACCACCCCCCTCACCTCCAGCTCACCAACCTTGTCCTTGTTATCCAATCACTCCACCAAACTTCAAAATGCATTAAATGCTTCTTCTAGGTTTTCAAGCTATTAGAAAAGTGGTTTATCAATTTTGGCGCCAAAATCTGTTTTAATGGTTGAGATCAAATGGAAGCAATTCAATGGTTGGGATTTGTTCAGAGATGAAGTATTAGGTTATCCCACCATAGCATAGTATATAAAGCAGAGTAGTGTAAGCAATTAGTAGTTAGTTAGTTTTTAGTTTAATCGCATTTTACTTTTATTAGTTGTAATGTTGTAATTTCTTATTTCCAGTTGTAATCCAAGTTTATTTAAGCTATAAAGATCTTGTTTCAAGTTATCTTGTGTTTGAATTTATTGTTGTTCTAAATTTGTATGTCCCTGTTGAGAATGTAAGATCGAACCTCCATTAAAAAGCTCTCATAAGCTCCAAATAACCTTGAAATAAGCTTACATAAGCTCTACATAGCTTTATGTAAGTTTATTTAGTGTAAGTCAGTTCTAAATTCAAGATTGAAGAAAAGTCAATGAAAGTCAATGGAAGGGTCAAATAAGCTATTCTGGGGTTAAAAGCTATTTTGGAAGGCTTATTGTAGTTTTCTAGCTTGTTTCTGACAAGCTAGATTGGTTCTAGTCCTTGGTTCTTTGTGCCTCAGTCCAAATCAGTTGTAAGCTTTTATGTGATTTTTGCTTAATCTTCTAAGTTACTGTTGTACATCTTATTTGTAGCTTATCTGTGTTATTTCCAGCTTATCAGTAGTTAGTGATCACATTTTATCAATATCATTAGTCTTAAGTAGTTTTTATATCATTTCACTTAAAAAAGGCCAAAAATAGAGATAAGTAGTCTAGCTTATTATTCAGCTTATTTGTACTTTAAAAGTTGTTCAAATTAGTTAAAATAAGTCATTAATCAGTAATTAGTTAATATCTTAGCTTGATATATCATTTTTAGTTCAAAAATTCCAAACAGCACCCATAAAGGGGTGTTTGGTTTAGACTGTTTCACAGGCAAAAGTAGTAGTTACTGTAGCTTGACCATAAGCTCAACTTCAATTAGCTTATTCTTGACCTAGTTAAGTAGATTTCATGTCCTGATCAGCCATATAGCTTGATATAGCTATTTTGCACCTTCTGTGTTGATTTTAGGAGTTGAAAAGCTCAAACAAGCCATATTTAGCCACAAGCTTATTTGGCCATTGTTCTTAGCTTCTCTGAGTCAAGTTTAGTCCATTTAGTCAGAAGACCAAAGTTGGTTTAAGCCTTTTGGCTTGTGCTTGTCTGCACAGATCTGCACAAACAGCAGACTCAATCTTTTTTGTTGCTGATCTTGGATCCAATTGGACCTCAATTGGGTGTTTTGTGATAGGGCTTTTCATGTTTTCATATAGCCAGTAGTATCAAGTAACTTTTTCCCCCATTAGGTTGAATCTCAATAGCTTATTTGGCTGCTTAATTTGCCTTGAAAGTTTGCCTTTTTCTGCATTTTCTGTTTCAACTTTGCAACTGATTAGGTGTCCATTTGCTTAATCTGTGGAATAATCTATTTGTATTAAGTTGATTTGTGCTTATCTAAGTTGGTTTAACCTGTTCTGAGCATTTGGTGAACTTTTGTGCTTATTTGCTTATTTTTGGGCTTATTGCAAACTGCTTATCTGCCCAAATCTGCTTATTTGGCTTAGTCAACTTTTCATTTTAATTTTCCTAGCTTTTTAATAATATTTTAGATTTATCTGAAAATTTTCATAATTTTCTGAATAGTTTTAATATTTTTAATCTTTTTTATTAGTTTAAAATAGTAATTAAATCATAATAAATAGAAAAATAATCAAAAAAATATAAATCCAATTTTCATAATTTTATTTTGTCATTTTTAATCTAGGAAAAATATAATTTCATTTTTAGTCCTTAAGAAAATCAAAAATAAAAATAAAGTGATAGCTTCTATTTAATAGAATTTATCTTTTTAAATTTTAATTAAGTAAATTTCAATTTTATAATTTTCTTAGCTTCTATTTACTTAATAATATTTTTAGAAAAAGTTTTAGATTTTTCTTTGCTCATTTAGTATTTTTTATAATTTAAATTAGTTTAATTAGTATTTAAATAATAAATAATTAGTAATAATTAAATAAAAAGTGTAAAAATATAGAATTTAAGTTTTAAAATAAGTTTTTAGTAATTTTACATTTTTAGGTTTTAAATTTCATAAATTTTACTTTTTAGTCCCATTTTAGATTTTTCGTTGCGCGTTTGTAAGTTAATTAATTCGCGTTTGACTTTATTGTGCATATCTGTTTTAATTTATTATTTAGAATTGTTAAAAAAGAAAAATCAAAAGCAATCTAAATCATCAATCACTCTAATCCAAAGCTTCCCACAATAGCCCATTCACATCTCGTTGGGACACGACCCGGGTGATCACTTGCCAGGTATCACACACATCACATTCACGGGTTTTGCAAGTTTGACTTTTCCTAAGGTTTGACTTGTCATTTCCCAAAGTATCACGTGTGCACGATACTATATTTATTTATATATACTCACACACGGATCAAATTTTGGCGCCGCTGCCGGGGATTGATGAGTGTCTAAATACTCATCATTTTTGTCTTATCTGAACTGCCAAAACATTAAAAAACACTCAGAAATGCATCAAAATACTGAAAATATCCCAGGGATTGTGTTTTATATGTTTTAAATGCAAAATGTTTAAAAACAGTTGAAAAACGAACAAAGTTTGCAAAATTGGCAGTTTCATTCCCTCAAGTTTCAAAACTTGTCAAAATTAGTCCCTAAGCATTTGTTTTGTCAGAAAAATCACCAAAGGTCCTTTTTAAATCATAAATTATCATATTTAGTCCTTTGGTGAAAAGTTTGAATAAATTACAAGTTTGGTCCCTGCAATTTCAGAATTTGCAAAAATGATCCCTGGGAAATATTATTTTTTTGGAAACATCATATTTGGTCCCTGGATTATTGAAACATGGCAGGACTTACCCTTGGTGTATTTTGGAAGATGTGAAAGTTTGGTCCTCATAATTTCAGGAATTACAAGAAAGGTCCTTGTGATTTAACTTTAACCAACCGGACCCTTAAATACCCAAAATAAATAAACAACCCAACCCATCCCTTATCTAATCCTTGCCCAGCCCAATCATTAACCCAAGCCCAAAACCCAACCCGATCCACCCTTTCTTAGCTAAGCCGGGTCAACCCTTCGGTCAAACAAATCCCTTCCCTCCCACAATTAAATAAAAAAACTCTCACCTTCTCCCACTCACCTCTGCAAACCCAGACCACCCCCCTCACCTCCAGCTCACCAACCTTGTCCTTGTTATCCAATCACTCCACCAAACTCCAAAATGCATTAAATGCTTCTTCTAGGTTTTCAAGCTATCAGAAAAGTGGTTTATCAATTTTGGCGCCAAAATCTGTTTTAATGGCTGAGATCAAATGGAAGCAATTCAATGGTTGGGATTTGTTCAGAGATGAAGTATTAGGTTATCCCACCATAGCATAGTATATAAAGCAGAGTAGTGTAAGCAATTAGTAGTTAGTTAGTTTTTAGTTTAATCGCATTTTACTTTTATTAGTTGTAATGTTGTAATTTCTTATTTCCAGTTGTAATCCAAGTTTATTTAAGCTATAAAGATCTTGTTTCAAGTTATCTTGTGTTTGAATTTATTGTTGTTCTAAATTTGTATGTCCCTGTTGAGAATGTAAGATCGAACCTCCATTAAAAAGCTCTCATAAGCTCCAAATAACCTTGAAATAAGCTTACATAAGCTCTACATAGCTTTATGTAAGTTTATTTAGTGTAAGTCAGTTCTAAATTCAAGATTGAAGAAAAGTCAATGAAAGTCAATGGAAGGGTCAAATAAGCTATTCTGGGGTTAAAAGCTATTTTGGAAGGCTTATTGTAGTTTTCTAGCTTGTTTCTGACAAGCTAGATTGGTTCTAGTCCTTGGTTCTTTGTGCCTCAGTCCAAATCAGTTGTAAGCTTTTATGTGATTTTTGCTTAATCTTCTAAGTTACTGTTGTACATCTTATTTGTAGCTTATCTGTGTTATTTCCAGCTTATCAGTAGTTAGTGATCACATTTTATCAATATCATTAGTCTTAAGTAGTTTTTATATCATTTCACTTAAAAAACTTAAAAAAGGCCAAAAATAGAGATAAGTAGTCTAGCTTATTATTCAGCTTATTTGTACTTTAAAAGTTGTTCAAATTAGTTAAAATAAGTCATTAATCAGTAATTAGTTAATATCTTAGCTTGATATATCATTTTTAGTTCAAAAATTCCAAACAGCACCCATAAAGGGTGTTTGGTTTAGACTGTTTCACAGGCAAAAGTAGTAGTTACTGTAGCTTGACCATAAGCTCAACTTCAATTAGCTTATTCTTGACCTAGTTAAGTAGATTTCATGTCCTGATCAGCCATATAGCTTGATATAGCTATTTTGCACCTTCTGTGTTGATTTTAGGAGTTGAAAAGCTCAAACAAGCCATATTTAGCCACAAGCTTATTTGGCCATTGTTCTTAGCTTCTCTGAGTCAAGTTTAGTCCATTTAGTTAGAAGACCAAAGTTGGTTTGAAGCCTTTTGGCTTGTGCTTGTCTGCACAGATCTGCACAAACAGCAGACTCAATCTTTTTTGTTGCTGATCTTGGATCCAATTGGACCTCAATTGGGTGTTTTGTGATAGGGCTTTTCATGTTTTCATATAGCCAGTAGTATCAAGTAACCTTTGCCCCCATTAGGTTGAATCTCAATAGCTTATTTGGCTGCTTAATTTGCCTTGAAAGTTTGCCTTTTTCTGCATTTTCTGTTTCAACTTTGCAACTGATTAGGTGTCCATTTGCTTAATCTGTTTAATAATCTGTTTTTATTAAGTTGATTTGTGCTTATCTAAGTTGGTTTAACCTGTTCTGAGCATTTGGTGAACTTTTGTGCTTATTTGCTTATTTTTGGGCTTATTGCAAACTGCTTATCTGCCCAAATCTGCTTATTTGGCTTAGTCAACTTTTCATTTTAATTTTCCTAGCTTTTTAATAATATTTTAGATTTATCTGTAAATTTTCATAATTTTCTGAATAGTTTTAATATTTTTAATCTTTTTTATTAGTTTAAAATAGTAATTAAATCATAATAAATAGAAAAATAATCAGAAAAATATAAATCCAATTTTCATAATTTTCTTTTGTCATTTTTAATCTAGGAAAAATATAATTTCATTTTTAGTCCTTAATAAAATAAAAAATAGAAATAAAGTGATAGCTTCTATTTAATAGAATTTATCTTTTTGAATTTTAATTAAGTAAATTTCAACTTTATAATTTTCTTAGCTTCTATTTACTTAATAATATTTTTAGAAAAAGTTTTAGATTTTTCTTTGCTCATTTAGTATTTTTTATAATTTAAATTAGTTTAATTAGTATTTAAATAATAAATAATTAGTAATAATTAAATAAAAAGTGTAAAAATATAGAATTTAAGTTTTAAAATAAGTTTTTAGTAATTTTACATTTTTAGGTTTTAAATTTCATAAATTTTACTTTTTAGTCCCATTTTAGATTTTTCGTTGCGCGTTTGTAAGTTAATTAATTCGCGTTTGACTTTATTGTGCATATCTGTTTTAATTTATTATTTAGAATTGTTAAAAAAGCAAAATCAAAAGCAATCTAAATCATCAATCACTCTAATCCAAAGCTTCCCACAATAGCCCATTCACATCTCGTTGGGACACGACCCGGGTGATCACTTGCCAGGTATCACACACATCACATTCACGGGTTTTGCAAGTTTGACTTTTCCTAAGGTTTGACTTGTCATTTCCCAAAGTATCACGTGTGCACGATACTATATTTATTTATATATACTCACACACGGATCAAATTTTGGCGCCGCTGCCGGGGATTGATGAGTGTCTAAATACTCATCATTTTTGTCTTATCTGAACTGCCAAAACATTAAAAAACACTCAGAAATGCATCAAAATACTGAAAATATCCCAGGGATTGTGTTTTATATGTTTTAAATGCAAAATGTTTAAAAACAGTTGAAAAAACGAAAAAGTTTGCAAAATTGGCAGTTTCATTCCCTCAAGTTTCAAAACTTGTCAAAATTAGTCCCTAAGCATTTGTTTTGTCAGAAAAATCACCAAAGGTCCTTTTTAAATCATAAATTATCATATTTAGTCCTTTGGTGAAAAGTTTGAATAAACTACAAGTTTGGTCCCTGCAATTTCAGAATTTGCAAAAATGATCCCTGGGAAATATTATTTTTTTGGAAACATCATATTTGGTCCCTGGATTATTGAAACATGGCAGGATTTACCCTTGGTGTATTTTGGAAGATGTGCAAGTTTGGTCCTCATAATTTCAGGAATTACAAGAAAGGTCCTTGTGATTTAACTTTAACCAACCGGACCCTTAAATACCCAAAATAAATAAACAACCCAACCCATCCCTTATCTAATCCTTGCCCAGCCCAATCATTAACCCAAGCCCAAAACCCAACCCGATCCACCCTTTCTTAGCTAAGCCGGGTCAACCCTTCGGTCAAACAAATCCCATCCCTCCCACAATTAAATAAAAAAAACTCTCACCTTCCCCCACTCACCTCTGCAAACCCAGACCACCCCCCTCACCTCCAGCTCACCAACCTTGTCCTTGTTATCCAATCACTCCACCAAACTTCAAAATGCATTAAATGCTTCTTCTAGGTTTTCAAGCTATCAGAAAAGTGGTTTATCAATTTTGGCGCCAAAATCTGTTTTAATGGCTGAGATCAAATGGAAGCAATTCAATGGTTGGGATTTGTTCAGAGATGAAGTATTAGGTTATCCCACCATAGCATAGTATATAAAGCAGAGTAGTGTAAGCAATTAGTAGTTAGTTAGTTTTTAGTTTAATCGCATTTTACTTTTATTAGTTGTAATGTTGTAATTTCTTATTTCCAGTTGTAATCCAAGTTTATTTAAGCTATAAAGATCTTGTTTCAAGTTATCTTGTGTTTGAATTTATTGTTGTTCTAAATTTGTATGTCCCTGTTGAGAATGTAAGATCGAACCTCCATTAAAAAGCTCTCATAAGCTCCAAATAACCTTGAAATAAGCTTACATAAGCTCTACATAGCTTTATGTAAGTTTATTTAGTGTAAGTCAGTTCTAAATTCAAGATTGAAGAAAAGTCAATGAAAGTCAATGGAAGGGTCAAATAAGCTATTCTGGGGTTAAAAGCTATTTTGGAAGGCTTATTGTAGTTTTCTAGCTTGTTTCTGACAAGCTAGATTGGTTCTAGTCCTTGGTTCTTTGTGCCTCAGTCCAAATCAGTTGTAAGCTTTTATGTGATTTTTGCTTAATCTTCTAAGTTACTGTTGTACATCTTATTTGTAGCTTATCTGTGTTATTTCCAGCTTATCAGTAGTTAGTGATCACATTTTATCAATATCATTAGTCTTAAGTAGTTTTTATATCATTTCACTTAAAAAAGGCCAAAAATAGAGATAAGTAGTCTAGCTTATTATTCAGCTTATTTGTACTTTAAAAGTTGTTCAAATTAGTTAAAATAAGTCATTAATCAGTAATTAGTTAATATCTTAGCTTGATATATCATTTTTAGTTCAAAAATTCCAAACAGCACCCATAAAGGGGTGTTTGGTTTAGACTGTTTCACAGGCAAAAGTAGTAGTTACTGTAGCTTGACCATAAGCTCAACTTCAATTAGCTTATTCTTGACCTAGTTAAGTAGATTTCATGTCCTGATCAGCCATATAGCTTGATATAGCTATTTTGCACCTTCTGTGTTGATTTTAGGAGTTGAAAAGCTCAAACAAGCCATATTTAGCCACAAGCTTATTTGGCCATTGTTCTTAGCTTCTCTGAGTCAAGTTTAGTCCATTTAGTCAGAAGACCAAAGTTGGTTTGAAGCCTTTTGGCTTGTGCTTGTCTGCACAGATCTGCACAAACAGCAGACTCAATCTTTTTTGTTGCTGATCTTGGATCCAATTGGACCTCAATTGGGTGTTTTGTGATAGGGATTTTCATGTTTTCATATAGCCAGTAGTATCAAGTAACTTTTTCCCCCATTAGGTTGAATCTCAATAGCTTATTTGGCTGCTTAATTTGCCTTGAAAGTTTGCCTTTTTCTGCATTTTCTGTTTCAACTTTGCAACTGATTAGGTGTCCATTTGCTTAATCTGTGGAATAATCTGTTTGTATTAAGTTGATTTGTGCTTATCTAAGTTGGTTTAACCTGTTCTGAGCATTTGGTGAACTTTTGTGCTTATTTGCTTATTTTTGGGCTTATTGCAAACTGCTTATCTGCCCAAATCTGCTTATTTGGCTTAGTCAACTTTTCATTTTAATTTTCCTAGCTTTTTAATAATATTTTAGATTTATCTGTAAATTTTCATAATTTTCTGAATAGTTTTAATATTTTTAATCTTTTTTATTAGTTTAAAATAGTAATTAAATCATAATAAATAGAAAAATAATCAAAAAAATATAAATCCAATTTTCATAATTTTATTTTGTCATTTTTAATCTAGGAAAAATATAATTTCATTTTTAGTCCTTAAGAAAATCAAAAATAAAAATAAAGTGATAGCTTCTATTTAATAGAATTTATCTTTTTAAATTTTAATTAAGTAAATTTCAATTTTATAATTTTCTTAGCTTCTATTTACTTAATAATATTTTTAGAAAAAGTTTTAGATTTTTCTTTGCTCATTTAGTATTTTTTATAATTTAAATTAGTTTAATTAGTATTTAAATAATAAATAATTAGTAATAATTAAATAAAAAGTGTAAAAATATAGAATTTAAGTTTTAAAATAAGTTTTTAGTAATTTTACATTTTTAGGTTTTAAATTTCATAAATTTTACTTTTTAGTCCCATTTTAGATTTTTCGTTGCGCGTTTGTAAGTTAATTAATTCGCGTTTGACTTTATTGTGCATATCTGTTTTAATTTATTATTTAGAATTGTTAAAAAAGCAAAATCAAAAGCAATCTAAATCATCAATCACTCTAATCCAAAGCTTCCCACAATAGCCCATTCACATCTCGTTGGGACACGACCCGGGTGATCCCTTGCCAGGTATCACACACATCACATTCACGGGTTTTGCAAGTTTGACTTTTCCTAAGGTTTGACTTGTCATTTCCCAAAGTATCACGTGTGCACGATACTATATTTATTTATATATACTCACACACGGATCAGAGATTCTCAGAATACCCGAAAAGACATCAAAATGATTAACAAAAGAATCAGAGGTCGGAGTCGGAATCTTAGGTGGTGCAAAGTGTGAGCTTTAAATCTCCAAAAGTGCTCTCAACAAGTGGGGCACGAATCAGAGTGATGCGAAAGCAATGATAATTAAACAAAAAGCCTTATAGTCTACCCATTCCTCACTGGTCTAAACTTAAGTTCCTATAGGGAAATCCTAAAGCAAATCTTAAAAGTTATCTTATGAGCGCCTACAGTGGAAACTTAGTGGTCCAAACTTCACAGGTCAAGGGTAATGTATTACGAGTCGCAACCTGTCTCTGATACCATAAATTGTAACACCCCAACCCGACAAGGGTAAAGATATCACAATAATGGTTTCATATCAGATCAAAACAAAGCATACATCTATAGTAATACAAGAATTCTCAAAGGTTACAAATGAAATACAGATACTACAGGTTTACAAATGAACTTCCAATAAATACTAATTCCAAAATAATAATAACTTCTATACATTTCTAAATCCAGAACAGCTATCAAGTCTTCTAAGTCCAAAGGTACTCTCCACCCATTCTCAGCTTCCTACTAAAACCTGCCGCAGGAAAAGAAATGCTGCTGAGCTACGAGAGCTCAGTGAACAGATATAACGATAACAAACAGTGATAGAGAATAGTACAGAATAACAGAAACAAAGGTCATACAGATGTAATATGGTTCAAGGGGTAAGTCAAAGAATAAGTATAAAGGAAAGAGAAAAGGGATAGTAATCCACCACGAGCCCAGAAACAGATCATATCATATAGTAACCATAAATCTTCAAATCATATAGAGGGGAGACCTCTCAGATAATCAGATAATATGAGGGGTGTCCTCATTCTTCAAATGGAGTAGCTAGCTCCCAGATATATGTGAAAGGCGTGTATTGCACACAAGCACCAGTCACCAGACAAATCATATCAAATCATGTTAAATCCACTAAACAGATCAGATCTAGGATGCATCCATACGCCCCCGCAGATAAATAGTGGCCAAAATAATATAATGCGCATATCAGATAACAGATAAGGGGACGTAGCGGAACATCACTCTACCGCCCTAGAGTCATGCCATTGGTGCATCAATGACACGGCCATGTTACCTTCATGGCTAGGAAACAGATTTTGGCTCGGGTATCAAACTAAGAGTCAGATATCATATCAAATCAGAATGTCATAACAGATGGCTCATAACAGATAGTTCATAACAGATGGTTTATATCAAATATCATCAGAAGTAGTACCAAAAGTCCAAATCAGAGTTTATCAGATAAAGGTTCATATTAAATAATCAAGTCAAGGTTCAGATCAAAAGTTCATTTCAAAAGTTTCCATCAAAAGTCCATTTTAAACAATCATTTATTCATGATTTTCATAAAACGATCCTTTAGAGTGGTTTTCATAAAAATAATCTTTCAAAACGGTTTTTATAAAGATAGTCTTCAAAATATAGTTTTCATAAAAGTTAGTAACATTTTATAAAAGTAGTTTCGCATCATTTATAAACATCTTTTTAAAATAGTTTTTTTCTTAAAACATTTCCATGGTATAATTCAAAAGGTTTCCATAACATAGGTTCATAACAAAGGTCATATCAAATGGAATCAATAGAGGAGGTTCAAGCAGAGGGAATCATAGCAATGGCATCAGATCAGAAACTAACGGATCAGAATATGAAAGAGATCATGAGAAACCTTATAAGAAAGGTCAGAATATCTGTACCTTATCGCGAATGCAAAACAAATACAAGAACAGAAAGCACAGAAACGGATCAGGACCTCTCCTTCTTCACACCTAAAGGAGTAGAAGAGAATTACAAAGGGGTTCAAGTTCAAATTACCATTTTTAGTTATCTTTCCATTTTAAGTAACTTTCCAGATTTAGCAGGTTTCCAAATTTAGTAAGTTTCCATTTTTAGAAAGTTTCCTTATTTGGCAAGTTTCCATAATTAGAAAGATTAAGTATCATAACTTAAGTTAATTCATTCTTTAGTCATATTATGAACATAGATTAGATCTTAACAAGTTTGATAGTTTAAGGTTAAGAGTGACAAGTTTCCTTATATTAGGGTTTAAAATGTAAATATTCCAAAGTTAAGGGTTTTAAGTGAAAATATTGCAAGTTACTAATTTACAACCCATATTTTATTCAGAAACACACTTTAGTCCTTTAAGTTTCATAATTTACACTTTTAACCCCTCCATTTAAATTAATTCAATTCGAAACCCTAAATTGCATTTTAAATCCATATCTTGAAAATTTAACATATAAGACCCTCATGTTATAATTTTTACACTTTGGTACTGATCTAATTACATTATAAAAATAACCCTTAAATTTCAGAATTGACAAAACAACCCCCTTTACTTTTAAAAAAAACAAATCGTTAAACCCTAAATCGACTTAAACATTAACCCTAGCTTCTTCAATCATTTACCACTCATTACCACTTTATTAGTTCATCATTTATTAACATAAATCCAGATTCAAAACCCTATAAAAAGATCAAAACCCTAGGGTTTTATTTCTTTTCCTTCGAAAATCAAAATCCGATTATGAATAAAATTAACCCACAACATATTTGGACCTCTATAATTCAAACCATCATTTTTCCCAGATCATATGAATTATATAGAGCTTAGATAAAATACTTCTCATGCCCAGAAAATTCGATTAGCATATATTAGAAATTACACATGTTTTAACACTTTAAATTCACAACGATCAATACAAGCTTCAACAATTCGAAAAACTATTTTTCCAGACCTATATAATGATCAAGGAACCCATAAAAATTAATAACATAGCCCAGAAACTTCGTATGGTATATTTTAGATATTATGCCCATCTTAAACGTTTATAATTCATACGACCCATTTTAGCTTGCATGATTCGAATTAGGCATTTTATATGAGTCATATGTAATGTAAGGAGTATAGGAAAAATACCAAATGTAGATTTGAACGTGTAGATGAGTCAAGGGAATTTTGTTCCTCTCGGATGCAATATCGACCAAATAAAATTCCTAGCGACCAAATGAACGACTCCACAAGCCCAACCTTATTTTTCCTAGCCTCCTTGGATGAAGATCAACACGAAAAAAATACTAGATAACCTCCAAAAAATCGGATTGAAGAGGTATGAATTTTAGTGTGTGATTTGGGTGGTTCGGTTAGGGTTTTAAAATAGAAAAAGGTAAGTTAGCTAAATAAGGGAGTGATGGCCGGATTTGGGGGGGGGGGATGGGCTGTATACTCGGTCCAAGGATGAGCCCAAATCAAAAGGTATCCATTTTGAATTAGTTTCTTAATTTATTTATAGGTTATTTGATTTTAAATTAATAATAATTATAACATAACTAATTTAATTGAAATATCCGGCCCACATAAATATTTTGTGTGATTTTAAATTTTTTTATACTTTCAAAATATTAAAATGTAATTACCAAAATTATTTGGCTTCATATCTTGATCATTCCCGAAGGTTTGGATTCATTTTGGCACTTTATAAGCTTTTAAATCAATTTTTAAAAATTGCAAGGGCATTTTGGTCATTTTGCATGTTTCAGATTTTAGGGTTTTACACTTTTGATTTTCTTTAAAACTTAATGATAACATCAAATAGTCCTAATATTTTAGTGTCAATTTTCCCCTAATATACTCATCATTTGTATTGTTTTACTTGGATATATGCTCTTATTTCTTAATATTTCATTTTCAGAGCATAAATGAGCATAGGAACAAAGAGACACGGATTTGGAAGAATATTAAAGAAGATATACTAGAGTATGCTGACCAGATGGAAGTTACAGCATAGATCCACTCTCTACTTACACCGTAACTATGATTTACACATGAAGACCAAATTCAACGCAACTCAAGGTTACGGCGTAACTTCACAACCTAGTTACGCCGTAGAAATTCAAAGACTTAAAAGATTTTTATGGTCAAGAAGGTTACGCCGTAACCCATTTGCACAGCGTAAAAGTGATGAATTTCACTATGAGAGTTTTACGGTCGTAACCTATTCTCAAGGTTACGCCATAAATATTTTACTATGGATAAGATCGTCTGAGATACGATGGTTACGGCGTAACCAATTCTTAGGGTTACGCCGTAACTTTGATGACGCTATAAATACAAGCCTTGATTATGCATTTTGATCACAACTTCCCAACACACAATACCAAGGGACGTAAAGGGCTTCCAAAGAGACAATTTTCAGCAGCATATGGAGAATCTTCCAAGGGAGAATTCACGCCATTACTACATAAATTTTAGTTATTTAATATCAAACATTGTATTTAATTCAATGTCTTTCATTATGATTAACAACATTGAATGTGCTGCATTGTTTAGTATGATTGGCTAAATACCTTTGGTGTTAGCCTAGGTATGAAATTTTTATTGCCATGATTTGAGTTTTCTTGCTTTCTTTATCGCTTTTAGTGCATACTTTCTTTGCCTATTCGTGGACACCCTTGTTTTGGTAGTATTGAAGTGTGGTAGTATCTAGGAAGCTAGGAGAATTGACCATAGGACCCTAGCCGAATAGGTTGCGATGATTGGTAAGAATTGACCATAGGACTACCATCCCGTTGTGCGTAAATTGACCATAGGATCACCTACCAAATGGAGATACTTAAGAAGTTAGGGAAAACCTAAGTTCATAGATGCTAGGTTTCGTAAGAATAGGTCTAGATTGTAGCTGGTGCTTAATGACTTAGCATAGGTTACCCACGAACTCTGTCCATCAAAAGTTAGAATAGGAATCTATGTGACATAGGCTAGACAAATTGACTAAAGGAGTTTAGTGATATTTACCCCACTTAAAGCGATAGAAGGCATTAATAAGAAGACTTAATTATGGCATAATAAGATGAGTAAATTGCAGAAATGGTCCCTATGGTTTGCCCAAATTGCAGATTTCGTCCCTGAGTTTTCGAAAGTGCAGGCGACCTCCCTGTGGGGAAAATTTGGTTCCGTTTTGGTCCCTTGTTACTAACGACGTTAGTCTATGTTGGTTAGGTTTGTAGTCCTTTGTTACACACGAGAGCATTATTGTCTTTTCATGTTTTGGCCAAATTATTAAATACACTTAACCTATCAAAACACAATAGTTTTGTTTTCCCCAAATTAAAACACACACAAATCCACCACTGCCACAAACCCTAATTTATTTTCCCCTAAAACACACACATTACCACACATAAGAATGAATTGTTTTTGTGGTAACCAAACAATTGTTAGAACTTCATGGACTAACTTAAACCCTGGTCGTCGTTTTCATTGTTGCTCCCAAGTCCCAAGTTGTGGCTTTTTTTATGGCTGGATCCACCAATGTGTGCTCGTGCAATTGCAATAATCCCTGGTTTGCTAAGGTCAAGAAATCGACTACAAGAGGCTTTGAATGGAATGGCTGTTGAAAATCGAAGGTTGAAGATTTTCCTAATTTGCAGTTGGATCTTTTTTATTTTGTTCATGTTGAAGTAATGGTAGGTAGGTTGGTTAGTGAAAAATGAACTTAAAATTGACCATCACAATGCCTAACATGTCTAACATGTTTATTTTGTTCATGTTGATGTAATGGTAGGTAGGTTGGTTGTTTTCAACCTCATCATCCTCATTCCCATCACAATGCCTAACATGATCATCTACATCAAGTACATCCACATTTGGATCTAAATCCTTGAGTTCAGCTGCATTCTTCAAACTTTCATTACTAAAAGTTTCTACTGTGGTATGGTCATGTTCAACATAAACATACATAGTCTTATGCTTATGCACATACTTTAACATGTTGCACGTATCATTATCACTACTTAAAGGCTTCAGTGCATAATCTAAACCTTTCAATGGTATCTTGTAGTGAAAATATGTTATTGCATTAGCATCATAACCTGTGCAGTTCAATACTGAATATATCACATCAATCTTAAATTGATCAATGTCTAACATGTCCACAAAGGTTACCTCACCATCAATATACTTCCTATTTGGGCACTCTGTGAACCGTCCACCATGATGCAACCTCATTGTAAACAAGTTGGGATATTGAGCAGTATCACAATCAATATAACAGTACTTTAGTGAAAATGACACAATATTTCAGTAAGAAAGGAAAAAAACGCAAATAACACTTTACCATAACCTGATTCATCAAACTTTTCTCCATCTGGTCTAATATACCAATGTTGGATTGGTGTGGTCATTTTTATATGTGGCCAATTTTTAAGGATTGTGATAAAAATGACAGAGGGTTAGGGTTTATTTTAGAGAAGTGGAATTTTTGGTTTTTAGGAATTGGGATCGGTTAAGTGTATTTAATAATTTGGCTAAAACATGAAAAGACAATAATGCCCTCATTTATAACAAAGGACCACAAACCTAACCAACACAGACTAATGTCGTTAGTAACAAGGTGTGGAAACCGTAGAGGGGGGGGGTGAATACGTTTCCATTTAAAAACTTAAAACTTTTTGTATCAAACACCCGATCAAATGTGACGTAATATGAAAAGTGTCAACAATGATCATATAACATCTAGGGATGAATAAATTAAACTACAACACTAGCGCAATCAAACCATGACACATACATAATCAACATAACATAAGCAACTAGCCACACAAGCATAAACGCAATGCAAATATAACTATAAAGCGATAAAGAATAAAATGAATGTAAAGAGATAAGTAAGAAGGTGCAAACCGGACACGGTGATTTAGAGTGGTTCGGTCACGAAGCTCCTCTTTGCCCTACTCCACTCCCCGAGTACCCAACTCGAGAGTTACTTCACTAATCAACAAACTCCCTTCAGGCGGAGAAAACCGTACACGTCGCTTATCCTATTTCCGACACTAAGCTAGATGTCGAGTGTTAATCTTAGCTAGCACTAATCTACCACGATCTACCTGATCTACACCGTACACGTTGCTTATCTTATTTCCGACACTAAGCTAGATGTCGAGTGCTAATCTTAGCTAGCACCTATCTACCACGATCTACCCGATCTACACCGTACACGTCGCTTATCCTATTTCCGACACTAAGCTAGATGTCGAGTGCTAATCTTAGCTAGCACCAATCTTCCACGATCTACCCTTGATCCACTTGATCAATACACACAAGCCCAATGGCTTCAAGAGATCTCCAAGATCTCGACAAGATCACAATGATCTGCTCCCACTTGACTCGATCTACCCTATCTATCCTTGATCTTCTTGATCAATCACACAAGCCCAATGGCTTCAAGAGATAATCAATATCTCTATAAGATCACAATGATCTTCACTCACTCTCTCACAAAAGAAAAAATGATCTTGATGTATACTAGGATACAACAAGTGTGTAACAAATGTTACAACTTCCCTAACTACAACTACAACTCTTGTATCTTCTTGGATACCTTGAGTTCTTCTCTTGCTATTGAAGAGGAATGACAACACTTTGTATCTACTTGGATACTTTGTGTTCTTCTCTTGCTATTGAAGAGGAATGAAGAGGATCTCTTGGTGGGATGAAAGGATCACTCTTAAACAAACTAAGACTCTAAATGATCAAAGAAAGTGTTCTAAGTGAGGAGGGATTAGACCAGAGAAAACTGACTGGAAAAATCAAGTTCGAAGTGTAAAATGGTCCACTATTTATAGGCAAGGGGAGAACCACTAGTACAAAAATGGGATTTAGTCACACATGTGGCTTTTCGAACAGCCACACATTAACTTATTTGTGTGACTAAATGTACCAGGATAAAACAAACAACCACACTTGATCCGACTTGTGTGACCATTTCAGAATTACATCTGAGGCTACAGCCACACATTTGAATATTTTCGTGACTATACGTATATGGTAAAAAAAATTGATTTTTTAGTCAATTATAATTTGGGACATGTGACGGATACAACAACAACAACAACAACAACAAACCCAATCCCGCCAAGGCAGGGTATGGGGGAGGTAGAATGTAGACAGACCCTACCCCTACCCCAAGGAAAACCCCGGGTATAGAGAGGCTGCTTCCAAAGAGACCTCCGGCAAGTGCATGTGTGGCGTGAGACAGCAAAGGCAGAGCCGCAAACGAGAGAAGCAAGCAGTCAACAAGCAAGCAAGAGAGCAGGCAAAAAAAAAAAAAAAAAAAAAAAAAAAAAAAAAAACACGAAAGCTCTAAAACAAAACGCAAACCAAAACAGAAAGCACAAAAAGAAAAAGACCAGGAAACAAGAAAAGCAGGCCAACCTAAAGAGGCAAGACAAAATACAAAAAGCAAAAAACAAAGAACACAGAACAAGATAAAGCAAAGCAGTGCAACGCACGGGGCCTAAAGCTACGGCCAAGCAACCAAACAAAGCAAAGCAGCGCAACGCACGGGGCCTAAAGCTACGGCCAAGCAACCAAACAAAGCAAAGCAGCGCAACGCACGGGGCCTAAAGCTAAGGCAAAGCAACCCAACACACCTAGTCTAAGCTACCCACAGATCCTAATTCTATCCCTCCACGCCTTCCTATCTGAGGTCATGTCCTCGGACAAGAGCAGCTCCTTCATGTCGAGCTTAAGTCTATCCTCCCATCTGAGTTTGGGTCTACCCCTCCTTCTCACCCCGTTCACCACTAGGGCTTCGACTCTTCTCACGGGAGCTGATTGCGGCCTCCTCTTCACATGCCCGAACCACCTGAGCCTTCCTTCTCTCATTTTAGAAATAATAGACTCAACCTCAAGCTTAGCTCTGAAAACTCCGTTCGGGATCATGTCCATCAAGGTCTTACCGCAAGTCCACCTTAGCATCCTCAGCTCCGCCACCTCAACCCTGTTTGCTTGGGCTTTGGAGATAGGCCAACACTCAGCCCCGTACAGCATAGCCGGTCTAATCGCCACCCTATAAAATTTGCCCTTAAGCTTTAAAGGGACGCTTCTGTCACATAAGACTCCCGATGCCGCCCTCCATCTCGCCCACCCAGCTCTAATCCGGTGAGTGACGTCCTCATCAATCCTCCCTGATTTGTGGATCATCGATCCCAAATATCTAAAGGACTCCTTGGGTGGAAGGATCCGGTCACCGATACGAATATCCATATCTTCGTGGTGTCCTGATTCGATCCTCCCAAACTCACATCTCATGTATTCAGTCTTGTCTCTGCTCACTCGAAGACCATTGTCCTCTAGGACCCCCCTCCAGAGCTCAAGGTTATTGTCTAATCGCCACCCTATAAAATTTGGGACGTGTGACGGATACAAATAAGTTTGAAACATTAGTCACACTATATATATACATATGTGACAAATATATGTCACGCAATTGAAAAGTGTGACCAAAATCCATATATGGTCACACGAAGTAATTGTGTATGTGGCTAAATCATATACTCAAGTTTGTCACACATTATTTAAACGTGACTGCTAGTTTTTGTTGAAAATTTAGCCACACACTTGAATAGTGTAACCAAATGTCATATATGGTCACACTAAACCATATGCATACATGATTAAGTGTGACCAAATTGGATACAAATGGTCACGTAAGTTAATATGTGTGTCTAAAGTTAAGTGTGTGTTTGCCTGCCAATTCCTAATGTGTATGGTCACATTTAATTGTAGCACAATCATGTGACTATAGGCTATACAATAGTCACACCATACCACAAATGTGTATCTAAATTATGTTTATGGCCACATTATAAGGGTATTATATGTGACCAATACATTCAAAATAGTCACACTGTGAAATATTCATGTGACTATAGTCAAAGTTTTCAAAATCTCAATGTTTTGGCTCTATTGTAAGCATTTATGGTGTATTAATGCATCTACAAGAGTTGGTGCTCACTTGGGCAGTGGTGATGAAGAAAGTAAACCAACTGCAACTCAAACAGCAAGTGGAGTATGCCCAAGTCAAGCACCAAGTGAGGAACCTGCTACTCAAAAACCAAGTGAAGAATCTGCAAGTCAAACACCTAATGAAGAACCTCCAATTCATAAACCAAGTGATTCACCTGCTAGTCAATTAACCAAGTGAATCACCTGCAAGAAATGCTATGTTGTCTTTCAGTGTAAATGTAATTTAACTGATATGTTGTATAATTAATATGTTATTTCATAAGCAGTAATAACTATACATTCTAGCATTATTAACTCTAAATCTAGCAGTCTTAATTCTATTTCTTGTCCTTGGGTCCTAGATACGTTCCCATCTTCCTGAGCAGTTCTCTTTTCTACTCTTTCTGCTTCTTGAATCCCTCAGATTCCAATGGTTCTGCAGTTCTCTTTTCTGCTCTTATATCAAATGTACCACCTTTCAGATCCTTGGAAAGTCTGGCATGTGTCTTAATGTAGATTTCTTGAATTTGTTCATAAGTCCTATACTTGAAGTATTTCTCTTTCCAACCATCCTGACCTTTCAAATAAGCTTTCATGTACTTCAGTCTCTCACTTCTTGAAGGAGGTTTATTGACATAAGATTTCTTCTTACTCATTTTCTTTCTAATGTCATCCAATAAGTCATGAATTGCTTACTCCTTGTCTGAAAGAATCTGAGCAGCTTCTTGAGCATCAAGATTAGCTTGCACTTGTCTTGCCAATTCTTCATCTGTAATCATTTGTTGTTCTTTTTGACTGGGTGACAGAAACTTAAATTTCTCCTTAGGTTCATCACTCAACAAACCTTTGCCTTTTTCTGATGGTGAAATAGTTGTTGATGGTGTTTTTGGTACTGATACTGGCTCTTTAATGACAACTCCTTTTGCCTTAGGTTTTGTACTCCTCATCTTTGTTAATACTTGAGCTATAGTAATATCATCATCACCTTGAGTAGCAGCAATACTAACTTCAGTCTCAGTAGCACTAACCTTATCAATAGCCACATTAACTTCAACACAAGCAATATTAACTTCTTCATTGGCAGTCTTTAGTGTAGCAGCATCCATAACAGCTTCATTACCCTGTTGATCACTAGCAGGAATAACTGGACCACTAGCAGGAATAACTGGCTCAATAGCAGGAATAACTGGCTCACTATCAACAGTTGTAACCTTTCCCAAACACCTATCCATCACCACTTCATTCCCTTGCTTATCAGCAACTACAAATTCCATTGGATCACTCTCTACACCAATACTTTCACCCTTTTTAGCCTCCCTTGAAACTTTGCCTTCATTCCCCCCCTGTTTGGGAGCATCCTTAGAAGCTTCAGAATATTTAACCTTGTGTTTGGGAATTCTTGATCCTTTGACTCCTTCTAAATACCTAACCCTTCTCTTCAAAGCCTTTATCTCCCCACCTTGAGCTTTGATGACTCCATCTTGGGAAGCAGCTTTTGTTTGCAGATCAACAATTTCTGCAGACTGCTTGGAACAGGTATCCTTCAATTCATTCAAAAGTTGCATACTATCCTCACCACTTCGGCTTGTGTTACCTAGCCCGAGAGGTGGATCACCGGAAAAGTTAAGTTCAGTCTCACCCCTAGGATGAACATCCGAACCCCCCATTGTTTCCATGTGACTGGGACCTTCACCTGAATCAGTTCCAGAGGAACTTTCTTCATTAGAAGTTGTCTTGGTTCGGGTCTTAATGATGTTACCACTGTCCTATGCTGCTGCTAAGCTAGACACAGTAGTGGCAGCCCTTGCCAACATGTCACTCTCCCCCCCAGTGACATCCTCATCGGCAACAGTTGGTATAGAACCACTAGCCTGAGGTAGCTCAGTGTTCTTGGTGTTAGTCCTACGTTTATAGGTCTGTTGTTGTTGTTCTGTGGGTGTGTGATGGGTACCAGCTGGGTTTGCTGAACCTTCACCCATTTGGGTTTGGGCTAGTGCCACCATTGTTGGAAACAAAGGTGTCACTGTCCCTGAAAAAACTTTTCCAACCCTCCTCATATTATCAAAAACCTTTTTGGTAAGGCAGGGAGTGGGATAAACATTTTTGTGACTTTTTTTTTTTTTTTTTTTTAAATTGGTTGTCCAAAAAGAGTTGCAAAAACCTTGGATATAGAAAATATTTAGCCGAAGAACGATCCAAGTTCTTAACCATACTATCAAAAATTAATTTTGAGAAATTAAATCTTTGAGTATTTTCAGCCAAACTAATTATAGCAGAAGCTAAATTGCTGCTAAATTCATTCCACGCAGTGGTCTTTGGACTTAGACACACTAAGACAGTATGAATTAAGAATTTCCACTGAGGAGAAAAATTACCTTTTTGAAACTTTAAAGCATCTGTATGTCTCTCATAGCCCATTAGTGAAAGTTTTTCAAAGATTGTAGTATTTGGAAAATTCTCAACTCCGTTAGCATCATCTAGGAGAAGATCTCTTCGAATAGACGCCTCTGTAATGATAATCCTCTGCCCATATACAAGGGCATGGATTTGTGCTTCCCCATTAATAGTTTTGACCTTAGCAGACGACCAAAACTAGAAAATGTTGGAAGTATAAGTAGTAGGTTTTACTGTTAATGCAAACTTAATATAGCTTGCATTAAGGAAATCAATGATCTCAGTAAAATCTACAGACTCATTGGATTTTTCTAAAAAGGCAACATTATTATGAGGTTCGGTAAAAGTTAGGTTCGAAATTATGATTTGATTTGGGGGTTTTGCAATATGACGATTAAAATTCGATTAGGGAGTGGAAGAGAGAGAGTAATGTGTGCGTGAATGTGCTTGTGTACCGCAATTGGGGATTTATACCCTTTAAGTAAAAAGTGATACAAACTACCCTGCACTCCCAACCACTGCTAAAAGGATACCCAGCAGTACAACGTTTCGCTAGCAGTACAACTGTTTGCCTAGCAGTACAATAATAATAACTGCATTCAAATATCATAAACTTGTAATAATGACTGCATTCATATATTAAACAAAGTCAAAATAAGTTTACATTTACATAGGCAAAATATATAAACAAAAGATACATTAAGACATATATATACTAGCTTGAATACTTTTGTAAACTTCAACTATTTGCTCTCTTGCTTCTTCTATTTTTTTGTTCCTCTCATCAATTTTCTTCTGATGCTCCTCAATGGCCTCTAAATCTTTCTTGTTCCTTTCTTCAAACATCTTTATACGCTTGTTGTAAATTTCTATCAATGCGTTTACAGCACCATACTCGCCTTCACTACAGTTCTCCCAAATATGTTGGGATATGCCTAATTTTTTATAGTTTTCAGGCATTGGAGGAGGAGAATCATCCCTTGGGCGTTTATTTTTGTTTAAAGAAGGAGTTGAAGAGGATTCAGCCATTGAAATTTGAAATTTATTTTCTAATGAAAATATCAAAGGAGTTGATTATGAACGGTTTTCCATGTCCATAGGTATAAATAGGCTGCAGACGGTATACGAACGGTTCCCAATACTTTAGGCGGGAAGAGGGACCATCGAAATGTGCCAAAAGTAAACAGATGGATAATAGGATTTGGTTTGTGTTTGGTTTGGATTGACTAGTTTATTAGATTTGGAAGTGTGTTTGGTGTTGGATTGGCTAATTGACTTTTTGATTAGGGTAATTGATATTTTATATATAAATGATATTTTCTATATTAATGATATTAAATAAGTTTATAGTGTTTGAAAATAGTTGAGTTAAAGGTGAGTTAAGGGTGAGTTATGATTGCGGGTAATTTTTTTGAGTTAAAGGTGAAAAGGTTAAAGCTGACGTGGCAGTGTGTTAAACTTTTTTTTTTTTTTTTTTCAAATACCCAAATAAACTAAATTAATTTCATTCAAAAAAAATACATTACAACAAATCATACAACACTGTTAATTAACCATTTCTTTGTCTTTGCATTGTTCAAACACAAGGGCGGGATATTTTTATATCCGTTTCAAATTTCAAATTCAAAGTTAAAATATTAAAAACGTGTGCATTTGTACCCTATAAATACCCATGCTTCTGAAGCACATATCACACACAAACACATTCCAAACTTCTCAAATACTCAAGATCCAAACTTCTCAAATTCAAAATGTCTTTTAGAAAAGATTTCGGGCAACAATTTCCAAGTCCACCTCGCCAAAAGGATTTTGGGCAACAATTTCCAAGTCCACCTCGCCAAAATGAAGAATTCCATACTCCACCTGAACATATCTTTTCGGTTTTCCAACAGGAAAATCTTCCGATGAACAATCCACCGGAAAATGTACCGGTGCACAATCCACTGGTTACCAACCAAGAACCAAATCCGTTTGGTTTAACTGAGGAACAACTTAGGAAAATGGACCAAGATATGCAAGTCTTCCTGGAAATGGAACATCTTGAAAGAGAAGAGGAAGCTGCTCGTTTGGAGCGGCAAGCCAGAGAGGATGAAGAACGTAGGAAGAACTGGGAAAGTGGTTGGTTCCCACCTGATTCCGAATCCTCTGAAGATGGTTACCCAAACTCAGATGATACCTTCCATTAAGTTGTAGTTTCATTTTCATTCATGATTAGTTTACGTTTTTTAAATTCAGTATTGTAATGTTTTTAATTCAGTGTTGTAATGTTTTTATTATTAATGAATTTTAAGTTTATTTTAAATGTTTGATTAAAAAAAAAGTCGATCACCGAGTGTGGCAGTTCGGTCGCTTCTGGTCGCCGGAGAGAGAAAGCTGACGTGGCAGTCGGTGACCCAGGTCGCTTTTGTTCAAGAGTGTGTTCAGCCTAACACTGAGTGACCATTGGTAATGCTCTTAAATTTGGTTAACTACGAAGTAAGGAAATCAGAAGTGTACGTGAGACCATGGTTGTCAGGATCCCGATCATAATCTTAGGATCTTACGATTTTACGATACTGCAAAGCAAAAACAATCCGGATCTTTACAAAGGATCTTTGAGAGCTTAAGATCTTATAGGATCCCGATCTTTACCATAGGATCTTAAGAACTAATACGATACGATCTTACTTTTCTCGAACCGCAAACTAAAAAAGTATGGAATGTATTTTGTAGAATTAAAAAAAAAAAAAAAAAAAAAAAAAAAAAAAAAAAAAAACAACAACAACAACATGTTAATACTCTTTAAATGACATTATAGTAGGATCTTAAGATCCCAATCTGATCTTAATTACAAGCTCGATCTTGTAAAGACGAAATCGATCCAAAGTATTTGGATTTATTGGACTATTCGAGACATGCTACCCGTAGACTATTCGAGACATGCTACCCGTAAACTAACATATTTGGATTTATTGGACTATTCGTTTGGTTATTGTTTGAGTTACGGATTGGTTTAGCTTTAAGGGTTTAGGGTTTTTAGGGTTTGTAAAAAATTGTAATGTTTTATTTGCCTCTTTGATATGGTATGTAATGTTTTATAAAAAATTGTAACATTTTCTAAAGTATCAAATAGAAATACATTAAACATCAAATAGAAATAATACATTAAACGTCAAATAGAAATTACATTAAACTACGATACGGAAATTTAAACCAAACTACAAACGAAAATACGATAAGGAAATTAAAAAGAAACTACGAATGAAACTACGATACAAATTAATTGAAGGTATCATATGAGTCTGGGTAACCATCTTCAGTCGACGAGGAATCAGGTGAGAACCAACCCATTTCCCTGTTCTTCATACGTTCTTCATCCTCCCTGGCTTGCCGCTCTAAACGAGCAGCTTCCTCTTCTCTTTCAAGTTGTTCCATTTCCAGGAAGACTTGCATATCTTGGTCCATTTGTCAGAGTTGTTCCTTTGTCAAACCAAACGGATTTGGGTCTTGGCCGACAACCGGTGGATTGTACACCGGTTCATTTTTCGGTGGATTGTTAAAATAGGCTCCAACGGCTAACGAATTAACCAGCAGAGGTGAAAAAGGCTATCCTCACCCGATTACGCAATGAACAAGAAAAAGAACTCGAATTGATTAACAATTTCCTAGGTGAGATAACTCGTATTATGCTACAGATGCATAATTGTGCTCCAGATGTCGAAAGGTTGCGTGAGTTGCCTCAAGACCATCCAGCTATCAGGGTCGGTCTAGAAACTCTATTAAGAAATGATGAAACAGGGTCGAAAGGTTGCGTGAGTTGCCGAAAGGTTGCGTGAGTTATTGTAAGGTGTGTTAAAGCTGAGTTAAGGGTGAGTGTGTTAAAGCAGACATGGCAGTGGTTAAAGTTTAAAGCTGAGTTATTGTTGGGAGTGGTTAGAGTATTTTCTTTTGTTTTGTCGGTGGATTTTAGCGTGACTTAATCTTAATACCGCCAATTTTGTCCATATAATATTCAACTACGGATAACTGATACCCGCGGGGAAACCCGAAAAAACCGATGGATAATATTAATCGGGTATCCGGTGGGATATGGGGCGGGTACGGGTATATTATAAACGGGTTCGGTTACGGGTACACTAAAACCCGCCCCGAACCCGAACCGTTGCCATCCCTATTTACCGGCTATAGCCGGATTTCACCGCCACGTCATCACCATTAGCCTTTTTTTTACAAATCTTGCCACGTCAGCTATAGTTAAACCAAACCACAAATTCAATATTCAACCGGCAATTAATCCCTTTACCCTATCATTTGTAAACACACACAATAATCAATAAACCCTAATCAACACACACATTCTTCTGGCAAACACAAGCACGCAAACAATGAATCCAAATAACAACAAAGGTATGTTTTTAAATGTTTTCACATATCAGTTGATGATTGATTGTACAATAATTAATATCAGGCTTTTGATCTATAAATGGTGATGTTAGTGGTTGTTACCGATCGATTCTATTGTAAAATGGGGTTGTTTTGTATTTTATAATGGTTGTTATGCTATGTCTAATGTATGCTCTATTTTTTTTTTGTTTTCCATACTCTGATTTTTGTATACATAATGGTTGTTATGCTATGTCTAATTAAGTGTTTTGTGTCTGAGTATTTTTTGTTGCCTGTTTGTGAGTACACTGAGAGGTCTAAATCAATGAGAGCATTGGAATGTGCCTAGTTTGTGATTGGCCAGTAATGAGAGTACCTAGCAGACTTGTTTGTACTTGGCCACCAATGAGAGGTCCAAATGCAGCCTATTAGAGTACACTGACATGTCCATTGAGACTACAAATACAGTATTTTGAACTGTTTGTGAGTACCCTGAGAGGTCCAATTGAGACTTCAATTGAAGCCTAGTTGGCCACCAATGATACTTGAAATGCAGCCTAGTTTGTGCAACATTGCTTCATTGTTTGGGATACCACAAAAGAGGACCAAAATTTTAGAACACAGTACAATGGATTCTTCTGCAATGGTAAACCATCAAAAGGTTTTTCTTTGATTGTGATATAGTTTAACATTTGAATCAATAAAACTGATCTAACAGTTGTTATTTGTAAATGTCATGTAACACCCCGACCCGACAAGGCCAAGATATCACATTATGGTGTCATACAAAGCATACATTAGGCAAGCGGAAGTCTTTTATGTAAATAACCAAGTCTCGAACATCAAGACTGGTATCAAAAGATAATCCCAAATGCATAGTGGGTTAACCAAACAAAACCAAGTAAAGAGATAATATTCAAAGTACTGAAAGAAATGAAAGTCCGAAACAATGGACAACGAAATGATAAATAAATAGGTCTCTAGGTCCTACACTCTCTCATTCCCAAGCCCGTCGCCCCGCTTATTGCCTGCCGCATAAGAAAAGAAAATATGCGGCTGAGCTTAAAAAGCCCAGTGAACAGATATATATATATATATATAACATAACATAACGGTAAATAAGCATAAGCAACGAAGGAATAAGAATACAAAACGAAAAGTATAATCATGAAAGTCATACGAATTTTAAAGAGAACTAAGAATCAAGAATGCATGAGAACTGAATAAGAAATGAATCCAAAGAATAATTAAATAATGGAAAAGTTCATATAAGGATGTGCCATAAGAACTACATACATAATCCGTCAAATCATACTAAAGCAATACAAGTATACGAAGAGGGGAGACCTCTAAGTAATAAAAGTGTGAGAAGGAGTGTAAGGCACATACCACCTGGTCACCATAATCATATAAACATAAAACCTAGGATGCATCCATACGCTCCCTAACATAAGTATGTATGTCAGTACTAGACTGGTCACACATATAAAGTTGGCCAATAATGTACACAAAATCATAACATAAGGGGGAACGACGTAGATCTATCACACCTCTACGGGAGTGTCATGCCTAGGGTGCCATCCAAGACATGGTCATGGTACCTCCACAACTAGGTTAGCTCAGGCACAGATCTGTCATAGCATACAACAAATATAATCTAACATGGCAAGAGAAACAAGATAGTAACTCAATAAGCATGGCAAAGCATAAGTATAACATAGCAGAGACATTTAAATAAATGTCATAATGAATCAATAAGAATGACAATCATACAATGAAAGTCATGAGTCAAATAAGGGAATCATATCAGGCATAGGATCGATAGAAATATCCCTACTGAAAAGAGAAAGAATATCTGTACATTATCAAAGCACACAAATCAAAGCAATAGAAATGAATGGAAGCAGGGGATCACTCCTTCTTCACCTAATCTACAATAATCATAATTTTACTTATAAGTTTTCATAGTTTCATAATCATAAAGGTTTCATTTTAGTTTTCTTTTCATTTTAGGTAACTTTCCATAATTAGCAGGTTTCCATATTTAGTAACTTTCCAAAAATAGTAAGTTTAGCCATTTTAGGTTTAAAAGCAATTTAGGGTTTCTAAAAATGGTAAATAGTATTTAAAAAGGTTTAAATAGTTATTAATGTCGAAATTGAGTTTCATATATTAATATAATTATAAAATGATGTCATTTCACAATTTAGAGTTTTACAAGTCAAAATAGGGTTTCCAAATTAAGTAAATGTGAGATTAGGGTTTCTAATTACACAAGTCATTTTAATTGATCATTTAAAGTGATTAAACTCCAATTAGGGTTTCATACATTCAATTAGGTCATAAGTAAGTTATATTTCCCGAATTAGCAGTTTTAGGGTTTAATTCATATAATTTGGGTTTCATATTATCATTATTCAAAGATTAGGGTTACTATTGCAATTATACCAAAGTTAAAGGTTAATATGATAATTAATCAAAGCATAAGTTAAATACTTTTAAGATGACAAATAGCTTATTTAGGTTCTAAAGGTGAAGCAATTATGCTTATAAGTGTTTTAAATAAGTAACTACTTAAATTCAGAATTAACATTAAAACAGGTCCACCTTTAGCTATTTTTAACACACCTTAAACGAGCTTATAAAATTCTATACTTTTACTCAGATATACCTATATGTCTTAAGTATTTTACATAATTTTTCCAGATTTTATTAAGTAGTACAAGTACCAATTAAAAATTGACAAACACAACACTTTCCCGAATTCGACCTGCTGGAACACCCCGAAAGTATGTAATTATTCACCCCAGTTAAACATCTCAAAAAAATCCACAAAAATTACAAAACTTAAATCATATACCAAATATCATTCTGCCAAAAATTCAGGTCTTAATTCGTTATATATATTAAATTAAAAATCATAGAACACGCTTGAATTTTCATACCCCAAAATGCAGTTTTGACACATGAATTTCTAAAAATCAAACGGTTGCCTTCTAGACCTCTAAAAATCACCAAACCAATTTTATTTGATCACTATTTCATTGAATTCAGATTTAGACCAAAGAACCACTAAAATTCATGCTTGTATCATCAGTCTAAAATTCGTTTAGGTAGCACAAAATTTCTGACAGATTAGTTTGTTCATGCATAGGTCCGATTTCAATAACATAAATAATTATATTGACACATATTGATCCGAATATGTTGTTAGAGATTGAAGTTTACATGTTACCTCTTGTGTGGATCGAATAGGATAAGAACACAAGGATTTCCAAGATGATCAAATCACCAACACTTCTCTTCTCCTTTTGATCAGGACCGAATGAAAGGAAAAAAAAAAGAACATGGATCGATTTAGGTTTTATTCAACAATTTTAGATGGATTAACAAGATGTATATTCAATTACCTTTGTTGTACGAATTGAGCAATGATCAAGATCAAATTATTGTTGCTTCTCTTCTCCTTCTTGATGCTGAATAGAATAGATTGTTTAGGGTTTTTGTTTGATTTTCTTTGTGCCGACAAAATGGAAGAAAGAAAAAAAAAGTTTAGGGTTTCTTGGTGTTATGGAATACACGGTTTTAGGAGTAAAATGGGGAGGGATAGGCCGAGATTTGGGAGGTGTTTAAGGGTGATTAGTACTTTCCATAATTGCCAAAATATTTCATACTTATCTTTTAATATGTTGTGTACAAGTTTTTAAATAAATTTGGCCTATATGTGACATATTAAACGTGCCATATTTTGTTTATAGAGTTCTTGTATCATTTCAGATTTTACTTTAGGTTATATGTTCATATCGTATGGTTTCGAGTCATAACATGTTATATAACTCAAGTTTTAATTTATAGCGTATTTTATAAGTCGTATTTAATTTCGGGTGGTATATATCATACAAATTTCTTCTCATTAAGGCAGTTCATAATCAAATGACGGTGCTCTCAACATCCTTCCTGGCCTCTTTGCTTGGTATTATCCAGAGCAACATTCTGATGCAAGTACTGATACTTGGGAAGTGGAACCTATCCAAACCATTGAACCTCCAGAGGAACTCCCATCTCAAGCTCCTATCCTGGCTCTCCATGTGCAAGTTCAAATACCAGTTGAAAAGGAACATAAAAAGAAATTTACTCAGGATATTGTCTTAGGAATGCCGTGTAAGAAGAATCCTATAGGTTTTGGGTCACCTTCTAGCAGCCATGGGAAAGGCAAAACTAAGATGGTTTAGGGGTGTAGGATATACATTAACAGCTTTTGTGATTTGTAAATGGTATTTGGTTTAATTCAGACATTTAATTTGGATACTGATTTTCCCTTATGTATGTACTGTATTATGTTTTAAATATATTCTCCTTTCTGTATTCCCCAGCAACTTGCTGGTTTTTGTTTTCAATAGAGTATTACTTGCTTAATAAAAAGTCTTCAATGTTCAAAAAAAAATGTAGCAATTTGTGTTTTGTAAATGTAATTAGTAAGGGTACAATAACTGGTAATTATGTAAGTATTTTGGTTTGTTAAATGGGCAGTAGTTTGTACTGTTAATGTGATGGTTGCACAGTATGGTACATTTGCGATTATTAAGATAATGATATATAACATTTGGAGCCAAAATTTTGATTTATTCAAGGTTATGCTTTAATTAACAGGTTCAAAGGCAAAATTTTCAAATAATTCAAATGTTAATTTCAAATTACAACTTGGAGGCAAATTTTCGGATCGAAATTTTTTGAATCACAACGATTCATATTCTTGGTGTATAGCCTCTTTTCTCTCCTTAAAAAAAAGACTGCATAGAAAAAACAAAAATCAAATCTTCTATCACCATTAATCTCCAAGCTAAGCCATAATCATTTTCTTTTACCCTTTGTCGCTCAAGAGTCATGGATATTGAACCCATTGCTGATAATCAAAGTTTGCTTCCTCCTGATCATGATGTTTTAGTTGATGATAACGTCTTACAATATGAATCCGATCACTATTCTGTTGATGAAGATATAGATGCGACTGGAACCAACCAAGCAGAGATACTAGCTAAGAGGGGCTCAACCAGGCTAGTAAAGTTTCGCGCAAAGCATGACAAACCTGGTGCAATAAAGCTCAAGGTAACCTTCGATGCATTCGGTAGGATATCAGGGGCAAACAGAGCAGTGTTTGTGAGTTTTTTAGGAGATGTGGCTCGTGAGCAGATAGGTGTGAAGATTCTACGCTGGAAGAAGGCGAATAAAAAATCAAGAGATAAACAATGGGATGAAATCACGGTACATATATACTATTTTGTAACCCAGTACTACATAAGTTTATGTATGCAGTTACATTATGTGCAACTAATTAACAACATTGTGTTAATCTTTGGAGAAATTTTTTGATGTTGACGTGAAATACAGAAAATTGATAATGATTCGTCTTGGTAAAATGCTAAGGAATTACAGAAGGAAGCTCAAATTCAACTACATTTTGTCCAACCAAAATACACCTTCCAAAATGACTGAAGTCCCGGACTTGTATAGTACAATAATGAAATCAGAAGACTGGGTCGAGTATGTTAAATACACGACCACCGAAGCATACAAGGTTTTAATTAGTCATCTTTATTTAAGTGTATATGTCATTTCATAATTTTCAGTTTGCAGCATTACCGCATCTAAACGCCTTATGATTTTTTGTTTTTAGGAGAAATCTGAGAAAGCTAAAATGGCGTTTTCCCAAAATATTTATCAGCATAAAATGGGACGAGGTGGATATGTTTATGTCAAAGAGAAAATGGTAAGATTACATAATGTTTGTTTTACAAATTGCCCATGAGAAATGAATCTGTTTACATTGCCCAATTTGTATATTTGCATTAATACCCTCATATTTTCGTTTATCTTGGTTTAACTTTACATGTGTATGCATTTGATGTTTATTAGATCCAAAATAAAGAGATTGAAGCGGATGAAGAACCCCCGCGTGATGTAATGTGGGTTAAAGGAAAGGTAAACAAAGACGGCGAATACCCAAATGATGATATTAAATCAAAGGGAGATCAACTTGTAAGTTTGACTGCTAATTCTATTATTATGCTTATATAGCAGCAGCATTAACTGTGTACTAGCAGTAGTAGCTTATATACCAGCAGTAACTGTGTACTAGCAGTAGTATATTTTTCATTGAAGTTCATGAGCAAAACTAACTCCATCTGAGCAGCATTGACACAAATATGAGCAGCATTTACTCTAACAGCATCAAGAAGACTTTTAATCCCAACATTTTCTATATTTTTGTGTGCAGAAAGAAGCTGATGACAAGATCAAGGAAGGAACCTCGAGTGTTGATGATGGCACTGATGCCATGACAGTTGTATTTGGTAAGGAAAAGGGCGGTTATGCCAGAGGAGTGGGAAGTGGAGTAATATACAAAGAGTATTTTGGCCTTCCTCGAAGAAAACAAGAAGCCGATGAAAAAATTATGTTACTTCAAACTCAACTGGATAATGAGAGACACGAGCGTAAAGAAAAAGATAAATTGGTCAAGAAATTGTCCGCCGAGATGACCGAAAAAGATGTGCAGGTCAAGAAATTATCCGGTGAGGTGGAACACACAAATAAAGTGCTTGCTCAAATTATGAAACAGTTGAATGATCAAGGGATGAATATAACTTTGCCATCTGAACCATCGCCAATAGCCTCAGTTGTAAGCCATTTTTTATGTTGTTAACAATTTCATTTTCTAATGCTAACACCACTGATGCTAATGATACCAGGCATTGAACATAAACTGATGAGTGACTGTATTTCTTAATTTATATTGCAGGTGACGCCAATGGCCATTGACAATATAGAGAGCAGCGCTAATGAGGTGGACGACACTCAGACAAGTGATGTTGTAAGTGCTAAAGATGCGGGAATTGAGGAGAAGTCCAATGGCCTTGAAACTTCTAAAAAGGTAACGGAAACAATGGTAATTAAGTATAGTAATAAAACATCCCCCTTTGATTTTTGAATTTTACATACATGATCAACTAATGTACCGTGTTTTATATATACGTATAGTAACCTGCTAAAACTGTCAGGCCTAAGCATAACCTTAAGTCACGACGAAACGGGTCTCCAGATTCCCAATCGCTACAAAATGTGTCGTCTCTAACACAACCACTGCCAGCAGTATGTATTTCAACATGTTTCTTGTTACTCTTTTGTTTAAATAATGTAACGTGTTTTATATATACATATAAGAACTTGCTAAAACTGTCGGACCCAATACAAAGCAAAAGAAGTGAAAAAATAGGTCTCCGGATTCCCAATCGCAACAAGATGTGTCTCCAACACAAGCACTGCCAACAGTATGTATTTCAACATGTTTCTTGTTATTCTTTTGTTTAAATAATTTCAGATATATACATGCAAAAATTCTTTTTTTGTAGACACTTAAGTGCAAACTGTGGATTATAAAGCAAACAAATATTGTTTCTTTGGGTACCGTATACCAGTCTCTTGGAAAGCAATTGCTGCATAACCGACTACTCCTAAGTGATTGCTACAAAGTGTCAATTGATGAATCGTTAGTTGATGCAGCATGAATACCGGACGTAGCACATAATGGGTTAAAAATAGTTAAGAAAGTCGAAGGTAGTTTCGTTGCATGGCCAAAGGATCAATTTATTTTTGAAGAGGAGGTACATACATGTGTTTTTACAACCTACATATATATAATTATTCATATGTAATTCAATGTTTGATAGAAGCGTCTTTTGTTTACTACAGGTTACACCAACAAACCATGTGACTAAATGTGTACCACCGGCACCATTGAAGAAACAATATATATCTACTAACGACTTAAGGCAAACTGCTAATAAGGCGGTGAAGGTTCAAAAGTCTTTAGACTATTGAGAATTTGATTAATTAAGTACGACATTACAATTGTATATTCTGTCCAGTTATATACATTCGAGTTTAATTCAATTTGAAATTTCTTGTGGTTTTTAATATTGTTTTATATATAATATATATATACTCGTTCCAGCAGCACTAGCATAGTACTAGCAGTAGTAACTCTGCTTCAGCAGGACTACCTTAGTACTAGCAGTAGCAACTCTGCTCCAACAGTATAGTAACCCTGTGACTAAAAGATGCAGTCACATAATATGGTCACGCTTATCAACATTATTGGTCACTCTTTGTTTAATTCGATGTGTGACTAAATAGTACCAAAGGCCACACAAACTAAAAATTCATGTGACCATTGGATGAACAATAGTCATGCAAAATACACATTTCTTCACTTTAAACAGCATATGGTCACACTTATTAACACCTTTGGCCACTTTATGCTTAATTGTATGTGACTAAATACCCAGAACAAACATGCTTTGTGTGACTAAATATTACAAAAGGCCACACAAACATAAAATTCAAGTGGCCATTGGATGATCAATAGTCAAACAAAATACAAATTTCTTCACTTTAAACAGCATATGGTCACACTTATCAACACTTTTGGCCACTTTATGCTTAATTGTATGTGACTAAATAACCAAAACAAACATGCTTTGTGTGACTAAATATTACAAAAGGCCACACAAACATAAAATTCAAGTGGCCATTGGATGATCAATAGTCACACAAAATACAAATTTCTTCAGTTTAAACAGCATATGGTCACACTTATTAACACTTTTGGCCACTTTATGCTTAATTGTATGTGACTAAATACCCAAAAAAAATATGTTTTGTGTGACTAAATATTATAAAAGGCCACACAAACTAAAAATTTATGTGACCATTGGATGATCAATAGTCACACAAAATACACATTTCTTCACTTAAAACAGCATATGGTCACACTTATTAACACTTTTGGCCACTTTATGCTTAATTGTATGTGACTAAATACCCAAAACAAATATGCTTTGTGTGACTAAACATTACAAAAAGCGACACAAACTAAAAATTCATGTGACCATTGGATGATCAATAGTCACACAAAATACACATTTCTTCACTTTAAACAGCATATGGTCACACTTATTAATACTTTTGGCCACTGTTTTTTAAATTGTATGTGACTAACTCGAAAAAAACAACACACGTTGTGTGACCAAATCATCACAAACGTCACATTTATTATATTTTCATATGGCCATAGGATGGGAAATAGTCACACATACTGATGAATCCAACAAAACTTGTGCCTAATTAGTCACACATATTCGGGTTTTGGTCACTCTTTTTTAATGAAAACGGCCACAAAGTAAACAATATGACCATATGATACCTACGGTGGCGCGACTTTTTGTCACACACACCCAAAAAAATGTGTGTGACTATATGCATATAGTCACGCATTTTTGGTGTGACGAAAGGTGAAATCTGTACCAGTGAACTAACCGTTACAGAGGCACGGCTCCACTAACTGTCACACGGCTCCACTAAATTTAGTGGAGCCGTCGATACTTTAGTAGTA
Organism: Artemisia tridentata subsp. tridentata; assembly: GCA_021014915.2. Lineage (NCBI taxonomy): Eukaryota > Viridiplantae > Streptophyta > Magnoliopsida > Asterales > Asteraceae > Artemisia > Artemisia tridentata. The sequence goes on along the minus strand of CP139504.1, from coordinate 164,498,839 downwards.
CCGTGGACACTCCTCCATTTATTTTTAGTGGGGAAGGTTTATTTGGGAATGTTTGGAGCTGTTTGGGGGAAAAATGACTGCTGGGAGTTTTTTAACTTATTTTTCAAAATAAAACATTTCTTTTTAATTCAAAAATAATTTGTAAAATATATTTTTGAAAGAAATGTTTTGTCACATTAAAAATGTGAAGTTTAGAGAAAAATATAATCCTTTGATCATTTGTCAAGTAGTAGATTTTTTTGTCCATACCTTGAGTGATTTATGTCAAGTAGTAGATTTGTTTGTCCATACCTTGAGTGATTTATGTCGGGATGAAAATTTACGACTTTGTTGAAGCATACTTGAGACGTCGGGAGGTGTTGATGTAAGTATGCATTTATGATTTGTGTTTACAAGTAACTTACACATTTTACGTTATGTATTACAAGTTACATGTTTGTCATTATTAAAACCGAAGAAATCGTTTAATTTAAATATCGTAATATTTGCACTAACAATCACCCTCTTTTTGATGATGACAAATATGTAAACCGTAACATATAGTAAAATGTAAAAAGTTACTTGTTTACACTCCCTTCTCCCCATTTTGTCGAATAAAAAAGGTAGTCGCCTCGAGCGCTCCCTTAAATTCACTCCCTACTCCCCCTTATTACACTACTATCCTTTCTCCCCAGAAAGGCGAGCTTGCATCATCCCAGTAAAGCCTTCTATCACCACTTGTGAAGACGACTCCATTCTATGTATTCAAATACTCCCAAGCTCCCCCTAGCTCAATGCTCCCCTATGGTGACTTAATCACCTTGTTTATTTACCTTAGTATCTAGCGGATCCATGGATCAAATTCATACAAAGGCTTTTCCTACATCAAGGGTTAGTTTCGTGCAACATAATATATAACAGTATAGGAGCAACATTATAGGAATAGAATACATATAGCAGGACATGCAAGGGTTAAGCTATGTGAGTGACACAACCTAAAAGTGTGCCAAAAGGGTAAAGACCAAAAAGAAATCCCAAGAAAGTTGAGCGACACGAAAAGATGAATGCATATTGCAATTCAAAGACACGTGAGTGTCACAACCTGACCGACAACCTAAGGTGTAATTGTTCTATCAATCACACTAACAAGAATGAGATTCGTTCATTGACTGACACACGAAATGACTTCTTCCAGGATGTCATTGGGAAGGCAAGTTCTAACAAGCCTTTTGAACAACATAATCATCTACCTAAGATGATTGGTGTTGGGATTGTTTAGATTAATATATCATTTGCACTGACAATGAGATGCATGATATGTTTCGAAAGAAAAAAAAAAACATGTGATCCTAACAGGATTGGGGGTGGATATCTCTAACGGGGTTGAGGTAACGAAGTTCTAGATTTCTAGTTTGGATGATCCTAGGTGTGTGTTAGAGATAATTTGGTGTATGAATGGTTTCGTGTGATTGTGAGGATTGAAGGTTGGTGAACTAACTATCACTTATCCAAAGTGAGGAATAGTTGTAAGGTTCGAGTGTGATGATCGATGGGTTGAAGGTTCTTTAGACTAACTATCACTGACAAGAGTGAAGTGTAGCTAAAAGGTTTGAGTGGGATTGATATAAGGGTTGATCCTAGTTGTGTGTTAGAGATAATTTGGTGCATGAAGGGTTTCGTGTGATTGTGAGGATTGAAGGTTGTTTAACTAACTATCACTTATCAAAAGTGAGGAGTAGTTGTAAGGTTTGAGGGTGATGATCGATGGGTTAAAGGTTTTTAGACTAACTATCACTGTCAAGAGTGAAGTTTAGTTATAAGGGTTGAGTGTGATGAGGAATGATGTTAATGTAAGGTTTGAAGATGAGATGCAAGATAAGCTTGCAATGGTGATGCCTTATATTGGCAAGAGTTGTGGGATTCGAATAAAAGTTGGTGTTAGAGTCCTATAGTGTAGTGAGGGAATCCTAGGGTGTATGTGAGTTTGCAAAATTTTGCAGGTTTGAGGTTAGGGATGCAGGGATCTAAGGAAACAGTGAAAGTTCGTCAAACATAGGCACGGTACCACTAAATACCACACGGTACTGTTAAATTTAACGGTACCATGGCCTATTTAACGGTACCGTGACTTGGAAGTCACGAATTTTCCTGTGCAGCCTAGTTCTGGGCAGCTAAAGGGAAGTTTTATAGGGAATAAGAATCACATTTGTGTGTTCTTGAGAGTGTTTGTTGAAAGACTATGTGAGTGTGTTTTCGCTCCCCCTTAATCTATGACCATCCGGACAAGATGTGACAAAAAGAAAATACAGAGGAAAATAAACATTGATGGAATCGATGAGCTTAGCAACGTCATGACAAGTGGTTGATAGCATATAATAAACTTCACATTTGAAGTCACGTAGCTCTTCTCGATCATTGTGAATATTCATAGAACATTCATATGATGAGGCATGTGATCACGTGGAGATATCCTAAGGGTTAAGAAGATATAATCTTCGGGGTTGTGAGGTTAGTGATAAGGTTCTAGTGGGGTTATCTCAACTTATCCTAGCGGTTCTTCGCTTGAAGTGTGTGGAAGGTGAGTGGGATACGGAAGCATTAGTAGTGTAGACCTAAGGTTGAAAGGTGTAGATAAGTTGGGAAGATAATGGATACGGAAGTAACCATACTTATGGTGTGTTCAGTACCATGTGGAAGTGGAAGGGAAAAATCTAAGGAATCAGAAGATAGACAGAATCTATTCTGATAGAAGACGGTTCTGGTTCAAGACTACATCGAATGGGTTTTGATAGTGTTGGTAAGAATTGAAAACAAGATAAACTGTCTCAGCAAACAACGGTCTGACGGTACCGTTAAATTTAGCGGTACCGTCCCCTATTTAAGGGTGTCGTGACCTGCTGAGGTCAGTTTTGACCCAGAATTAGATTTTTGACAAAGAAATTTCACATACGTTGTGATTTTTCTGGACTTTAGATTAAAGGAATTTATACCAAATAAATTCTTTTATAAATGAATCCAACGGGATTCGATGAACGTTAATCGAGAACGAGAAATGACATTTAATTGCATTTTTCAAATTAAAAATACTTTAAATATTTTGGATGAAATATTTAAGCCATCATTAGAGTTTAAGAGGATTTTACGAATAAATCTCGCTAATTTAGTGAGACTTTTCGACATAAGGAGAGAATTTATACCTAATAAATTCTTTGAATGGTACTGGACGAGAAGAGATGACTTTTATATTTCTGAGGAAATACATAGGTAGTCATTAGAGCGATGTGAAGGATTGAGAGGATCGCTTCGATACACTATTGAGGATGTTAGTCCTTTAGTACGAGTGTAAGTGATACTTTGAATGAATATGATTAAGTATGCGGAATCTACTTAATCACACTTAGAAGGTTATTTGTTATTGGAAATGGAACAGTGATGGTTGTTGAATTTGATAATGAACAATGAAAGTTAACAACAAACAATTCAATATTATTCAAGAATAATACGAGTGATCTTCACTATCACTAGGGTTACAAAACCTTGAATCTCTATTACAAAGAAAACTTATTTTTTATCTTGTTCTATCAACTTAGTTTTCTCTGTATTCAACTAGTTACATTAATCACAAATTCACTCTTATTTTCAACACACTTTATATCTAGTCTAAGATCTCCCTTTTATACAAACAAAGGAGATCATTACAATTATGATAAGTCTTGTCGAACTACTTGCTTGAGTGTGTCATTCATTAAGATACAACATGTATCTGTGTTTACAACTTACTCTGTGTAAACCACATGGTGACTGATAAGATATTATCTACCATATATACTTGACTTTAGTACAAAATATCTTCGTATACTTATCCATCCAGCAGTAGAATACTTGACACTTATCCATCTAGCAACAGTATCTGTTGCACCAGCAGTAGAATGTTTGCGGCAGCAGAATCTTAACGCTAGCAGTAGAATGAAATGCACTAACAGTAGAATGATACTTAGTGTATTTCCTTGAGCAGAACTGATCTTGTAAACCTTTAATTCCCGATACTAATCTTCAGATTATTTAATTCCCAACAATCCTCCCCTAAACATGTGAATCCTTTTCAACATGTTTCTTCTGAATTAAATTATGATTGTGAGAATCTTTCAAACACTTTATAGTCAGATTCTTGATCTGAGCTATCTTCTGTTCTTCAAGATTAAATATCTATCTGTCTAACTCATCTACCTTCTGTGAAACTCTTTCAGCAATAACATCATCTTTCTTTGTCTTGAACTCAAAATCAATACCTTGAATAAAAGATGGTGCAATTTCCTTGGATGGAGGAATTATAAGAGGCAATGGAGCTGTGTATCTTGGATGCTTGTTTCAACAAGTGAAATCATCTTCCAGCATGCCTTTGCAAGTGATGAACAAACGTAGTGAACTGAAATTCAAACTGAAAGCTCCTAGATAGAACTTTCTCCATTTGAATGCTTCATCCTTTCTGAATATATATAATACTCCAGAATCTTCATTTGAACTTTCTTCATTTGAAGAGCTTATTCCCAGTTTCCATCAAATGAAAAAGCTTATTCCTAGCATCCATCAACTGAATGCTCATTCTTATTATTGGCTGAATAATAAGACATTTTGGCTTCTCAAAAAGCTAACATCATCATCTTGTATGCTCTTGTCTTTTCCAATGTAGGAGGAGATACAACAACTGATTGATCAATTTCTCCCCTATTCTGAGCATACACAACCACAATCTTTCTTTCTTCTATTGGTTAATCTTCCTCCCCGGGTTTTATTTCCTCCCCTAATCTTGAGCTTGAAAGATCTCTAACTTTGTACCAAAATATTTATCCTCCCCTGAGATTTGTCATTTCTTCCCCTGTTTGGAAGATCTCTCACCATCATGTGAACTAGCAATTAGAACATGATTTTCAGACAATGGTGCACATGTTGGCCATCAATTCCTTAAGAGTTTAATTAGATTCCCTCATCACTTCTAGGTGTGTTAACTCCTATGAGTGGTGAATCATTGGGCTTTGACTCATTGTCCATCATTTGATGGTTTTTCTGAGCCTCTTTGAAAATCCTTTTTAAGAAACTTTTAGCAGTATGAATATGATTTTATTATTGAAAAATCATACTGCTTACAACCATTTTGAAGGGATTAAGTGTGTAACAGACACTTAATCAAGAATTCGGTTTAATTTAACCTTTGGTTGTGTGAGAACCAATATTTTCAGTTATAAATAACTGCCTGTGTAAAGATAAACCTATTCAAAAGGCTTTCTTGACAGGGTTTCCAGCTCATAGCAATTGTTGCCTCTAACACAAGTGTTAGATTTACTTTTGCTAGCTGTTCTTTCTATCAGATGTCCTTAGACTTTCTCATTATACTTAAAAGTATAAAATGATAGAAAGTAAGTTGTGTCAGTTACTATCTGACCAACTGAGCCATCAAGTCAATGTGAAACATGATAACTAGGTTTCAAGAAAGAAGTTTTAAAGAATTTAATTAACTTAGGTGTAAACATTTGTTAATGAATTCCCAAACTCAGTCCATCATAAACCTATTATTTTAGCAACTAGAATCATTCTGCTGCTTCCATTTCACTTGAAACTTCTTTCGTGCTCAATGTTCATACCTGAAAATTGTTGGGAAACACGTTTTGTATCATTCAAGTATTGATCATATTATATTAAGGTTGCTTAGGCCTTTAGGTTTGTTATTAGGCCCAGCCCGTGTAGAAGGCCCATGGGCTGTGTCGTTTTATTTATTTTATTATGTTTAATGATGTATTAGTTAAGAGAATTAGGGCTACATGCCCTCTACCATGTAAAACTATAAATACCCCTTCCCTCCTTAGGGAAAGGGTTGTTGGTTGATGAATTAAGAAGTTTTATTATTAAGTGTGTGTAATCATCTCCCTTCCATCTCTTTCTCTCTCTAGCTTTCTCTCTCTAGATCTAGTAGGTAATTAGTAGGTAATTAGTGGTAGCTTAATTCATAAAAGTATAAAACATCAAGTGGTATCATTCGCCTAGGGGTAATTTAGGTTGTTAGAAGGTTAGATCTAAGAAAAAATTAAGAAATCCGAATTGTTAGACTAGTTACTGTTCATCCGAGTTAATACTGTTCATCAGTCGAACAAGGGGTTTAGTCGAACGAGCTTGGGTAGTCGAACGTAGTATTTTAGTAGAACGAGAAAGGGTAGTCGAACGAGGTGTTTTAGTCGAACGAGCAGGGTGATCGAAGGAGGATACTTCATCGAAGGAGCATTCAGTCGAACGAGCAAAAGGGTAGTCGAGTTAGACTTACTCTTCCAATTGATCGAACGAGCTTGTTGATCGAACGAACTTACTTGATCGATCGAGCAAATTTGATCGAACGAGATACTTAATCGAACGAAGTAACCTAATCGAACGAGCAATCTTAATCGAACAAGCAACCTTAATCGAACAAGTAACCTTAATCGAACAAGCAACCCTAATCGAACGAGCAACCCTAATCGAACGAGAATACCTAATCGAACGAACTAGTCGAACAAGTTTACCTGATCGAACGAGATAGTCGAACGAGAATACCTAATCGAACGAACTTAGTCGAACGTGATTACCTGATCGAACGAACTTAGTCGAACGTGATTACCTGATTGAACGAGAAAATTTTTCTTGGATTTCTTACAAGTTTCTAATCTTCCAAACAACAACCGTCTTTATCCTTTAAAGATCCTTAACCGTTTCAAGCTACTACAAGATGTCTCAACCACCACACTTTAATTACTACTACCAGCTACAGCAATATCCTCAACAACAACAATACTCTCAACAACAACAACAATTTCCTCAACATTATCCACAACATCATGCATATGTGCAACAACATCAATTTATTCCTCCACCACAAGTATCCCCACAACAAATCATTCAACAGAATCAAATGCTGAACAATCCATCCTACTCCAGAGAACCACATTGGTTTAACAAGATGTGTGAGGCAATCAGCAGTCAGCAATCCCGACATGAAGCTGGAAATCAAGATACTCCACCTATGCTGACACCTAGTAACTATGTGCAGTGGGCTAGTAGATTTCTCAGATTCATTGAACTCCGCAAACCCCATTGGAAATATCTTAAGCAAGCCATTGAAGAAGGACCCTTTCCACTTCCAGTAAATGTTGTTCCAGGAACCACAGAAAGAGATGAAACATCAACTCCCATTGCTGTCGCTAACTACACAAATGAACAAACATTGCAACAAGAGGCAAATCAATTGGCAATGTCTTACATACTTCAGGGGATTCCTAATCCTATTTACCGAAGTATTGATGCTCAACAGACTGCCAAAGACATGTGGGAACATGTGCATCTTCTCATGGAAGGGACTGAGTTAAATCAAGAAGACCTTGAGTCAAAGCTTTACATGGAATATAACAATTTCATCATGGAACCAGGGGAGGCAATTGAATCATACTACCACCGTTTCACAAATGTTGTAAATGACCTCGATCGTCATGACATCAAGTTACCTAAGATTGCTATCAATTCAAAATTTTGGGTTGCCTTGGACCAGAATGGCAAAAATATGCAACATTTGTCAGGCAAACTAAGAAGATTGGTGAGGTCAAGTATGGACTCATGTATGACTTTCTGAAACAACATCAATCTGAGGTAGATAAGGAAGTTGCAGCACGAGGCGGTTTCATCCCAGCACCAACACCTAACTCACTAGCTCTCGTTGCTCAATCCAACTTTCCACTACCAAACCAGGAATTTGGTCAATCATCTTTCCAACCAAGTTTTTCACCACAACCTTCTAACCAAATCATCCCATTTGAAGCACCATCACAATACTCTGACAATCAAATGGTTCCATATAACAACTCAGATTCCATGTTGTACTCAAACGCTGATTATGATGAAGAGGAGCATGCATTCAACTCTCTTAATGAAGCATTTGGATTAATTGCTAAGGCATTTGGCAAGTTCAGCAAATCCAACAACCGTCTTCGTTCATCTTCCAACACCAGGAATCAAGCTGTTATTAATGATGGCAGAGTAGAAATTCAGAATCAGTCTTCGGGTAGATATGGTTCAGGAAACAGTGGAAACTACGGGTCTCAGAGGTTTCAGTCAGGAGGGAATAGGTTCAGTTCAGCAGGGGGTAAAAGGAACAGTGTGGGTAATACTCAGAGCAGAAATCAGATGACTGGGAATGCACAGAAAGGCATTGCAAATACTTCAATCACATGCTACAATTGTGGTGGGAATGGTCACATGGCAAATGCTTGTCCAAAGCCTCGTACTATGGGCAGTGCATATCACAAGGAAGCTCTTCTGATGGCTCTTAAAGATGAAAAGGCAGCAGGAATGGTGACACAAAATGAGCAAAGCTTCATGGCAAATGCTGCATCTGATGATGAGATGGAAGATCTTGAGGCAAATACTGCAGTAATGCTCATGGCAAACATGCAAGAGATGAACATATCCGAGACAGGCCCGGTCTATGGCACCGATGGTCTATCTCAGGTACCTGATCCACAATGTCTTATACATGAAATTGCTTCACCATCTGCATCTTCATCTACAAATGACAATTCTGTTCAACATGATTCATCATTCTCATCTCCATCAGATGATCAAATAAACACTGTTGTATCATTTGATGATGATAAAACCGTCGTTTCATTTTATGATTCGATTGACGATGAAAATTTGGATTATCTTGAACAAAATGATCCTTTGACTGATCAAGATTCAGAGCTTCAGGCCTTGTTAATGACCACCCAATCACAAATTGAAAAATGCAATGAAATCAATAAAAATCTGAAAGAAAAGATTGCGTTGTTAACAAAGGACAATGAGTGCTATAAACTACAACTTTCAGGATATCTAAAACAAGATAAACGTGAAAAAGGTTTTGAAATTGCTTTCCAACAAGAGTACGTAAAAGTTCAAAATTTAGAAAGTCAAGTTCGTGAGCTAACCGTTGACAAAGCTGAGCTTCTCTCTCAAAAAGAAAAGGATCAATTTGAATTCAAAAAACAAATTGATGCTTTAACTTCTGAGTTGTTAAAAACTCAATCAGAGCTTTCAACATCTCAGCAGGATCTTCTTGACGAAAAGCAAGCCACTAGGAAACGTGTTGACTCATATCTTGAGGAAATTCTGGATTTGGAAACCAAACTCAAAGAATTTCAAAATGTTGTGTATAAAACGGGTAATTCTGTAACACAAATTCAAAAACTAACTGTGAAACCAAGTCCTAAAGGAGTAAGTTTTGCACATGGAAGTGACACACCCCGTAATTCACACAAAGCACTCAAAGACAATCCTAAGTTATACAATGCAACATTTTTGTTAGATGATACCTTTCAACGTGTTGTTATGTATTCTATTGATGAAGAAACTGATTTTCTTACACAAAAGATTGAGGGTCGATCAAATTCACAAAAAGAGTTTTCAAGAGTACATTATGATTATAATGCACGACCTCATTTGAGCAAATCATTTGTCCCTCCTAAGGACCATCCAGAACAAACGTTAACATACACAAACATAAATGCTCCTTCGTCTATAACTTCTGTCCCCACAACTGCTGCACAATTCAAAGATTGTTTGACAGAGGATCTTGTTGATCCACAAATGCCTAAAAAATGTCAGGTTCTTCGATATTTTCAGACATTTATGGACGACATTTCTCGTTTGGAGACTGAAATTGAGTTTAGTTCTCAAATTCCTGTCTCTTCTTTTCTTTCTCTTGTTCAAAAAGAAAAGAAAGAGATTCTTCAAAAGAAAATTCTTCCTCATGTCAGAAATCTGAAGAATTGCGCAACAAAATGGGAAGATGAGTTATACACGGAAGTAGCATCTATGAAATCCATTTTCAAAGCTAAAGATGACAAGGTTCAACGTCAAAAACTTCAAAAGAAATTTTTAGAAAAAGAAAATGATCGACTCTTAGAAAAAGTTCTGTGTTATGACATTGTTTCTGTGATTATGAATTCGCTTTATGAGTCATGCAATGAATTACTTGTGAAAGATCATGCTGTTGATACAAAGATGTTGCAAATAGAAATTAAGAATCTAGTGAAAGAGAATGAGGATCTTCGACAAATCAACAATGATGTGGAAAACAAAGTTTTTAATCTTCAAAAAAGGCTTGATTGGTGTCAAACTCAAAGTGCTGAATTTGAACTAAAATTTCAAAAACTCATAGGGTCTTTATCATTTCAAAACAGTCATGTTCCTGAAATTAATAAGGAAACAAAGGCTTTCTTAAGACTTAAACTGTTTCAAAATGAAAAGGAACTCGATGAAATTCTTCAAAACAGGAATGACACAGTCCGCCTCAACAGAAAATTAGATTCACAAAATCAAGAATTCCAACACATCATTGTTGATCTGAAGAAGAAAATCAAAGTTTTAGAAACAGGTAAAACCAAAGTTCATAAGATTGTACCAACGATGCAAAAAGTAGACAGCGCACCTAAGAATGCATCATCAAAGACAACCACTAATGCTCTTACTTCATCTTCCACAGGATTAGTTGACACATCTAAGGGTAGAAGATCAAAGACCACAAAGAGACCACAGAAGACTAGTATCTGGCTACCTAAGAGTGGAACATCTAAGAATGGAGAAGTAGAAGTTAATGCATCTAGTGAGAATAAGAAGCATGTTATGTCCAAAATAGAATCTAGCTTGGTTAAGTGTAATTCTACAAAAGATGTAATGAACGCTGAATCTTTAACAGTTATGAATGATATTAATGCTTCTTGTGTGTTTTGCCATACTAGTATCTTATCTGGTAATCATCAAAAATGTGTTGCTAAAACTTTGATGAAGAGAAAAGCGAAACGAACTAGTGGCCTCCCTAAGCCTAACACTGTTGCCAAATCAATTTTAGGGAATCCACCATTAACAGTTTCAAAGCAGACCATAGTTGCACCTATAGCAAATCCTAAAAAGAACAAATCACTTAGCACATTCCTTAGGAAGAAAGCAGAAAGTAGTAGGAAATGGCAACGTTGGCTAGAGAACACATCAAACTTTAAATGGGTTCCTAAGATACTTAAATCATGTGCTTCTAACCCAACGGGTCCAACCGTTACTCCATCTGTTTCTACTAATTGTGATGCAGGTGGTTCAAATCGTTCTATGGATTGTTGATAGCGGCTATTCCCGACACATGACCGGCAATCTCAAACTTCTCAAAAACTTCATTGCAAAGTTTATAGGAACGGTCAGGTTCGGGAATGACCACTTCGCCGCAATCATGGGTTATGGCGACTATGTTAACGGGAACATCGAAATAAGTCGTGTGTACTATGTTGAAGGACTAGGTCACAATTTATTCTCGGTTGGTCAATTCTGCGATGGAGACTTAGAAGTAGCATTTAGGGAGAAAACCTGCTTTATTCGTGATCTTCAGGGAAATGATCTGATGAAAGGAAAACGGGGAACTAGTCTTTACACCATCTTCTTTGAAGGAATGACAGATTCGACTCCTATATGTTTACTCTCCAAGGCTCATCCCACGAAAGCATGGTTATGGCATAAACGATTGTCTCATCTCAATTTCAAAACCATGACCGACCTGGCAAAGCATAAACTGGTAGATGGTTTACCAAAATTTCGATATGCCAAGGATCATCTGTGTTCTGCATGCGAACAGGGAAAAAGTCACCGAGCTCACTTTCCACCAAAAACAGAACATAGCACAGACCACGTCCTACAACTGCTTCATATGGATTTGTGTGGTCCAATGCGGGTTCAGTCTGTAAATGGGAAAAGATATATTCTGGTAATAGTGGATGACTACTCAAGATGGACATGGGTTTACTTTCTCCGCACAAAAGATCAAGTTCCGTCTATAGTTATAACGTTTCTCACAAAGATTCAAGTGCAAGTTCGCAACACCGTCAGAATCATTCGTACCGACAACGGCACTGAATTCAAAAACCAAATCCTTCGGGAATTTACAGAGAAACATGGGATTGTTCACCAATATTCTATAGCTCGCACTCCTGAACAGAATGGCGTAGTTGAACGACGAAATCGTACACTCGTGGAAGCAGCTAGAACTATGTTGATCAATGCCCAATTGCCAGATTATCTTTGGGCTGAAGCTGTTAACACTGCTTGCTACATCAGCGGGCATGATCACCAAAAGACATAACAAAACTCCATATGAGCTAATACAAGGCAGAAAACCCAATATCAACTATTTTCATGTCTTTGGAGCATTATGTTACCCAAAGAATGATAAAGATGATCTTGGTAAATTGAAGGCAAAAGCAGATATAGGGATATTTGTTGGATATTGTGAGAACTCCAAGGGATACAGAATTTGGAATCGTCGGACCGGAGACATTCAAGAGACGATACACGTTAATTTCGATGAACTCACAGAAATGGCTTCTGAGCAAGACCGCTTGGAACCCGCACACAACCGTTTGAACTTCCCAGAATCTTCAGCTGAACCATTACCTTTCAACAGGAAAGATCTGGAAGATCTGTTTGCTCCTATGTTTGATGACAGTTTAGTTAACAGTGCGTCAGAGGCTTCCACAAGTTCCGCTACTCAACAACTCCCAAATCAAGCACCTGATCCATCAGCATCTACCTCTACAGTAGTTGCTGACGATGCACCACAACCTGAACCATCATCATCAATTGATAAAACACCTCAACCAGCAGTTGAAGATTCTTCTCCCATTTCTAACCAAGTTCCAACACCACCAGATTTTGACGAAAATGCCTTTTTCAATCCATTTGCTCCACCCCCAACCATTCCCGAACCAGGAGAATCTTCCTCGAGCAACATGGAACCGTCAAATCTGAATCACAACATTCAACACTACCCATATACTCATAAATGGACAAGGGATCATCCGTTAGTTAATTTGATTGGCAATCCAGATAACCCAGTTATGATACGACAGAAACTCCACACAAATGGTGAAACCTGCATATACGCTCTCACCGTTTGTCAAGCTGAACCGAAAAATATTAAAGAGGCCATGACTTATGACAATTGGATTGAATCAATGCAAGAGGAGTTGGATCAGTTCAAAAGATTGGATGTCTGGGAACTCGTTGAAAAACCTGATGGAGTTTATGTTGTGGGCTTAAAATGGATTTGGAAAAATAAGTTGGATGCAGAAGGCACGGTCATTTGTAACAAGTCACGATTGGTTGATAAAGGGTATAGCCAAGAAGAAGGAATTGACTTCGAGGAATCCTTTGTCCCAGTGGCTAGGCTTGAGGCAGTGAGAATGTTCTTGGCGTACGCGGCTCATAAGAACATCACAGTTTACCAAATGGACGTGAAGACAGCATTCCTGAACAGACAACTTCGTGAAGAGGTGTATGTTTCACAACCAGAGGGCTTCGTCGATCCAGAACATCCTAATCACATATACAGGCTTAAGAAAGCACTCTACGGCCTTAAACAAGCCCCGAGGGCCTGGTACGACAAACTTTCAGCATTCCTTATTGCTAATCATTTTACTAAAGGATCTGTGGACCCGACTTTGTTTATACAAAAACACGGGGAGGACATTCTCATCGTACAAATTTATGTGGATGACATCATTTTTGGGTCTACCCATAAAAAGTACTCAAATGCTTTTGCAAAACTTATGAAACAAAACTTTGAGATGTCCATGATCGGTGAACTAAACTTTTTCCTAGGATTACAAGTTCACCAATCACCTCGTGGTATATTCTTGAGTCAGTCTAAATATGCACAAGAAATATTAAAAAAGCATGGCATGACATCTAGTGACACCTATAACACCCCTATGTCCTCCTCATCCCCGAAGCTAGATGCTGACATACATGGGAAACCCACTGATCCTACAAATTATCGTAGTATAATTGGGTCTCTCATGTATCTCACCGCTAGCAGACCGGATGTTGTATTTGCCACATACCTATGTTCACGCTATCAATCTAACCCAACAGAAATACATTTATCTGCAGTTAAAAGAATCCTTAGATACATCAAGGGAACCATTCATTTGGGGATCTGGTATCCAAAGGATTCTGGTTTTGCACTAACTGCTTTTTCAGATGCGGATCATGCGGGATGTATTGATACAAGAAAGAGCACATCCGGTGGTTTTCAATTCCTAGGTGATAAGCTGGTGTCCTGGTACTCAAAGAAGCAAGATTGCACATCTCTATCATCCACGGAATCAGAATATGTAGCCATGTCTGCCTGTTGTGCTCAAATCATTTGGATGCGATCACAACTGATGGATTATGGTTACATATTCAACAAAATTCCGATGTACTGTGACTCCAAAAGTGATATCGCTATCTCGTGCAACACAGTGCAACATTCCAAGTCCAAACACATCGCTCTCAGATATCACTTCATCAAGGAGCATGTGGAGCAGGGTACCGTTGAGTTGTATTTTGTGGGAACGGAACACCAATTGGCGGATCTTTTCACGAAGGCTTTACCTCATGATCGTTTTGTGAAACTGGTTCACCAAATTGGAATGAGATGCTTGACTCCTCAAGAATTAGCGAACTTTCTCAAGAACAACTAATCGAGTCATGCTCTCTCACTATCTTGTATATATATTTAAAAAAAAATAATAATAAATAAATAAATAAATAAAATAAAATAAAAACAACTATTAACGTGTGCAAAAGTAAATTTTTCTTCAAAATATGATTTCAATCTTTCAAATCCTTTCCGAGATTTCAAACATTGATCATATTTTGAGGGGGAGATATCTTTGCACACCGTTCACCTTTCTTCGTCATCTTATCATTCCTCATGACAATTATCTATCTCATCAAGACTATCAAGGGTTTAAAAGAATAATAAGTTGGACATAAAGGACTTAAAAGTGTTAACTTATAACATTTAGGTTAGTTTTGGACTTTAAAAATAAATAGGTTAACAAGTTTAAGGACCAAAGGTACCATATGTTGAAAGTGTTTTTTGGATTATAAAAGGCAAATTAAGACTTAGTCAAAACATACACAAAACACTCTCATTTTCGTCTCCCTCTCTCTCTATTTCATCGAACGAACCATAGCCCGCCTATTTCATCGAACGAACCAAGAATCACTAGTTCTTTAATCTTGATCTATTGTAAGCATTCATTAGGACTCAATATTGACTGTTTGATTGTTTTTGAGTGTTATTTGCTTATTATAATTGTTAGCATCTCGATAAGATTCAATCGAATTGGGCGTTTCTTGAATTATTGATTTAAGAACCTATTGAGTGAAAGAAAGTATGCTTAACAGATTATTATGTGTTGTGAATAAGGGTTTATCAATTGTAATACACATTATGTGAGCATGTTCTTGACTTAGGGTTCGGTTTAATAGTCGAACAAGTAATAATTGGACTGCTTTGACTATGTGGATTATTGCTTAATGTGTATATGTTTTCTGAGGAGATTGAAGGACTCAAGAAGATCATGTTATCTCCGAGTTAGGAGATAACATCCAATTACGTCGAACGATTCATTTTTAGTCGAACGACTCAAACTAGTCGAACGACTAAACCTAGTTGAACGAGTAAATTAGTCGAACGACTAATTTAATCGAACGACTGATATAGTCGAACGACAAGTTTAGTCGAACGACTATGGTTAGTCGAACGACTTATCTAATCGAACGACCAATTTAGTCGAACGAATAGTTTAATCGAACGACCTAACTAGTCGAACGAGCAAACTAGTCGAACGACCAAATTAGTCGAACGACCAAATTAGTCGAACGATCTAATCAGTCGAACGACCAATCTAGTCGAACGACCAAATTAGTCGAACGACAAAATTAGTCGAACGACCTAATCAGTCGAACGACCAATCTAGTCGAACGACCAATTTAGTCGAACGACAAAATTAGTCGAACGACTACACTAATCGAACGACAGAATTACTTGATCGAGTATCCTTAATCGAACCACTTAGTCGAATCATATCATGATTAGTCGAACGAGGACAGATTAGTCGAACCAGGTCATAACAATCGAACCAGACTTCACAGTTGAACCAATGATTGAATGTGCAGACTTAGAGTTTAATTATGCAATTGTAGCTATTCCTGTGTTTAGCCATAGCTGTGTTAAAGTTGAATTTGTATGTGGCTGCTTATCTTGTGCTTCAATTGATTGTGAATTGCTTGTTGTCCAATAAAGGTGTTATGTAACTGTATGAGTATAACCTTGTGTTGTATGTGACTTATGTGTTGTCATTACTGGTTCAGTAACCAAGATGCTATGATCTGTCATGTATATTGTTGGATATATGTTTTATGCTATATGTTCTATCTGGTATTGAATGTACTATAGGATAGAGTCATTGTATCATGGTCACTTATCTAACACATATATATGGTGTTCTTGGTATTGCTATTGGTGTTTGCATTGAACAGATAAACAATGTCTCGCACCATGTCACAAGCATCTATCAACAGACAACCAGAAGGAAAGAAAAGACAGATTGGTTACTGCAATTCAAGGATTGAGTTTCAGAAGCTTAAGTGCCATGAAACGTGTCTCATCATCAGGGATATTCTGGAAAGACACTTCATTAGTCCAACTTTGTCAAAAACCGCCAGTGTTCCTGAAGTCTACTTGTATCAGTATTGGGAATCACTAATCATAAGCAAAGACGAAGAGACTATGACAGTTACACTCGACAACACAACAATCACTTTCAAGGTTGAATCACTTAGAGCTGAACTAAACCTTCCAAGAGCAGTCACAGGAGATTTCTCAGAATTCCAGGAGGATCCCACTCTTGAAGAAATGATCAGAACACTAAAGCTTATTGGTTATGATGAACAAGATGTTGAGATAACTTCAAGCTACAAAGTGGAGAGAAAATATTTCCCTCAACCTTGGCTAACTTTGTACTCAATTCTCATCAATTGCATCACTGGAAAAGCAACTGGGTTAGAACATCCGAGAATGGAACACCTGCAATTCTTTTGTGGGGTAATCAATTTGAAACACCTAGACTTTGCAAATCTTATCTGGAAGGATATGGTCTTTCTTGGCACCAAGTTTCGTCAGAGTACAGATCTACCACCCATTCCATTTCCAAGATTCACGAAACTTCTCATCTCACGCTTTATACAAAGACACCCTGAACTCAAACGTCCTTCGACTGAAAAGATGCATACTGAGAAACGAGACCGTATTCTCACCAAAGTTCTAAGCTATTCTTCAATCCAAGGGGCAAGAATTCCACCATACCTATTGAGTAATGAACTTATGAACACAGAAGCGTACAAGAAGTATGATGAAGCAGTTAAGGCTAAAATGGTGGGTGGCAAACCAAAAGATACACAATCACCAAAGGGAAAAGACATCCCAGCCAGAGCCAAGACTGTTCGATCAAAGAAATCAAAAATTCCTGAGAAAAAGAAAGTGGTTTCCAAACCAACTTCAGAGATGCAGTTAATGGATGAATCTGATGATGAAGAACAAGAAGAAGAAGAAAGGTTGAATCTAGAAAAAGGAAAAGGTGCTGAGAAATTCAAGTCTGCTTTAGCCACTTCAGATAAGACTCTAAAACCGGGAAGGGGCAAATCTATCAAGTTCACATCAACACGATTTTCTCCAATCCGAGAACCCCTCACTGAAGAAGAAGAGAAAAGAGCATTAAAGAAGGCCAGAAAAGAAAGTTTAAAGAAACAGGCTGAGGAAGAAAAGAGACAAGGAAAACTTAGAAGAGGAGAATCTGCATCACATATTATTGAACAACCAGAAGAATCAGAGGGCTTTAAATCGACAACTCTTAGAAGTTCTAAGGAAGGAAGTGATGGTTCTGATGCGCACGATCTATCGGCTTCTGGTTCTGAAGATGAAGATTCTGACAGAGATGGTAAAGATGTGGAAGATGAGAAAAATGATGAAGATGATAATAATGATGAAGATGATGATGATGATGAAGATGATGATTGTAACACCTAAAAATCCAAAATGTGTAAAATGACCATTTTGCCCCTACAAATTATAAAATTACTTAAAAGCTTATAAAAGTACCGAATCGATCCCAAACTTCTGGAAAAGAACAAGATATGATATAAAATAATTTTGACAACTTCGATTAATATTTATAAAAGTTACGAAATTACCAAAATGCCCTTGGTTCAACCGAATGGAATAAAAATCAATTAATTAGCAAATAAATTACACTTAATTGGAAATCAAATCACATTCATGGGCCTTAACTAATTTCCGTGATTTGTGGGCTGATTCCCTCCCCCTTGACGCTCCTCTACCTCTAAATAAGTTAAACCTCATCAAACCCTAGTATTTCCTAATAGCCGAATAAAAGAAAAACACACATAATTTCACTATCTCTTCCTCCGATTTTCTGGAACAAAAAGAGCATTTTTCTGGTGTTGTTCGTGAATTAAGGAAGCTAAGAAAATTGGGTTTAGGTCGTGGGAGGCTTTCATTCGATCGCTAGGAATTATTTTCCATTCGATAGGTAAGATCACAAATTAATTCATACGGTCATCTAAAATTCCATTATCAATTTTCTCATGTTCCTTACGTCATGTATACCCTGTATAAAATTTCTCTAAGGTCGTGGAGGTCGTGTTTGATCGCTAGGGATTTTTGGTGCTCAATTCTATTCGATAAGGTGTATTTCTGTTTGGGCTCGTTCGCACGTCTAATCTCTGAATCGGTATTTTTCCTATGATCTATCATCATCATATAGCTCAGATAAAATGTATAATTCAATGCATGCAACCTTAAACAAATCGTTTGAATTAAAATGTTTAAAACACGTAATAAACATGAAATACTATATGCGAATTTTCTGGATGTTGTAATCATTTTTCTTGGACTCTATACGACCTAAGTAGCCTGGGAAAAATAAGAATCTGAATAATTGAATCTGAATCTGATCGTGGCTTAATTTAGTTCTATCGCTAAAAATGAAAAGAGTTATATCGAATGAAATAAAAACCCTAGCTTCGATTAGGGTTAAATGCTGGTGTTTCTGGATAAATTAATACAGTAAAGGACGGATCAATGATTGACAAATGATTAGGTCGTGTGATACTAATTGAATTAGGGTTTGTCGAATTGAATTATATGCGCTTGGATCATTTAAAAACTATAGGGTGTAATTCGTAATTTCTGGAACTTATGGGTCAGTTTTGTAAAGTGTATTTAACTGGGTAAAATGTGAATAAAATCAGAGATGAAGGGTCTTTGTGTAAATATAGGATTTAAAAGGTTGAAATCGGAAATATTGGGAAGTTTATAAACCGAATGAAATTTATTTAAAATAGAAGGACTTGTTTTGTAATTTTGGGAAACTTGTGTCATTCGTATGAAAATATTTATGAGGGACTTGATGTGTAATTTTGGGTATTAAATGGACTTATATTGTATTTATATAATAATTGTGGATCGAGCGATAACTTATTTCATTAAAGGGCCAAATGTGTAAATAATGTAAAGTCGTGGACTATTTCGTACACCATCTAAAATATAGGTTAATTCGGTAAATTGAAAAGGTTAAGGGTTTATTGTGTTAATATGGTCTTAAAGAGGGTATTCGAATTAATTTATCAAAGTTAAGGTTATGTTTTGTAAATTCTTAAACTTGAGGGTTTAAATCGTAAATCATTAAACTACGAGGGTTATATGAGTAACATATGTAATTAAGGGACTGATTTTGCTAAAAGATAAATTGTGATATTTACTTTTAAAACCTTATACTTTAATTATATTTTCAATTTGAATCTTAACGTATATTTAATTCTAGAACCAAAACCCTAAAAATACGTAAAGCAATTATTGAAAATACGTGAATCTATAACTAAGTAAAATCTGTAATTCTGCCAACTAAATAAGGAACTTATTAAGTCCGGAAAACTGCTAAAAAGGGAAAGTTACTTAAATTGGAAAGTCAGTTAAAAACCTGTTGTAATACTCTTCTACTCTCTTAGGTGTGAAGAAGGAGAGATCCTGAGCTTATCAGTGTTTGCTATTTTTGGTTTTATTTTGCTTGCAATAAGGTACAGATACTCTGCCCTTTTTCAGTAAGGGTGTCCTATCTCATGGTTATGATTCCGATTCTGATTCGTTTAAGTGTTTCCAAAACCATTACTATGAACCCTTTTATTATGAACCTTTCTGGTTACACTCTGATTTGGACCTTTGTTATTACATCTGACATATCTGTTATGAACCATCTATTATGGACCATCTGATTTGACCTTTGATATATGACCCTCTGATTATGATCTGATGTCTGACTCTTAGTTTGATACCCGAGCCATTTCACTAGGCATGGGGGTTCCATGTCCGTGTCATTGATGCACCAATGGCATGACTCTAGGGCGGTAGAGTGATGTTCCGCCACGTCCCCATTCTGTTTATGATATGTGCACACTACTATGATTATGGCCAATATGATATGTTCTGGGGGGGGCGTATGGATGCATCCTAGATCTGTTCTGTAAGTGGATTTAACTATATATATGATATCTGTTCTGGTGACTGGTGTTTGTGTGCTATACACGCCTTTCACATTTATCTGGGAGCTGATCACTCCATTTGATACATGAGGACACCCCTCATATTATCTGGTTACTTAAGAGGCATCCCCTCTGGATTATGATGGTTATTATCTGTTCTGTTCTGGGCTCGTGGTGGATGACTATCCTATTCTTCATTTATTTTTCTGTCTCTTGTTTATACCTCATGAGATTTCCCCATGCACCATATTTCAGTTCTATTTATATTATTGCTTTGTATATGTATCTGTTCACTGGGCTTTTTAAGCTCAGCCGTACGTTTCTTTTCATGTACGGCAGGTATTTAAGCTTGGATCTGGGTTTTAGCTCTGGGGATGAGAGCAACTGTGTGAAGCTTTGATCTTAGCATTCTAGTTATACCATTTCGGATTCTATTTCTGTTATGCCATTGTTTAGGCATTTTGGATCATGTACTTCGGTTTATTTTCTGTTTTGGACATAAGTTGTGTTGACTTATTTCCTTTGACCATTTATGTTATGGACTTATCATGTTTGAATTTAATGCTGGTAATCTGATATGAAGCCATTGTTGTGTCATCTTTACCCTTGCCGGGTTGGGTGTTACAATTTATGGTATCAGAGACAGGTTTTCCGAAACCCTTAGAGCTTAGGCTCGTGACCTGTGAGGATTGGGTAGAACTTAGGTTTCCTTTCGCGCACTCTGTTCCTATTTTGATCTGTCATATATTCTTTATCTGCTCTGTCATATTCTATCTGAGTTGCTAATCCTTTTTGTAATCGTTCAGATGGTGAACACGCGCTTTAACGAGTATGATGCTCCAAATTTCGAAGCCATGATTGCTGAGGCTTTGAAAAACGTTCTCCCTGACCTTTCTGCTCAGGTGGTGACCGAGGTCACCGACAGACTCCGTAGTGGGGCAGGTCCTTCTGGAGGTGGTGGTGGCGGTGACCCACCCGCTCCTCCACCGGTCGGTATTCATGTGTGGATTGAGCGGTTCATCAAGCTCAAGCCCCTTTCGTTTAAGTCCGCTGCCGCTCCTCATGAGGCAGAGGACTGGATCACCCACGTCGAGAAATTGTTCAGGGTTCTCGGATGTGCTGACGAGTTTAAAACTCGTTTGGCTACATTCAAGCTGGAAGGTGACGCTCAGAATTGGTGGACTGCCCTTGTGCAGGCAAAGGGGATGATTTTGCTGAGACTTGTTCATGGGCAGGGTTCATTGAGGTGTTTTATAAGCAGTACATTCCGATGGCAGAAAAGCTGAGATATGAGAGGGAATACGGGTCGATTCGTCAGGGTGATCATGAGTCTTCAGGAGACTTTATGCAGCGATTCTTACGTCTGGCCAGTTTCGTTGGGCCAGAGGTTACTGGGGATGCGGTTCGACAGGCTCGTCACTTCAAATGGGCTCTTAAGGGATGGGTGTTAGACAGGATTGTTAACACTCCATTTGAGGATGTGGCTAGTGTTCAGGATGCTGCGCGCAACATTGAGTTGCTGCATGAGGACAGGAGATCTAATAAACGTGATAGAGATGGCAACAGGGTTGATACTCGGGGTCATGGTCGTCAGGACCAGAGACAGGATTTTCGGGTCGTCAGGACCATGGGCAGGATCAACGGGGTCGCCAGGACCGAGGTGGTGATTATAGGCGTCAGGATTCTAGGAACCAGGGCCGGCAGGATTATGGTCGGTATGGTGGTGACCGTCAGGGTCAAGGTCAGGGTGATAATAGCAGGCGTAGGGATTCTCAGCAGTATCAGCAGTCAGGATCGTCAGGCCAGAAGAAGGCTGTTGAGACTCTACCTCCTCCTCCTTTATGTACTACATGTGGGAAACCACATCCGGGTCCTTGCTATAAAGCTTCTGGTGGTTGTTTTTCGTGTGGCTCTTCTCAGCACAGGATCAAAGATTGCCCCAAGAAGAACCCCATCGTGCCAGTAAACACGACTAGGCCAGCTCCCACCATGGGCCGAGTGTATGCTACTACTCGGGACCAAGCGGCCAACACATCAGGTACCATTACTGGCATACTTTATATTGGAGATCGTACGGCTTTTGTATTATTTGACACCGGAGCTACTCATTCCATTATATCTGTAAACTTTGCTAAGAAACTTAATCTGAAACCAAAACCATTAATAAATCGTATATCAATCGCAACCCCAATGAAAACCCAAGTGATTATTGATCATGAATATGTTAACTGCCCTCTACGTTTCGATGATCGTGTTCGTCCGGCAAATCTGCTTCCCATTGATATGACCGATTTTGATGCGATTCTGGGCATGGATTGGTTGGCTGATCATAAGGCTACCATCGATTGTTATGCCCGCAAGGTGATCTTCGGCGATATTCATCATCCTGATTTCATTTATCATGGTTCTCAGCCTCTGAAATCCGTTAAGATTATTTCTGCCATGAAAGCACGAACTCTGATATCTCATGGTTGCCAAGGCTATTTGGCTTCTGTTAAAGATTCATCTGTAGAAAGTCCTGATGTTGCTAGCGTTCCCATTGTTCGGGAGTTTGCTGATGTTTTCCCTGATGAACTTCCTGGCCTTCCTCCGGCTAGAGAAGTTGAATTTTCTATTGATCTGATTCCCGGTGCCGAACCTATCTCTAAGGCTCCGTACCGGATGGCGCCTATTGAGTTAAAGGAATTAAAGGAGCAATTGGAAGAACTTTTAGAGAACGGATTTATTCGGCCTAGTGTTTCGCCCTGGGGTGCTCCGGTTTTCTTTTGTGAAGAAGAAGGATGGGTCTATGCGGTTGTGCATTGATTATCGTGAGTTGAATCGCATTACCATTCGTAACCGTTATCCGCTTCCTCGCATTGATGACTTGTTTGATCAATTGCAAGGAGCCAAGGTGTTCTCTAAAATCGACTTGCGATCTGGTTATCACCAATTGCGAGTTAAAGAGCAGGATGTCGCTAAGACTGCTTTCCGTACTCGCTATGGACACTATGAGTTTCTGGTTATGCCTTTTGGCCTAACAAATGCTCCTGCTGTGTTTATGGATTTGATGAACCGGGTCTTTCATGAATTTCTTGATAAGTTCGTCATTGTTTTCATTGATGACATTCTGGTGTACTCTAAATCGTCTGAGGAGCACGAGCAGCATTTACGTATTGTTCTGGGTATTCTGAGGCAGCAGAAATTGTTCGCAAAATTTTCTAAGTGTGAGTTCTGGCTGAACCAAGTCGCTTTCCTTGGTCATATCGTGTCTGCAGAGGGTATCACCATGGATCCTGCTAAGGTTGAGGCTATCACTAAGTGGCCGAGACCTACCACGGTGACTGAAATTCGGAGTTTTCTGGGATTAGCTGGTTATTACCGGCGTTTTGTTGAAGGGTTTTCTAAGTTGGCTTTGCCTTTGACTCAGTTGATGCGGAAGGGTGAAAAGTTTGTATGGACTGATGAGCGTGAGCAGAGCTTTGAGGAGTTGAAAAGGCGATTGGTGTCTGCACCTATTCTGACCTTACCTTCTGGTTCTGGAGGCTTCCAGATTTATAGCGATGCGTCTAAGAAGGGTTTAGGCTGTGTGCTTATGCAACACGGAAAGGTGATTGCCTATGCTTCTCGGCAATTGAAACCCTATGAAGAAAACTACCCAACTCATGATCTGGAATTAGCAGCGGTCGTTTTTGCATTAAAAATCTGGAGACATTACTTGTATGGTGAATCGTGTGATATCTTCACCGATCACAAGAGTCTCAAGTACATCTTTACTCAGAAGGAGCTCAATATGAGGCAGAGGAGATGGTTAGAGCTTCTAAAAGATTACGACACGAACATCCAGTACCACCCAGGCAAGGCTAATGTAGTTGCTGATGCACTTAGTCGTAAGTCTGGGATGATTGCTAGCTTGGAGATTGATTCTCATGTTCTTAAGGATTTGGAGCGTTTGGATGTCGAGTTGTGTGTTCGGCGTGACGTTGGTTACTGGGCTAGCTTGAAAATTGAGTCTAATCTGATGTTGCGTATTAAAGAGGCTCAGAAAGATGATGGTGAACTCTGGGCTATTGTTCAAAATATTGAAGAGGGTAAGCAAACGGAGTTTAGAGTTGATGATAACGGAGTTGTTTGGTATGAGGACCGTTTATGTGTGCCTAATGATTCTGACTTGCGTGAGGCTGTTTTGACTGAGGCTCACAGTTCTCCTTTCTCTATACATCCTGGTTCTACCAAGATGTATCGGGATCTAAAGCAACACTTCTGGTGGAATGGTATGAAGCAAGATGTGGCGTTATTTGTTGCTAGATGTATGACCTGCCAGCAAGTTAAGATTGAGCATCAGCGAGCTAGTGGTCTATTGCAACCTCTGGAGATTCCTGCTTGGAAGTGGGATGAGATATCCATGGATTTCGTTTCTGGTCTGCCTTTGACTCGTAAAAGACATGATGCGATTTGGGTGGTCGTCGATCGGCTAACTAAATCTGCTCATTTCTTACCCATCCGTATGACCTATAGTATCAGTAAGTTGGCGGAAATCTTTCAGCAGGAGATTGTCAGATTGCATGGTATGCCTTCATCTATTGTTTCTGATCGTGATCCTCGTTTCACTTCGCGTTTCTGGAAGGGACTTCATAAGGCTTGGGGCGCTCGCCTTAAGTTTAGTACCGCTTTTCATCCCCAAACTGATGGTCAGTCGGAGAGGACCATTCAGACTTTGGAAGACATGTTACGATCTTGTGCCTTGGAATGGACCGGTAGTTGGGATGAGTACTTATGTTTGGTGGAGTTTGCGTATAATAACAGTTGGCACGCCAGTATTCGGATGGCTCCCTTCGAGATGTTATATGGGCGCAAGTGTAGAGCGCCGGTTTGTTGGAATGAAGTAGGGGAGCGTATTATTGAGGGTCCGGAGTTGGTTCAGGACACCAACGAAAAGGTAGCTGTTGCTAGGGAAAAGTTAAAGGAGGCCCGTGCTCGTCAGAAGAGCTATGCTGACAAGCACCGTCGTGACCTAGAGTTTAATGTTGGTGACCGGGTATTTCTGAAAGTATCTCCTTTCCGAGGGGTTAAGCGTTTTGGAATTAAGGGCAAGTTGAGTCCTCGGTTTATTGGTCCCTTTGAAATTCTGGATCGTATTGGGGAGGTTTCTTATCGTCTGGCTCTACCTCCTCAGCTATCTCATGTGCATAATGTTTTCCATGTATCTCTTCTGAGGGGATACAATTATCACCCGTTGCATGTGGTGTCTTATCCACTTGATCAGATTCAGCCGGATATGTCTTTATCCGAAGAGCCGGAGGCTATTCTGGACCGGCAAGAGCGGGTCATGAGGAATAAAGTCATTCCATTTGTAAAAGTTCTTTGGAGGAATCACCCAGAGCGCGAGGCTACCTGGGAGACTGAAGAATCAATTCGTGCTAGTTATCCTCACTTCGTATTCTGATCTGGTATGTCCTTGTCTTGTCATCTGTTTCATTTCATCTGTACCTTTTTGCAAATTTCGAGGACGAAATTTTCTGTTAGAGGGGAAGAAGTTGTAACACCTAAAAATCCAAAACGTGTAAAATGACCATTTTGCCCCTATAAATTATAAAATTACTTAAAAGCTTATAAAAGTACCGAATCGATCCCAAACTTCTGGAAAAGAACAAGATATGATATAAAATAATTTTGACAACTTCGATTAATATTTATAAAAGTTACGAAATTACCAAAATGCCCTTGGTTCAACCGAATGGAATAAAAATCAATTAATTAGCAAATAAATTACACTTAATTGGAAATCAAATCACATTCATGGGCCTTAACTAATTTCCGTGATTTGTGGGGCTGATTCCCTCCCCCTTGACGCTCCTCTACCTCTAAATAAGTTAAACCTCATCAAACCCTAGTATTTCCTAATAGCCGAATAAAAGAAAAACACACATAATTTCACTATCTCTTCCTCCGATTTTCTGGAACAAAAAGAGCATTTTTCTGGTGTTGTTCGTGAATTAAGGAAGCTAAGAAAATTGGGTTTAGGTCGTGGGAGGCTTTCATTCGATCGCTAGGAATTATTTTCCATTCGATAGGTAAGATCACAAATTAATTCATACGGTCATCTAAAATTCCATTATCAATTTTCTCATGTTCCTTACGTCATGTATACCCTGTATAAAATTTCTCTAAGGTCGTGGAGGTCGTGTTTGATCGCTAGGGATTTTTGGTGCTCAATTCTATTCGATAAGGTGTATTTCTGTTTGGGCTCGTTCGCACGTCTAATCTCTGAATCGGTATTTTTCCTATGATCTATCATCATCATATAGCTCAGATAAAATGTATAATTCAATGCATGCAACCTTAAAAAAATCGTTTGAATTAAAATGTTTAAAACACGTAATAAACATGAAATACTATATGCGAATTTTCTGGATGTTGTAATCATTTTTCTTGGACTCTATACGACCTAAGTAGCCTGGGAAAAATAAGAATCTGAATAATTGAATCTGAATCTGATCGTGGCTTAATTTAGTTCTATCGCTAAAAATGAAAAGAGTTATATCGAATGAAATAAAAACCCTAGCTTCGATTAGGGTTAAATGCTGGTGTTTCTGGATAAATTAATACAGTAAAGGACGGATCAATGATTGACAAATGATTAGGTCGTGTGATACTAATTGAATTAGGGTTTGTCGAATTGAATTATATGCGCTTGGATCATTTAAAAACTATAGGGTGTAATTCGTAATTTCTGGAACTTATGGGTCAGTTTTGTAAAGTGTATTTAACTGGGTAAAATGTGAATAAAATCAGAGATGAAGGGTCTTTGTGTAAATATAGGATTTAAAAGGTTGAAATCGGAAATATTGGGAAGTTTATAAACCGAATGAAATTTATTTAAAATAGAAGGACTTGTTTTGTAATTTTGGGAAACTTGTGTCATTCGTATGAAAATATTTATGAGGGACTTGATGTGTAATTTTGGGTATTAAATGGACTTATATTGTATTTATATAATAATTGTGGATCGAGCGATAACTTATTTCATTAAAGGGCCAAATGTGTAAATAATGTAAAGTCGTGGACTATTTCGTACACCATCTAAAATATAGGTTAATTCGGTAAATTGAAAAGGTTAAGGGTTTATTGTGTTAATATGGTCTTAAAGAGGGTATTCGAATTAATTTATCAAAGTTAAGGTTATGTTTTGTAAATTCTTAAACTTGAGGGTTTAAATCGTAAATCATTAAACTACGAGGGTTATATGAGTAACATATGTAATTAAGGGACTGATTTTGCTAAAAGATAAATTGTGATATTTACTTTTAAAACCTTATACTTTAATTATATTTTCAATTTGAATCTTAACGTATATTTAATTCTAGAACCAAAACCCTAAAAATACGTAAAGCAATTATTGAAAATACGTGAATCTATAACTAAGTAAAATCTGTAATTCTGCCAACTAAATAAGGAACTTATTAAGTCCGGAAAACTGCTAAAAAGGGAAAGTTACTTAAATTGGAAAGTCAGTTAAAAACCTGTTGTAATACTCTTCTACTCTCTTAGGTGTGAAGAAGGAGAGATCCTGAGCTTATCAGTGTTTGCTATTTTTGGTTTTATTTTGCTTGCAATAAGGTACAGATACTCTGCCCTTTTTCAGTAAGGGTGTCCTATCTCATGGTTATGATTCCGATTCTGATTCGTTTAAGTGTTTCCAAAACCATTACTATGAACCCTTTTATTATGAACCTTTCTGGTTACACTCTGATTTGGACCTTTGTTATTACATCTGACATATCTGTTATGAACCATCTATTATGGACCATCTGATTTGACCTTTGATATATGACCCTCTGATTATGATCTGATGTCTGACTCTTAGTTTGATACCCGAGCCATTTCACTAGGCATGGGGGTTCCATGTCCGTGTCATTGATGCACCAATGGCATGACTCTAGGGCGGTAGAGTGATGTTCCGCCACGTCCCCATTCTGTTTATGATATGTGCACACTACTATGATTATGGCCAATATGATATGTTCTGGGGGGGGCGTATGGATGCATCCTAGATCTGTTCTGTAAGTGGATTTAACTATATATATGATATCTGTTCTGGTGACTGGTGTTTGTGTGCTATACACGCCTTTCACATTTATCTGGGAGTTGATCACTCCATTTGATACATGAGGACACCCCTCATATTATCTGGTTACTTAAGAGGCATCCCCTCTGGATTATGATGGTTATTATCTGTTCTGTTCTGGGCTCGTGGTGGATGACTATCCTATTCTTCATTTATTTTTCTGTCTCTTGTTTATACCTCATGAGATTTCCCCATGCACCATATTTCAGTTCTATTTATATTATTGCTTTGTATATGTATCTGTTCACTGGGCTTTTTAAGCTCAGCCGTACGTTTCTTTTCATGTACGGCAGGTATTTAAGCTTGGATCTGGGTTTTAGCTCTGGGGATGAGAGCAACTGTGTGAAGCTTTGATCTTAGCATTCTAGTTATACCATTTCGGATTCTATTTCTGTTATGCCATTGTTTAGGCATTTTGGATCATGTACTTCGGTTTATTTTCTGTTTTGGACATAAGTTGTGTTGACTTATTTCCTTTGACCATTTATGTTATGGACTTATCATGTTTGAATTTAATGCTGGTAATCTGATATGAAGCCATTGTTGTGTCATCTTTACCCTTGCCGGGTTGGGGTGTTACAATTTATGGTATCAGAGACAGGTTTTCCGAAACCCTTAGAGCTTAGGCTCGTGACCTGTGAGGATTGGGTAGAACTTAGGTTTCCTTTCGCGCACTCTGTTCCTATTTTGATCTGTCATATATTCTTTATCTGCTCTGTCATATTCTATCTGAGTTGCTAATCCTTTTTGTAATCGTTCAGATGGTGAAACACGCGCTTTAACGAGTATGATGCTCCAAATTTCGAAGCCATGATTGCTGAGGCTTTGAAAAACGTTCTCCCTGACCTTTCTGCTCAGGTGGTGACCGAGGTCACCGACAGACTCCGTAGTGGGGCAGGTCCTTCTGGAGGTGGTGGTGGCGGTGACCCACCCGCTCCTCCACCGGTCGGTATTCATGTGTGGATTGAGCGGTTCATCAAGCTCAAGCCCCTTTCATTTAAGTCCGCTGCCGCTCCTCATGAGGCAGAGGACTGGATCACCCACGTCGAGAAATTGTTCAGGGTTCTCGGATGTGCTGACGAGTTTAAAACTCGTTTGGCTACATTCAAGCTGGAAGGTGACGCTCAGAATTGGTGGACTGCCCTTGTGCAGGCAAAGGGGGATGATTTTGCTGAGACTTGTTCATGGGCAGGGTTCATTGAGGTGTTTTATAAGCAGTACATTCCGATGGCAGAAAAGCTGAGATATGAGAGGGAATACGGGTCGATTCGTCAGGGTGATCATGAGTCTTCAGGAGACTTTATGCAGCGATTCTTACGTCTGGCCAGTTTCGTTGGGCCAGAGGTTACTGGGGATGCGGTTCGACAGGCTCGTCACTTCAAATGGGCTCTTAAGGGATGGGTGTTAGACAGGATTGTTAACACTCCATTTGAGGATGTGGCTAGTGTTCAGGATGCTGCGCGCAACATTGAGTTGCTGCATGAGGACAGGAGATCTAATAAACGTGATAGAGATGGCAACAGGGTTGATACTCGGGGTCATGGTCGTCAGGACCAGAGACAGGATTTTCGGGGTCGTCAGGACCATGGGCAGGATCAACGGGGTCGCCAGGACCGAGGTGGTGATTATAGGCGTCAGGATTCTAGGAACCAGGGCCGGCAGGATTATGGTCGGTATGGTGGTGACCGTCAGGGTCAAGGTCAGGGTGATAATAGCAGGCGTAGGGATTCTCAGCAGTATCAGCAGTCAGGATCGTCAGGCCAGAAGAAGGCTGTTGAGACTCTACCTCCTCCTCCTTTATGTACTACATGTGGGAAACCACATCCGGGTCCTTGCTATAAAGCTTCTGGTGGTTGTTTTTCGTGTGGCTCTTCTCAGCACAGGATCAAAGATTGCCCCAAGAAGAACCCCATCGTGCCAGTAAACACGACTAGGCCAGCTCCCACCATGGGCCGAGTGTATGCTACTACTCGGGACCAAGCGGCCAACACATCAGGTACCATTACTGGCATACTTTATATTGGAGATCGTACGGCTTTTGTATTATTTGACACCGGAGCTACTCATTCCATTATATCTGTAAACTTTGCTAAGAAACTTAATCTGAAACCAAAACCATTAATAAATCGTATATCAATCGCAACCCCAATGAAAACCCAAGTGATTATTGATCATGAATATGTTAACTGCCCTCTACGTTTCGATGATCGTGTTCGTCCGGCAAATCTGCTTCCCATTGATATGACCGATTTTGATGCGATTCTGGGCATGGATTGGTTGGCTGATCATAAGGCTACCATCGATTGTTATGCCCGCAAGGTGATCTTCGGCGATATTCATCATCCTGATTTCATTTATCATGGTTCTCAGCCTCTGAAATCCGTTAAGATTATTTCTGCCATGAAAGCACGAACTCTGATATCTCATGGTTGCCAAGGCTATTTGGCTTCTGTTAAAGATTCATCTGTAGAAAGTCCTGATGTTGCTAGCGTTCCCATTGTTCGGGAGTTTGCTGATGTTTTCCCTGATGAACTTCCTGGCCTTCCTCCGGCTAGAGAAGTTGAATTTTCTATTGATCTGATTCCCGGTGCCGAACCTATCTCTAAGGCTCCGTACCGGATGGCGCCTATTGAGTTAAAGGAATTAAAGGAGCAATTGGAAGAACTTTTAGAGAACGGATTTATTCGGCCTAGTGTTTCGCCCTGGGGTGCTCCGGTTCTTTTTGTGAAGAAGAAGGATGGGTCTATGCGGTTGTGCATTGATTATCGTGAGTTGAATCGCATTACCATTCGTAACCGTTATCCGCTTCCTCGCATTGATGACTTGTTTGATCAATTGCAAGGAGCCAAGGTGTTCTCTAAAATCGACTTGCGATCTGGTTATCACCAATTGCGAGTTAAAGAGCAGGATGTCGCTAAGACTGCTTTCCGTACTCGCTATGGACACTATGAGTTTCTGGTTATGCCTTTTGGCCTAACAAATGCTCCTGCTGTGTTTATGGATTTGATGAACCGGGTCTTTCATGAATTTCTTGATAAGTTCGTCATTGTTTTCATTGATGACATTCTGGTGTACTCTAAATCGTCTGAGGAGCACGAGCAGCATTTACGTATTGTTCTGGGTATTCTGAGGCAGCAGAAATTGTTCGCAAAATTTTCTAAGTGTGAGTTCTGGCTGAACCAAGTCGCTTTCCTTGGTCATATCGTGTCTGCAGAGGGTATCACCATGGATCCTGCTAAGGTTGAGGCTATCACTAAGTGGCCGAGACCTACCACGGTGACTGAAATTCGGAGTTTTCTGGATTAGCTGGTTATTACCGGCGTTTTGTTGAAGGGTTTTCTAAGTTGGCTTTGCCTTTGACTCAGTTGATGCGGAAGGGTGAAAAGTTTGTATGGACTGATGAGCGTGAGCAGAGCTTTGAGGAGTTGAAAAGGCGATTGGTGTCTGCACCTATTCTGACCTTACCTTCTGGTTCTGGAGGCTTCCAGATTTATAGCGATGCGTCTAAGAAGGGTTTAGGCTGTGTGCTTATGCAACACGGCAAGGTGATTGCCTATGCTTCTCGGCAATTGAAACCCTATGAAGAAAACTACCCAACTCATGATCTGGAATTAGCAGCGGTCGTTTTTGCATTAAAAATCTGGAGACATTACTTGTATGGTGAATCGTGTGATATCTTCACCGATCACAAGAGTCTCAAGTACATCTTTACTCAGAAGGAGCTCAATATGAGGCAGAGGAGATGGTTAGAGCTTCTAAAAGATTACGACACGAACATCCAGTACCACCCAGGCAAGGCTAATGTAGTTGCTGATGCACTTAGTCGTAAGTCTGGGATGATTGCTAGCTTGGAGATTGATTCTCATGTTCTTAAGGATTTGGAGCGTTTGGATGTCGAGTTGTGTGTTCGGCGTGACGTTGGTTACTGGGCTAGCTTGAAAATTGAGTCTAATCTGATGTTGCGTATTAAAGAGGCTCAGAAAGATGATGGTGAACTCTGGGCTATTGTTCAAAATATTGAAGAGGGTAAGCAAACGGAGTTTAGAGTTGATGATAACGGAGTTGTTTGGTATGAGGACCGTTTATGTGTGCCTAATGATTCTGACTTGCGTGAGGCTGTTTTGACTGAGGCTCACAGTTCTCCTTTCTCTATACATCCTGGTTCTACCAAGATGTATCGGGATCTAAAGCAACACTTCTGGTGGAATGGTATGAAGCAAGATGTGGCGTTATTTGTTGCTAGATGTATGACCTGCCAGCAAGTTAAGATTGAGCATCAGCGAGCTAGTGGTCTATTGCAACCTCTGGAGATTCCTGCTTGGAAGTGGGATGAGATATCCATGGATTTCGTTTCTGGTCTGCCTTTGACTCGTAAAAGACATGATGCGATTTGGGTGGTCGTCGATCGGCTAACTAAATCTGCTCATTTCTTACCCATCCGTATGACCTATAGTATCAGTAAGTTGGCGGAAATCTTTCAGCAGGAGATTGTCAGATTGCATGGTATGCCTTCATCTATTGTTTCTGATCGTGATCCTCGTTTCACTTCGCGTTTCTGGAAGGGACTTCATAAGGCTTGGGGCGCTCGCCTTAAGTTTAGTACCGCTTTTCATCCCCAAACTGATGGTCAGTCGGAGAGGACCATTCAGACTTTGGAAGACATGTTACGATCTTGTGCCTTGGAATGGACCGGTAGTTGGGATGAGTACTTATGTTTGGTGGAGTTTGCGTATAATAACAGTTGGCACGCCAGTATTCGGATGGCTCCCTTCGAGATGTTATATGGGCGCAAGTGTAGAGCGCCGGTTTGTTGGAATGAAGTAGGGGAGCGTATTATTGAGGGTCCGGAGTTGGTTCAGGACACCAACGAAAAGGTAGCTGTTGCTAGGGAAAAGTTAAAGGAGGCCCGTGCTCGTCAGAAGAGCTATGCTGACAAGCACCGTCGTGACCTAGAGTTTAATGTTGGTGACCGGGTATTTCTGAAAGTATCTCCTTTCCGAGGGGTTAAGCGTTTTGGAATTAAGGGCAAGTTGAGTCCTCGGTTTATTGGTCCCTTTGAAATTCTGGATCGTATTGGGGAGGTTTCTTATCGTCTGGCTCTACCTCCTCAGCTATCTCATGTGCATAATGTTTTCCATGTATCTCTTCTGAGGGGATACAATTATCACCCGTTGCATGTGGTGTCTTATCCACTTGATCAGATTCAGCCGGATATGTCTTTATCCGAAGAGCCGGAGGCTATTCTGGACCGGCAAGAGCGGGTCATGAGGAATAAAGTCATTCCATTTGTAAAAGTTCTTTGGAGGAATCACCCAGAGCGCGAGGCTACCTGGGAGACTGAAGAATCAATTCGTGCTAGTTATCCTCACTTCGTATTCTGATCTGGTATGTCCTTGTCTTGTCATCTGTTTCATTTCATCTGTACCTTTTTGCAAATTTCGAGGACGAAATTTTCTGTTAGAGGGGAAGAAGTTGTAACACCTAAAAATCCAAAACGTGTAAAATGACCATTTTGCCCCTATAAATTATAAAATTACTTAAAAGCTTATAAAAGTACCGAATCGATCCCAAACTTCTGGAAAAGAACAAGATATGATATAAAATAATTTTGACAACTTCGATTAATATTTATAAAAGTTACGAAATTACCAAAATGCCCTTGGTTCAACCGAATGGAATAAAAATCAATTAATTAGCAAATAAATTACACTTAATTGGAAATCAAATCACATTCATGGGCCTTAACTAATTTCCGTGATTTGTGGGGCTGATTCCCTCCCCCTTGACGCTCCTCTACCTCTAAATAAGTTAAACCTCATCAAACCCTAGTATTTCCTAATAGCCGAATAAAAGAAAAACACACATAATTTCACTATCTCTTCCTCCGATTTTCTGGAACAAAAAGAGCATTTTTCTGGTGTTGTTCGTGAATTAAGGAAGCTAAGAAAATTGGGTTTAGGTCGTGGGAGGCTTTCATTCGATCGCTAGGAATTATTTTCCATTCGATAGGTAAGATCACAAATTAATTCATACGGTCATCTAAAATTCCATTATCAATTTTCTCATGTTCCTTACGTCATGTATACCCTGTATAAAATTTCTCTAAGGTCGTGGAGGTCGTGTTTGATCGCTAGGGATTTTTGGTGCTCAATTCTATTCGATAAGGTGTATTTCTGTTTGGGCTCGTTCGCACGTCTAATCTCTGAATCGGTATTTTTCCTATGATCTATCATCATCATATAGCTCAGATAAAATGTATAATTCAATGCATGCAACCTTAAACAAATCGTTTGAATTAAAATGTTTAAAACACGTAATAAACATGAAATACTATATGCGAATTTTCTGGATGTTGTAATCATTTTTCTTGGACTCTATACGACCTAAGTAGCCTGGGAAAAATAAGAATCTGAATAATTGAATCTGAATCTGATCGTGGCTTAATTTAGTTCTATCGCTAAAAATGAAAAGAGTTATATCGAATGAAATAAAAACCCTAGCTTCGATTAGGGTTAGATGCTGGTGTTTCTGGATAAATTAATACAGTAAAGGACGGATCAATGATTGACAAATGATTAGGTCGTGTGATACTAATTGAATTAGGGTTTGTCGAATTGAATTATATGCGCTTGGATCATTTAAAAACTATAGGGTGTAATTCGTAATTTCTGGAACTTATGGGTCAGTTTTGTAAAGTGTATTTAACTGGGTAAAATGTGAATAAAATCAGAGATGAAGGGTCTTTGTGTAAATATAGGATTTAAAAGGTTGAAATCGGAAATATTGGGAAGTTTATAAACCGAATGAAATTTATTTAAAATAGAAGGACTTGTTTTGTAATTTTGGGAAACTTGTGTCATTCGTATGAAAATATTTATGAGGGACTTGATGTGTAATTTTGGGTATTAAATGGACTTATATTGTATTTATATAATAATTGTGGATCGAGCGATAACTTATTTCATTAAAGGGCCAAATGTGTAAATAATGTAAAGTCGTGGACTATTTCGTACACCATCTAAAATATAGGTTAATTCGGTAAATTGAAAAGGTTAAGGGTTTATTGTGTTAATATGGTCTTAAAGAGGGTATTCGAATTAATTTATCAAAGTTAAGGTTATGTTTTGTAAATTCTTAAACTTGAGGGTTTAAATCGTAAATCATTAAACTACGAGGGTTATATGAGTAACATATGTAATTAAGGGACTGATTTTGCTAAAAGATAAATTGTGATATTTACTTTTAAAACCTTATACTTTAATTATATTTTCAATTTGAATCTTAACGTATATTTAATTCTAGAACCAAAACCCTAAAAATACGTAAAGCAATTATTGAAAATACGTGAATCTATAACTAAGTAAAATCTGTAATTCTGCCAACTAAATAAGGAACTTATTAAGTCCGGAAAACTGCTAAAAAGGGAAAGTTACTTAAATTGGAAAGTCAGTTAAAAACCTGTTGTAATACTCTTCTACTCTCTTAGGTGTGAAGAAGGAGAGATCCTGAGCTTATCAGTGTTTGCTATTTCTGGTTTTATTTTGCTTGCAATAAGGTACAGATACTCTGCCCTTTTTCAGTAAGGGTGTCCTATCTCATGGTTATGATTCCGATTCTGATTCGTTTAAGTGTTTCCAAAACCATTACTATGAACCCTTTTATTATGAACCTTTCTGGTTACACTCTGATTTGGACCTTTGTTATTACATCTGACATATCTGTTATGAACCATCTATTATGGACCATCTGATTTGACCTTTGATATATGACCCTCTGATTATGATCTGATGTCTGACTCTTAGTTTGATACCCGAGCCATTTCACTAGGCATGGGGGTTCCATGTCCGTGTCATTGATGCACCAATGGCATGACTCTAGGGCGGTAGAGTGATGTTCCGCCACGTCCCCATTCTGTTTATGATATGTGCACACTACTATGATTATGGCCAATATGATATGTTCTGGGGGGGGGGGCGTATGGATGCATCCTAGATCTGTTCTGTAAGTGGATTTAACTATATATATGATATCTGTTCTGGTGACTGGTGTTTGTGTGCTATACACGCCTTTCACATTTATCTGGGAGCTGATCACTCCATTTGATACATGAGGACACCCCTCATATTATCTGGTTACTTAAGAGGCATCCCCTCTGGATTATGATGGTTATTATCTGTTCTGTTCTGGGCTCGTGGTGGATGACTATCCTATTCTTTATTTATTTTTCTGTCTCTTGTTTATACCTCATGAGATTTCCCCATGCACCATATTTCAGTTCTATTTATATTATTGCTTTGTATATGTATCTGTTCACTGGGCTTTTTAAGCTCAGCCGTACGTTTCTTTTCATGTACGGCAGGTATTTAAGCTTGGATCTGGGTTTTAGCTCTGGGGATGAGAGCAACTGTGTGAAGCTTTGATCTTAGCATTCTAGTTATACCATTTCGGATTCTATTTCTGTTATGCCATTGTTTAGGCATTTTGGATCATGTACTTCGGTTTATTTTCTGTTTTGGACATAAGTTGTGTTGACTTATTTCCTTTGACCATTTATGTTATGGACTTATCATGTTTGAATTTAATGCTGGTAATCTGATATGAAGCCATTGTTGTGTCATCTTTACCCTTGCCGGGTTGGGGTGTTACAATGATGATGATAAAGATGAAAAAAGTTGATACAGACAATGATGATAATGATGATGGTGAAGAAAGTGAAAAGGATTCGCAGGAACAACAAATTGACACTAACATACCTCCCTCACCACCACCTTCATCTGTGGCTCAGTCCACAGTAGAGTACAATGAGTTAAAACAAAAGGTTCAAGCACTTGAAGATGAGATGAAACAGAAAGTAGAGGAACACAAAGAAATATATCAAAAGATCAGTGAAGCTGAAGATAAAGCAGCCAAGAATGTTGAAGAAATCAATACTCAGATAACTGCTGAAGTAGAAAAGCTTCTTGAAGAATCCATTCCCAGATTGATCAAACAATACGTCCAGAAGGACTTGGAGAAGATAGTCTCAAAGATGGTCAAAACCACTCCAATCACACTCAGAACAGTGCCACAACATACATCCAGATTAGAAAGCAAAAGGATGATGTTGCAAGAACTAAAAGATGATCCCAAGGAAGCAAAGCTTCGAGAGGCACTTAAGGAATCCATCAAAGCAGAAGAAGAGGAAGTTGTAGTACTAACTGAAACGTGCAAACCCACCAAATCAACCAAAAGATGACATGAAGATGATCCAGATGCTCACGGAAAGAAAAGGACAAAGCCATCATCATCAACAGGTCGGACTTCCACCACACCCTCCTCTGGCACAACAAAGAAAGGCAGCCAAACAACATTTATTCCTTCTCGTAGAGGCGGAGCATTTGAAGCTACAGAATTCTTTGATGATCCAAGCTCTGACCATGAAACTCCAATTGCTCCTATTCTAATCCAAGAAGTAGTTGCTCCTTCTGCTACTGTTAAAGATGTTCCATTACCTAAGTGGGTCGATTCATCAGCTCCCAAGTATGATTGGTTTGATCAAATGGTTGACGATTATTCTGTCGATGAAAATGCTGAACCAGTGGAAGGATCAGTTGTAGACTTCGCCAAACGATTGAAAAAGGTGATGAAAGTCCAGCAACTAGGTCTGAAAGACATCATCAGAGTTCGCAAAAGTGGATTCATAGAATTTTCAACTGTTTCAACATCGGAGCTGGAATTCGAGTACAACGTTGAACAAGTAGCCAGAGCCCTAAATGATAACATCAACTGGACGCAAGAACAATTATCTGTAGAACCGTTACCTCCTCGAAACTACACGCAACCCTTACCTCTTGTCGGACCACCTCACAACCTCAAGTTACCCATAGCACACTTCTTCAACAAAGATTTAGATTACCTCATGTACGGTAACACGAACCCTGAAAAGAGATATGCCACCTCACTTACCAAATACCCGGCAGCCAGGTATGCCTTAGAGGGGTTTGAAGAACAAATCAACAATCTTTGGAGCAGAAAGATACAGAAGTATAATGAAGATGCTGTGTTTGGGATCCATCATTGGCCAAATCTGCGGAGGTTGTACTACAAATTTATGATGGCCAAGAGAAGGACAGGGGACAAGGTATGGAGCAGTCATAGGATTATGTCTATCATCAGTGCTGAAACGGAGTTTATGTATGGGTATAACTTTCTAACAAAGATCATTATAAGACGAAGCAATGATATGGAGTATGTGTTCACCGAAGCTGACTATCATCTCCTTAACCCCAATGATATCGAGGACATGTATCTATTGAAGATTCAGGGAAAACTTGAACACCTCCCTGGACGGCTTCAGTATGATATCATCAACTCCCTTCTCATCTTCATTCGCAACATTGTGATTAGAAAACGGGTTGAAGACGTTCATCTGGGAGTTGAAAGTTATCAAACCATGCTAAATCTCACCAAGCCAGACTTCGTACCTAAAAATCTTCGTGATCAGCAGCCATACACCTTCGGGTACAAACCATTTTGAGTATATTATCATAGAAGGAAAACTGGTACAAGATTTATGGGTTTCGAAGATCTTCGCAAGTTCAGTGACCCAACCATCCAACAAGTTAAATCTGAACTTGAGAAGATCTTAAAGGATGAGAAGTTGGCTAAAGAGTTGAAGTGGGGCGGGAAAGAGAAAAGACAAGCAAGGAAGTTTGTGAAAAGGATAGAGAAGAAGATTAAGTTTCGAGAGCAGATGCGTCGGTTGGAAGGTTATGTTGGAGGTCGGGCAAAAATTCCTAACATTCTCACGTTTCGCCGTCCTAAGTAATGAACACTGGTACTAATTCATTGTTTGTTCATTTTATCATCATCTCATCTATATTTCATCATTGACCACGGCTTGTGCACACATAACAGTGTACAACCCGCTCTTGTAAAGAAAGGACCCTGAGGTACGCGTCAGTGCCTCAATCCTGAAAAAGGAGCGAAAGCTTCTTACTTATGAGCAAAATTAAAACCAGAAAATTTTTCAAAGTTTTAAACAATTCTGCTCATAAGGACAAGTACTCCCTTGTTAAGGGGGAGTATTTGAAAAATCTTTGTTCCAAATATACAAACATTCTTGACATTCTTCCACAAACACCTCAAAAAGAGCATATTTTAATCAAAAGTTTTTCAGAAACAACATTATTGATGAACTCAAATAAGTACATTTTATTACTATCATTTATCCTATTAATTTGACTTGTTTTACTATATTATGTATGAGGATTGATACTTAATCGTTTACTTTTGTAATTCTCAGGTAAAAACAAGCATTTGGTGAAACTTAGCGATTTTGGACTAATAATGGAGCAAAACGTGCATAAAGTTGAAAGTCTACTGACATGGACAAGATCAAGTCAATTCTGCTCCAGATGCGCCGCATCTCACTCTCGACATGCGCCGCATCTCTATCAAGATATCACCAGATACGATCCAAGATACAAGAGGACATGCGCCGCATCTAATCATGGAGTTACGCCGCATCTTCTGGCGGTGTACGAATATTCCTGAATATTATAATCTTGGACCCCACGCGAAGTTAAGTACATGCGCCGCATCTACTTAGTAGATGCGCCGCATCTTCCCTCAGACAGAAACTATAAATACCCCGTAGACCAGACGAATTACAAGTTCCGAAAAACCTAAAACCGAAGTTTGAACAGGAGAAACAAAGGACGAATTCAGTCAAGGAGGCAGCACAAGACACACCCAAATCAAAGATACAAGAGCTGTAAGAAGGTGCTGCATGTATTTAATTCATTAAGTAGTTTTGTTTTATTGTGTTAGCAAACTTTAATTCATCAGGATTGGTGGCTTGTGTAATGTGACAACGAAAGATTGCACTCCCTTTAATACTTGCTTTCCCATCAATTAAAGTTTATATGTTGATGTCTTTGGTTACTACTTATTAGTGCATTGATAACCTCTGTGTTTATTAGTGGCTTGCGGGCATTTGACTGCGGGACATAATGTGGCTCCCACGGTTATTACTAAATTGATCATTAGGAATAACTTTTAGACATAAGTAATCATTAAGGGTTTACTCGCCGATAAGATTAGGACCAACGAGAAAGGGTTAACTACATACACTTCATATAAAGCTATCAATAAAACAAGTGACAATCTACTTAATCATAAGGACAGCCCTCTTATTGTCTCAAGTATTTATCTGTGTACGTGTGTGCTACTTGCTGATTCGTGCCTATTGGTTTATTTTATTATTTAATTGCAAACAAACCGTGCCAGTCTCTCAGGCTGAAACCCCCTTGCGTTAGGATATTAAAATACTGATTAGAATAACGAGATAATACGTTCCACTCTTAGTGATCGACACTCTACTTACCATTATCTTCATACTGACCGGGTACACTGCTCGTTAAGTGTGTGTGTTATTGATAAGTCGGCTAAATATAAATTTAAAACTTGAGTAGGCATTAAAACTGCTAAACCGCAACGACACATCACGCGCATCAAGTTTTTGGCGCCGTTGCCGGGGAGTGAATTGTTATTATCTGTTAATTTAATTAGTATTTTAATTAGGTTTTTCTTTTTATTAGATTAATTGCATCATTGTACTATTTTGCATATTTGTTGTATTGTGTGTTATTTGTTTGCTTTTATTTTTGTGTGTTTATTTTCGTTTGTGTGTTTAATTTATTTGTTTTTATTTTTCGTGTTTTTGTGTGTTCTGCTATCGTTGTACTGTGCTAAATCAAACGATACGGCGCATCTGATCTCTCAGATACGGCGTATTGCGTTTAATTTTTTTTTATATACAACGCGTTTAATTAATTCGATACGACGCATCTTTTCCCCAAGATACGGCGTATCTGTTTTTAATAAGAAAATTTTTCTAAGCGATAAAGTAATACGACGCATCTGCTTTAGCAGATACGGCGTATCTATTATTTTAATTAAAAACAGTTTGCGAATTATTAAACAGATACGGCGTATCGATCTCTATCGATACGGCGCATCTTTCTGAATCAAAAATCGATTTTTTTTTTAAACGTAACGAAAATACGGCGCATTAACTTTCGTTAATACGACGCATTTAATTTTAATTAGATAAGTTGATTTTTGATTAATTAATTCGATACGGCGCATTCTTAAATTCTAAAGCGGCGTATCTATTTTCTGAATAAAGTCTGATTAAATTTTAACGTATAAAGATACGGCGTATCCAACTTTTTGGATACGGCGCATCGTCTGCAGATATCAGCAACTTTTATTCTTTTCTAATTTCCGAACGGAAAATATTCTGACTTACCCTTATACTAGGAAACTTTTACTTTGAAATCCTCTTGTTCTTAATTTTCAGGAACAATGTTCGATATTTTCCCAAACTGGTTCGGAAGACCCCAAAGAAACCTTACTATGGAAGAGTTTGCACTTCTAATCGCTCAAGCCAATGAACAAGAACATCATGAAGCAAGGAACTTTATCACTGAATTCAAAGGCAGTCATGAGCTGTTGCTAAAGGAACAAAACAATATGATCAATGGTTTGGCAATTGAAGTGCACCAATTGTCAACAGTGCTTAACAAGGTTCTTTTGGTAAGGCACGATCTGAAAGGAATTACAACTAGAGGCGGAAAGTCAACCTTTCAAATCGAGAAACACACCGAGGATGACAGTACAAACAAAATTTCCCCTGAATCTTTACCACCTGAGCGAGAGCAACCAAAAGAGACTGATCCAGAACCTGTAATTAGAAGAGAACCTTCTGTTGAACCTAAACGATCAACACCACCCTTCCCACATAGGGTAAGGAAAGAGAAAGAAGATGCCTATCAAAAGAAATTCCTGGAGAATCTCAAGCAGCTGCAGCTAAGCATACCATTTATGGAAGCCCTAGTGCAAATGCCGAAATATGCTAAATATCTGAAAAGCTTGCTTACAAACAAGTCTAAACTCGAAGAGGCTTGCACCATAACGATGGGGAAAAGAAGCTCAGCGGCATTGCTCAACAAACTTCCATCTAAAGAAAAAGATCCAGGGAGTTTCACTATTCCTTGTCAAATTAAAAATTTGCATATTGAGAATGCCTTAGCCGACCTAGGAGCTAGTATAAGTCTTATGCCCTCTTCTATGTATGATAAATTAGGTCTTGGTGAACCAAAACCTACTAGGATGTGCTTAGAACTAGCTGATAGGTCTATACAATACCCATTAGGAATAGCGGAAAATATATTAATAAAAGTTGATAAATTTGAATTACCTATCGACTTCGTTATCCTTGATATGCCTGAAAATTCTAGAACTCCTATAATATTAGGACGACCATTTTTAGCCACTGCTAGGGCCATAATTGATGTTTTTAATAAAAAGATAACTTTTACCATAGGGAAAGATGAGGTTGAGTTTAACATGGAACAATCTATGAGTAAAGATGAATCCGATGACGATGAATGCTATAACATCGATGTTTCTGATGATACGATTAATCAATTTACTCAGAAATTGTTAAAGAATAATTTGCTTGATTCTTTTCTGCTTAAAAATTTAGAAAACGCAATTGCTATAGAAGATCAAGTAGATGAGAATACTGTTGATTATAATTTTGCTGCTGACTCTGCTGTATGTAACGCGATGCGGCGCATCGAAAACCTCGATGCGGCGCATCTATCTGATGACAGCAGCGATATAATTAAAGAACAGGTTTATTCCGCTAGTGCTACTGAAATTGATAATGTTAAACCTGTGCTTAAGGATCTTCCTTCTACTTTGGAATATGCTTATTTAAACGGAAATACTAATTCACCCGTTATTATTGCATCTGACTTAACGCCAAAAGAAAAAGAGTCTCTTTTGCAGGTACTATATAAACGAAGAGGAGCATTAGCGTGGAGTATGTCTGATATTAAGGGAATTAGCCCGTCATTTTGTACACATAAAATCCTTATGGAGGATGAATTCAAACCAACTATCCAACCTCAAAGGCGTTTGAATCCAAAAGTCCAAGATGTGGTGAAAAATGAAATCGTAAAGTTACTTAACTCCGGACTTATCTACCCAATTTCCGACAGCTCGTGGGTCAGTCCTATCCACGTTGTACCAAAAAAAGGAGGAATGACGGTAGTACTCAATGACGACAATGAGCTAATCCCTTCAAGAACTGTTACCGGATGGAGAGTTTGCATCGACTACCGCAAACTCAATGATGCTACACGAAAAGATCACTTCCCTCTTCCATTTATTGACCAAATGTTAGAAAGACTATCAGGATATGATTATTATTGTTTTTTGGATGGTTTTTCAGGTTTCTTCCAAATACCCATTGCCCCCGAGGATCAAGAGAAGACGACTTTCACCTGCCCTTATGGAACCTTCGCCTATAGGAGAATGCCGTTTGGACTATGCAACGCCCCTGCTACTTTCCAACGTTGTATGACGGCTATCTTCCATGATATGGTAGAAGATTTTATGGAAGTCTTCATGGACGACTTCTCGGTGTTCGGTAACTCATTTAGTGATTGTCTCTTTAAACTTGATAAAATGCTTGCTAGGTGTGAAGAAACTAACCTTGTTCTTAATTTGGAAAAATGTCACTTTATGGTTAGAGAGGGAATTGTGTTAGGACATAAGATTTCTGGGAAAGGTATAGAAGTCGATAAAGCTAAAATGATGTAATTGCTAAACTACCTTACCCCACTAACGTAAAAGGCGTAAGAAGTTTTTTAGGGCACGCTGGATTTTATCGTAGATTCATAAAGGATTTTTCAAAAATATCTAGGCCTATGACCCAATTGTTGCTAAAGGATGCAAAGTTTGATTTTTCTGAAGATTGCAAAAAGGCATTTAATATACTTAAAGAAAAACTAACTTCTGCACCGATTATAATTTCGCCTGATTTGGAATCTGCCTTT
Source organism: Artemisia tridentata subsp. tridentata (assembly GCA_021014915.2). Taxonomy (NCBI): domain Eukaryota; kingdom Viridiplantae; phylum Streptophyta; class Magnoliopsida; order Asterales; family Asteraceae; genus Artemisia; species Artemisia tridentata. The sequence goes on along the minus strand of CP139504.1, from coordinate 164,454,376 downwards.
TGAACTAATGTGTGATGCTAGTGATTATGCTGTTGGAGCCGTACTTGGACAAAAGATAGATAAGAAATTTAAGCCAATTTATTATGCTAGCAAAACATTGAATAATGCCCAAGAACACTACACCACCACGGAAAAAGAACTTTTAGCAGTAGTTTTTGCATTCGATAAATTTAGATCATATCTTATATTGTCAAAAACTATGGTTTACACTGACCATTCTGCTTTGAAGTATTTGTTCAATAAACAGGATGCCAAGCCAAGGCTTATTAGGTGGGTTTTATTGCTCCAAGGATTCGATATTGAAATTAAAGATAAAAAGGGTGCCGAAAATCTAGCTGCTGACCACTTATCTAGACTTGAAAACCCTGATATGGAGGTGCTTGACGAAAGGGAAATAGCTGATGACTTCCCTGATGAACACCTTATGATGGTAGGAATTAAGAGCAATAATAATGGACCATGGTACGCCGATTTTATAAACTTTATTGTTGCAAATGAAATTCCAAAAGGGCTAACATCCGACGAGAAAAGAAGGTTTATAACTCGCGCTAACGAGTATATTTGGGATGAACCTTATGCCTTTAAATTATGTCCTGACAATATTATACGAAGATGCGTAGACGGTGATGACATCGCAGCAATATTGGCACATTGCCATTCAGGGCCAACAGGGGGACATCACGGTCCAGTCATCACAAGAAGAAAGATCCTGGATGCAGGATTTTATTGGCCCACTATGTTGGAGGATGCGAAAGATTATATAAAAGGATGTGATGCGTGTCAACGATCCGGAAATATTACATCAAGAAACGAAATGCCGCAAAACTATATCCATGTATGTGAAGTTTTCGACATATGGGGATTAGACTTCATGGGACCGTTTCCTGAAGCTAAAGGTAATAAATATATTTTGGTTGCTGTTGATTACGTATCAAAATGGGTCGAAGCGCAAGCATCTCCAACAAACGACAGCAAGGTAGTACTTAAATTTTTGCAAAGTTTGTTCTCTAGGTTTGGAATTCCTAAAGCATTGATTAGTGATAGGGGAACACACTTTTGTAATCACCATCTGGGAAGAGCCTTGCAAAAATATGGAGTATATCATAGGGTTTCCACCGCATACCATCCTCAATCAAATGGTCAAACTGAAGTAACCAATAGAGCTATAAAAAGAATCCTTGAAAAAACGACTGGATATAATCCTAAAGGGTGGTCTGACAAGTTAAATGATGCTTTATGGGCATTCCGTACCGCCTTTAAGACACCGACGGGATGCACTCCATTTCGTCTTGTATACGAAAAAGCATGCCACCTACCGGTCGAAATTGAACAAAGTGCATATTGGGCTTTGACGAATTGTAATATGGATATGGAAGCTGCAACGAAGAACCGTTTCATGGAACTTAATGAACTCTATGAACTAAGAGATGAGGCCTACAAAAATACTAAGATCTACAAAGAAAGAACTAAAAGATGGCATGACTCGAGGTTACGTGGGGATAAAACGTTTACTATTGGAGAGAAAGTGCTACTATTTAATTCCAGATTAAAGATGTATCCTGGTAAACTTAAATCAAGATGGACGGGACCGTTCGTTGTCAAGAAAGTGTATCCATATGGAACTATTGAAATATGCGATAAAAATGGTTATATATTCAAAGTGAACGGGCAACGTGTGAAGAAATACTTTGATAATAAAATTGAGGATAATGAGAACGAGGTGGTGGAGTTTGAACCTGAAGTATTAGAATGAAGAGCTGAACGTGAGTCTAACTTGAAGACTCTGGAATAAAGACAAGTGCTTACCGGGAGACAACCCGGAATTATCTTTTATTATTTTGTTTTCTGTGTCGAGTCAGTCCAGGCCGCACGAGGAGATGCGACGCATCTCCTGCAATGGTCATATCTTATTTTATTTTTCTGCATTTTTATTTTCGACTTTAAAACTATTTATCAGTTTATTTTAATGCGGCGCATCCCTGGTTAAGGATGCGGCGCATCTTTATTCTGATCCGTATTAATTCCAGGCTCGATACGGCGTATCTTCTTCCATAAGATACGGCGCATCGACTGACCTGATGATTTTCAGTTTTAATTTTTAAGTTTTATTTTTCCTAACTACTAATGTATTATGCAAAGCTTGAACCTTTCTTATCTTAGGTGTGTTTTAAAGTGTTGGTGGTATTATAGTTTCCTGGATTTCCTGTGGATACATCAAGTATGAAGCTTTAACGTTCTAATCCACAAGAAGTTGATTTTTGCTCTTATACTAATGGAGGATCATACCGAGCAAATCTCAGGGGAGTTTTTCTGTTCTAATTCTTTTATTTTCCAGTTTTTTAACCTTTTATACAAACAACGAGGACGTTGTTTAACTTAAGTGGGGGGATTGGAGAATTAGAACACTTAACAATTACTTGTCCTAAACTTTTTCAAAAATTATGCTTAAAATGTGCTTAATATATCAAACTTAAAAAATTTTTTAGCATGTTTTTGTTTAAGATCTAAGTTGCATAACTGCACACATGACGTTATTTTCAAAAATTGTGATTTTTCAAAATTCACAAATCTATGAGTGTGCCGGTGACTTGTAAACTTTAGAACTTGGCTTGTATACTATTCGAGACCACCATAATAAGTATTATTTATATAATTGGAGTGACTTGTCTAACTTGGTAAAATTCTAGGATTACGCCCAAATAGCCTATTATATGTTATGTGTTATTAACTAACTACACTGGTTAGTTAACCCCCGTATAAACCCTTTTGTTACTCTCAATTTTAGAGTAAGATACCCCTAGAAAAACCCTCAGAGCCATTCCTTTCGTTTCTTACACCTATGTTTAAAATGTTTCGTTACACCCTTACACCTTAGCCTACCCTGTAGATTAGAATCCGTGGTTGGTTGATTGCTATAGGCAAAGTGTGTTTCCTTACATTACCTGTGTTCGCGTGCGTAATTCATTATCTATGGTTAGGTCGGGAAATTGCACAATGCAATTGGAGTTAAAGTAAATATTGTATATTTTGGAGTTTATTTTTCGTGTGTTTACTACTTTCACTATTACCATTATTTCTGAAGTCATGAAAAGTATGGAAAAATTATCCGGAAAGAAAGTTATAGTGATGTGGTGAAATTTTACACATCTATGCTTATGTTTTAATCGAAAAAAAAAAAAAAAAAAAAAATCGAAAAAATGAGAAAAGAAAAAGAAAGAAAGAAAAGTTGGAAGTTAGTTTTAACCAACTTATGTAAAGTTATGTAAGTGGTCGATATCACCACTATTTGTTGTACTATATCTATGGATTGAATGGGAATTGGCAGTTATGGGAACGCCAATTAAGGTTTATTCTTTGATTAAGATCTTGTTGAGTATAATTCGTGTCTACCTAAAGCGTGTGTTTCAAGTGTTAAAGCGTGAGTTATTCGATGATATGAGTCTTATTCATGGGATGGTTGGGATAGTGATTAACCACACTTACGATTTTAATTTATTTGTTTTGTTTATTTTTCATTTTTGCACCAATTTATATCCCAAATGTTATCCATGCCCTTTATTATTCTTTATCCAACCAAACCTTTGATTTATTGAGATTAGGGATTTGAGCAATCTTAAGTATCGTAGTCGTGGATTCGGCTATGTATTTATGATTTTGTCGCCCTTTTTGATATATTATTATTGATGAAGTTTGGACCTATCTTTAGCCTATTCGAGTTAAGGATTTGAGCAATTGCAAGTATCGTGTTCGTGGATTCGATCATGTATTTGTGATTTTGTCGCCTTTTCTGGAATTTGAGATCGATAGTGAAAGAGAATAATTAACCCTTAAGCCTAAAAACCCTTTTTACCGCTTTAGACTTGTTACTCCTTAGCTTTAGTGGTGGAGATGTGTATACTTGCCAAGCTTATGATAGAATATTCGTCGCGACTGGACAGTTAAACGATTAGATTTGCTTTTATCAAAATTATCTTATTTTACTTCTAATTCGTTAAAGTGTTTAGTTGTGTGATTATGAAATGAACGAATACATGCTTAAATATAAAAATAAATCCTAACATCTTTTAGGATACATTTTCATAAAAGAAATTCTAAGGTTTACTTGGGGACAAGTAAAGTTCAAGTGGGGGGATATTTGATGAACTCAAATAAGTACATTTTATTACTATCATTTATCCTATTAATTTGACTTGTTTTACTATATTATGTATGAGGATTGTACTTAATCGTTTAATTTTGTAATTCTCAGGTAAAAACAAGCATTTGGTGAAACTTAGCGATTTTGGACTAATAATGGAGCAAAACGTGCATAAAGTTGAAAGTCTACTGACATGGACAAGATCAAGTCAATTCTGCTCCAGATGCGCCGCATCTCACTCTCGACATGCGCCGCATCTCTATCAAGATATCACCAGATACGATCCAAGATACAAGAGGACATGCGCCGCATCTAATCATGGAGTTACGCCGCATCTTCTGGCGGTGTACGAATATTCCTGAATATTATAATCTTGGACCCCACGCGAAGTTAAGTACATGCGCCGCATCTACTTAGTAGATGCGCCGCATCTTCCCTCAGACAGAAACTATAAATACCCCGTAGACCAGACGAATTACAAGTTCCGAAAAACCTAAAACCGAAGTTTGAACAGGAGAAACAAAGGACGAATTCAGTCAAGGAGGCAGCACAAGACACACCCAAATCAAAGATACAAGAGCTGTAAGAAGGTGCTGCATGTATTTAATTCATTAAGTAGTTTTGTTTTATTGTGTTAGCAAACTTTAATTCATCAGGATTGGTGGCTTGTGTAATGTGACAACGAAAGATTGCACTCCCTTTAATACTTGCTTTCCCATCAATTAAAGTTTATATGTTGATGTCTTTGGTTACTACTTATTAGTGCATTGATAACCTCTGTGTTTATTAGTGGCTTGCGGGCATTTGACTGCGGGACATAATGTGGCTCCCACGGTTATTACTAAATTGATCACTTAGGAATAACTTTTAGACATAAGTAATCATTAAGGGTTTACTCGCCGATAAGATTAGGACCAACGAGAAAGGGTTAACTACATACACTTCATATAAAGCTATCAATAAAACAAGTGACAATCTACTTAATCATAAGGACAGCCCTCTTATTGTCTCAAGTATTTATCTGTGTACGTGTGTGCTACTTGCTGATTCGTGCCTATTGGTTTATTTTATTATTTAATTGCAAACAAACCGTGCCAGTCTCTCAGGCTGAAACCCCCTTGCGTTAGGATATTAAAATACTGATTAGAATAACGAGATAATACGTTCCACTCTTAGTGATCGACACTCTACTTACCATTATCTTCATACTGACCGGGTACACTGCTCGTTAAGTGTGTGTGTTATTGATAAGTCGGCTAAATATAAATTTAAAACTTGAGTAGGCATTAAAACTGCTAAACCGCAACGACACATCACGCGCATCAATTATTATGCTATTTTTGAGGGGGAGAATGAAAATGTGATTAAAATATGGTGGAAGCAACGATGATATCTCATGAGTATAAGACTCAAGAATTGACCCTCGAATTGACGATAACAACAGTTAGTAGTCGAAAGGACATATCCTGGACGGGTAATAATTTCAAGCCAGTTTATCTGGTGATGTAAACGTGTCTCGCAATGGATATGTCTGAGTAGAATGTACCAATTTTGAGCCATAATCTTTGAATCTGATCTGGACGGGTAATAATTTCAAGCCAGTTTAACTGGTGATGTAAGCGTGTCTCGCAACGATCAGGTTCATTGAAAGTCAATCAATTCAAAAGTGCCAACTCTTTCCGGCATGTGCAAATTTCAAATTTATTACTTATGCGCACATGTTAAGGGGGAGTTCTTCTGAAAATAACAAAACTCTCAAAGTGTTAACAAAATGTTTGAGAAAAATGTGTTTTACAATCATAAAACACTTTGAGAGATTTTCAAAAGGTTTGGTTTATGGCATCATTAGGATAGTCATGGAGTTATAAGGTGACTAAGGTTAGGGAAAACCGTCCTATGATCCACCAGAGCCGGAGGGATCTACCCACGGACAATACCAATAGTTTAGAACTAGAAAGTCCTAGGTATGATATTAAAAAAGGAGAAAATAAATAAAAGGAGAAAGAAGGGGTTGAAGAATTAAAAAGAAAAGAAAAGAAAAGGGTGAAAAGAAATAGCCCTCCATTTGTTCAACCTTAGGGCAGACACCGGGTTCAATTCATAATCTACTGGTTGATGAGCATCACCGGTATTGAAGACTAAAGACGTCATGGACCCAGTGACGCACTGCACTAAACCTTCTAAGCCGCTCAAGTGTCTCTCAAAAGACATTTGTTTCATTCACACGGAGAACCCTTCATAATCTATCGACCTCTCATTACGAGAGTGTTGATATTGAAAAGGAGGCATTCTGCTCCACGCCTCCGACGACCAAACAAATGTGCACTAATTGAGTCTAGAGGCATGAGATTCATAAAAAGATCTCTTAGGTACACTTAGTATTACTCTGCTATTCTACATCATGGGCAGCAGATGTAAAATTAAGAAAGTGACCTTCGCAGATCTTAGCAATCTGCCGAGAACATTCATAAGAAAAGTCACAATAGTGATTATCAATGATTGAATGGAAATCCTGCCAGAGCAACATCAAACAACTCTGACAGCAGGTCACTTCGGTAACTCCTTGTGGGTTACGCTTAGTGTTTGCTCCAAACGGTCTACAGTCGTGGGGTGATCTCCAGCGACTCACTGAATCGTGGGTGCACTTCGGTGTGTCCGTGTTGTCCCTTTCGGGGGAATCCGGTTCAGAACAGTCTGGGTTAGGATTTGAGAAAGTCTTCATACTATGCTGTTGATGATCTCAAGTCTGAACCTGTAAGTACCGGTTGGTTCGTGTTGTTGCTGCTGCGGAGCTTGGAGACCTGGAGTTCAGCCACCATCAAGACTCCATCATGCTCATATCATAAAGAGAAGTTCTCACAAAGACTCAGAAATATCAAAAGTTCAGAATTGTTAAAGAAAAGTCTAAATTTCAAGCACTACAACCTTTCTCAAAGATAAAGATTAAAGAACTGAGAACAGTTGAAGAACCAAAGTCTAAAGAAATATGAGCATGGTGGAGAAGACGTGAAGACACCGGAAGCAAAGATCGTTGGAACACAGCAGTTTACTACCATATCGTATCACATCACTATCAAGAACAAAGAACAAAGATTTTGAAGACGTCAAAGCCAAAAGAAGCAAAGACGACGTCAAGCAACCTTGATGACCAATACTTAGGGGGAGATTGTTGGGAAACACGTTTTGTATTATTCAAGTATTGATCATATTGTATTAAGGTTGCTTAGGCCTTTAGGTTTGTTATTAGGCCCAGCCCGTGTAGAAGGCCCATGGGCTGTGTCGTTTTATTTATTTTATTATGTTTAATGATGTATTAGTTAAGAGAATTAGGGCTACATGCCCTCTACCATGTAAAACTATAAATACCCCTTCCCTCCTTAGGGAAAGGGTTGTTGGTTGATGAATTAAGAAGTTTTATTATTAAGTGTGTGTAATCATCTCCCTTCCATCTCTTTCTCTCTCTAGCTTTCTCTCTCTAAATCTAGTAGGTAATTAGTAGGTAATTAGTGGTAGCTTAATTCATAAAAGTATAAAACATCAAAAATGTTAGTCCAAAACCAAGAAACAAAATGCAAAGCATCTTTCTTATAGCAGTATCATAGTATGACTAACAAATATGAACTTAACAAACAAAAATTTGTACTAGCAGCACAAACTTTTCACTAACAGTAGTAACTTATAAAGCCAGCAGTACAATAAAAAATTTATATACAAAAACACATAGTTTTAAATTCATTGAGGATTAAGCATTCCAATACTTGCTACCAAGTACTGAAACCTTCCAACATCAAAAGCTTTAGTGAGAAGATCTAAAAAGTTGTGATCAGGATCAATTTTAAGAACTTGAATCAACTTTTTCTCATTGCAATCTCTAATAAAATGATGTCTTATGTCAATGTGTTTTGTTTTAGAATGTTGCACTGGATTTTTAATTATGCAAATTGTACTACTATTATCAATATGAATGACAGTGTTCATGAAATTGTACCCATAGTCAAGAAGTTGGTTTTGAAGCCATAGGACTTGACCACAACAATTTGCAGCAGCTACATATTCAGCTTCAGTTGTTGAAGTAGCCACAATTGTTTGCTTCTTACACTACCATGAGATAAGTCTACACCCAAGGAATTGACATCCTCCAGTTGTTGACTTTCTATGCAAGCTAGCACCTGCATAATCACTATCTGAAAATGCTACCAAGTCAAAAGGTGATTCCATAGAATACCATAGACCCAACCTAGGTTGAACCTTGAGATATCTAAAAATCCTCTTGACTGCTGTTAAATGAAAAACCTTTGGAGTTACTTGAAATCTTGCACAAGCACAAACAGAGAACATGATATCAGGTATTGATGATGTGAGATACATCAAAGAACCTATCATAGATCTGTATTTGTGTACATCCACATTATCTCCATCTAAATCTTTAAGAAGTGGCTTCTCAGAGTCCATTAGTGTGCTTGCCACTTTTGAATCAGTAAATTAAAATTTTCTAAGTATCTCTGCAACATACTTATCTTGACTGATAAATATGCCTTCACTAGATTGCTTAACTTGCAAACCCAAAAAGAATGTAAGTTCCCCCATGGAACTCATCTGAAACTTATGATGCATAAGCTTCTCAAACTCCAAACACATCTCCTTCCTTGTAGATCCAAAGATGATATCATCCACATACACCTGCAATAGTAAAAGATCATTCTTGTGCTTCTTGATGAACAATGTATGATCAATCTTGCCTCTTTGAAATCCATTTTCAATTAAGTAGGAAGCCAGTGTTTCATACCATGCCCTTGGTGCCTGATGAAGGCCATAAAGAGCCTTAACTACTCTGTACACTTTTTCTAGATGGTCAGGATCAATGAACCCTGGAGGTTGTGAGACATATACCTCTTCTTCAATAGTACCATATAGATAAGCACTCTTGACATCCATTTGATAAACTGTGAAGCCCATAAATGAAGCATAAGCCAAAAATAACCTAATGGCTTCAATCATTGCTACTGGAGCAAAAACCTCTTCATAGTCTATCCCTTCTTCTTGTGTACACCATTGGGCTACTAATCTAGCCTTATTCCTAATCACTATGCCCCTTTCATCCCTTTTATTTCTAAAAACCCATCTAGTGCCAATTACCTTTTCATCTTTAGGTAAATCAACTAGCACCCATACCTTCTGAATCTTGAACTGAAGAAGCTCTTCTTGCATAGCTTCTACCCAGCTTGAATCATTTAGGGCTTTAAGAATATTCTTTGGTTCAGCTTGTGAGAGAAAACATAAAAACAAGCAAGAGTTGGAAAACTCATGCTGCTTTGAAGCATAAAGGGCATCAAGAAGCCCTTGTTAGTCTGAAGACATCAGTTGTTGCCTTGTCTTCACTCCTGATTGTACATCTCCAATCACATTATCCAGGGAGTAGACTTTGTGAATCCTTATGTGTGGTGTAGAAGGAACTTGATAGTTAGGTGGGAGATTATTGAAATCCACCTCTTTATTTGAGAAATCTGCTTCATTTAAGTTTGAAGGGCCAGCAGTAGAAACATTTGGCTGAGCAGTAGAAAAATTAAGCCTAGCAGTAGAATGCTCTGTCTCAGCAGTACTATCATCAGTAGAAACATTCTCTTGTTCTTTTGTCCCATCTTCCTTGTTTTCATCTTCAATCCCTTCTTTAGCTTCATCAGAAGAAGGTTCATCAATTTTTGAAGTTGAATCCACACTGGTACTTATTGGCATCCATACATGATCTTGATTTGTCTCCTTGTCTAACACTGCCTCATTTGTTGTTTGTGAACCTGAAAAATCATTAGTTTCTGCAACAACAGGCACATAATTCATAGAATGGGTTAGTGTCTCAAGATCAAATAGCCAATTAGGACCTTGACCTGCTACATTGGATTTATTCTCTAAAAATTCCACATGCAGGTTTTCCTCTACTCTTCTAGTTCTTGAGTTGTATACTCTAAAAGCTTTGCTATTAAGAGAATATCCAACTAAGAATCCTTCATCTGCTTTACCATCAAACTTTCCAAGATTATCTAAGGTATTTAGAATTGTCACATGACATCCAAAAGGTCTAAGAAATCCTATTGCAGGAGTTCTACCTCTAAATAGCTCATATGATGTCTTATTGTGAGATTTCACAACCAAAACCCTATTTTGAACATAGCAAGCAGTGTTGACTGCTTCTGCCCTAAAAGTGATAGGCAACTTAGAGTCGGCTAACATGGATCTAGCAGCTTCTTTGAGTGTTCTATTTCTCCTTTCAGCAACTCCATTTTGCTGAGGAGTACTAGCTACACTAAATTCTCTCCTAATACCTTTTTCCTTGCAGAAGTCATCCATAACTCTATTCTTAAACTCTGTCCCATTATCACATCTAATGACTTTTACTCTTTTGCTTACTAGTTTTTCTATCTCTGTAATGAATGTTTTAAGAATGCTAGAAGTCTCATCCTTAGAACCTAAAAAGAAAACCCATGTAAATCTACTATAGTCATCAGTAATAACTAGACAATATCTTTTATGCATCATGCTACTAACAGAAGTAGGTCCAAATAAATCCATATGAAGCATAAACGATGATTGATCAATAGAGTTAAAAATTTTGGGCTTACAAGTGGCTTTGTGTTGTTTGCCTTTATGACAAGCAATGCATGTTTGGTCATTTTCAAATCGTTTTTGAGGTAAACCTCTTACCAAACCATTCTTAACAATCTTATTTATGGTTTTGAAGTTAATTTGACCAAGCCTCCTATGCCATTTCATAGATTCATCCAATGTGGCCTTTGCAACTAGACAAGTAAGTACCTCTTTAGGAACAATCTTCTTTATATCAACACTGTACATGTTGCTCTTTCTTGGAATTTTAAGAAGTACTTGACTTTCATCAGGCATCTTAAAATCAGAAGAAAGTACAAGACATTCAGTTTCAGTAAAAAGAACTTTGTTCTTTTTGTCACACATTTGTGAGACACTAAAAAGATTATACTTTAGCTCTTGCACATAGTACACATCTTCAAAATCTAATTTACTAGTTTTAAGAGCACCTTTACCAGTAAACTTGCCACTGATACGACCTCCAAAGGTAACATATCCACCATCTAATGATTGAAAGTTGGAAAGATAAGACATGGTGCCTGTCATGTGCCTTGAACACCCACTATCTGAATAGCCTTGATCTTCATGATCAGTTGGTGAATGTTCCTGCACACAAATAAGGAAATTAGTTTCCTTGGGGAACCCAAGCCATTACTGACTTGGATTTGCCATGTGCATCAATATAATTAAATCTCTTGAGAACAGTTGATGCACCATTGGATTTGAAAGGTTTCCAAATCCAACATGCTGAGGCCTTAACAGCATTGGCCTTCTTTTCCCTAGCAGTAGAACCCTTAGGTTTCCAAATTTTTTTTAGTGAAACTGCTTTTATTGAAAAAGGTCTCTTAGCAGTTGTTTGTGCATGATTGAAAGTTGTTTTTGCACTTTGTACTGCTGGTTTAGGGTAAACGGAGTAAAAAGGTCTGGAAGTAGAAACTGATTTTCTAGAAGTAGAATCTTTTGGTCTAGCAGTAGAAACTGCTTTTGGTCCAGACTTTGATGAAACTGCTCTGGGTGTTGTTCTTGTATTATTAGAGTGACTTTTAGGAGTATGCCTTTTTAAATTCACCCTATTGTGTGTATTTCCAAATACCCTTTGGTTGCAAAAAGCTGCAAGATGGTCAAATTCTCCACATACAAAACAAGCTTTGTTATAGAAGTCAAAGTCATCACCTAGTTGGTGAGACTTAAGGCCATTCCAATTCCTTTGGTTGCCTTTAGGATTGTTTGGTTTTGTATTGTTCACAATATCTGTATTGTTCACAATATCTAACTGGTTGCCTAGCATGTTTAACATTGATATTAGGCCTATCAGTTTTTAGTTTGACTATCTTAGGAACACTTGTTCCTGCTTTCTTAACCACTTCAGGTTTAGACATAACATGTTCTTCTTCATCATCATCAGATATCCAGTCCTCAATGACTATTCTATCTGATCTTCTATCAGAGGACACCTTGTCCTCAGGAAGTGAAGTTTTACTTAAACTCTCACTTACTTTCGTAGTTTCGTCAACAACTAAATTGGTTTTTGGCTGAACACCATATTGTAGCTCAGGTTGTTGAAATTCAACTAAGCCTGAATGCTCTAGGTCAATCCCTGGGGGTTTAGGGATTCCTTTGTAAGGGGGTGGGACAGCATTATATCCTAATCCTGACTTGGCTCTATTAATCACTTGACATTCTATCATGTTGGTTACACCTCTAGAAGCATGTTCTAGTGTTTCTACAGTCAAGTGAATGTTCCCATTTTCCTTTTTGATCCTATCATAAGCCTCTCTCACTTAATTTCAGCATCTCTAAAGAATATGTCTTGTCTAAGAAGAGCTTTGTCATCAGAAAAAGCAAATTCATTTTGTTTGTAATGAATGATCTGCTTCTCTAGGGATTCTAAACCACATTTATAATCTACTAAGTCTTGTTGAGTTTTGCCTAAGACTTTCTTTTGGTCATCATAATGTTTGATTAAAGTTTATAGTTCTGAAAGAGCTGTGCAAGTATTAGAACAAACTTTATGATTTTGTACCTCAGTAGTGAAAGCCATGAGTGCCATCTGTGAAGAATCTTCTTCTTCATCAGCCATGAAACTCCAATCAAAACCTAGCCCATCAATAGCTACCATAGCTTTTGAGTTTGGCTCAGAAACCTCCACTGTTTTAGATTTGCTTCCAAAACATCTATTCTTGCTATCTTGCTGCCTTGGCCTTCTACATTCTCTTGAGAAGTGCCCCATCATGTGGCAGTTATAGCATTCTATCTTCGACTTATCAAAACCAGTAGTATCATTATTGCTGATTGTGAGCTTCTTCGCCGTCCTTTGATAGAACTTCTTGGCCCTCATGCTAAGAAGAGAAATTTGCCATTTTAGGTCCATTTCCTCCAGATCATCATCATTGATCTCTTGGAGGTCTTCATAAGTGAGCATGGACCCATCATTTCGACTTGTTAAAAATGCACAACAAGTATTCTCATCCAAAATACCCATGGTACTGCTTGATGAACTAGCAACACCAACGCCATCAACAACCTTAACCTCTTCACTTGGATTTGAGGTACTAGGAGATGACATAAATGCTATGTTCCCAGTATTAGAACTAGTACCTCCATTTTTCTTCAGATCTTGTTCCACAATCTTAAAGTTGCTATACAAGTCTATTAGTGCCATGGTGTCAAGGTCTGGCTTGTTCTTCCAGACAACAACATGTATAGCCCACTCTTCTGGTAAGCTTTTCAGAAATTTTGAGTTTAAATCTTCTTGAGGTATTTCAACCCCAATAATAGCAAGTTGGCTCATAATATTCTGAAGCCTATTAAACATGTGGTCAAGAGATTCATTGTTGGTAGAGGAGAAGTTTTCAAACTGCTGCTTGAGCAGAGTCTTGTGGGTTTTCTTGGTGGCTTCATTTCCACCATACCTGGCAACAATAGCTTCAAATAATGACTTGGCATCTTTGAACTTGCTAAAGTTTAAAAGTTGATCATTGGGAATGGTCATCAGCAGCATGCTTCTTGCCTTTAGGTCATTTTTCTTCTTTATTCTATCTTCTGGAGATGTTGGGTGGAGCTGCAGAGTTGTCACCACTTTGCCTTCTACTGTTGATGTAGTGGTTGTAGGCTGGTAAGAGTTTCCATCTTCAATAATTTCCCAAAGTGCATAGTCTTGCACTTGGAAATACTGCTCTATTCTCAACCTCCATATCTCAAACTCGTTCTGTTTGAGCATGGGTAATTTTGCAGCAACATTCGTCTGAATAGATTCAACGTCCATTTCTTCTTCTTCTTCTTCTAAATCAAAGATATTAGCCTTGCTCTGATACCAATTGAGAGGATCGCTTCGATACACTATTGAGGATGTTAGTCCTTTAGTACGAGTGTATGTGATACTTTGAATGAATATGATTAAGTATGCGGAATCTAGTTAATCACACTTAGAAGGTTATTTGTTATTGGAAATGGAACAGTGATTGTTGTTGAATTTGATAATGAACAATGAAAGTTAACAACAAACGATTCAATATTATTCAAGAATAATACGAGTGGTCTTCACTATCACTAGGGTTACAAAGCCTTGAATCTCTATTACAAAGAAAACTTATTTTATATCTTGTTCTATTAACTTAGTTTTCTCTGTATTCAACTCGTTACATTAATCACAAATTCACTCTTATTTTCAACACACTTTGTATCTAGTCTAAGATCTCCCTTTTATACAAACAAAGGAGATCATTACAATTATGATAAGTCTTGTCGAACTACTTGCTTAAGTGTGTCAGTCATTAAGATACAACATGTATCTGTGTTTACAACTTACTCCATGTAAACCACATGGTGACTGTTCACATTGTCTAAGATATTATCTACCGTATATACTTGACTTTAGTACAAAATATCTTCGTATACTTATCCATCCAGCAGTAGAATACTCGACACTTATCCATCTAGCAGCAGTATCTGTTGCACCAGCAGTAGAATGTTTGCGGCAGCAGAATCTTAATGCTAGCAGTAGAATGAAATGCACTAAAAGTAGAATGATACTTAGTGTATTTCCTTGAGCAGAACTGATCTTGTAAACCTTTAATTCCCGATACTAATCTTCAGATTATTTAATTCCCAACAAGGATGACTTAATATTTCCAGTGAAATATTTAAAAAGTCATGAGACGAGACACATGATATGACTTGACATTTCCAGTGAAATATCTATCAGTCATGGGACGAGATAGAGGGAATGACTTGATATTTCCAGTGAAATATCTAAAAGTCATGACACGAAATGAAAGAGATGATCTCAATATTTCCAATGAAATATTTAAGTGATCATGCAAGGAACGTGAGGGATGACTTAATATTTCCAGTGAAATATTTAGATAGTCATGAGAGGGATTTAAAGAATGACTCAATGTTTCCAGTGAAATATTTAAAGAGTCATGAGACGAGACGCAAGAGATGACTACAATATTTCCAGTGAAATATTCAAGTAGTTATAAGAGGGGTACGAGGGATGACTTTAATATTTCCAGTGAAATATTTAAATAGTCATAAGATTTATGGAATATGTTCTATCATTCCTAGACCTAGACGAAGATGGTTAGGGGATTCTAGGTTAAGCGGTTTGGTTGGTTTACAGATTTCGATGTGCTTCGCACGCGAGTGTTTCACGGGGTTTTGAAAGACGTAAAGCAAGGCCTATGGTGCTGATTCGCAGCAGGGTTTGGGATCTTAAGAAGTGTGTAATCACACGAGGATGAAAGGAAACTACTAATCACTTATATAGTGATTCGTGAGTCCTTTGTCACCCGAGGGTTGATGTTAGCTTTTAGCTTTTGGATGAGCGTTTTAACATATGTTGTTGAAAGGCATGAATATGATGTTTTAGATATGACGTTTAACAATTGCGATTGCAAGTTAAACTTACTTGAATATTTCTGATGAAATATTTAAGTTGTCAACCCTACTCCGAGTTCTACTAGGTTTGTATCTAACCTTCCCATGACAAAAGGGTGTATTACTTGGAAAAAGGTGAAGTGATGACTAGGGAATTGGGACAACTTTGCGACTGCTTTGACTTATAGGTTTTGACACTAGTGTGTAACTCTATGACTTCTAAGGGTTCATAGTGATAGGCATACCTAATTCCTAATGTGTCAAAGGACATAGTGTGGGTGCAAACTTTACAAGCAAATCATGTAAAATGCACATAAGGAATAAATGCAAACATCATGCAAAACATGATAATCATTTAGCATTTAAGATCATGAAGACATTTAATCATATCTTATGAGAACATGTTATCATTTTGAAACACGTATGTGGGATGCAAGCAATCTAGGTTTGCTAAGGCAGATCCTAATTACTACTTGTTTAAAATGAAATCCTAACAGGAGATAAAGTTCACCTATGTAAACTATCTCTAGTCAAATGTAGGAATGAAAAATTTTCAAGTTAGAGAATGAGTATGAGACTATCACTAGTGGTGCTCAATTAAGGCTAAACACGACCATTTTTACGGGTTATACCACAAACCCAACTTTTCTCCTGGAAGCAATTCAACTGTTAGGTCAAATTGAATTTCTAGTGCGATAGGTTCTCCAGTAGTCATTCTCATGTTAGAAAATTTTAAATTCCTATATTTGCCTATTGAAGTGTAGCAAAGATGATATTAGCTTATTTCGCTAATACATGGCCTAATATGACTCAACTAACCATACTTTGAAAGTCGGTTAAGATAATGACATGTCTTACACAACTCCTAACAAAGGCAAGCGAAATGTTTTAATTTCGTGTTTGAGATTTAGAGGTTATTTGATGGAGATGGTGTATTTTATGATCACTTGGACAACATCCTTGTTTGTTGAGTTGTTACATGTTATTTTAACATGATTTGGTTTCCTAGAACCAAGAGACACTCTAATGTGATACAATGTAGAATCTACTACATCGTGTGTGTTTCAAGAATGCTCCTTTGCATATCTTGAGGGAGAATCTAGTAAAGGTTACTTACCTCAATAGATCTTGTGAGTATTTTATTTAAAATGAGACATACTGTTTATTTCAACAAGTATGCTTTTCTAAGAGGAAACTTATCACTCTTACGAATGCTTTGTGAAACAAGTATTTTATTGTATGACCAATTTTACTTGTTTATGCAATGACACATGTTGTATTAGGTTATTATTCAACTCTAATATCCTATATTTGTTAACAGGATGCAATGTATTCTCTTGTAACATAACCATTCATGTTACAAAGAAAATAAGATGCATAAGATATAAGTTATCTTTTGATAAGAGAAATACATGTGATATTCTCAAAGATTGATGACTTACATAATAGTTAATAACATATTATGTGTGACACTTTTACTAGACATGTGACTTTGAGTGTTGAGTCATTCATGAGCAAAGTTTACATATGTTGTTTGTTTGCTCGTGTTTGGTTTTTTGGAAATGTCACATTTACTAATTGCATTGCAATGTAAATTACTTGTATATTTCGGATGAAACATCCAAGTTGTCAATCCTACTTAGTTGTGTATTTTATGCATCTTTTAAACATATTAGTTTAATGTTTGGAACACAACCATTGGACAAGAAGACTCAATATGGCATCTTCAACACAAGTGTGAGTTATGATCCGATGCATATTATTTTCGTCTTGAGAAGACGTCATTATTTTCATAACAATCGAGTGTGACTGAGTATGTAGAATCAAGATAATATATTTCATTATATTTTGATGTTATCTTGAAGCTAGACAAATAATGACTTCAATTTCATGTCCATACTCGAAAACTTGTCAATTAGATTCGATAATGATATCAATCATACTTTGAATAATGAATTGATATGTACTCGAAATCTTTCTTGACCCTCACAATCACTCATTTTAAAAAGAAAATAAAAATTTAAGGAATGTGTTCCATTTATTCTAATACTAGTTGTATGTGTGAGGTTAATGACATATTAAGTTACTACTTTGATATTGTCATTTATTTTTATTTGAGAAAAACTATTTATATTATTAAGTATAATATTCTTAGTTTTTCGACACCTCATTAGTATAAAAATAATTATCTTAACTATTTTAATACAACATACGTAAAATACTAAATGTTTAAAACATTTTGTATGTGTGTTAGATTAATGCAAGTTTAATACATTTTCTTTTACTTAAATACTAATGTATTAAAATGATCTTTTATCTTGTTTAGACAACCCATGGTCAAGCAAGACAAAATGATGTAATGTTTTAGAGATCATGTTACCGATTTTATGAAAGTGTTAAGTATTTTGGGGTGATATACTTTTTACACTTAAACCTTTGGAAAAATAATTGTGTCAGACAATATCTTTCGACACACATGATCTACCAACTTAGTTTCTATTCCTAAGAAGGTTACTAAACCATTTTAAAAACTTGCAACAAATGCAAGAAAAATGGTCTATGCCTATATGCAATGCAAAATCAATTTACGCAACTTAGTGCAGGAAGTCTAGTCTAAGTCCTATTGACGCATAAGCCGAAAAACTAATAATCGACACATAGCAATAAGGCATGAAAGACACTTATGCTTATAGATAAAATTATCTCAACTAAAGATAACAATAAGCATACAAAAATATTAACTAACAATACTAAGACACAAAGAAAAACGAATAGTCATTTAGCATAACACACAAAAATACTTATATTCATTTTGTGTATTAAGTATAACGATGTACACTTAGCTTGATTTGATTTGAAAATGAATTATTTTCCACCCCATTTCAAAATTTGATCAAGTTCAACACTTTGAAAAATATGAATACATCAATGTGTGATGTTCTCTTTGTAATTTGACAAATATTTGTGCAATTGACATGACCGGAAAAGACTATCTGTTACGAATCAAAGACTCTCGTAAATTTTACTTTACAATCATTTTCTAAAAGTATTTTTAAATGAGATAACGTTTAAAACGATAGGTGGCACGACTCCTACGGACTTACGGTTGATTTTATACGAATTTTTGAAAATTATCAAATTCTGAAAATTAGACGAAGGTACCGTTAAATTTAGCGGTACCATCCATATTTAGTGGTACCATACGTTATATTTAACGGTACCGTGACTGTTTTTACAGTTTTGAACAAAACCAACCACATTACTTTACGACTCGTTCTATAGACATGACCGGAAACTTACAAACTCTATTCTTTTAGTGGTTTAAGAAAACTTTCAAGCTAGTATGACAAAGTATACTTAACAACAAAGCTTGTAAGTATTAAGCAAGTAAATACTTTTCATATTTTATCACCTTCATGGGTAATTTGATACATGGATCGTACTCAATTTTGAAAAAAAAACATGGATCGTACTCAATTTTGAAAACCATTTGTTTTAAAAATTTGAGCGACGTGGCTCTGGTACCAATTGTGGAAACCGTAGAGGGGGGGGGGGGGTGAATACGTTTCCATTTAAAAACTTAAAACTTTTTGTATCAAACACCCGATCAAATGTGACGTAATATGAAAAGTGTCAACAATGATCATATAACATCTAGGGACGAATAAATTAAACTACAACACTATCACAATCAAACCATGACACATACATAATCAACATAACATAAGCAACTAGCCACACAAGCATAAACGCAATGCAAATATAACTATAAAGCGATAAATAATAAAATGAATGTAAAGAGATAAGTAAGAAGGCGCAAACCGGGCATGGTGATTTATAATGGTTCGGTCACGAAGCTCCTCTTCGCCCTACTCCACTCCCCGAGTACCCAACTAGAGAGTTACTTCACTAATCAACAAACTCACTTCAGGCGGAGAAAACCGTACACGTCGCTTATCCTATTTCCGACACTAAGCTAGATGTCGAGTGCTAATCTTAGCTAGCACCAATCTACCACGATCTACACGATCTACACCGTACACGTCGCTTATCCTATTTCTGACACTAAGTTAGATGTCGAGTGCTAATCTTAGCTAGCACCAATCTACCACGATCTACCCGATCTACACCGTACACGTCGCTTATCCTATTTCCGACACTAAGCTAGATGTCGAGTGCTAATCTTAGCTAGCACCAATCTACCACGATCTACCCGATCTACCCTTGATCCACTTGATCAATACACACAAGCCAAATGGCTTCAAGAGATCTCCAAGATCTCGACAAGATCACAATGATCTACTCCCAATTGACTCGATCTACCCTATCTACCCTTGATCTTCTTGATCAATCACACAAGCCCAATGGCTTCAAGAGATAATCAATATCTCTATAAGATCACAATGATCTTCAATCACTCTCTCATAAAAGAAAAAATGATCTTGATGTATACTAGGATACAACAAGTATGTAACAAATGTTACAACTTCCCTAACTACAACTACATCTCTTGTATCTTCTTGGATACCTTGAGTTCTTCTCTTGCTATTGAAGAGGAATGACAACACTTTGTATCTACTTAGATACTTTGTGTTCTTCTCTTGCTATTGAAGAGGAATGAAAACACGTTGTATCTACTTGGATACTTTGTGTTCTTCTCTTGCTATTGAAGAGGAATGAAGAGGATCTCTTGGTGGGATGAAAGGATCACTCTTAAACAAAGTAAGACTCTCTAAATGATCAAAGAAAGTGTTCTGAGTGAGGAGGGATTAGACCCGAGAAAACTGACTGGAAAAATCAAGTTGGAAGTGTAAAATGGTCCACTATTTATAGGTAAGGGGAGAACTAGCTGTTACAGAGGCGCGGCTCCACTAATTGTCACACGGCTCCACTAAATTTAGTGGAGCAGTCGGTTCTTTAGTAGTACCGTGGACGCTCCTCCATTTATTTTTAGTGGGGAAGGTTTATTTGGGAATGTTTGGAGCTGTTTGGGGGGGGGGGGGGGGGGGGGGGAAATGACTGTTGGGAGTTTTTTAAACTTATTTTTCAAAATTAAACATTTCTTTTTAATTCAAAAATAAATTGTAAAATATATTTTTGAAAGAAATGTTTTGTCACATTAAAAATGTGAAGTTTAGAGAAAAATATTATCCTTTGATCATTTTTCAAGTAGTAGATTTGTTTGTCCATACCTTGAGTGATTTACGTCGGGATGGAAATTTACGACTTTGTTGAAGCATACTTGAGACGTCGGGAGGTGTTGATGTAAGTATGCATTGATGATTTGTGTTTACAAGTAACTTACACATTTTACGTTATGTATTACTTGTTACATGTTTATCATTATTAAAACCGAAGAAATCGTTTAGTTTAAATATCGTAATATTTGCACTAACACAAGGGACCAAAACGGAACCAAAGTTTCCCCACAGGGAGGCCGCCTGCACTTTCCAAAACTCAGGGACGAAATCTGCAGTTTGGACAAAGCACATGGACCATTTCTGCAATTTACTCTAATAAGATTAGTAACTAGGATAGCACATTTCTCCCTACTGATTGTTTCTCATTTACTTTCGTATTTATTTCAATTTATTAGTTTAATTATTAATCTTTTCAAAACCCCATTTAAAATCAGTGACATTAGAACTTATATTAAATCCGCACTCATAGCTCTTGGGACGACCTCGGTTTTACCGATTACTAAACTACAAACGACCGGTTTCTCTGCCCGTTAGTGCATAGGTAGACGAGCTAATTATAAATATTAAAACTTGGTCTGAAATCCAGCATCACTTAACATCACTAATTAAAAAGTCTTTTGATTTTCCTAGAACCGCAACAACAATTGATATTATAGAAGACGGTTCAGATTCTTGAGTGTTACATTTAATTCGCCCAAATAAACGTCTGCATCATCCCCTTTGTTTACCCAGGCGAATTAAATTTTCATAACATTACAACTTAACAATAAATAGTGAGGACTGAATCTTTTAATATATAAGATTAAGCAATACAAATAATAAGGCATATTGTATAAACCATTTAAACACAAAACAACAATTTAAATAATATGAATAAGAAAGCATGTGTAGCTTTTGAATACCCTAATTCATATTTTGTTAAGCCATGTCATATATAGATTTACTAATCATATATTTTGACGGATATTAAACAACATTTATTGACTAGCAAGTTGCATTCATCGTCAATCGTCACAATTTCGTAATACTACCAACTACCGTTTTCGTATAGCCATTTCATTGTGATGCACGTGTACTTTACCATATTTATATGAGATAGTGTGCGATAAAGTTATTTTCTAAAATTCTCGTCATGTGTAAAGTGCTTATCACGAAAAATATATAATCAAATACTATTGTTCGTCAAAAGTTTTGATTACAGGGTACCCGCCGCTGCAAAACGCGGATACACTGCTAGTAAATTAATGATGCATTATAATTTGACATACTTATAAACCTTCGGAAAAGATCTACCATTGTAGATGATTTAAGAATGAATAAATTTGTCTAAGAAAATTGTGACAAACGTATAACATAAACTATCAAATCTGATGATATATGGTATTAAGGTATACATACTTTCTTGCTCATTGGAAAGAAACATAACTCTTAACAAAGTGAAAAATATTTGGGTCATTAATTTGCCAAAAAAATTATCTTTCACTCATACATTTGCTAAAATTTAATATGCTCTCATGAATTCATGACCTGATAAAATACAGCCCTTTTTCTGGGCTTTGGGCTTTAGGCCAATTAAAGCTTTTGGCAGTCTTGGCATTTGGACCTTGGCTTTCGGCCTCTCTTGAGTCTTCAAAAAGATTATGAAACTTCGGACCATGATACTATAGAAACATTGTAATGGTCTGTCTTTCTAACTTAGGGCACGTTTGGCAGAGAGAATTTCTGAGAATAGAAATGAAGTAGAGAATAAAATTCAGAGAATAGAAATGGGTAGAAAAATTTAAAGTCAATTCTAGTGTTTGATAACGTGAGAAATAAACTCGAGAATTAAAAAAAAAAAAAAAAAAAAAAAAAAAAAAAAACTTTTTATTGAAAGAATTAGAACTTTTGTTTGTTTTTTAAAAAAAACTTATTTTAAAAAATATATATTTAAAAAAAAAAATTTAATTATTTTTTTTATTTATTTTTTTATTTTTTAAAAAAACTTATTTTAAAAAAAAATATTTTTTTTAATTTATTTTAATTTATTTTAAAATTTATTTTTTATAAAATTAATTAAAAAAATTATTTAAAAAAATTTATTTTTTCTAAATAACAATTCTATAAAAAATATATTTTAAAAAAAAATATTTTTTTAAATGATTTTTTATAAAAAATTTATTTATTTATTTATTTTTAAAAAAATTATTTTATAAAAAATACATTTACGTAAATCGGTTTGCAACTAAAAAAAAAAAAAAAAAAAAAAAAAAAAAAAAAAAAAAAAAAAAAAACCTTACAAAGTTCCCCTCATTTCTCCCATTTCCTCACTAAAAGTAGTGGAAATGAAACTCAAAAAATTGCACTACCAATTCTCCACCAATTCCCCACAATTCTCCACCTTTTTATTTCTCTAACATACCAAACAGATTCTCGAGAATTAAGCCTATTTCCATTTCCATTTCTTTGTCAAACCAAACATGGGAAATAAGCCCATTTCCATTTCTTTGGGCCCAATTCCCGCTATCAAACATGCCCTTATAGTTTATCTTATTTTTTAAATTAATAATGATGACGGTAAAAGTTTGTGGAAAAAATAGAGATAATACGGAGTAAAATTTAAAGAAATTTAGTTGGTATAAAAAAATGAGTTATGTCTATACTAAACAGCAGTAAACACGTTACCAAACCACCATCGAAAAGCTAACAATAACATCATTGTCACCTAATCATAACCGTCATTCTAGAGCATTGCTAAAATCACAGTGAGTCCACAAAATAAAATCTTCAAAAAGGACTTGCCATTGTATGATTTCAAAGTTCACCAATCAAAATATGACAAATTCTTTTTGTGAATATTATTTTGTGAACTTTTTGTGGTTTTATCAATGCTCGTCATTCTATTTCTTAAGACATGAGGACTTAAAAATATTTAACAGATGAGTTAATATGAAAACCCTTATTTTTATTAATTTTTATTTTAACTCCTTTATTTTGATTAACTGAGAAAGAAAAAAGGAAAAAAAAAAAAAATTTCATGACTTAATAAATTAAGATTTTTCCAATAAAGTCAATTAAGTCAAACCACACATTAATTATTAGGGATATACTATACAAGCCCCCCTACTACGTGAGCTCCGCCTATTTTAGTCAACATGTACAAATTTTAAAGCACACAGTACAAACCGCAGCAGCATACAAAAAGTCAACACCCCTCCTATAGGAGGGCTTGAATAAGTCAGCCCACACATTAATTATTATACAAAAAAGTCAAGGTCTAAGATTCATTTTATTTAAAAACTCGTTTCTCTCACTACACGACATAACGTTAACAAGATGAAATATTTTATTCAAAATCATACGAAATTCCTTTCATTATGGGGTGAGTTATCTAAGCCCCCTAGTTTTACAAAGCAAGGCCCCCCTAGCGGGGTCTTGTACTTTTTTTTTTTTTTCTGGACTTCATTTTTATTTAGCTTTTGTCATATAATTAAGGGCATGTTTGGTGTGGGGTGTAGAATGAAATATTTGAATGATCAACAAAGATATATGTTTAGTACGCATGTATCTGAATGAATCCATGATAGAGACACCATAGCCCCATTCATTATCAAAAAGGAGGGTGTTAAGGAATTTAAAAATAATAATAAAATAAAAAAAATTCTGAAAATACATTCAAAATCTGATAATCCTCTCACATGCGTTAATATGTTAGTACTTTTTTCACTTTTATAATATATACAAATGGGTCCTACATACTATATAATAATATTATATAAAATCTATTCCCAATTATATTTTACAAAATAAACAACATTAATACTATCAATCATTTTTATTTCTTTCAAACCAATCCCAAATCGAAATCCAATTCTAAACCCACTTACAATCCAAACGGGCCTTAAATTTTTTGTCGTAAGAAATCAAAATAGACTCCATTACAGTAAAAGTCATTTTAAGTCTTTTTAATACTTTTTATTAGTTAAATACTGAGTTGTTATGAGTTGAAAATTGACCATTATTTTTTTAAATGACGTGAAAACCCTCAAATCTTTGAGTAAAAAAAGTTATACATTACAATATTAAAAAACTTTTGAAAGACATTTTGAAAGTTTTTCAAAAAAAACTTCCCATGTATGTTGTCTATGGAATAAATTTGAATAATTTTGACTTGATTGTGGTGATGATTAAGGATGATAGGCGGTTAATTACGGGGATAATAATGGTGGGGTAATGGACTAATGATCACGCGTTTGATGTGATCATAAAAGACAAATGACTTTTTGTGTTGAAAGGGTTCTACTATAGAAACCCCCTCTCCCACCGTAACCTACTAACCCCCTAACAAGAGGCCATGTGTCGATTTCTGGATGGCTGTTGAAAGAGATAGTGGGCGAGAGTGGGGGAGGAAGCCAAGGCCTCGCACCTAGCTTTTTTTCTTTTTCTTTTTTTTTTTTCCGTTGATATGTACAAGAAAATGATAGCTCCATGTGCACGCGTTACCCACCACTACAAGAGTTGAGATTTATTTAAAGTTTGAGTGAATTTGCTGATTTTGGCCCTTCCATTACGTTTTTAGTCCTCATTTTTCCATAATAATTATTGAAGTGGGCTAGGATCTGTTTTTTCGGATTGTATCTTGGGCTTCCACTTAAGTTCGATAAATCTTTAAATAAGCTCCAATACATCTTCGTATCGAAATAAAAAAAAATTAATTTCGAAATAAAAAAATATTATTTTTCGAAATAAAAAAATTTTCAGAAAAAAAATTTCTAAAAATATTTTTTTTTGGAAAAAAGTTTCTAAAATAAATATTTCAGAAAAAATAAATGGAAAAAAAATTTCCAAAATAAAAAATTCAAAAAAAATTAATTTTTCTAAAAAAATTATTCGTAAAAAATTTAAGAAAAAGAAATTATTTCAGAAAAAATAAACGGGAAAAAAAATTCAAAAAAAAAATTAATTTTTCCAAAAAAGTTAATTTCGATAAAAATTTTAAAAAAAAAGAAATGATTTCATGAAAAAATAAATTCTAAAAAAATTAATTTATGTAATTTTCAAATAATTTAGGGTATACAAATAACATTACACAAAATAAAACAATTAAATAAAACATTACACAAAATAAATAAATAAATAAATAAATAAATAAATTAAAGAAAAAAAAAAATACAAAAGTACAAGACCCCACTAGGGGTCTTGCTTTGTAAAAGGGGGCTTAGATTTTTTTTTGAACGATGACTTTCATTTTTTGAATTAGAGTCGCACCCGCTACCTCGGCAGGCCCTCATCCTTCACATATCTAGACTATGTTGTCTTAATCGGGTTCACGCTGGCGTAGTGGGGATTTTTAACGGCGTCCGTCCGGAAACCGTACCGCCTCCACACGAGTATAATTCGCTGGAGTAACGGCCGGATGAAAACCGGGGCCGACTTGGATTCAAACCTGCGCAACTATCGGCTTACAGGCTCTCCTCTTTATTGTCTAATATCAACAGAGCTTATGATCCACAAATAAGAACTTTTCGATAAATCACCCATACCAGTACTGCTTTCACCCGGAACTCATCACAAAATGCATTTGCATTCTAACGAGGAAGAGAATAATATATACGGTAGTACATTAAGACACCATTATCAAGACAATATTTGTGCGCCATCCATCAATGAAAACACGCTCATTAAATTCCTCCAGTTGTCAGCTAATTTCCCGCCATGTGACTCACCAGGCCCCACACATCACACTCTCTTAAAAACACCTTCATTTCACACACACACAAACACATTATCTCATTCACCTTACACCAATGGCACCTTCACTTCTCATCTACACTTCTATCACACTATGCCTCCTCCTACTCTCACTCCCACGCGCCTCACGCGCCACAGACGTATCCCCAACTGAGATATCCCTAAACCTTCCTTCCGACGAGCTTTCAATGTACGACGACGGAGTGGAAGATATTGACGGCGGTGGCTTACGGAGGTCGTTGTTTTGGAAGAGGGTGAGATACTACATATCGTACGGCGCGTTGTCCGCGAATAGAGTGCCGTGTCCTCCACGCTCCGGGAGGTCGTATTATACGCATGATTGTTGGAGAGCTAAAAGTGCTGTGCATCCGTATAGTAGAGGTTGTTCTGCTATTACTAGGTGTCGTAGGTGAGTTATGGTGTTGTGGGTTTTAGGTTAGGGTTTGGAGTTGTTGTGGCCGTGGTGGAATCTATATTGATATTATGTTTTGTAAGATTTTGAGCATTTTGTTGTTGGATCTGAATGTATTTTGTTAACTTTTATATTATAACTAGTACTAAATATAACCAAAAGAGTATTTGAGGCCAACCCGGCCGGTCCGTTTCAGGTTTCAACATATAACTATAAAAAAGTCTGCTTGAACCCAACCTAGTTTGCCCGTTACCCAACCTTCCTACCCATCTTTCCATCTCTAGCGATCATTTACGGTGATATGTTTGTGGTATATCTACTTATTAATAACATGAGGAGAGAGAAGATAACCTTCTGGCAAACTTAGGGTGCGCATTGCACTTTCTGCAAAGTTTAGACGGATGGGAGCACTGTTGCTTCCAAATACTACCTTCCCCGTTCTGCCCTCAGTTGGGGACCTTTTTGACCGGTTCATAGGCCAAGCCACAACACTTGCACCACTTGGAAGTATAGACAAGGGGGTAATTCCCACACAAGTACAATATCACTTACCCCAATTACCCCAAATTTTTTCTTTTTCTTCAAATGCCCCATGGGCGGAGGTTGCACAAAAATCTTTGGCGATTATCACAAAATAGTGACATGTGTCCTAAGGTAGGTGAGCTTTTTTTTATTTTCCTTTAGTGTAAATTACGTATATAGCCTTGCACTTACTTTTGTACCTATAGCTTTAAAACTTGTATATTTTGATTATTGTACCAACTCCAGACGCCACCACTTACTCTGGCCATCACCACCACCACCCACTCCGACCACCACCGAACAACAACAAACCCATCACTATCTGTAAAGTTATCTTTTTTCGGGTATAGTACTTTTTAAAACTTTTATAAATCGAAATTTCAAACTGAATGCTAAACTAAAAATATTCAAAATACTAAATTTACAATTCTTTTGTTTATGTTGTGTTAGCCAAAAAGAAGCAAAACAAATAGCTAAATACCTTCTCATTCTGATTTCGATTATATTCTTATTTTGAAACCAAACTAAAAAATACAGCCATTTGTCACAAAAATAAACCGCTAACTTATCCCACAACAATACAACGATTAACTCCGATCACCACCTACTCCGACAACCACCGACGCTCCGGCCACCCTACCGAACAACAACAAACCCATCATTATGTCTTAATCCCATCAACATCCTTAAATAACAACATCAAGATCTACCCTAACCCATCTCTGATCAAACACAATCAACACTTAACAGCTACATCCGAAACCCATCTCACACAACCACAAGACTCAAAACAAAAAGAAAAATAACAAAAGATCTTAGGCCATTATTTAAATTTCAAGAAAAAATCTTTATAGATCTATACCAAAAAGCTATCATCGATCTTTAAACGAAAACCAAGACAAACAAGAACCTACCCAAGACCTTTGGAAAAGATCTTGAAGCCAACTTCAAAGAAAAGGAGATAACTAACTGGGTTGTGTAGTTGTGTTTGGGGCGACCTCGTTTTCTAGGGTTTCTAATTTTCGGATCTAACAAATTTTCGGTTCTAGTTGTGTTTGTTAGGGTTTTATTTCTTGTGAATATTAGGGATTTTGGGGATTTTGTTTGAATTGAAAATTTTTGTTGAAGGATTAGTGTTTGGTGGGGATTTGGAAGGCGGTGGGGCGGTAGTGGTGGAGGTAGGTGGCGGTGGTGGTGGGCTGTGGCGGGGGTTTTGGTGGCGGGTATGGTGTTTGGTAGTGGGGGTTTGTGGTGGATATGCCAGTTTATTGACTATATGTACAAAATTATGTGTAAGGTTATATACGTAATTTACACTAAAAGAAAATAAAAAAAGCTCGCCTACCCTGGGACACGTGTCATTATTTTGTGATAGTCGCCCAAGATTTTTGGGCAACCTCCGCCCATGGGGCATTTGGAGAAAAAGAAAAATTTTGGGGCAATAAGGGTAAGTGGTGTTGTACTTGTAGGGTATTTAGGGAATTAGCCCTATAGACAAGAGATATGTCATACCATAGTACAAATTTAGTATACACTTGTATGGCTAGCGTTTGCTAGTACAGAGATTAGGTTATGTAAACGTGGTTAATGACGGTTTGTTTTGTATTACAGCGTCACTACGCTAAAACGGGAGTGAACAGGGAAAGTTGCAACTCATTTTGGCCAATGAAAAGGAGCCACACGGCCCACTACCAACTGTTGGGCTACTGTTTATGAGATATAATTATTTTGGCAACCAATGAAGTGAAGAATTGGTGGGAAACGTAGGCCTTAATATTTTACTGTTTGCCCCGTGCAATTTTCCCTTTTAGTATATACGAGCATAAAAGTCTGCGCGTTGCTGCGGGGCGGCCGCGTTTGTGTTTATTACAATAATGTTAACGCGTTTTGGAGTAAGCAATTATGTCGTTTGCCAAAGACGGTAGGTTTTGTACGGCTTCATAAACGCATTATGTTAACTACTATAAAAAAAATTTATGTATGTTATGGTAAAATGACAACATTTAAACAGAAAAATTTAACGCATTTAAACAATTATTCTACATACTGCATGATGCTTACCGCAATTTAAGTTTTCAAGTTTTCATTCTCATGATTAGGTAATATCTCTCGGTTACATAAATATGTTTTCATTCTCATGATGAGGTAGAAACCATTTATGGCCTTCCTTTCCTGTCATTATGACTATCAGTTTTGGCTTTGAAAAGTGCTTCATGCAACTCATTGCAAATGTTTAATATTCCTTTTGTGTGCCCATATTCATCACCCATATGTATCATGGGTACTCCTTGGAAAAAAAATATTTTGAAGTAAAAAAATCTTATGCCTTCAAAGTATATACATTTATGGCATGAACAATTACCACAAATGTTCACATGTATTACTATAAAAGACAATATTACCCTGGTTCAGAAACTTACTTGTGAAACCATCAAACAAAGGAAAAAGTTTCTCATTTGCCGTTTCCTCAACCTCTTTACTGAGATGCTCGCAAACTCTCCCTCCTAGAAGGTCATGTGTTTATACCAGAAAGAATGAGAAATGGATTGATGTTACAGTCTTGTAGATACTAATGAAACACTAGACAAAATTATAGGGACATGTAACACCCCAACCCGACAAGGGTAGAGATATCACATTATGGCGACATTACAAAGCATTCATACATATACACAGCGGAAGCCATAAAACATCATAAATAAATAAGCCAAGTCAACATGACTTGAATCCAATACAAAAGTCTCACAAGATAACGAAATAATCCAAAGGAAGAACATAACGAAATGAATCCATAATCAAAATGTCTAAACAACTGGCAAGACTAGGGTAGGACATCATCTAAGGCAAAAGCTTCAACTAACTCTCATCCCAAGCATAAAATCCATCTCCCAGCTAGATACCTGCCGCACACGAAAAAGAAAACGTGCGGCTGAGCTTACAAAGCTCAGTGAACAGATACATAATACAAAGCAAGGATAACGAAACCGAAACATAATGAGGCACTGAGAAATATCATAAGGTATAATCAAAGCAAAAGTAATAAGGAAATATAGGATAGTTTTCTACCACGAGCCCACAAACTCAAAGTCATAATCTCAACATCATAGTCTCAAAGTCACAAGCTCACAATCAGAGGGGATACCTCTCAGGCAACCAGATAATATGAGGGGTGTCCTCATGTATCAACAGGGGTGGAGTAGCTAGCTCCCAAAAATGTGAAAGGCGTGTATTGCACACAGCACCAGTCACCTCAAAGTCATACTCAAAGTCATAGTTAAATCCACTAAACAAAACATGCCTAGGATTGCAATCCATACGCCCCCCAAACTCAAAGTCAATAGCCGGCAGATAATATAAAAGGGACGGTGTGAGAAATCACTCCCCCACACAGGAGTCATGCCAGTGGTGCATCACAGACATGGCCAGGTTACCTTCCTGGCTAGGAAAGTACAAAAATGGCTCGGGTATCAAACTAAGAGTCATGTCTCAAAATCATAGCTCAAGGTCATATATCAAAAGGTGCATCTCAAAGTCATATCAAAAGTAATACCAAAGGTTCATTTAAAGGGGAACATAGCAATGGCTTGGAAAATCTTAACTGAATCATATCTCAAAATCAATGTATAAGAATATAAGAACCCTTACTGAAACAAGGGCAGAGTATCTGTACCTTATGAAGAAAGCACAAATAGAAATAAGCACAGAAACAGGGGACAGCTCAAAGTCTCTCCTTCTTCACACCTAAAGGATTAGAAGGGAATTACAAATCATTCTTAATTAACCATCTTTCCATTTTAAGTAACTTTCCCCTTTTAGTAAGTTTCCACTTTTAGAAAGTTTCCATAATTAGAAGGTTTCCACTTTTAGAAGTATTGAGCACATAGCTTAATTAGATCAATATTAGCTGGGAATAAGGTATCTTTAGCATATTTACACCTTTGGTCCTCAGGTTTTCACAATTTACATTTTACACCCCTGTATTTCCCAAGTTACATTTTAAACCTTCAAACATGCATAATTACACATTAAACCCTTGGTTTATCAAATTTACACAATGAGTACTCATTTTTATAAGATATACGATTTAACCTTCAATTATTCAATATTTACACAATAGGTCCCTCCATTTAATTAGTTTACATAATTAACCTTAAAGTTTACATTTTCAATCTTTAATTTATAATAATTACACATTAGTCCAATAAATATCCAAATTTACATATTAGCCCCTGAATATCATTCATAACACAAATCGACCTCAACTTTTCAGAAATTATATATTTAGTCCCTATATTTATTTAATTTCCAATTCGAATTAACAATTACAACTTATTTCATTATCTCACGAATTTTACATATAGGCCCTTCATTTTATAATTTTTACAGGTCATACATGATCTATAGAACATGACAAAAATAGCCCATGAGTTTTAACATTGACAAAACACCCCCTTTATATTTAATTTCCAAATCGTTAACCACCATCTTTAACCAAATAAAACCCTAATCGATCCCAATAATTATGTAATCATTCCCACATCATTAATGTTCACCTATGATCAGATCTTATCAGTTTTGAGCCCTAGATCGCTCGTTAGGTATTTTTTTTGCTCATGTTTCCTTTTAGCCGATTTCACATAACTTCACCAAAAATAATTTTAGGCCTCAACGATTCAAATGAGCATTTTTCTAGTGTTTTATGGTGATAATAGAGCCCACGAAAATTACTCACCAGTCCAGGAAAAATCGCATGCATGCTTTATAGAATTTAGTTCGATTTAGGGTTTATTAACACAATAATTTCTATACGGATTATATATGATGCATGGATCATTTTTACCATTTTTCCCACGTTAGATATGATCAATAGAAGCTGAGAAAAATACCAGGACAATTTTAGAACGAGTGAAGAGGGTTGCACGAATTATTGCTTCTCGGTTGGTTTACTCGACAAGAAGGAATTCACCACGACTTCAAATGGGATCAAATCACCTTGTACACATTTTTCGCAGATCACACATAATATAAGAACCTCAGGAAAAATGAGAAACGGATTTTAGGAAGCTTGATTGAATTATAACGAATTTTACCTTAAAAATGCTCTATCGACAAGAAAATTTCCACCACCAACGAACCAGGCCACAAACGAACTCAACCTGATTTTTCTAGGACTCCTTAGATGATGTTCAAGCTTAGAAAATTGCTCTATGATTTTTAGAGGATCGGATGGAGGCTAGAGAATTTGTTGTGTGATTTATTTTTTTGAATCGGCAATTAGGGTTAACAAGGAAAAGAATGAGATTGATTTTTAAACTAGGAAACCGAGTCATGGGGAGGGTTTGAACCAAGAATTTCGGCAAAATGGGCTGGAAAATTAAAGAGATTGATTTCCTCTATTTTATCCATTTTATTTCTTAATTAACACTTTTATAATAATACATTTAATTATGTTCGGTTCAAGTAGGGGCATTTTAGTAATTTTATCACTTGCATAAATGTTAAATGAAATTCTTAAAATTATTTAGGATCATAACTTGGGCATTGTCAGAAGTTCGGAATTTATTTGATACTTTACAAGCTTTTAATTAATTTTTAAACTTATAGGGGCATTATGGTCATTTTACATGCTTTCGGATTTTAGGTGTTACAACTTCTTCCCCTCTAACAGAAAAATTTCGTCCCCGAAATTTGCAAAGAGTCAAAATGAAACGGACCAGAAACAAAATAGAGACATACCAGAATCAGAAAACAAAATGAGGATAGCTAGCTCGAATAGACTCCTCGGTCTCCCAGGTAGCTTCCCGCTCTGGGTGGTTCCGCCAAAGAATCTTAACGAAAGGAATGACTTTACGTCTCATAACTCGCTCTTGGCGATCAAGAACAGCTTCCGGCTCCTCCGGAAGAGACATATCTGGCTGGATCTGATCAAAAGGATAAGACACCACATGCAATGGATGGTAATTGTATCCCCTCAGAAGAGATACATGAAAGACGTCGTGAACATGTGATAACTGCGGAGGAAGAGCCAAATGATACGAAACCTCTCCAATGCGATCCAAAATCTCAAATGGTCCGATGAATCGAGGACTGAGCTTGCCGTTAATCCCAAAACGTTTAACCCCTCGAAACGGCGAAACCTTAAGAAATACCCGATCACCAACACGAAACTCCAAGTCACGCCTATGCTTATCAGCGTAACTCTTTTGACGCGCACGAGCTTCCTTCAACTTCTCCCTGGCAACATCCACTTTCTCAGTAGCGATCTGAACTAACTCTGGACCCTCAATAACGCGCTCACCAACCTCATTCCAACAAACCGGAGCCCTACATTTCCGACCATATAACATCTCGAAAGGAGCCATACGAATACTCGCGTGCCAACTGTTATTATAAGCAAACTCTACCAAACACAAATAATCGTCCCAGCTACCAGTCCACTCTAAGGCACATGCCCTCAACATGTCCTCTAAAGTCTGAATGGTCCTCTCCGACTGACCATCCGTCTGAGGGTGAAAAGCTGTACTGAACTTAAGGCGCGTATCCCATGCCTTATGCAATCCCTTCCAGAAGCGAGATGTAAACCGAGGATCCCTATCTGATATAATAGCCGTAGGCATACCATGAAGCCTAATGATTTCCTGCTGAAAAATGTCCGCCAATTTACTAACACTGTAGTCCACACGAATAGGGAGGAAGTGAGCAGACTTGGTTAGTCGGTCAACGACCACCCAAATCGCATCATGCTTCCTACGAGTAGGAGGTAAACCTGTCACAAAATCCATGGAAATTTCCTCCCATTTCCACTTCGGAATCTCTAATGGCTGAAGTAACCCACTAGCTCTCTGGTGCTCAATCTTGACCTGCTGGCAAGTCAAACACTTAGATACAAACGAAGCCACATCCTGTTTCATGCCACTCCACCAGAAATGTTGCTTGAGGTCCCGGTACATCTTGGTGGAACCAGGATGTATAGTAAAAGGGGAACTATGAGCCTCTGATAGAACAGCCTCCCTAAGCTCAGAATCGTTGGGAACACAGAGACGATCCTCAAACCACACTACACCGGAATCATCAACTCTAAACTCTGACTGCTTGCCTTCCTCAACATTCTGAACTATAGACCACAGCTCACCATCCTCTTTCTGAGCTTCCTTAATTCGCAAGATAAGATTGGACTCAACCGTAAGACTAGCCCAATAACCACCATGACCTCGAACACAAAACTCCACATCAAGAAGCTCTAAATCGTGCAAAACGCGAGGCTCAAACTCCAAACTCGCAATCATACCCGACTTCCTACTAAGAGCATCAGCGACTACATTCGCCTTACCGGGATGATACTGAATGTTAGCATCATAATCTTTCAGAAGCTCTAACCAACGCCTCTGTCTCATATTCAACTCTTTCTGGGTGAAAATGTATTTAAGACTCTTATGATCAGTGAAAATGTCACAAGTCTCCCCATACAAATAATGGCGCCAAATCTTTAGCGCGAAAACCACAGCTGCTAACTCTAGATCATGCGTCGGATAGTTCACCTCGTAAGGCTTCAGCTGCCTCGAAGCATAGGCAATCACCTTCCCATGCTGCATCAAGACACATCCTAAACCCTTCTTCGATGCATCGCTATATATCTGGAAACCGCCGGAACCCGATGGAAGAGTCAAGATAGGTGCCGACACTAAACGTTTCTTCAACTCCTCAAAACTACTCTCTCGCTCATCAGTCCAAATAAACTTTTCCCCTTTTCTCATCAACTGTGTCAACGGCAAAGCAAGACGCGAAAAGCCCTCAACAAATCTCCTATAATACCCAGCGAGACCCAGGAAACTTCTCACTTCCGTCACATTTGTAGGTCTTGGCCATTTTGTGATAGCCTCAACCTTCGCCGGATCCATAGTAATACCGTCTGCAGAAACGATGTGACCCAAGAAAGCTACACGATCCAACCAAAACTCGCACTTCGAAAACTTCGCATACAATTTCTGCTGTCGCAAAATCTCCAGAACAATACTAAGGTGCTGCTCGTGCTCCGCCTCGGTTTTAGAATACACAAGAATATCATCTATGAAGACAATGACGAACTTATCGAGAAATTCATGGAATACCCGGTTCATTAGGTCCATAAACACAGCAGGAGCATTGGTCAGACCAAAAGGCATAACCAAGAATTCATAGTGACCGTACCGAGTGCGAAAGGCCGTTTTGGGAACATCCTGCTCCCTCACCCTAAGCTGGTGATATCCAGACCTCAGATCAATTTTAGAGAAATGCCTCGCTCCTTGCAACTGATCGAATAAATCATCAATGCGAGGAAGAGGATAGCGGTTACGAATAGTAATGCGGTTAAGCTCCCGATAATCGATACAAAGACGCATGCTCCCGTCTTTCTTCTTAACAAACAACACGGGAGCACCCCAAGGAGATACGCTCGGACGAATAAAACCGTTTTCCAACAGTTCTTGCAATTGCTCCTTTAATTCCTTTAATTCAATCGGTGCCATGCGATAAGGAGCTTTAGATATGGGTTCAGCACTCGGAATCAGATCAATGCTAAATTCGACTTCCCTAACCGGAGGAATGCCGGGAAGTTCATCCGGAAATACATCGGCAAAATCGCGCACAATACGAATACTATCAATGCTAGGAACATCAGCAGAGGTGTCCTTAATAGAAGCAAGAAAACCAAGACAGCCATGCGAAATCAATGTACGGGCTTTCATAGCCGAAATAATCTTTAGAGATTTCAGAGGTTGGGAACCAGAATAAACATAATCAGGATGGTGAAGATCACCAAAGATCACTTTACGAGAATAACAATCAATGGTCGCCTTATGAGCAGCTAACCAGTCCATGCCCAGAATAATGTCAAAATCAACCATATCAATGGGGAGAAGGTTCGCAGAACAAACACGATCATCGAAACGGAGAGGGCAATTAACATACTCAACATCAATAATCACATGAGTTTTCATCGGGGTAGCAATGGATATACGGTTCATTAATTTAGTTGGGTTTACATTTATTTTATTTGCAAGTGATGTGGATATTATAGAATGTGTAGCACCCGTGTAAAATAAAACAAACACAACACGATCTCCAATATGCAGAAAACCCGTAATAGTACCTAAGGTGCTAGCAGCCTGGTCACGTGTCAAAGAATAAACCCGGCCTGAAGCAGGAGCTGCCCTAGCATCGACTTTAGGTTCACCAGCATTCTTCCTAGGACAGTCCTTGATCCTGTGCTGAGAAGATCCACACCAGAAACAACCACCCGAAGCTCTATGACAAGGACCTGGATGAGTCTTCCCACAGGAAGTACATGTAGGAGGAGGAGGTAGAGCCTCAACAGGCCCCTTCTGACCAGACGATCCCGACTGCTAATACGGCTGAGAATCCCTACGTCGGTTGTTATTACCCTGCCCCTGACGATTACCACCAGACCTACCAGAATCTCGCCTATCCTGGTTCCTGAACTCCTGCTACCTATGATTATAACCTCGGTCCTGGCGACCCTGCTGATCATGCCCATGGTCCTGTCGACCCCGAAAATCCGTCCTTTGATCCTGCCGACCCCGAGAATCCTGCCTTTGGTCCTGCCGACCCCGAAAATCTACCCGGTTACCATCCCTATCACGCTTATTAGACACCCTGTCCGCATGTAACAACTCGATGTTACGCGCGGCATCCTGAACACTAGCCACATCATCAAATGGAGTGTTAACGATCCGGTCTAACACCCATCTCTTAAGAGCCCACTTGAAGTGACGAGCCTGTCGAAAAGAATCCCCAGTAACCTCTGGCCCAACGAAACTAGCCAGACGTAAGAAACGCTGCATGAAATCTCCAGAAGACTCATGATCACCCTGACGAATAGACCCGTATTCCCTCTCATACCTCAGTTGCTCTGCCATAGGAATGTACTGTTTATAAAACGCCTCAATAAAATCTGCCCACGAACAAGTCTCAGCAAAATCATCCCCTTTGGCCTGAACAAGAGCAGTCCACCAATTCTGAGCATCACCCTCTAGTTTGAATGTGGCCAAACAAGTTTTAAACTCGTCAGCACATCCCAGAACACGAAACAATTTCTCGACGTGCGTAATCCAGTCCTCCGCCTCATGGGGAGTAGCAGCGGACCTGAAAGAGAGAGGCTTTAGCTTATTAAACCTCTCGATCCACACGTGGATACCAGCTGGAGGAGCAGCGGGTGGAGCAGTGGGTTGAGCATCGCCACCACCACCACCTCCAGAAGAACTTGCCCCATTCCTGATGTTAGTGGTGACCTCAGCCACCACTTTAGGCATAGCAGCAGCCACAGCAGCGGCTATCATCTCTTCAAAATTGGGCCATCATCCCCATTAGTGTACTGAGTAAAGCGTGTGTTCACCATCTGAATGATCATGAAAAGAATTAGCAAAACATAAGGGAAATAAGCACGAAATGGAAGACGAAGCAGAACCTATGCCTACCCAAAACCTCACCAGTCAAATCTTAAACTTAAGGGTCAAATCCTATGGTCCACATGTTTCACAGGCCAAAGCTTATGTACGACAGGTCGCAGCCTGTGCTCTGATACCATAATTGTAACACCCCAACCCGACAAGGGTAGAGATATCACATTATGGCGACATTACAAAGCATTCATACATATACACAGCGGAAGCCATAAAACATCATAAATAAATAAGCCAAGTCAACATGACTTGAATCCAATACAAAAGTCTCACAAGATAACGAAATAATCCAAAGGAAGAACATAACGAAATGAATCCATAATCAAAATGTCTAAACAACTGGCAAGACTAGGGTAGGACATCATCTAAGGCAAAAGCTTCAACTAACTCTCATCCCAAGCATAAAATCCATCTCCCAGCTAGATACCTGCCGCACACGAAAAAGAAAACGTGCGGCTGAGCTTACAAAGCTCAGTGAACAGATACATAATACAAAGCAAGGATAACGAAACCGAAACATAATGAGGCACTGAGAAATATCATAAGGTATAATCAAAGCAAAAGTAATAAGGAAATATAGGATAGTTTTCTACCACGAGCCCACAAACTCAAAGTCATAATCTCAACATCATAGTCTCAAAGTCACAAGCTCACAATCAGAGGGGATACCTCTCAGGCAACCAGATAATATGAGGGGTGTCCTCATGTATCAACAGGGTGGAGTAGCTAGCTCCCAAAAATGTGAAAGGCGTGTATTGCACACAGCACCAGTCACCTCAAAGTCATACTCAAAGTCATAGTTAAATCCACTAAACAAAACATGCCTAGGATTGCAATCCATACGCCCCCCCAAACTCAAAGTCAATAGCCGGCAGATAATATAAAAAGGGACGGTGTGAGAAATCACTCCCCCACACAGGAGTCATGCCAGTGGTGCATCACAGACATGGCCAGGTTACCTTCCTGGCTAGGAAAGTACAAAAATGGCTCGGGTATCAAACTAAGAGTCATGTCTCAAAATCATAGCTCAAGGTCATATATCAAAAGGTGCATCTCAAAGTCATATCAAAAGTAATACCAAAGGTTCATTTAAAGGGGAACATAGCAATGGCTTGGAAAATCTTAACTGAGTCATATCTCAAAATCAATGTATAAGAATATAAGAACCCTTACTGAAACAAGGGCAGAGTATCTGTACCTTATGAAGAAAGCACAAATAGAAATAAGCACAGAAACAGGGGACAAGCTCAAAGTCCTCCTTCTTCACACCTAAAGGATTAGAAGGGAATTACAAATCATTCTTAATTAACCATCTTTCCATTTTAAGTAACTTTCCCCTTTTAGTAAGTTTCCACTTTTAGAAAGTTTCCATAATTAGAAGGTTTCCACTTTTAGAAGTATTGAGCACATAGCTTAATTAGATCAATATTAGCTGGGAATAAGGTATCTTTAGCATATTTACACCTTTGGTCCTTAGGTTTTCACAATTTACATTTTACACCCCTGTATTTCCCAAGTTACATTTTAAACCTTCAAACATGCATAATTACACATTAAACCCTTGGTTTATCAAATTTACACAATGAGTACTCATTTTTATAAGATATACGATTTAACCTTCAATTATTCAATATTTACACAATAGGTCCCTCCATTTAATTAGTTTACATAATTAACCTTAAAGTTTACATTTTCAATCTTTAATTATAATAATTACACATTAGTCCAATAAATATCCAAATTTACATATTAGCCCCTGAATATCATTCATAACACAAATCGACCTCAACTTTTCAGAAATTATATATTTAGTCCCTATATTTATTTAATTTCCAATTCGAATTAACAATTACAACTTATTTCATTATCTCACGAATTTTACATATAGGCCCTTCGTTTTATAATTTTTACAGGTCATACATGATCTATAGAACATGACAAAAATAGCCCATGAGTTTTAACATTGACAAAACACCCCCTTTATATTTAATTTCCAAATCGTTAACCACCATCTTTAACCAAATAAAACCCTAATCGATCCCAATAATTATGTAATCATTCCCACATCATTAATGTTCACCTATGATCAGATCTTATCAGTTTTGAGCCCTAGATCGCTCGTTAGGTATTTTTTTTGCTCATGTTTCCTTTTAGCCGATTTCACATAACTTCACCAAAAATAATTTTAGGCCTCAACGATTCAAATGAGCATTTTTCTAGTGTTTTATGGTGATAATAGAGCCCACGAAAATTACTCACCAGTCCAGGAAAAATCGCATGCATGCTTTATAGAATTTAGTTCGATTTAGGGTTTATTAACACAATAATTTCTATACGGATTATATATGATGCATGGGTCGTTTTTACCATTTTTCCCACGTTAGATATGATCAATAGAAGTTGAGAAAAATACCAGGACAATTTTAGAACGAGTGAAGAGGGTTGCACGAATTATTGCTTCTCGGTTGGTTTACTCGACAAGAAGGAATTCACCACGACTTCAAATGGGATCAAATCACCTTGTACACATTTTTCGCAGATCACACATAATATAAGAACCTCAGGAAAAATGAGAAACGGATTTTAGGAAGCTTGATTGAATTATAACGAATTTTACCTTAAAAATGCTCTATCGACAAGAAAATTTCCACCACCAACGAACCAGGCCACAAACGAACTCAACCTGATTTTTCTAGGACTCCTTAGATGATGTTCAAGTTTAGAAAATTGCTCTATGAT
The DNA here is from genome assembly GCA_021014915.2 of Artemisia tridentata subsp. tridentata. NCBI lineage: Eukaryota > Viridiplantae > Streptophyta > Magnoliopsida > Asterales > Asteraceae > Artemisia > Artemisia tridentata. The sequence continues at coordinate 164,413,699 of CP139504.1, read as the reverse complement.
TTTTAGAGGATCGGATGGAGGCTAGAGAATTTGTTGTGTGATTTATTTTTTTGAATCGGCAATTAGGGTTAACAAGGAAAAGAATGAGATTGATTTTTAAACTAGGAAACCGAGTCATAGGGAGGGTTTGAACCAAGAATTTCGGCAAAATGGGCTGGAAAATTAAAGAGATTGTTTTCCTCTATTTTATCCATTTTATTTCTTAATTAACACTTTTATAATAATACATTTAATTATGTTCGGTTCAAGTAGGGGCATTTTAGTAATTTTATCACTTGCATAAATGTTAAATGAAATTCTTAAAATTATTTAGGATCATAACTTGGGCATTGTCAGAAGTTCGGAATTTATTTGATACTTTACAAGCTTTTAATTAATTTTTAAACTTATAGGGGCATTATGGTCATTTTACATGCTTTCGGATTTTAGGTGTTACAACTTCTTCCCCTCTAACAGAAAAATTTCGTCCCCGAAATTTGCAAAGAGTCAAAATGAAACGGACCAGAAACAAAATAGAGACATACCAGAATCAGAAAACAAAATGAGGATAGCTAGCTCGAATAGACTCCTCGGTCTCCCAGGTAGCTTCCCGCTCTGGGTGGTTCCGCCAAAGAATCTTAACGAAAGGAATGACTTTACGTCTCATAACTCGCTCTTGGCGATCAAGAACAGCTTCCGGCTCCTCCGGAAGAGACATATCTGGCTGGATCTGATCAAAAGGATAAGACACCACATGCAATGGATGGTAATTGTATCCCCTCAGAAGAGATACATGAAAGACGTCGTGAACATGTGATAACTGCGGAGGAAGAGCCAAATGATACGAAACCTCTCCAATGCGATCCAAAATCTCAAACGGTCCGATGAATCGAGGACTGAGCTTGCCCTTAATCCCAAAACGTTTAACCCCTCGGAACGGCGAAACCTTAAGAAATACCCGATCACCAACACGAAACTCCAAGTCACGCCTATGCTTATCAGCGTAACTCTTTTGACGCGCACGAGCTTCCTTCAACTTCTCCCTGGCAACATCCACTTTCTCAGTAGCGATCTGAACTAACTCTGGACCCTCAATAACGCGCTCACCAACCTCATTCCAACAAACCGGAGCCCTACATTTCCGACCATATAACATCTTGAAAGGAGCCATACGAATACTCGCGTACCAACTGTTATTATAAGCAAACTCTACCAAACACAAATAATCGTCCCAGCTACCAGTCCACTCTAAGGCACATGCCCTCAACATGTCCTCTAAAGTCTGAATGGTCCTCTCCGACTGACCATCCGTCTGAGGGTGAAAAGCTGTACTGAACTTAAGGCGCGTATCCCATGCCTTATGCAATCCCTTCCAGAAGCGAGATGTAAACCGAGGATCCCTATCTGATATAATAGCCGTAGGCATACCATGAAGCCTAATGATTTCCTGCTGAAAAATGTCCGCCAATTTACTAACACTGTAGTCCACACGAATAGGGAGGAAGTGAGCAGACTTGGTTAGTCGGTCAACGACCACCCAAATCGCATCATGCTTCCTACGAGTAGGAGGTAAACCTGTCACAAAATCCATGGAAATTTCCTCCCATTTCCACTTCGGAATCTCTAATGGCTGAAGTAACCCACTAGCTCTCTGGTGCTCAATCTTGACCTGCTGGCAAGTCAAACACTTAGATACAAACGAAGCCACATCCTGTTTCATACCACTCCACCAGAAATGTTGCTTGAGGTCCCGGTACATCTTGGTGGAACCAGGATGTATAGTAAAAGGGGAACTATGAGCCTCTGATAGAACAGCCTCCCTAAGCTCAGAATCGTTGGGAACACAGAGACGATCCTCAAACCACACTACACCGGAATCATCAACTCTAAACTCTGACTGCTTGCCTTCCTCAACATTCTGAACTATAGACCACAGCTCACCATCCTTTTCTGAGCTTCCTTAATTCGCAAGATAAGATTGGACTCAACCGTAAGACTAGCCCAATAACCACCATGACCTCGAACACAAAACTCCACATCAAGAAGCTCTAAATCGTGCAAAACGCGAGGCTCAAACTCCAAACTCGCAATCATACCCGACTTCCTACTAAGAGCATCAGCGACTACATTCGCCTTACCGGGATGATACTGAATGTTAGCATCATAATCTTTCAGAAGCTCTAACCAACGCCTCTGTCTCATATTCAACTCTTTCTGGGTGAAAATGTATTTAAGACTCTTATGATCAGTGAAAATGTCACAAGTCTCCCCATACAAATAATGGCGCCAAATCTTTAGCGCGAAAACCACAGCTGCTAACTCTAGATCATGCGTCGGATAGTTCACCTCGTAAGGCTTCAGCTGCCTCGAAGCATAGGCAATCACCTTCCCATGCTGCATCAAGACACATCCTAAACCCTTCTTCGATGCATCGCTATATATCTGGAAACCGCCGGAACCCGATGGAAGAGTCAAGATAGGTGCCGACACTAAACGTTTCTTCAACTCCTCAAAACTACTCTCTCGCTCATCAGTCCAAATAAACTTTTCCCCTTTTCTCATCAACTGTGTCAACGGCAAAGCAAGACGCGAAAAGCCCTCAACAAATCTCCTATAATACCCAGCGAGACCCAGGAAACTTCTCACTTCCGTCACATTTGTAGGTCTTGGCCATTTTGTGATAGCCTCAACCTTCGCCGGATCCATAGTAATACCGTCTGCAGAAACGATGTGACCCAAGAAAGCTACACGATCCAACCAAAACTCGCACTTCGAAAACTTCGCATACAATTTCTGCTGTCGCAAAATCTCCAGAACAATACTAAGGTGCTGCTCGTGCTCCGCCTCGGTTTTAGAATACACAAGAATATCATCTATGAAGACAATGACAAACTTATCGAGAAATTCGTGGAATATCCGGTTCATTAGGTCCATAAACACAGCAGGAGCATTGGTCAGACCAAAAGGCATAACCAAGAATTCATAGTGACCGTACCGAGTGCGAAAGGCCGTTTTGGGAACATCCTGCTCCCTCACCCTAAGCTGGTGATATCCAGACCTCAGATCAATTTTAGAGAAATGCCTCGCTCCTTGCAACTGATCGAATAAATCATCAATGCGAGGAAGAGGATAGCGGTTACGAATAGTAATGCGGTTAAGCTCCCGATAATCGATACAAAGACGCATGCTCCCGTCTTTCTTCTTAACAAACAACACGGGAGCACCCCAAGGAGATACGCTCGGACGAATAAAACCGTTTTCCAACAGTTCTTGCAATTGCTCCTTTAATTCCTTTAATTCAATCGGTGCCATGCGATAAGGAGCTTTAGATATGGGTTCAGCACCCGGAATCAGATCAATGCTAAATTCGACTTCCCTAACCGGAGGAATGCCGGGAAGTTCATCCGGAAATACATCGGCAAAATCGCGCACAATACGAATACTATCAATGCTAGGAACATCAGCAGAGGTGTCCTTAATAGAAGCAAGAAAACCAAGACAGCCATGCGAAATCAATGTACGGGCTTTCATAGCCGAAATAATCTTTAGAGATTTCAGAGGTTGGGAACCAGAATAAACATAATCAGGATGGTGAAGATCACCAAAGATCACTTTACGAGAATAACAATCAATGGTCGCCTTATGAGCAGCTAACCAGTCCATGCCCAGAATAATGTCAAAATCAACCATATCAATGGGGAGAAGGTTCGCAGAACAAACACGATCATCGAAACGGAGAGGGCAATTAACATACTCAACATCAATAATCACATGAGTTTTCATCGGGGTAGCAATGGATATACGGTTCATTAATTTAGTTGGGTTTACATTTATTTTATTTGCAAGTGATGTGGATATTATAGAATGTGTAGCACCCGTGTCAAATAAAACAAACACAACACGATCTCCAATATGCAGAAAACCCGTAATAGTACCTGAGGTGCTAGCAGCCTGGTCACGTGTCAAAGAATAAACCCGGCCTGAAGCAGGAGCTGCCCTAGCATCGACTTTAGGTTCACCAGCATTCTTCCTAGGACAGTCCTTGATCCTGTGCTGAGAAGATCCACACCAGAAACAACCACCCGAAGCTCTATGACAAGGACCTGGATGAGTCTTCCCACAGGAAGTACATGTAGGAGGAGGAGGTAGAGCCTCAACAGGCCCCTTCTGACCAGACGATCCCGATTGCTGATACGGCTGAGAATCCCTACGTCGGTTGTTATTACCCTGCCCCTGACGATTACCACCAGACCTACCAGAATCTCGCCTATCCTGGTTCCTGAACTCCTGCTACCTATGATTATAACCTCGGTCCTGGCGACCCTGCTGATCATGCCCATGGTCCTGTCGACCCCGAAAATCCGTCCTTTGATCCTGCCGACCCCGAGAATCCTGCCTTTGGTCCTGCCGACCCCGAAAATCTACCCGGTTACCATCCCTATCACGCTTATTAGACACCCTGTCCGCATGTAACAACTCGATGTTACGCGCGGCATCCTGAACACTAGCCACATCATCAAATGGAGTGTTAACGATCCGGTCTAACACCCATCTCTTAAGAGCCCACTTGAAGTGACGAGCCTGTCGAAAAGAATCCCCAGTAACCTCTGGCCCAACGAAACTAGCCAGACGTAAGAAACGCTGCATGAAATCTCCAGAAGACTCATGATCACCCTGACGAATAGACCCGTATTCCCTCTCATACCTCAGTTGCTCTGCCATAGGAATGTACTGTTTATAAAACGCCTCAATAAAATCTGCCCACGAACAAGTCTCAGCAAAATCATCCCCTTTGGCCTGAACAAGAGCAGTCCACCAATTCTGAGCATCACCCTCTAGTTTGAATGTGGCCAAACAAGTTTTAAACTCGTCAGCACATCCCAGAACACGAAACAATTTCTCGACGTGCGTAATCCAGTCCTCCGCCTCATGGGGAGTAGCAGCGGACCTGAAAGAGAGAGGCTTTAGCTTATTAAACCTCTCGATCCACACGTGGATACCAGCTGGAGGAGCAGCGGGTGGAGCAGTGGGTTGAGCATCGCCACCACACACCACCTCCAGAAGAACTTGCCCCATTCCTGATGTTAGTGGTGACCTCAGCCACCACTTTAGGCATAGCAGCAGCCACAGCAGCGGCTATCATCTCTTCAAAATTGGGGCCATCATCCCCATTAGTGTACTGAGTAAAGCGTGTGTTCACCATCTGAATGATCATGAAAAGAATTAGCAAAACATAAGGGAAATAAGCACGAAATGGAAGACGAAGCAGAACCTATGCCTACCCAAAACCTCACCAGTCAAATCTTAAACTTAAGGGTCAAATCCTATGGTCCACATGTTTCACAGGCCAAAGCTTATGTACGACAGGTCGCAGCCTGTGCTCTGATACCATAATTGTAACACCCCAACCCGACAAGGGTAGAGATATCACATTATGGCGACATTACAAAGCATTCATACATATACACAGCGGAAGCCATAAAACATCATAAATAAATAAGCCAAGTCAACATGACTTGAATCCAATACAAAAGTCTCACAAGATAACGAAATAATCCAAAGGAAGAACATAACGAAATGAATCCATAATCAAAATGTCTAAACAACTGGTAAGACTAGGGTAGGACATCATCTAAGGTAAAAGCTTCAACTAACTCTCATCCCAAGCATAAGATCCATCTCCCAGCTAGATACCTGCCGCACACGAAAAAGAAAACGTGCGGCTGAGCTTACAAAGCTCAGTGAACAGATACATAATACAAAGCAAGGATAACGAAACCGAAATATAATAAGGCACTGAGAAATATCATAAGGTATAATCAAAGCAAAAGTAATAAGGAAATATAGGATAGTTTTCTACCACGAGCCCACAAACTCAAAGTCATAATCTCAACATCATAGTCTCAAAGTCACAAGCTCACAATCAGAGGGGATACCTCTCAGGCAACCAGATAATATGAGGGGTGTCCTCATGTATCAACAGGGGTGGAGTAGCTAGCTCCCAAAAATGTGAAAGGCGTGTATTGCACACAGCACCAGTCACCTCAAAGTCATACTCAAAGTCATAGTTAAATCCACTAAACAAAACATGCCTAGGATTGCAATCCATACGCCCCCAACTCAAAGTCAAACTCAAAGTCAATAGCCGGCAGATAATATAAAAGGGACGGTGTGAGAAATCACTCCCCCACACAGGAGTCATGCCAGTGGTGCATCACAGACATGGCCAGGTTACCTTCCTGGCTAGGAAAGTACAAAAATGGCTCGGGTATCAAACTAAGAGTCATGTCTCAAAATCATAGCTCAAGGTCATATATCAAAAGGTGCATCTCAAAGTCATATCAAAAGTAATACCAAAGGTTCATTTAAAAGGGAACATAGCAATGGCTTGGAAAATCTTAACTGAATCATATCTCAAAATCAATGTATAAGAATATAAGAACCCTTACTGAAACAAGGGCAGAGTATCTGTACCTTATGAAGAAAGCACAAATAGAAATAAGCACAGAAACAGGGGACAGCTCAAAGTCTCTCCTTCTTCACACCTAAAGGATTAGAAGGGAATTACAAATCATTCTTAATTAACCATCTTTCCATTTTAAGTAACTTTCCCTTTTTAGTAAGTTTCCACTTTTAGAAAGTTTCCATAATTAGAAGGTTTCCACTTTTAGAAGTATTGAGCACATAGCTTAATTAGATCAATATTAGCTGGGAATAAGGTATCTTTAGCATATTTACACCTTTGGTCCTCAGGTTTTCACAATTTACATTTTACACCCCTGTATTTCCCAAGTTACATTTTAAACCTTCAAACATGCATAATTACACATTAAACCCTTGGTTTATCAAATTCACACAATGAGTACTCATTTTAATAAGATATACGATTTAACCTTCAATTATTCAATATTTACACAATAGGTCCCTCCATTTAATTAGTTTACATAATTAACCTTAAAGTTTACATTTTCAATCATTAATTATAATAATTACACATTAGTCCAATAAATATCCAAATTTACATATTAGCCCCTGAATATCATTCATAACACAAATCGACCTCAACTTTTCAGAAATTACATATTTAGTCCCTATATTTATTTATTTCCAATTCGAATTAACAATTCAACTTATTTCATTATCTCACAATTTTACATATAGGCCCTTCGTTTTATAATTTTTACAGGTCATACATGATCTATAGAACATGACAAAAATAGCCCATGAATTTTAACATTGACAAACACCCCCTTTATATTTAATTTCCAAATCGTTAACCACCATCTTTAACCAAATAAAACCCTAATCGATCCCAATAATTATGTAATCATTCCCACATCATTAATGTTCACCTATGATCAGATCTTATCAGTTTTGAGCCCTAGATCGCTCGTTAGGTATTTTTTTGCTCATGTTTCCTTTTAGCCGATTTCACATAACTTCACCAAAAATAATTTTAGGCCTCAACGATTCAAATGAGCATTTTTCTAGTGTTTATGTGATAATAGAGCCCACGAAAATTATCACCAGTCAGGAAAAATCGCATGCATGCTTTATAGAATTTAGTTCGAATTTAGGGTTTATTAAAACAATAATTTCCTATACGGATTATAATGATGCATGGGTCGTTTTTAAATTTTTCCCAGTAGATATGATCAATAGAAGCTGGAAAAATACCAGAAATTTTAGAACGAGTGAAGAGGTTGCACAATTATTGCTTCTCGGTTGGTTTACTCGACAAGAAGGAATTCACCACGACTTCAAATGGATCAAATCACCTTGTACACATTTTTCGCAGATCACACATAATATAAGAACCTCAGGAAAAATGAGAAACGGATTTTAGGAAGCTTGATTGAATTATAACGAATTTTACCTTAAAAATGCTATATCGACAAGAAAATTTCCACCACGAACGAACCAGGCCACAAACGAACTCAACCTGATTTTTCTAGGACTCCTTAGATGATGTTCAAGCTTAGAAAATTGCTCTATGATTTTTAGAGGATCGGATGGAGGCTAGAGAATTTGTTGTGTGATTTATTTTTTTGAATCGGCAATTAGGGTTAACAAGGAAAAGAATGAGATTGATTTTTAAACTAGGAAACCGAGTCATGGGGAGGGTTTGAACCAAGAATTTCAGCAAAATGGGCTGGAAAATTAAAGAGATTGATTTCCTCTATTTTATCCATTTTATTTCTTAATTAACACTTTTATAATAATACATTTAATTATGTTCGGTTCAAGTAGGGGCATTTTAGTAATTTTATCACTTGCATAAATGTTAAATGAAATTCTTAAAATTATTTAGGATCATAACTTGGGCATTGTCAGAAGTTCGGAATTTATTTGATACTTTACAAGCTTTTAATTAATTTTTAAACTTATAGGGGCATTATGGTCATTTTACATGCTTTCGGATTTTAGGTGTTACAACTTCTTCCCCTCTAACAGAAAAATTTCGTCCCCGAAATTTGCAAAGAGTCAAAATGAAACGGACCAGAAACAAAATAGAGACATACCAGAATCAGAAAACAAAATGAGGATAGCTAGCTCGAATAGACTCCTCGGTCTCCCAGGTAGCTTCCCGCTCTGGGTGGTTCCGCCAAAGAATCTTAACGAAAGGAATGACTTTACGTCTCATAACTCGCTCTTGGCGATCAAGAACAGCTTCCGGCTCCTCCGGAAGAGACATATCTGGCTGGATCTGATCAAAAGGATAAGACACCACATGCAATGGATGGTAATTGTATCCCCTCAGAAGAGATACATGAAAGACGTCGTGAACATGTGATAACTGCGGAGGAAGAGCCAAATGATACGAAACCTCTCCAATGCGATCCAAAATCTCAAACGGTCCGATGAATCGAGGACTGAGCTTGCCCTTAATCCCAAAACGTTTAACCCCTCGGAATGGCGAAACCTTAAGAAATACCCGATCACCAACACGAAACTCCAAGTCACGCCTATGCTTATCAGCGTAACTCTTTTGACGCGCACGAGCTTCCTTCAACTTCTCCCTGGCAACATCCACTTTCTCAGTAGCGATCTGAACTAACTCTGGACCCTCAATAACGCGCTCACCAACCTCATTCCAACAAACCGGAGCCCTACATTTCCGACCATATAACATCTTGAAAGGAGCCATACGAATACTCGCGTACCAACTGTTATTATAAGCAAACTCTACCAAACACAAATAATCGTCCCAGCTACCAGTCCACTCTAAGGCACATGCCCTCAACATGTCCTCTAAAGTCTGAATGGTCCTCTCCGACTGACCATCCGTCTGAGGGTGAAAAGCTGTACTGAACTTAAGGCGCGTATCCCATGCCTTATGCAATCCCTTCCAGAAGCGAGATGTAAACCGAGGATCCCTATCTGATATAATAGCCGTAGGCATACTGATGATGTACCCTCCTAACGGGTCGAAGGACTCCCCTTCGAGCCTGTAGAAAGCCCTCCCTTCGGAGGCCCAGGTTAACCTTCTAATACGTTTCATTGGCGTAAAACCATTCGCCTGCGAATGGTTACCATGTGGGAATCCGCCAATCGAAGCCCTAAGCCCTTCGGGGTATTCCTGACGAAGGGACTAACACGAAGGATCATCCAGACCTGGTCAAACCCACGTCTCCTCTATCCTTTGGCTTCCCGCCAAAACAGAGATCGTGGGCTACAAAGCCCTAGCGGTTACCACTTTCCATGGGACGCCCCCATGATCTCCGAACTATGTGCAACCGCCCACTATGTCCTATTTCTCACCTATAAATAGCATAGTCGGGCCAAGAACAATGTAAGTAATTTTCAAGTTAACCTCACTCTCTAAATTTACGACCTACATTACCATTACACATACTTACTCGCACGCCGGAGGTGGTTCGCAGGGTCCAACCCTTGCGCAATCACTTAACGTAGTGTCTTTGTATTTCTTATTCACAGGTTAAGAACAAGCTTGGCGCAATCTCAACACCCCATTATTCCTTTGATCACCATCGAAGGCTTGGTTGACGAATATTTGTTCAATCAGTGGCGCCATCCGTGGGACCGCTACAATTGGTCTCGTTAATTCCGAGCTTTTAACCTACCAACCAATTTCACTATTATTCCGGCATGGATCAAGGGAGAGAAGATACTCCCCCGCCGGGCTTCTCTACCTTAACACCAATACCAGTCGACGACCCTAACAACCTTCCCCCAATAACCGCCTCCACTTTCACAACAAGTTCTCACCCAGAAATCACGACCAACAATTATGCTTCGACATCAGCCAACCCAGAACCTGTCATTAGCCCAGCCTTTGTCGAAGCCAACCATGAAGTGTTAGAAACCCTTTTAAGGGCTCGCAACAGGCAAGTCAGGAATGCTGAGGTACGAAAGGAGTTGGAATACTCGAGTGAAGAGTATGATGAGGAAATGGAGATGGAACCTAGGCCTCCGACCCAAGGACCAACCCTATCTGCCTTAAGGATTGGTTCTCCAGTTGGCCGAAGGCTAAGCAAAAGGTCTGTTGGTTTCGAAGGAGTCCCCGAGAGGGCTCCGACAAGACGAGAAGGGGCGGTTGCTGAAGGCTCTAACGGTAGGAGTCAGCTTAGGGAAGAAAGGGGGATGACTTTACCTCCATTACTAGCCGCTCATCTTGGGAGAACTGAAGCCATGGTTCCGGTGCATCCTTCTCATGCGTCAGGCGTAGAAGGCAATCCGTCTACAATCAATATGGGAGGAAATCTTCCTCCCAATGGTATGTACCCCCCGTTCCAAACTCAGTCTTATCCTCAAAATTTATATCCTCCCGTGAATGGACAACCTAATAACCCAAGCTTCCCTCAAAATTATGGGAGCATGCCCTTCGGCCACCCTATGGCGTACCCTCCATACGCCATGGGAAACAGTTACCCGTTTGCCATGAACACACCTTATCAGTCCTACCCTGGCCAAACTCCTATGGGAATGCCCCCAAACAGCAATCCATACAATACAGTCCCCATGTATGCACCACCTTATAATTGTCTATATTCAGACCCTATGGGTTCAGCTACACCCTTCGTTAGATGGATAGAAGATTACCCATTGCCTGATGGTCTGAAAATGCCTTCACATGTCGGGACTTATGATGGGAAAGGGGATCCGGACAATTTCTTACACTTGTTCGAAGGGGCTATCAAAATGCAAAAGTGGGTTATGCCGGTGGCCTGTCACATGTTCACATACACCCTTCGGGATTCTGCTCGTATTTGGTGGAATGGGCAAAAGCCCGGTAGCATCGTCAATCTTGATGATCTCAAAGCTAAGTTCCGGTCACACTTCAGTCAGCAAAAGAAATTCACAAGGACTCATTTAACGGTACACAACATCAAGCAAAAAGAAAATGAAAGTACCAGGGCCTTCGTTACTAGGTACACCGATGAGACTTTGCAAATTTTGGGTCTTCATGAAGATCAACGTATTTCTGGTTTCGTACATGGCCTTCGGAATAGGAGTTTGGTGGAATTCTTGTCCACCGACCTTCCGACAACTTACAAGGGCCTGACCGAGAAGACATACACTTGGATCGAAGCCAAAGAGGTATCCACTAATGGGGCTCCGATAGATAAAGATAGCAACAACAAGTTTTCGAAGCATTCCACGTGGGAAGGGTCCAAGAACAAGAACAAGAACAGAGATAGGTTCTCTCCGTACAACAAAGGCCCCAACCATGGTTTGTTGAGCAATCTATCGAAGTCTCCAAAAGAAATACTTGCTACAGAGAGGGCGGCCAAAGCTTTCGAAGCGCCTCCACGTATGACGAGTAAGGGTAAAAACAGGGATACCAGCAAGTACTGCCACTTCCACGAAGACAATGGCCACGATACGAACAGTTGCAGGGAATTAAAGAAACAAATTGAAGAGGCCGTAAGATCTGGGCAGTTGGCACACCTGGTAAAAGGAATCAAGAAAGGCAAAGAAAAGATGACTGACACTCAAATGGCCAAGGATACTAACCCTACCGAAGCCCCCATACTAATGATACACAGAGACGAAACCACTTTGAAAAGGAAGGTACCGGAGTCGGAAGCAAACAAGATAAGGGATGTAACGTTTTCCCCTATCTCAGGCAGGATCCCTTCGAACGATCCAGTGGTTATCAAAGTCCTAATTTTTGGCCAAGAAATAAGGGGAGCCTACATGGACTGCGGAAGCCCTTGCGAAGTCATATATGAACATTGCTTTCGAAAGCTCTCGTCGGCGGTCAGGTCTCAAAGGGTCAATTCGAAGAGGCCTTTAGTAGGGTTTTCTGGTGAACGTTCGTGGCCCCTAGGGGAAGTTCCGCTGGAAATAACAATCGGAGAAGGCAGGATCGCAAGGACAGAAACCCTCATGTTCACTATCGTAAGGTCCGACTCTCCTTACAACTTGTTGATAGGGAGGACCGCTATGCAAAAGATGGGTATAGTAGTCTCCACTATACATGCAGCGGTAAAGTTTCACACACCCAACGGAATAGGGACGGTATTCTCTGAGCACAGTCCGAAGGATAGCAAGAAAAAGATGGAAGGCTCTAAAAAGCCTCCGAATGATGTTATTGGAAGTGCGGATGAGGAAGAAGATATCGTCACAAAAAAGCGTCGTGCAGAACGAAGAATGAAGCAATATCCAAATAGTTTCACAGCAGAATTGGAGAAGCCACACAAAGCCGAAGGGAAGATCTTCGAGGGGATACGTCCTAGGAGCACCAGAACTCCTCCGACACCGAGAACTGATGACAAGCTCTATGGCAAGGGTTATCGACTCAAGGGATTCAAATCCACTAAGTCGACAGAGCAAGAAGTCAAAATCAATCCTTCGAAATTCAAAGCAGCTATTGACCTGCCTGCTCCAGGATCATCGAAAAAACGTGATAACCCAAGCTCCACCAAGAGGCAAAGTTTCGCAGAAGTCCTCAACGAAACACCTTCAGGACACAGCCCAAATGGAGAAACTCTCCCAGCAGCGGCGGAAGAATGGAAATTATTTACCGACGGAGCCTCAAGCTTCAATGGTTTCGGAACAGGGTTAATCCTAATAAATCCGGAGGGAAAGGAGTACAGTTATGCGCTACGTTTTGAATTCAAGGCCACGAAAGACGAAGAAGAGTACGAAGCCTTGCTGGCTGGCCTTCGACTCGCAAAGGGTCTCGAGGTTCATAACCTCTCCATTTTCGTAGGCTCGCTTTTAGTCGCTGGTCAAATCAAGGGTTCTCGCAGAGCAAGGCAGCCAATAATCAAGGAGTACTTGAACGAGGTTAAAAAAGTCCTTCAGGGTTTCGAAAGATACAAAGTGAAAAATGTCCACACAATCCAAAATAAGAGGGCGGAGGCCCTAATCAAATTAGCATCGACTGCTTTTGCTCATCTACCCCGTGAGGTTTTAGTAGAAGAATTGGCCACCAGATCAATTGCAAGAAGTGAAACATTTGATGAAGGCTCCAGCTGGATAGAACCAATCAAAATGTATTTGATAAGCGGCATTTTGCCCGATAAGTCAAAATCGGCGCGAAGAATCAAAGTCAAAAGTCCACAGTACAGGCTCATAGGCAATAATCTCTACAAAAGGCGTCTTTCATCTCCTTGGCTCCGCTGTATCGAGTTAAAACAGGCTTCGATCATTCTCTGCAATGCTCATGAAGAGTTATGTGGAAGACACACAAGCCCTAGAGCCATCGCCGCAAAGGTAACAAAATGGGGTTATTACTGGCCAACCGTACTAGAAGATGCAAGGGAAGCAATCAGAACATGCACGGTATGTCAGACACACTCCAAAGCCCATAACCTGTTAGAGTATGATGCGACACCTAGCATGACTGTAAGACCCTTCGATCAATGGGGAGTCAGCATAATTGGACCCTTACCATTAACTCCCGGAGGGGTACAATTCTTGGTCATAGCCATCGATCATTTCACCAAGTGGGTCGAGGCCAAGCCGTTGGCATCAACAAAAGGAAGAGATGTGGAAGAGTTCATGTGGGAACACATAATATTCAGATTTGGAATTCCACAAGTTATCACCTCTTACGAAGGGCCACACTTTGCTGAAGGAGTGTTCCCTTCTTTCTGCAAAAGCCTGAACATGAAGCAAAGATTCATTTGTGTTGACAAGGAGATTGTCACCGAAATTGAGACGAAGTTAGGGCTATATCAGCATAAATGGGCAGATAAACTTCCCAAAGCCTTGAGGGCATATAGGAAGTTGTCCTTCGAATAAAAGCAAACGAAGCCAAACGAAAGAGCCCAGCGTCAAAGAAGAATTACGGTGACAAAAAAGACGTGGAAGCTCGAAGGATGGAAAACAAAAGATGTCGTGAACAAGTTTGGACATGATACAAGCTCTCGTAAGTCTTACATATAAGAACTTACCTTCCTTTAAAAACATTTAGTTGTTTTCAATTTCATGTAACGTAGTCTTCTCACATGGGAAAAAAGCATTAATGGTAGGTGTCTAGTGTTCATTTTTTCAAATGATGTAATCCTCCCTACCCACTTAATGATATAGTATGTTTCCCTCAAAATCTCTTGTTTCGTTTTATACAACATAGATTTATCCAGCCAAGTACTTTACAAGTTTCAATGTCGAAGGATGAAGCAAGACATATGTCTTGTATAACATTAACATCCATTACAATTCACATTAGCTTTCCTATAAAGTCTTAGGGTATTTGAAGCCCTCTGTAACTTAAGGATAAAGACGGAGTGGGTCGCAACCCTCTGTCGCAGTCAAATTATACGATTGCATAAAATCTTGGTCCAAAATACACACAATAAGGTTATAACCTTAGGTTGTATGTTTACGTTCTAGTAATGAGCGTAAGAGAAGATAAGCATGGCATTAAAAAAGGAGGATACTCCTTCAAATTAAGAGTCATAAAGACTACGCACAGGCGAAGCCGTTTTCAAAAAAGGACAGTTGTTCAAAGTTATGGGACGAAGCCCAGACAAACCATTCAAACAGGCACTAGCCTGATAAAAGCACGCTAAATTGTCTTAAAGAAAGGCATCATCCTTTAAGCACAAACAAATTGTTTCAAAGGGTACACGCCACCCTTACAGACTAAATTACTGCCAACATGGCAGCCTTCATTTGTTGATGGAAGAGTTTGGATCTTCTTGATGAGTCGCAGACTTAGGTTTCTCGGACAAGGTTCTTTTAGTTGGAGACGGAGGCTGTATACTCTTGGGTTTTTTGGAGAGGAGATCTTCGATGGAGGCTGAAGGATCTTTGGTTGCTTCGGCAAGAAAGGGGTAAACTGCAGTGGTAAAGGCATTACCAGCTTCATCATACTCCTGAACGGAATTTGGACGATAGTAGGGCACATCTGAAAGCACAACGGGTTTCTTAGTTTCGGAAATCTCTTCCAAAGTTGTGCATTTGCCATGGAATATGGCTGCATTCACCAGTTTACCCACAACCACTCCCACCTCATTGCTATGATATAATTCCATAGCAATATAGGGAACAACCTTCGATACGACCTCAGCCCTATCTTTTTTCAACCTTTGACATTCAAGCTTCAACCTATCAACCTCCTGACAACGTTTAGCATCCTGCTCCACTAGTCTAGTTCTCTCAACCTCCAACCCAGTACACTTGGATTCCAGGGCACTCACCTGGTTCTCATAGCCTACGACCTTAGCCTCCTCAAGAATTAACCTACCACATTCTGCCTGTGACTCCTTAAGCTGTTTTTCAAGACTATCAATCCTGTCTTGAAGAGCCTCATACCTTGGATGTTTCTCAAAGTTCTCCATGGCTTCATCGCATCTCTTCTCCAATTCAGCATAATTTTTCTCCCTCTCCTTTTCTCTGGCAACAACAGCAGCAACCTCCTCCTTCGCTTCCTGGACCCTATTAAGCAATCCCCTGGTGCGAAAGCTCAGATGACTATCCAGCATTGCTTGTCGGATATAACTTTTGTCGTTGAGATCACATAGTTCTTCAATGGACATTTCATTCATTTTCTTCCTCCATGAGGCAGGAGTAACATTCTCAACAAGCAAGCGGCAGGATAGAGAGTTGGGCAATTCCTTCGTATCTGGCAAACCTTTAAGACGAAAGCAATATAAGCCAAACACGCAATATTACGGAAAGGAAAAAAGGCTGGAAGAATTTATGCTTACCGGATATATCATCTTCATCGACCAGTCCTTCCGGAGCATACATGATGGTCTTCCCACGAGACTTCTCTGTTTTTTGCTTGGTGGTTCGGGAAGTCGGGGTAGGAATGTTCAATTTTCTCTTGGTAACAGCCTTTGCAGCCTTGGCACTAGTACCCTTTCTAGTCCGAACTCTATCAGCGATGCCGGAGGACCCCACAATCCTGAGCTGATCACCTCCGGAAGGGGTATCATCAGAATCACCAATGTCCTCCACTACCTGGGGGGCTTCCTCAGTGCCAACTGCTTTGACTGGGGGAAGCACAGCAAGGGGCTTGGGTGGAGAGATATCAACATCATTATTATTAACAGAAATGGAAGGAGATCCCGCTCCGTAACTTGTATTTTGAGGGTCCCTTGGCATAAAGCTAACTTCTTTGGCACCTCCAGGCACGACAAAGTTTCGAAAAGCCATTTCTGCACAAGACAAAGGAAAAGAGATGAATATCAGCCGATAAGTTATTTATTTATGAAATAAGAAATTATACATACTTTCTCCTTCACAAATAATTTCAGGAAGCAATGGAGACCCTTCCCAACTCCTAGCAATGCCAGCCATGAATAAGATGGGCTCAGGAAACGTCTGTACGTCCACTGGATGACGTGCAAGACGTTGATACATAGGTTCACTTCTCACCTCATAAGGTAATGGGTCATTGTATCGTTTTTCATCAAACCTATTCCCTTCGGCCAACAGCTCAGGATATTCGGGGGGTATGATGGTACTCTCAATATAAAAAAATTGACCTTTCCAATTTCGAATATTCGAAAAAGGTTTAGTCAATAAGTGTGGGACATCATACTCACTCCTTTTGGCAATAGTTACCCAATCTCCACCAGGGTAGAGATTGGCAAAGCCTCTAAACACAGTCAATGAAGGCTCAAAACCATACGCTTTGCACATCACAATATAAGTTGTCAACTTGGCTAAACCAAATGGATTAAACCTTGAAATGTGCACCTTGTAATATTGCAAAAACTCCAAAATAAGAGGGTGGATGGGAATCCTAAAGTTTGATTGCGTAAACGCATGCACATATAAGCCTACAAATCCTTTCGGAGCATCAAAAATACTTTGCTTTTTACTGGGAAGCATGATTTTATATTCCAAGGGTATGGGATAATCATTCAGAAAATCAGACAATGCTTGTTTCGACAAGGTACAAGTTTGTTCTTTAATTATTCGTTTTGCAGCCATACTCGTAAATAAAGTAAGGAGAGCAAAGAAAATGGCTGAATTTTACCTTTTAGATTCCAATGGAAGCACAATGACACAGAGTTGTGTATATTTTGGGCGGAGGTAAAAGTGTTCTAGGGTTTAACATGCCGAAAATTAATAACTCGTGAAATCTTTGATCATAACCGAACACGTGTACACTTTCTTTACTATCTAAGCGGATTTCAAATGGATGCCAAATTTGAAATGACGTTTTGCGATTACCAAAGAAGTAGCAATTAAGAGTTTGCAAGTGGCCGGATAATGATGGTTCGCATTTAATGCGGAATTCAGTTAGACATATTCCTTTTTATTTTTTAAAAATCAGAAGGATAGAGTACTGCTTCTTGCATTTGAATTTATCTAAAGCACTTATCTTCATTTCGTCCGAATTTGTGATAAATGGGATAGAGTGTATAAGGTTTTTTGAGTCGAAAGCAATTTATACTCGTACGTATATATCGCCTTCGACTGGGGGGCTTGATGATGTACCCTCCTAACGGGTCGAAGGACTCCCCTTCGAGCCTGTAGAAAGCCCTCCCTTCGGAGGCCCAGGTTAACCTTCTAATACGTTTCATTGGCGTAAAACCATTCGCCTGCGAATGGTTACCATGTGGGAATCCGCCAATCGAAGCCCTAAGCCCTTCGGGGTATTCCTGACGAAGGGACTAACACGAAGGATCATCCAGACCTGGTCAAACCCACGTCTCCTCTATCCTTTGGCTTCCCGCCAAAACAGAGATCGTGGGCTACAAAGCCCTAGCGGTTACCACTTTCCATGGGACGCCCCCATGATCTCCGAACTATGTGCAACCGCCCACTATGTCCTATTTCTCACCTATAAATAGCATAGTCGGGCCAAGAACAATGTAAGTAATTTTCAAGTTAACCTCACTCTCTAAATTTACGACCTACATTACCATTACACATACTTACTCGCACGCCGGAGGTGGTTCGCAGGGTCCAACCCCTGCGCAATCACTTAACGTAGTGTCTTTGTATTTCTTATTCTCAGGTTAAGAACAAGCTTGGCGCAATCTCAACACCCCATTATTCCTTTGATCACCATCGAAGGCTTGGTTGACGAATATTTGTTCAATCACATACCATGAAGCCTAACGATTTCCTGCTGAAAAATGTCCGCCAATTTACTAACACTGTAGTCCACACGAATAGGGAGGAAGTGAGCAGACTTGGTTAGTCGATCAACGACCACCCAAATCGCATCATGCTTCCTACGAGTAGGAGGTAAACCTGTCACAAAATCCATGGAAATTTCCTCCCATTTCCACTTCGGAATCTCTAATGGCTGAAGTAACCTACTAGCTCTCTGGTGCTCAATCTTGACCTGCTGGCAAGTCAAACACTTAGATACAAACGAAGCCACATCCTGTTTCATTCCACTCCACCAGAAATGTTGCTTGAGGTCCCGGTACATCTTGGTGGAACCAGGATGTATAGTAAAAGGGGAACTATGAGCCTCTGATAGAACAGCCTCCCTAAGCTCAGGATCGTTGGGAACACAGAGACGATCCTCAAACCACACTACACCGGAATCATCAACTCTAAACTCTGACTGCTTGCCTTCCTCAACATTCTGAACTATAGACCACAGCTCACCATCCTCTTTCTGAGCTTCCTTAATTCGCAAGATAAGATTGGACTCAACCGTAAGACTAGCCCAATAACCACCATGACCTCGAACACAAAACTCCACATCAAGAAGCTCTAAATCGTGCAAAACGCGAGGCTCAAACTCCAAACTCGCAATCATACCCGACTTCCTACTAAGAGCATCAGCGACTACATTCGCCTTACCGGGATGATACTGAATGTTAGCATCATAATCTTTTAGAAGCTCTAACCAACGCCTCTGTCTCATATTCAACTCTTTCTGGGTGAAAATGTATTTAAGACTCTTATGATCAGTGAAAATGTCACAAGTCTCCCCATACAAATAATGGCGCCAAATCTTTAGCGCGAAAACCACAGCTGCTAACTCTAGATCATGCGTCGGATAGTTCACCTCGTAAGGCTTCAGCTGCCTCGAAGCATAGGCAATCACCTTCCCATGCTGCATCAAGACACATCCTAAACCCTTCTTCGATGCATCGCTATATATCTGGAAACCGCCGGAACCCGATGGAAGAGTCAAGATAGGTGCCGACACTAAACGTTTCTTCAACTCCTCAAAACTACTCTCTCGCTCATCAGTCCAAATAAACTTTTCCCCTTTTCTCATCAACTGTGTCAACGGCAAAGCAAGACGCGAAAAGCCCTCAACAAATCTCCTATAATACCCAGCGAGACCCAGGAAACTTCTCACTTCCGTCACATTTGTAGGTCTTGGCCATTTTGTGATAGCCTCAACCTTCGCCGGATCCATAGTAATACCGTCTGCAGAAACGATGTGACCCAAGAAAGCTACACGATCCAACCAAAACTCGCACTTCGAAAACTTCGCATACAATTTCTGCTGTCGCAAAATCTCCAGAACAATACTAAGGTGCTGCTCGTGCTCCGCCTCGGTTTTAGAATACACAAGAATATCATCTATGAAGACAATGACGAACTTATCGAGAAATTCATGGAATACCCGGTTCATTAGGTCCATAAACACAGCAGGAGCATTGGTCAGACCAAAAGGCATAACCAAGAATTCATAGTGACCGTACCGAGTGCGAAAGGCCGTTTTGGGAACATCCTGCTCCCTCACCCTAAGCTGGTGATATCCAGACCTCAGATCAATTTTAGAGAAATGCCTCGCTCCTTGCAACTGATCGAATAAATCATCAATGCGAGGAAGAGGATAGCGGTTACGAATAGTAATGCGGTTAAGCTCCCGATAATCGATACAAAGACGCATGCTCCCGTCTTTCTTCTTAACAAACAACACGGGAGCACCCCAAGGAGATACGCTCGGACGAATAAAACCGTTTTCCAACAGTTCTTGCAATTGCTCCTTTAATTCCTTTAATTCAATCGGTGCCATGCGATAAGGAGCTTTAGATATGGGTTCAGCACCCGGAATCAGATCAATGCTAAATTCGACTTCCCTAACCGGAGGAATGTCGGGAAGTTCATCCGGAAATACATCGGCAAAATCGCGCACAATACGAATACTATCAATGCTAGGAACATCAGCAGAGGTGTCCTTAATAGAAGCAAGAAAACCAAGACAGCCATGCGAAATCAATGTACGGGCTTTCATAGCCGAAATAATCTTTAGAGATTTCAGAGGTTGGGAACCAGAATAAACATAATCAGGATGGTGAAGATCACCAAAGATCACTTTACGAGAATAACAATCAATGGTCGCCTTATGAGCAGCTAACCAGTCCATGCCCAGAATAATGTCAAAATCAACCATATCAATGGGGAGAAGGTTCGCAGAACAAACACGATCATCGAAACGGACAGGGCAATTAACATACTCAACATCAATAATCACATGAGTTTTCATCGGGGTAGCAATGGATATACGGTTCATTAATTTAGTTGGGTTTACATTTATTTTATTTGCAAGTGATGTGGATATTATAGAATGTGTAGCACCCGTGTCAAATAAAACAAACACAACACGATCTCCAATATGCAGAAAACCCGTAATAGTACCTGAGGTGCTAGCAGCCTGGTCACGTGTCAAAGAATAAACCCGGCCTGAAGCAGGAGCTGCCCTAGCATCGACTTTAGGTTCACCAGCATTCTTCCTAGGACAGTCCTTGATCCTGTGCTGAGAAGATCCACACCAGAAACAACCACCCGAAGCTCTATGACAAGGACCTGGATGAGTCTTCCCACAGGAAGTACATGTAGGAGGAGGAGGTAGAGCCTCAACAGGCCCCTTCTGACCAGACGATCCCGACTGCTGATACGGCTGAGAATCCCTACGTCGGTTGTTATTACCCTGCCCCTGACGATTACCACCAGACCTACCAGAATCTCGCCTATCCTGGTTCCTGAACTCCTGCTACCTATGATTATAACCTCGGTCCTGGCGACCCTGCTGATCATGCCCATGGTCCTGTCGACCCCGAAAATCCGTCCTTTGATCCTGCCGACCCCGAGAATCCTGCCTTTGGTCCTGCCGACCCCGAAAATCTACCCGGTTACCATCCCTATCACGCTTATTAGACACCCTGTCCGCATGTAACAACTCGATGTTACGCGCGGCATCCTGAACACTAGCCACATCATCAAATGGAGTGTTAACGATCCGGTCTAACACCCATCTCTTAAGAGCCCACTTGAAGTGACGAGCCTGTCGAAAAGAATCCCCAGTAACCTCTGGCCCAACGAAACTAGCCAGACGTAAGAAACGCTGCATGAAATCTCCAGAAGACTCATGATCACCCTGACGAATAGACCCGTATTCCCTCTCATACCTCAGTTGCTCTGCCATAGGAATGTACTGTTTATAAAACGCCTCAATAAAATCTGCCCACGAACAAGTCTCAGCAAAATCATCCCCTTTGGCCTGAACAAGAGCAGTCCACCAATTCTGAGCATCACCCTCTAGTTTGAATGTGGCCAAACAAGTTTTAAACTCGTCAGCACATCCCAGAACACGAAACAATTTCTCGACGTGCGTAATCCAGTCCTCCGCCTCATGGGGAGTAGCAGCGGACCTGAAAGAGAGAGGCTTTAGCTTATTAAACCTCTCGATCCACACGTGGATACCAGCTGGAGGAGCACGGGTGGAGCAGTGGGTTGAGCATCGCCACCACCACCACCTCCAGAAGAACTTGCCCCATTCCTGATGTTAGTGGTGACCTCAGCCACCACTTTAGGCATAGCAGCAGCCACAGCAGCGGCTATCATCTCTTCAAAATTAGGGCCATCATCCCCATTAGTGTACTGAGTAAAGCGTGTGTTCACCATCTGAATGATCATGAAAAGAATTAGCAAAACATAAGGGAAATAAGCACGAAATGGAAGACGAAGCAGAACCTATGCCTACCCAAAACCTCACCAGTCAAATCTTAAACTTAAGGGTCAAATCCTATGGTCCACATGTTTCACAGGCCAAAGCTTATGTACGACAGGTCGCAGCCTGTGCTCTGATACCATAATTGTAACACCCTAACCCGACAAGGGTAGAGATATCACATTATGGCGACATTACAAAGCATTCATACATATACACAGCGGAAGCCATAAAACATCATAAATAAATAAGCCAAGTCAACATGACTTGAATCCAATACAAAAGTCTCACAAGATAACGAAATAATCCAAAGGAAGAACATAACGAAATGAATCCATAATCAAAATGTCTAAACAACTGGCAAGACTAGGGTAGGACATCATCTAAGGCAAAAGCTTCAACTAACTCTCATCCCAAGCATAAAATCCATCTCCCAGCTAGATACCTGCCGCACACGAAAAAGAAAACGTGCGGCTGAGCTTACAAAGCTCAGTGAACAGATACATAATACAAAGCAAGGATAACGAAACCGAAACATAATGAGGCACTGAGAAATATCATAAGGTATAATCAAAGCAAAAGTAATAAGGAAATATAGGATAGTTTTCTACCACGAGCCCACAAACTCAAAGTCATAATCTCAACATCATAGTCTCAAAGTCACAAGCTCACAATCAGAGGGGATACCTCTCAGGCAACCAGATAATATGAGGGGTGTCCTCATGTATCAACAGGGTGGAGTAGCTAGCTCCCAAAAATGTGAAAGGCGTGTATTGCACACAGCACCAGTCACCTCAAAGTCATACTCAAAGTCATAGTTAAATCCACTAAACAAAACATGCCTAGGATTGCAATCCATACGCCCCCCCAAACTCAAAGTCAATAGCCGGCAGATAATATAAAAGGGACGGTGTGAGAAATCACTCCCCCACACAGGAGTCATGCCAGTGGTGCATCACAGACATGGCCAGGTTACCTTCCTGGCTAGGAAAGTACAAAAATGGCTCGGGTATCAAACTAAGAGTCATGTCTCAAAATCATAGCTCAAGGTCATATATCAAAAGGTGCATCTCAAAGTCATATCAAAAGTAATACCAAAGGTTCATTTAAAAGGGAACATAGCAATGGCTTGGAAAATCTTAACTGAATCATATCTCAAAATCAATGTATAAGAATATAAGAACCCTTACTGAAACAAGGGCAGAGTATCTGTACCTTATGAAGAAAGCACAAATAGAAATAAGCACAGAAACAGGGGACAACTCAAAGTCTCTCCTTCTTCACACCTAAAGGATTAGAAGGGAATTACAAATCATTCTTAATTAACCATCTTTCCATTTTAAGTAACTTTCCCTTTTTAGTAAGTTTCCACTTTTAGAAAGTTTCCATAATTAGAAGGTTTCCACTTTTAGAAGTATTGAGCACATAGCTTAATTAGATCAATATTAGCTGGGAATAAGGTATCTTTAGCATATTTACACCTTTGGTCCTCAGGTTTTCACAATTTACATTTTACACCCCTGTATTTCCCAAGTTACATTTTAAACCTTCAAACATGCATAATTACACATTAAACCCTTGGTTTATCAAATTTACACAATGAGTACTCATTTTTATAAGATATATGATTTAACCTTCA
The DNA here is from genome assembly GCA_021014915.2 of Artemisia tridentata subsp. tridentata. Taxonomy (NCBI): domain Eukaryota; kingdom Viridiplantae; phylum Streptophyta; class Magnoliopsida; order Asterales; family Asteraceae; genus Artemisia; species Artemisia tridentata. Next base: position 164,389,775 of record CP139504.1, on the reverse strand, counting down.
ATTATTCAATATTTACACAATAGGTCCCTCCATTTAATTAGTTTACATAATTAACCTTAAAGTTTACATTTTCAATCTTTAATTTATAATAATTACACATTAGTCCAATAAATATCCAAATTTACATATTAGCCCCTGAATATCATTCATAACACAAATCGACCTCAACTTTTCAGAAATTATATATTTAGTCCCTATATTTATTTAATTTCCAATTCAAATTAACAATTACAACTTATTTCATTATCTCACGAATTTTACATATAGGCCCTTCGTTTTATAATTTTTACAGGTCATACATGATCTATAGAACATGACAAAAATAGCCCATGAGTTTTAACATTGACAAAACACCCCCTTTATATTTAATTTCCAAATCGTTAACCACCATCTTTAACCAAATAAAACCCTAATCGATCCCAATAATTATGTAATCATTCCCACATCATTAATGTTCACCTATGATCAGATCTTATCAGTTTTGAGCCCTAGATCGCTCGTTAGGTATTTTTTTTGCTCATGTTTCCTTTTAGCCGATTTCACATAACTTCACCAAAAATAATTTTAGGCCTCAACGATTCAAATGAGCATTTTTCTAGTGTTGTATGGTGATAATAGAGCCCACGAAAATTACTCACCAGTCCAGGAAAAATCGCATGCATGCTTTATAGAATTTAGTTCGATTTAGGGTTTATTAACACAATAATTTCTATACGGATTATATATGATGCATGGATCTTTTTACCATTTTTCCCACGTTAGATATGATCAATAGAAGTTGATAAAAATACCAGGACAATTTTAGAACGAGTGAAGAGGGTTGCACGAATTATTGCTTCTCGGTTGGTTTACTCGACAAGAAGGAATTCACCACGACTTCAAATGGGATCAAATCACCTTGTACACATTTTTCTCAGATCACACATAATATAAGAACCTCAGGAAAAATGAGAAACGGATTTTAGGAAGCTTGATTGAATTATAACGAATTTTACCTTAAAAATGCTCTATCGACAAGAAAATTTCCACCACCAACGAACCAGGCCACAAATGAACTCAACCTGATTTTTCTAGGACTCCTTAGATGATGTTCAAGCTTAGAAAATTGCTCTATGATTTTTAGAGGATCGGATGGAGGCTAGAGAATTTGTTGTGTGATTTATTTTTTTGAATCGGCAATTAGGGTTAACAAGGAAAAGAATGAGATTGATTTTTAAACTAGGAAACTGAGTCATGGGGAGGGTTTGAACCAAGAATTTCGGCAAAATGGGCTGGAAAATTAAAGAGATTGATTTCCTCTATTTTATCCATTTTATTTCTTAATTAACACTTTTATAATAATACATTTAATTATGTTCGGTTCAAGTAGGGGCATTTTAGTAATTTTATCACTTGCATAAATGTTAAATGAAATTCTTAAAATTATTTAGGATCATAACTTGGGCATTGTCAGAAGTTCGGAATTTATTTGATACTTTACAAGCTTTTAATTAATTTTTAAACTTATAGGGGCATTATGGTCATTTTACATGCTTTCGGATTTTAGGTGTTACAGGACAAATTACCTGTCCACAATTCCAGCTTTTGTTGTGACTATCCCCATCTTTATCATCTTTTCCATTTGCGATGTTATGTTTGTCATTGTATGTAACCAAGTCAGCCAGTGTAAATCCATCATGAGCACATATGAAGTTTATACTATTCCATGGCTTCCTACCACCTTCCTGGTGCATACCATGAAGTGTTAAAATGGACCAAAATTCAACAAGAATAGCAGACAACATGCAACAAAATAGTGGAAGAAAGTTTTAAAGGAACCTCAAGAGGTTCTATACTCTAAAAAAGGGAATAAAAACTTTATTCAGAAGCAATACCTGGTATAGATTAGGACTCCCATAGAGGCATTCAGCAAAAGCCCCAGAAAACCCATCTGTCCCCTTGATGAACTGCCTTACCGTATCGCGATACTGAAATAATCATAAGAATGAAACTGAAGATTCAGGTCCATTAGAATTTGTAAGTTGCAGTATGGTTTGTGCATTTCTGAATAGCTGTAAAATTGAGAAATAATAGAACATCCAACAATTACCTAGCCCGGTAGGTGAAGGAAAAAGTCGGAGAACATTCTTTAATCAAAGGCGCCAATACCCATATCAGGATTAGACCCTTTTCGATCGAGCGGCAACCACTGCTGCGGTATGGTCGAAAGGCAAGTCTTGCAATAGAGAAGAACTGTACCCCTGCAATTTCAAGAAACCATTTACATGAGTCACATCGTCTAATTTAGCAAAAAGGGGAACAGATGAAAAGGGGCCTAAGTCTTTTTTAATGCAGTCAACCTCCTAAATTAAAGTAGCCGTATTCTGACATTAAGCGGACTCCTTTTCAATAGAAAGGATAACATGTTGCAAATCAGTAATCCCACGACCTCAAGCCATTGGCTGTGCGCGACCAACACTTGGATGTGAGCTGGAACATCTCGTCGTTTTCTGTGCATTTGCACCTACAATGATCGCAGCCACCACTGAATTAGTATTAAGTATTCCAAAGCAATTGCACTATTTAAAAAGGAAAAAAACTTTGGTGTTAAAGATGCATTCATTTATGAGGAACTTTATAATATTCTCAAACCAAGAAGTGGGAATATTCTCAGACATTGCAGTAACTATTTAGAAAATGACTAAAATAAACCACTTGTGACACCTATTTATATCAAATATTCGAACTAAAATTAGTTTAACTTTTAAAGTGATTTTTTAAAGTGATTTTTTTTAAACCAAGAAGTGGCATGTTTCGTCTAAGGATATGGAAATGAAGGACTCGGTATCATTCCTAATAGGACTGTATTTTTTTCATTTGGTAAAACAAATTGTTGGGAATTAAATATTCTGAAGATTAGTATCTGGAATTAAACGTTCACAAGGTCAGTTCTGCTCAAAGAAATATACTAAGTGTCATTCTACTGCTAGTGTATTTCATTCTACTTCTAGTGTTAGAGATTCTGCTGCCGCAAGGATACTACTGCTGGTGCATCAGATTCTGCTGTTGAAGAGATAAGTGTCGCGTATTCTACTGCTTTATGGATAAGTATACAAAGATATTTTGTGTATAAAAGTCAAAGATATACGGTAGATAATATCTTTGATAGATGTTCAGTCAACAAGTTGTGTACACAGATACAAGTTGTATCTTAAGGACTGACACACTCAAGCAAAGCAAGTAGTTCGACAAGACTTATCATTTATTGTAAAAGATCTCCTTTGTTGTATAAAAGGGAAGATCTTATCTTAGTTACAAGTGTGTTGAAAATAGACTAACCAAGTGTAAATTTGTATAACTAAGGGGGTGTTTGATTTCGACTTAATTGACTTAATATGAAAAAAAACTGAATTAATTAAGTTATATGAAAACTGTTTGTTTGTGACTTAAAAGAGAAAGATGACTGAAAATATTAAGTAATAAAACTGAGGTTGTCAGCATTAAGTCACCTCTTAATTAAACATGACTTAATAAAAAAAAATTAACAAACAAGCCCTAAGTGACTTAGTAGATTCAAGGTTTGTAACCCTAGTAATAGTGAAGATCACTCGTATTATTCTCAAATAACATTGAATCGTTTGGTGTTAACATTCATTGTTTATTTATCAAATTCAACAACCACCACTGTTCCATTTCAAATAACCTATATCCTTCTAAGTGTGGTTAAGTAGATTCCGCATACCTAATCATATTCACTCAAAGTATCACATACACTCGTACAAAAGGACTTACATCCTACCTAAGTGTATAACAAGTATCCTCTCAATTGGTATCAGAGCAAGGCTGATATCTTTGATTTAGAAGAAGAAGAAGAAGAAATGGACGTAGAATCAATTCAGACGAATGTTGCTGCAAAAGTACCCATGCTCAAACAGAATGAGTTTGACATGTGGAGGTTAATGATAGAGCAATATTTCCAAGTGCAAGATTATACACTTTGGGAAATTATTGAAGATGGAAATTCCTTCAAACCTACAACCTCTACATCAATAGTTGAAGGTAAAATTGTGACAACTGTGAATACCAACCCAACAACTGCAGAAGATAGAGTCAGAAAGAAGAATGACCTCAAGGCCAGAAGTATGCTGATGATGACCATTCCAAATGATCAACTTTTAAACTTCAGCAAGTTCAAAGATGCAAAGTCTTTATTTGAGGCCATTATTGCAAGGTATGGTGGGAATGAAGCCACGAAGAAGACCCACAAGACTCTTCTCAAGCAGCAGTTTGAAAACTTTTCTTCAACCAACAATGAATCATTAGACCACATGTTTAACAGGCTTTAGAAAATTGTGAGCCAACTTGCTATTCTTGGGGTTGAAATACCTCAAGAAGATTTAAACTCAAAATTTCTGAGAAGCTTACCTGAAGAGTGGGCTATGCATGTTGTTGTCTGGAAAAACAAGCCAGACATTGACACCATGGATCTTATGGACTTGTATAGCAACTTTAAGATTGTGGAACAAGATTTGAAGAAAACTGGAGGTACCAGTTCAAGTACTGGGAACATGACATTTGTGTCATCTCCTAGTACCTCAAATCCAGTTGAAGATGTGAGGGTTGATGGTGAAGTTAGTGCTGCTAGTTCATCAAGCAGTACTATTGGTATAATGTATGAGAAGACTTGTTGTGCCTTTTTAACAAGTCAGAATAATGGGTCCATGCTCGCTTATGAAGACCTCCAAGAAATCAATGATGATGATTTGGAGGAGATGGACCTAAAATGGCAAATTTCTCTTCTTAGCATGAGGGCTAAGATGTTCTATCAAAAGACAGGGAAGAAGCTCACAATCAGCAACAATGATACTGCTGGTTTTGACAAGTCAAAGATAGAATGCTACAACTGCCACATGATGGGGCACTTCTCAAGAGAATGTAGAAGACCAAGGCAGCAAGATAGCAAGAACAGAGGTTTTGGAAGCAAATCCAAAACAGGGGAGGTTTCTGAGCCAAATTCAAAAGCTATGGTAGCTATTGATGGCTTAGGTTTTGATTGGAGCTTCATGGCAGATGAAGAAGAAGCTTCTTCTCAAATGGCACTCATGGCTTTTTCTGCTACTGAGGTTCAATCTCATAAAGCTTGTTCAAATACTTGCACATCTCTTAAAGAACTAAGCAAAACTCATCAAGACTTAATAGATTATAAGTGTGGTTTAGCTACCTTAGAGAAGCATATCATACACTATAAAGAAAATGAATTTGCTTTTTCAGATGACAAAGCTCTTCTTAAACAAGACATATTCTTTAGAGATGCTGAAATTAAGCTTTTAAGAGATGCATATGATAGGATCAAAAAGGAAAATGGAAACATTCACTTAAGTGTAGAAACAATAGAACATGCTTCTAAGGGTGTAACTAACATGATTGAATGTCAAGTGATCAATAAGGTCAGTTTGGATTAGGATATAATGCTGTCCCACATCCTTACAGAGGAATTCCTACACCCTCAGGGATTGACCTGGAGCATTCAGGAGTAGCTGAATTTCAACAACCTGAGCTACAATATGGTATTCAGCCAAAAGCAAAGTTAGTTGTTGATGAACCTAAGAAAGTAAGTGAGAGTTTATGTAAAACTTCACTTCCTGAGGACAAGGTGTCCTCAAGTAGGAAATCAGATGGTCCAATGATTGAGGAATGGAAATCTGATGATGATGAAGAAGAACAGGTTATGTCTAAACCTGATGTGGTTAAGAAAGCAGGAACAAGTGTTCCTAAGATAGTCAAACATAATACTGATATGCCTAATATCAATGTTAAACATATAAGGAAACCAGTTATATATTGTGAGCAATATAGAACCACAAACAAGCCTAAAGGTAACCAAAGAAATTGGAATGGCCTTAAGTCTCACCAACTAGGTGATGACTTTGACTTCTATAACAAAGCTTGTTTCATATGTGGAGAATTTGACCATCTTGCAGCTTTCTGCAACCAAAGGGTATCTGGGTATACACACAATAGGGTGAATTTAAAAAGGCATACTCCTAAAAGTCACTCTAATTATACTAGAACAACACCCAAAGCAGTTTTATTAAAGTCAGGACCAAAAGCAGTTTCTACTGCTCACCAAGCAGTTTCTACTGCCAAACCTTTTTACTCTTTTTACCCAAAACCAGCAGTAAAAAATGCAAAAACAACTTACAACCATGCACAAACAACTGCTAAAAGACCTTTTCCAACAAGAGCAAGTATACAAAAACAAATTTGGAAGCCAAAGGGTACTGGCTACATTAAATATACTGCTGCTAGGGAAAAGAGGGCAAATGCTGTTAAGGCCTCAGCATGTTGGATTTGGAGACCTCTTAAATCCAATGGTGCATCAACTGTTCTCAAGAGATTTAACTACATTGATGCACGTGGCAAATCCAAGTCAGTAATGGCTTGGATTCCCCAAGAAAACTAATTCCTTATTTGTGTGCAGGAACATTCACCAATAGATCATGAAGATCAGGGCTATTCAGATAGTGGGTGTTCAAGGCACATGACAGGCAACAAGTCTTATCTTTTAGACTTTCAATCATTAGATAGAGGTTATGTTACCTTTGGAGGAGGAATTGGAGGAAGAATTACTGGTAAAGGTACTATTCAAACCGGTAAATTAGACTTTGAAGATGTGTACTATGTGCAAGAGCTAAAGTATAATCTTTTAGTGTCTCACAAATGTGTGACAAAAAGAACAAAGTTCTTTTTACTGACACTGAATGTCTTGTACTTTCTTCTGATTTTAAGATGCCTGATGAAAATCAAGTACTTCTTAAAATTCCAAGAAAGGGCAACATGTACAGTGTTGATATGAAGAAGATTGTTCCTAAAGAGGCACTTACATGTCTAGTTTCAAAGGCCACATTGGATGAATCTATGAAATGGCATAGGAGGCTTGGTCACATAAATTTCAAAACCATAAATAAGATTGTTAAGAATGGTTTGGTAAGAGGTTTACCTCAAAAATGATTTGAAAATGACCAAACATGCATTGCTTGTCTTAAAGGCAAACAACACAAAGCCACTAGTAAGCCCAAGATTTTTAACTCTATTGATCAATCATTGTTTATGCTTCATATGGACTTATTTGGACCTACAAATGTGAGTAGTATAATGCATAAAAGATTTTTTCTAGTTGTTACTGATGACTATAGTAGATTTACATAGGTTTTCTTTTTAAGTTCTAAGGATGAGACTTCTAGCATCCTTAAAACATCTATAACAGAGATAGAAAACCTAGTAAGTAAGAAAGTAAATGTCATTAGATGTGTTAATGGGACAGAGTTTAAGAATAGAGTTATGGATGACTTCTGCAAGGAAAAAGGTATTAGGAGAGAATTTAGTGTTGCAAGAACTCCTCAGCAGAATGGGGTTGCCGAGAGGAGAAATAGAACACTCATAGAAGCTGCTAGAACCATGTTAGCTGACTCTAAGTTGCCTATCACTTTTTGGGTTGAAGCAGTTAATACTGCTTGCTATGTCCAGAACAGGGTTTTGGTTGTCAAGTCTCACAATAAGACATCATATGAGCTTTTTAGAGGTAGAGCTCCTGCAATAGGATTTCTTAGACCTTTTGGATGTCATGTAACAATTCTGAATACCTTAGACCATCTAGGAAAATTTGATGGTAAAGCAGATGAAGGATTCTTAGTTGGATATTCTCTTAATAGCAAAGCATTTAGAGTATACAACTCAAGAACTAGGAGAGTAGAGGAAAACCTGCATGTGGAATTTTTAGAGAACAAATCCAATGTAGCAGGTGAAGGTCCAAAATGGCTATTTGATCTTGAGTCTCTAACCAAATCAATGAATTATGTGCCTGTTGTTGCAGAAACTAATGACTTTTCAGGTTCACAAGCAACAAATGAGGCAAGGTTAGAAAAAGAGACAGATGAAGATTATTTTCTGATGCCAATATAGACAAGTACAAGTGTGGATTCAACTTCTTACGATGAACCTAAAGAAGGGATTGATGCTGAATACAAGGAAGATGGAACAAAGGAACAAGAGCATGTTTCTACTGATGATAGTACTGCTGAGACAGAGCATTCTACTGCTAGGCTTAATTTTTCTACTGCTGGCCCATCAGAACTCAACTAAAGCAAATTTCTCAGAAGATGAGGTGGATTTCAATAATCTCCCACCTCATTATCAAGTTCCTACTACACCACACACAAGGATTCACAAAGTCCACTCCCTGGACAATGTGATTGGAGATGTACAATCAGGAGTGAAGACAAGACAACAACTGATGTCTTCATACCAACAAGGGCTTTTTGATGCTCTTTATGCATCAAAGCAGCATGAGTATTCCAACTTTTGCTTATTTGTATGTTTTCTATCACAAGCAGAACCAAAGAATGTTCTTAAAGCCCTAGATGATTCAAGCTGGGTAGAAGCTATGCAAAAGGAGCTTCTTCAATTTAAGATTCAGAAGGTATGGGTGCTAGTTGATTTACCCAAGGGTGTAAGGGTAATTGGCACTAGATGGGTTTTCAGAAATAAAAGGGATGAAAGGGGAATAGTGATTAGGAATAAGGCTAGATTAGTAGCCCAAGGGTACACACAAGAAGAAGGGATAGACTATGAAGAGGTTTTTTCTCCAGCAGCAAGGATTGAAGCCATTAGACTCTTTTTGGCTTATGCTTCATTTATGGGCTTCACAGTTTATCAAATGGATGTCAAGAGTGCTTTTTTATATGGTACTATTGAAGAGGAGGTATATGTCTCACAACCTCCAGGGTTTACTGACCCAGACCATCCAGACAAAGTGTACAAGGTAGTTAAGGCTCTTTATGGCCTTCATCAGGCTCCAAGGGCATGGTATGAAACACTGGCTTCCTACTTAATTGAAAATGGATTTCAAAGAGGCAAGATAGATCAGACATTATTCATCAAGAAGCACAAGAAGGATCTTTTGCTAGTTCTGGTGTATGTGCATGATATCATCTTTGGATCTACAAGGAAGGAGATGTGTTTAGAGTTTGAGAAACTTATGCATGATAAGTTTCAGATGAGTTCCATGGGGGAACTTACATTCTTTTTGGGTCTGCAAGTTAAGCAATCAAGTGAAGGCATATTTATCAGCCAAGATAAATATGTTGCAGAGATTCTAAGGAAATTTCAATTTGCTGATTCAAAAGTAGCAAGCACACCAATGGACTGTGAGAAGCCACTTCTTAAAGATATAGATGGAGACAATGTGGATGTACACACATACAGATCTATGATAGGTTCTTTGATGTATCTCACAACATCAAGACCTGATATCATGTTCTCTGTTTGTGCTTGTGCAAGATTTCAAGTAACTCCAAAGGTTTCTCACTTAACAGCTGTCAAGAGGATTTTTAGATATCTCAAGGGTCAACCTAGGTTAGGTCTATGATATTCTAAGGAATCACCTTTTGACTTGGTAGCATATTTAGATAGTGATTATGCAGGTGCAAGCTTGGACAGAAAGTCAACAACTGGAGGATATCAATTCCTTGGGTGTAGACTTATCTCATGGCAGTGTAAGAAGCAAACAATTGTGGCTACTTCAACAACTGAAGCTAAATATGTAGTTGCTGCAAGTTGATGTGGTCAAGTCCTATGGCTTCAAAACTAACTTCTTGACTATGGGTACAATTTCTTAAACACTGTCATACATATTGATAATAGTAGTATAATTTGCATAATTAAAAACCCAGTGCAACACTCTAAAACAAAACACATTGAAATTAGACATCATTTTATAAGAGACTGCAATGAGAAAAAGTTGATTCAAGTAATTAAAATTGATTCTGATCAAAACTTTTCAGATCTTCTCACAAAAGCTTTTGATGTTGGAAGATTTCAGTTCTTGGTAGCAAGTATTGGAATGCTTAATCCTTAAAATTTTCAAACTGATGTGTTTTTGTATATAAATTTTTGTTTGTACTGCTAGCTTAGTAAATTGGTACTGTTATTGAAAAGTTTGTACTTCTAGTACAAATTTAGATTGTTTGTTCATACTGTTAATCATATGATTCTACTGCTATAAGACAAATGCTCTGAATCTTGTTTCTAAGTTTTGGACAAACATTTTCAGGTACGAACATTTGAGCATAAAGGAAGTTTCAAGTGAAATGTATGAGTAGCAGAATGATTATACTAGTTGCTGACATGATAGGTTCATGATAGACTGAGTTTGGGGATTCTTAACAAAGGTTTACACCTAAGTTAATAAATTCTTTAAAACTTCTTTCTTGAAACCTATTTATGATGTTTCACATTGACTTGATGGCTCAGTTGGTCAGATAGTAACTGAATCAACTCACTTTCTATCATTTTATACTTTAATTAGTATAATGAGCAAGTCTAAGGACATCTGATAGAAAGAACAGCGAACAAATGTGCATCTAACACTTGTGTTAGAAGACACAATTGTTATGAGCTGGAAAACCTGTCAAGAAAGCCCTTTGAATGGGTCTGTTTGTACACAGGCAGTTATTTATAACTAAAAATATTGGTTCTCACACAATCAGAGGTTAAGTTAAACCGAATTCTAGATTAAGTGTCTGTTATACACTTAATCCCTTCAAAATGGTTGTCAGCAGTATGATTTTTCATAATAAAATCAAGTTCATACTGCTAAGTCAAAAGTTTCTTAAAAAGGATTTTCAAAGTGGCTCAGAAAAACCATCAAATGATGGAAAATGAGTCAAAGCCCCATGATTTACCACTCATAGGAGTTAACACACCTAGAAGTGAGGGCAGCTAATTAAACTCTTAAGGAATTGATGGTCAACATGTACACCATTTTCTGAAAATCATGTTCTAATTGGTAGATCACATGATGGTGAGAGATCTTCCAAACAGGGGAGGAAATATTTTGGTACATGGTGTGAGATCTTCCAAGCTCAGGGGAGGAAGATTAACAAATATGCGAAGAAAAGATTGTGGTTGTGTATGCTCAGAATCAGGGGAGGAAATTTAAAATTGATCAAGTTCAAGAAAAGACAAGAGCAAACAAGATGATGATGTTAGCTTTTTGAGAAGCCAACATGTCTTATTATTCAGGCAATAATAAGAACAAGCATTCAGTTGATGGATGCTGGGAATAACCTTTTTTTCAGTTGATGGATACTGGGAATAAGCTCTTCAAATGAAGAAAGTTCAAATGAAGATTCTAGAGTATTATATATATTCAGAAGGGATGAAGCATTCAAATGGAGAAAGTTCTATCTAGGTTCTTTCAGTTTCAATTTCAGTTCACTACGTTTGTTCATCACTTGCAAAGGCATGCTGGAAGATGATTTGACTTCTTGGAACAAGCATCCAAGATACACAGCACCATTGCCTCTTATAATTCCTCCATCCAAGGAAATTGCACCATCTTTTAATTCATGGTACTACTATTATTCAAGACAAAGAAAGATGATGTTATTGCTGAAAGAGATTTTGACCGGATCTACACACACTCCTTGCGTTAGATGTATACTTTGAATGATGTCTAGTCTAGCACGCGGAATTTACTAGCTAGCACTTAGAAGATTTGTTTGTTTGTGTTTTGTATGAACGAATCAACAATGAATGAACAAGGAACACAATAAACTTCAACTTCAATGATTCAATATTATTAATGAATAATACGAGTGATCTCCTATCACTAGGGTTTACAACCTTGAATCTTAACAAAACAATACGTCCTAATTCGTTTCTAATTCATACTTAAACTTTAACCTAGGCAATCCTTTTATAGACTAAGGATTCCTTTACAAGATAACTATCAACCTAATCGTATAAGATATACACAATATCTTTTCTATAATTATCTTACACAAAATCAGTACTAGTGATAGGAGATCACTCGTATAATTCTAACTTTATAATATATACATTAAATCTTTTCTATATATATCTTCACACGGTTTCATCTTAATCTTATAAGCAGTACTAACTCTTCTTATCAACAGTACCAACTGTTGATGTATTCTTAAGCTACACTTCAACCGTACTAACTTATACAGAACCGTACCAACTGCTTAATTTAATTCCTTGAGGCTTATACAACTTGGTTTTGTCATATCTTCTAGCACTTAGAAGATTTGTTTGTTTGTGTTTTGTATGAACGAATTAACAATGAATGAACAAGGAACACAATAAACTTCAACTTCAACGATTCAATATTATTAATGAATAATATGAGTGATCTCCTATCACTAGGGTTTACAACCTTGAATCTTAACAAAACAATACGTCCTAATTCGTTTGTAATTCATACTTAAACTTTAACCTAGGCAATCCTTTTATAGACTAAGGATTCCTTTACAAGATAACTATCAACCTAATCGTATAAGATATACACAATATCTTTTCTATAATTATCTTACACAAAATCATAAACAGTACTAACTTCTATATTCAACCGTACTAACTGCTCTTGTCTTCAAAACTTATCAGTAGTACTAACTTTCATCTTCAGCCGTACTAACTGCTTAAGCTTAATTCCTAACAATCCTCCCCTAAACTTATGATTTCTTCCCAAATCACTAAGTTTCTTCAAATTAAGCTTCATCTTCTATATGAGGGGGATTCTTCTAAACATCTTTCATAACTGTCTCTTACTACTTAGCTTTCTTTGTTCTGCAAGGTTGAATATCTTTGTTACCAACAAATCTGCCATTTCAGAATCTTCTTCAACCCTCAGTTTTGTATACAACATAGATGTTAAAACACTTGATCTGAGTGGATAATCTTTTTCCACTAACATATAAATTTCTATGCCATCCTTAGTAGAAACTCTGTGCACTCCACACGTATCAAATAACTTCCAAGAGACATCTTCGATTTGTGCTTGGAATCTCCACATTGATTCTCCTTTATCAGGTTCATAAATTCTTTTCAGCTGCACCCATAACTCTTTATCTTTGTCTTCAAGTGGATCTTGAACTCTGAATCTTTCTTTTACTAAACTCCATAACTGATTAAGATCTTCCTTATCAAAACCTTTTAGTAGATCTTCAAACAACTTGTATCTCTCAGTAATACCTCCAAGTCTTATGATCTTCCATCCCATCATCCTTCCATTAGTGAAAACTTCCCAGCCAATGATAGGATATTTGACTTCTAATGGTTTGATATTTGTAGACTCTGGAACTATCACCATCATGTTCTTGATTTGCTCATTGGTCAAACCTTCTTCACCAGACTTCAACTTCTTTGCACTATCAGATTCCAGAACTTGTGGTTCTCTTTTCTTTTTCCTTGTAATATCCTCCTTGCTTGAAGTATTCAGTCTTGCATATGTTTCATAGAAAGTCTTTTCAATCTCAGCATCTGACCTTCCAGTAAAGTCACTCATCTTATAATTTGCTTGATTCTTCAAATAATGCTTAATGAAAATGACTTTTTCTTTCTTGGTAGGCAACTTTGTCTTGTATCCTGACTCTTGCCTTTCTCTAATTCTCTGCACTAAGTCATTCCAAGTAACTTCTTTGTTCTTTGACAAGATGAACTCTTTGAGTTTTTCTGACTTTTCTTCTTCACTTAATTCCTTGTCTTTAAGAATCATTCCAGCATGAGCTCTCACAATCAAATCAGAATCCAACAAATATTGCAGTTGCTCATTGAACTCCTCTTGATTAACTTCTTCAGATCTTGTTCTATCCATGAATTCAGCTATATTCCTTACATCATCTACAGCTATCTTTCTTGCTAATTCTGCATCAAAGTCTATTTGAGCTTGTTCATCAGCTAAATCTTTTTCAATCATCTTCCTTGCAACTTCTGCATCATGATCTATCTGAGCTTGAGTTCTTGGTTTTGTTTTCTTGAGCTTTTCTAATACATGAGCAGCTTCTTGTTCTTGAGCAGCTTCTTCTAGTGTCATAGGCTTTTTACCCTTATCTTCTCTTTTTCTAGCATATTCTTCCTCAACCGTAGTATCACCAGTTGGAACTGTCTCATGCTCTGTATCAGCAGTTGGAACTTTTTCAACTTCTTGAGTACCAGTCTGAACTGCTTCATGTGTCTATTCTTCTATTTCCATATCAACATTACCAGAACCCATATCAAATTGTTCCTCTTCTTCATCATTTTGCCTCCCCTAAGAACCTGATCCGTCTGCCTTACCTTTATCTGATTGTGAGAGTGGTTTAGAAAGTCCACAATCTCATAAAATTTTGGTCCATCTCCATCCTCTGTTTTCTCAAGAAACGCAACCTGATTGTGATGCTTAACAAATTCCAAATTAGCCATTTTTAGTGATGAAGAATGAAAGATTATGGCAATAAGATGATCGAATAAGGTGGAATTGAGGTTTTATGTAGCCTATTGGAGTTTATAGGTACTGTTTAGGGTTTTGCGAAATATGCGTATGAGATAAATTATCTTGAGAAATAGAATAAATAAATTTATGGTAAAAAGATAATTATCTTCTAGAAAAATCCCTATAAGTACCTTAAGAATAACGGTTTTACCCCAACGGCTATAAAATTAATTACTGACAGATTTTTACAACGGCTAGTTGAGCCGTACTAACTTTGTACTAACCGTACCAACTGTTGGAAAAAATTTGTTGAGCCGTATGAACTTTTTGAAAAGGATTTTAAAATACCATGGCTCAAACATAGTTTTTAGCAAACTATCAGCTATCAACGGATTTGATATGTCTTTACCAATAGCCGTTTGCTTTGGACTAGTCAACTCTTCACAGTTAGATATGGTGAGCTGATAACCATACAATTTTTGGTAAATTGTCAACCATTAACGGATTTAATTAGTCTTTACCAGAAACCGTTTGCTTTGGACTAGTTGGTTCTTATGTGGGTTAGACATGGTGAACCAATAACCATTTTTTGTGTGCAAAGATCATACACTCAGCTCCAAATCACTATACAGTCCAAAACATAAAGCACTTAATTCCTTGGTGCTTATCATCCAAAACCTGCAAGTGTTAGTCCGAAAACAAAGAAACAAGCCACAAAGAACTTATCTCACAATATAAAAGTATATGACTAACATTGCACTCAAAAAGAAAAATTAATTTCCTTGTGGAACCCAAGCCAAAACAGACTTAGGCTTTCCTCTTGCATCAACATAATTCATTCTTTTCAAAACAATTTTAGCACCATTGGATTTGATGGGTCTCCAAACCCAACATGCTAATGCATTCACTCCAGTACCCATATTAACATTAGCAGTGTTTTTATTAACACCAGTACCAATTACTCTGCTACCAGTTGGAATTGCTGGCTAGGTAGTTGTTACCTTGGGTTTCCAAACTTGGTTTTTTACTACTTGTCTGTTTTGAAATGGTCTCTTAACAGTTGTTGGTGCTGATTTGGAAAACATTTTTGCACCTTGAACTGTTGGCCTTGAGTGAATAGGTCTAATTGGTCTGACAGGCTGAACTGCTGGTCTAGCAGTTTGAATTGGTCTTTGGCCAGACTTTAATAGAATTGATCTGGGTATCATTCTATCATTCCTAGGAAGAGTTTGAAGTCTTGCTATGCTCAACCTATGGTTTGAATATCCACTCAACCATTTATCACAAAAATCTGCAAGATGGTCAAAGCTACCACACGAGTAACAAGCTTTCCTATAGCAGACAAAATCATCCCCTAATTGGTGAGATTTGAGGTCATTCCAATTCCTTTGGTTACCTCTTGGCTTGTTTGTGGTTCTATACATTTCTGCATACCTAACTGTTGGTCTAAAAGGTTTGGCATTTGATCTAGGCCTAACAGTCTCAGGTTTAACCATCTTTGGAACTTTTGGTTCCTCAACTTTAACACTAACAGGCTTAACCACAGCCTGATCACCCTCATCACCAGAAGTCCATTCCTCTATGGTTGGAGAATCTGATTCCTTATTTGAGAACCTATCAGAGGACACCTTGTCCTCAGATAGTGATTTATCACTAGCACTCTCATACACAGGTTTATCAACTAAATTCTCTTTAGGTTGAGGACCATATTTAAGCTCAGGTAGTTGAAATTCAGGTAGTCCTGTGTGTTCTAAGTCTATGCCTGGGGGTGTTGGAATTCCTCTATAAGGAGGTGGAACTGACTTATAACCTAGGCCTGACTTAGCTTTATTGTGGATCTGACACTCAACAATCTTACTAACACCCTGAGTTGCAAATTCTAGTGTGTCAACAGTCATTTGAATGTTCTCCTTTGCTTTCTTAACCTGTTCTAGCTCATGTTTCAACACACTTATTTCATTCTCCCTAAACATTAAGTCTCTCTTAACAATAATCATATCATCAGAAAACTTTGACTCATTACTTTTATAATGAACAATTTGTTCTTCTAACACAGATAAAGCCCTCTTATGATTTGCTAAGTTACGAGCAGTTTGGGTTAGCTATTTTCTCTGATCCTCATATCTTTTCTAAAGAGTTTCTAGATCTTTTAAAGCTTCAAAACCTCTATAACATTTAGAAACTTGTACCTCAGAGTCTGAAAATGCCATGAGAGCAATCTCTATAGATGCTTCTGCTTCCTCCTCTGCAATGTAGCTCCAGTCAAACCCTAAGCCATCAATGGCAGCCATGGCTTTTGAGCTTGAGTCAGTAACTTCCACCACTCTTGACTTGCTTCCAAATCCTCTACTCTTGCCATCCTGTTGTCTTGGCAATCTGCACTCCCTTGAATAATGACCTTTCTTGTGGCAATTGGAACACTCAATCTTGGACTTGTCATACCCTGCAACATCATTGCTGTTTATGACAATCTTCTTGCCAGTCTTCTTCAAGAATCTCTTAGCTCTCAAGCTGAGAAGAGAGAGATGCAACTTGATATCCATCTCTTCAATATCATCTTCATCAATCTCTTGATGATCTTCATGAGTCAACACACTTCCATTGTGCTGAGTAGTCAAGAAAGCACAATAAGTATTCTGATCCAAGAGTCCATTAGTACTGGTTGAAGTGCTAGCAGTACCAATATTGGAACTAGCAGTACCAACTGCTCCAGTCACTTGAACTTCTTCATCTGGACTTGAGGTACTGTGAGTTGATACATAGGCCAAATTCCCTGAGCTTGAGCTTGAGCTTGATCCAGCAGACTTCTTAACATCATGTTCAACTATCTTGAAGTTGCTATAGAGATCCATTAAGCTCATGGAATCTATATCAGGCTTGTTTTTCCATACAACCACATGCATAGCCCATTCAGTTGGTAGACTCCTCAGAAATTTGGAGTTGAGATCTTCCTGAGGCATCTCAATTCCTAGAACAGCCAGTTGACTCACTAGTTTTTGAAGTCTATTAAACATATGATCTAGTGACTCGTTGCTTATTGCTGAAAAATTCTCAAACTGTTGCTTGAGAAGGGTCTTCTGAGTTTTCTTGGTGGCTTCGTTCCCACCATATCTTGCAACAATAGCTTCAAAAAGGGTTTTAGCACACTTAAACTTGCTAAAATTCAACAACTGATCATTGGGAATAGTCATCAGAAGCAAACTTCTTGCCTTAACATCATTCTTGTGCTGTGCCTTCTCTTCAGTAGTGGTTGGCTTAGTTTTCACCTTAGTTTCAGTGACACCCTCAACAACGGTTGTTGTAGTTGTAGGTTTGAACAAATTCCCATCCTCAATAATCTCCCAGAGAGTATAATCTTGAACTTGGAAGAACTGCTCAATTCTTAATCGCCACATATCGAACTCATTGGGTTTAAGCATTGGAAGCTTAGCATCAATATTAGTCTGACTTGTTGTTGTCTCCATGTCCATCTTCTTCTTAAACAAATTCGTCTAGATCTTCTAAACCAAAGTATCAGTAACCTGGCTCTGATACCACTTGACCGGATCTACACACACTCCTTGTGTTAGATGTATACTTTGAATGATGTCTAGTCTAGCACGCAGAATTTACTAGCTAGCACTTAGAAGATTTGTTTGTTTGTGTTTTGTATGAACGAATCAACAATGAATGAACAAGGAACACAATAAACTTCAACTTCAACGATTCAATATTATTAATGAATAATACGAGTGATCTCCTATCACTAGGGTTTACAACCTTGAATATTAACAAAACAATACGTCCTAATTCGTTTCTAATTCATACTTAAACTTTAACCTAGGAAATCCTTTTATAGACTAAGGATTCCTTTACAAGATAGCTATCAACCTAATCGTATAAGATATACACAATATCTTTTCTATAATTATCTTACACAAAATCATAAACAGTACTAACTTCTATATTCAACCGTACTAACTGCTCTTGTCTTCAAAACTTATCAGCAGTACTAACTTTCATCTTCAACCGTACTAACTGCTTAAGCTTAATTCCTAACAGATTTACATAAAGCAGATGAGTTAGACAGAAAGATAGTTAGTCTTACAGAACATAGGAAAGCTCAGATCAAGAGTCTGACTGTTTAGTGTTTGAAAGATCCTCACAATCAAAATTTAACTCAGAAGAAACATGTTGATTTAGGGAAATCACATGTTTAGGGGAGGATTGTTGGGAATTAAATGTTCTGAAGATTAGTATCTGGAACTAAACCTTAGGTCAGTTCTGCTCAAAGAAATATACTAAGTGTCATTCTACTGCTAGTGTATTTCATTCTACTGCTAGTGTTAGAGATTCTGCTGCCGCAAGGATACTATTGCTGGTGCATCAGATTCTGCTGTTGAAGAGATAAGTGTCGCGTATTCTACTGCTGTATGGATAAGTATACAAAGATATTTTGTGTATAAAAGTCAAAGATATACGGTAGATAATATCTTTGATAGATGTTCAGTCAACAAGTTGTGTACACAGATACAAGTTGTATCTTAAGGACTGACACACTCAAGCAAAGCAAGTAGTTCGACAAAACTTATCATTTATTGTAAAATATCTCCTTTGTTGTATAAAAGGGAAGATCTTATCTTAGTTAAAAGTGTGTTGAAAATAGACTAACCAAGTGTAAATTTGTATAACTAAGTGACTTAGTAGATTCAAGGTTTGTAACCCTAGTGATAGTGAAGATCACTCGTATTATTCTCAAATAATATTGAATCGTTTGGTGTTAACATTCATTGTTTATTTATCAAATTCAACAACCACCACTGTTCCATTTCAAATAACTAATATCCTTCTAAGTGTGGTTAAGTAGATTCCGCATACTTAATCATATTCACTCAAAGTATCACATACACTCGTACAAAAGGACTTACATCCTACCTAAGTGTATAACAAGTATCCTCTCACAAATTCATTGGTGTTTGGTTTTTATTTTTTAACCATCGTATTGACCTCATGGCTGTAGTGACTGATTACCGCAAAACAAACACCTCAAGACATTAAACCATATCATCTAAGAGAAATCTACATTGTTTAACATCACTACAATCTTAACTACTTTCAACTTCCAATTTCAAGTGACTAATTAACATTAAAACTAATCAAATTTTCATTGCCACAATAAAAATAGACTCTGACAACAAACTGTGTTATTTTTTAATGACGCTAAGAAAATGAACAAAAAAAAAAAAAAAAAAAAAAACAGTTAACCCCAACCTCAAAATTGCATCAATTTCTGAACAGAGCATACCTTTCAAGGTTTTACAAAATTTGTTTCACGGATCTGAAATTTCTACTAATTTTTTTTTGCGGAAATTGAGTCTGTTTGGGACAGAATAATGCTGCAAAGATTGCTTAGTCAGAACAACTCATTTTACTTTTCACTGCATCAGCCTTGAACACACTTCCCGTGAGCGTACTGCGCAAACGCGGAACTTATTAAGTATATTTCTACATGTAATAACTACCATAATATCAACTTTACATAAGTAATCTGCTAAATAGTCCAAAGAAATGAAGTTATTGACAACGTTGAATACCTTAAAACTGTCATCGGAAGAGGAGGGTTTCTCCAAATCATTAATGGAATCTTACTCTTAACAAATACGACACGTTGCCATTGATAATAGAGGTGTTTCCTCGTCATCATATGAAGCCCTGCTTCATCCACTACAAAAACAACTGCATCAGAAGATGAGCGGCCCTCCATCTCCTCGCTCCTTTTAATGGGCCGATTCACATTGAGACCCAAGTGATCACCATCTATTTACAACGGAAGTCTGTATTTGCACAACATCAAATAACCTTGAATTAAAAAAAACAAAAGGCACAAATTTGATACTATTAATGCCTATAATTTAGAAATAATGCAGCAAATGTTATTCCATTTTTCTTATTGGTGAAATTTATTGCATTACAACAAACCATGTTCCTCGATCATTTGGTAAAATTTCGATTCGACCATTTTTCTATTACTATCACTTATGCAAAATAATCAAATATGCAAAATCAAAACCGTCGTAGCTCCAAACCTCAAACAAATTCACATATGAAAAATGAAAACCTTACAAATCAAAAAGTTTAAATCTTTTTTATAAAGCCGATACAAATCATCCAACATCCCAATTAAGTACAAACCCGGAAAAACATTCTGCAAGCACCGAAAGAAAACATTTCAGCCATCAACTATAAAACCTAACACATAAAAAAAACATAAAACGTAGCTAAATTAACTAAGGGGCTCTTTATATTGGCTTATTATAGAACCCAATATTCAGTTCAGCCTATGTTTGTGGCTTATTTACTGCTTATGAGCTTATTTTCTAGGTTTAAGCATAATAAAAAAAAAAAACATACCTTAGTATTACTATCAACGGGATTGAACCGACAGCTACATGTTTGACAAATATGCATACCCCATCTGCTTTAAACACCCTTTGAATTTCTGCACACAATCAAGACAACACGTATTTTAATTTTTCGAAGATTGGGACGTAAATGACTAAAAATGAAAGTATAAATAAAAACATGTTGTATTTTGTAAGGCACATGCAGATCCTAACACTATATCCTGGAGTGGCCATTAGTAACCTGTGATTACGCACTACTTAAGCATAAGCACGAAAAGCAAGAAATTCCAACAGATCGTACAGGATTTGTGAATCTATGGACCTAAATGTATAGCATTGGCGTGTTTATAAACAATTTTAATAAAGAAATGAACATTTGAAACTGGTAAAATCATTTTACACTACATGATTTGTTATTCATTAGAATAATAAGAGTAGTAAGTTTATTACAATTAACAATAGTGGCTTCATTAGCTTAATTGCAACTAAGCTTTTCACTATTAGTTATTTATTAATTACCAGACATATGGACTACAAAGGATACAGTTACGGCAATTTATTTGTCCACATATGATTAAACTGAATTTCAAGCATACAATCAATTAGAGGTTAAAATTTTGGGTAGGCTTAGATGCTCATTAACTCAACCATAATAAGAAACTAACCTAGTGGTCGCTACACGACGTTGACGCCCGCAAGTCTGTACTTCTTTGAGCCATGGATTCCACTTTATTCTTCCAGTTGGAGATGCAAGGATGGATTTTCCAACCCTGCTGGTCTTTCATAGTCACGAGTCGAGGAGGGGAGTGCATAATTGGAATGGGAGGTGAAGCGTTAGCTTTTGGGATACAGTTCTTCTAACTACTTATTAATTCACAAAATGGTATAAAGAATCAAGAGTAAGCACGTTGTGTAACTACACGTAGCAATACCTTGATGCACTAATACCACCATCTGGGCCCTAAAAATGAAAGAAATGTCAGCATATAAATGTTGTTTAAAAAAGGGACCCCGTTGTGATGTGGGAAAGCAGAAATACTATAACCTGTGCACGCCGTAACCCAAACTCAAGAAGAAGCTTGGATATTCCAGCAACAAAACGGTGCGTTGCAGCATTTGTAGTGACTAATGATGCATAATTTATAAGAATCACATAAGGAGTTTCCAACAATTGAACCACCTGTAGGAAACAAAATATTACTGATATTTAAGAGCTTTCGTTTAAAAACGTTTCAGATATTGCAGAATGAAGCAGTTCTAATTACTCACAGCCATAGGGCCTTCAACCCTCATCAAAGGTATTTTAGGAAAGACTACTGACCCCTCAGGAATAGCATATACTTCAACATCGGAACAATCAATTCCTTCAAGATAATCTAAGAATCCATCCTACTCTCCACAACAAAGAATCAGTTAGGAAACTCTTTAACCACTGGTGATAAAAGAAGGCATTAATATATCGTTACACAGTCATACATCATTTTGGATGATAAAATATAAGCTTACTTTATGAATTAGCACCATATGAATATAAGATTAAGAAGTTCAAGGGTCCATCCTATGTTTATATATAGATAGTTTAGGAGATTACGTCAAATACATGTGCAGGTAACACCTTTAAATCCCCAATAAGAAGCAATACTTCTAACTTTTATGCATCTAATGAGGATCGACTATTATACTACTCTTAATACATTCTGATTTGATGCTTACCTCACATGTAGGAGATAAAGTTTCTCGAACAAAAGCAATCTCTTCCTTGGAAAGCTTAAAATTAGCAATGAACCTTATGCACTCTTCGAGACCAGCAAATACTGTGTACTCACCACCAAATGGATTTTTGCGGAAATATAAGTCAAACCTGAAACAATTCATATAGTTAAAGATGTGAGTAACAGAAGAAGCTATATACTGATTCAAACATCAAAATTCAATCATAACAGTAACTGAAACATTAGTAAAATTCAACTAAAAATAAATAGACATTTTATCAAACATTGTATATGCATGACATAAATTAAATTTGTTAATAAAAAAAGGTATACCTCAGTGCAAATCCATTGACCCAAAATAGAAAAAATAAATCAGAATAATTACCTTAATTTATTCCCGTTATGAAGATATCCTTAATCCATTCAGTGATCAAGATCTCCGAGAATCACTCATCCCTTACAATGAATCAAGAATATTTACTGATCTTCAAACTATAAAATTTAATAAACAAAATAATAGAAACAACTTACAGGGGGCTGAGGTTCTTCCCCGTCACTGCAATTACGAATATATGAAAACACTGATCTCACTATTTCCATTTTTTATCTGATTTTGTGTGGGTTTGATCGAATCACATGTTGATTGCTAAACAGAAGATATAAAAAACTTGCAATTTTCATAAAAGAGTGTGTGTGTTTTTTTAGTATTTTGGTGGGAAGAAGATTCAGGAAGAAAAGGGGGGGGGGGATTTATTAGAGATAGAAGAAGATTCAAGAGAGGGATTAAATGGAGGATGAATAAGTGGTATACATGTGGTATAAAGTTACTGGTGTCGTACATCATATTAAGCTAAAGACGATGAACAGTAGATCCCTCACCACATATGAGCCAATAGGAGGCTGGGTTTTGGGCTTAAGCTCAAAATGAGCCAATAGGAAAGAGACACATAGGCACTTAATTACCTTTTTTGTAGGCTCCCCAATTTGATGGTTAGTGTTTTATATATATATATATATATATATATATATATATATATATAAAATTATAATTCGTACGCAGTATAATTCTGTTTTTTGAACTTCCAATTTCCAGATATCTCCTAGGAGAGGCGCATGTATAAAAAAAATACAAAACTCGAAATACAATTTTTTTTCACCTGTACGTTTATGAAAAATTGATGTTTTTACCAAAAATTAATATTATAACGCAAAACTTTATAGGTGTTCTGGGATCCATCTAACGCACATTAAATAATCGGTGTGCCGTTTTTCGGATTTAAATAATCAATGTGCGGTGACGTTTTTTTTCTCTGGTTTTACGGGTAAAACTGCAACCGTAGAGGATTTTGTGGTTTTTCTTTTTTCTTAAAACCGATCCTCTGGTTTTTGCGGTGGTGCGGTTTTTGTGGTTTGGTTTTTTGTGGTCCTGCAGTTTGCGTTGCGATTTCTTCTCACCCTTATGCTATGGTTTTGACAAATCCTTACTAGATGGTAAGGTTTTCGTAAAACTTGTGGGGCCACTTGTGTCTCCTCTGAAAAGCTTTAAATAATAAATTTTGATATTAAATTTATTATAAAATACATTTAATAAATATAATTTCTCTCTACAAGTCTAAACCAAATCCAAATCCAAAACCAAATTCAAATCCTACTCCAAACTCATCCGTAAACCAAACGGACCCTGTGTAGTTTAGAATAACTCTATGGATCGTTTAGAGCACTAGGGATAACAATAAAAAAGACAATAAGATGCACAACGGAATAAGTAAGAACAATGTTATTGTATAAGGTTTCTTCGTTATCATCTCTAACAACTACAATTACAAACTAACATCCCCAATACTACGTAATCAAGTGTAGTACAGTTACTAATCTAACAGGGATCAATAATCCTTGAGGCTGAACAAAACACAAACCCTAGGCATTTTTCTAAACCCTACACCTATGTTACCCACACACACATTTACTGGTGTTTTACATCTTAACACTCCCTAAACCTAATACCCTGCATCTCTTTATATAATAGAGAATTAGGTTTACAAATAACTAATAAGTAAAATCTTCTTTATCAAGCAGGAGGATTTGGTTGATTTTGATAAAAATATTTATTTCCTATTTTTTTTAAACTTTTCCTTAGGGATTCTTTTTATTTTGTAACAACATAAGTATTAGAGAGTTTAGTACAACATAAGTATTAAAGTGGCACATAAGTGTGTCATGCCAGGTAACTTGTGATGACGTATATGGCCGAACGGCCCAACTACCAAAAGGCCTGGTAACCGAAAGGCCCACAAACCGAAAGACCCGATGACTAAAAGGCCCAATGACCGAAGGGTTAGCTAACCGAACGGATCGTTGACCTGAAACCATATTTGGCGTTTAGCCTAAGGACAGCTCGTCTTATTATCTCCTGGGTGTGTGGTGATGTGTCAGGCGCAGAGTCAAAGACAGTGTCAGTAGAAACGGTAGCGACAGTGTCAGAGATAGCGACTGAGATAACGATCAGGTATGGTTAGCTAGTAGTATAAATACGCAAAGAGTAACTCATGTAAAGGTAGCATTTACTGCACTCTCACTCATACTTATTACTCATACCTTTCGGTAAACCCCTTACTTACTCTAACGCCGGAGCTTGGTCCTGGGGTCACACCCGGGGCGAGGTTAACACGTTTGTTACATCCTTACAGGCATCCAAAGGGCTTGACGATTACAAGACCACCGGATACCGGAAGGATCTTATTACCTCACAAAGAAATACTTCAACATTGGCGCCATCCGTAGGACTCGACATTCAATCTACTAAGGTTATAGAATGTCAGGTTCCGAACGTCCGAAAAGTTACGGAGGAGGGGGAGCCAATTCCCATCCGAAAACTCATGAACAAATAGAAGGGTATGTTTCTGCTCTTTAGTCCATGATCAAAGAACACAACCGACGGGACACCGTGCATCCGAAACAGTTGGATTTTGATGACGATGGGACTCCGAAAAAGAATGATGCAGCGGGTAAGAAGAAGGAGATTGTGACGGGGAACAGGGTGAAAGACGCCGACCTCAAAAAACCTTTCAAGGAAGTTAAGAAGTCGCCGTTCACTCGGCGGTTGATCGAATTCTATGCATCGGAGCATAAAATGCCATCTCATATCAAATTGTATGACGGATCAATGGATCCTTAAGACCACCTCAACCAGTTCACCAGAGCCGTAGGTCAAGGGGAATGGCCTATGCCCGTGTGGTGCTGAATGTTTCAACAGAATCTGGACGGAAGAGCTCGAGGATGGTTCGATCGCCTCCCTCCGGGTAGCATAGATGAATGGGCTGACCTCAGAGATCAATTTGAAACTCGTTTTTCCTTGCATAAAGTTTTCCTCAAAGACCCCACAGAGATAAATAAGATCATAAGGAAGGCTAACGAGACGTTACCAGAGTTCAAAGAAAGATGAACCACGGAGACAGGTTTTATACAAGGAGTTCCGGAAGTTATGAGAATCGCATCGTTCTTGAATGGGTGCAAGTGTCCTGAGCTAGCTAAGCGCTTCGCTGATAAGGTCCCCAAGACAGTGGATGAGATGATGATTTGAGTCGATGACTTTGTACTATCAGAGGAGGCATTCGCCACTATAGAGCTGCACAGAGGAGAAAGTTATGACTCGTTCAAAAAGTTGTCAACCAGATCCTTTTGGAGGGATGATAGGATCTCTCGGGGACATTACGGAAATGAAAGGAGAAGGAACGAGGGACGACCAAGATATCACAACAAAGATCACGGTGCCCCATACTGGTACAAGAACTGACCAGCATCGTATATGCCCCCTAGAAATGATTACCAGGGGCGCAATGCCCCTCGGTTAACGTTAGATTCCCTCGTGACACCACCAAAGGAAATCCTGGCCACCGAGCACCAGTTACGTTTGCCCCCACCTAGGCCAATGCGAGAACCGCCGAGGAAGGAAAACTAGGAAAAATACTGTGACTACCATGGGGAAAAGGGGCATTACACAAATGATTGTTATCAACTTAAAAAGCAGTTGGAGCTAGCTCTTGAATCTGGGAAGTTAAACCACTTAGTCAAGGATCTTCGTTAGAAGGGGAGGTGTGAACCCCCAAGGAAGGAGGTACCGGCTAAAGATAAGGTGATGGTGTGTTCTCGTTGTAGGTATAGATTATGTTATCAAGTTTTACATTTATATTTAGCCGACTTAACCTATAACAAACAATAACGGGCAGCGTACTTGATCAATGTAGCCTAGTTGGTAAGCAGAGTGTCGATTACTAAGAGTGGAATGTTAATACCTAAGTATCTATCAGTATTTTAATCCTAATGTTAGTTCTAGTTAAACCTAATCTAACGCAAAGGGGTTTTCAGCCGGCGAGACTGGCACAATGTTTAGATTAAGTGAACAGTAAATAAAGTGAAGAAAGCAAAGAGGTAATTGACACACACGTATACGGATAGAAAACAGATATAGACAAGAGGCATGATTGATAGTAAGGAAGACTTGTCACCCGTTTAAATGCTTAGCTGTATAAGATAAGTACTAAAATCTATTCTCTCTCAGTGGAGTCTTAGGATGTGCGTGCATTCACTTAATGATTACTAGGTTTATATATTATTTATCCCTTTTACAGGCTTACATTAACTATGAAAATGATGTTAATGAAGTAATTGTGCGAGCCTATGTCGACAAGGCACGATAAACTCAATATGTAATCAAAACACATGCATAAGAAACCAATAAAAAATCAAATACTATGTATAAAAGCTGGAAACAATTAAGTTCGATCAAATAGTGAAAAAGACCATAATTTAACGATTGACAGATTGCTAATACAAGTTGTAACACCCCAACCCGACAAGGGTAAAGATGTCACACTAATGGTTTCACATCAGATCAAAACAAAGCATACATCACAGTAATACAAGATTTCTCAAAGGTTACAAATGAAATACTGAGTTTCCAAGGTTACAAATGCGAATACAAATTCTAAAATTTAATAACTTCTAATCCAGAATAACTAATCAAGTCTTCTAAGTCCATGGTGCTCTCCACTCATTCCATCTTCCTACTAAAATCTGCCGCACACGAAAAGAAAACGTGCGGCTGAGCTTAAAAAGCCCAGTGAACAGATATATAATAAACGGAAACGAAAGTAAACGGAAATGAACAGAAGTAGCATAATGAATAAGGTATAAGTAAAGGTATAAAGAGTAAAGGTTTAGGACAGTCATCTACCACGAGCCCATAACATAACATGAAATCATAATCATAATCATAGTCATAAATATGTAGAGGGGAGACCTCTTAGTATCCTGTAAATATGAGGGGCGTCCTCAATCATGGGTTGGAGTAGCTAGCTCCCGGAGTGTGAAAGACGTGTATCGCACACACCATCAGTCACCATGCATAACATAACATAACATGAACATAACAAATCTAGGATGCATCCATACGCCCCAGGTGGCCATAATCTGCCTCTACTTAAACATGAATCATAACATAACATGCAGGGACGGGATAGGTCATCACTCTCCTACCCTAGAGTCATGTCATCGGTGCATCGACTGACATGGATATGAAACCCTCATGCCTAGTGAGCGGCTCGTAGTATCAGACTGAGGGTAAAGGTCAAGTATCATGAATCATGTTTTTTTAGTTTACTTGCATAGGTCAATATCTTGTTTCATAAGTTCATAATCATAGGTTCATAATCATGGTTCATAAGCAAGGTTCATAAGTAAAGGTTCATGAATGAAAGGTTCATAATCACAAAAGGCTCAACATCATGATGGTTCAATAATCGGAGTTCATGAATGAAGGGAACATAGCAATGGTATAGGGAACCCTAACATGAATCATAATAAGAGAATGAAGGCCTCTTATTAAAGAAGCAGAATATCTGTACCTTATTCGATAGCAAAACAAACCAAAGACAGATCACAAAACACCGGATCACTCCCGCTTCAGCGAATCCACACGAATTATAATCGTACTTATAAGTTTCATAGCTTTATGATTTCATAGTTTCTTAATCATAAGGTTTCATTTTAGTTTCTCTCCATCTTAGGTAACTTTACACATTCAGTAACTTTAGTTATTATCATTCCCGTTTATCAACTTATTAAAGATGACCATGTTAGTAGGGTAAGGTTCATAATGCCTTTTACATAAGTTCAAGGTCAAAATATGACAAGTTTCCATAAGTTAGGGTTTTAATTGCAAATATCCCAAAGTTAAGGGTCTTGAATGAAAATATTGCAAACTACTAATTTAAATACATCATTTATTCAGAATCACATCTCTCGTCCTTTAAGTTTCATAATTTACACATTACACCCTTGATTTACAAAAATCACACAATAAACCTTATAATTATACAAATTACACTTTAACCCTATTTATATCCAAAATTACACAACTAACCCTCATATTTACTAAATTACAGATTATACTCTCAAATATAAGTGTGGCACGAATCAAACCCTCAAGTTTCATAAAATTACACATTTAGTCCCTTTAGTTTTTTAAAATAACACGAAACACCTGTCAAAACCATTTTATACTTCTCATCAGGTTCTAACAGTTTTAAACTTGAAGTTGTTAGGTTTTCAATAAATCTAAAATCATATAATAACTCAGAAATAAATTCCCCAAAATTCTCAGAGATACTTTAATGTCTCAAGTATTTAATCTAATTTTTCCAGATTTTATTGAGTATCACAACTATGGACTAAAATTCACTTAATCTAACTTGTCCAGATTTCTGATAGATTTTACTATACGAAAGTTATCAGTTAGAAAACTTTTAAGAAAAATTCAAAAAAATCTACAAAAATTCCAGGAAGTAACATACATCATGAATATTACCCAGTTCAAAGTACACCTCCTAATTCAACATGGTTTGGAAACTAAAATTCGAAAACCCAGACTGATTTCCCAGATTCATAAATCCGATCAGACATACAATTTCCCAAAAATCAAAAAGTAACCTTCGAGGCCTCCAAAAATTACAAACTAAATTTTCCCAGGTAGCCATTTCATAGTACTACATTCTAGACTCAAAAGTTTCCCAAAAACACTTCGTTAACAATTATTTACAGGCGTTCAAAGTTGGATATTTTTCTGGTTGAGTAGCAGTTTCACTTGTATATGTATATACTTAGGGTTTTCGCCATTCTATTCACTAGTTCTTTACTCCAAACGATCTTTGGTGAGTCCATAACACATTTAGGTCGACTTATAACAGATTTAAACACGTTCACAATGAATTATTCATCACAAAATTATCCAGGCCGATGCATGCATATCAGTTTTAGGGTTTGTTACTTTATGATTTCATGTGACATTATGTACCAATTTTCGACTATAAAACGAGGATGTGAACAAGAATTGAACAAGAGATACAATACCCTCGTAGACCACGAAGAACACGAACACAACAAGAATCAAAATTCCACACGAAGCTCTCTCCTCCTCCCTTCTTTGATCGACGAACAGCAGCAGCCAACAAGGGTCAAAAACACGATTTTTGGATTAGTTTTTGATTTCTAAATTCGTATTGATCTTTGTTATGATTATAGGGTTACCTTGTGATGACAAAACACGAATCAAAAGCAAGATTTGAGCCTTCCTTGGTTGGGTTTTGGATCGGCAGAAAATAGGAACACAATGGGAGGACCGGAACTTTTTAGGGTTTATTTTTGTTGATGGAAGATCGGTATAAGGAGAGAAAAAAAAGAGAAACCGTGTTTTGATTATTAGGGTATTTAGGGAATGATTCAATTACCATTATGGCTTACCAAGATTTTAGCAAATCATGTATTTGGACCTTATTGTGGTCAAGGGGGGGGGGGGGGGGGGGCCAATACTCAGGTTGTTTCTTTTTTTTTTTTTTTTTTTTTTTTTTTTTTTTTTTTTTTTTTTTGTGTACCATACTTTTATAAGATAAAGTTTTAAATTATATTAAAACTTAGATTATGTTAAATGTAGCAGTTCATATACTAATTTATGAATTCTTAAAGTTCAAATTCGAGGGCATTTTAGTCTTTTCATCTTATGATAATTTGCGGGTTTTACAACTCTTCCCCTCTAAAAAAAATTTTCGTCATCGAAAATTGAAGTCGCAAAGTTAAACGAAGTCGTAGCAAGTCGCAAAGGATCATCACAAACCTTCTCACACCCGATGAGGTTCTTCCAAAAAGATATTCAGACCAAATAGTTTCTCATGACTCGAATCAAAATGAGGTAGGTTCAAAATTTCTCAGAAGGAGACAAAATAAGCTGATTCCTGATCAAAAGGTCCATGCAACATAAAATGAACGATAGGCGAATCTTCTTAGAAAGCTCATATGGAATACGAACGAGATTTCAAATCAAATTAACTGTTTCAACAGTAGAGAGCTCTACAAAGAGTTTAAGATTTATAACTGAGGTCAACAGAATGCAAAACGAGAGTTCAACCTCAATCAGATATCTAATGAACGAAAGCAGAGTATACGCATAGGTAGAATGAACCTAAAGTCTCACTAATCACGGATAATCCAACGAAATCAAATTCTAAACTTCTTAGGTACTCCCCAAGATATCCTATGCCCACAACAAGTGCACGTTATATGATGTAAGTATTATCACGTTGGCCAGACGTCATAATATTGGCATCATATAAATATGCCCTCATGATGGTCATACTTTATCTCAAGTCGTAATCAAAACCACCTATCTTAATCCACCTAGTAATTCTACAGTCTCAGAGGACGACAAATCAAATGCCATAGTCAAGAGGAAAAACAAAACTATTCGTAAGAGTATCAAAATCCCAGATTGCTTAGCAGAATTAAGGCATGCCGTCACAAGCATCATATCTTCCACAACTCGCCAAAATCCCTCAAACAAAGCCATCAACGAACATAAAAAAAAATGAACACGAACTGAAATGCTTCTAGGGGACTTAAATCATTAGAGGGTCTTATTACTTTATAACGAAATTAAGAGAGTCAACGGAATGAAAGTTAGTCACCAAGAACTTCGGCCTTCATAGAATCAATTCTTCTAAACATAGAGGATCTGTTTCAAAAATCCGCTCATTCAACACATCCAATCTCTTCAAGTCCGGTTAATCCGTCTTCGTCTGTCCATCAGTCGGGAAGTGAAACCAAGATCGGGAACTTGTGCCTGGTTCGTCGAGCCTCCTGCAGTTCTTCTTGGAATGTGATGGAGTAATGTGTATTCTGGCACTATCTTTAAATTCTTCATCATCCAGTCTGCTTCCGCTCTCAATTCATCTTAGTACAACCAAAATGAATAGGGAAGTGAGACTGCACGTCTTCATCAGCTCCAGGTTCGCCATCTTGACTAGAATTTATTCTTCTGCATCACCAACACTTCTGCCTTGAAAGGAATGTCTTCACTCTTCGGGTAGCCTCCATTGTCGTCAACTCCAGGTCAGGCAAAGAACACCGTTCTCTTAACAAATATCCATCTCCCAGAATGCACAAATGATGTCAAATTTCAAACAAGGTGCAAAAATGATTTTCATGCTCTTCCTCGTCTCCGAATGTACCATTAAGTCATACAATAACCATTTGCCCAAGTACTTACGAGAAAACATCATTTATCAAATTCATGAAACAGTCAGAGCTTTAGCTAATACCATTAGCGTCACTAATCGTCATAGTAGTCGTTTACGAATATGGGGGGTCGATTCCAAGAATAGACTCAATTCATCAGAAGGAAAACTTCGCGCTCTGAATTTAAACAACTACATAGTCGTTTCAGGGTGGATGAATATTGTTTCCTAGCAGTATTACGAGTTAGCTTCCTGTAATCGATACATATCTCCAGTCATCATCCTTCATAATCGCGAACGAAACTAAAACACGCCCAGAAAATACACTTAAGTAAACTCACTTCCTGGTCTTCGGTGGCTGCTCTTCCCGGTTGCTCCAATCAATTGGTATGATCCGAAAGACATCTTCGTTTAGTGACTAGAAATCTCTCGGTGTCATGTCAAATCTTACCTCATACTCCGGTGGAAACCTTGGTGGTTCAACAAGAATCAAATTCAAGAAATTCAGGGTGCCAAGTAACGTTCAAAATAAGGTTCATGTTCAGAAAACTCAAGGTGCAAAAAGTTCTCAAGATGAGATTCATTCATTGGTGTACGAAGTGGTTTCTAGGAAAACTTCATAACCGTGACAGTAACACACGCGTCTCCAGAGTAATAGAGATAGCAAAGGGTTTGACAATTGGTAATCATAGTCAGAAGCTCAAAATTGTTGCAAACGCCAAAGGTGAGACATAGAAGGGAAGTTGTCAATATTTGACTGATCATTCAACAATTCCTTGTCAGAATAAAATCGAAGTTAACTATCCAAAGAGAGACGGATCACAAATCAAATCTTTATCATTAAAAGTGAGGGGGAAAAACATTCTTATACTCATGGTTACACACCACAAGACTTATCATAGGGGCAGAGATGGGTGAAACGAAATCAAATAGTGTCAGAATATTCATAGATACTTATCAAAAGCAAAAGACAATCAAAACATATCCAGTACGTTATCGCCATGAAGGTTCTCAGAGTGCCCAAAGAGGCGTCGAAATGATCAACGAAAGGATCAAAGTGCAACGTGGGTCTTTATCAAAATGATTAACAAAAGAAATCTGAAGATAAGGATCAAATAGTGTCAGACACTTATTATGAAATTTCTCAATGCCTTCCAAATTTAATCAGGTTCAAATCTTAGGGGATGTAAAGCATAAGCTTTTGATTTCCAAAAGTGATATCAACAGGCCCTAACCAAGAGCAAGGCACGAATCAGAGTGATGCGGAAGCAATGATACTTAAACAAATGCCTTATAGTCTACCCATTCCTCACTGGTCAAAACTTAGGTTCCTATGGGAAATCCTAAAGCAATGTTCAAAGGTTGACTTACGAGCGCCTACAGGGAAAACTTAGTGGTCCTAACTTACACAGGCCAAGGTTAAATGCATTACGTATCGCAGCCTGTCTCTCTGACACCATAATTGTAACACCCCAACCCGACAAGGGTAAAGATGTCACACTAATGGTTTCACATCAGATCAAAACAAAGCATACATCACAGTAATACAAGATTTCTCAAAGGTTACAAATGAAATACTGAGTTTACAAGGTTACAAATGCGAATACAAATTCTAAAATTTAATAACTTCTAATCCAGAATAACTAATCAAGTCTTCTAAGTCCATGGTGCTCTCCACTCATTCCATCTTCCTACTAAAACCTGTCGCACACGAAAAGAAAACGTGCGGCTGAGCTTAAAAAGCCCAGTGAACAGATATATAATAAACGGAAACGAAAGTAAACGGAAATGAACAGAAGTAGCATAATGAATAAGGTATAAGTAAAGGTATAAAGTGTAAAGGTTTAGGACAGTCATCCACCACGAGCCCATAACATAACATGAAATCATAATCATAATCATAGTCATAAACATGTAGAGGGGAGACCTCTTAGTATCCTGTAAATATGAGGGGTGTCCTCAATCATGGGTTGGAGTAGCTAGCTCCCGGAGTGTGAAAGACGTGTATCGCACACACCATCAGTCACCATGCATAACATAACATAACATGAACATAACAAATCTAGGATGCATCCATACGCCCCAGGTGGCCATAATCTGCCTCTACTTAAACATGAATCATAACATAACATGCAGGGACGGGATAGGTCATCACTCTCCTACCCTAGAGTCATGTCATCGGTGCATTGACTGACATGGACATGAAACCCTCATGCCTAGTGAGTGGCTCGTAGTATCAGACTGAGGGTAAAGGTCAAGTATCATGAATCATGTTTTTTTAGTTTACTTGCATAGGTCAATATCTTGTTTCATAAGTTCATAATCATAGGTTCATAATCATGGTTCATAAGCAAGGTTCATAAGCAAAGTTCATAAGTAAAGGTTCATGAATGAAAGGTTCATAATCACAAAAGGCTCAACATCATGATGGTTCAATAATCGGAGTTCATGAATGAAGGGAACATAGCAATGGTATAGGGAACCCTAACATGAATCATAATAAGAGAATGAAGGCCTCTTATTAAAGAAGCAGAATATCTGTACCTTATTCGATAGCAAAACAAACCAAAGACAGATCACAAAACACCGGATCACTCCCGCTTCAGCGAATCTACACGAATTATAATCGTACTTATAAGTTTCATAGCTTTATGATTTCATAGTGTCTTAATCATAAGGTTTCATTTTAGTTTCTCTCCATCTTAGGTAACTTTACACATTCAGTAACTTTAGTTATTATCATTCCCGTTTATCAACTTATTAAAGATGACCATGTTAGTAGGGTAAGGTTCATAATGCCTTTTACATAAGTTCAAGGTCAAAATATGACAAGTTTCCATAAGTTAGGGTTTTAATTGCAAATATCCCAAAGTTAAGGGTCTTGAATGAAAATATTGCAAACTACTAATTTAAATACATCATTTATTCAGAATCACGTCTCTCGTCCTTTAAGTTTCATAATTTACACATTATATCCTTGATTTACAAAAATCACACAATAAACCTTATAATTATACAAATTACACTTTAACCCTATTTATATCCAAAATTACACAACTAACCCTCATATTTACTAAATTACAGATTATACTCTCAAATATAAGTGTGGCACGAATCAAACCCTCAAGTTTCATAAAATTACACATTTAGTCCCTTTAGTTTTTTAAAATAACACGAAACACCTTTCAAAACCCTTTTATACTTCTCATCAGGTTCTAACAGTTTTAAACTTGAAGTTGTTAGGTTTTCAATAAATCTAAAATCATATAATAACTCAGAAATAAATTCCCCAAAATTCTCAGAGATACTTTAATGTCTCAAGTATTTAATCTAATTTTTCCAGATTTTATTGAGTATCACAACTATGGACTAAAATTCACTTAATCTAACTTGTCCAGATTTCTGATAGATTTTACTATACGAAAGTTATCAGTTAGAAAACTTTTAAGAAAAATTCAAAAAAATCTACAAAAATTCCAGGAAGTAACATACATCCTGAATATTACCCAGTGCAAAGGAAACCTCCTAATTCAACATGGTTTGGAAACTAAAATTCGAAAACCCAGACTGATTTCCCAGATTCATAAATCCGATCAGACATACAATTTCCCAAAAATCAAAAAGTAACCTTCGAGGTCCTCCAAAAATTACAAACTAAATTTTCCCAGGTAGCCATTTCATAGTACTACATTCTAGACTCAAAAGTTTCCCAAAAACACTTCGTTAACAATTATTTACAGGCGTTCAAAATTGGATATTTTTCTGGTTGAGTAGCAGTTTCACTTGTATATGTATATACTTAGGGTTTTCGCCATTCCATTCACTAGTTCTTTACTCCAAACGATCTTTGGTGAGTCCATAACACATTTAGGTCGACTTATAACAGATTTAAACACGTTCACAACGAATTATTCATCACAAAATTATCCAGGCCGATGCATGCATATCAGTTTTAGGGTTTGTTACTTTATGATTTCATGTGACATTATGTACCAATTTTCGACTATAAAACGAGGATGTGAACAAGAATTGAACAAGAGATACAATACCCTCGTAGACCACGAAGAACACGAACACAACAAGAATCAAAATTCCACACGAAGCTCTCTCCTCCTCCCTTCTTTGATCGACGAACAGCAGCAGCCAACAAGGGTCAAAAACACGATTTTTGGATTAGTTTTTGATTTCTAAATTCGTATTGATCTTTGTTATGATTATAGGGTTACCTTGTGATGACAAAACACGAATCAAAAGCAAGATTTGAGCCTTCCTTGGTTGGGTTTTGGATCGGCAGAAAATAGGAACACAATGGGAGGACCGGAACTTTTTAGGGTTTATTTTTGTTGATGGAAGATCGGTATAAGGAGAGAAAAAAAAAAGAGAAACCGTGTTTTGATTATTAGGGTATTTAGGGAATGATTCAATTACCATTATGGCTTACCAAGATTTTAGCAAATCATGTATTTGGACCATATTATGGTCAAGGGGGGGGGGGGGGCGGCCAATACTCAGGTTTTTTTTTTTTTTTTTTTTTTTTTTTTTTTTTTTTTTTTTTTTTTTTTTTTTTTTTGTACCATACTCTTATAAGATAAAGTTTTAAATTATATTAAAACTTAGATTATGTTAAATGTAACAGTTCATATACTAATTTATGAATTCTTAAAGTTCAAATTCGAGGGCATTTTAGTCTTTTCATCTTATGATAATTTGCGGGTTTTACACAAGCAAACGAATCTTCCTATGAATTAAAGTACTAGCAGGACCTTCTTACTGCTTTGAATTCGTCCTTTAGGTTGTGTCTTGTGCTGCCAATTTGTCCTCCTTTGTGTTGTGTTCACTCTTTTTAATTTGGCTGTCGAATGGGGTATTTATACATCCTATAAATAGGATCGATACGGCGTATCCATTAAGTTGATACGCCGTATCTGGGTAACTTCGCGTAGGGTCCAAGATTATTATATTTTGGAATATTCGTACACCGCCTTAGGATACGGCGTATCTTCAATCTTCATACGGCGCATGTTCTTCGATATCTTTGATTATTTGGTGAAGTCTTGAGATTGATACGCGGCATCTCTAAGATGTCATGCGGCGTATCCGGAGTAGAATAGTTCAGATCTTCATATGTTGACCAAGGTTTCATATACGGCACATGGGAAATCCATGCTGCGTATGCTTCAAAGTCAGGCAATGGTCTTCATATTCGTCTAAGTCTTTATGTACGGCGTATCTATCTAGAATGATACAACGTATCTTCCTTCAGTTCAGTAGACTTTTCCAACTTGATCTATTTTGCTCCATTTTACGTCCAAAATAGCTAACTTTCACCAAATACTTGTTTATAACTGAGAATTACAAAAGTAAGTGATTAAGTATCAATTCTCATATAAAATAATATAAAACAAGCAAATAATATAGGATAAATGATGCCAATAAAATTTAGTTATTTGATATCATCAAATATCCCCCCCACTTGAACTTTACTTGTCCTCAAGTAAACCTTATATTTAAACTTATTAAAATGTATCCTAAACATAGTCTAGGATTTATTTTTATTGTTTTAAGCACTCATTCATTTTAATCATAATTGCACAACCAAACACCTCACGAATTAGGAGAATGAAATCACTCAAATCACTCAACTAATCTATGTGGTAACATTTAAGTAATTCGCTCAATTGCTTGGTCGTGACGAATATTCTATCATAAGCTTGGCAAGGGTACACATCTCCAGCACTAAAGCTAAGGAGTAACAAGTCTAAAGCGGTAAATTGAGTTATGATAAGGCTTAAGGGTTAAACCTTACTTTGTTCAAACATATCCTACACAAACTTAGTAGATCGCTGGCGCGAAT
This sequence comes from Artemisia tridentata subsp. tridentata, assembly GCA_021014915.2. Lineage (NCBI taxonomy): Eukaryota > Viridiplantae > Streptophyta > Magnoliopsida > Asterales > Asteraceae > Artemisia > Artemisia tridentata. Next base: position 164,352,012 of record CP139504.1, on the reverse strand, counting down.
TCCTAATTTCCACAAACAACGGATGGTCACCAAGGTAGAACCTTAGATCGCTGGTGTGTTATTTGATTAGTCAAAAACTCGGATGGTCACTACCTTGTTCATGCACTTGACATTTTTACTAGGCCACTACTATATCCGGATGCTCGAAAGCTAACAACGAATTCAGTAACTTGGTAAAGGGTAAGGATAACATTTGGAAAATAATTTGTGTAAAAATAAAATAAAATAACAGGTAGATTAAGTCCTAACACGTGTGGTTAACTACTTCCTGACCTTCCCTTGAAGAAGACACAAATCATAGACTAACTCACGCTTTAACATGGAAACTCACGCTTTAGTAGGTAGACACGAATTAGACTAAAAAATGTCTTAGTCAAAGAATAAACCTTAGTTGGCGTTCCCATAACGGCCAACTCCCTTGAAATCCATAAATATAATACAACAATCAGTAGCGATATCTCTACTAGTACATAACTTTACATTTTTGGTTTATTAAGCTTACCAACTTCTTCTTTCTTTTTTTTCCCTTTTTTTTAGAAACATCAAATAACTAGATGGTGTAAAATTGTACCATATCACCATTACAATAACTCTGGATAATTTTCTCCATACTTTTCATAACTTCATATATAAAAATAATAGTGATAGTAGTAAACACAAGAAAAATAAAAATAACTACTATCACATTCCCATTGCATTGTGCAATTCCCGACCTAAACAAAGATAAGAAATACGCACACGAACACAGGAAATACACACTTTACACAAGTAACGAACCCCGGACTTAAATCTACAGGGTAGGCTAAGGTGTAAGGGTGTAAAGAAACATTTTAAATTGGTGTAAGAAACGAAAGGAATGACTCTGAGGGTTTTTCTAGGGGTATCGTACTCTAAAATTGAGAGTAACAAAAGGGTTGAACATGGGGATTAACTAACCAGTGTAGTTAGTTAATACAACACATAACATTAGTAGGCTATTTGGGTGTAATCCTAGAAATTTACCTAGTTATACAAGTCACTCCAATTATATCAATAATACTCATTATGGTGGTCTCGAATAGTATACAAGCCAAGTTCTAAAGTTTACTACAAGTCACCGGCACACTCATATTTTTGTGGAATTTTGGGTAAAATATTGGGAAACGGATAAGGCTAAATTCTCATAGTATGGAAATTAGGGTTATGTGTGCGGTTATACAACTTAGATTTAACAAAAACATGCTAGAAAAATTTTAAATTTAAGCATATTAGGTACATATTAAGCAAATTTTTGAAAAATAAGGACAAGTAATGTTCTAATTCTCCACCCCCCCACTTAAGATAAACAACGTCCTCGTTGTTTAAAAAATGAAATTAAAAACAAGAAACAAAAAGAATTAGAACGGAAAACTCCCCTGAGATTTGCTCGGTATGATCCTCCATGATGCGTTTGTGAGCAACTTTTTATTTTCTGTGTGTAATGGCGTCTGAATGCCAACATGGCTACAACACACAGAAAATACAGAATGTATGTGAACCACCATTTTCTTGTAAACAACCTGTGTTGGATGTGCCGTATCAAGCCTGGAATAAAATACGAGTCAGAAGTTTGATACGTCGCATCCTTAAAGTTGGATGTGCCGCATAAAAATAACTGACAGAATGTTCAAAGTGCAAAAATAAAAATAAAATGCAGAAAAATAAAAGGATAGATATGACCTGTACAATCGATACGCTGCATCCTTTTTATGGGATGCGCCGCATCGAAGTGCATGTCTGACAGACTCTATGACAGAAAACAGTAAAAATAAATCAGGGTTGTCTCCCGGTAAGAACTTCTCTTTATTCCAGAGTCTTCAAGTTAGTCTCACTTTCAGCTCTTACTTCGTATCAACATATGCGTCGGAAGCATCACGCTCCCTCATCTTTAAACCAGTAATTTTGATCACATCCTGATCTTTCATAATTTTCACGTTATTTTTCTCTAAGATCTGCAAAAGCAAAGTCCTATCCCTTATCGGGAGTGATGATAAAATAATAGATGGGAAATGCTTGTTATTATGCAGACACAAATATTCCAAGTGAGGTGGTAGTTCAACAAATAATTCATCCCCCTTAGACTTGTTGATAACCACACAATCATTCAACTCATCGTTACAATTGTGAATAACATTATTTCGGAGCTCAATTGGCTCATTAAGATCAATTAATTTCACAATGTCTTCACGGTAAGTGATTTATTTTGGATTCAGGTTTCCCCCATTAGCCTAGCTTCCAAGTCTAGTTCCATGCGCTCTCTTAACCCTAGCACATAAACACTTTTAATAATGCTCTTAATAGGATTATCATTTTTAAAAACTAATTTGTCATCCCCTACTCTTAAAGATATTTTTCTTTTAAAGACATCAATTTTAGCATGAGCAATAGACAAGAATGGTCTTCCGATGATCAATGGAATTTTGATATCCTCAGGCATATCTAGGACAATAAAGTCTATGGGAAAGACAAAATTTTCAATTCTAACTAGCACATTTTCAGCTATACCCCCAGGATGTTTCACAGTCTTATTAGCAAGTTCAATAATTAACTTAGTTGGAGCTAATTTACCTAAACCTAAAGTGGTGAAGGTCTTATAGGGCGTTGTGATCAGCTAAAGCTTTATCAAAACATAAATCATTAATGTGACAAGGGAAAGTGAAACTCCCTGGGTCTTCTCCTTAAGAGGCAGGGTGTTGTGATCAGTTGCAGAGCACTCTTCTTTCATAGTATCCTTGATCTCTTCTTCAATTATTGACTTTTCCTTGAGCAATCTTCTTAAACTTATGGAAGAGTTAAAGAAGAATTTAGGCGTTTCAGTATTGGAAGCATCCAACAAACACCCAGGAAAAGATACACAAGGCGCAACTTCTTCAGTAGTGGTGATTGCCTTGACATGATCTCTTGGATTAGTTCCAGTTGAGCTTGATAGACTTCCAGATCCCCTTTCTTGAAGTACCTTTCTTATCTGCCCGATTTGTAGTTCTAATGCCTTGATCGAAGCTCCATGATTTCTGATCAAAGCATCGGTTGAAGAACGAATTTCTTTGATCAAAGAAGCATTTTCTTCATGTATTTTAGCAGCATCAGCCATCACTTGCTTCATGGATTCTTCCAAATTTGGTCTTCTTTCTTAATACGATGAGTTCCCGTTGTCCCTTTGGTAGAATCCTGGAGCAGCTGCTCTATACCTTCCTGATGGTTGAAATGGCTGGCCAAATTGGGTGTAGTATGCTTCTTCAAGTGTCTTTCCTTCTTTCTTGGATGGACAATCCTTAGTGTAATGAGGTCCATTGCGTAATTCACAACCAACCTGAGCAGCATATACTTTTTCATCCACCTTCTTGAGATCTCTACTAAGTTTGTTCAACTTAGCTTGAATAGCAGCATATCCATCAGCAGTATCACTGCTTTTAGTTCTAGTAGAGGTTCCATGATGCTACTTCTGAGAATGATCAGCCATTTCTTGGATGGCCTTCCTAGCATTCACTGCACTCGTATGAGGTACAGCTCCCTTAGAATCCAAAATTTGTCGAGTAGGCACATCCAGACCCTGATAAAACAAAATCACCTCCTGCATAGTGGTTAAATAATGCTGAGGACATTTCAATAATAGATCTTTGAATCATTCCCAAGCCTGATAAAGAGTTTCATCGGGCTCTTGTTTGAAATTATTGATAGCCTCCATATTCTTAGCAGTGCGAGCAGGTGGGCAATACTTCTTCAAAAATTTCTTCTTCAAATCTTCGCATTTAATAATTGAACCAGCTGGTTCATTCTTTAGCCACCTGTTAGCAGCTCCTGTAAGCGTAATAGGGAAAATACGAAGCATTAGTTGGTCAAAAGTCACATCCTTAGTTGTAAACAAATCTGCAATCTCAAGGATCCTTTCCATGAGCTCATTAGCATCTTCGTGCTCTGATCCACTGAAGGTGTTCTCACACAACTCCTTGAAAAATTGCCCTTTCAACTCAAACTTGGCCTCTTTGTCGAACTTAGGCCTAGCAACACCCGAACCATAATCAACATGAGTCTTGGTCATGCATTCCTCCATAGTTGGTTCCATCATTGTTTCTGTAGGTTCTTCTTAAAAGTTAACTTCTTGATCAGAAAAGTAATCGAGGTCTAATGAACTCGATAAATCACGGATTGTGGTCTTGAAAAGTCTCCTAAGCGAATGAAAAGCTTGTTCAGGTTCACTATATGGTTTAGCGAGGTCTTTAGTAGAACTCCTGGTCATGCACTCCAGAAATCAAGGCAAAAGCATCAGTAGGATAGGTTTCAAAAAGTATAATAACAGAAAACTAATAACGAAACCCTGTCAAGAAAGCCCTTTGAATGGGTTTGTCTGTACACATGCAGTTATTAATAAATGAAAATATTGGTTCTCACACAACTAGAGGTTATTTTAAACCGAAATCTTGATTAAGTGTCTGTTATCACACTTAATCCCTTCAAAATGGTTGTAAGCAGTATGATTTTTCATTATAAAATCAAGTTCATACTGCTATGTCAAAAGTTTCTTAAAAAGGATTTTTAAAGTGGCTCAGAAAACCATCAAATGATGGATTATGAGTCAATGCCCCATGATTCACCACTCACAGGAGGTTACACACCTGGAAGTGATGAGGGCAGCAAATTAACTCTTAAGGAATTGATGGCTACATGTACAACATTGTCTGAAAACATGTTCTAATCGGTAGATCAGATGATGGTGAGAGATCTTCCAAACAGGGGAGGATAAATGATAAATCTCAGGGGAGGAAATAAAGCCCAGGGGAGGAAGATTATCCAATCAAGGGATGATAAAAGATTGTGGTTTGTATGCATAGAATCAGGGGAGGAAAATTGATCAAACAAAGAACAAAGATTGGGGAGGAAGATTGCCCAAAATTGATCAAGTTCAAGAAAAGACAAGAGCATACAAGATGATGATGTCAGCTTTTTGCGAAGCTAACATGTCTTATTATTCAGCCAATAATAAGAACAAGCTACAATTTCAGTTGATGGATGCTGGGAATAAGCATAAAAGAACAAGATTCTGGAGTATTATATATATTCAGAAGGGATGAAGCATTCAAATGAAGAAAGTTCTATCTAAGTTCTTTCAGTTTCAATTTCAGTTCACTATGTTTGTTCATCACTTGCAAAGGCTTGCTGAAAGATGATTTGACTTCTTGGAACAAGCATCCAAGATACACAGCACCATTGCCTCTTATAATTCCTCCATCCAAGGAAATTGCAACATCTTTTATTCATGGTACTGCTATTGTTCAAGACAAAGAAGATGATGTTATTGCTGAAAGAGATTCACAGAAAGCAGATGAGTTAGACAGAAAGATAGTTAGTCTTACAGAACAAAGAAAAGCTCAGATCAAGAATCTGACTATGTAGTGTTTGGAAGACTCTCACAATCCTAATTTAATTCAGAAGAAACGTGTTGATTAGGGAAATCACACGTTTAGGGGAGGATTGTTGGGAATTAAATGTTCTGAAGATTAGTACTACTGAGAAGAATACACTAACAGTACTAACTGCTAGTGTAAATCTGAAGACTACTCAAAGTTATAACTAACAGTACTAACTGAAGTTAGTACTGCTAGTACAAACAAAGGTACTGCTGGTCGATACTGCTGTTGGAGTGACTCATACTACTGCTGAATGGATAAGTGTCGCGTATACTACTGCTGGATAGATAAGTATAAAAAGATATTTTATGTATAAAAGTCAAGTATATACGGTAGATAAATATCTTTGATAGGTGTTCAGTAAACAAGTTGTGTACACAGATACATGATGTATCTTATGTACTGACACACTCAACAAGCAAGTAGTAGATAAGACTTATCAATATTGTAAAGATCTCCTTTGGACTATAAAAGGGAGATCTTAGTCTAGATATCAAGTGTGTAGGTGTATGCATGTACTTAGAAATTACATATCTGTCAAGAACAAAGAACTTAACTCATCACAGAAAACATAAGTCATAGAAACATATAGATTTACGGTTTGTAACCCTAGTGATAGTGGAGATCACTCGTATTATTCTCAATAATATTGAATCGTTTGGTGTTATACTTTCTATGTTCATTGTTCATTACACAAGCATCACTGTTCCATTTCCAATAACAATATCCTTCTAAGTGTGGTTAAGTAGATTCCGCATACTTAATCATATTCACTCAAAGTATCATATACACTCGTTATAAATGACTAACATCCTCATAGTGTATCGAACATCCTCTCAAAAATCGAATACGAAAAATAAAAGTTGTTGATATCTGCAAAATATACGCCGTATCCAGAAAAACTGGATACGCCGTAAGTTCTATTCGTTAAAAATTCTCATACTTTTATTTAGAAAAAGATATACGCCGTATCGATAAAAATCAATGCGTCGTATGTTTTATTAAAAAATTCGAAACTATTTTTAATGAATAGATAAATACGCCGTATTAGTGAAAGCTCATGTTCCGTATAGCTTTTAGGGTTTATATTTTTTTTTTTGATTAAAAACAGAATACGACGTATCCAATAAATCAGATACGTTGTACTCTAATTTTTTAAGATGATACGCTGTATATAAAATAAAAACGCAATACGCCGTATCTAAAGAATTAGATAAGCCGTATCGTTTAGTTCAGCAAAAATACAACAAATACCAATTATGCAGAAAAACTGGAAAAAAGAAAAATAATAAAAAATACGGAAAACGAACAAACAAGAAACCAAATAAAAATGCGGAAAAATACAATGAATGAAATTATACAAATACACAACAAAGTTAGTAAATTTAAAACTAAAAATTTAAAACTAATTAAGTTAAATCTAAATTAAAATATTAACAGATATTCAAATATTAAACAATTCACTCCCCGAAAACGGTGCCAAAAACTTGATGTGTTCTCGTTGTAGGTATAGCTTATGTTATCAAGTTTTACATTTATATTTAGCCGACTTAACCTATAACAAACACTAACGGGCAGTGTACCCAATCAATGTGGCCTAGTTGGTAAGCAGAGTGTTGATCACTAAGAGTGGAACGTTAATACCTAAGTATCTATCAGTATTTTAATCCTAATGTTAGTTCTAGTTAAACCTAATCTAACGCAAAAGGGTTTTCAGCCTGCGAGACTAGCACAATGTTTAGATTAAGTGAACATTAAATAAAGTGAAGAAAGTAAAGAGGTAATTGACACTCATGTACACAGATAGAAAACAGATATAGATAAGAGGCCTGATTGATAGTAAGGAAGACTTGTCACCCGTTTAAATGCTTAGCTATATAAAATGAATACTAAAATCTATTCTCTCTCAGTGGAGTGTTAGGATGTGTGTGCATTCACTTATTGATTACTAGGTTTATATATTATTTATCCCTTTTACAGGATTACATTAACTATGCAAACGATGTTAATGAAGTAATTGTGCGAGCCTACGTCTACAAGGCACGATAAACTCAATATGTAATCAAAACACATGCATAAGAAACCAATAAAACATCAAATAGTCTGTATAAAAGCTGGAAACAATTAAGTCCGATCAAATAGTGAAAAAGAACCTAACTCAACGATTAACAAATTGCTAATACAAGTAAACGAATCTTCCTATGAATTAAAGTACTAGCAGGACCTTCTTACTGCTCTGAATTCGTCTTTTAGGTTGTGTCTTGTGCTGCCAATTTGTCTTCCTTTGTGTTGTGTTCACTCTCTTTAATTTGGCTGTCGAATGGGGTATTTATACATTCTGTAAATAGGATCGATACAGCGTATCCATTAAGTTGATACGCTGTATCTAGGTAACTTCACGTGGGGTCCAAGATTACTATATTCTGGAATATTCGTACACCGCTTTTGGATACGACATATCTTCAATCTTCATACGGCGCATGTTCTTCGATATCTTTGATTATTTGGTGAAGTCTTGAGATTGATATGCCGCATCTCTAAGATGTCATGCGGTCTATCTAGAGTAGAATAAGTCAGATCTTCATATGTTGAACAAGGTTTCATATACGGCGCATGGGAAATCCATGCGGCGTATGCTTCAAAGTCAGGCAATGGTCTTCATATTCGTCTAAGTCTTTATGTACGGCGTATCTGTCTAGAATTATACGATGTATCTTCCTTCAGTTCAGTAGACTTTTCCAACTTGATCCATTTTGCTCCATTTTACGTCCAAAATAGCTAACTTTCACCAAATGCTTGTTTATAACTGAGAATTACAAAAGTAAGTGATTAAGTATCAATTCTCATATAAAATAATATAAAACAAGCAAATAACATAGGATAAATGATGCTAATAAAATATAGTTATTTATATCATCAGGTGATCAACATGATGAGGGTATGGCCAGAACGAAGGAAACGGAAGTCGTTAGAGCAAGAGGAGGGATGGATGAATGTACCAATCACTTTCCCTCCTGTACCTGCCGGAGATGTATCGGATGAACCTCTCATCATTGAAGCAACTATGGAAGGGTACTTGGTAAGGATAGTATTCGTTGATGAGGGAGCATCGGTAGAGGTGATGTTTGAGCACTGTTTCGATAACTTGAGTCCAGAAATAAAGTCTCGATTGAAGCAGATGATTGGTTCCGAAACAGTCAACTTAAATCAACCACGGATGTGGTCAAATAAAGTCAAACCAATCAAGAACACAATGCAATTATCCAAGGAGTATAGTTTTATCCTCGGGTCGTTTAAGTCCCAGCGAGATGCGAAATTGTGCTGAAAAACGGATCGTGATCAAGTGTTATTGAACAGAAAAGGGATTATGATTTTGATTACACTAATGAGATAAGAAAATAGCTTTAACCAAGCTATATAAACAAGAATGGAAAAACAAGTTAAATAGAAACGTATAAAAACCTAAAAGCGTACGTTTAAATTTAAATAAACGAAAACGAACGAAATAAAAAGTGAGTTTTAAGAAATAAAAAGCCTACGGATATGAAATTTATATTTTTACAACCCTAATAATAAAAGAAAATTATTGGAAAAAGAAAATTATTTATTTAACTTATTAATTAATTATTATTAATTAAAAACTATTTAATAATTATTTAAACTAATTAAAATTCTAATAAATAATAAAAGATCAAATAAAAATCTGAAAATTTTTCTATAAATACTTTAAAGTGATAAGAAGATAAGAAAATTTTAAAAATGAAATCTACTTAATTAAAATTTAAAAAGATAAATTCTATTAAATAGAAGCTATCACTATATTTCTATTTTTGGTTTTTTAAGTCCTAAAAATATTTTTATATTTTTCCTAGATTAAAAATGACAAAAGAAAATTATGAAAATTGGAATTGTATTTTTCTGATTAAAATTCTATTTATTATGATTTAATTATTATTTTAATTATTTTTTAATTATTTTTAATTCTAATAAATACTAAACAAACTCAGAAAATTATGAAACTTTTTATATAATTATCCTATGGTTACAGAAACTTATGAAAAATACAAAATCAGAAAGTGCTTAAGTAAAAAGCAGAAAAATAAGCTAAAAAGCTCAAGCTTCTTAAATAGAAGCTATCACTTTATAAAAAGTGGTTTTTATCAAAAACTTTAAACTACAAACTTGTTTAACTACTGAAAAGAAGGAACTTTAATGAAGAAAAAAAAATTTGAAACCTAGAAAATAAGCAGTTTGGTACTTAAAAGCTTAACAGTCAAGCTTTTGAGCTTGATGAGCTAAAAGCTTGAAAATAAGCTTAAAGCTTATGGAACAAGGATGAAATGTACTGAGATACTTGCAAATGAGTTAAAGACACCAAGAAAAGCCAGGCTTATAAGCCACAAAAGCTCAAAAATAAGCCAAAGGCTTATTGAGTCTGCTGATGTGCTTGGAGCAGGGCAAATTTGCCCAACTTGCAGGCCTGATTTAGGAGTCCAGATGAGCTCTAAAAATCACAAGAAAATTTAGAGATATAGATAAGCTGGGTGAGCTTATTATCCCAGAAGATCAGCTTGTAAGGGCTTATGATGAGTGAGATAAAAATTCTACAAAGTCTGCAAAAACCACAAAGACTGCTGATGCAGTATGTGGACTGAAGTGCTATGCACTTTGGTGCACACTTGTGCAGTGAGTCTAGGATTTGGTGGGTTCACTAACTAGACCAAATAGAGCATAAAAATGCCAAAGGCAATGGCTGAATAAGCTTGGGGCTATAACTAGCTTGTATGAGCTTTTGAGTGACTGAAATTAACACTAGTGATGAGAAACTTGATTTTCTACTGATAAGTCCAATTAGATTATGAAAGTAGCTTCTAGGGACAACACTAAGTTGGATCAAAGTTGGCTTAATGGCCAATCCACAGTAACAACTACTTTTAGCTTGTGAATTGACTTAAACCAAACACCCTTTAAAGGTGTGACTGTCTAGCTTTTGAACTGAGATTAGATGTTTTAAGCTGAGATATGAAACAATAACTAACTACTGACTTATATGAACTATGATGAACAACTTACAAAGCAGAATTAAGCAGTAGAATAAGCTACACTAATATTTGACTGTTTTTGACTTTTTTAAGTTTTTTAGGTAAAATTAAAACTAAGATATATGACTACTGATAATATTAATGGAATAAGATCACAAACTAGTACAAAACAAGAAACAATAACAATAAGCTAGAATAAGCACTTGTACAGTACAATGCCAAAAATAAGAGAAATAAGCTTACAACTTAAAACTGTGAATCAAAGAACTAGGAACCAAGAACCTTTCCTAGCTTGTTAACACAAGCTAGAAAAAACCCCTAAGCCTTCCCTTATAGCTTATTTCACCCAGAATTGCTTATTTCACCCTGGTTTGACTTCCATTGACTTTCTTGTGTTCTTCATATTTAGGCTGAGCTATTGAACTATAAACTTATCAAAAGCTATAATCAGCTTATGTAAGCTTAGAGAAGCAGAAAATGAGCTTATTTTCTCAACTTTCAACTTAATTTGAATTGCTTATTTATTCAGAAACTTGAAAACATGGTATTAACTCTAACTGACTTAAATTACACAAACATTTATGATAACAAACTGAAATTAACTTTTATTGATCACTGGAATTTAAAATTACAAAAGATGAAGACTTTAAAGTAAAAAACGAGTACAAAAAAACTAACTTTTTATTCTAGTCTATTACATGTTTATAAATACTAAAAAACTCTTGGGATAATCTCTGTCGACATCTCTGAGTGATTCCCACCAATTCTTGACCTTTGATTGCTTGTAATTCATCATATCCGTCCAAGTGGCATTTTGGCGGGAAAAAGATCAAGAGCAGGTTTCTTCAATTAAAGAAATTTGGGTGTTTGTGGAGGTGGAGGGGAGAGATTAGTGACTAGGGTGATGAGTTGGAAGGTGTTGAGGTGTAAAAACCATGGTGGTTTTGGGGAAGCAGGTGATGGTGAGGAGATGGTACAGGGATGGTTGTATTATGGGAGGGAAAAGGTTGACAGGGTTTGACTGGGGTCAAACCCTGGTTTTAGTTATTTAAAGGGATTGGGCCGGGTCAAAGGATTTAGTGGTTGGGCTGGGTTAAGGTTAATAGGGTGTTGGGTTTAGTTTATTATTGGATCCGGATTTGGTTTATAGCTTAAATACAACAAGGACCAAAAGTGTAATTTCCTGATTTGTGAAGGGCTGATGTTGTACTTTTCCAAAGTTACTCCAAAGGACCAATATTTCCAAATTTCAAAGTGCAAGGACCATAAAACATATTTTTCCATTTTAAAACACCCGGGGACTTGTTTTGTCATTTTTAAAACCCCAGGGACTAAAACTGCCATTTGTTTAAAAGTTTCATTCAAGGACCAATTTTGCCAAGTTTGAATATTTCAGGGACCTTGAATGATAAGATTCCACTTTTTTAGATTCTAGGGACTAGATTTGCCAAATTATGAAAGTTCAGGGACTAAAATGCAAATTATGCCATTTATTGTTTGTTTTTCCCTGAAACTTATAAAAACACAGTCAGATGATATTTTTATACATTTTTAGACTTTTTAAAGTGTTTTTGACTGTTTCTGTAGCTCAAATGTGAAAGAAATGATGAGTATTTACACACTCATCAATCCCCCACACTAAACTATTGCTAGTCCCTAGCAATCTTTTATGAAGATTTAATGGATTTGAAAGACTCTTTACCAAAAGCCATCACCTCTGGAGTAGCCAAATGTTTTAGCTCAAGTAAGAACTATGGTACACTGATAACCATGTGATTTTGAGCAAATCACCAGCTGTAAACGGTTTTGGTTTGTCTTTACCAGAAGCCGTTTGCTTCTGGACTAGCCATTGTTTTAGTATGTGATACTTTGGCACAATGATAACCAAATGATTTTGAGCAAACCATCAGCTTTCAACGGGTTTGATTTGTCTTTACCAGAAGCCGTTTGCTTCTGGACTAGCCAGCTCTTAGATAAATTACAACTATTATCTTTGGTGAGCTGATTACCAATTATGGTATTCCAAAGCCTTTACCACAAGCCATAAACTTGCGGGCTAGCCAACTCTTCACTAATTAAAGATATGGTGAGTCGAGAACCATACAATTTTTGGCAAATTGCAAGCCATAAACGGATTTAATATATCTTTACCAAGAGCCGTTTGCTCCTGGATTAGCCAATCCTTATGTGGGTTAGACATGGCGGACTGATAACCATTTTCTGAGTTCTAAGTGAGAAATTTTTTTTTAAAATTTTGGCTAAAATTGGGGGTGCTGGATGATACATTTGATAAAATTCGCTAGAATTCCCCCCCACACTTAGAACTGAATATTGCCCTCAATATTCAAAGAACTGGCTGTTAAACCAACACTTAGAACGTGAAAGGAAAATACTAATAGCCTTTTATTTCGTATAGATATTTATTTTATTTTTGTTTAATTTGCATTTAAGCCGTTAAGGCATGCAAATTCCTCTTTTTTTTTTATTATTTTTTTTTATTTTTATTTTTTTACATGAGAACTTATATACATATATACAACCTGTGGGGCATCTCCCCCACACTTAGATGGTAGAAAATAGAAAGAAGTCAGAAATATGGGTGAAAACCCATATGGTGCGGGCTAATGTTTTTGATCACCGAGTCACTAGCTTGACTCGACCCCGAATTAAGTTGATTCCTCCCGAACAGTCAGGTTTATCACGCAAGCTAACCGCTTGTGAACGGCCAACTGTAATAAAGTGCTCCTGAACAGCCCGGGAGAAAAAGCAATTTAAAAGTCTACGGGGAAGTAAGTGGAAGAAAAGAGAAAGAAAACAGAGACACGGGTGAGAACCCATGTTTTGCTAATGTTTTTGATCACCGAGTCACTAGCTTGACTCGATCCCCGCATTCATTGGTTCATGGGGAAAGTTTGAAGATCCGGGACAACCATGAATGGTATGTCCTCTCCAAAGTAGTGTTTTAATCGATGACCATTCACTTTGAAATTTGGTCCGTCATTTTGAGATAACTCAACGGTACCATATGGATAAACTTTTGTAACAGAGAATGGACCAGACCAACGGGATTTGAGTTTTCCCGAGAAAATCTTCAATCTTGAATTGAAAAGAAGGACTCGATCCCCAACGTTGAAAACGCGGTTCTTGATTTTTGAGTCATGAATCTTCTTTGTCTTTTCTTTATAGATTAAAGAGTTCTCGTATGATTGATCACGCAGTTCATTTAATTCATTCATTTGAACTTTACGGTGATCACCCGCAGTTTGAAGGTCAAAGTTAGCATGTTTCAAGGCCCAGTAGGCTTTGTGCTCTAATTCGATCGGTAGATGACATGCCTTTCCGTACACAAGCTTGTAAGGTGTACACCCAATGGGTGTTTTGTAAGCTGTACGAAAGGCCCATAGTGCATCATCCAATTTATCCGACCAGGATGCACGATTTTCTCCTACAGTCCTTTCTAAGATTCTTTTGATACCCCGATTTGAAACTTCAACTTGCCCACTTGTTTGTGGGTGATACGCAGTGGAAAGACGGTGAGTTACACCATACTTTTGCATGACTTTATCAAATTTGTCATTACAGAAATGCGTACCACGATCACTGATTATAGCACGTGGAGTTCCAAAACGGGCAAAAAGAGCTTTTAGGAATTTTACAACTACTCGGGCATCATTAGTGGGTAAAGCTTTTGCTTCAACCCATTTTGACAAATAGTCAACAGCCACGAGAATGTATTGTTTCCTCGAGATGATGGAAATGGCCCCATAAAGTCAATGCCCCAGACATCAAAGATTTCACAGACTTGAATTGCATTTTGTGGCATTTCATTTCGTTGTGAAATATTTCCGTGACGCTGACAAGCTTCACAAGTTTTGATGAGATCTTGAGCATCCTTATAGATTGTGGGCCAATAAAACCTGGAATCAAACACCTTTTTGGCGGTGTAGTTTGGACTATGATGGCCCCCCGTGGGTCCAGCATGGCAAGCTTTGAGAATGTCAATAGCTTCCTGTCCGTAAACACACCGTCGGATGACTTGATCCGCACAGATTTTGAATAAGTAGGGGTCGTCCCAGAAGTAATGTTTCACATCTTTGAAGAATTTATTCTTCTGCTGGGTTGACATCCCTTTCACTATGAAGTTACCCGCATGGTAATTTGCGAAGTCAGCAAACCATGGGGTAGTAGAATCTCCCCGAAAAGTAACCGCATTGAGTGTCTCGAGAGGAAATGTTTCATTTATCTCCTTTTTCTCGAAAACATCTTGGTGTGGGTTTTCTAATCGGGATAAATGATCAGCAGCTAGGTTCTCAGCTCCTTTTTTATCACGTATAATGATATCAAATTCTTGCAGGAGGAGAACCCAACGGAGTAATCTCGGCTTTGCATCTTGTTTTGCAAAGAGATATTTGAGAGCCGAGTGATCCGTATACACTACACATTTTGTCAAGATTAAGTATGGCCGAAACTTCTCAAAGGCATACACCACAGCTAACAATTCTTTTTCTGTAGTGGTGTAATGAGTTTGAGCTTCAGTCATAGTTTTACTTGCGTAGTGGATAGGCTGAAAATGTTTGGCTTTTCGTTGCCCCAGGACTGCACCGATAGCAAAATCACTTGCATCGCACATAAGTTCAAAGGGAAAATCCCCGTCGGGGGCAACTAAAATGGGTGCCTCAGTAAGCTTTTTCTTTAATACTTCAAAAGCTTTGATGCACTCTAGTGAGAAGATAAAAGGAGCATCCTTTTCAAGAAGATGAGTCATAGGCCGGGCGATTTTGGAAAAATCTTGTATGAATCTACGATAGAAACCGGCATGACCCAAAAAACTCCTAATACCTTTGACGGTAGTGGGATGAGGTAATTTACCAATGACATCAACTTTAGCTCTGTCAACCTCAATCCCGTTCTTTGATATCTTATGGCCGAGGACAATGCCCTCTCTGACCATAAAATGACTCTTCTCCCAATTTAGACAAAGGTTGGTGTCTTTACACCTTTTCAACATGTTTTCTAAATTGGAGAGACATGCTTGGAACGAATCCCCAATGACCGAGAAGTCATCCATAAAGACCTCCATTGTTTTACCGATCATGTCGGTAAATATAGCCATCATACACCTCTGGAACGTGCCTGGAGCATTACATAAGCCGAAAGGCATACGTTTATAAGCAAAGGTTCCATAAGGGCACGTGAAGGTAGTCTTTTCTTGATCTTGTGGATCAATGGGAATTTGAAAGTAACCCGAGAAACCATCAAGGAAACAATAGTACTCGTTCCCTGCTAATCTCTCAAGCATCTGATCCATAAAAGGTAGAGGAAAATGGTCTTTACGGGTGGCATCATTTAACTTACGATAGTCAATGCAAACACGCCACCCTGTAACCAATCGAGTTGGAATCAACTCATTTTCATCATTTGTGACAACAGTCATGCCATCCTTTTTTGGAACACAGTGAATGGGGCTAACCCAAGGACTATCAGAGATGGGATAAATCAATCCTGCATCAAGAAGTTTAAGAACTTCTTGTTTGATAACATCGTGGATTTTAGGATTCACCCTTCTTTGATGTTGGACTGCTGGTTTAAAGTCATCCTCCATTAAAATCTTGTGAGTACAAAATTCAGGGTCAATACCCTTAATGTCGGAGAGTTTCCAAGCAATGGCTTGCTTGTGTGACTTTAAGACCTTTATTAGAGCAGTCTTTTCCTCATCACTTAAATCTTTAGCAATAATGACGGGTAATTTATTATTACCCTCCAAAAATGCATACTCAAGATGAGGTGGTAAGTCTTTGAGTTCGACCTCAGGAAATTCATCAGTTTTCTCAACTGATTTGACTTCCTCATTATGAAGTTCAACGGGAGGGAGTGGAGGAGAATTGTCCTGATTTAACAATGTCTCAAGAAGAAGAATATCTCCCTCCAGATCAATCTCAACGTCATCAATCCCCTCTAGGAATGAATCACATTTGAGAAAATCATCGATCTCTTCCAGATTGAAATCACTTCCCTCAAACGGAGTGAGAGAAGGGGAAGAGTCGGAAATGCCAGGTAAAGAAGATGTGGTGGTATCCCCACTCACAGAATTATGAGAATAACCAAGAAACTCTTGAGAGTACTCCTCTGAAACAATATCAATGACATCGATTCGGTTAACCGATTCAGAATCGTAATTTGAGGAGTACCTCGAAGTTTGATCGAGGTTAAAGGTAACAGCTTCATGACCCACACGTAATGTGATTTCATGCTCAAATACATCTATGAGAGCACGGCCCGTTCTTAGGAATCCTCTTCCAAGAATGAGAGGAACTCTAGGATCAGCATCGAAATCAACAACCACAAAGTCAGCAGGAAAATGGAACTTTCCTACTTTCACAAATACGTCCTCAGCAATGCCGAGTGGACGAGATATTGAACGATCTGCAAGCTCAAGAGTCATGCAGGTAGGAGTAAGTTCAGGAAGAGAAAGTTTCTTCCATACTGATTTAGGCATCAGGTTGATGCTTGCACCAAGATCGGCCAAGGCATAGCATTCAACCATTCCTGGAAAGACACAAGGTAGTAGAAACCTTCCAGGATCTCCAAGCTTCTCGGGAAGCTTTTTCAAGATAACTGCTGAGCAGTTCTCATTTAATGGAGTCTTTGCCATTTCGAACAGTTTTTCCTTGTTGCTTAACAAGTGTTTGATTGTGGATGCAAACTTGGGCATCAGAATGATAGCGTCCGCAAAGCTTATGTCAAAGTGTAATTCTTGAAAAATTTGGAAGAATTTATCCATTTGTTGACTAGCTTTTTCGCGGAGCTTCTGCTCATTTAAACGTGATGGGTAGGGAATAGAAGTTTTGGATTTAGGGTTTTCAACCGGGGTTTCAGGATGTTCAAAGACAAATTGAGGTTTAGTCTTGGGTTTCGGGACACTTTGAGGTTGGACGTTGTTGGTACCTCCGTTATTAGTAGGAAATACCTGGTCCTTAGTCACCTCAGGCTCACTTCCCACTACCTTGGGGGAAGAAGAAGAAGTGGTAGTGGAAACAGTGGGTCCCTCATATGAAACACCACTTCGGGTTGTGATCGCCTTAACATCGCCCTTCGGGTTAGCGATCGTGTTGCTCGGAAGTTTTCCTGAGCCCGAAGGTTGATCATTTAAAGATTTTTTAATCTCAGAGATCTGGCTGACCAACAACCTGTTTGTGTCCTCTTGAGCTTTCATGAACTGCCTCAATAACTCATCAGATGATGGATGTTGGGCTGGAATGGCTTGATGTTGATTAGGGAAATTTTGCATTCGGTTATTTTGATTATAACCTTGATGTTGAAAATTCCCTTGATTTGGATTACCATTTCCCTGAAAATGATTTCCCTGGTTGGAATTGTTTCGGTTAAAGTTTCCTTGGTGTTGGAAACCTTGATTTTGTCCAGAATTGAAATTCCCTTGGTTTTGATAACCTTGGTTCATTCGAGGTTGATTTTGGTTCCGGTTTTGCAAATTCTGGTTCTGATTAAAACCGGGTGGTCCTTGGTAGGTGCTAGCTCGGTATGGTTCCATTTGAGGACGGTATTGATTACCTCCCTGATTTGAAGTACCGGCTATAGCATTAACTTCAAAAGGACTACCATCGGTGGCAGTACAGTCGTAGTATGCGTGAGGGCCACCACAAGTAACACAGACTTCCACTTTCTTCACTTCAGCATGTGAAGGAGTTTGTGTGAAAGTGACTTTCTTTTGGCTTGAGAGAACCAAAGCTTGAATAGCATCCGTGAGTTTGTCAATCTTAGCATCGGTGCTAGAAGTACTCACGGGAGATGAAGTAGAAGGACCGGCACTAGCCTGAGAATGATATGGCTTTGTTCGTGCTGTACGGACCTTAGACTTATTTTCAATAATCGCTAAAGCTTCTTTGACAGTTCTGCTCAAAAAGTTACCTCCTGAGGAGGCATTGAGAGAATCTTGGTCAGATTGGCTCACTCCATTATAGAAAGTGTCGATTTGCATCAACTCGGTAAAACCATGATGAGGACATTTACGAAGCAATTCTTTGAAATGATCCCACGCGTCACTAAACGATTCATCAAATCTTTGTGTGAATTTGATGATTTCATTTTTAAGACTTGTCATTCTAGACGGTGGAAAAAATTCGTTTACAAACTTTGTAACTAAGTCCTCCCATGTCTCAATTGAACGAGGGGGTTGTTTCTCAAGCCATATCCGGGCTTGTCCCTCGAGAGAAAATGGGAATAGAAGAAGTTTGATTGAGCTAGACGGGATGTTTTTGTATTTGATGGTAGATGTAATCTTGTTAAACCATCGAATGTGAGCATGAGGATCATCCCTGTCAAAACCGTAGAATTGGCTAGAGGTTACAAGATTCAGTAACCCGGTTTTGAGCTCAAAACTTTCAGCTACAATAGCTGGAACAACAATGGCATCTCCATAACCCTCGATGGGTGCCTGGAGAAGCTCATTCATCGGCAAATCTGCCATGACGACAGAATCAGTACGTTCCTCAGATACGACTGATGGAGCAGAACGTCTACGGCGCCTTCGAGGTATGTTTCCAAGCTCACGGAGAGGGCTTGATGACCTAGAAGAACGAGTGCGCATGCACTAAGACGAGTCTAAGAATCCTTTATAGTGGAGGAAACTCAGAAAAGGGTAAGAAGATTCTTTTTGGATTTTTATTTGAACAAAATTTTTCTATTAAAAATCAAGATCGAGAAAAAACACAAGTGAACTTAAACCAATAATCAACAGGCGTACGGTAGCTCTCTAACTGACAAACGCACAGAGTGGCGGAGAAGCAAAGGTGGGCAGTTACGCTCCTTAAAAACCCGCTTCTTTCAGTCCGACAATTTAATGTCAGACTATCCTAGAACCTCCGTTAGAGTTTGTTTATCAATTAAAGGTGAGCCGATATTCGCAAGTGATACAAAGGCAAGTTTTTATCTTAGGTTTGGGAACTTATTATGGCCGCACCCCCAGTTAGGTAGTGCTCAGTCTTGGTTCTCGATGGTTAATTTTTATTATTTGTTTATTATTTAACACATAAAATGGAAAATATTTTTGATGTTTTTATTTTTTATATGATATTATATATAGAAAAGAAAAGAAAATATTTTTGTTTTTTATATGGTTTTATGGGAAATAAGAATACGATATTTTTGGTGCTTGATCCGTTAAATGAGTTAACTTCACAAGCGTTTTGCTTTATATATGATAAATATACAAGAGAGAGAGAAGATATTCACAGATTGGGGTTCAAAGACACGATACTGCAAAACGTTTAGAACACGCAGCACACCTCCCCGGCAGCGGCGCCAAAATTTGATTGGTTCCGAAACAGTCAACTTAAATCAACCACGGATGTGGTCAAATAAAGTCAAACCAATCAAGAACACAATGCAATTATCCAAGGAGTATAGTTTTATCCCCGGGTCGTTTAAGTCCCAGCGAGATGCGAAATTGTGCTTAAAAACGGATCGTGATCAAGTGTTATTGAACAGAAAAGGGATTATGATTTTGATTACACTAATGAGATAAGAAAATAGCTTTAACCAAGCTATATAAACAAGAATGGAAAAACAAGTTAAATAGACACGTATAAAAACCTAAAAGCGTACGTTTAAATTTAAATAAACGAAAACGAACGAAATAAAAAGTGAGTTTTAAGAAATAAAAAGCCTACGGATATGAAATTTATATTTTTACAACCCTAATAATAAAAGAAAATTATTGGAAAAAGAAAATTATTTATTTAACTTATTAATTAATTATTATTAATTAAAAACTATTTAATAATTATTTAAACTAATTAAAATTCTAATAAATACTAAAAGATCAAATAAAAATCTGAAAATTTTTCTATAAATACTTTAAAGTGACAAGAAGCTAAGAAAATTATAAAAATGAAATTTACTTAATTAAAATTTAAAAAGATAAATTCTATTAAATAGAAGCTATCACTATATTTCTATTTTTGGTTTTTTAAGTCCTAAAAATATTTTTATATTTTTCCTAGATTACAAATGACAAAAGAAAATTATGAAAATTGGAATTGTATTTTTCTGATTAAAATTCTATTTATTATGATTTAATTATTATTTAATTATTTTTTAATTATTTTTAATTCTAATAAATACTAAACAAACTCAGAAAATTATGAAACTTTTTATATAATTATCCTATGGTTACAGAAACTTATGAAAAATATAAAATCAGAAAGTGCTTAAGTAAAAAGCAGAAAAATAAGCTAAAAAGCTCAAGCTTCTTAAATAGAAGCTATCACTTTATAAAAAGTGGTTTTTATCAAAAACTTTAAACTACAAACTTGTTTAACTACTGAAAAGAAGGAACTTTAATGAAGAAAAAAAAATTTGAAACCTAGAAAATAAGCAGTTTGGTACTTAAAAGCTTAACAGTCAAGCTTTTGAGCTTGATGAGCTAAAAGCTTGAAAATAAGCTTAAAGCTTATGGAACAAGGATGAAATGTACTGAGATACTTGCAAATGAGTTAAAGACACCAAGAAAAGCCAGGCTTATAAGCCACAAAAGCTCAAAAATAAGCCAAAGGCTTATTGAGTCTGCTGATGTGCTTGGAGCAGGGCAAATTTGCCCAACTTGCAGGCCTAATTTAGGAGTCCAGATGAGCTCTAAAAATCACAAGAAAATTTAGATATATAGATAAGCTGGGTGAGCTTATTATCCCAGAAGATCAGCTTGTAAGGGCTTATGATGAGTGAGATAAAAATTCTACAAAGTCTGCAAAAACCACAAAGACTGCTGATGCAGTATGTGGACTGAAGTGCTATGCACTTTGGTGCACACTTGTGCAGTGAGTCTAGGATTTGGTGGGTTCACTAACTAGACCAAATAGAGCATAAAAATGCCAAAGGCAATGGCTGAATAAGCTTGGGGCTATAACTAGCTTGTATGAGCTTTTGAGTGACTGAAATTAACACTAGTGATGAGAAACTTGATTTTCTACTGATAAGTCCAATTAGATTATGAAAGTAGCTTCTAGGGACAACACTAAGTTGGATCAAAGTTGGCTTAATGGCCAATCCACAGTAACAACTACTTTTAGCTTGTGAATTGACTTAAACCAAACACCCTTTAAAGGTGTGACTGTCTAGCTTTTGAACTGAGATTAGATGTTTTAAGCTGAGATATGAAACAATAACTAACTACTGACTTATATGAACTATGATGAACAACTTACAAAGCAGAATTAAGCAGTAGAATAAGCTACACTAATATTTGACTGTTTTTGACTTTTTTAAGTTTTTTAGGTAAAATTAAAACTAAGCTATATGACTACTGATAATATTAATGGAATAAGATCACAAACTAATACAAAACAAGAAACAATAAAAATAAGCTAGAATAAGCACTTGTACAGTACAATGCCAAAAATAAGAGAAATAAGCTTACAACTTAAAACTGTGAATCAAAGAACTAGGAACCAAGAACCTTTCCTAGCTTGTTAACACAAGCTAGAAAACACCCCTAAGCCTTCCCTTATAGCTTATTTCACCCAGAATTGCTTATTTCACCCTGGTTTAACTTCCATTGACTTTCTTGTGTTCTTCATATTTAGGCTGAGCTATTGAACTATAAACTTATCAAAAGCTATAATCAGCTTATGTAAGCTTAGAGAAGCAGAAAATGAGCTTATTTTCTCAACTTTCAACTTAATTTGAATTGCTTATTTATTCAGAAACTTGAAAACATGGTATTAACTCTAACTGACTTAAATTACACAAACATTTATGATAACAAACTGAAATTAACTTTTATTGATCACTGGAATTTAAAATTACAAAAGATGAAGACTTTAAAGTAAAAAACGAGTACAAAAAAAACTAACTTTTTATTCTAGTCTATTACATGTTTATAAATACTAAAAAACTCTTGGGATAATCTCTGTCGACATCTCTGAGTGATTCCCACCAATTCTTGACCTTTGATTGCTTGTAATTCATCATATCCGTCCAAGTGGCATTTTGGCGGGAAAAAGATCAAGAGCAGGTTTCTTCAATTAAAGAAATTTGGGTGTTTGTGGAGGTGGAGGGGAGAGATTAGTGACTAGGGTGATGAGTTGGAAGGTGTTGAGGTGTAAAAACCATGGTGGTTTTGGGGAAGCAGGTGATGGTGAGGAGATGGTACAGGGATGGTTGTATTGTGGGAGGGAAAAGGGGTTTGACTGGGTTTGACTGGGGTCAAACCCTGGTTTTAGTTATTTAAAGGGATTGGGCCGGGTCAAAGGATTTAGTGGTTGGGCTGGGTTAAGGTTAATAGGGTGTTGGGTTTAGTTTATTATTGGATCCGGATTTGGTTTATAGCTTAAATACAACAAGGACCAAAAGTGTAATTTCCTGATTTGTGAAGGGCTGATGTTGTACTTTTCCAAAGTTACTCCAAAGGACCAATATTTCCAAATTTCAAAGTGCAAGGACCATAAAACATATTTTTCCATTTTAAAACACCCGGGGACTTGTTTTGTCATTTTTAAAACCCCAGGGACTAAAACTGCCATTTGTTTAAAAGTTTCATTCAAGGACTAATTTTGCCAAGTTTGAATATTTCAGGGACCTTGAATGATAAGATTCCACTTTTTTAGATTCTAGGGACTAGATTTGCCAAATTATGAAAGTTCAGGGACTAAAATGCAAATTATGCCATTTATTGTTTGTTTTTCCCTGAAACTTATAAAAACACAGTCAGATGATATTTTTATACATTTTTAGACTTTTTAAAGTGTTTTTGACTGTTTCTGTAGCTCAAATGTGAAAGAAATGATGAGTATTTACACACTCATCAGCAGACCCAAACGGATCTGCTGGGATTCGCGAGGCAGTTAACGAAGCCCCTAGGGAAGATAGAACTTGGGAAGAACCGGTTTGAATATGCTAAGAGCAATTCCCTCAACGATACATTCCATGATGAAATTCCAAACTCCCAGGGGAATAGCTATGCTCGTAACTCGGTCGGTCATCATTTTAGAATGTCGTAGGTTGGAAAAGCTACAGATGCCCCACCCGGAGCAAGAATGCGAACGGGGGGAAGAGACGGGGGAAGTAAGTTTAACCGAAGAGATTATGGTTATTCTGACTTTCCCAGAGCAGTTGGTAGCTAGAATGAAAAAAGCGACTCAAAGCACTCCTCAAGAAAAACTTGGATGTCTTCACCTGGGAACCGACAGATATGATGGGGGTCCCGCTGCAAATAATTGAGCACGCACTGAATGATAATCCTTTGATAGACCCAGTATGTCAAAAACGTAGAGTGCTAGCTCCGGACCGTAGTCAGGCGGTGATGAAGGAAGTGGAAGAGTAGGTCAAGGCGGGTATCATTCGTCCCGTCAAGTAACCGACCTGGATATCAAACCCGATGCTCGTCAAGAAATATGACGAAAGTTGGCACATGTGCATCAACTTCAAGAACATCAACTCTGCTTGCCCCAAAGACTACTATCCCCTCCTGGAGATCGATTGGAAGATCGAATCAGTTATGGGATTCAAGTACAAGTGCTTTTTGGATGCTTACAAAGGTTATCACCAGGTACAGATGGCAAAGGAAGATGAAGAAACAACAGCCTTTTACACAGACCAAGGAACCTACTGTTACACAAAAATGCCGTTTGGGCTGAAGAACGCCGGGGCGACGTATCAGCGGATGGTAGAGACTGCTTTCCAATCTCATTTGGGAGGAACCTCGAGGCATACGTGGACGACATGGTTATTAAGAGCAAGGAAGAAGGTGGGATGCTGGGGGACATTGCCGAAATGTTCGATAACCTCAGAAGAATCAACATGAAGCTAAACACTAAGAAATGTTCCTTTGGGATGGAAGAGGGGAAATTCCTGGGTTACGTGGTGACATCGGAGGGAATCAGGGTAAACCATAAGAAAACAAAAGCTCTTATGGACATGCAGTCACCCAGAACGTTGAAGGAAATGTAGAGCCTTAGTGGAAAGCTGGCGACGGTGAACCGGTTTCTGTCACGGTCAGCCGAAAGGTCACTACCATTTTTAAAAATGTTGAAATAATAACCAAAGAGAACAAGAATGAGTACAGATGGACGGAGGAAGCAGAGAAGGCCTTTCAAGAAATGAAGAAACTCATAGCAGATTTGCCATCCTTAACCACCCCGACAGCCAAGGAAACACTCTATGTTTACCTAGCTGCCTCCCAAGAAGCAGTTAGTGTTGTTCTCTTGACAAAAAGGAAGGGGAAACAACGTCCGGTGCACTACGTCAGCCGGACGCTCAACAAAACAGAGAAAAACTATGCACCGATGGAAAAGTTGGCACTGTCACTGCTACATATGTCAAGAAGGCTACGGAGGTATTTTGAAGCACACCACATCAAAGTCATCACTGATCAGCCGATCAAGCAAATACTTAACAAGGCAGAAGCTTCGGAAAAATTGGCTAAATATTCTATGGAGTTAGGTGCATACAACATCACATACGAACCGCGATCAAGGGGCAGGTACTAGCAGACTTTCTTTCAGAAACTCCCATCGGAGATGATACCACTACATACTTCAGTCAGCCAGCCCGAATGAAAGATAAGGATGGGGAAGGAAAGTGGCTCCTTTTCACTGATGGGGCATCCAACCAAAAAGGTTCAAGGGCTAGTCTGGTGTCAATAAGCTCAGAAGGGGTGGAATACACATACGCCATTCGCCTAGATTTTTAAAGTACAAATAACAAAGCAAAGTATGAGGCCTTGTTGGCAGGCCTCTGGATGGCCGGGAGTATGCATGTGCGCCACCTCGAGGTTCGAGTGGATTCTAAGCTGGTATCCAATCAATTAAACGGAGACTATTTGGCGAGCCACGAAAGTATGGTCAAGTATCTAGCCAAGGCAAATGAGTATATAACAAAATTCAAAAGCTTTATTATCCGGAACATCCCTAGAAATCAGAACCAGAAGGCCGACGTATTAAGCAAGCTAGCCACTCTGGCCTTTGACCACCTGACGAAGGAAGTTCTGGTGGAAGTGTTGAGGGAAAGGTCCACCGAAGGAAAGGAAGTCAACGACGTCGTTGAAAAAGAAGGGGATAATTAGATGACGCCCATCATCCGGTGACTCAAAGAAGGGATTTGGCCGGAAGACAAGAATGAAGTGCATGCATTAAGAATGAAGATCAGTCAGTATGAGATGGAAGATGGAATACTTTACTAGAAGTCCTACCTTGTCCCAATGTTGAGATGTGTTGGGCCTCTGCAAGCAAACTATGTGATCCGAGAGATTCACATGGGGGCATGTGACATGCATTTCGGTCCACGGTCAATGGTGACAAAGGCCATGCGGAAAGGATACTACTGGCCAACCATGCATCGAAACGCAAGGAATGAGATACAGAAGTGTGACTCATGTCAAATCCATGCCCCAATACCAAAGCTCCCGAAGACAAAACTAACACCAATCATGGCTCCGTGGCCATTCTATCAGTGGGGAATGGACATCCTGGGTCCCTTACCTCAAGCCGCTGGAAAAATAAAGTTTGTTATAGTGGCCATTGACTATTTCACAAAATGGATTGAAGCAAAACCGCTGGCAAGAATTACCGGGAAGGACGTCAAGAAGTTTGTATGGGATAATATAGTCTACCAGTTTGGCTTACCCAGGGTCATTGTCACAGACAACGCAAAGCAATTCATCGAAAATCCATTCAAAGGTTGGTGTGAGAAATTGAACATCAAACAGATTAATACAGTCGTGGCTCATCCACAAGTTAACGGACTGGTAAAAAGGGCAAATAAAAGCTTGATGTTGGAGATCAAGACAAGACTTGGTCGAACCAGGGCCGGTTGGGTAGATGAGCTGCTAAACGTCTTGTGGGCTCATTGGACATCCCTCAAACAAAGCAACGGGGAAACACCTTTTAGCCTAACCTACGGAAGCGAGGCGGTCATACCAACGGAGATTGGCATGCCAACGCATAGGACGATGGTTATAAGGGAAGGTATAGACGGAGATGATATGTGCCCGATAGAAGAATTGAATGAAGAAGAAATGCGCTTGAACCTGGACTTGCTGCAAGGAAGAATAGAAGAAGCTGCTATAAGGGAAGCCCGATACAAAGCAAAGACGGAAAAGTACTACAACCAGAGAGTCCGTCCGGTCTCCTTCAAACCAGGGGATTTCTTCTACCACAAGAATGAAGCAAGCAGAGCCGAGGACCAAGGAAGTTAGGCCTAAAGTGAGAAGGACCATACCGGGTAACCGAGGCATATATTAATGGGTCGTACAAGTTGTAGAGTATAGAGGAGGAAGAAGTACCCCGGAAGTGGCATGCAATCAACCTAAGGAAGTGTTTTCTATGAGCTATTGATGCGCGTGATGTGTCATTGCGGTTTAGCAGTATTAATGCCTACTCAAGTTTTAAATTTATATTTAGCCGACTTATTAATAACACACACACTTAACGAGCAGTGTACCCGGTCAGTATGAATATAATGGTAAGTAGAGTGTCGATCACTAAGAGTGGAACGTATTATCTAGTTATTCTAATCAGTATTTTAATATCCTAGGTTAGCTATACAACCTAATCTAACGCAAGGGGGTTCAGCCTGAGAGACTGGCACGGTTTGGTTATGATTAAATAGTAAACTAAACTAATAAGAACGAATCAGCGATTAGCACACACGTACACAGATAGGTACTTGAGGCAATAAGAAGACCTGTCCTGATAATTAAGTAGCTTGTCACTTGTTTTATTGCTAGTTTTATATGAAGTGTATATAATTAAACCTTTCTCGTTGGCTCTAATCTTATCGGCGAGTAAACCCTTAATGATTACTTATGTCTATCCTATTTTTCTAGAGTATTGGGCATTTGTGATGCCCACGTCTCATATACGCTAGAATAGATAGGCGAGGAAGGGGCATGACGACCCAAGCAATGCTCAGCTAGACACAGAGGTTATCAATGCACTAATAAAAGTCACCAAAGACATCAACATATAAACTTTAATTAATGGGAAAGCAATATTAAGGGGAGTGCATGATTTTCCGTTGTCACATGACACAAGCCCATCAATCCTGATGAATTAAAGTGTACTAAAACAATAAAACAAAACTACTTAATGAATTGAATACATGCAGGACCTTCTTACAGCTCTTGTATCTTCGTTTAGGGTGTGTCTTGTGCTTCTTGGTCGTCTGAATTCGGCTCTAGGGTTTCTGTCCTTCTCTAAAATCTAAGCTCTTCAAATTCGTCCGTCCTTGGGGTATTTACAGTTTCTGTCTGAGGGATCGATGCGGCGCATAGAATGAATAGATGCGGCGCATTGACTTAACTTCGCGTGGGGTCCAAGATTAATATATTCTGGAATATTCGTACACCGTCTTTAGATGCGGCGTATCTTGATCTTTGTATGCGGCGCATGTACTTGGATTGTAACTTGTGAAATCTTGATAGTGATACGCCGTATGTTAGAAGTATGTTGCGGCGTATCTGGAGTAGAACGAGCTTGATCTTCAGGATTTCAGTAGGCTTTTGACATCTTGCTTGTTTTGCTCCATAATTAGTCCAAAATCGCCAAGTTTCACATAATGCTTGTTTTTACCTGAGAATTACTAAAGTAAACATTAATGTATCGATTCTCATAGATAATATAATAAAACAATTCAAATAAATAGGATAAATGATGATAATAAAATGTACTTATTTGAGTTCATCAAATATCCCCCCACTTGAACTTTACTTGTCCCCAAGTAAACCTTAGAATTAATCGTATGAAAATGTATCCTAAAAGATATTAGGATTTATTTTTATATTTAAGCATGTATTCGTTTTGTCATAATCACACAACCAAACACTTAACGAAGTAGAAACCAAAATAATTTTTAATGTAAAACAATTCTAAATCGTTTAGTTGCTTAGTCGTGACGAATATTCTATCATAGGCTTGGCAAGTATACGCATCTCCCCCACTAAAGCCAAGGAATAACAAGTCTAAAGCGGTAAAAAGGGTTTGTTGGTTAAGGGTTGATCATCATTTTTAATCTCTATCGATCTCGTATTCCAGAAAAAGTGACAAAATTACAAATACATGATCGAATCCACGACCACGATACTTGCAATTGCTCAAATCCTTAACTCGAATAGGCTAAAGATAGGACCAAGTAATCTTCACCAATAATATTATATCAAAAACGGCGACAAAATCATAAATACATAGTCGAATCCACGACTACGATACTTAAGATTGCTCAAATCCCTAATCTCAATAAATCAAAGGTTTGGATGAAGAATGATATAGGGTATGGATAATATTTGGGATACAAATTGGTGTAAAATGAAAAATAAACAAAACAGATAAATTAAAATCCTAAGTGTGGTTAATCACTTTCCCAACCATCCCATGAATAAGACTCATATCATTGAATAACTCACGCTTTAACACTTGAAACACACGCTTTAGGTAGACACGAATTATACTCAACAAGATCTTAATCAAAGAATAACCTTAGTTGGCGTTCCCATAACGGCCAACTCCCATTCAATCCATAAATATAATATACAACAACAAATAGTGGTGATATCTCCCACTTAATACAAAACTTTACATAAGTTGGTTAAAACAAACTTCCAACTTTTCCTTTTTCTTTTTCTTTTCTATTTTTTCGATTTTTTTTTTGGACATATATGTGTAAAATTTCACAACTTTACTATCACTATCTTTCCGGATAATTTTTCCATACTCTTCATACTTTCAGAAATAACTGTAATAGCGAAAGTAGCAAACACACGAAAAATAAACTAAAAGTTATACAATATTTACTTTCATACCAAATGCATTGTGCAATTTCTTGACCTAACCAAAGATAATGAATTACGCACACGAACACAGGTAATGTAAGGAAACACACTTTGCCTATATCAATTAACCACGGATTTTAATCTACAGGGTAAGCTAAGGTGTAAGAGTGTATCGAAACATTATAACAAAGGTGTAAGAAACGAAAGGAATGGCTCTGAGGGTTTTTCTAGGGGTATCTTACTCTAAAAGTGAGAGTAACAAAGGGTTTATACGGGGGTTAACTAACCAGTGTAGTTAGTTAATATCACATAACATATAAAGGCTATTTGGGTGTAATCCTAGAAATTTACCAATTTAGACAAGTCACTCCAATTATATAGATAATACTTATTATGGCGGTCTCGAATAGTATACAAGCCAAGTTCTAAAGTTTACAAGTCACCAGCACACTAAAGTTTTAACATTTTTGAAAGAATAGAGTTATGTGTGCGGTTATGTAATTTAGACTTTAAACAAAAACATGCTAAAAATTTTAAATTTTGATATATTAAGCGCATTTTAAGCATATTTTGAAAAAGTTTAGGACAAGTAAGTGTTCTAATTCTCCAATCCCCCCACTTAAGTTAAACAACGTCCTCGTTGTTTGTGTCAAAGATTAAAAACTGGAAAATAAAAGAATTAGAACAGAAGAACTCCCCTGAGATTTGCTCGGTATGATCCTCCATTATTTGTATAAGAGCAAAAATCAACTTTCTTGTGGATGAGAACGTTTAAGCTTCATAGATGATGTATCCACAAAAATTGCAGGAATCTATAATACCATTAAGACTTTAACACACCTGAGTTAAGAAGGTTCAAACTTGCATAATACATTAGTAGTTAGTAAAAATAAAAGCAAAAGAATTAAACTGTAAATCATCAGGTCAGTCGATACGCCGTATCTTATGGAAGAAGATACACCGTATCGAGCCTGGAATAAATACGAATCAGAATAAAAGATGCGTCGCATCCTTAACCAGGGATGCGCCGCATTAAATAAACTGACAGAAAGTTTTAAAGTCAAAAATAAAAATGCAGAAAATGAAATAAGATATGACCAGTGCAAGTGATGCGTCGCATCTTATGATGGAGATGCGCCGTATCTTCTGCAGGTCTGACAGACTCGACATAGAACATAAAAGTAAAATTTTTTCTTCCGGGTTGTCTCCCGGTCAGCACTTGTCTTTATTCCAGAGTCTTCAAGTTAGACTAACGTTCAGCTCCTTATTTTGTTCTTGGTACGTGCCATCCTTCTTCTTTCATCCGAAAGATGTTACCGTATAGCTCCACAACATTTTCTTCTGTTTGACTTAATCTAATATATTCTTTGGTCTTAGTCGCGACATATTCCTCATACGGTCCCAAAGAGTATTTGATGACTTCAACTTTTTCAGAAATTATCATGGGTGGGTTATTATAAGTGATCCCAAGTAGTTGACATTTTCTCTCGATGAATTCTTCTTCGTCTTTATCAACAAATTTGAAATAAGGATCCTTATTCAAATAGTCATCAAGTTCATCAGTTAATGACTCATCGTTATTATCATAGGGATAATAATTAACCAAGTTAATGGATTGATAATAATCTTGAGTCTCATCCCACTTTCTTTTCAATTCCCATTGTAAGCGTCGATTAAGCCTTGTGTAATCATCACATCTTCTATGCACCCATTCCCAGAAAGTAGTATTCGATGCCCCCTTTAGTTCTTTTAAGTATTCGATTCTACCTTTTTCTTGCAAAGCCTCTGCTCTACGTGGGGAGTCTTCAACTTTTTCATACCAATCATAGTCTTCAAAGTATACATCGTTTCCAACTCGTTTCATTCCAATTATACTTCCCCCATTGCAGGTTCCATCATCCTTCCAATCACAGGTTGGCCATTCACTACTTCCATCCTTGAAACGGAAAGGTTTACAAGTGTGATTAATATGCCCAAATTCCCATGGTTTATCTCAAACCCATGGTATCTGGTCATTCCATTCGTAGTACCAGGTGTTTTTGAATTCATCATAGGTTTTGAATCCTGGTAGATCTCTAGTTAGCACATCAGCGTCGATTTGAAGAAGGTAATTAAATTCTTTGAATTGTTTGCACAAGGGTTTCTCATAATTGAACACATCAACGTCTATGCTGAATAATTCTTCAATGCCTTCCTCGATCGTTGAATCTTCATGTGATGATCCATTGTTGCTTTCTACTTCCTCATCTTCCCCTCTCATCCAATATACCCATAACACATCTTTAGTAGCTCGGTCCATGATCTTATGGTTATTGAACTTACTAGCTAACCAATCTGAAAAATCAAGATTGTTAGGATCGTAGTTAACGTCAAAGCTAGTATTACCAATCATTTTCCTCCTTATCTCCATGAACTCATTAAATTGTTCTTTAAAACTTCGTGTCAACCATGAGGTCACAATCCGTTTGACTTCATTCGTAGGAGCAAATTTGGGATCACCGTATTTAAGTTCAAGCCATTCTTCTAAAGAGATATCCATCAACCTTACCAACTTTTTATGAAATAGTATCTCCGATTCAGAATAAATTCTTTCATCATCCAAAATGCTTTTATCTAATCCCCAATACTGTTCGGAATAAGGCATATAAGGAGTTTGTATAGGTTGGATATTTCCTCTACCATAGCTTTTGTTGCTCGATTTGTTGACCGCATTTGCTGAGTTCATGTATTCAATTTGGAATTTCTCATATTTTTCTTCGATAGTCGTCCAAGTTAATCCTTTAGATTCAATGATAGGCCATAAGAGTAACAATTCATGTTCAGTGTAGCTCATTAGTAAATCATAAGAGAATATCCCATCTTCAATATTGCATAAGCGTTTGAATTCCATATAAGTAGCTTCAAGAGGGGTTTCCCAAGAAAATAAATCGGCATCAATTGTGAGTACATTGAAGTTGACATCATCATAAACTTCCACTGAGTAGACGGGCATGTTGGTTTGAGATACGGATTTGAGTAAAGCATCGATCGTAGGTAAGTTGCTAGTAATAGCATCGAAATTATCGAATGAATCCGAAAGCAAGAGTTCCTTTTCCAATTCTGAGCTTTTAGTAATGCTTAATGCAGGGAACTTGCTCAAGCTAACTTCATAGTTATCACACTCGTCATCACTTTCCAGAATTAACGGCTTTTTGGTGCGGGACTTTTCATTGTGCTTATCATTCATAAGTTCCTTAGCAAGATATCCGTTCATTGACATATCTTCCATAGCAAAACCTGTCATCATAGGTTAAATCGTCAGTAGGATCTGTTTGCTAGAAGGGAAATTAATGAATTTAGAAACGAATATAAAGAATAAAAATGGCTGATATCTACTCCGTATCTTATTACGTTAAAATTTAATCAGACTTTTATTCAGA
Organism: Artemisia tridentata subsp. tridentata; assembly: GCA_021014915.2. Lineage (NCBI taxonomy): Eukaryota > Viridiplantae > Streptophyta > Magnoliopsida > Asterales > Asteraceae > Artemisia > Artemisia tridentata. The sequence goes on along the minus strand of CP139504.1, from coordinate 164,319,350 downwards.
AAACAGATACGCCGCTTATGAATAAGAATGCGCCGTATCAAAATTATCAAAAATCGATTATATTTATTAAAATTAAATGCGTCGTATTAACAAAAGCTAATGCGCCGTATTTTCGTTATATTTCAAAATACAAGATTTTTGATTTAGTAGATGCGCCGTATCGATAAAGATCGATGCGTCGCTTCTGTTTAATTAATTCGAAAAACTGTTTTTAATTTAAATAGACAATACGCCGTATCTGTGAAAACAGATGCGTCGTATGGCGTTAGGGTTTAGAAAAATTTCTTATTAAAAACAGAATACGCCGTATCTTGGGGAAAGATGCGTCGTACTCGAATTTATTAAACGCGTTGTATTTTATAAAAATTAAACGCAATACGCCGTATCTGTGAGAACAGATGCGCCGTATCGTTTGTATCAGCACAATACAACGATAGCAGAATGCAGAAAAATACAGAAAAGAAAAAGAAAAAAATAAAATCAATCAAAAAAGAAACAAAAATACAGAAAACAAAAACACACAAAAACAGAAAATATGCAAATTATACAATGAATGCAATCTATCTAATATATAACGGGGTTAGTGGTTAGAATCTAAAAATAAGCTAAAAAGAAAAACCTAATTAAAATACTAATTAAATTAACAGATAATAACAATTCACTCCCCGGCAACGGCGCCAAAAACTTGATGCGCGTGATGTGTCGTTGCGGTTTAGCAGTATTAATGCCTACTCAAGTTTTAAATTTATATTTAGCCGACTTATCAATAACACACACACTTAACGAGCTGTGTACCCGGTCAGTATGAATATAATGGTAAGTAGAGTGTCGATCACTAAGAGTGGAACGTATTATCTAGTTATTCTAATCAGTATTTTAATATCCTAGGTTAGCTATACAACCTAATCTAACGCAAGGGGGTTCAGCCTGAGAGACTGGCACGGTTTGGTTATGATTAAATAGTAAACTAAACTAATGAGCACAAATCAGCGATTAGCACACACGTACACAGATAGATACTTGAGACAATAAGAAGACCTGTCCTGATAATTAAGTAGCTTGTCACTTGTTTCATTGCTAGTTTTATATGAAGTGTATATAATTAAACCTTTCTCGTTGGCTCTAATCTTATCGGCGAGTAAACCCTTAATGATTACTTATGTTTATCCTATTTTTCTAGAGCATTGGGCATTTGTGATGCCCACGTCTCATATACGCTAGAATAGATAGGCGAGGAAGGGGCATGGCGACCCAAGCAATGCTCAGCTAGACACAGAGGTTATCAATGCACTAATAAAAGTCACCAAAGACATCAACATATAAACTTTAATTAATGGGAAAGCAATATTAAGGGGAGTGCATGATTTTCCGTAGTCACATGACACAAGCCCATCAATCCTGATGAATTAAAGTGTACTAAAACAATAAAACAAAACTACTTAATGAATTGAATACATGCAGGACCTTCTTACAGCTCTTGTATCTTCGTTTAGGGTGTGTCTTGTGCTGCTTGGTCGTCTGAATTCGGCTCTAGGGTTTCTGTCCTTCTCTAAAATCTAAGCTCTTCAAATTCGTCCGTCCTTGGGGTATTTATAGTTTCTGTCTGAGGGATCGATGCGCGCATAGAATGAATAGATGCGGCGCATTGACTTAACTTTGCGTGGGGTCCAAGATTAATATATTCTGGAATATTCGTACACCGTCTTTAGATGCGGCGTATCTTGATCTTTGTATGCGGCGCATGTACTTGGATTGTAACTTGTGAAATCTTGATAGTGATACGCCGTATGTTAGAAGTATGTTGCGGCGTATCTGGAGTAGAACGAGCTTGATCTTCAGGATTTCAGTAGGCTTTTGACATCTTGCTTGTTTTGCTCCATAATTAGTCCAAAATCGCCAAGTTTCACATAATGCTTGTTTTTACCTGAGAATTACTAAAGTAAACATTAATGTATCGATTCTCATAGATAATATAATAAAACAAGTCAAATAAATAGGATAAATGATGATAATAAAATGTAATTATTTGAGTTTATCAGCTATACTCTAACACTATCTGTGTAAGGCTATAAGCCATTGTTGTAAGAATGTTTTTATTAAGAAATGATGATATATTCCCCTTCGTCTTAGAAGGAGGAAAATTTTCCCACATTATATTCGAACAATAAGACATAACATCATGATGGCTCCGGTGGAGACTAGCTACCTCTGACCGATTAACGTAGCCAATGTCTTGCCTACAAGGCGCGAGTTACCCCTGTAAGTGCAACGTTACTAGGAAGGCCACGATACCATACGGTAAGGCATGAACATACCCCCAAAAAACAATGCCAAGTCATTAAGGGGCGGGCCGAGGCGTATTAGCCATAACGACAAATGACTGTCCACCAATAGATGACACACGTATACATATAACAACAAAAAAAAGGAACGCAAAACATGGAAGACATGAACTTTAATACAAAGAAAAGGCGCGTAAAGCCACCTAAGTTGTCTGGAACACATAACATTCACCAATTGTCAACCACAAATTGTTTAAAGTACACAAATTGTTTAGATCATCAACCACAAATTGTTTAAAATACAAACCAACATCAAAGGTAAACACAGACTGTCACTCATTGACCGAAGGTCCCAGCACCCGGAGTAGCCCCAGTACCATCGCGAAGAATATTCATCAGGTCAGCCAGAGCAAGATAATAAGAGATTTTGATCTTCTCAACATAGGGAAAGGACCGAGTAAACATCGCGTCATAAGAATTGGTAAAGCCTTCGACAGCCTGCATGTCAAAATCTCCATAAGATGCAAAAAGATTATCCACCTGCTCTTTCGTCCGACCTACCTTGATCCCTTCCAACCAGCCAGAGTCGATGGCAGCGTTAAAAACATCTCCCTATGATTTATTGTACTCATCACTCTCGTGTAAACGCTGGGACCAACTCCTTCACGTAATTAAAACGGAGCATTTCCTCCTACCCGGCAGCAATGGAAAACCTCTGCACATCTTCTCTAAGCCCAGAGGCCTCTTTCTCCGACTGCTCTAATTCAGAACTTTTCTTGGCTAGGGACTCTTCCAATGAATTCACCTTCTCATCCCTCTCGCTATCCTTGGCCCTCAAATCATGCATTTCCTTCTCAACGGCTGCCAACTTAGCCTCTAACTCAGCCTCTCTCCCGGCACATACCATATGGCTCAATTTGAGATCTTAGTATTTCTTGGACAGCTTGTCGTTGATACGAAACTGTTCACGTAGATCTTCCTAAGCTTGACTCAACGTGGGATCTAGACTTTCACATGATGCATGGGCTTTATAGAATTCAACATAGTTATAACTCAGATTTTCAAACCGCTGGAGCATGTCAGCTTGAACTAGAGTCCCACGGCTCAACTCGAACCAGCCCCGGTGCAGTGCCTGATCATCAGTCAGATTTTGTAGGATCGATTATATGTGTTGATTGTGTGGGATTCGGGAGGTATTGGATTATGGAAGAACAAATTCATGGTTAGAGTTAGAGAGAGGAAGTAGAGTGTGGGAAGTTCTAGTGAGAGAAACACACTAGTTGTGTGTGTGTAATATTGAACAACCAACCTTCTCCATTGGATGAAGAAGGGTATACATAGTTACATACATAAACGCCCCACGTGGGCTGTGGAGTGAGCCGACAGTGGGTAAAGACCCGTCCCAACTCCGCTAATACTACGATAAATAAACTAATACTAACCAAACTTAGAGCTACGCTAAGCATGAAAATACACGGGGTGACCGATCCTTTTTCTTAATCCTAACAATCTCCCCCTAAGGGAGGTCACCCCAGAAAAAACAAATTGAAGCTTAGCATTCAATAAATAGATCTTTAGCTCTAGCTTGTATCATTTGATTCTTCAAGTGCTATGCAAGTAGTGATCTTTAAGCATAAGTTCCTTAGAATTGTGTGATCTTTGAGCTTTCTTTGAGATCATCAGCCATAGTGAATCTCTTAATCATCCTTGATGTAATATTGTCTTCATGTGATTTTTGTGACCTTTAGACTCGCATGCTCACACTTTTCTGGATCATGATAACTATCATCAGAGTTGCGGAAGCTGTGTTGTAGGTCTTTCAACTATCATGATGTCTTTGATAATGAATTGGAAGTGTGAGCATGGAGTGTGTATTGACACGTCTTTGCTGGAATCAGGTACCACCATCACCATCTTTATATGAATCTGAAATAAAACAGTTAGCAATAAAGTTGGAGAACGAATATGGCTTTGTCGTTCGCTCGGTGTGGTTGGATTAACCTTCGGTTTCGTGAGGACCGACCTGTGATCAGGTAGAATTCCCTTTAAAGATAATTCTCCTTGACAGGAATTTCTAGCTTGTTTTATAGACTCATCCAACGAATTATCATTGGAGTCGTCATAACAAGCATGTTCTCTTACCGGAACATCTCAAAGCAGACAACACGGTAGAGTGAATCAGTGAATTAAATTCATTGATTAAACGAGACCGTCAATCCAATTCCTGGAACAAGATTGATTCAAGAGTGAATCGCTCCATTGTTTCTTTCCAGTTGTCACAAGTTTGATCCATGAAGGATCTCACATGTCACCCACCAAGAGCTTGTTTGATGTTGGCTCTAGAAGGATTTCCATCTTCATTGTGAATACTTTAAATATCACTCGGATGTTCTGGCAATACCATAGGGATAATGAGATTTATGGATGATCTCTTGGCTCTATACTCAATAGTGCGTTTTGATTTAGTGATCGGAGGCTGGAGAGGACTGCCACCTTTTCAATATCGTCTAACTCGGAGTAAGAGAGATGATAGAAATGTATTGATCTCCGTGACAAATGAAACAAGAGTCCTTTGAGGGACCTTGAGTGGCTAGGGAGGGTTGTGGAGCGTATCACTGGGTCCATGTTATTTGTTCTTCAATGTTAGCAATCAACTTAGTGATTCTGACAGCATATGTAGTGACCCGGTTTCTGCCTAAAGTGTAAGGAGGGCTTCTTTCTTTTCACCCTTTATCTTTACATTTCTTTTTCATTCTTCAACCCCTTCAGCGCTTACCAAGACTTCATCACTAGCACCTTGTTGGGTTTGTTCCAGTACTAGCTCCATCTCAGTCGGCACTCTTCCCTTATTGGGACTTCTATGGATTATGGATTCGACTAGAGGGACTCCTAGCAGCAAACTAGTATAAAGGGGCCCCAGACGCAGGAGAATCTCTTTCACTGAAGCTTAGCCCTTTTTTGAGGCGTAAAAAGTTTCAATTGAGAGTATACTCCGAGGACGAAAGGAGAACTTCTCACATTGCTCCTTTTTTAATCATACCTAAGGACTTCTACACTAACTAGTGGATTATCCCTGGGTAGATCCCTCCGGCTCTGGCGGGATCGTGGGAACTGATACCTAACCTTACCATCCTTATAACTCCAGTACATTAAATAAAATGGTCGGTGTTTGGTATTCTTCCACAATTGCCATCATAAATCATTCGCTCCCCCTCAATATGTGCATCGATATACGAAAGAGTTTAGCACATATGGGAGAGCCTACACTTGAGTTCAAAAGATCTCATTTTATCAGTTTTCATATTTAAATCACATTCTCTCCCTCGATCAAAAATTTCAAACCTTTTGAGATTTGTGATCCCAATTGATTTAAATAAGTTAAGAAATTATGGGAGAAAATGTGGTCTGATTCAATATATACTGATAATGGAACATTACTATGCTCCCCCTCAATCAATGAGGGAGAATGTTAGTGTCAGCAATGATGAGTTTATAAATGATTTGGAGTTTAGCGAGAAACTCATGAAAAGATTCATATCCTGACACATAACAACACATGTTTATTCATTACTTAAACCATACAAAGATACCATTTGATGATCTAAAATAAAATTTGAAATCACTCTCCCCCTCAATCTATGACCCGTTATCAATTTAAAATTTTATGAAAAATTAAACCTTTTGTCATAGATTGAGTGGCAAATTTTATGGAGAAAAAAATTTAGGTTCGATTGATTTTCAAATACTGTTTTAAATCACCATTTTAGATACAAATTATTTTCCTGAAGAATCATAGATGGGAAAAAAAATTGTTTTGGTAAAAGAAGACTTCTCTTATGAATCAGGAAATAATGCACTGAAACGTACATTAGATCGAGGGTGCACGGATGTAAAGTAATCCATGCCCGGGAGAACTTAATCACCCGTTGTTAGGAACAGCCGTCTTTTTGGCGACGTGCTTTCCTTATTTTGAAAAACGGGTTGCATATCTGAAATAATAGCAAGCCATCATGACATGTTTTAACAATTTATTTTAACTTCTGCTCGAGCTTCATTTAAAGTCCCGTGTCATTATTGAATGACATTTCTAGGACCGTAAATGTTATCGACAAACAAAAGACATGCCTAGAGGAACTATTTTTGGTATTTTTGTGTTTTTCTGATTTTTATGGTTTTTATATGTTTTATATTTTTCTATTTTCTTTTTGGTTTAAAATATATACAAGGATATATGAAGCAAATATATACAAGGATATATGAAGCAAATCCATTACTCCTCAGTCGCTTCCTGAAGGCTTTTGAGTGTTTCTGGCATCAGACTCTTCTCAGCTGCCATCAATTTACTTGCTGAAGAACAATGTCCGCAAATCTAATTAGGGATTAAATCTGGTTTTTCACTCTCCCCTAATTAGTGCTCTCCCCCAAACTGACAACCTTTCTGATGAATGCCCAGAATATGAAGAAGTCTTTTGATAACCAAATGCATTCCGTCTTTAGTCTTCTAACACACATCGAAAAATGTAGAACATACTGTAGACTCGACCTTCTTCAAGATTGTCCATTTGAGGAACAAAATATCAACATCTTCATCTCACCAAATGTATTCCAGTAATCTTACATATAACCCATCAGCCCGTAATGCACATATGAAATGATAAAACCAAAGTAACAAGTTGAAACACTGATCATCTTTAATTTGTATCATGAGACATTAAGCCCGATCACGTGAACTTGTTGTGCGTCCTTGATGTACACATTTCTCTCCCCTGATGGTTACGATTAATCAGCCCGTGACGTACACATGAAATGAGAATGCCAAAGTAACAAGTTGAAACACTGATCATCTTGAATTTGTTTCATAAGATATTAAACCCGATTATGTGAACTTGTTGTGCGTCCTTGGTGTACACATTTCTCACCCCTGATGGTTACGATTAATCGGAATCAGCATAATGATGTGTACATGAAGCATAATGATGTGTACATGAAGCTTTAACTATAAGCACTTTATCACTGATTATATTAGCCCATGAGAAGATGTCGATTAGTCGTATGGCCATTTCTCAAACATCAATCAACATGTAGTTTATTCACCCCTCTCTCCCTCAAAAATTGCATATGACTGCCATTTTTGATTGAACGAGTGAATAAGAATACCATCAACGGTAAGTAGATCCACTTGATAACTGACATTTTGTTTATTCACCCTTCTCCCCCTCAAAAATTGCATATGACTGCCATTTTTTATTGAAAGAGTGAATAAGAATACAATCAACGATAAGTAAATCTACTTGATGACTGACATTTGGTTTATTCACACTTCTCCCCCTAAAAAATTGCATATGAGGTTGCCATTTTTGATAGAACAGACAGCGCTTACCGATGAGAATGGTCATAAGCAAGAAGATTTCTCTTCTTCCAAAGATAAAGCGCACTCAAGCGTACGCCTTTCTTTTCTTTGAGGAACGGTCCCTGAAGTGTTTTCAGCATATGCCATTTTGTTGTTGAAGAACGAGGCCCTGAACTAATTTGTTCAAACGTCATCTCTCTCTTTTCTACTTCTCTCTGCTAACTCATTACCAGCCCCATTATCATTCAGTCGGCTCTTTGTCGTGACTACTGATGGAGAAAACCCAATATGATGAACTTGAGATTGAAGTAACATAACCTGAACTTGTGACTTAAGCTTGCACTAATGTGTGACTAAGAGCGGTGTAGAGAGTTCGTGCAACTTCGAATCCCTAAGTACTCTATACTCTTCAACCAACCAACCATCAAGTATAAGACGTCCATCACCTCTTGAATATCCAAAACTTCATGTGACACTGAGCACTACAACGTAACTCCTTAAAGTGATAGTTATTTTGTGGTAATAGAGAGGAAGAATCACAAAAATAACTAGATATCCAAGTCTTCATCATTGTAAAGGTTAAAAGCTCGAACAAGGATCTCGAAGAATTTTCATCCAACCAACCCCGATATCTTCAGATACTAAGTACACACACCCGTGAAATTTCACTACAAACTCAAATAAATAATAATGAATTAACACCGTAGTCACATCTTATGGTTTAAATGCCCAGATCTAGCCCCTTCTGATGTTTTAAATGAACTTTGCCAAAAGTGCATAGCCCCGTGAAACTTTGTTTTAACCAAAATGCCATAAAGTATATCAAAAATTCTTCCAATACATGAAGTACACACTTTACTTTCTCCAGGGTAATTCCATCATCACGAGATTTTACAAATCTATGATTTAAACCGAGAAATAGATTCTTTCGCGGGATTTTACAAAACCAAGAAGAAACCGTGAGACAATGATAAGTTGAATGTGTCATGACAATTTTTGGTTTTGGTGAATATCTGTTTGGGGGAACATGCAAGAGATCAGCTACAATTCTTCTCCCATATGTAGAATACTTCACAAACTATGCTAAGTAAAGTAGTATAAACTACTTCCCCCTGGAGGTTGACCTTATATCATCAAAGTACACGTTTCTCCCCCATGATGATTTCGAACTTTCGAAAGCATCATTGACGTGTACGACCATAAAACCCAAGAAATTCTTGTCTTCAGCAAACATCTTGAAAAATCATGAATAATATTGAAGATTCTTGAAAGATTTTGCTTAGACTGTAAAGTATCATTGACGTTCTGTAGCGTCAAATATCCCATGAGAATTGTTGTTCACATCACAACCTTTAAACCCTTTGGCTAACTTATCAACCTCGTATTCAGTCGGTTAATGCTGTGACCACTTGCTCTAACCAATCCACCTCGTGTCTTTAAGTCTGACCACCTCTTGAGAAGATCTTGTACTACAATCCCGTTAGAAGCTTGAGAAACGACGATCCCATGATGAAGCTTGATAATAGACAAATCCGCGACTTAAACTTGCACTAAATTTGTGATTAAGAACCTATCTGGGGCAGACCACCATTACTCCTTAATTATAGGTGGTGGTATATACCCAACCTTCCATCCTTTATTGTATATATCCGACTCTTGAACTATCCACATCTCGTGTGACACTGAGCACTACAATGTATCTCCTTTAAGTGATAGTTATATTCTATGAGCACTACAGCGTAACTCCTTTGACATATATAACTAGATAGCCAAGTTTAATCACAGTAAATACGCTCGAACAAGGATCATCAAATATCATGCATCCAACCCCGAGATATTTGAGATACTAAGTACACGAACCCGTAAATTAACAAACCAATCGAGTTACCATAGCTTCTCAAATTTCTACCGATCTTGTAGCACAAACTTATCCCAAAAAAAACTAGTCAAACCCCGTAAGTTTCATTTGTCCAAAGTCCAAGTCCAATCCTTATAGTCTAATAATAAGTCAAAATTAGCCCAACTAATTTAATTACAACCAACTAAACCAAATTTCGTATAGCCCAACACATGATTCAAAATTTTCAGCCCAATGAAGGCAATAAATCACGGCCCAATTAGTGTAAACTCGGGTAAGTCCATGAATCCCACAATCAGTCCAGAAAAAAGAATAAAACCCGGTCCACCTATAATCACCTTATAATACCCTAACCCTAATTTTGTGGTCATTAGCCCTAATCAACTTAAGCCATCCGCCCCCACTCCTCTTCCTTATCGATTTGCTCTCATCCACTCTGATAAAATCTGAAACTTCTCAATCTCAGTCTTTCAGCAATCATAACCGAACACAATGAATCATACATTACTCACTAATTAACAATCGCACCCTAACCTTTTCTTTATTTTCTTCTCAATCCGAGTCAAACACAATCAAGATTAGTTATAACCCTTTAAATGGTTCGATTTCTTGTTGTACGAGCCACACACGGACCACAAGGTCTCGACATCTTGATGTGGATATAAGGTATATATAATTTTTAATTGTGTTTGTGAGATGTTTTGAACGAAAGAAGGATGGAATGAAAACATGCTTGTTTTTGTTCTATCCTTATTGGTTTCGGATATTAAAAGAAGCAAAGCTTCGATATGATCAATGATGATATTCTTTCGTGTTGTTGGACTTTGAAGTCAGATTTGCTTTTGTGACACTCGAAAATAAAGACTGTGATCATTTAATTGTTTTGGTTCGGATCTATGATGAGTTGGTTTTTCGTGCTATGAATTTCATAAAGTCTCATAAGAGATATGACACCAAACTGAGATCTTCTATTGTTTCCATTTGAGGCTAGTGTTGAGTCGAGAAGGAGTAGTGTTAGGTTGGTGATGGAGATGGTATTAGATTAGACAATTGTTGGATTTGTTTGTGGTTAGGATTATGATTGTCTTGGCTCAGTTTTCTTTTTCTTTTTGTTAATCTTTTCATGGTTTGGACTGATGTCGATAAGAGTCTGAGGTGTGGTTGTGGTCTGGTCAACATCATCTTAGGCAAAACGCAACATTTTTTTTGATCAAAACGCAAGATTCACATCTCAGGACAAACCGCAAATCGCAATTGCAAGTAGACGACAAAAATGTCACCTTCACCCATGTTTTGTCTTTTTATACCCTTTTGGCTACTATCCAAACCACAGGTCTGACTCAGGCTAAATCGCAACAAGTGACTTCCTTGACAAGCTCAAATCGCAACTAAGAATCACCAACTCGCAGTCAAGAACATCTCTTTTTGACACAAACCTCAACAAAGAAATCCGGCGAGATTCCGACCAAAAATTCCGTTCACCCATTTCGACCAGTTTCCGACCATTATTCAGACCATATAGATACATAAATGACTTGTTATTAAACTGTTTATCTCATTGATTTGTAAACCACCAAAAACTTTGAATCCGACCACAAACACTTGAATCAGACCACAAAATCAAGATTAAACCATATAAATCATAGTATAAATCAGTTTATAACTTTGACACTATAAATCTTGGATTGAGCTGACAGTGGGTAAAGACCCGACCCAACTCCACTAATACTATGATAAATAAACTAAGAAATAATAATACAAACCAAACTTAGAGCTACGCTAAGCATGAAAATACACGGGGTGACCGATCCTTTTTCTTAATCCTAACAGATTTTCTTGCTCTGCATGCACCGCAGGAGGAGCAAGGTGAATCATCATGTCCCGGCATAATGCAGCATCATTCAAGTTGGTATTCACAGTCAAGTTCTATGCCGGGACGAAGGGTGTTCACTGGAAGCAGGATGACCTTGATAAAAGCCACCTGCAATAATGAAAGATTAATAAGCGAAGCAAAAAGAGAAAGGATATAGAGGAAAGCGTCAAAATGTACCTCCGATAAATGGGCTGAACTGGCAGCGTAGAGACTCTCTTGTGCTCAACTTATGGCCAAAATGGTGGAGGTATGTCGGGAACAACGAGTCTTCCATTATTTCTTTGTTTTAGCTTATTTTCTTCACTTTTTCCTCGTTTCCCTTCTTGTGAGCTTCCATGAACCTAAGATAGAAAATATACTTCATTAAGTACCATAAGTTCATAAAAGTGACCAAAATATATACATAAAATCCACGATAACGCCTCTAAAAACATGTACAATTTGAGCGTTATCAAATTCCCCCACACTTAAACTTTGCTTGCCCTCAAGCAAATCTAGAATTAAAGAAAATAAATCCACATGATGCACAAGAAATATTAGAAAAATGTGATGCAAATTTACCAAGTACAAGTACAAGATAAGATTCATCGTTTTTAAGCTTTTAATGAAAAACCGAGATGTTTGACAATACCCAATAATTTTCTTGCTTGATTAACATTCCTAAACACCTCACAAAAAAGAAACGAAGTATAATTCACTCAACACTCAATTTATTTATGTAGTGGAGTATATATAAGAGAAATCACACTCATTGCTCTGTCATGATCCGTTTATTACCATAGGCTTGTACAAGAAACAAAACTCCACCGACGTGGTGTAAGCACCAAGTGTAAACATCTAAAGAGGTCTTTTATTCTGGTTGTAATGTTTGGGCTAAGGGTTAATACCAGGATTTTGTTCAACATCTTATACAAAAACATAATAGATCGCTGGCGCGAATTCTTGATTTACTCAAACAACGGATGGTCACTAAAGTAATATACCTTAGATCGCTGACGCGTTATTTGATTACTCAAAAACCGGATGGTTAATGCACTAGATATTCTCACAAAGCCATTACAATATCCGGATGCCCGAAAGCTAACAACGGATAAAGTAATTTGGTAAGGGTCAGGATAAGACATGGGAAAAATTTATGAAATTTGTTGGGAATTAAATATTTAAGAAGTTTAATATCGGGTTCTACTCCAAGCATGATTCTGCTGCTAGAGCATTTGATCCTACTGCTAGCGTTAACATTCTACTGCTGAGTGTTTCTGCTGCTAGTGTTATGATTCTGTTGCTGGTGATTAACTTTCTGCTGCTGAGTGGATAAGTATGAAAAGATATTATGTGTATTAAAGTCAACAATATACGGTAGATAATATCTTACCCCATGTGATCAGTCATAATGTTATATTCACAAGCATAACTGTTCCATTTCCATAACACAAATAACCTTCTAAGTGTGATTAAGTAAATTCCGCGTACTTGATCATATTAACTCAACTTATCACATACACAAAGCAAAAAAGTTTAACCACCTTATCAGTGTATCGAATCCTATCAAAATTGGTTTTAAAATAAAAATAAAGTCAAGTCAAAGTCCCATGTTGCTAGTTACCGAACAAACCACAAACCCGTAAATGATTATAGTTACAATCTTCTCTTATTCAAATATCGATCACTAAATACATATATATCACGTCTTAGCACATTTGCTAATCGATATCTCAAACATACTGTAGAAGATGAACATCTTGATTGTGTGCTTTGATTAGGGTGGTCTTGGATCTTGAAAGATCAAAAAACCCATGGTAGATGAGTTAGGTGGAAGATGAAATAGAGAGAGAGTGGGTAACTCAAAAATCAGGAAAATTAGATTGATAGAAATGAGAGTTCCAACCCTCTCCTTGTGTGGAGAGGGCTATTTATAGTTCCTAATACTTGTGCCCCTAGTGGGATGTGGAATGAGCTGACAGTGGGGAAATCCCCGACCCACTCCACAAATATATGTAACTACACTAATAATACTAATAATACTAATAGTACTAAACAAATATTAATAAGACTACGAGCTATGTAAATGCTAAATAGATGCTCGGGGTGACCGAGCCTTCATCTGAATATTTATATTCCTAACAATCTCCCCCTAAGGGAGGTCACCCCGGAAATAATAATTTGACTTCTAGCATTCCGTCTTCAGAACTTGTCTTCATAGCTCGTGTTATTTGATTCTTCAACGTCTTTTATTATTGTGCTTTCAGTAGTGAACTTTTGATGACCTTTCCTTTGTCTTGGATGATTTTGAGTATTTTTCAAAAATATCATCCAACATGTATCTTCAAGCCATCTTTCAGTAGTATGTCTCCACGTGATGTGTAAATCTTTGAGCCGACATGCTCACACTATTTGGTGTCATGATCTTTAGCATCAGAGTTTGCAGAAGCCATGTAAAAGGTCTTTTAGGTTGATCATGACTTTGTTGAGTTACAATGATGATGTAGTGTGAGCATGTGGTAGAGGATTGACATCTTTTCTTCAATCAGCTACAACCGCATTCAGCTGCAACCTCAATCAGCTACAACCGCAAACAGCTGCAACAGCAATCAGCTTCAACCGCCAGATGTTCCTGCATACGACAGTTAGCAATAAAACGTCTGGTACTTACAGGTTCGGACTTCGAGATTGTTAACAGCATAGTGTGAAAACTCTCTCTAATTCTTACCAAGACCGTTCCTAATCGAAAACCCACAGAGGGCTTTTTAAGATCGTACCGTAGTATATCAACGATTAGGTGAGTCGCTGGAGATCACTCCACGACTGTAGACCGTTTGAAACCGCCGCGATCACTAAGCGTAATCCACAGGGAATTACCGAAGTGACCTGCTTTCAGGGCTGCTTGATGTTGACCCTGGCAGGAATTTCCATTCAATCATTGAGAATTACATTTGTAAATTCCCTCATAAATGTTCTAGCAGATTGCTAAGATCTGCGTAGGACTCATAAGTTTACACCTGGTGTCCTTAATGTTGAACAACCAGTTTAGAAATAGTTTGTGTCCCTAAGAGATCTTTTTAATGCATCTCGTGGCTCTAGACTCAATAGTGCATTTTGATTTAGTGAGCGGAGGCTGGAGAGAACTGCCACCTTTTCAATATCATCTAACTCGGAGTGAGAGAGACGATAGAAATGTATTGAACTCCGTGACAATTGAAACAAGAATCCTTTGAGGGACCTTGAGTGGCTAGGGAGGGTTGTGCAGTGTATCACTGGGTCTATGATACTTTGTCTTCAATGCCAGCAATCATCTAAGTGATTCTGACAGCATATGAATTGACCCGGTTTCTGCCTAAGTTGTAAGGAGGGCTTCTTTCTTTTTACCCTTTATCTTTACAATTCTTTTTCATTCTTCAACCCCTTCAGTGCTTACCGAGACTTCATAACTAGCACCTTGTTGGGTTTGTTCCAGTACTAGCTCCATCTCAGTCGGCACTTTTCCCTTATCCACTTTTTTCCATTTTAATCATACCTAAGGACTTCTACACTAACTAGTGGATTGTCCTTGGGTAGATCCCTCCGGCTCTGGCGGGATCGTGGGAACTTGAGCCTAACCTAACCATCCTTATAACTCCATACATTAATTAAAATGGTCGGTCTTTGGTGTACTTCAACGATTGCCATAAACTAAATCTTTGAAAAATCTCTCAAAGTGGTCATGATTCTGAAACACATTTTTGCAAACACTTGAGAGTTTTATATTTTTCAAATGCTCCCCCTCAACATGTGCTCAAATAATTGTTTTATAAATATGCACATGTCAGGTGAAGCTCGCACTTTTGAATTGATTGATTTTCCAAGAACATGATCATCGCGAGACACGCTTACATCACTAGTGAACTAGCTTGAAATTATTACCCATCCAGATCACATTCAATGAAAATCGCTCGAAATCGTTACATTCTACTCAGACACGTCCTTTGCGAGACACGCTTACATCACCAGATAAACTGGCTTGAAATTATTACCCGTCCAGGACATGTCCTTTCGACTACTGACTTTAGCTATCGTCAATTCATTGGTGAAGTCTGAGCCTTGCTCACATAAGATGCATGCCAAATCCTTTTTGTCAATTCGCTCCCCCTCAATATGTGCATCGATATACGAAAGAGTTTAGCACATATGGGAGAGCTTACATTTAAGTCCAAAACATCACATTTTCATCAGGTTTCATATTTAAATCACATTCTCTCCCCCGATCAAAAATTTCAAACCTTTTGAGATTTGTGATCCCAATTGATTTAAATAAGTTAGAAAATGTGGGAGAAAATGTGTCCGATTTAATGTAGTCTGATGATGGAACATACTATGCTCCCCCTTAATCTAAGAGGGAGATTCACTGCTTTTTATGCACAAGATAACTTTTATGACACAAATGATATTGACCTTTTTGTGCAGACAATGTAATCATCCGCTTTTCTGAGTGAATCAGTGGTCAACATCCATCCACCAACAAATCTTTCGCAAATGTAGTTGATCCCCACTTGGCGAGACCAAAATAGATGAATGGTGGTGGTGGTGAAAGTGTTGTTGTTGTTGTTGCCGACGTTGTTGCTGTGGTGAATTCCGAGCCAATCAATAGAGTTTGAACGTCTAATCAAATGGTTAGAATGGGAACTGGCACATTCATTTTGGCTATGGAATCTGCATAAGAATATCAACACAGATATACATACATACAGATACACTATTCCTTAATAGCTACCCTTCAGCAGCTTGCCACATTATAATACCAAGTTCATCTTATAATCAAACCACAATTAGGAAGTACGTCAAACCACTATCTAGCATGAAGAGCAATTAGCAATCATGAACATGGCAATTCACACAGATTTCAATATTCAATTCAGGATCTTAGGAACATGATTCTAACATAATAGCAATATACCTAAGGGAATCCTGAGAACATATGCACAATATCAACAACAATTAAGCAGCAGAGACAAACAACATTTGAAACTCATTCACTTAGATCATACAAATGCCAGTGGAGTATTCAAGAACATCAAACACAACTGGTTTTCTAACTTCTTTTAGGTTTTGAGTCTTAATGTATCTAGGGGATTAAACGAGGATTCCAAAGTGATACAAATGAACCTTCTAGTTATATGAAGCTAGGAAACTATAAGCAAATTGCACATAATGTCCTAAACTTTCTAGCAACAAACACATTTGGCCATTTGATATAAATTTTAGCAATTTCCTCTTCAACTAATACCCCATTAGCTACAAAACCTTTTCAAAGAATATGAATTAATCTAGAAACCCGTTTGATGATATAAAATTTGAATTCACTCTCCCCCTCAATCAATGACCCGTATTCTAGTTAAAGATTTGTAGTCATTGATTGAGTGACAAATTTTATGCACAATCCAAGTCTAAAAGAATTTCAAGCAACACATAATCACCAAGTGTCTCACAAATAATTTTCAGAAGAATAATTGAATGAAAACTTTTTGTATGCAAAGAAGATTTCTCTTCCTTTACCAGAAATGATGCACTGAAACGTACATCAGATCGAAGAAACATGGATATAAAGTAATCCATGCCCAAGTGAACATCACCCAGTTGGAGGAACAACCGTCTTTATGGCAACGTGCTTTCCCCAGTTTGAATCGCGGGTTGCTATCTAAAGTAATAGCAAGCCATTTAGACATGTTTTAAGAATCCATTTTAACTTCTGCTCGAACTTCAATTAAAGACCCGTGCCATTATTGAATGACATTTCTAAGTCCGTAAATGTTATCGATAAATAGAAGACATGCCTAGGTGAAACTATTTTTGGTCTTTTCTAATTTTTTTAATTTTTATGGATTTTCTGATTTTACGTTTCTCTATTTACAATTAGCAAGATTTCTGTATATCTATTTACAAAAATGGTATAAGATATGAAAAAGAATGTAAGAAGCAAAATATATACAAGGATACGAACCAGAAACCATTACTCCTCAGCATTCTGAATCTTCTTCGCATTCATCACTTGACTTGCTGAAGAGCAATGTAAGCACTTTTAATCAGGGATTGATTCTGGCTTTTCACTCTCCCCGAATTAGTGCTCTCCCCCAATCTGACAACCTTTCCTGATGAACACCCATAATAGGAAGAAGAAGAAGACTTTGGATGAACACCCATAATAAGAAGAAGTCTTTTGGTAACCAAATGCATGCCGTCTTTAGTCTTCTAACACTCCCGTCCTTGAGAAAGGCCGTCAAAAACCTTAGGCCTCTTTTCGAAAGTTTAAGTTGAGCCTCAACTGAAATCTAGCTTAACCCCACAACTCATCAAACAAGAACTGTCATGAGGTTAAGCTAAACCACAAATTTAAGCCCAGTAACAACTTGATTTCAGCTTAACCTCACAACTCATCAAACAAGAACTGTCATGAGATTAGGTTAAAATCAAGTTGGACCTAACCTTAAACTACAGAACAACTTGAACCTAACTTAACTCCACAACTCATCAAACAAGAACTGTCATGGGATTAAGTTAAATATCAAGTTGTAAGAAAAGAACTAAACATTTTTTAATGTAGAGAAGACTGTAGACTCGACCTTCTTCAAGATTGCCCAATGTGTAGGAACAGAATACCAATCATCTTCATCTCACCAAATGTCTTCCAGTAACCTTACATATAACCCATCAGCCCGCAGCATATACATGAGATGATAACACCCAACAGAGAATGAAGAGAAGACTGACGACTCGACCTTCTTCAGTCTTCAGTATAACACCAAAGTAACAAGTTGAACCACTGATCATCTATAGTATGTATCCTCTTGGATATTAAGCCCTGATCACGTGAACCTGTTGTGCGTCCTTGATGTACACATTCTCTCTCCCCTGATGGTTACGATTAATCAGCCCATGACGTAAAAGCGAAACGATAATACCAAGGTAACAAGTTGAACCACTGATCATATCTGCGGTTATCAACACCGGAATAACTTCAACTCGGAAGCAGTATAAAGCCCGATCACGTGAACCTGTTGTGCGTCCTTGGTGTACACATTTCTCTCCCCCATGATGGTTATGATTAATCGGAATCATCATCATGATGTATACATGTAGCCTAATGACGTATACATGAAGCATTGACTAGAAACCCTTTGTTACTGATTGTATCAGCCCGTGAGAAGATGTCGATTAGCATTCCATGACCATGTTCTTCAACACCTTGATAGACGGAGGAAGTTGTAGTGTTGGAGAAACATGGTTTGCACGACTCCTGAACTGACGTATTCAGGAGTCGTATGACCATTTCTCAATCATCAAACAACATGTAGATTATTCACCCTCCCCCCCCCCCTCAAAAATTGCATATGCCTGCCAACTGCAATTTTTGATGATTGAACGAGTAAATATGAATACCATCAACGGTAAGCAGCTCCACTTGACGGTTCTTGAAGACTGACATGTTGTTTATTCACCCTTTCCCCCCCTCAAAAATTGCATATGCCTGTCAACTGCAATTTTTGGTTGAATAAGTGAATAATAGTATACTCCAATATGCGTCGATCCACTTGAAGACTAAATAAGCACGGAAAGAGCATGAAACATGATGATGAGAATGGCCATAAAATAAGAAGATTCCTCTTCTTTTGAAGATAAAGTGCACTCAAGCGTACACTTTTCTTTTCTTTCATGAACGGGGCCTGAAGAGATGTCAGGAGACGCCATTATGATGAAGAGCGAGGCCTGCACTGATAAGTACAGACGTCATTATGATGAAGAGCGAGGCCTGCACTGATGTGTACAGACGTCATTATGTTAAAGAACGAGGCCTGCACTGACTTGTATAGACGTCATTATCTCTCTCTTTACTAATTCTCTCATCTAACTCGTTACCAACCCCATTATCATTTTGTCGGCTTGATGACATGACCACTGATGGAGAAAAACCCAATATGATGAACTTGAGACTGAAGTAACATAACCCGAACTTGTGACTTAAACTTGTGCTAATGCGAGACAAAGAGCAGTGCAGAGACTTCGTGCAACATCGAATCCCTAAGTACTCTATACTGTTCAACCAACCAACCATCAAGTATAAGACATACATCACCTCTTGGATATCCACAACTTCGTGTGACACTGAGCACTACAACGTGACCCCTTAAAGTGATAGTTATTTTGTAATAGGGAGAAAGAAAAAATAACTAGATATCCAAGTCCTTGTCATTGTATTGAAAGCTCGAACAAGGATCTCGAAGAATCTTCATCCAACCTCCCCGATATCTTCAGATACTAAGTACACGTACCCATGAAATTTCACTTCAGCCTCAAATAAATAATACTGAACTAACCCCGTAGTCACATCTTGTCAATTAAATGCCTCGATCCAGCCATTTGTGATGTTATAACTGAACTTCGATAATGGTTTTAACCCGATCCTGGTCAAGAGCGCATAGCCCATCATCACGGGATTTTACAAATCTATGGTTTAAACCGAGAAATATGTTCTTTCGTGGGATTTTACAAAACCAAGAAGAAACCGTGAGACAGTAACAGATTGGATGTGGCATGAATGATTCATTTTTGGTGAATATCAGTTTGGGTTAAGAACATCCCGTGAGAATTACTGAGCACATCACAACTTTTAAAACTTTCGTCCAACTAACCAACCTCGAACACAAACAACTAATCGTGACCACTTGATGAAGGAAACCCAATATACCAGTACTGCGAATGAAGTAGAATTACTCAAATTTGTTACCTAAGCTTGCACTGTTGTTGAAAGAACTGTGTAAAGTCTCTAAGTACTTAATGTTATCCTGACAAAGTATGAGACTTTCATCACCTCTTGCAATTATCCACAACGTCTTCTACGTGTGACACTGAGTACTACAATGTATCTCCTTTAAGTGATAGTTAACGAGGTCTTCAACCATCCACCCCGACTTCTGGAAACTAGATAACCCAAGTCTTCAACTTACATCTTAAGCACGAGCAAGTTATCATTGAAATCATGCATCCAACCATCCCCGATTTCAAGATAAAATAGGTAGACTCTTTCATGAAATTCAACCTCACTCTCAAGCAAGGAATACAAAATTAACTTCGAGATCATTTTGTACGGTTGAATAGTCGAAGGGAGAAGAAACATGCGCTAATTCTTAGCAGTGCCCATGACTCATAGTCAGTCCAATCAAACATAGCTGTCTGACCCAGCTGCTTGGATGATATCGGTGCAGTGCATGGAATAGTTGTCGTACTCTGAAATATTAGGCAAATAGCTAAACCCCAAACCGCTGAAAGCTAAACCACTGAAACTGGAACCGCTAATATTCAAACCTCTGGAGATTGAACCACTGAATCCTAAACCGCTACGATCTGACCCGCTGAAACCGGAACTGCTAAGATACAAACCGCTGGAGACAGAACCGATACGATCTGACCCGCTGTAACCGGAACCGCTAAGATTCACACCGCTGGAGAAGGAACCGCTAGGAAACACGCGCTAATTCTCCCCCTCAAAAAGGGCATGAAATGACCTTTTTGCCAAAGCTGAGAATCCATGATGTTTGTGAATTTGTCAGGCATAATATATGGAAAGTGACAAATAAAACTACTGCAACGAAGATGGTGATTAAGACTCTCTTGTAGTAACCCCTCGTTTGTCTCCTCATCAATGGTTTAGCAGATTAAAAATTACCTGAAGCTCATAATATGCCAACACCGCTTGATGAAATATGTTTAACTATGGAATGTGTAACGGGTTAAAACACGTCTCTGAACAAACCACCTCCCGTCTTTAAGTCTGACCACCTCTTGAGAAGATCTTGTACTACTATCCCATTAGAAGCTTGAGAAACAACAATCACTTGATGAAGCTTGAGAAAGGACAAGTCCGCGACTTATACTTGCACTAAATTTGTGATTTAGAGCCTATATTGAGCACAACAACGTAACTCCTTTAAATATAGGTAGTGATATATACCCAACCTTCCATCCTTTATTGTATATATCCACATCTAAAACATCCAAGTCTAATCACCTTAAATACGCTCGAGCAAGGGTCAACAAACATCGTGCATCCATCCACCCCGAGATGTTTGTGACACTAAGTACACCAACCCGTGAATTAACAACCAACCAAGTTACCATAATTTCCCAATTCCTGCCGATCTCGTACCACAAACTTATCCCGAAAAATTAATCAAACCCCGTAAGTTTTATTAAGTCTAAATCCAAGTCCAGCCTACTTGTCCAAAATTAATTTTACGGGATTTTACAGCTCTTGAGATTTAAACCGAGAACTCGAATCTTTCGAGGGATTTTCTAAAACCTACAAAAGAAACCGTAAAATCAACAAGAACAACTAAGAGTGAATTGAAATACTAATCTTTAAAATTCAAGTCAAAGAAGTCGAATCACAACTTGATCAGATCGCAACAAGTCAAGTCACAGGTTGTCAACTTGCAACAAGTCCGATTGCAATCAACCAAATCACAATTAGTCAAATCGCAAGTGTCAACTCGCAACGTCAAATCGCAACTGGACAGATTGCTATTAGTCAAGTCGCAACAAGTCAAAATGCAACTTGACAAATCGCAATTTAAACAAATTGTTATTTTTCGGCTATAACTCAAATTGCAAAGATCAAATTGCATGCTCACTCAAGTCGTAGGCACTAGTAGAACAATGCTGACAAATCTACAACTTGGTAATCACGTTGACATTCATAAACCCAAATACTGGCCGTAACATGTGTTTCCTCGTGAAATTTTGTGTCAACCAAAATCCCACATGACTCGTATATAACAGCCCAACTTAAATGGCATTAGGATCAAGCCCATATTAATGGAAGGAATATCCATGAAGTCCAAAACATATTCCCGATTCATCAAAATGGCCCAACTCCATGCGTTATACTAAGCCCATACCAAACTAAACCTAAAATGTAGGGTATTAATAATATCCTTAACCTTAAGATTAGTTTAATCCGCCCCTTTTTAACACTTCCTGCTCCCACCTAACAATCTTCATCAAACATATCTATGATCTGTCAATAACCCATCTCCTAGTCATCCTCATAATCAAAACCATAATCACATCACCACGCCTGATCACATTTCCATAAGGTCCATCAAGACAATCATCATCTCATCATCATCATTAATCAATCCGAATCAACCTCATAACAAAAACAAGTATCCTGACTCATATACGTGTGTCGAAGAGAAAAACTCAACCCACCTTGTAGCTCCATTACAATACTCGCATTAGTCACACCCTACACTCGAATTAAAAACCAAACAACAACCCACATAATGAAACAATTACAAAACCTCCGTTAACTTTCTTGATATTTGAAGAACACGAAGTCCATGGAGCACGATCTTTCATAGCTCACGGGTAGGTTTGAATTTTCGGTTAGAGTATTGTTTGTTTTTGTTCATGGTCTTGAGTAGTGGAACGAAACAAGAAAATGATTTTAACATACATGTTATAAATCTTTTCATCCTAAGTTTCGGATATTAAAATGAAGCTAGGCTTCAAAGAATGATCGATGATGATTGAAGTTCACGCACGCATATCCTTTTAAAGATTGGACCAAAATTGAACACACTGAGATCATTGATTTATTTTTGTATACGTATTTGAATCATAGTTGTGTTCGAATTCATATAAAGGTCTATGATGATCTTTTGGTTCCTATTAGTTTGTAGTCTCGTTCTTGTGTGAGGATGGGGTAGATGTTGTGGGTTGATGTATTTGTAGTTAGTTGGAAGATGGGATAATTAGGTATGGCTGCTGTTGACTGGGTATAGGGTTCGATTGGATTTGTATGTATTTGATTGTTGTATAAGATGGGTTTAGGCTTTGTGTAGGATTGCTTGATTTTTATTGCTCGTTGTGGACTGACTTTGTTAAACATGTCGACAGAAATGAGTCTGGAAAAAAATTGTGGTCAACGTGGTCAAACCGTCTTCTTCTTCATTCTAAAGACAAACCGCTAATCCTCTTGAAATTTTGGCAGCATCTCATTTTAGCTTTGCTAATTAAAAAAAATTAATAGGCAAACCGCCAGATCGCCAAGCCGCTAGGACAGGTCAAACTGCTGTTGACTAGTCAAACAGTCAAGCCGCTGGAGCATCAAGCCTAACCAGTCACTTTCATTAACTTTGTTTTGATTACCAGTTTAAGCAACAAAAACAAACCGCTGGTTCAAAAGTCCTTTTGTCCAGTTTACCCATTTAAGTAAAAACCAATAAACCGCTGCAGGAGTTGGACCACAAGTTGCTATCGCCAGCCAAAAAAAACAAAAACACAGCCAATAAAATAGTCCTCTTAAATCCAACCCGCTAGCAAGAACAATGCCAAGTCCCAACAAACAAACAAAAATTGTTCCAACACACGAGATAAGCCATTAACACGTTAACATGACATGTACACCAAAATAATATGGAACACTAAAATCTAACAAGCCGAATCCTCAAAACAAGTAAACCAAATCCTTAAGCTGAAGTCTCAACACTCAACAAAACCAAAAAGTTTCAAACTCATAAGAAATACGTGAATGACCAAACTGTGAATCAAGAAAACTGAATCTGTATTTAACCACACATGCATTAAAAACCAATTCAAAAGAAAAACAAAGACTTGAACACCAAGATGGGCTGAGATGGGCTTTGAGCAGTAATATCAAAGAGAACAAAAAAAAAAAGGGAACGAGAGATTAGAAACCAGATTCGAACGAAAAAACAATGAAATCGACACACAATCAAACCGAACCGAACCTAACCATGGCTCTTGATACCAATTGTAGAAGATGAACATCTTGATTGTGTGCTTTGATTCGGGTGGTCTTGGATCTTGAAAGATCAAGAAACCCATGGTAGATGAGTTAGGTGTAAGATGAAATAGAGAGAGAGTGGGTAACTCAAAAATCAGGAAAATTAGATTGATAGAAATGAGAGTTCCAACCCTCTCCTTGTGTGGAGAGGGCTATTTATAGTTCCTAATACTTGTGCCCCTAGTGGGCTGTGGAGTGAGCTGACAGTGGGGAAAGCCCCGACCCACTCCACAAATATATGTAACTACACTAATAATACTAATAATACTAATAGTACTAAACAAATATTAATAAGACTACGAGCTATGTAAATGCTAAATAGATGCTCGGGGTGACCGAGCCTTCATCTGAATATTTATATTCCTAACACATACTTCATCTTCCTCCATCTACATAATAAATCGCACATTGGCTATAATTGTCACCACATACATATAATTTTTTTCTTTTTTTTCGATGACTTATTCTTTTTTTGTTTACATTTTTTTTTCAACACCTCTCTTTCATACATCACATCTCCCCCACACTTCGTATAAGCATCACCACAAAAATACAAAATATAAAGGTGATCAATCTTCATCTTTGTCGGAATGGCACACACAAATGACAAAGTGTAGCTAACTAATAATCATCAAAAACTCCAACATATCAAGCAACTAGCAAGTAACCGTTTAGACTTTGACAAAAAGGGTTAGGCTAAAGTTTTAAGTGTAAAATATTTTTGTATTTTTCTGGATGTATGGTATGTGCTTAAACACATACCTTTTCTTGACCAAAACCGGACCCAAATAGACCAAAAACTAACCAAAATGCCAAAAGATATTGTGTTTTTGTGTTTATATATGTGCAGGCAACGGATAAACGAAAAATGACAAAAGACATAGAAAAATCGGGAAAACGAGCACGAGATTTGGTAAAGACTCAAAGCCGAAGCCGGGAGAGATATTTTTGCTCAAAAGTCAAAGTCAACCCTCAGATTCTCACCAAATGACAAGAATGGCCCTTGGATTTATTTTGGAAAAGTGGCAGCAATGGTCCCTAGAAGAACTTTGCAAAATTGGCAAATATGGTCCTTGAAGTTTCAAGATTAACACTTTTGGTCCTTTTACTAAAATCCCATTTATCCTAAACTACTACAAACACCCGGATCCAAAAATAAAACCAATCCAACCCTTTAACCCACAAAACCTATAATCCACTAAATTAAACCCAACCACTTCCCCAAACCCATACCACAGCCCACTCACTAAAACCAAGCCCACACCCCATATAAAACTAAACCCGGGGTCAAAGGTCAAAGAGGATAGTCAAACCCCCAATTAGAACACTATTCCACCTTCTTCCTAATCCTTTGCCCGCCATTACCCATTAATCCCCAACCAGTCACCATCTCCCTTTCCACCTCACCACAACCGTCCAAGAACATCACATGGATGTGTCTTCCCCCCCCTCCATGCCACGCTGGCAATCCAAGGGACACAATTTCTCATCAAACGGCCAAGAATAGATGTTGTGGGGAGCAAGAAAAATCCAAGGGTCCAAGATTGACACAAGAAGCACAAATTGGAGTCCCCCTCACAGAGAAAGCACAAAAGGTTTCAGAGGAAACCCTAATAGAGTAGTATAAATAGAATAGGATAGCAGTTGTAATATTTAGGATTAATTTTAGCTAAATTTTTGAAGGTATTTGTTTTTCTTTAATTTTCAGTATTGTAATCCTATTTCAGTTTTAATATATTTCAGTTTCTAGTTTTAATCTTAAAAAAAATCCAAAAATAGTGTAGCTTATCAACTGCTTATTACTTGTTTCTGGTGCTTATTTCACTTTTCTTAGCTTATTTACTCCTACTATGTTCTATTGATGTTATTATGGCCATTAGTTCTAGCTTAGGTTATAATTTTGCTTGGAATTGTCACAAAGTCAACATAGGTCAAAATGCTTATTTGATGAATATAATGCTTTTTGGTGATTGTCTAGTACTTCTTAGGCTTAAATATAGTTAGTAGATAATCTCTTTTCAGCAAACATAGCTCAAATAGGCCTGTCCAGTTTTTAATCTCAAAATCAGTTTAGTAAGGGGTGTTTGGGTCAAAGTTTCAAAGTGGGTCAAATCAGTGGTGTGATGTTCAATTGCCACTTGGGATAATTCACTATAGCTTAAATAGTGAAGGATAAGCTGTTAGTTAGTAGTTTTAAGCTTATTCTCATAAGACTTGCATAGTTGAGCTATTTCCAAAGTTTGTTGATCCTTTACTGCCCTCTTTGCTTTTTCTAAGTTGGATCAGTCATTTGTGTTAGGATTTGATCCCATTTGAAGTTTAATATGTTGCATTAAGTTGCCTTTGAAGGTTTGGTTCTGTTTCAATCTGAGTTGAGTAGGATTTGGATAAGCTTTGTGCAGGGTCTGCATTGCACAAGGAATGCAGTCTGCATTAGGTTTGATCTAAGTTTTAAGGACTGATTCTAGTGCCTTTTGGTAGTGTTTAATGTCTGATTTTTCATCATATGGATAGTTTGGTAGTTTAAGATTGCTTTTCCACAAGATCATTCTAGATTTGAGCTTGTTCACAGCTTAAAAATAAGCTCAAAGTAGCCCCTTTAGGACTGTTTTGCTCAATAGACCTCAGTAGCTTATCAGCTTATTTCATGAGCTTATTTGATCATATTTAGTTAGTTTGAGCCTTAATCTGTATGATGATCTGTTTCTGAGCATTTGAAAATTTTTTGAGCTGTTTAGCTTGATTTAGTGCTTATTCCAAACTGCTTATTAGCCCATTCTGCTTATTTGGGTTGAACAAAGTTCTGATTTCATTTTTCATAGATTCCTAGTATAATTTTAAATTTACCTTGAATTTTTCAGATTTTTCCCAAGTCTTTTAGTATTTTTAAATTATTTAAATCTTTTATTTTAGTTTTTAATTCATAAAAAGTCAAAAAAAATATTTTTCTTTTTTCCAAAATTTTATTTTTATATTTAGAATTTAAGAAAATTAATTTTACATTTATAGGACTTATAATTTAGAAAATCACTTTTTAAATACGTTTTTAAAAATTCGTAACGTACGTTTTTAATTTAAATTTTCGTTTTAGATTTCGATTACTCGTACTCTTAGCTTGATAATTTGTTTTCATTTAGTTATTTCACATCCGTAGTGTAAAAACCAAAATATCTCACTCTTTCACTATTCACTTCACGTATCACGATCCCGAAATCACAATTCCATTCAATCTTCAATCGGGACAACGAACCTTGGGTTTTTCATATTTCCTTTGCAATTCTCTTTGGATATAAATTGATTGAAACCAATGTAACAAAGAAAAGAATGGCTCATAGGGTGAACTAATGATATCTATTACAAAAAATGAGCGCTACAAATGGGTTCATATGGGTGGTTAACTAGCCAGTGTAGCTAGCTAAATATCATTAGATGTAAAATGGAAGGCCATTTGGTTTTATTCCTAAGGGTGCCTCTTTGTCACACGAATACACTTATATCACACGAATGTGATCTTACTGCGGTCTGGTAATGATTTACAAGTACAAGCTCTAGAATAAATAAAATCACTGGCACACTCACATAAAAATATTTAAGCATAAAAGATGTATGCTATATGAAACAGGTTCAAATCCTCACAAATTTAGTGGTAAGGGCTATAAATGCGCTAGCAAATGTTATCGTTCCCAGAATGGATTGCAATATTAATCGGAATATATCTCGAATTATTCAAAATTACAGATTTCACCAGTGGATTGATCCAGTCATTCTAATATATTATCCAAAAAGCGTGAAAACAACTTGATCACGAGGGCAAACAAATATACAATTGGCTCCAAACAAATGAAAATTAAAAATCAGTTTCGTTTTTCCTATTATACTTCCCCCCCACCCCACTTAAGTTACGCATTTTCCTCAATTTTAAAAATAAACTTCAAAGCATGTAAAATAAGGAAAAATAAAATAAAATAAGTCTAAGAGAAACGAAACTTCTCGGACTAAAAAAATCGCAATCGAACTCCAAATGGTAAAATGCTAAGCAAATGCTAGCATAAGCGTGTGAGATCAATCAATTTCGCTTCCACAAAACATCTCCACACCAAGTATAATGTCACCAATAATCCAATCTCAAAGAGCTTATTAAATCTGCAAAATAAACTAAACTACAAAAACACGTAAAATCATAAAACTCACTTTCGTAGGTATCACGGTTGCATTTAGCGTATGCAACAAGCCTTTTACACCACTTTGGTGGCCCGAGTGGACGATTGAAGTCTCGTGAGGGTTTCCAGTGAACATACCTACAAAGTTAAAAACATTTTATTTTTTAAAAACGCGTACTTATTTATTTACAACGTACTAAATGTTAACAAAACTTTAAAAAAAAATGGCAAAATCACGTTTAGGTTCAAAGATAAAAATAATAATACTCAAGTATCTTAGGAATGATCCCAGAGGACACTAAAACATATTAAATCTAAACACAAACACACAAAAACAAAATACGAAAAATAATATATATATATATATATATATATATATATATATATATATTACCAATTGGTCCAGCCGATCGGTCATGGGGTTTAACCGATCGGTTGGGATGAACCAAAATGCGACCCACCTTCTAGCCGAACCGGTTACGGGGAGTGACCGATTGGTTGGAGGAGTTTTTAGATTTTTTTTTTAAAATATTAATTAAGTTTCACTTATAAACTTTTACTGACAAAATAAAACATGAAGACAGAAGGTAACGAATACGAAAATAAACACAAGTAAATAAAACACATAAACACATATTAACTAGAAGAACATAAAACGTTAAACGACACTTAAAACAAAAATAAGTGAGGATGAGCATTTGGACCCGAATCCCGGTATCGAACCGGAACCGTACCGGTACTGTGCCAAAATGGTACCGATTCCAAATACTCGGTACGGGATCGGTACCATGAATTGAACAAAAACTAAAATCGGGAGTACTAAAACGGTACCGGTACCAAACCGGGGTAGTACCGAAAAATACCCGAAATTTGAGTAGCCTATGTTTTTTAATGAATTGGCTTAACCAAACAACCATTTGTTCCATGTAAAACAAAAGTAACAGGCAGAAAACCAAAGGTCGACCCAACAGTAACATATTTTTAATTTTGTTTTTTACATATACAACGATGCTACGTAATTATTATCGTCATAGTCAATATATCTCAATCATCAATACTACTCCTTCCGTCCCACATTAAATGTACACTATGACTTTTTCAAGTCTCTTTTCTTCAATTTTGACTTTAAATATTTTTGTTCGTGTTATTTAATACTTGATGCAAGATATATGAATAGATTAAGTTTTTTAATGTGTTTTCAAGGTCAAAGTTGGATAAAAAAGACTTAAAAAAGTCATAGTGAAAATTTAATGTGAAACGGAGGGAGCATTAGTGTGTAGTGATCATTAGTTTATTATTTCTAATTATCATACATAGGTGCATCAATAATTATTAGTTTATACATGCGATTCACTTTTTAACGATACATTAAAACAAGAACGAAAAATAAAATCGAGTACGTTATAACTTAGAAAGGTTTGATTGACTTAGATGAATAATTGTGATCTTCATTTCTTTCCTTTGAGTAATTGAGTTGTATTCACAGATAGCAAAGCGTAGAGACAACTTGCTAAACTATTTGGTCTTTCTGAGGATCACTTGTACCCAGGGGCGGATCTATAGCCAAGGGAGAGTATGCTTCGATCTCGTAGCAGTGTAAGAAAAAATAGAATTGCAGTGGTATATAGCCGTTTTACCTTTGGCGCATACCCTAGAAACACCAAGAAGTTAGTGGTGCACACCTATGATTTCTCAAATAAACAAAATTTAAAAGAGTAGAAGTTGACGGTCGACGTGGTTTTACAGGGAAGAAGAAAGAAGAGGATGTTAAAGTCAAAACTAATAGATGTGATAATAGAAAAGTAATTGTCATAAGTTACATATCCCAAGGTTATCTATCAACGACACAAAATAAATCCTAACTAATATGCTATTTGTTTGTGTTATGGGGCAGTTTATAAGGACCCCTTATAGGGGGTTTCTAATGATTGCAAGCTCCGGGTGGTTGTAACATATGCTTCACGGTTCGTACAAATGGCCCATAGGGAGGGTATGTATAACATACCCCTTGTGTTGTATACTTGCTTTTTAATTTGCATTTTTTTTATCTATGATTTAAGAAAAAGATATCTAATGTTATACGAGTGTTAGCATTATTTAGTTGGGTGAGTTTATCCACACCCTCCCATAGCGAGGGTATCCAATCATTGGGTGCAACGCTGGCTTGTATAGTGTGTATCGCCAGTTGTACGGTTTGACCAAACCCTCCCTGATGTGACAACATAGGGAGGGTATGTATAACACATCCCTATTTAGTTTAGCATGTGGAGCCCTTTGAGTTTTTAAGTTTTAAATAACTGACAATGAAAGGAGAGAAAATACATATCAAACGTAAAAATCGATATATGTAATCGTTATAAATATGATAGTTGAGTTACTACACTTTTATACTAATAGTTACTGTTGGGTCTGTCAGTATCCAAGCGTCCTGAAAACAGGATTTGAATACAAATTAAGCCAAGTGATAATCCACCGTAAACACTCTCAAGTCACTGAGTGAATAGTCACTCAGTGAGTTACCTTCAAGATGCTTAGGACGAGTCTAAGAAGAAGGATTCACCATTCAGTGAGGCGGAACTCCTTGAGTGTCAGTTAAGCCAGAGAAGAAGGTAATGGGTTCAGTGAGTATTGGACAAAAACTCACTGAACCCCCAGTCTCCTCAACCACAATAAATGATTGAAGACTGAAGACCTAGACTAAAGAACCTGAAGTCTAAAAGAAAG
Source organism: Artemisia tridentata subsp. tridentata (assembly GCA_021014915.2). Taxonomy (NCBI): domain Eukaryota; kingdom Viridiplantae; phylum Streptophyta; class Magnoliopsida; order Asterales; family Asteraceae; genus Artemisia; species Artemisia tridentata. The sequence goes on along the minus strand of CP139504.1, from coordinate 164,288,268 downwards.
GCGGGATTATGCGGGAAAGTTTGAAGAGATAAGAAGATGTCTTATTGGGCCGAAAGCAAACTTTCCCTAAACAGCTTAAAGTCAAGATGTGTCAGTTCTGACACTTAGAAAGACCTTTATCCCATTCTCATTGGTTCTTGGAAATGACAAATACTGTTGCAGTTGTCAGATACACTAGGTTATTCTTTATGTATTTTTAATCATGGTGCTCTTTTATACTTGTGTATAAATAGGAACAGAAGGAGAAAAGTGGGTAAAGTTTTTGTGCATTAAAAGCTTAGACTTTCACAAAACTACTTTTCTCCTCCAAAGAGTAACCACATCCCTGAGATAGCTCAGTAGGTTATTATTGTTGCCACTCAAGAACAACTTGAGTTTAGAGAGGAGAAAACCATACCTTGTGTATTCGATCCCAAGTGTTTATTCCGCAAACATTTGGGTAATAGATTCTTTTGATTAATTTCTAATAAGAATTTAAACGTTGAAAAACTTGTGTTTTTATATTTATGTTTTACTTATCTGCTTTAATTAATCAATAACATTATCTCAGTCATTGACACAATCAGATTAACTTTGTAGTTATATCTGCTTGTGTAAAGGGAACAACAAGTGGTATCAGAGCCTCTGGTTTATAAAATCTTTTCTAAAACCAAGAGTGCTCAAGGTTTTTAAAACCAAGATCCTACTATGGCTGATGTTAATGTGCCCCAGCTCGTCGATAAAAAGGGTGGCAGCTATTCAGCTGTTGCTCCCAGACTCGAAGCTGGAAAATTTAGCAAGTGAAAAAAGCGAATGCCTTGCTACTTGACTGGTATGGAACCATACTACATCACTTGTATCAGGGATGGTCCATTTGTCCTAGAATATTGATGAGAGAAGGGTGGTCAATCAAGACCAACGCCTGAAAAGCATAATTATATCTTGTCTTCCTCACGATATAATGGAATCAGTCATTAACTATTCTACAGCCAAGCAAACTTGGGTTGACTTGATTAATAGCTTTGAAGGTCCCTCAGATACCATGGAAAACAGGATCATGGATCTGAAACTTGAGTACAACACTTTCAGGGCAAAGGACTCTGAAAGTCTCTCTCAGATATATACGAGATACAAGACCCTGATAAATGAACTATCAAATGGTGGTGTAGTTTTTTCTAAGCATGAGATCAATGTTGGCTTTGTCAACAGTCTCCCTAAGAAGTGGCTAAACTTCTCATAGGGCCTCAGGAATGCTAATCACATTCAGACCCTTGAGCTCCCTGAGATCTATGAGAAGTTTGTCTATGAAGACAACTTAATCTCTAGAAGATACCCTGACTCAAAGAAAGCTCTTGAGACCAAAAAGGCCCTGACCTCCTCACCCATATCAACTGCCTTTTATTCTAATGGTGTTGTACAGGAATTTCAATAGGATTCTGATGATGAGATTGATGAAAGAACTGGTGATGAGTACCTAAATGACCTAAACTTGACATTCCAAGAAAGGGCACACTTGCCAATTCAAAACGTTTTATCAAAAGAAATCAGTCAAATTTTCAAAAGCTAAAGCAAATGAAACCACTGAGTGTTTCAAATGTGGTAAAAAGGGCCATTTTGCTAGAGACTATTATTCAAAAACCATTTCAGAAACCCTCTTATAAATTTTTTGGAAACAGTTCCTCTTCAGGAATTAGCAAGTTCAACTTAAAATGCTTCAGTTGACCCAACATTTTCAAAATAATGTTCAAAGGGGTCAAAAAGATTTTGAAGCCAAATATAGGCAAGCTAAGGCTAAACTTGCTCTCCTTGAAGCTAATCCCTCAATGTCTCAGGTTACTCAAACTTCCAAACCTGTTCAGACAAAGAAAAAGGTTCTTGTAGCCGAAGCCTATGACTGGGATGAAGAAGAAATCTCCTCAGAAGATGAGGAAATTAGAGTAAGTGCACTGATGACACTTTCTGAAGGTGATCAGCTAGCTGTTGGAAAAAGACAAGCTAGAAATGGAGAATGGGTTAACATAACCATGAAGAAGGTAAATATTTTACTTTCAATGGATGATGATTCTAACTGGCAGTCCTATATGAATTACATTTGTGTAGATCTTAAGTTTGTAGAAGAACAAAGGCTTAATTTGCTTTCAAAATATAACAATCATGTTTTAGAATTAAATAAGTGTAGAGATGAATTACTTATACTAAAACATGCCAAGTTAGAAAGTATTACACTACAAATTCAAAACACTGAGATTTTAAAACAAAATCAAGCTCTTCAAAATGAACTTAACAAAGAAAAAGCTGTCATTGAAAGCTGGACTAAAAAGAATCCCAAAGTCTATGAAACTGTAAGTCTAATTCCTAGTGAAAACAAGAAAGTTATAGGAATAGACTAACTCACTGAAAACTCCAGTGGAAGTCACAGAGAAAAGGCTTTTATTCCAGCTGGCATATCTTTTGAGTAGGAAATGGAACCCAAGTCAAATGACTGGATTGTCAGGGACAACCCAATCAGTAAGTTACCAAACTTTGAGACTGAAAAAATCTTGCTTCCTGAAAGTCAGGCTCTAAAAAATATGCTTGGACTCACTGACCAACCCAGTAGTACTGAGTCAGTCAATGAGTCTGAATCATAATCATTTACACCACTCCCACCTCTGAAAGTCCTTCAGGGAGCTGCATCAAGCTCAGACCTCACACCATTGGTCTACTCTCAGCATTCTCCCAAGGAGAAGCCAGGATTGGGAAAAACCATCCTGAAAAGGCAAACCCCTGATGTCTCAGCTCATACTGATGACTCATCAACTTCAGTCCCTTCTGAAGTAAAAACAGAAAGCCCTGATTCAAAAATTGATCAGTTGGCTGAGCTTGTCAGAAAGCTGAGTGAGAAGATTGAATCTTCTAAGAAGCCTTCTCATTCTAAGAAGGAACCCAAATCAGCTTCCTCAAGCTCCAAACCAAAACCCTCCAAACCTCTGCAGAGGTGTGAGCTGTGTCACTATACCAATCATTCCACTGATGATTGTTTTAGAATCCTTTACTGCATGATATGCAAAAAGGAAGATCACAGGACCTCTGATCACCAATCATACATAGCCACATCAAAGATTTCAACCTTTAAAGCTCAGGCTTTAAAGTATCGTTCTGATTCTAAGTAGAAACAGAAACAAAAGGCAAAGCCTTTTGCACCTTGCCCTCACTATGGCTTCAATGACCACCTTCATGAGGATTGCCTAATGGACACAAGTTGTGACATATGTGGTGATCCCACTCACGACACCTCAGGACATGAGGTGGTCATTCAGACTAGAAGAGGAATTCCCAAGATATCTTCTCAGTCTACTGAGTCTACTTCTGCAATCAAATGCAAAACCTATGGTAGCTCAGTCCACTCAACCACTGACTATGAATCAATTGTTACTTTTAAGAAGGCTGTTAAAGCTAAGCCCTCCAAAAAAAGAGGTCCTAGAAAGAACTAACTCAGTTTTCCATTTGTGCACAGACATGCTAGGGAGCCAGTTTGGCATCTAGATAGTGGATGTTCAAGGAGCATGACTGGTGAGAAAGAGTATCTGCACAAATATATTGAAGAACCAGGACCCAAAGTGGTATTTGCTGATAATTCATCATGTCTCACTGAAGGTTATGGTTCAGTAAACTGTAGTGGTATAGTCTTTACTAGGATAGCTTAGGTTAATGGTCTTAAGTACAATTTGATCAGTGTCAGTCAACTATGTGATGCAAAGTACATAGTTTAGTTTGATGATAAGCAATGAACCATCTTCAATGCAAATAAGGAAGTTTTCCTTATTGCACCAAGAAGACAAGATGTCTATGTGTTAGACATGTCCAGTCTAACTCAGAATGGAACTTGTTTATTTGCAAAGTCCACTGAAACCTTCAACTAGCTTTGGCATATGAGACTCTCCCATATGAACTTCAAAAATATATACAATCTTGTGAAACAAAACAAGGTCCTTGGCTTACCATCATTTTTGTTTTCAAAGGATAAACCATGCTCTGCCTGTGAAAAAGGTAAACATCATAGAGCATCCTTTAAAACCAAAACAAACTTTTCCATCAGAAACTGCCTTCATCTTCTCCATATGGATCTCTTTGGGCCCATCAGTCCTAGATCCATTAACCATGAGAAGTATACTCTGGTCATTGTGGATGAATACTCAAGATACACTTGGGTTTACTTCCTGACCAAAAAGAGTCTGGCAGCTGAAACAATCATGTCCTTTGTCAGGAACATTGAAAATCAAAATGACATTAAAGTCAAACAGATTAGGATTGACAATGGGACAGAGTTCAGAAACTATGAACTTGAATGTTTCTGTGATGAGAAAGGAATTTCCCAAAATTTTTCCTCTCCTTACACACCTGAACAAAATGTTGTTGCTGAAAGGAAGAATAAAACACTCATTGAAGCTGCCAGGACAATGCTAAATGGATCAGTCCTTTCCAAACACTTTTGGACTGATGCAGTCAAAATTGCCTCTTATACTCAAAACAGATCCATCATTGTCAAGGGACATAGCAAAACCCCTTATGAGTTATTCAAGGGAAGGATCCTTGACATAAGCTACTTTCATGTCTTTGGGTGTTCTGTGTTCATTCATAATCACAAGGATCACTTAGGGAAATTTGATGCCAAAGCTAATGATGGATACTTCCTAGGATACTCACTTGTCTCAAAGGCCTTCAGGATGTTCAACACTAGGAGACAACAAACTGAGGAAACATTCCATGTTACCTTTGATGAGAGCACTGAAGCAATCAGGTTCTCAAATGCCTCAGTGGAAGAGATAGGAATAGATGATTCGTCAAGATATCCTCCTGATGAATATCATCCTGAGAACAATCCTTCCACTCAGTATCAAGCAAATGCTGATATCTCCTACCACATTATCCCTCACAACCTTCCTTACCCAACCATCACTGAGTTTGTTGAATCACAAACAAGTACTGATGCAATCTGTTAGGAATATAAATATTCATGTGAAGACTCGGTCACCCACAGTATCTATTTAGCATTTAAGTAGCTCGTAGGCTTATTATTATTATTAGTATTATTAGTGTAGTTATATTTATATTTGTGGAGTGGGTCGGGTCTTTACCCACTGTCAGCTCACTCCACAGCCCACTAGGGGCACCATATGTTAGCTACTATATAAGCCCCTTCCCACACAAGGGAAGGGTTGGAACTCTTGTAACTTTCACACACCTAATCTAATATTCCAAGTTTTCTCTCAAGGTTCCCATCTCTCCATCTTTTCTCTCTAACTATTCTACCATGAACATCATGTTCTTCCACAATCCAAGACCACCCGATCCACACAATCAATATGGTTTTATCTCACAATTGGTAGCAAGAGCCATGGTTAGGTTCAAATTGATTGTGTTTGCTTGGATGATTTTTTTATTATTCTCTCGGTTTACTACTATATTTTCTTTGGGCCTTTAACTGTTCGAAACCATGTTTATAGATTCAGATTTGTTAAAATCTTCATGTAGGCATTCAACTGGTTATGCTACTTTAACTGTTTATGTCACTTCAATTGCTATATCTTCTTTGGTTTCTTATCTTTCATGTTTGTGCCTCATGTGTTGCTCGTACTCTTTCCATATTTAAGATCGTTTTTGTCACCTCGTGTTCATATTCTTGGTTTCTCAAATTGCTCTTTGTTGTTCTGTGGCTTATGTTGAGAGTAATGTGTTTGAGGATTGTCGTTGATGTTCCATTCGAACTCTTGGTCTATACATGATTGTTTTCGCGACTTATTTGTGGACTAAAAGTTCGGGTTTATAAGCTGTGTCTTGGTAGCGGTTGGTTTGTGGGTTTATGTTCTTTGTTTCGGTGGTATTTCGGTGGTATTCTTCTTATGTGACTTGTGGTACGTCTGCTCGGGTAATGTTCATAGGTGTGAATTGCTTCTTGAAAAGGTGTTCATAGTTGCGATTTGTGTGGACTTCTTGGTTGTACTTTGATTTTGCTGCTGTAGTATACTTGAAAGGAAAATATTGAGTAGCGATTTGCCAGTCTCGCTTTATGCGATTTGGCTTTTAACTAAAACCGGAGAAGAAAACAAAACTGGAGAAAGTGACTTTATAGTCTGCTACGTTTTGTCCTCTTTCTCTAGCGTTTTAACTAGAGTTGCAACTTGTTGTGTGTTATGATTTGGCATCATTTGAATGAAAGTTGTGGTTTGTGTCTAAATGATTTGTTGCGACTTGAAGAAATTTTTGTGGTCAAATCTAAACAAAACGCTGCCCAAATGGTAACTTGGTTGCGATTTGTGGTGTTAGCAAAAGTCAAACCGAGTCAACCCACAGTAAAACCAAGTCGAACCAGTAAAGTCAAACCAGAACTAAAAGTAAGAAAGAAGATGAAAGAGAACAAATCGACTCATAACCATTACCAGACCAAACAAACAACCTTGCTGCAATAACAGAAACCTCAACAACATCACACAACAACCGACACCAATCAAGTATCACTAACTCTAACTAAAAATATTCCCTGCCTCATCTGAAACTAAGATTCGAACCAAGACTCGTATTAAATCTCAGATACTTTTTCGTGTTAGTCAATGAAACATCAAGACCACATAAGGTCTAACACACGAAATAAGAATTCATCACAGATTTTATTGAAGGCTTACCTTCTTTAATATCCGAAAACAAAGATCGGTGAATAACAATTATTGTTATACCCGTATCATCCTTTCGATTGTTAAAACCACGTAAACATGAAACTAAAATGACAATACAAAACCTACCCGAGACCCCTCAAGGATCTTGAATCTTTTAAAGTCTTCTGGATTTTTGATGATGCTGCAAATAACAAGAGATGTAAAGGTGGGTCTGTGTTGTGTTCGTCTTCACTGATTACACAATAATGATCGACTGATGATATTTTTTATATTGATGAAATGAGATCGGTTTATTAAGATGAGATGGGAGAAATATTAGGTAGAAGGGGGCGGATTAGTTAGAGATTAGGGTTTAGATTAGTTTGGTGGCTGAGTGTATTGAAAAAGAGGATGGGGGGCGGATGATGTTTAGAATTAGGGTTAAGGAAGGTTGGAGACTGTTAAGTTGTGATTACGGTAAACAAGATATATATTAAAATTTGGTTTGGGCTTGCATCTAATCACACTTGGGCCGAGTCAATATTAGAGTTTTCGTTGGGCTGGGTTTAATCCGTCATTGAGCTGGACGAGTTATGTTAGAAGACTGGACTGAAGACTTAACGTGTCCGAAACAAATGCACATTTGGCTGAAAAATAATTAACAAGTGTATTATTTATACACTGTGTTAATCTACTTTTATCTTTAATATTTGGTGAAAAAAGGAGTGGCAGTTTGGGTTATTACAAAACTTCACGAGGACACACACGTCACGGCTAGTATTTGGGTATATGAATTTCAACGTGATTCCAGAGTTGTGGATTTGGCGGCATTGTCCTATTGGTGCCTACAATTTGAGTGAGCCTGTATTTTGATCTTTGCGATTTGAGTTACAGTTGACTAATTGCGATTTGGTTAATTGCGAATTGACTAGTTGCTATTTGACTTGTTGCGACTTGACTGATTGCAATTTGACCAGTTGCGATTTGACATTGCGAGGTGACACTTGCGATTTGACTTATTGCGATTTGGTTGATTGCGATTTGACTTGTTGCGATTTGACAAACTGTGACTTGACTTGTTGCGATTTGATCAAGTTGAGATTTGACTTCTTTGACTTGAATTTTGAAGATTAGCTTTGCACTTCACTCTTGGGTATTCTAGTTGATTTCACAGTTTCTCTTGTAGATTTTAGAAAATCCCGCGAAAGATTCGATTTCTCGGTTTAAATCTCAAGAGTAGTAAAATCCCGTCAAATCAAGTATGGACAAGCAGGCGGGACATGGATTTTGACATAATAAAGCTTGCGGGGTTTGACTATTTTTTCCGGGATAAGTTTGTGCTGCAAGATCGGCAGGAATTGTGAAATTTTGGTAGCTTGGTTGGTTTGTTAATCCACGGATTCGTGTACTTAGTGTCTCAAACATCTTGGGGTTGGGTGGATGCACGATGTTTGATGACCCTTGCTCGAGCGTATTTTTGGTGATTAGACTTGGAAGTTCAAGAAGTGGATATATACAATAAAAGATGGAAGGTTGGGTATATATCACTTCCTATATTTAAAGGAGTTACGTTGTTGTGCTCAATATAGGTTCTAGATCACAAATTTAGTGCAAGTATAAGTCACGGACTTGTCCTTTATCAAGCTTCATCAAGCGATTGTTGTTTCTCAAGCTTCTAATGGGATTGTAGTACAAGATCTTCTCAAGAGGTGGTCTAACTTAAAGACAGGAGGTGGTTTGTTCAGAGACGTGTTCTAACCTTTTACACATTATTTAAACACATTTCATCAAGCGGTTTTGGCATATTACGAGCTTCAGTGAATTTGTTAATTTGCTAAACCATTGATGAGGAGACAAACAAGGGGTTACTACAAGAGAGTCTTAATCACCATCTTCTTTGCAGTAGTTTTATTTGTCTCATTCCATGTATTGTGCCTGACTAATTCACAACCATCACAGACTCTCTGCTTTGGCAAAAAGGTCATTGCATGCCCTTTTTGAGGGGGAGAATTAGGGCGTGTTTCCCAGCGGTTCAGTCTCAAGCGGTGTGAATCTTAGCGGTTCCGGTTACAGCGGGTCAGATTGTAGCGATTCAGGATTCAGTGGTTCAGTCTCCAGCAGTTTGAATCTTTGCGGTTCCAGTTTCAGTGGTTTAGCTTTCAACGGTTTAGGTCTTAGCGATTTGCCTAAGATTTCAGCAGTTTGATACTTACTGTTGTGCAGTTTATTCTTGAATTTATTTCTCGGTTAAATCTCAAGAACTGTAAAATCCTGTATACAGTATGACAACTATACCATGCACTGTATTTGATAACATCCAAGCAGCTGGGTCAGACAGCTATGCTTGATAGGACTGACTATGAGTCATGGGCACTGCTAAGAATTAGCGCATGTTTCTTCTCTCTTTGGCTAGTCAACCGCTCAAGATGATCACGAAGGTCATTTTGGTATTCCGTAATTGAAATTGAAGTTCAATTTCACGAAGGAGTCTACCTATTTTATCTTGAAATCGGGGATGGTTGGATGCATGATTTCAATGATAACTTGCTCGTGCTTAATATTTTAAGTTGAAGACTTAGGTTATCTAGTTACCAGCAGTCGGGGTAACTATCACTTAAGAGTTACGTTGGAGCACTCAGTGTCACACATCAATGACGTTGTCGATAATCGCAAGAGGTGTTAATGTCTCATACTTTGGTTGAGTATTGAGCACTTAGAGATTTGCTTGGAGCATTAATTCTCTACACCGTTCTTCCAACATTAGTGCAAGCTTAAGTAACAAATTTGGGGACTTCTACTTCAGTTTTCAATATTGGTATATCGGGTCTCCTTCATCAAGTGGTCACAAATAGTTGTCTGTGTTCAAGGTTGGTTAGTTGGCCAAAGGGTTTAAAAGTTGTGATGTAATCAGTAATTCTCACGGGATATTCTTAACCCAAACTAATATTCACCAAAATCATATCAGTTGTGCCACATTCAATTTGTCAAAGTCTCACGGTTTCTTCTTGGTTTTGTAAAATCCCGCGAAAGAACTTATTTCTCGGTTTAAATCACAGATTTGTAAAATCCCGTGATGATGGGCTATGCACTCTTGACCGTGATCGGGTTAAAATCATTATCAAAGCTAAGTTAAAACATCATAAAGGGCTAGATCGGGGCATTTAAACGACAAGATGTGACTACGGCGTTAATTCATTATTATTTATTTGAGGCTGAAGTGAAATTTCATGGGTGTGTGTACTTAGTATCTGAAGATATCGGGGAGGTTGGATGAAGATTCTTCGAGATCCTTGTTCGAGCGTTTAACCTTTACAATGACGAAGACTTGGATATCTAGTTATTTATTCTTCCTCTCTATTACAAAATAACTATCACTTTAAGGAGTTACGTTGTAGTGCTCAGTGTCACACGAAGTTGTGGATATCCAAGAGGTGATGTACGTCTTATACTTGATGTTTGGTTGGTTGAAGAGTATAGAGTACTTAGGGATTCAATGTTGCACGAAGTCTCTACACCGCTCTTAATCACACATTAGTGCAAGTTTAAGTCACAAGTTCGGGCTATGTTACTTTAGTCTCAAGTTCATCATATTGGGTTTTCTCCATCAGGGGTCACGACATCAAGCCGACATAATGATAATGGGGTTGGTAACGAGTTAGATGAGAGATGTAGAAAAGAGAGACAATGACGTCTGTACACATCAGTGCAGGCCTCGCTCTTCATCATTATGACGTTTGAACACATCAGTTCAAGCCTCGCTCTTCATCATTACGACGTCTGTTCACATCAGTTCAGGCCTCGCTTTTCAATGAAAATGGCGTCTGCTGACATCTCTTCAGGCCCCGTTCATCAAAGAAAAGAAAGGTGTACGCTTAAGTGCGCTTTATCTTTGGAAGAAGAGAAATCTTCTTATTTATGGCCATTCTCATCAACAAGTTTCATGCTCTTTCCGTGCTCTTTAAGTCTTCAAGTGGATCGACGCATATTGGAGTATACTCTTATTCACTTATTCAACCAAAAATTGCAGTTGACAGGCATATGCAATTTTTGAGGGGGGGGGGGGAAGGGTGAATAAACAACATGTCAGTCTTCAAGAACCGTCAAGTGGAGCTGCTTACCGTTGATGGTATTCATATTCACTCGTTCAATCATCAAAAATTGCAGTTGGCAGGCATATGCAATTTTTGAGGGGGGGGGGGGAAGGGTGAATAATCTACATGTTGTTTGATGATTGAGAAATGGTCATACGACTCCTGAATACGTCAGTTCAGGAGTCGTGCAAACCATGTTTCTCCAACACTACATCTTCCTCCGTCTATCAAGGTGTTGAAGAACATGGTCATGGAATGCTAATCGACATCTTCTCACGGGCTGGTACAATCAGTAACAAAGGGTTTCTAGTCAATGCTTCATGTACACGTCATTATGCTACATGTACACATCATGATGATGATTCCGATTAATCGTAACCATCAGGGGAGAGAGAATGTGTACATCAAGGACGCACAACAGGTTCACGTGATCGGGCTTAATATCTCAGGATACATATTATAGATGATCAGTGGTTCAACTTGTTACTTTGATGTTAGCATCTCATGTGTACGTTGCGGGCTGATGGGTTATATGTAAGGTTACTGGAAGGCATTTGGTGAGATGAAGATGATTGGTATTCTGTTCCTCCAAATTGGGCAATCTTGAAGAAGGTCGAGTCTACAGTCTATTCTACATTCTCCGCTATGTGTTAGAAGACTAAAGACGGCATGCATTTGGTTATCAAAAGACTTCTTCATATTATGGGCGTTCATCCAAAGTCTTCTCTCTATTATGGGTGTTCATGAGAAAGGCTGTCAGGTTGGGGGAGAGCACTAATTATGGGTGTTTAACAAAAGTGTTGAATTTACATTTATAAAAGTAGTGCGGAAATAGGCCCTTAAAACAATTAAAACGGTCCCCAAATGAATATCAGAGTCTCCTATGACCATGCCATGCCCTGCCAAAAGCCTCCTGTAGCGTGCTATTGCTTAATACCTGAAAATACATGCTAAAAGTGTCAACACGAGGTTGGTGAGTTCATAGAGATTAGTGTAAAATGTAAAGCATTTGAAAATGATTTCCTAGCAAAGGCGTTATAAATCCACCCAGTTCCAAGCCCCGCCCATACAAGACTTGCAACCTGTGTGTTTACAACCCACTGCCAAACATGATTTGGTTTAAGTGAACGTCAAATGATTTATGGACCACAAAAATTAATGTTAGTGTGACAATGTCGCTATATAAAGGTAAGTGTGATAATATCTCCATATAACTAAATCTGACAATGTTGCCCTATAAATAAATCTGACAATGTCGCCATGACAATGTCGTCATAAGATAAACTCTGACAATGTCGCCATTTAATCTAATCTAGCAGTGTCACCATGACAATGTCGCCATATATATATAGGGGGACTTTCTTACGAGAACCATTTTATCTGCGAGAACTGAGAGAACCACAAAAAACATACATGCACGCCTTTTAAAATAAAATAAAAATACATGCAAATCATCAATAATCGTAAGTATCCAACTATGTTCTTCAATATCATCATGAACTCATCCTCTTTTTTCACAAAAACCTTACACAAGGCCGCAATATTGTCGTTGCACGCCTTATAAGAACATACATGCACACCTTCAAAGAAAAATGTTGTATTTCCAATTTCTTATCAAATTCTTTAGAACAACTATGTTTTTTTAAAAACATATATGTTGTTTTTAGAACATATGTGCAAAAATACAATTATTGAAGGCGTGCATGTATGTTTTTGGTGGTTCTCTCAGTTCTCGCAGATAAAATGGTTCTCGCAAGAAAGTCTCACTATATATATATATATATATATATATATATATATTATATATATATTATATATATATATATATATATATATAATATATAATTATATATATATATATATCTGACAATGTCGTCATATAACTAAAATAATACGAAATTAACAGTCCATGACATATGCAATATGAAATAGCTTAATGTTCTAGTGTCCATAATGAAATGATCAAGGGTGAACAATGTAAACGCAAAATACTTCCGAGCAACGACTCAAGTATTTTAACCAATCAATAATGTTTGAAAGACAACTCACGTCTCAAGCAAAACAAGCATGGAGTTTAAATGTAAAACGAGCATAGAGTTTAATGAAAAACGAGCATAGAGTTTAATGAAAAACGAGCATAATGTTTAATGAAAAACGAGCATGTATTCTCCCCCAAAGCAATTACAAAACAAGTAAAAGGAGGGGCTATGAAACTCATCTGATGCAATAGCTACGATGACAAAAATGGATACACTGAAATGAGGCACGATCTCTAACCGCAACCTAATATGAATGATAGGATCTAATCTAAGCAATGAAATGATGCTACACATGCAAATACGTATGTTAACGATACCACTCGTTAGTTTTAAAAATAACGTTTATCGTCGAAAAATTCATTTTTGACGTCTCGTTAATGTATTGATGCGCGTGATGTGTCGTTGCGGTTTAGCAGTTTTAATGCCTACTCAAGTTTTAAATTTATATTTAGCCGACTTATCAATAACACACACACTTAACGAGCAGTGTACCCGGTCAGTATGAAGATAATGGTAAGTAGAGTGTCGATCACTAAGAGTGGAACGTATTATCTCGTTATTCTAATCAGTATTTTAATATCCTAACGCAAGGGGGTTTCAGCCTGAGAGACTGGCACGATTTGTTTGCAATTAAATAATAAAATAAACCAATAGGCACGAATCAGCAAGTAGCACACACGTACACAGATAAATACTCGAGACAATAAGAGGGCTGTCCTTATGATTAAGTAGATTGTCACTTGTTTTATTGATAGCTTTATATGAAGTGTATGTAGTTAACCCTTTCTCGTTGGTCCTAATCTTATCGGCGAGTAAACCCTTAATGATTACTTATGTCTAAAAGTTATTCCTAAGTGATCAATTTAGTAATAACCGTGGGAGCCACATTATGTCTCGCAGTCAAATGCCCGCAAGCCACTAATAAACACAGAGGTTATCAATGCACTAATAAGTAGTAACCAAAGACATCAACATATAAACTTTAATTGATGGAAAGCAAGTATTAAAGGGAGTGCAATCTTTCGTTGTCACATTACACAAGCCACCAATCCTGATGAATTAAAGTTTGCTAACATAATAAAACAAAACTACTTAATGAATTAAACACATGCAGCACCTTCTTACAGCTCTTGTATCTTTGATTTGGGTGTGTCTTGTGCTGCCTCCTTGACTGAATTCGTCCTTTGTTCCTCCTGTTCGGTCTTCGGTTTTAGGTTTTTCGGAACTTGTAATTCGTCTGGTCTACGGGGTATTTATAGTTTCTGTCTGAGGGAAGATGCGGCGCATCTACTAAGTAGATGCGGCGCATGTACTTAACTTCGCGTGGGGTCCAAGATTATAATATTCAGGAATATTCGTACACCGCCAGAAGATGCGGCGTAACTCCATGATTAGATGCGGCGCATGTCCTCTTGTATCTTGGATCGTATCTGGTGATATCTTGATAGAGATGCGGCGCATGTCGAGAGTGAGATGCGGCGCATCTGGAGCAGAATTGACTTGATCTTGTCCATGTCAGTAGACCTTCAACTTTATGCACGTTTTGCTCCATAATTAGTCCAAAATCGCTAAGTTTCACCAAATGCTTGTTTTTACCTGAGAATTACAAAAGTAAACGATTAAGTATCAATCCTCATACATAATATAGTAAAACAAGTCAAATTAATAGGATAAATGATAGTAATAAAATGTACTTATTTTAGTTCATCAAATATCCCCCCACTTGAACTTTACTTGTCCCCAAGTAAACCTTAGAATTTCTTTTATGAAAATGTATCCTAAAAGATGTTAGGATTTATTTTTATATTTAAGCATGTATTCGTTTATTTCATAATCACACAACTAAACACTTAACGAATTAGAAGTAAAATAAAATAATTTTGATAAAAGCAAATCTAATCGTTTAACTGTCCAGTCGCGACGAATATTCTATCATAAGCTTGGCAAGTATACACATCTCCTCCACTAAAGCTAAGGAGTAACAAGTCTAAAGCGGTAAAAAGGGTTTTTAGGCTTAAGGGTTAATTATTCTTATTCTTTATCGATCTTAAATTCCAGAAAAGGCGACAAAATCACAAATACATGATCGAATCCACGAACATGATACTTGCAATTGCTCAAATCCTTAACTCGAATAGGCTAAAGATAGGTCCAAACTTCACCAATAATAATATATCAATAAGGGCGACAAAATCATAAATACATAGCCGAATCCACGACTACGATACTTAAGATTGCTCAAATCCCTAATCTCAATAAATCAAAGGTTTGGTTGGATAAAGAATAATAAAGGGCATGGATAACATTTGGGATATAAATTGGTGCAAAAATGAAAATAAACAAAACAAATAAATTAAAATCCTAAGTGTGGTTAATCACTATCCCAACCATCCCATGAATAAGACTCATATCATCGAATAACTCACGCTTTAACACTTGAAACACACGCTTTAGGTAGACACGAATTATACTCAACAAGATCTTAATCAAAGAATAAACCTTAATTGGCGTTCCCATAACTGCCAATTCCCATTCAATCCATAGATATAGTACAACAAATAGTGGTGATATTGACCACTTACATAACTTTACATCGTTGGCTTAAAATAAACATCCAACTTTTCTTTCTTTCTTTTTCTTTTCTCATTTTTTTCGATTTTTTTTTTTTTTTTTACATAAACATAGATGTGTAAAATTTCACCACATCACTATAACTTTCTTTCCGGATAATTTTTCCATACTTTTCATACTTTCAGAAATAATGGTAATAGTGAAAGTAGTAAACACACGAAAAATAAACTCCAAAATATACAATATTTACTTTCACTCCAATTGCATTGTGCAATTTCCCGACCTAACCATAGATAATGAATTACGCACGCGAACACAGGTAATGTAAGGAAACACACTTTGCCTATAGCAATTAACCAACCACGGATTCTAATCTACAGGGTAGGCTAAGGTGTAAGGGTGTAACGAAACATTTTAAACATAGGTGTAAGAAACGAAAGGAATGGCTCTGAGGGTTTTTCTAGGGGTATCTTACTCTAAAAATGAGAGTAACAAAAGGTTTTGTACGGGGGTTAACTAACCGGTGTAGTTAGTTAATAACACATAACATATAATAGGCTATTTGGGTGTAATCCTAGAATTTTACCAATTTAGACAAGTCATTCCAATTATATAAATAATACTCATTATGGTGGTCTCGAATAGTATACAAGCCAAGTTCTAAAGTTTACAAGTTACCGGCACACTCATAGATTTGTGAATTTTGAAAAATCACAATTTTTGAAAATAACGTCATGTGTGCAGCTATGCAACTTAGATCTTAAACAAAAACATGCTAAAAAATTTTAAGTTTGATATATTAAGCACATTTTAAGCATAATTTTTGAAAAAGTTTAGGACAAGTAATTGTTAAGTGTTCTAATTCTCCAATCCCCCACTTAAGTTAAACAACGTCCTCGTTGTTTGTATAAAAGGTTAAAAACTGGAAAATAAAAGAATTAGAACAGAAAAACTCCCCTAAGATTTGCTCGGTATGATCCTCCATTAGTATAAGAGCAAAAATCATCTTTCTTGTGGATTAGAACGTTAAAGCTTCATACTTGATGTATCCACAGGAAATCCAGGAAACTATAATACCACCAATACTTTAAAACACACCTAAGATAAGAAAGGTTCAAGCTTGCATAATACATTAGTAGTTAGATAAAAATAAAACTTAAAAAGTAAAACTGAAAATCATCAGGTCAGTCGATGCGCCGTATTTTATTGAAGAAGATACGCCGTATCGAGCCTGGAATTAATACGGATCAGAATAAAGATGCGCCGCATCCTTAACCAGGGATGCGCCGCATTAAAAATAAACTGATAAAGAGTTTTAAAGTCGAAAATAAAAATGCAGAAAAATAAAATAAGATATGACCATTGCAGGAGATGCGTCGCATCTCAGAATCGAGATGCGCCGTATCTTCATGCGGCCTGGACTGACTCGACACAGAAAACAGAATAATAAAAAATTTCCGGGTTGTCTCCCGGTAAGCACTTGTCTTTATTCCAGAGTCTTCAAGTTAGACTCACGTTCAGCTCTTTAGTATCGATCATTGAAGGAGTCAGAAACATCGCGCTCCTTCATCGCCAATTCAGTAATATTGAACACTCCTTGCTTGTCCTTAATTTCCATGCCGTTCTTCTTTAATATCTGTATAAACAAAGTCCTGTCCCTTTCGGGCAGAGATGACAAAATGATAGACGGGAAATTCTTATTATCATATAGGCACAAATAAGCAAGGTGGGGTGGTAGTTCAATAAACACATCATTATTCAAATTCGTTTTCTCAACTATTCTCCTACGTTTATTAATTACTACACAATCATACCACTCATCATCAGAATCATTAACAACATTGCGTCTAAGTTCGGTAGGTACATTAAGGTCAATGAATTCCTCAAAGTTCTCATGATTAGGACTAGTTGAGTTGTTTTGAATCAATGTTTCTCCCATAAGTCTAGCTTCAAGATCGAGGTCCATACGCTCTCTTAATCCTAGCACATAAACACCTCTAATTATGCTTTTAACCGGATCTTGGCACTTATAGACTAGTTTATTATTCCCTACCCTTAATGAGATTTTCTTTTAAACACATCAATCTTAGCATGGGCAGTAGACAAGAAAGGTCTTCCGAGGATTAAAGGAATCTTAACATCCTCGGGCATGTCTAGTATAACAAAGTCTACGGGAAAAATAAACTGCTCAATCTTAACTAGCACATTATTAGCAATCCCTTCAGGTCGTTTTACCGTTTTATCAGCCAATTCAATAAGTAATTTAGTTGGTGCTAATTTTCCTAGTCCTAGGGTAGCGAATGTCTTAAGAGGCATAACACTAACACTAGCTCCTAAGTCTAGCTAACACATTATTGAAAGATATATTATTAATAGAACAAGGTAGAGTAAAACTTCCTGGGTCTCTTTCTTTATGAGGCAAGGCATTTGAGTCGGTTGCAGGGCTCTCTTCTTTCATTGTTGCCTTGATCTCCTCTTCAATCTTTGTCTTCTCTTTTAGTAGTCTCCTTAAGCTGATTGAAGAGTTAAAGAAAAATTCGGGTCTTGCACCATCATTACCATTCATCGATCTTCTAGGTATAATAGGAGTGACTTCTTCAGTGGTGCTTATGGCCTTGACATGATCTCTTGGGTTGGTTTCAGTAGAGCTCGGTAAACTTCCATATCCCCTTTCTTGAAGAACTTTGCTCATTTGACCAATTTGTTGTTCCAATGCTTTGATCGAAGCTCCTTGATTTCTTGTAGTAGTGTCCGTTGAAGCTCGGATTTCTTTGATCATAGTAGTATTCTCTTCATGTCTTTTAGCAGCATCGGCCATAATTTGCTTTAAAGTATCGTCTAAAGTCTGCCTCCTCTCTTGATAAGCGGGATTGAAGTTGTTCTTTTGATAGAATCCCGGACTAGCTTCCCTGAATCTTCCTGAAGGTCGGAATGGTTGTCCAAATTGGGTGTAATATGCTTCTTCAAATGTCTCACTTTCATTCTTGTTCGGGCAATCTTTAGTGTAGTGAGGTCCTTCGCACTTTTCACATCCAACTTGGGCAGCATACGCTCTTTCATCTCGCTTCTTCATCTCTCTACTAATTTTATCCAATTGAGCTTGAATAGCAGCAATCCCGTCAAAATTAGTGCTGCTCTTAGATCTAGTAGAGGTCCCATCGTGCCATTTCTGAGAATGATCAGCAGCTTCTTGGATCGCTTTCCTAGCATTAGTTGCACTCATCTGAGGTACAGCTCCCTTAGCATCCAAGATCTGTCTAGTTGGCACGTCCAGTCCCTGGTAAAACAATATTATCTCTTTCATAGGGGTTAGATAGTGTTGAGGACATTTTATCAATAAATCTTTAAATCGTTCCCAAGCTTGATAAAGGGTTTCATCAGGCTCTTGCTTGAAACTATTGATAGCCTCCATCTTTTTAGCAGTCTTAGCAGGTGGACAATATCTCTTCAGGAATTTGCTCTTCAAACCTTCCCATGTAGTGATTGAACTAGCAGGTTCATTCCTTAGCCACTTGTTAGCGGCTCCTTTTAGTGAGATTGGAAAGATTCTTAGCATGAGTTGATCGGTATTGACTCCTTCTGAAGTAAACAAATCTGCAATCTCCAGGACCTTTTCAACATGCTCATTAGCATCCTCTTGTTCCGTCCCACTGAAAGCATTCTCTCTTAGCTCTTTGAGAAACTGACCCTTCAACTCAAATTTTGACTTATCATCAAACTTAGGTCTAGCAACTCCTGAAGTGTAATCAGCACGGGTATTGTTCATGTATTCCTCCATAGTAGTGTTTTCGCCCATTGTTTCTGTTTCAACTTCCTCTTTTTCTTCAGAAAAGTAATCAAGCTCGAGTGAACTTGAAAGATCAAAGCTTCTTGTGTTGAAAAGCCTTTTAAGCGAATGTAGGGCTCGTTCAGGATCTTTGAAAGGTTGAATCAAGTTCTTCGTAGAACTCCTGGTCATGCACTTCCTGAAATCAACACAAAAATATCAGTAGGGTATGCTCAAGAAAGTAGTATATCAGAAAATTAACAACGAAAACGGAATACGAAAAATTAAAGTTACTGATATCTGCAGACGATGCGCCGTATCCAAAAAGTTGGATACGCCGTATCTTAATACGTTAAAATTAAATCAGACTTTATCCAGAAAATAGATACGCCGCTTTAGAATTTAAGAATGCGCCGTATCGAATTAATTAATCAAAAATCAACTTATCTAATTAAAATTAAATGCGTCGTATTAACGAAAGTTAATGCGCCGTATTTTCGTTACGTTTAAAAATAAATATCGATTTTTGATTCAGAAAGATGCGCCGTATCGACAGAGATCGATACGCCGTATCTGTTTAATAATTCGCAAACTGTTTTTAATTAAAATAATAGATACGCCGTATCTACGAAAGCAGATGCGTCGTATGGCGTTAACGTTTAGAAAATTTTTTTATTTTATTTTATTTTTATCGAAAACAGATACGCCGTATCTGCTAAAGCAGATGCGTCGTATTACTTTATCGCTTAGAAAAATTTTCTTATTAAAAACAGATACGCCGTATCTTGGGGAAAAGATGCGTCGTATCGAATTAATTAAACGCGTTGTATTTTTTTTAAAAAATTAAACGCAATACGCCGTATCTGAGAGATCAGATGCGCCGTATCGTTTGATTTAGCACAGTACAACGATAGCAGAACAGAAAAATACGAAAAATAAAAACAAAAATTAAACACACAAACGAAAATAAACACACAAAAATAAAAGAAAACAATTAACACACAATACAACAAATATGCAAAATAATACAATGATGCAATTAATCTAATAAAAAGAAAAACCTAATTAAAATACTAATTAAATTAACAGATAATAACAATTCACTCCCCGGCAGCGGCGCCAAAAACATGATGCGCGTGATGTGTCGTTGCGGTTTAGCAGTTTTAATGCCTACTCAAGTTTTAAATTTATATTTAGCCGACTTATCAATAACACACACACTTAACGAGCAGTGTACCCGGTCAGTATGAAGATAATGGTAAGTAGAGTGTCGATCACTAAGAGTGGAACGTATTATCTCGTTATTCTAATCAGTATTTTAATATCCTAACGCAAGGGGGTTTCAGCCTGAGAGACTGGCACGATTTGTTTGCAATTAAATAATAAAATAAACCAATAGGCACGAATCAGCAAGTAGCACACACGTACACAGATAAATACTCGAGACAATAAGAGGGCTGTCCTTATGATTAAGTAGATTGTCACTTGTTTTATTGATAGCTTTATATGAAGTGTATGTAGTTAACCCTTTCTCGTTGGTCCTAATCTTATCGGCGAGTAAACCCTTAATGATTACTTATGTCTAAAAGTTATTCCTAAGTGATCAATTTAGTAATAACCGTGGGAGCCACATTATGTCTCGCAGTCAAATGCCCGCAAGCCACTAATAAACACAGAGGTTATCAATGCACTAATAAGTAGTAACCAAAGACATCAACATATAAACTTTAATTGATGGGAAAGCAAGTATTAAAGGGAGTGCAATCTTTCGTTGTCACATTACACAAGCCACCAATCCTGATGAATTAAAGTTTGCTAACATAATAAAACAAAACTACTTAATGAATTAAACACATGCAGCACCTTCTTACAGCTCTTGTATCTTTGATTTGGGTGTGTCTTGTGCTGCCTCCTTGACTGAATTCGTCCTTTGTTCCTCCTGTTCGGTCTTCGGTTTTAGGTTTTTCGGAACTTGTAATTCGTCTGGTCTACGGGGTATTTATAGTTTCTGTCTGAGGGAAGATGCGGCGCATCTACTAAGTAGATGCGGCGCATGTACTTAACTTCACGTGGGGTCCAAGATTATAATATTCAGGAATATTCATACACCGCCAGAAGATGCGGCGTAACTCCATGATTAGATGCGGCGCATGTCCTCTTGTATCTTGGATCGTATCTGGTGATATCTTGATAGAGATGCGGCGCATGTCGAGAGTGAGATGCGGCGCATCTGGAGCAGAATTGACTTGATCTTGTCCATGTCAGTAGACCTTCAACTTTATGCACGTTTTGCTCCATAATTAGTCCAAAATCGCTAAGTTTCACCAAATGCTTGTTTTTACCTGAGAATTACAAAAGTAAACGATTAAGTATCAATCCTCATACATAATATAGTAAAACAAGTCAAATTAATAGGATAAATGATAGTAATAAAATGTACTTATTTTAGTTCATCATGTATAAACTACTTTTCGTGTAATTATGTTGAAACGGTAGTCCACGATCCTTGTTTGGTGTTCTATCGGCAAAATATAATGTTTTCGTCGCAATTTAATATTTTCCTTAACTTGTGAAAATATGCCCAAAATGGCCTCGTAAAACTAGTCGTGAAATATTGTACGCTAAGTGTCAGCGATCAAGCTCGACGCTTTTGAAAACCTTGTAACAACATCTAAATGTCGTAATGTTTAACTTTTGACCAAATACGTCTCGATCAATTAGATAATCGGCTATCAATGTTGTGTAGTGTAAAAACTGTTTTTATACTTAGTAACATTTTTATGTCAAAAGCTGATGGAATTATATAGAAATTGTCGGACCTCAAACGCGTGTATCTTTGTCGTTATAAGCTCGTTTTCTACGTTCTTTATATCCACGGCTTCGTATTAGTATGAACTAACATATTTTCAGTAGGTCGGCTCTCCTAGATCACGTCTAATGCCTCGTTTTGTCCTTTGAAGTTCGGAAAAACAGCAAGCTATTTTCAGAAAATAGTTTTCATTGTCTAACTTCGAAAAATCATATCTCCTTCGTTATAAGTCGGTTTTTAGTGATTCTTGCGGCCACGGTTTCGTTTTTGAAAAAACTTTCTGAATATGAAGGTCAAAATAAACCCAAAAATTACTGAGTTTTCCACTTTACACGTTTTTAGAGAGTAGCTATTTCTAGTGTTGAAAAATCAATGTTTAAGATTCAAGACTAGTTCAAAACCTAATCAAACCACTTCAAATCAACTCCACAATTACTCAAATTCTACCATACACCTTCTTAGGGTGTCATAGGGTCCTAAACATCACTAACTATAGTGGGTTTCATGAGGATGTTAGTAAAAACAATGGATCTAAGGTTTATGATGAAAAGTAAGTAAAGTGGTATAGATAACTTGTATATTTGCATGATCAATTACTAATATAACTCGAAAAACAATAAAATGAAAGTATGAAAAGATCATAAAGATGTTCTTGAGCTTACTTGATGATGTGATGAGGTTTGGATGAAACTATGTAAGAAACCTTGAGTTTTTATTACAAAACCCTAACAAGGAAGTTAAATGGGACTTGTATAACACTTGAGCTTGAAAAAAAATATGGATCTTCTTCTTCTTCTCCTTGTGGCCGTGAGATGTAGAGTGGGAAAGAGAAAATGTTTGATCTAAAATGGCTAGTGAAGTGTTACTTGTAATATGTTATGGAAATAAAATACAAAGACAAAGAAACATGGATAATTAATGAAGCATGGTTTAGTAGAGAGATTGGTGAAAGTAGGCATAGGGAGGGGCGGCATAATTGGAAAAGAAAGGAGACAATGTTTGCCCATTAAAGCTCTTGTCCCCCTCAATTAGTATGTGTTACTTGTTTGCGAATACATTAGGTGTTATCGTGTACCGGGTTAACTAAAAATAAGTCGTGACGAGGTGAAATAAAATACGATGAAGTTGTAAAAATTGTAAAATCATATTCCTGGCAAGAATCGGGTGTTAGAATGATTATCGGCTTGAAATATCACAAACCGACGGAGTTATAATCTCCTAACGGAAAATATAGCAATTAGTTTAAAAATACCGGGTAAAGTAATAATATAATCTCTATATCATTATAATTAGTTTGAAAATGTGTTAAGATCATAGTCGGGAGTATTGGGTATCATGTTAGTAGTAATGACTGAGTGGTAACGTTTAACAAATAAACGAACATACGTAATGAAACACACACAAACTCGTGCATGACTTAATATGATAATGATGCTACGGAAGATATGTAGACTACTCTAGTCTATATGATGTGTCATTACTGATGACGCATGAATACGCAGCTAAACCTTACTGGTTACGCGAATTTGAATACCCGTAAACCTAGTTTACGTAATGATGAATGATGACAAAGAATAGTGATTTCGCTCCGGGAATGAATTGTATTTCATGAATAGTAAATTTTTTTACGACTTCTCAAAGTCTCAAACTGACTTCAAAAACGATGAATAGTGAATGATGAATAGTGATCGGTGAATAGTAACCCATGAATAGTAATTTCCCGAGATGAATAGTGAAATTTGAAGCTTGAAAAGGACCTAAAATTACGGGTTGTGACAAACTCCATCCGTTAAAGGAATTCAGTTAATGTTGGTCTCTGGAGTGGACTCGGTGAAATGATGTGGATATTTGAGTCACATTGCGGTGATAAAAGATAAAACATCCATTAGATAAGGATTCGTAATAGTACATGAAGTTCATACGATAGAACTTAAAGTGAAACACAAAAGAAATACAACACCAGAGAGTTTAGGCTTTGGTTTATTTTTAAGGCAGAAGTTCTTGGTTCTTGAACATTGTTGTCGTCCTCCATGTCGTTAATGTACTGACAATTCCCTCCTCTGATGACCTAGGCTCTACCACGAGCTATTCCGCCTTGGTTCCCATTTAATTGATTTCCTTGTTTTGGACATTCATTCCTGTAATGTCCTATCTCTCCACAGCCAAAACATGTCACTAGAGGTTTCTGATTTCCGGAAATGATTGGAAACTGGCATTCCCTAGTCGCATGACCAATCTTCTTACAGTTGCCACATGGATTAAGACAATGGCCAGGGTTATGATGATGTTGACACTTGTTGCATTTGGGTAGGGTACCTTGGTAACCTTTCTTTTCAGCTGAACCTGCAGCATAGGCCTTGGCGACTTCTTG
The DNA here is from genome assembly GCA_021014915.2 of Artemisia tridentata subsp. tridentata. Lineage (NCBI taxonomy): Eukaryota > Viridiplantae > Streptophyta > Magnoliopsida > Asterales > Asteraceae > Artemisia > Artemisia tridentata. The sequence goes on along the minus strand of CP139504.1, from coordinate 164,264,010 downwards.
CCTCTTTGGTTGTGGTTGAGTAGCATCGCAACTCTGATTGTTGTCCCAACTCCTCTTGTTGTTGTTGTTCCGGTAGTTGTTTGTTGGGAATTAAATATTCAAGAAGTTTAATATCGGGTTCTATTCAAAGAAATACTTTAAGTGTGATTCTGCTGCTAGTGCATTTAGTTCCTGCTGCTAATGCTTGTTCCTGCTGCTAGAACATTTGATCTTGCTGCTAGTGATAAATGATTCTGCTGCTAGGCTTAGCATTCTGCTGCTGTTGATTCTGCTGCTAATGATACTTGTTCCTGCTGCTAGCGATAACTCATTGCTGCTGATAGTGAACATTCTGCTGCTGAGTGGATAAGATTGAAAAGATATTTATTGTATTTTGGTCAACAATATACGGTAGATAATATCTTACCCCATGTGCTTAGTTAACAAGTTGTGTACACAGATACATGTTGTATCTTATGTACTGACACACTCAAGAGATAAGTTAACAAAGTAAGTCGGCTAGACTTTAAGCAATATGTAAAGATCTCTTGGACTATAAAAGAGATCTTAGTCAAGTGATATTAGTGTGTCCATGCATATGTGTTATTGTAAGAACTCATAACTGTTAGATAAGAACAAACACAAATATATCACAAGTTAGAAAAACTTAAGATTCAAGGTTGTAACCCTAGTGATATTTCAAGATCACTCGTATTATTATCATTAATAATATTGAATCGTTTGGTGATAATCTTTATGTGTTCATTGCTAACTAACAAACATAACAATTCCATTTCCATAACATACACAACCTTCTAAGTTTGGTTGAGTGAATTCCGCGCACTTAATCATATTAACACAACATATCATTACACACAAAGAACAAAAGGTTTAACCACCTTAACCGTGTGTCCATGATCCCAACAAGTGGTATCAGAGCAAGGCTGATATTGTTGTTTTTAGAAGAAACAGAAATGGATGTACAAGATGTTCAAACCAATGTTGCTGCAAAGTTGCCCATAATCAAACCGAATGAGTTTGAGTTATGGAGGATGAGAGTTGAGCAATATTTTATGGTTCAAGATTATGCTCTTTGGGACATAATTCAGTATGGTGATTCCTTCACTCTAGGCTATTCAGATGTTCTTGTTGAAGGGAAAACAGTTAGAAAAAGAAATACTGGACCAGTTTCTAATGAAGAAAAGATACAAAAGAGAAATGATCAGAAAGCAAGAAACTTGTTGCTTATGACCATTCCCGATGAGCAGATGCTATCTTTTAGCAAATATCTTGATGTAAAAACTCTTTTTGAAGAGATTTGTGCATGGTTTGGTGGTAATGAAACTACCAAAAAGACACAGAAGACATTGCTAAAGCAACAATTTGAAAACTTTACTGCTTTTAGTAATGAGTCTCTTGATAAGCTATTTTCAAGATTACACAAGCTTGTCAGTCAGTTAGCTGTGTTGGGTGTTGAGATAGAGAAGGAAGATCTCAACATGAAGTTCTTGAAAAGTCTACCTGATGAGTTCCATACTCATGTTATTGTCTGGATAAACAAACCAGAAATTGAAACAATGAAACTTAATGATTTGTTCAACAACTTTAAAATTGTTGAACAAAGTCTAAAGAGGGGTGGAAATCATGGTACTAGTTCTGGAAATGTGGCACTTTTGTCAACTCCCAGTGTTAGTCATTCAGAAGAGGTAGATGAAGTTGAAAGTGTTTCTAATGTTACTTATGGTGGTCCTTCTACTAGTTTACAAAAGGATATTGCTGGACTTCGAGATCCAACATTTTATGCCTTTATAACCAGTCAATCTAGTGGTTCTCCTCTAAATCATGAAGACCTTGAACAGGTAGATGGTGATGATTTGGAAGAGATGGATATTAAGTGGCAAGTTGCTTTACTTAGCATGAGGGCTAAGAAGTTTTGGCAAAAGACTGGAAAGCAAATTACCATAAATGGTAATGATACTGCTGGGTTTGATAAGAAGAAAGTGGAATGTTTTAACTGTCATAGGTTGGGACACTTTGCTAAAGAATGTAGAAGCCCAAGGAAGCAGGATAATAGGAACACATGGTATAAGCAAGGGAGGAAAAAGGAAGTACTGGTGGAAGAGCCAAAGGCTATGCTGGCTATTGATGGTATTGGATATGATTGGAGTTCTATGGCTGTTGAAGAGGAAGCACCACCGAATGCTGCTCTTATGGCCAATGAATTTGCTCTAATGGCCTCTTCTGATTCAGAGGTAGATACCATTCCTACTTGTACTAATTCATGTCCTAATCTTAAAAATTATGAAGACATTAAAAAGAGATTTGATGCTTTTAGAGAAGAGTTAATTGATTCCCTTCATAATTTAGCTAATCATAAGAGGTGTGTAGGAGTTTTAGAAAAACAAATCCAACATTTTCAAAAGAATGAATCTACGTTTACTGATGACTTAAATGCCCTTAAAAGAGGAATAGCATTTAGAGATGAATTACTTAATGATCAAAGTAGACAGTTAGGTGAAGCAAATAATAAGAAAGAAAATGTTACTTTAACTATAGATGCTCTAGCACATGCCTCAGAAGGAATGAATAAGATTTGGGAAGCTCAGGTAATTGATAAAGCTAATTCAGGTGCAGGTTACAAAACTGTCCCTCCACCATACAGAGGTGTTCATTCACCTCCAGGTGTTGACCTAGCACATACAGGTTTAGCTGAGTTTCAAGAACCAATCATGGAATATGGTTCTAAGGCTAGTAAGAGTCTTAAGGTAGAAAAGATAAGTAAAAGTTTAGATAAAACTTTACTTTATCAGGACAAGGTGTCCTTTGTTAAGAAAGGAGATGCTATAGTTGTTTAGGATTGTACAACTGATAGTGATGATGAAGAAGAACATGTTATGTCTAAACTTGAAGTGTTTAAGAAAGTAGGAACCAGTGTTCCTAAGATAGTCAAACACAATACTGATAGGCCTCATTCAAAAATTAAGCATGTTAGGCAACCAGTTAGATATTGTGAACAATATAGAACCACCAACAAGCCCAGAGGTAACCAAAGGAATTGGAACAACCTCAAGTCTAACCAATTAGGTGATGACTTTGCTTTTTATAACAAAGCTTGTTACACATGTTGTAGTTTTGACCATCTTGCAGCTTTCTGCAACCAATGGGTATCTGGGAATGACAACAATAGAGTGAACTACAAAAGGCAAACTCCTAAGTCTCATTCTCACTCTAGTTCTAAGAGAACAAACCCCAGAGTAGTCAAAAACAAGTCTGGCTCAAACTCAGATCCTGCTGTTAGACTAATGGTTCCTGCTGCTAGACAATTTGTTCCTGCTGCTCGACCATTTATGACTATTAACCCAAAATCAACAGCTAAGGGTGCAAAAACATTTTTCAAATATGCATCAAAGACTGTTCTAAGGCCCATTCAAACAAAAGCAGTGGTCCAAAAACAAGTTTGGAAACCAAAGGGTAGAACTGAAAAGTTAGCAGTTCCTGCTGCTAAGCAATCAGTTCCTGCTGTTAAGAGAAACAGGGCAAATGCTGTTAAGGCCTCAGCATGTTGGATTCTTAAATCCAATGTTGCATCAACTATCCCTAAAAGAAACTAACACTCTTATTTGTGTGCAGGAACATTCAAATGATCAGGAAGAAGATCAAGGATACGCAGATAGTGGATGTTCAAGGCACATGACAGGCAACATGTCTTATCTTTCAGATTTTCAATCATTCAATGGAGGATATGTTACCTTTGGAGGGGGTGTTCGTGGCAAAATTTCTGGTAAAGGTACAATCAAAACCGGAAATTTAGATTTTGAAGATGTGTTCTATGTAAAAGAGCTAAATTATAATCTTTTTAGTGTCTCACAAATGTGTGACAAAAAGAATAATGTTCTTTTCTGTGAGACTGAATGTCTTGTACTTTCTCCTGATTTTAAGATGCCTGATGAAAGTCAAGTACTTCTTAGAATTCCTAGAAAGGGCAATATGTACAGTGTAGACATGAAGAACATTATTCCTAAAAAGAATTTAACTTGTCTTGTTGCAAAGGCCACATTAGATGAATCAATGAAATGGCATAGAAGGCTTGGTCATATTAACTTCAAAACCATAAATAAAATTGTTAAGAATGGTTTGGTAAGAGGTTTACCTCACAAAAGATTTGAAAATGATCAAACATGCATTACTTGTCTAAAAGGCAAACAACACAAAGCCACTTGTAAGCCCAAGATTTTTAACTCTATCAATCAATCTTTGTTTATGCTTCATATGGACTTATTTGGACCTGTTTCAGTAATGAGCATAATGCATAAGAGATATTGTCTAGTTATTACTGATGACTATAGTAGATTTACATGGGTTTTCTTTTTAGCTACTAAGGATGAGACATCAAGCATCCTTAAGGACTTCATTACACAGATAGAAAACCAAGTAAGCAAGAAAGTAAAAGTCATTAGATGTGATAATGGGACAGAGTTTAAGAATAGAGTTATGGATGACTTCTGCAAACAAAAAGGTATTAGAAGAGAATTTAGTGTTAGCTGATTCTAAGCTACCAATAACTTTTTGGGCAGAGGCAGTCAACACTGCTTGCTATGTTCAAAATAGAGTTTTAGTTGTGCAGCCTCACAATAAGACATCATATGAACTTTTTAATGGTAGAACTCCTGCAATAGGATTTCTTAGACCTTTTGGATGTCATGTGACAATTCTCAATACCTTAGACCATTTAGGAAAATTCGATGGTAAAGCAGATGAAGGATTCTTTGTTGGATATTCTCTTAATAGCAAAGCATTTAGAGTTTACAACACAAGAACAGAAATTGTAGAGGAAAACCTACATGTGGAGTTTTTAGAAAACAAATCCAATGTAGAAGGTCAAGGACCAAAATGGCTATTTGATCTAGAGTATCTAACCAATTCAATGAATTATGTACCTTTTTTTGCAGAAACTAATGATTTTGCAGGTTCTAATACAACAAATGAGGCAGTGTTAGAGAAAGATCAAAATGATGTGATAATGCCAATATGGTCAAGTACAATTGTGGAATCAACTTCAACAGCTGATGAATCTTCTTCTAGCAAAGCTAAAGAAGGTGTTGAAGATGAAAGCAAAGAATATGGAACTCAGGAACAACAAAATGTTTCTGCTGGTAGTATTTCTGTTGCTGCTGGTAGTGTATCTGTTTCTGTTGGTGATTCTGCTGCTAAGCTTACTGATTCTGCTGTTCGGCCAAATGACTCTGTTGCTAGCCCTTCAGAAACGAAAGATGCAGAATTCTCAGATAATGAGGTGGATTTCAACAATCTTCCACCATCTTATCAAGTTCCTACTACACCACAAACAAGAATTCACAAAGTCCACTCCCTGGAACATGTAATTGGAGATATACAGTCTGGTGTGAAGACAAGACATCAATTGATGAATTCAGACCAACAAGGGCTTCTTGATGCCCTTTATGCTTCAAAACAGCATGAGCTTTCAAACTCTTGCTTATTTGTATGTTTTCTCTCACAAGCTGAACCAAAGACAATTCTGAAAGCCCTAGATGATTCAAGCTGGTTAGAGGCTATGCAAGAAGAGCTTCTTCAGTTCAAGATTCAAAAGGTTTGGGTGCTAGTTGATTTACCTACAGGTGTGAAGGTAATTGGCACTAGATGGGTTTTTAAGAACAAAAGGGATGAAAGGGGAATAGTGATTAAGAATAAAGCTAGATTAGTAGCTCAAGGGTACACACAAGAAGAAGGGATAGACTATGATGAGGTTTATGCTCCTGTAGCAAGGATTGAGGCAATTAGGCTGTTTCTAGCTTATGCTTCATTTTTAGGCTTCACAGTCTACCAAATGGATGTCAAGAGTGCATTTTTATATGGTAAAATTGAAGAAGAGGTGTATGTTTCAAAACCTCCAGGCTTCATTGACCCATTACATCCAAACAAAGTGTACAGAGTAGTGAAAGCTCTCTATGGCCTTCATCAGGCACCAAGAGATTGGTATGCAACACTAGCTTCCTACTTATTAGACAATGGATTTCAAAGAGGAAAGATTGATCAGACACTTTTCATCAAACAGCACAAGAAGGATCTTCTGTTAGTGCAGGTGTATGTAGATGACATTATCTTTGGATCTACTAGGAAGGAGATGTGTTTAGAGTTTGAGAAACTTATGAAAGATAAGTTTCAGATGAGTTCCATGGGGGAACTTACATTCTTTTTGGGTTTGCAAGTTAAGCAATCATCTGAAGGCATATTTATTAGTCAAGACAAATATGTTGCAGAGATACTTAGAAAATTTCAATTTACTGATTCAAAAATAGCAAGCACACCAACGGACTCTGAGAAGCACCTTCTAAAAGATGAAGATGGAGAGAGTGTAGATGTACACACTTACAAATCTATGATAGGCTCTTTGATGTACCTTACATCATCTAGACCTGATATCATGTTCCCTGTTTGTGTTTGTGCAAGATTTCAAGTTACTCCAAAAGTTTCTCATTTAACTGCAGTCAAGAGAATTTTTAGATATCTCAAAGGTCAACCAAGGTTGGGTATATGGTATTCTAGAGAATCTCCTTTTGACTTGGTAGCATATTCGGATAGTGATTATGCTGGTGCTAGCTTGGACAGAAAGTCAACAACTGGAGGATGTCAATTCCTTGGGTGTAGACTTGTCTCATGGCAGTGTAAGAAAAAAACAAGTGTGGCAAATTCAACAACTGAAGCTGAATATATAGCTGCTGCAAGTTGCTCTAGTCAAGTTCTATGGCTTCAAAACCAACTTCTTGATTATGGGTACAATTTCTTAAACACTGTTATTCATATTGATAATAGTAGTACAATTTGTATTATTAAAAATCCAGTGCAACATTCTAAAACAAAACACATTGAAATTAGACATCACTTTATAAGAGACTGCAATGAGAAAAAGTTAATTCAAGTTCTTAAAATTACTTCAGAACATAATTTTGCAGATCTGCTAACAAAAGCTTTTGATGTTGGAAGGTTTCAGTACTTGGTAGCAAGTATTGGAATGCTTAATCTTTAATTTTTCAATATGATGTGTTTTTGTAAATAAATTTTTGTTGTTGCTGCTGATTTATATGATACTTCTGTTATTACAAAAAAAATTTGTGCTACTAGTACAAATTTTAATTTGTGTTATTCATACAGTTAGTCATATGATTATTCTAATGCAAGACAAGTACTTTGTACTTTGTTCTTTTGGTTTTAGACTAACAATTTCAGGTATGAATATGTGAACACAAAGGATGTTTCAAGTGAAATGGAAGCAGCAAAATGATTATATTAGTTGCTACATAATAGGTTTATGATGGACTGAGTTTGGGAATTTAAAACTCCTTAAAACTTCTTTCTTGAAATCTAGTTATGATATTTCACATTGAATTGATGACTTAGTTGATCAGATAGTAACTGATGCAACTCACTTTCTATCATTTTATACTTTTAAGTATAATGTGCAAGTCTGAGGACATCTGATAGAAAGAACAGCTAGTAAAAGTGAATCTAACACTTGTGTTAGAGGTAACAATTACTATGAGCTGGAAACCCTGTCAGGAAAGCTCTTTGAATGAGTTTATCTGCACACATGCAGTTATTTATAACTGAAAAACATTGGTTCTCACACAACCAGAGGTTGCTTTAAACCGAAATGTTGATTAAGTGTCTGTTATACACTTGATCCCTTCAAAATGGTTGAAAGTAGTATGATTTTTCAATTCTAAAATCATGAACATACTACTAAGTCAAATGATTTCTTAAACAAGGATTTTCAAGGATTCAAAAAAACCATCCATTGATGGATCGTGAATCAAATGTCCATTGATTCACCTCTCATAGGAGTTAACACACCTAGAAGTGATGAGGGCAGTAACTTAAACTCTTAAGGAATTGATGGCTTCATGTACAACATTGTCTGACAACAAGTTCTAAATGCTGGATCAGATGATAAATGAAGATATATTTTGGTACATAGTGAGATCTTCCAAACAAGGGGAGGAAACAAAAGTTATTTGTATCTTAGGGGAGGTAACAATCTCAGTGGAGGAAATAATGGCCCAGAAATGGAAGATAATCCAATAAAAGGAAGAAGAAGACAAGAGCATGCAAGATGATGAGGAGGTTGAAAATGACAAGAACATTCCAAAGGAGAAAGTTCTATCTAGGTCAAACGAAGAAAAGTTTCAATTTCACTTACAAAGACATGCTGTTAGATGATTTCACTTGTTGAAACAAGCATCCAAGATACACAGCATCATTGCCTCTTATAATTCCTCCATCCAAGGAAATTGCACCATCTTTTAGTCCAAGATTGGAGCAATGTGTTTTGATATTGTTAAAGTCAAAGAAGAACAAAGCAGATGAATTACTGAGAAGAAATTCAACCTTGAAGAACAGAAGTGTTTGAAAGATCTTCACAATCCATGATTTAATTCAGAAACATGTTTGAAATGGATTCACATGTTTAGGGGAGGATTGTTGGGAATTAAATATTCAAGAAGTTTAATATCGGGTTCTATTCAAAGAAATACTTTAAGTGTGATTCTGCTGCTAGTGCATTTGGTTCCTGCTGCTAATGCTTGTTCCTGCTGCTAGAACATTTGATCCTGCTGCTAGTGATAAATGATTCTGCTGCTAGGCTTAGCATTTTGTTGCTGTTGATTCTGCTGCTAATGATACTTGTTCCTGCTGCTAGCGATAACTCATTGCTACTGATAGTGAACATTCTACTGCTGAGTGGATAAGATTGAAAAGATATTTATTGTATTTTGGTCAACAATATACGGTAGATAATATCTTACCCCATGTGCTTAGTTAACAAGTTGTGTACACAGATACATGTTGTATCTTATGTACTGACACACTCAATAGATAAGTTAACAAAGTAAGTCGGCTAGACTTTAGGCAAAATGTAAAGATCTCTTGGACTATAAAAGAGATCTTAGTCAAGCGATATTAGTGTGTCCATGCATATGTGTTATTGTAAGAACTCGTAACTGTTAGATAAGAACAAACACAAATATATCACAAGTTAGAAAAACTTAAGATTCAAGGTTGTAACCCTAGTGATATTTCAAGATCACTCGTATTATTATCATTAATAATATTGAATCGTTTGGTGATAATCTTTATGTGTTCATTGCTAACTAACAAACATAACAATTCCATTTCCATAACATACACAACCTTCTAAGTTTGGTTGAGTGAATTCCGCGCACTTAATCATATTAACACAACATATCATTACACAAAAAGAACAAAAGGTTTAACCACCTTAACCGTGTGTCCAGGATCCCAACATTGTTGGAGTTGTTGCTGCTGTTGTTGTTATGATCATTGTTGTTGACAATGGTTCCATTCCTTATCACCTGAGCCATAAGCTTTTGAGATATCCTGATAGCTTCGTCTAGAGTTTGTGGGTCAAAAGAAATCACATCTCCGCGGATGCTGTGAGGTAGTGCACCAATGAAATTTTCTAGCAGGTTCTCATTATCGGGAACCATAGTTGGACATAGCACTGCCAACTCCTGAAACCTCCTGATATATGCCTCAATATCATCACCTGCTGTTGCTAGCTCATAAAACTCTGTTTCCATCTTTTTTATTTCAGTGCGTGGACAAAACTTTTTAGTCAGCAATTTCTTGAATTCATCCCACATAAGCTTGTAAACATTTTCCATTCCCATGGGTTTTGCATACGAATTCCACCATGACATAGCTTCCCCAACGAGTGTATAGGTAGCAAACTTTACCTTGTACTCCTCTGGACAACTACACAGAAGAAACACAGATTCAATCTTTTCAAACCAACGAATCATGGCAGTGGCCCCTTCAGTGCCCTTGAAATTTAGAGGATCTCCACTCTTGAAGTCCTTGTATGTACATTTACGTCCATTAGTTCCATTAGTAGTTGCTTTTGCAGCTTCTGCGATTTCTGCCCATGAAGCGGCTTCAGCAGCGGCTGCAACTACGGCAGCTCTTTCAGTCACCAGTGCTGCCTCTATACTGTCGGCCACCAGCTTCCTGATCTGGGCGGGTGTCATAGTAGGATTACTTCTTTTGGGTGGCATGATTCTTCAAAACAAGAAAAGAAGAGCGAAACGTAAATAAGGCGTTTCCAAAATTTAGGTTCTCTGGAGTGGCTTGTCATACAATGAAAATTAGAAGTTGCGTTATGATTATCTGGCTTGTTTCTAGACGGTGGTTCACGAGGTGATGTGGGGGTGAATATTCTTGCAACGATTGAGTATACACATATGAATGAAACCTTTAGAAATTGGGTAGGAATGCAACCCGGACATAATTCTATTATAACTATTCCCAGTATTGCAAAATTCATCTCTGAGTCGGACATAGGTGGTCAGCCTATGTCCCACTATCCCGGGTCGAATATAGATGACCAGTCTATATCCCACCGAGGTTCAATGAATTTTGAAATACTCAGCTCAGTTATACTAATACTATGTCCTTCACATTTGAAAATACGTTCTGAAAGGCTAAGGCAAGTGACTAAACTCGAGGTCGAATGATGAAACTACGCAAGGAAAAGGGCATAATGCTGCGACTTGTATGATATGTGAGCATGCATATATGGAAGACAACTATAGTAATCAACGAGAATAAGCAAGTGTAAATGATTTGATAATAAGACAAAAATCTCATTAAATATGTCAGCAACAAAACACAAATGAGGCATCAGCTTGGCAGGCAAGCACGCGGCGGTCATAGGGTTAAATTTTTGTAAATGTAGCTATAGCCTAGGTTTTAAAATCACCCAGTTCTCTATAGCTAAGGCTCTGATACCAATCTGTCACACCGCCAAAATCGGGTCCAGCGGAAGCATACATGCCACTGGGGTGCAACTCAATTAGTATCACAACACAAGTGCAAAGAACGGTTTTCACCTCAATCATTTAGATTAAATTTGTTTAACAAAAGTGTTGAATTTACATTTATAAAAGTAGTGCAGAAATAGGCCCTTAAAACAATTAAAACGGTCCCCAAATGAATATCCAAGTCTCCTCTGACCATGCCATGCCTTGCCAAAAGCCTCCTGTAGCGTGCTATTGCTTAATACCTGAAAATACATGCTAAAAGTGTCAACACGAGGTTGGTGAGTTCATAGAAATTAGTGTAAAATGTAAAGCATTTGAAAATGATTTCCCAGCAAACGCGTTATAAATCCACCCAGTTCCAAGCCCCGCCCATACAAGACTTGCAACTTGTGTGTTTACAACCCACTGCCAAACATGATTTGGTTTAAGTGAACGTCAAATGATTTATGGACCACAAAAATTAATGTTAGTTGTGACAATGTCGCTACATAAAGGTAAGTGTGATAATGTCTCCATATAACTAAATCTGAGAATGTTACCCTATAAATAAATCTGACAATGTCGCCATGACAATGTCGTCATAAGATAACTCTAACAATGTCGCCATAAAATCTAATCTAGCAGTGTCGCCATGACAATGTCGCCATATATATATCTGACAATGTCGTCATATAACTAAAATAATACGAAATTAACAGTCCATGACATAGGCAATATGAAATAGCTTAATGTTCTAGTGTCCATAATGAAATGATCAAGGGTGAACAATGTAAACAAAAAATACTTTCGAGCAACGACTCAAGTATTTTAACCAATCAATAATGTTTGAAAGACAACTCACGTCTCAAGCAAAACAAGCATGGAGTTTAAATGTAAAACGAGCATAGAATTTAATGAAAAACGAGCATAGTGTTTAATGAAAAACGAGCATAGAGTTTAATGAACAACGAGCATAGGGTTTAATGAAAAACGAGCATGTATTCTCCCCCATAACAGTTACAAAACAAGTAAAAGGAGGGGCTATGAAACTCACCTGATGCAATAGCTACGATGACAAAAATGGATACACTGAAATGAGGCACGATCTCTAACCGCAACCTAATATGAATGATAGGATCTAATGTAAGCAATGAAATGATGCTACACATGCAAATACGTATGTTAACGATACCACTCGTTAGTTTTGAAAATAACGTTTATCGTCGAAAAATACATTTTTGATGTCTCGTTAAGTTATAAACTACTTTTCGTGTAATTATGTTGAAACGGTACTCCACGATCCTTGTTTGGTGTTCTATCGGCAAAATATAATGTTTTCGTCGCAATTTAATATTTTCCTTAACTTGTGAAAATATGCCCAAAATGGCCTCGTAAAACTAGTCGTGAAATATTGTACGCTAAGTGTCAGCGATCAAGCTCGACGCTTTTGAAAACCTTGTAACATCTAAATGTCGTTATGTTTAACTTTTGACCAAATACGTGTCGATTAATTAGATAATCGGCTATCAATGTTGTGTAGTGTAAAAACTGTTTTTATACTTAGTAACATTTTTATGTCAAAAGCTGATGGAATTATATAGAAATTGTCGGACCTCAAACGTGTGTATCTTTGTCGTTATAAGCTTGTTTTCTACGTTCTTTATATCCACGGCTTCGTATTAGTATGAACTAACATATTTTCAGTAGGTCGGCTCTCCTAGATCACATCTAACGCCTCGTTTTGTCCTTTGAAGTTCGGAAAAACAGCAAGCTATTTTCAGAAAATAGTTTTCGTCGTCTAACTTCGAAAAATCATATCTCCTTCGTTATAAGTCGGTTTTTATTGATTCTTGCGGCCACGGTTTCGTTTTTGAAAGAACTTTCTGAATATGAAGGCCAAAATAGCCCAAAAATTACTGAGTTTTCCAGTTTACACGTTTTTGGACAGTAGCTATTTCAAGTGTTGAAAAATCAATGTTTAAGGTTCAAGACTAGTTCAAAACCTAATCAAACCACTTCAAATCAACTCCACAATTACTCAAATCCTATCATACACCTTCTTAGGGTGTCATGGGGTCCTAAACATCACTAACTATAGTGGGTTTCATGAGGATGTTAGTAAAAACAATAGATCTAAGGTTTATGATGAAAAGTAAGTAAAGTGGTATAGATAACTTGTATATTTGCATGATCAATTACTAATATAACTTGAAAAACAATAAAATGAAAGTATGAAAAGATCATAAAGATGTTCTTGAGCTTACTTGATGATGTGATGAGGTTTAGATGAAACTATGTCAGAAACCTTGAGTTTTTATTACAAAACCCTAACAAGGAAGTTAAATGGGACTTGTATAACATTTGAGCTTGAAAAAAAATATGGATCTTCTTCTTCTTCTCCTTTTGGCCGTGGGATGTAGAGAGGAAAAGAGAAAATGTTTGATCTAAAATGGCTAGTGAAGTGTTACTTGTAATATGTTATGGAAATAAAATACAAAGACAAAGAAACATGGATAATTAATGAAGTATGGTTTAGTAGAGAGATTGGTGAAAGTAGGCATAGGGAGGGGCGGCATAATTGGAAAAGAAAGGACAAAATGTGTGCCCATTAAAGCTCTTGTCCCCCTCAATTAGTATGTGTTTGTTGTTTGCGTATACATTAGGTGTTATCGTGTACCGAGTTAACTAAAAATAAGTCATGACGAGGTGAAATAAAATACGACGAAGTTGTAAAAATTGTAAAATCATATTCCTTGCAAGAATCGGGTGTTAGAATGATTATCGGCTTGAAATATCGCAAACCGACGGAGTTATAATCTTCTAACGGAAAATATAGCAATTGGTTTAAAAATACCGGGTAAAGTAATAATATAATCTCTATATCATTATAATTAGTTTGAAAATGTGTTAAGATCATAGTCGGGAGTATTGGGTATAATGTTAGTAGTAATGACTGAGTGGTAATGTTTAACAAATAAACGAACATACGTAATAAAACACATACAAACTCGTGCATAAGTTAATATGATAATGATGCTACGGAAGATATGTAGACTACTCTAGTCTATATGATGTGTCCTTACTGATGACGCATGAATACGCAGCTAAACCGTACTGGTTACGCGAATTTAAATACCCGTAAATCTAGTTTACATAATGATGAATGATGACAATGAATAGTGATTTCGCTCCGGGAATGAATAGTGTTTCATGAATAGTAAAATTTTTGACGACTTCTCAAAGTCTCAAACTGACTTCAAAAACGATGAATAGTGAAATAATGAATAGTGATTGGTGAATAGTACCCCATGAATAGTAATTTCCTGAGATGAATAGTGAAATTTGAAGCTTGAAAAGGACCTGAAATTACGGGTTGTGACAGTATGAAACTCTCTCAGCCTTTCTGATCCAAAACAAATTTGTCAGAGGCAAGATAGACAACACATTGTTTATCTACAAGACAAATAATGATGTCATACTTGTACAAGTATATGTTGATGATATCATCTTTGGCTCAACAAGTTATAAACTTTGTAAATAGTTTGAAAAACTGATGGCAAAGAAATTTGAAATAAGCATGATGGGAGAACTGACTTACTTCCTTGGACTGCAAATCAAGCAGACTGATAAAGGAACCTCTATCAGTCAAGAGAAGTATGTCAGAAGCCTACTGAAGAAGTATGAGCTCAATGAGTGTGCCTCAGTCAAAACTCCCATGGTTCCACCAAACAACCTTGGTACTGACCTTACTGGAAAACCAGTGAATCAAATTCTTTTCAGAGGAATGATTGGTTCACTGATGTATCTACTTGCATCAAGGCCTGACATCCAATTCTCAGTCTGTTTGTGTGCCAGATATCAATCTGACCCAAGAGAATCTCATCTCACAGCTGTGAAAAGGATACTCAGGTACTTGAAAGCTACTCCAAACCTTGGATTATACTATCCAAAATGTTCAGGCTTTGATCTTAAATGATACTCAGATTCTGACTATGCTGGATGCAACATAGACAGGAAAAGCACCTCAGGCTCCTACCAAATCCTTGGTGGAAAATTAGTTTGTTAGAGTGCTAAGAAGCAACAATCAATTGCCGTGTCCTCAGCTGAAGCTGAATATGTTGCAGCAGCCAGCTATTGTGCAAATGTACTATGGATGAAAAGTCAACTCAGTGACTATGGAATCTAGTATAAGATGGTTCCCATCTTTTGTGATAACACAAGTGCAATTGCCATCTCAAACAACCCTGTTCTTCATCAGAGAACAAAACACATTGATATTAGATATCACTTCATCAGGGACCATGTCATGAATGGTGACATTGAATTACACTTCATTCCTACTGAATATCAGCTAGCTGATATATTCACCAAACCATCAGATGAACCAACTTTCACAAGACTGAAAGCTGAATTAGGAATGTTGGATATTGAGAATCAGTCCACTGATTGAATCCATCCAACTAAGTGTAAATTCTGAAAACCCCAGGTCCCTGATTCAATGTGTCCTTCAGTGAAAAAGATCACTGAATCACCTTTCCTGAATGCCTCACTGAATGTAATGTCATTCAGGGCCCTCAAGATGACATTCAATGCTAACTTAAATGCTCTAAGTATCTAGTTAGTAAATGTCCGAGGTTGGTAACTGAATACCTATTTAATATAGGAATATATGTTCTTTTTCCTGCTGGCATGCACATCTTGGGCCCCCACATACCCACTTGGCATTTAATGCCTCTCCTCACACATCATATTTTGTAATGATGTAATCTCTGCAAATTACACTTTTTGCAGACGGCACAATTGTTCACCTCGACTGTTGCGCAAAACCCAAGAAAGTGGAGTGGTGGCATTTAATGCGGATACCAAACGTTTTATACAAAATGGTTTTCAAAATTTCGCTTAAAGCCTAAACCACCCCTCCTCTCTACTTCCCTATAAATACCCCCCAAACAAATTAACACACACACGTTTTTAGAAAATCTTAATCAAACTCTTGCCCTTTTCTTTCAAAAACTCTTGCTCTTGTCAAAAATGGCTGCTTTTAAAGCTATCACCTACGCCCCAAATGTGGAATTAACAATGGAACTTCGCCTACCCCGAAAATTTTTTTGCGTACAAGAATGTGGTCAAATACCTTCAAAATTGCTTTCTTGCTATGGCGTTTACTAAAACCCCCTCAGTCATATATCATGACTATATGAGGGAATTCTGGTGTACAGCAGTGGCAACAAGCCCTGATGTGCTGTACACAAGCCCTGATGACACCAAAGAGTCCATAATCACGTTCTCAGTGATGAATGGGAGAAGGACCCTCTCCCTAGATTACCCAACCTTTATCGAGGCCACAGGTCTTGATTTCACTGAGAAATTCGAACCTCAGCCCACTGACGCAGAAGTAAAGGCCGAATTGCTTTTACTAAGGCCACATGACCCAAAATAACCTGACGTAGCCCCAGGAACCCTCTTGGCCAAAGCGCATATCATTAAGACCTGGTTCCCTACTGTCTGGAGGATCTTGATGACCTTTGTCATTCAGGTCCTTGGGTAGAAAGATAGACATCGGAGAGATAATCTTCCGAGACCTCGTAGCCAAGCTATCAAGAAAATCTAGGCAAAGACACATATCTTACCCTAGGTTCATTTCCTGTGTGCTTCAGGAATTACTAGGCTCTGAATATGTTAGGGCAAACATTGAGGGATCTAAACCTGATGTCTTACACAAAGCCAGCTATTCAAGAGACCTTACTGAGGTACAACCAGTCCTCCTGACCACCTACATGCTGAGGGTTATTCAGGGGGCAGAAGCTGTCTCACCAGTGCCTTCTCCTACAAAGTAGGAGAAGAAGAAAAAGAAGGCAAGGTCCAAGAAGGTGGTTAAACCAAAACTACTCGCCCTTGAGACCTCTGCCTCAAAGCCTCAAGAACGGCAAACGGCCAAGACCTCTGAGACACCTACTACTGAGACCCTCATGACCATAAAACAAACACCAACGGAGGGTACTGAGAAATCATCCTCAGTGTCCTCTGGCAAAACCCTTCCATATGGCTCTACTGACATACACAAGTCAGTGGGGTCTGGAACCTTCACCCTCTCACATCTCGATGAAGGTATTAGTCAATCACAACCTTTGCCTGAGGGAGTACAGGGTCCTAAATCCTCAGTCGAGCAGCACTACTCTGCTGAGAAGGGGACCCACACCCAATCACATCCTGCTTACGGTCCTGAGAAATCACACTCAGGATCTCAGGGAGAAACGGTCTCTAAATCCTCAGAAGGGCAGTACAACCCTGATGGGAAGGAGGACCTCAACCAATCATTGCCTCATGATAGTACCAGAGAACACCCGCCAGTCCTTGAAGGCACTCGGGGGGACAAAGACTCAGAGGGATTAAAACCACCCGCTGATACGGAACCCACAACCCCCCATGGTGAATCCAATCACTTGGGAACTGACTCCACAGTCCAGGTTGAGCAAACCCACTCAGTGCACTTGGAGGGGTCAGGACCTGGCCACAACAAAGGTGAGCCCTCTTCTGAGGGGAGCCTGATTCCCACAAGGTTCCCACTCTAGCAGATCTTAAAAGACTGCTAGATGATGTATCAGAGGAGGAAATGGTCGATTTTGTTGATGAAGACGTTTTTGGTGTTGGGGAGGAAATGGAGACTGAAACATACAACTCTCCTCAGCAAACTGAACCACAACAATCATCTCCTCTTCCTGAGGCTCAACCAAAACCCCAACCACAACCATCATCATCATCATCAGGCACCTCATCTGCTCCTGCTACTCCTCAGTGGTTACAGAAGTATGATAATGTTCTTCCACTCACTGAAAGGCAGCTGGTAATGTTTCTCCGCAAAGCCAACCATGCTCTCTTTCGTGAACTTACTGAAGAAAAATGGGAACAGCATACTGAAGCAGCATCCAACTATGCTGACTTCAGGGCTACTGTTGAAGAATCTCGGGATAAAGTACTTCAGGTCACCAAACTCACTGATAAACAACTCGGTGACCTGAGGGAATCTCTTGATTGTATGGGTACTAAACAGGACAAGCAGCTCACCAATATCCTAAAGACTCTTGATTCCATTCAGGAGGAAATGAGAGATGAGCCAACCCTGATCACAAAGCTGAAAGAGTACATGGATACTCAGAAGACCACCTCCACCAACATTGCTGAGCTTCTAAAACTTCTTCCGGGGGTGGATCTTAAAACCATAAGGTCTCAGCAAGATTCCATTCAACAGTCAGTCACTGATTCCAAGGAGTGCCTGACCAGGCTATCCTCAGCCTTTGATCAGCTCTCCAACAAACATAATGAGCTGATCACCCATTACACCACAAAGGTAACTGAACTCGCTGAAACTCAGGCTACAATGGCTGAAGAAATGTCCACACTGAAGAATGAGACCACTGACATAAAGAAGATGGTCTCCAGCATCCTGTCTATTCTTCAGGCCTCTCCGGTTACCCCAACTCCTAAGTCAACAGGTGCATACACTGAAGTTCCAACATCTGTTGAGGGGGAGAAACTTGATGATCCAACTCCTGAACCTTCATCTTCTACACTTGTTGTTGCTGCAATCCCTGTACAACCTGTAGCAGTAGCAACAGAAATCCCTGAGACATCCACCAGTCAAACCCCTCCCATTGACATGGGGAAGGGAATCATGGTGACTGACGAATCTACTCCCCAACTGCAATTGGTAAAGGCATCTACTGAAAGGCGACCAGACCCTGATGCACCATTTATGGTTGAATTGGATGATGGAAGGAAATTCTTTGGAACTCCAGCGGAAGTGGCCGTAGTCTTGCATGAACAGGACATAAGAAGGGCCAAAGAAAAAGCTGAGCAACTCAACAGACCTGTAATTGTTGAGGTTGCCAAGGAGGTAATCAAGGATACTGACAAGGTCATCTAGGGGGAAGAATTTCTCAAGCTTCAGGCTGATCTCATTCAGGAACATAATCAGCAGGCCAAGCTTAGAGAAGAAAAGAGGAAGAAAACCTATGAGAGGTATATGTGGCACATGACAAAGACCAAGGGAGAAGGCACCATCACTGATATGACCATTCACCTGACCAAGCCTATAAGCATAACGGTTCATAGGGGGCCAAGAAAGTCTGAGGTAAACAAGCCCTTCAAGTTCTCAGACTATGGGCTAAGGGAATGGGATATGATGATGCCCATCCTGAGGAAGAAGCAAGGCAAGATTGTTCCTTGCCATCTAAAGACCCTGAACACCAAATATGAGGAACTAGAAAAGGTGACTAAGAGTCTAGGAATTGATCATGAGAACGCGCTTGCTTCTCAGGGACTGTCAATCCTTGAACCTACTCAGAAGATTGGGAGAAAAAGGAAAGCTATGGAACAGGAGCCTGAAAAATTCATAGCTACCCTTCACTACGACAGGACTCCACCTCAAGGGGTCAAGTTTGTTCCCAACCAGGTTATCAAGTCTCCTGAGTATGGTATTTTCTTTGTCGATGAGTTCAACCAACCGACTTTTCAGCGAGTCAGTGATATTAATCTTGTGGAAATGACAACTCTTCTTGCATACAAGCTAATGGCACTTTCCATGAAGAGCCTTGAAAATGAAGAGTTTGTCAAGTTGATGGATAGGATGATGAACGAGCGACCTGAAAAAGAAGTGTTAGTGTCGAAGAAAGCTAAGTTGGAACTCATGGGTATCTTGGACCCTGAGTATGATGTTTAGATGTTAGGACTCTGTAATAATATTAATAAAATGATGGCCCATGTTTTGTTATATCAGTATCCTTTCATAGCTTTCTAGTATATTCAGTATGAGAAAATGCCCTTTTTGCTCACTCACAACTGATCAAACACTTAGGCATAATTTATATCCAAATAGGGGGAGATTGTTGGGTCCGTCAGTACCCAAGCGTCTTGAAAACAGGATTTAAATACAAATTAAGCCAAGTGATAATCAACCATAAACACTCTTAAGTCACTGAGTGAACAGTCACTCGGTGAGTTACCTTCAAGATGCTTAGGACGAGTCTAAGAAGAAAGATTCACCATTCAGTGAGGCGGAACTCCCTGAGTGTCACTTAAGCCAGAGAAGAAGGTAATGGGTTCAGTGAGTATTGGACAAGAACTCACTGAACCCCCAGTCTCCTCAACAATAATAAATGATTGAAGACTGAAGACTAAAGACATAGATTGAAGAACCTAAAGTCAGAAAGAAAGGCGGGATTATGCGGGAAAGTTTGAAGAGATAAGAAGATATCTTATCAGGCCAAAAGCAAACTTTCCCTAAACAACTTAAAGTCAAGATGTGTCAGTTCTGACACTCAGAAAGACCTTTAGCCCATTCCCATCGGTTCTTGGAAATGAAAAATACTGTTGCAGTTGTCAGATACACTTGGTTATTCTTTATGTATTTTTAATCATGGAGCTCGTTTATACTTGTGTATAAATAGGAACCATTGGTAAAGATTTGGGCTTTCGTCACACCAAAAATGTGTGACTATATGCATATAGTCACACACGTTTTTTTGGGTGTATGTGACGAAAATTCGCGCCACCGTAGGTAGCATATGGTCACATTGTTTAGTTTGTAGCCGTTTTCATTGAAAAAGAGTGACCAAAACTCGAATATGTGTGACAAATTAGGCACCAGTTTTGTTGGATTTATCAGTATGTGTGAGTATTTCCCATCCTATGGCCACATGAATATATAATAAATGTGACGATTGTGATGATTTAGTCACACAACATGTGTTGTTTTTTTCGAGTTAGTCACATACAATTTAAAAAACAGTGGCCAAAAGTGTTAATAAGTGTGACCATATGCTGTTTAAAGTGAAGAAATGTGTATTTTGTGTGACTATTGATCATCCAATGGTCACATGAATTTTTAGTTTGTGTGGCCTTTTGTAATATTTTAGTCACACAAAAGCATGTTTGTTTTGGGTATTTAGTCACATACAATTAAGCAGAAAGTGACCAAAAGTGTTAATAAGTGTGACCATATTCTGTTTAAAGTGAAGAAATGTGTATTTTGTGTGACTATTGATCATCCAATGGTCACATGAATTTTTAGTTTGTGTGGCCTTTTGTAATATTTAGTCACACAAAGCATGTTTGTTTTGGGTGTTTAGTCACATACAATTAAGCAAAAAGTGGTTAAAAGTGTTAATAAGTGTGACCATATGTTGTTTAAAGTGAAGAAATGTGTATTTTGTGTGACTATTGATCATCCAATGGTCACATGAATTTTTAGTTTGTGTGGCCTTTTGTAATATTTAGTCACACAAAGCATGTTTGTTTTGGATATTTAGTCACATACAATTAAGCATAAAGTGGCCAAAAGTGTTAATAAGTGTGACCATATGCTGTTTAAAGTGAAGAAATGTGTATTTTGTGTGACTATTGATCATCCAATGGTCACATGAATTTTTAGTTTGTGTGGCCTTTTGTAATATTTAGTCACACAAAGCATGTTTGTTTTGTGTATTTAGTCATATACAATTAAGCATAAAGTGGCCAAAAGTGTTAATAAGTGTGACCATATGCTGTTTAAAGTGAAGAAATATGTATTTTGTGTGACTATTGATCATCCAATGGTCACATGAATTTTTAGTTTGTGTGGCCTTTTGTACTATTTAGTTACACAAAGCATGTTTGTTTTGGGTATTTAGTCACATACAACTAAGCATAAAGTGGCCAAAAGTGTTAATATGTGTGACCATATGCTATTTAAAGTGAAGAAATTTGTATTTTGCGTGACTATTGTTCATCCAATGGTCACATGAATTTTTAGTTTGTGTGGCCTTTTGTAATATTTAGTCACACATCGAATTAAAAAAAGATTGACCAATAATGTTGATAAGCGTGACCATATTATGTGACTGCATCTTTTAGTCACAGGGTTACTACTTGTATTACTAAGTTAGTACTGTTGGAGCAGAGTTGCTACTGCTAGTACTAAGTTAGTCCTGCTGAAGCAGAGTTACTACTGCTAGTACTATGCTACTGCTGCTGGAATGAGTATATATATATATATATATATATAATATATATATATATATATATATTATATATATTATATATATATATAAAACATTATTAAGAACCACAAGAAATTTCAAATTGAATTAAACTCGAATGTATATAACTGAACAGAATATACAATTGTAACGTCGTATTTAATTAATCAAATTCTCAAGTAACATAATCTAAAGACTTTTGAACCTTCGCCGCCTTAGCAGCGTTTTGCCTTAAGTCGTTAACAGTTGTATATTGTTTCTTCGATGGTACCGGTGGTACACATTTAGTCACAGGGTTTGTTGGTGTAACCTGTACTAAACAAAAGACGCTTCTATCAAACATTGAATTACATATGAATAATTATATATATGTAGGTTGAAAAAACACATGTATGTACCTCCTCTTCAACAATAACTTGATCCTTTGGCCATGCAAAGAAACCACCTACGCCATCCTTAACTGTTTTTAACCCATTATTTGCTACGTCCGGTATGCATGCTGCATCAATTAACGATGAATCAATTGACACTCTGTAGCAATCATTTGGGAGTGGTCGGTTATGCAGCATTTGCTTTACACGAGACTGGTATACGGTACCCAAAGCAACGATATTTGTTTTCTTTATGTGCCACAGTTTGCACTTAAATGTCTACAAAAAAAGAATGTTTGCATTTATATATCAAAAATTATTTAAAAATACATACTGTTAGCAGTGGTTGTGTTGGAGACACATTTTGTTGCGATTGGGAATTCGGAGACCCGTTTTGTCGCTTCTTAGGCTTTGTCTTGGGTCCGACAGTTTTAGCAAGTTCCTATATGTATATATAAAACACGTTACATTATTTAAACAAAAGAGTAACAAGAAACATGTTGAAATACATACTGTTGGCAGTGCTTGTGTTGGAGACGACACATTTTGTTGCGATTGGGAATCTGGAGACCCGTTTCGTCGTGACTTAGGCTTATGCTTAGGCTTGATAGTTTTAGTAGTTGGTTCCTATGCGCATATATAAAACACGGTACATTAGTCGATAATGTATGTAAAATTCAAAAATCAAAGGGGGATGTTTTATTACTTACCATTGTTTCCGTTACCTTTTCAGAAGTTTCAAGGCCATTGGACTTCTCCTGAATTCCCGCATCTTTAGCACTTACAACATCACTTGTCTGAGTGTCGTCCACCTCATTAGCGTTGCTCCCTATATTGTCAATGGCAATTGGAGTCACCTGCAATATAAATTAAGAAATACATTCACTCATCAGTTTATGTTCAATGCATGGTATCATTAGCATCAGTGGTGTTAGCATTAGAAAATGAAATTGTTAACAACATAAAAAAATGCTTACAACTGAGGCTATTGGCGATGGATCAGATGGCAAAGTTATATTCATCCCTTGTTTATTCAACTGTTTCATCAGTAGAGCAAGCACTTTATTTGTCTGTTCCACCTCACCGGATAATTTCTTGACCTGCACATCTTTTTCGGTCATCTCGGTGGACAATTTCTTTACCAATTTATCTTTTTCTTCACGCTCGCATCTCTCATTATCCAGTTGAGTTTGAAGTAACGCAAGTTTTTCATCGGCTTCTTGTTTTCTTCGAGGAAGGCCAAAATACTTTTTGTATGTTACTCCACCTCCCACTCCTCTGGCATAACCTCCCTTTTCCTTACCAAATACAACTGTCACGGCATCAGTGCCATCATCAACACTCAAGGTTCCTTCCTTGATCTTGTCATCAGCTTCTTTCTGCACAAAAAATATCGGAAATGTTGGGATTAAAAGTCTTCTTGATGCTGTTAGAGTAACTGCTGCTCATATTTGTGTGAATGCTGCTCAGCTGGAGTTAGTTCTGCTCATGAACTTCAATGAAAAATATACTACTGCTAGTACACAGTTACTCCTGTTAGTACGCAGTTATTACTGCTGGTATACAAGTTATTACTGCTAGTACATAGTTAATGATGCTGCTATATAAGCATAATAATAGAATTAGCGGTCAAACTTACAAGTTGATCTCCCTATGATTTAATATCATCATCTGGGTATTCGCCGTCTTTGTTTACCATTCCTTTCAACCACATTACATCACGCGGGGGTTCTTCATCCGCTTCAATCTCTTTATTTTGGATCTAATAAACATCAAATGCATACACATGTAAAGTTAAACCAAGATAAACGAAAATATGAGGATGCTTACACATATACAGTTAAACCAAGATAATCGAAAATATGAGGGTATTAATGCAAATGTGCAAATTGGGCAATGTAAACAGATTCATTTCTCACACTGATCGTCTCTCAATTTGTAAAACAAACATTATGTAATCTTACCATTTTCTCTTTGACATAAACATATCCACCTCGTCCCATTTTATGCTGATAAATATTTTGGGAGCCGTGTGGCAAATGTTATGTTAAGGTTGTCCTATTGATTTGGTGGTCAACCGATGGGTCAAAGTATGTTTTATGTGTTTAGGGTCAAAGTTAAGGGGGTGTTTGGTAAAAGTGTAAAAGTACCCATTTTGGGTTGTAAACGGGTCAAGTGTTTATGGAACATGTTTTATATGTTAAAGTAATGATGTTGGCAAAGTTTGGTGGGAAAATGAATTGGTATAGATGGTTTGTAGTGTAAATGGGTCAAAATGGGTTTAATGCATAACCCGTCAAATTGTAAAAATCATATCTTTTAATCCGTAAGTCGTCACGGGTCGCGTCACCCGTCGTTTTGAAGTTAATTGAGTCTAGTTTCATTTAAAAATAGAATCAAGGTCTGAATGTTTATGGATTTCTGTCAGTAGTCAAAAGAGTAACCAGATGTTCGTAAAAGTCAAGCGTTTCCGCGTAAAAAGTTTCAAATCTTTGGTCAAATCGGGCACGGGGTGTTACGCCATTTTAGCTTTATCAGATTTCTCCTAAAAACACAAAATCATAAGGCGTTTAGATGCGGTAATGCTGCAAACTGAAAATTATAAAATGACATATACACTTAAATAAAGATGACTAATTAAAACCTTGTATGCTTCGGTGGTCTTGTAGTTTACAAACTCGACCCAGTCTTCTGAAGGTGTATTTAGGTTGGGAAAAATGTAGTTGAATTTGAGCTTCCTTCTGTAATTCCTTAGTAGTTGACCAAGACGAATCATTATCAATTTTCTGTATGTCACGTCAACATTAAAAAAATTCTGCAAAGATTAACACAATGTTGTTAATTAGTTGCACATAATGTAACTGCATACATAAACTTATTTAGTACTGGGTTACAATATAGGATATATGTGCCGTGATTTCAGTCCATAGTTTATCTCTTGATTCTTTATTCACCTTCTTCTAGGAAAGAATCTTCACACCTATCTGCTCACGAACCACATCTCCTAAAAAACTCACAAACACTGCTCTATTTTCCCCTGATACCCTACCGAATGCATCGAAGGTTACCTTGAGCTTTATTCCACCAGGTTTGTCATACTTCGCTCGAAACTTTATTAGCCTGGTTGAGCCCCTCTTAGCTAGTATCGTCTCTGATTGGTTGGTTCCAGTCACATATGTATCTTCATCATCAGAATACTGTTCGGATTCATATTGTAAGGCGTTATCATCAACTACAACATCATCTGGAACAAGAAAAGTTTGATTATCAACAATGGGTTCAATATCCATGTCTCTTGAGCAACAAAGGCTAAAAGAAAATGATTATGGCTTAGCTTGGAGAGTAATGGTGATAGAAGATTTGATTTTTGTGTTTTCTTTGCAGTCATTTTTTTAAGTAGAGAAAAGAGGGTATACCAAGAATATGAATAGTTATTCTTGGTAACTGCTTGTAATTAGGTGATTCAAAAAATTTCGAACCAAAAATTTGGCTCCAAGTTTTAATTTGAAATTAACAATTGAATTATTTAAAATTTTTGCCTTTGAACATGTTAATTAAAGCATAAAGTTGAATAAATCAAAATTTTGGCTCCAAATGTTATATATCATTTTCTTAATACTCGCAAATGTACCACACTGTGCAACCATCACATCAACAGTACAAACTGCTACCCATTTAACAAACCAAAATACTTACATAATTACCAGTTATTGTACCCTTACTAATTACATTTACAAAACACAAATTGCTACAATTTTTTTTTGAACATTGAAGACTTTTTATTAAGTAAGTAATATATTGAAAACAAAAACCAGCAAGTTGCTGGGGAATACAGAAAGGAGAATATTTAAAACATAATACAGTACATACATAAGGGAAAATCAGTATCCAAATTAAATGTCAGAATTGAACCAAATACCATTACAAAACACAAAAGCTGTTAATGTATATCCTAAACCCCTAAACCATCTTCGTTTTGCCTTTCCCATGGCTGCTAGAAGGTGCTCCAAAACCTATAGGATTCTTCTTACACGGCATTCCCAAGACAATATCCTGAGTAAATTTCTTTTTTTGTGCCTTTTCAACTGGTATTTGAACTTGCACAGGGAGAGCCAGGTTAGGAGCTTGAGATGGGAGTTCCTCTGGAGGTTCAATGGCTTGGATAGGTTCCACTTTCCAAGAATCAGTACTTGCACTAGAATGTTGCTCTGGATAATACCAAGCAAGGAGGCCAGGAAGGATGTTGAGAGCACCGTCATTTGATTCTGAACTGCTTGAATCAGAAGAAATTTGTATGACATCTACAAATAACAACTGTTAGATCAGTTTTATTGATTCAAATGTTAAACTATATCACAATCAAAGAAAAACCTTTTGATGGTTTACCATTGCAGAAGAATCCATTATACTGTGTTCTCATATTTTGGTCCTCTTTTGTGGTATCCCAAACAATCAAAAATGTTGCACAAACTAGGCTGCATTTCAAGTCTCATTGGTGGCCAACTAGGCTGCAATTGAAGTCTCAATTGGACCTCTCAGTGTACTCACAAACATTGGACCTCTCAGGGTACTCACAAACAGTTCAAAAGACTGTATTTGTAGTCTTAATGGACATCTCAGTGTACTCTAATAGGCTGCATTTGGACCTCTGTAGGGTATTCACAATACATGAATCTCTAGTTTGAGGGTTGTATGGATCGAATAAGAGAAGATTGCTAGAGAGAAGTGGGAGCCTTTTTAGTGAGAGAAACACAAGTAATATTAGATTAAGTGAAAAGGTCCAACCCTTCCCTTGTGTGGGAAGGGATATATATACTACTACATATTATGTCCCTAGTGGACTGTGGAGTGAGCTGACAGTGGGGAAAGCCCCGACCCACTCCACAAATATAGATACGACTAATACTAATACTAATAATACTAAGCTAATATAGATAAGCCTACGAGCTATAGAAATGCTAATTAGATGCTCGGGGTGACCGAGCCTTCATCTGAATATTTATATTCCTAACAATCTCCCCCTAAGGGAGGTCACCCCGGAAATAATAATTCGAATTCTAGCATTCTTTCTTCTGAACTTGTCTTTATAGCTCGTAGTCTTTGATTCTTCACACTCTAGTATCTTTGTGAATTCAGCAGTGATGATTTGATGACTGATCGATTGTCTTGGATGATCTTTGTGTATTCTTCGACTTTATCATCCAACATTTGTATTCAAGTCATCTTTCAGCAGTATGTTTCCTTGTGATGTGATAATCATCGCGCTGACATGCTCACACTGGTTGGTGTCATGATCTTCAGCATCAGAGTTAGCAGAAGCCGTGTTGAAGGTCTTTAGGTTGATCATGACTTTGTTGAATAACAATGATGATGTAGTGTGAACATGTGGTGATGGATTGGCATCTTTTCTGCAACCAGCTACAACAGCAACCAGCTACAGCATTCCACAGCAACATCCGCCAGAAATTCCTGCATACGACAGTTAGCAATAATTTGACCGGTACTTACAAGTTTGGACTTCGAGATCGTCAACAGCATAGTGTGAAGACTCTCTCTAATCCTTACCAAGACCGTTCCTAATCGAAAACCCACAGAGGGCCTTTTAAGATTTTACCGTAGTAAATCAACGATTAGGTGAGTCGCTGGAGATCACTCCACGACTGTAGACCGGTTGAAACCGCCGCGACCACAAAGCGTAATCCACGAGGAATTACCTAAGTGACCTGCTTTCAGGGGTGCTAGATGTTGACCCTGGCAGGAATTTCCATTCAATCATTGAGAATTACATAAGTAAATTCTCTCATAAATGTTCTGGCAGATTGCTAAGATCTGCGTAGGACTCTTAAGATTACAACTGGTGTCCTTAATGTTGAACACCCAGTGTAGAAATAATTTGTGTCCCTATGAGATCTTATTATGCATCTCGTGGCTCTAGACTCAATTGTGCGTTTTGATTTGGTGATCGGAGGCTGGAGAGGACTGCCACCTTTTCAATATCATCTAACTCGGAGTGAGAGAGATGATAGAAATGTATTGATCTCCGTGACAAGTGAAACAAGAGTCCTTTGAGGGACCTTGAGTGGCTAGGGAGGGTTGTGCAGCGTATCACTGGGTCCATGATACTTTGTCTTCAATGCCAGCATCCAACTAAGTGGTTCTGACAGCATATGTATTGACCCGGTTTCTGCCTAAGTTGTGAGGAGGGCTATTACTTTTCACCCTTTCTCTTTACAATTCTTTTTCATTCTTCAACCCCTTCAGTGCTTACCGAGACTTCATTACTAGAACCTTGTTGGGTTTGTTCCAGTACTAGCTCCATCTCAGTCGGCACTTTTCCCTTATCCACTTATCTCCTTTTTTAATCATACCTAAGGACTTCTACACTAACTAGTGGATTGTCCCTGGGTAGATCCCTCCGGCTCTGGCGGGATCGTGGGAACATAAGCCTAACCTAACCATCCTTATAACTCCATGCATTAATTAAAATGGTCGGTCTTTGGTATTCTTCCACGATTGCCATAAAACCAAATCCTTGAAAAATCTCTCAAAGTGTTCATGATTCTGAAACACATTTTTTGCAAACACTTGAGAGTTTTATATTTTTCAAATGCTCCCCCTCAACATGTGCTCGGTTGATTGTTTTATAAATTTGCACATGTTAGGCAGAGCTCGCACTTTTTGAATTGATTGATTTTCCATGAATATGATCATCGCGAGACACGCTTACATCACTAGTAAACTAGCTTGAAATTATTACCCGTCCAGATCATATTAAAGGAAAGTCGCTCGAAATCGGTACATTCTACTTAGACACGTCCTTTGCGAGACACGCTTACATCACCAGATAAACTGGCTTGAAATTATTACCCGTCCAGGACATGTCCTTTCGACTACTGACTTTAGCTATCGTCAATTCATTGGTTAATTCTGAGTCACGGCCACATGAGATGCCAAATCCTTTGTTTTGTTAAAACCATTTGCTCCCCCTCAATATGTGCATTGATAAAAGAAAGATTTTAGCACATGTGGAGGAGCTTGCTTTTATTACCAAAACATTTTGCTCCCCCTCAATATGTGCCTTGATATACAAAATGGTTTGGCACATACTGGAGAGCATACATTAACTTCCAAATCATCACATTTTATCAGATTCCATATTTAAATCACATTCTCTCCCCCGATCATAAATTTCAAACCTTTTGAGATTTGTGATCCCAATTGATTTAAATATATTTAGAAAAATTTGGGAGAAAATGTGGTCAGGTTTAAATGTATTCTGATTTTGAAGCATACTATGCTCCCTTTGAAACAGCGAGAGAGTGTCACTGCTGATGTTTGCACAAATGTGGCAAGGTGTCGGAAATTTGAACACATATGCTCCCCCTCAATTGATGATCCGTTTCCCATTAACATAGTTGTAGTCATTCAATTGAGCGACGGACATTTGTGAAAATTTAGTTCAATTTACCACCTTGTGTAACATCAAGACTCTCTTGAAGAATCAAACAAGATAGAGAATCTTGATGAAAAGAAGACTTCTCTTCTTATATACGAAGTGATGCACTGACACGTACATCAAGTCGGGAGAACATGGATATAAAGTAATCCATGCCCAGGTGAACATCACCCGGTTGGAGAAACAGCTGTCTTTTTGGCGACATGCTTTCCCCATTGTACAGTGCGGGTTGCAGTATGAAGTAACTGCAAGCCATTAAGACATGTTTTAACTGATTAGTATAACTTCTGCTCGAGCTTCATTTAAGAATCCGTGCCATTGTTGAATGACATTTCTAGATACGTAAATGTTATCGATAAACAGAAGACATGCCTAGGTAGAACTATTTTTGGTATTTTCTGATTTTTCGATTTTTATGGTTTTTATAGGTTTTATATTTTTGTATTTTTCTTTTTGATTTAAGATATATACAACTATGTACAAGGATATAAGAAGACAATCCTTTACTCCTCCTTTTCTTCCTGAAGACACTTGAGGGTTTCTGGAGTCATGCTTTTCATGCCAAGGCGTGGGAGAATAAACTGAAACCTTTCTCTTGGGAGGGCCTTGGTGAATATATCAGCTAACTGAAACTCTGTCCTCACGAAGTATAGTTCCACAATTCCTTTTTCCACCTGTTCCCTGATGAAGTGATGCCTGATGTCGATGTGTTTTGACCTGGAGTGCTGAACATTGTTACAACAGAGAGCAATGGCGCTTTTGTTGTCACAATATAGGGGAATTTGGTTGTATGAGAATCCATAGTCCGAAAGCTGTGATCGCATCCAAAGGATTTGTGCACAACATGAAGACATAGCAATGTACTCAGCTTCAGTAGATGATATGGAAGTACTCATCTGCTTCTTAGAAGACCAACTAACCAACTTTTCCCCTAAAAATTGAGCTCCTCCTGAAGTACTTCGACGAGTGTCTTGACATCCCGCATGATCAGCATCTGCGTATGCCGTTAACTCCATTGCAGTGTCCTTAGGATACCAGAGACCCATATGAACCGTGCCTTGAAGATATCGGAAGATCCTTTTCACTGCTTCAACATGCTTCTTGGTTGGTCTGGATTGATACCGAGCACACATGCACACAGCAAACAGAAGATCTGGTCTGCTAGCCGTGATGTACATCAAAGATCCAATCATGCTTCGATACTGTGTGATATCAACTGGAATCCCTGAAGGATCTTCATCCAGCTTCGTTCTATCAACCATGGGAGTGTCAACAGGTTCACTTGAATGGAATCCAAACTTTTTCAGGATCTCGTTGGCGTATTTGGATTGATTGATGAATATGCCTCCGGGACTTTGAGAAACTTGTAGTCCTAAGAAGAATGACATTTGTCCCATCATGGACATTTGGAACTTGGAATTCATCTCCTTTGAAAAACTATCACATTCACCAGGATCTGTTGAAGCAAAGATGATATCATCTACGTATATCTGAACTAGCAGTAGATGGTTTCTTGATTTCCTGGTGAATAGTGTAGGATCAACAACACCCTTGGAGAATTTGTTTGCTAGGAGGAACTTGGACAATGTATCGTACCATGCCCGTGGCGCCTGTTTTAGCCCATAAAGAGCCTTCTTCAAGCGGTAAACATGAGTAGGGTGTTCAGCATCCACGAATCCTTCAGGTTGACTCACATAAACTTCTTCCTTTAAGTCACCATTCAAGAATGCCGTTTTGACATCCATCTGGTAGACTATCATATTACGACTAGCCGCATTAGCTAGGAAGATTCTTATAGCTTCAATTCTAGCAACCGGAGCAAACGATTCTTCAAAATCAATGCCCTCTTCTTGTCTAAACCCTTTAGCAACTAGCCGTGCCTTGTTCTTTAAGACATCGCCATACTCGTCAAGCTTCACTTTGAAGATCCACTTTAAAGCAATGATCATTGCACGCTCCGGAGGAGGCACTAATTCCCATACTTCAAGTCGATCAAATTCATGGATTTCATCCTGCATAGCCTGGAACCAGCAATCTTTAGTCATTGCTTCTTTGGCATCTTTTGGTTCGACTTTAGACAGTACGGAATTGAAGAAGCACCATAGTGCATCAGTGGCTAGTTGATTACGTGTGGATACTGGACGTGAGGGATTGCCTATGATGTTGTCGATTGGATGATCACTGGTCCATTTCCTGAGATGGTCGTGAGGTTGTTGGTTATGAACAGATGTAGCAGTGCTGTGTTCCTCAGGTAAGGATGTGTCTGATGGATGTTCAGGAGCAAATATGTTTTCAAAAGGAACCTCTTCAACAGGAGCAAAAGGATTAACTTCCAAAGAGTTATTATCTGAAGATTCTTGCATTACCGGAGAAGTTTGAGTGTGTGATGACGAAGGCGATTGACTGGCAGCAGGAGCATTGTGACTGACTGATACTGAAGCTGCAGGTCCTTCTGAATCTTGTGGGGCTTGAACCTCATTCATAGGAATTACAGCTGATTCACTCGGGATGGTTCCATTTGTTGGCTCAAAATATTCATCAAACATGGGATCGAATAACTTCTTCAACTCCTCACATGTAGGTGGCGCATAAGAATCTTCAGGCGTGGAATTCTGTACAAGTCCTGAACTAATGGGTCCAGGAGACAAAAGGTGAAGATCGGGTCCAGAACTGATTTGTCCTGAAACAGGTAGCTCGCTTAGCTCATCGAACGTAACATGAATGGTTTCCATGATTTTACGGGTTCTTTTATTGTAGATTCGATACCCTTTACTGTCTGGTGCGTATCCAACGAAAATACCTATATCTGCTTTAGCTCTTAACTTTCCCAAGTCTTGACTATCGTTAGTTGGATAGCAGAGTGCACCAAACACACGTAGAAAGGAAAGATCTGGTTTCTTGTTATGAATCAACTCGAAGGGAGTCTTCTCATGAACCGGATGAATTAGGGATCGGTTTTGAGTGTAACATGCTGTTGCAATAGCCTCTGCCCAGAGAAACATCGGGGTCTTTGAAAATATAAGCATAGTTCTTGCAGCCTCCACCAGAGTACGGTTCCTTCGTTCAACCACCCCATTCTGTTGAGGGGTGCGAGGGATACTTTTCTGATGCGTGATGCCAATACTTTCATAGAAATTACGGAGTTGTTGGTTAACAAACTCCGTACCATTATCTGTGCGGATGATTCTGACAGTTTTATCGAGCCTTACTTGCAGCTGTTTTATCAGTTTAATGATAACCTCTGGAGTTTCGTCCTTGGTTCTCAAAAACTTTACCCATGTGAACCGAGAATAGTCATCAACTATCACCAGAACGTACTTCTTTCCATTAATGGTTTGTATTCTCATTGGACCGCACAAGTCCATGTGGAGGGTATGAAGAGCTTCCATGTTGGTGTTGATGGTTTTAGGTTTGTGGGTTTGTTTCTTGCTTTTGCCCAGTTGACATGCAGAGCAGAGATGATCTTTCTCATACTTTAGTCTGGGCATCCCTCTAACAAGATCTTTACGGGAAAGATTATTAATGGTACCGAAGTTCAAATGGTTCAAACGACGATGCCACAGCCATGATTTTGTTTTAGAGGCTTTAGAGAGCAAGCATATGGGAGAGGACTTCAACATTTCTTCAATTGAAATGGTGTATAGATTGGTGCCCCGACTGCCCTTGAGGAGATCTAAACCATCCAATTCTCTGACGAAACATGTATGCTTTCTGAAAGCCACTTCCAGATCTGAATCACAAAATTGACCCACAGAAAACAGATTGTGTCCTAGTCCTTCCACATAATATACCCTTGAGATTACACTGTTACCAAACACATAATCTCCATAACCCATAATAGCACCAAAGTGGTCGTTCCCGAATCTAACTGTCCCGATAAACTTTTTCACGAAGTTCTTGAGCCGTGAGCGATCCCCAGTCATATGTTTTGAGCAGCCTGAGTCCAAATACCACAGGACGATTTGTACGACCTGCATTTGAAACCAGACAACAATGGATAACTGAAAAATGTGGATCCCCACGTACAATTGGGGTCCATTTGGTCAGCACATACATATTCAGAAGCCACAGATTTCACAGATGCTACTGTCTTTGCTGAGGAGACGGAACTAGATGTAGGACAAGACCTAGATGGAAGGCATTGTGATTCTAAAGGCAGGATTCTACCAGT
Source organism: Artemisia tridentata subsp. tridentata (assembly GCA_021014915.2). Classification (NCBI taxonomy): domain Eukaryota; kingdom Viridiplantae; phylum Streptophyta; class Magnoliopsida; order Asterales; family Asteraceae; genus Artemisia; species Artemisia tridentata. Next base: position 164,230,186 of record CP139504.1, on the reverse strand, counting down.
TGGTCTCCATTCCTTATTCTTCACAATTTTATGCATATTCATTTTAGGTAATGATCTCTGTTTTCCTAAATTGAATTTCCTTCCAGTGGGTCTCCATTCCTTAACTTTCACAATTTTATGCTTATTCATTTTAGGTAACGTGCACTGTTTTCCTAAATTGAATTTTCTTCCAGTGGGTCTCCATTGATAGCCTATGCTAGCAAATGTTTTTCCTGTTGCTTTCCAAACCTTTGTGCATGCTTCAGTTATCCTACCATTCTTATCGTGGGATGATGCAGAAGACATCAGGAAAGACACAACACATTCATCATGATTAGCATAAATTAAACAATTGTCGCATGTTTTACAGATAGCATTAGAATTCGAATTAATTACAGTACTTTTGATACTAGAATCAACACGATTCATTCTACTCATTGTAAACTTATTGTTCCTAGGTTGGACTTCTACATTCTTCAAGTGAACATTCTTAGCTGGCGCAGTCATATCCTTTCTTTCATTTCCTCTAGACCTTGACCCGCTAGCTTGTGTGTCACTTTTTACTCCTGTAGAAGTATCGAAGGTAACATTAGTTTGTTTCTCTGTCACATGCCTTCCTGATAATGATGTGTTGGGTTCTGATGTTTTGGGTGGTAGGTCAAAGGCTACATGCTTGTTCACAACATTAGATGATGATGCAACAAATCTATCTCTATGGCCTCTAAACTTAGGAATTGAGCCTATGGCATATTCTAAGTTTTCCTGAATCCTTTTCGTGAGTTTGCATGCATAGACAACTGCTTGATCGAGTGGCTTATCATTCCTATCCTCTTCAACTATCTCACGAAGTGTGTCAAGGCCTTCTCTAAGATGATCGAGATATGTTTGATGGGCAAGGCTGTTGTTTCTTAGCTTAAGTGGAATACGACCAACATCAACATCATACTTTTTACTATCAGTACCCTTTGGTGCATCACAATTACAAGTGGTGCATGGCATTTTACCTTTCACCCGAGCCTTAAGATTCTCAATTTCATTTGTCAAAGAGGTTATTTGATCATTATGATTGCTTCTTGTAACTTTAATAGAATCATATAACTCCTTGAAATGTTGTTTAACCTTTGAATTTTCTTCTCGATAACACTCATTTTCATAATGAAGCTTATTTATGGTGTTTTGATATTGAAAATTCTGAGAATCTGAAGACGAAGGTTTATTGGTGCCATATACTTCACACTTGTTGGATTTCAATTGGGCAATTTGGGCCCTCAGCAGTCGAATCGTGTTCGTGTGAGCTTGAATTGTTTCATCACGTTTGCTTAATTCAAAATATGTATCAAACTCAGGAACATCCGTGGATGTCTTGACATTTGATATTTTGCATTTTTCTTCTAAGTGTTGATGTTTAAGTTGCAAGTTCAAATAATCAACTTCTAGTTTAGAAAAACGTTTAACCATGTTATCATGGTCGTCATTTTGAATTTTTTCAAGCAATTTCAAATTCTCCCCCTCAAGCTCAACAACACGATTCTGGGTGACATTTAACGCAATAGCATACTCATTAAATTGACAAGCAGACAATGCAGAATCAGTGACAGTGTAAAATACATCTTGTGCAATACATTTAGCAATCAAGTTGTCGTTAGTAATGAGTATGTTTTTTCTTTCAATCTCTCGACTCTTAAGTTCTATTGCATGTTCATTCACCTCATTTTCCATATCTTTAAATACTACTTTCATTTCATTTATTTCGGCTTTAAGGGCAGTTTGCAACCCTTCAAAGTGTTCTTTAAGTAGTTTAAAGAATGGCATGACCTCAGTTAAGTAACACCTTTTTGTATGTTCAAAACACCTTTCCCCCTCAGTGATGCCGGTTGGTGTGATTCTCTTCTTACATGTTTTATCAAAATCAGCAAACAGTTGCCAAAGCACATATAAGCTAATAAAGGTTTTGCATTCAGTGGGAAGAGACAAAGGCACCAAATTCCTAGGTGTATTGGGAGGATACACCGTTATGGACGCAACTTTTCGAATGAGGGGGGTGTTGGCCTTAAGTTTATCTTCCTTAAGTTTTTCACTATCTTGTTTCCAAAATATCTGTTCAGGTGTTAACTTCTTTTGAGGAGCAAACACAGTCAAACGATTTTCCTCATAATAATCATGGGGTTTGATTATTATTCGTCTGGCTATGCACTCGGGATCCCTCATTTTCTCATTCATTTTTTCTTTCGTTTTATCACTTAACTCATCCTCTTCATCAGTGTAGATATGCTCAGGTTGGTCATGAATAGGCTTAATCATTACATTACCATCATATAGGGCAGGTTGAAGTACTTGCATGTCCCTAAGGATGGTTGACTTTGGTTCACCTATCATGATTTTACTATGCTTATCACTCAGCTTTCTGTGCTTATGAATCATTTGAGCAGTTTGTATGGTTTGATTTTGTGTGTACAACTTATCTTCAAGCTTATTTTTTTAACGTCTTGAGTTTAGAGAAATCATTTAAAAGAGTTGTTTCTTTTTGTTTGAATTCTTGCCTAAGTGTTGTTACACACTTTTGTGCTTCCTGTTTTTGTATGACAGACTGTTCTAGCTGACTTTTCAAAGAACTTAACTCTAATTTTAATGTTTCTTCTCGCACTCTAGACTCTTTAATAAGTGTACTCATTTGACCTTCTAATTTCTGCTCACGATCATTAAGCTCAAACTTAGCACGCTGTTCATACATAGCCACTTGTTCTTTATAGATGTTAAATCTAGTGATCAAGTTATTATCAGGGACAGGCAATTGGTTCTCCTGGTACTCACATGCATTATCTACATTACTAGCATTGTCTAAGGCACATACATTACTCATAGCACACACATCATTATTGACAAAGGATTCACCATTTGGTACATCAGGCGAGTTGTTGCTATTCAAATACTGTTCATATGAGACAATATTGCTATTTTCCATATCAACATCACTTGAGTCAGAAGCAACCGCCTGATGTACTTCTTCGGGAATCTGATGTCCCTCGACAATATTATATGTGTCATAAATTTTTAGTACCTCAGAAATCACGGATGCATTAGAAGAACCAGCTTGACGAGATGAGGCTAGGGAAGACAAGTTAGCCATGAAGATAGTTTGAGCAGTAGGTTCATCATCCACATCAGAGTCAAATGCATCACAGTCATCTGCCTTGAAGATGTTAGGATCATTAAGTGCCAGATCCTGAACAGGTTTCTCATCCACATCTTCATCAAACGTATTTCCTCCATCTCCTGCCAAGAACAATAACTCTTCCTCATCCAATACAGCACCATTTTCTTGAGCTTGCATTAACAGCATCTTGTCTTTGAAGTAATCTGAATTCTGAGGACGTTTAGGTTGATTGCAGTTTCTAGCAATGTGTCCAGGCCCCCCACAATTATAACACTTGATCTGTTTCCCTTGCCCCTGATTGGCATTCCCTGCTCTGTTCTGCACATAACCTCGACCCATGTTTCTACCAGCTCTCCCTTGCACATTCTGGACCACAATTTTCCCGTCCTCCACCATTGCTAGATTGCGTGGGTTGGAAGAATTCCTTAACTGATTGTTGGTCTGAGGGAGTGATGCTTGAAACTGTTGAACCAGTAGAGATACTTGATTGGTGAGGTTGTCAATCATTTTGTCGGTCTGAGAGTAGCCTGAGTCAAGTTGTGAACTCATAGCAGGTACTTGTGAGTGAAGTTGGTGATAGCTTGGATAGGATGATGATTGGATTGTTGGTTGTACATTTGTCATGAAAGCCAGTGGGTCATTCGTAGTTGAAGGATTCAACTTTTCTCTCAGCACCCGATCATAGGCAGCATGCTTCTCATGTTGTTGCAGGTAAGCATACAGCTGTTCATAGTTAGTCTCCCTTAAACCTTTGTTGAGTTTGACAGCAGTAACAAATCTGTCCCATTCCGGAGTCATGTTGTTCACAAACTTTGAGTTAAGTTGGATGTTGGGCATAGTCATTCTGATCATCCTCATATCATTCACCAACTTATGAAATCTCACATAGTAATCTGTGACATTTTCTCCTGGGTTCATTTTGAAATGCTCGAACTCATCATACAGCTGTGACTCACGATCTTCCTTTGTGAGCTCTGACCCTGCCAACAACATTTTAACGTTGTCCCACACAGCCTTGGCTTCAGTGTTAAAATTGATGAGCTTGTATACATCCTTTGGAAGACCTTGAATAACTATGTTGGAGGCTCTAATATCGGCATCATACCTCTTCTTTTCTTCTTCATTAAGATCATTGTAGTTTCTAGGTCTGTCGATGCCCCAAGTTACAGTACCATCTTCACCAGTTGTAACAACGTCTCTGGTGGTACCCATCTGATAAGGTCCTTCGTCAATTGACTTAAGAATGTTAACACCATTATCTTTTCCCAAGCAGTAAAGTCTAATTCGTTGTGCCCAAGACTCATAATCCGTCCTATCTAGCATAGGTGGACGAGTGTCAGATCCTGCTGCCTGAATATCATCTGATGATGTACTTGATGTGGTAGCCATAGTAACTACGGGATTTTACTGATCTTGTGATTTAACCGAGAAATTGAATCTTTCGCGGGAATTTCTAAAATCACCAAGACACAAACCGCCTAGACAAACAGCGTAGACACAAACCGCGTATATGCCTAAGAGACAAACCGAGTTCACACAGGAGACACAAACCGCGTGTGCGCCAAAGAGACAAACCGAGTTCACACAGGAGACACAAACCGCGTGTGCGCCAAAGAGACAAACCGAGTTCACACCAAAGACACAAACCGCGTATTCGCCAAATAGACAAACCGAGTTCACACCGGATATACAAACCGCGTATGTGCCAAGAGACAAACCGAGTTCACACCAAAGATACAAACCGCGTATTCGCCAAATAGACAAACCGAGTTCACAATGGAGGTACAAACCGCGTATGTGCCAAGAGACAAACCGAGTTCACAATGAAGATACAAACCGAGTTCACACCAAAGATACAAACCGCGTATGACACAAACCGCGTATGCGCCAAATAGACAAACCGAGTTCACACCGGATATACAAACCGCGTAGACACAAACCGCGTACGCACCGTAGAGACAAACCGCGTTGGCACCAACTTCCAAACCTGTCACTATCAATGCCGTTTGTCCTTTTGCCTAAACTAGTATACAGACAAACCGAGTTCTCGATACTACACAAACCGCATTCAAGAGTCGTCCAAACAACACAAACCGCATTCAAGAACACTTTCACAAAAACCCACGAATTGCTCCAAAATCACCACACTGTTCTTGGATCTGTGAATCCAAACACCAAATACCACTCTAATACAATCCTTAATCTAGAAAGTACAAAGAAAATTAACTTCTAATCACTAAACAAAGTACAAAGATGAGATTTATACTACTTAATAAAACCGAACTAAAACTTAAAAAAAACTACAAATCTAACTAAGAAAAACCTAAAGAACTACACAAATTCAATACAAAACAGCCTCTAATCACTAAACAAAAACACAAGATGAAGTTTAAGCTACAAAACAAACCGAATCCAAGAGAAACTTAAAACCACAATTCGAACCAACAAAAAACCTCAAGAACTACACCAATTCGTGAATACCAACTCTCATGGACCTAACCATGGCTCTTGATACCAATTGTAGGGTATTCACAATACATGAATCTCTAGTTTGAGGGTTGTATGGATCGAATAAGAGAAGATTGCTAGAGAGAAGTGGGAGCCTTTTTAGTGAGAGAAACACAAGTAATATTAGATTAAGTGAAAAGGTCCAACCCTTCCCTTGTGTGGGAAGGGATATATATACTACTACATATTATGTCCCTAGTGGACTGTGGAGTGAGCTGACAGTGGGGAAAGCCCCGACCCACTCCACAAATATAGATACGACTAATACTAATACTAATAATACTAAGCTAATATAGATAAGCCTACGAGCTATAGAAATGCTAATTAGATGCTCGGGGTGACCGAGCCTTCATCTGAATATTTATATTCCTAACAACCTCTCATTGGTGGCCAAGCACAAACAAGTCTGCTAGGTACTCTCATTACTGGCCAATCACAAACTAGGCACATTCCATTGCTCTAATTGATTTAGACCTCTCAGTGTACTCACAAATAGGCAACAAAAAATACTCAGACACAAAACACTTAATTAGACATAGCATAACAACCATTATGTATACGAAAATTAGAGTATGAAAAAAAAAACAGAGCATACATTAGACATAGCATAACAACCATTATAAAATACAAAACAACCCTATTTTACAATAGAAACGATCGGTAACAACCACTAACATCACCATTTATAAATCAAATGCCTGATATGTGAAAACATTAAAAAACATACCTTTGTTGTTATTTGGATTCATTGTTTGCGTGCTTGTGTTTGCCAGAAGAATGTGTGTGTTGATTAGGGTTTATTGATTATTGTGTGTGTTTACAAATGATCGGGTAAAGGGATTAATTGCCGATTGAATATTGAATTTGTGGTTTGGTTTAACTATAGCTGACGTGGCAAGATTTGTAAAAAAAAAAAAAAAAAAGGCTAATGGTGATGACGTGGCGGTGAAATCCGGCTATAGCCTGTAAATAGGGATGGAAACGGTTCGGGTTCGGGGCGGGTTTTAGTGTACCCGTAACCGAACCCGTTTATAATATACCCGTACCCGCCCCATATCCCACCGGATACCCGATTAATATTATCCATCGGTTTTTTGGGTTTCCCCGCGGGTATCAGTTATCCGTAGTTGAATATTATATGGACAAAACTCACGCAACCTTTCGACCCTGTTTTATCATTTCTTAATAGAGTTTCTAGACCGACCCTGATATCGAATGGTCCTGAGGCAACTCACGCAACCTTTCGACCTCTGGAGCAAGATTATGCATCTATAGCATAATACGAGTTATCTCACCTAGCAAATTGTTAATCAATTTTAGTTCTTTTTCATGTTCATTGCGTAATCGGGTGAGGATAGCTTTTTGCACCTCTGCTGGTTAATTCATTAGCCACAGTGTTAGTGTTAAAATTAGTGATACTTGCGAGAGAGTTTTATAAGAAGTAGTGTGAGAAAACGAAGTGTTGTGAAAGTGTCTTTGATAGTGGAAACTAGCCGTTAAACTAGCCGTTGGAGGCTATTTTAAAAATCAAATTGAAAGTAAAAGTAACCGTACGAGTATTATTCAAATTCAAACGTAAAGTAACAGTACAACATATTAATAACGAGCGGGATATTTAAAATTTAAAATTTAAATTTTAAAATTCAAATTAAACAAAGGGCGTGATATATTTAAAATTTATCAATTCAATTCAAATTCAATTCAATTTATAAATTGAAAATAAAAGAATCTTGGGCGGGATATATTTATATCCATTTCAAATTCAAACTCATTTTAAAAAACATGTGGATTTCTAGCCTATAAATCCCCATACTTCTCAAACACATTTCACACACAAACACATTCAGACTGCTATAGATATTCAAGATCCAAATTTATCATTCCCCAAACTGCAAATGTCTATCAAAAAAGATTTCTCACAACAATTTCCAAGTCCACCTCGCCAAGATTTTTCGCAACAATTTCCAAGTCCACCACATGAAGAATTCCATACTCCACCTGAACATATCTTTCCGGTTTTCCAACCGGAAAATGAACCAGTGAACAATCCACTAGAAAATGAACCGGTGCACAATCCACCGGTTGTCGACCAATACCCAAATCCGTTTGGTTTAACAGAGGAACAACTCAGACAAATGGACCAAGATATGCAAGTCTTCCTGGAAATGGAACAACTTGAAAGAGAAGAGGAAGCTGCTCGTTTAGAGCGGCAAGCCAGGGAGGATGAAGAACGTAGGAAGAACTGGAAAATGGGTTGGTTCTCACCTGATTCCTCTTCGACTAAAGATGGTTACCCAGACTCAGATGATACCTTCAATTAATTTGTATCGTAGTTTCATTGGTAGTTTCTTTTTAATTTCCTTATCGTATTTTGATTTTTTAGTTTGGTTTTAATTTCCGTATCGTAGTTTAATGTAATTTCCATTTGACGTTTAATGTATTATTTCTATTTGATGTTTAATGTATTTCTATTTGATACTTTAGAAAACGTTACAATTTTTTTTTTGATGTTTCACCTTTATCTCAAAAAAAAAAACACCCGCAATCATAACTCACCATTAATTAACTCACCTTTAACTCAACTATTTGCAAAATGAACCCCTAAACTATGATTAATACTTCATTTAACAACTAACATGAATTTTAAACACGATACGGAAATTATATAGGCACTGTGATAATAATACTCTAGTGGTGTTGTATATATATAGGCACTGTGAAATTTGAATTTGAAATTAAATTATCCCACTTGTAGGCACATTGAGTGTTTGTGTGACTAAATTCAATAATAATGAACCTGATCCCGAATCATTCCAAACATTCCCTCGGTTTCATTTTGTCGAGTAAAACCCTAATCAGATTTAATATCATTAATATAGAAAATATCATTAATATAGAAAATATCAATTACCCATATTAAAAAGTCAATTAGTCAATCCAACACCAAACACACTTCCAAATCAACTACACTACTCAATCCAAACCAAACACAAACCAAATCCGACCAATATTATCCATCTGTTTACTTTTGGCGCATTTCGATGGTCCCTCTTCCCGCCTAAAGTATTGGGAACCGTTCGTATACCTCTCCAGCCTATTTATACCTATCGACATGGAAAACCGTTCATAATCAACCGTTCATATACAACTCCTTTGATATTTTCATTAGATATTATATTTCAAATTTCAATGGCTGAATCCTCTTCAACTCCTTCTTCAAACAAAAACAAACGCCCAAGGGATGATTCTCCTCCTCAAATCCCTGAAAAATATAAAAAAAATTGGCATATCCCAACATATTTGGGAGAAATGTAGTGAAGGCCAGTATGGTACTGAAAACGAATTGATAGAACTTTACAACAAGCGTATAAAGATGCTGGAAGAAAGGAACTAGAAAGATTTAGAGGTCATTGAGGAGCATCAGAAGAAATTTGATGAGAGGAACAAAAAAATAGAAGAAACAAGAGAGCAAATAGTTGGTGTTTACAAAAGTATTGAAGCTAGTTTACATATTTCTTAATGTATCTTTTGTTTATATATTTTGCCTATGTAAATGTAAACTTATTTTGGCTTGGTTTAATATATGACTTAACTTTTCCAATTCATACAAGTTTATGATATTTGAATGCAGTTATTATTAAAAGTTTATGATATTTGAATGCAGTTATTATTATTGTACTGCTAGGCAAAAAATTGTACTGGTAGCGAAAACTTTGTACTGCTGGGTATCCGTTAGTACTGTTGGGAGTGTAGGGTACGTTTGTGTCACTTTTTACTTAAAGGGTATAAATCCCCAATTGCGGCACACAATCATATTCACGCACACATTACTCTCTCTCTTCCACTCCCTAAACTAATTTTAATCGTCATATTGCAAAACCCCCAAATCAAATCATAATGTCGAAACTAACTTTTACTGAACCTCATAATAATGTTGCCTTTTTAGAAAAATTCAATGAGTCTATAGATTTTACTGAGATCATTCATTTTCTTAATGCAAGCTATATTAAGTTTGCATTAACAGTAAAACCTGCTACATATACTTCCAACATTATCCAGTTTTGGTCGTCTGCTAAGGTCAAAACTATTAATGGGGAAGCACAAATCCATGCCCTTGTAGATGGGTAGATGATTATCATTACAGAGGCGTCTTTCGAAGAGATCTTCTCCTAGATGATGCTAACGGAGTTGAGAATCTTCCAAATACTACAATATTTGAAAAACTTTCACTGATGGGCTATGAGAGAAAAACAGATGCTTTAAAGTTTCATAAAGGTAATTTTTCTCCTCAGTGGAAATTCTTAATTCATACTGTCTTAGTGTGTCTAAGTCCAAAGACCACTGCGTGGAATGAATTTAGCAGTAATTTAGCTTCTGCTATAATTTGTTTGGCTAAAAATACTCAAAGATTTAATTTTACAAAAATAATTTTTGATAGTATGGTTAAGAACTTGGATAGTTCTTCGGCTAAATATTGTCTATATCCAAGGTTTTTGCAACACTTTTTGGACAACCAATTTAAAAATAAGAAAAGTCACAAAAATGTTTATTCCACTCCCTGCCTTACCAAAAAGGTTTTTGCTAATATGAGGAGGGTTGGAAAAGATTTTTCAGGGACAGTGACACCTTTCTTTCCAACAATGGTGGCACTAGCCCAAACCCAAATGGGTGAAGGTTCAGCAATCCCAGCTGGTACCCATCACACACCCATACTTTTGGCTACATCATCTAAACAACAATAAAAGAACTATAAACGTAGGACTAACACCAAAAACACTGAGCTACCTCAGGCTAGTGGTTCTATACCAACTATTGCAGATGAGGCTGTCACTGGGGGGGAGAGTAACATGTTGGCAAGGGCTGGCGCTACTGTGTCTAGCTTAGCAGCAGCACAGGACAGTGGTAACATCATTAAGACCCGAACCAAGACAACTTCTAATGAGTCCAGTCCACATGGAACTGTTTCAGGTGAAGGACCCAGTCACATGGAAACAATGGGGGGTTCGGATGTTCATCCTAGGGGTGAGACTGAACTTAACTTTTCCAGTGATCCACCTCTCGGGCTAGGTAACACAAGTCGAAGTGGTGACGATAGTATGCAACTTTTGAATGAATTGAAGGATACATGTACCAAGCTGTCTGCAGAAATTGTTGATCTGCAAACAAAAGTTGCTTCCCAAGATGGAGTCATTAAAGCTCAAGGTGGAGTCATCAAAGCTCAAGGTGGGGAGATAAAGGATTTGAAGAGAAGGGTTAGGTATTTAGAAGGAGTTAAAGGATAAAGAATTCCCAAACACAAGGTTAAATCTTCTGAAGCTTCTAAGGATGCTCCCAAACAGGGGGGAATGAAGGAAAAGTTTTAGGGGAGGCTAAAGAGGGTGAAATTATGGGTGAAGAGAGTGATCTAATGGAATTTGTAGTTGCTGATAACCAAAGGAATGAAGTGGTGATGGATAGGTGTTTCGGCAAGGTTACAGCTGCTGATAGTGCTACTGATCAGGGTATTAGTGCTGATAGTGGTCAAGTTATTCCTTCTAGTGAGCCAGTTACAGATGGTAGTACAAAAGGTAGTATTGCTACACGAGAGGTTTTTGCAACTGCTGTTAGTGTACTTGCTGAGCTGAAGACATCAAAACCAGTAACCAAAGGTGTTGTGATACAAGAGCCATCATCCTTTGCAAAAGCTAAACAATCAACTCCACAGGTACAAGGCAAAGGTAAAGGGATTCTTACTGAAGAGCCTGTGGAGAAACCATTATCAAAAGAAGAGCAAGAGCAACTTGATGCTGAAGTTGCTAAGAAATATGCACAACAGTATGACGCAGAACATCAAATGATTTTGGAACGAAAGAGAATACAAGAAGAAAAAGATGCAGAGTTAATAGCTTCATGTGATGAGGAAAGGGCTCAGGTTGAAGCTGATTGTGAGCTTGCTAAGAAACTACATAAGAAAGAGCAAGATAAGTACTCAGTAGATGAAAAAGCCAGGATGCTGAAAGAATTTGTTGATACAAAAAAGAAGTTTTATGCAGCACAAAGATATGCAGCTAAGAAGAACAAGCCACCCACTCCAAAACAAAGAAGAGATCTCATGTGCAGGTATTTGAAGAATGTGGCCAGTTGGAAACTAAAGGATTTGAAATTGTTGGATGATAAAAGAATTGAAGAATTATATGAAATTGCCAAGAGAAACAATGAACGCTTCTTGAATGCTGAGGTGGTGAAGGGCAGTGAAGAAAAGAAAGAAGAGAAAACAAGTTCAAAGAGAGCAGGTGAACATTTGGAAAGAGAAAGCAGTAAAAAGAGAAAACAAGAACAAACTGAGCAAGCTGTTGCTAAAGAACAAATGCAAGCTCACACTGAACTTGCAGTTGACTCTGTAGGAGAAGCCATGGATGCACAACCTTTAAGTGTCAAACAACCCATTGTTGATTATAAGTCTGGATCTCATGGGGAAACAGATTATTACGATATTAAGACGCATGATGGTTCTTCTACAAGGTTTGTAAGCTTTCTTCACATGGTTCATAATTTTGATAGACGAGATATGATAGCTCTATGGAAATTACTCAAACAAAGATTTGGTAATAAGACACCATAACAAGCTTATGATAGAGAAGTTTGGAATTACTTGAAGGTAATGTTTGAACGAAATCATGAGGATGAATGTTGGAGAAGACTAAAGTACAATACTGTTAAAGAATGTAAAATTTTCAACGATGTGGAGTACATGCTTTAACTGTAAATGAGTTGGTTAGCTACATGCTTGTAGAAAAGGATTACCCTTTAAAGTTTCACAAAGACATTCTACATCAGATGTTGCGTGGGAAGAAAATACTCAAGCTTCAGCTTACTTATGATGACATGGCATATGAACTGCTCAGGAAGATGGGAGAGTATCTATGACCCAAGGACAAGAAATAGAATTAAGACTGCTAGAGTTATATTTAAGACTGCTAGAATGTATAGTTTGACTTAAACATGTATAGTTATTACTGCTTATGAGATAAACATGCATAGTTATTACTGCGAGAATGTGTAGTTATTACTGCTAGAATGTATGGTGTGACAAAATATGCTTACATAAATGCTTACAATGGAGCCAAAACATTGAGATTTTGAAATTTTTGACTATTGCATAAGTTATCAGAAATGTGTGACCATATGTATCGAATTGTGACTACACTTAAATAATGTGTGACAAAATATGACTATGATTTATACACCTAAATAAATACTACATGTGACAATATGTAACATCTTGAATTTAGTCACACAAACACTCAATGTGACTAATAACAAGGTTAATGATAACTAAGTTCACATTTTGCTATACATAATAGTCACATGAATATTTCATAGTGTGACTATTTTGAATGTATTGGTCACATATAATACCCTTATAATGTGGCCATAAACATAATTTAGATGCACATTTGTGGTATGGTGTGACTATTGTATAGCCTATAGTCACATGATTATGCTACAGTTAAATGTGACCATACACATTAGGAATTGGCAGGCAAACACACACTTAACTTTAGACATACATATTAACTTACGTGACCATTTGTATCGAATTTTGGTCACACTTAATCATGTATGCCTATGGTTTAGTGTGACCATATATGACATTTGGTCACACTGTTCAAGTGTGTGACATATGTTTGTCACTTTTAAATGCATATCGTGACTAATGCTTCAAACTTACTTTTCAGTTGTCACACATTTCAAATTCATATGTGGCTAAATTTTCAACAAAAACTAGCAGTCACGTTTAAATAATGTGTGACAAACTTGAGTATATGATTTAGCCATACACAATTACTTCGTGTGACCATATATGGACTTTGGTCACACTTTTCAATTGCGTGACATATATTTGTCACATATGTATATATATATATATAGTGTGACTAATGTTTCAACCTTATTTGTATCCGTCACACGTCCCAAATTGTAAGTGACTAAAAAATCAAAAAAAAAATTTACCAGATACGTATAGTCACAAAAATATTCAAATGTGTGGGTGTAGCCTCGGATGTAATTCCGAAATGGTCACACAAGTCGGATCAAGTGTGGCTGTTTATTTTATTCTGATACATTTAGTCACATAAAAAAGCGACTGTGTGGCTGTTCGAAAAACAGCATGTGTGACCGTAGGCCAAATCTGTACTAGTGAACAGAAGGAGAAAAGTGGGTAAAGTTTTTGTGCATTAAAAGCTTAGACTTTCAAAAAACCACTTTTCTCCTCCAAAGAGTAACCACATCCCTGAGATAGCTTAGTGGGTTATTATTGTTGCCACTCAAGAACAGCTTGAGTTTAGAGAGGAGAAAACCATACCTTGTCTATTCGATCCCAAGTGTTTATTCCACAAACACTTGGGTAATAGATTCTTTTGATTAATTTCTAATAAGAATTTAAACGTTGAAAAACTTGTGTTTTTATATTTACGTTTTACATATCTGCTTTAATTAATCAATAACATTATCTCAGTCATTGACACAATCAGATTAACTTTGTAGTTATATCTGCTTGTGTAAAAGGAACAACAGTTACCCAAAAATCCAAACCCGTAAACAAGAAACAAAAAACCCGACCCAAAATCGACCTTGAAAAACTCCCATTTTTTTTTTGGATTTAACTTGTTTAGTGATAATTTTTATTAGATGGTGCATACCCTTCATTGAATTTCTAGATCCGCCACTGCTTGCACGCACCAAACCTCTTCATTAATTTGGCATCACCTCACCATGGTTTAACAAAAAAAAGGAATAACCCGACAAGTACCGATTTCCCGGTACCGGGTACTGGAACGGGTACCGGTACCGGAATCCCGTTCGGTACGGTTTCGGTACACACCTTTCATGCCCGGTAAAAATACGGGACCATCAATTCGGTACGAGTTCGGGACGGGATTGCTACCAAGCTCATCCCTAAAAATAAGCATAAACAAATAAAAGCACGATCACAGAAAAGTGACAAGCACATAAATGTAAGCAAACACAATTAGTCACGTAACACAAATTAAAAGAAGATAATCTAAAACAAGATAGTCTTATTCAAAATTAATATGAAACAAATCTAGACAAGAATAACATGAACAAATAACACAAAACATATAAGAGACCACAGAACATATAAAACACAAAACTCACGAAACAAAAAGACGCAAAATACAAAAAATGGGGTCAGAAGCCTCCAGTCGAATCGGTTACGGGTGGTGACCGATCGGTTGGAGTGGTTTGAGTGATCCAGCCGTTCAGTTGGAGTTTCCAGCCGAGCGGCTAGACATTACTGGTCAGATTTGGTGGTTTTTTTTCGCAAGCAATTTCGAGCAAACTTAGAAAGCAAACATTGAAATGAGCATTTTCAGAACACATGAAACGAAATCCAAACATCAAAAACTTAATTTTAATGCCAAGATCTTTTAAGCAAATATTAGAAATGAAAAAATTTTGAGACAAAAATCAAGGGAGGCAATTTAAGCAAACATCATGAGTAACAAGCAAGCAATCAATAGCAATAAAACAAGAGCAAAGAGACAAGTATTCAAACGCAAACATCAAGAGCAAGCATAACAACGAGAATTCAATTCAAACAAAAATCCAAAGAAACAAGCAAGAGCAACTAGCAAACAAACAAAAGAATACAAAAACCAAATCCCCGGCAACGGCGACAAAAACTTGATGTGCTTCCACCGAGCTTTAAATTTATAAACAATAATTACCAGGCTAACTAGGAACACATTCGGACAAGTGTACCTTAGTCATGTGTAGTTAGGGCTTGGTAAGTCAAGGTCGTCACAAGAGACTTGGTTGCACTCAAGTGTTGTTTGTTTACTTAAGCAAGTGACAAGTTGATGGTTATGATTGTCATGGATCAAACCAACAGAAAAGCAATATAAGAACAATCACACAAAGAACATACATGTGTAGACAAATGATCACATGGATATTAGGATGTTTAGTTTGGAAAACATATTATCAAAGATAATCCTTACGACCTGTAGAACCAAGAATAATAGTTTACTGTTTTATAAATCAAATATGCATAAGCCTCAATCAAATGGTCATGTCATGAGCCTTATGCCTAAACCAACAACAACAAAGAATCCTTTTGAACTATAGACTTTGATGTTATTAATTCGTGAAGTTCCATTTACTTGAAAGATGATTAGAACACATATTCAAAAGATGCCTTTCGACCTTAATCTCAATTAAACCTTTACTTGTTATTTTTATTAAGTTTCTTATACAATCGTCACAAAGTACAAGACCAAAACATTCATCGACTAATGAATTGAAATCAACCACTATTGAGAATCCTTTCGACATATAGACTCAACAGTGATTAATCAAGACAATAAAGAAGACAAGTTCCAATTTAACCAAATATGATGTCGTCATCATATTCCAAACAAACACTGCAAATATCCAAACATCCCTTTATCACAAGTTATCATATGAGCCAAACAAGTAAACAAAACTATTCCATGGTTATTTCAATCAAACACAAAATCTCAACAAACATATCAATAACAAACATCTTGAAATATAAAAGTAACAAGGTTTACCCAAAGTATGAATTACAATAGGCAAAGGTGAAGGATTTATAACAACCCTTAAGCCTCCAATTGATTATAATAGCTCTACCAAGCCAGAAAAATTATATCCAAACGCTTTCAACAGCCCTTGAGCACACTACACGAATTTGGCAGAGGTTTGTGGTCTTTTGGGAGAGATAGGTTGGTGAAAATTCATCCTTGAGGGTAGAATTTCACATTGAAAACCAATTCTAAGCACTCCTATATATAGTAGAAATCAACCCTTAGCCTCTAAGTATGAAACTTGGGTACTAAGTGTCATAAAGTTGCAGGTTTAGGAGTTATTAAGGCCATATGAACGAACATGAGGCTTAATGGTGCTTAATTACACATTAAAAATGACTTGGGGTGGTCAGTTTGGAGCAGCCGATCGGCTGGATAATTTTGGCGGAAAAGTTGGCTCCATCCGAATCGGTTGTGAGCTCATACCGATCCGATGGACCATGTTGGCCGAAAAGGGCAAACACCAAAGTTGTAGATCTTTCTCTTGGCTTTCCGTGTCCACTTGCTCAACTTATGGCCAAAATGGTGGAGGTATGTCGGGAACAACGAGTCTTCCATTATTTTTTCGTTTTAGCTTGTTTTCTTCACTTTTTTCTCGTTTCCCTTCTTGTGAGCTTCCACGAACCTAAGATAGAATATATACGTCATTAAGTACCATAAGTTCATACAAGTGACCAAAATATATGCATAAAATTCACGATAACGCTCCTAAAAACATGTACAATTTGAGTGTTATCACAAAAGTAAATACTGAGACATGGTCACAACTGTTAAAAAAAATGTCTAAAAAATAGTACCTGAATCGACACCCTGCTACATAAAAACAAATTAAAAAAAATAATAATAAATAATAATAATAATAATAATAATAATAATAATAATAAAAATAATAATAATAATAATAATAATAATAATAATAATAATAATAATAATAATAATAATAATAATAATAATAATAATAATAATAATAATAATAATAATAATAATAATAATAATAATAATAATAATAATAAAGTTTAAGCACCTTATAATGATGCAACTCTTAAGGACTTAAAGTTTAAGCACCCTTTCAAAGCTGCTCCTTCTTTGCCTCTTTTACCTATTGATCATCATCCCCTCATTGCATCTTCTTCTGTGGTTCTTGATATGCTTAAGAGTTTCCCTCGTGGTACTTCTTGTGGTCGAGATGGTTTGCGTGCCCAACACCTTTTGGATTGTATTAGTGGTGCTGCTGTGGCTATTTCTGATGAGTTGATCACTTCTATCACCCAAGTGGTGAACCTTTTTCTTGATGGTAAATGCCCCAGGGCGTTGGGTGAGTATATTGCTAGTGCTCCTCTTACGCCGCTGGTCAAGCCGGGTGGTGGTATTCGCCCTATTGCTGTGGGGACCATTTGGAGGCGCTTAGTTTCCAAAGTTAGTGCCACTATGATTGGCCATTCTTTGGATGGTTATCTTAATGATCTACAGTTTGGTGTTGGGGTATCTGGAGGAGGAGAGGCTATTCTTCATGCCGTGAATCGGGTGATTGAAGAGCGTGGAGTTGATGTGGGTCTTTCGATGTTGTTGGTTGATTTCAAACACGCCTTCAACTTGGTTGATCGTGAGGTTATGCTTCATGAGGTTCGTCTTCGTTGTCCTGCTATTTCACGTTGGGTGGAATTTTGTTACTCTAGCCCAGCTAGATTATATTATGGGGAAGACACTTTATGGTCGCATCAAGGCGTACAACAAGGTGATCCACTTGGGCCTTTGCTTTTTTCTCTAGTGTTACATCCTTTGGTATGTAAGATTAGAGACTCTTTTAGCCTTTCCCTTCATGCTTGGTACCTGGATGATGGCACTATTATTGGAGATACTTTGGTAGTGGGGGAGGTTTTAGAGCTTATCATGGTGGATGGAACTCGTTGTGGTTTGCACCTTAATGTTGATAAAACTGAGGTTTTTTGGCCTAAGGAAGATCCCAGAAGCAAGCTTGTGGGTGTTTTCCCACCTAATATTGCCCGACGTTTGCATGGTGTTAAATTACTGGGTGGGCCCACTAGTGTGGACTTTGATTTTAGTAGTGAACTTTTTATGAAAAGAGTTGCAAAAACCATTGAGCTTATGGATGTTACTGCTAAGATTAATGATCCTCCGTGTGAGTTATTACTCCTTCGTGCTTGTGCTGGTATTTCCAAATTATATTTTGCTATGCGCACTTGCTCTCCCCGAGTCTTTGAACGTGCTCAGATTTCTTTTGATAGGGCTCTCCGCTCTACTCTAAAGCGTATTGTTACTGCTTCTGGGCCTAGTTTTGGTGACTGGCAATGGAGACTTGCTACATTACCCTTTGCATTTGGGGGGCTTGGAGTATATTCTGCAGGTGATGTCTTAAACTATGCATTTCTTGCGTTTAGACTTCAATCTGCTGGCCTGCAGGCTATGTTGCTTCGACATTCTGGTATCGTAACCCCTGGGGCTTCCTTTGATGACGCCTTGTGTGCTTTTAATGTGAAAATGGAGATTGACCTTTTGAGTAATCCGTGTGAGATCGCTGCCCCCAAACTCATGAAGAAACTGGCAGATATATATTTGACACGTGTTACCCGAACTGCCGAATCTACATTTTCTTTATCTACTCGACAGATGACGTTATGGAAATCGCAAATGGAGGACTACACTTCGGACTGGCTTAGGGTAGTTCCGATATCTGGATTGGGACAGACTATGAACGCCAGGACCTATCGTTGCGTGTTATGTTATCGGCTTGGTGTCCCCCTATTTTCTGTTCAGATGCTGTGCTCGGCCTGTTCCAGGGCCTTTGCTGGTGATATTTATGTGGATCATGTTGTATCTTGTGCTGGTATTATTGGTATTAAACATCGGCATAACATGGTACATGATGTTCTTGTTGACATATGTTCTCGATCTGGGGTTTTGGCTCGTAAAGAGGTCGACATTGGACTTTGTGGTGAAGGGGATAAATCTTTACGTCCGGCGGATGTGTTACTCTACTCGTGGGATGGAGGACTTGATGTATGTGTTGATTTGATTGGATTATCGCCCTTGACGCAAACTGGTATGGTTGATTTCGTGCCGGGTCGTGTGGTGATTGAGGCTGCACAACGTAAACGCGTCAAGTATGAGGCTAAGTGCGCAGGTATGGGATATGGGTTCCTCCCCTTCTCTTTCTCTTCTTTTGGGGAACTTGAAAAGGACGCTGTGACTTTATTGAAGCGTATTCGAAAGTTTTCGCTGACTCAAGACATTGGAGCACGTGCTGCTGCTCATATTTTTAGTAGGATTAGCTTTTCTATAGCTAGAGGAGTGGGAGCCCAATTAGTATCTCGGCTCCCTACTAACTTCTTGTAAATCCTACATGTTTCTAATAAAGTGATTATAATAATAATAATAAAAAAAAAAAATAATAATAATAATAATAATAATAATAATAATAATAATAATATAATAATAATAATAATAATAATAATAATAATAATAATAATAATAATAATAATAATAATAATAATAATAATAATAATAATAATAATAAAACAAAAAAAAAAACAATTGGCAATCGCGTTACCATTCCCCTCGAGATCCGTGAAGGCTGGATGATACCCGGGATACTTCCAGATGGTTGTCAGCCCAACCTCTTTAGCAACTTGTAAATTTCCTCAGTAATTTGTAAACGTTAATCAAATATTAATCACCATTACTGTTCAGTTAACCATTTTTATGGGAAAATTTTGAACTTTTTGTTTATTACATTATTATAACTCAAACACGTTGATATGTGATTCACCAAATATTGGAACGAGCTCACACGCAGACCACAACGAAATAAACACACTCAATTTATAACCAAACGGATCTTATACTATACTCGGCCCAACTTTTTCTGGCCTGGTACTATTCGCCAGCCCAACCCAAATTCTTTTAAGTTTAATATTTCATATATCTCACTCGATCGAATCACCCACATTTGGCCTCAATTTCTTTGGAATTTGACACACAATATATGTAACCTTTTACATCACTCGACTCCTCACCCACCAAAGAAACAGTATGTCGACTCTCACTTCCCTATTCGAATGTTTGATCACCTAACGAGAGGCAAAGTATATCACCCTCGACGACATTCACAATTTCACACATATTATACAAAAATCGAACCAACATTATTTCACCTAGGTCAATTGATGTTATATGATCGAATACAAGTTCCCAAGATGTTTCTCACCTTTTCACTCAATATCACACGCTAATATATTGTTTGGACACTTTGAATATGTCAACACTCACATATATGTACACTATTCGACTCACAACCACTCCTACACACACAAGCCCTTCTAAAGTCCTAAAACTCAAGTAAAAATCTTTCTAAAAGTCCTAAAATCCCTGCCATCTTCCTGCCACCCTATAATAACCTAAAACGTGGGTTCTAAAAATCTGTTGATAACTTGAACATTGAACCCGAATACAACCTAAGTAACTATAAGCTTCAACGCAAGAATTTACAAAAGACAAAAATCTAAAACCTAAGTCATTATAGTCGATTTATGCATGATCTTTAGGTCATGTCACATGTTTAAATAAGGTACCAAAAATAATAAAATGTTGTACATAACATATAACATAGAAAGGTCTAGATGCATGTTTGATTTTAAAATAAAAACCTGGTCTCATCCTAATCCCACTTTGCTCGGCCTTTATACCAGGCGACATCTCCCTTATCTCCTTCTTAAATACCAAAACATTCACAACTTCAAACACATTCTAAACCCTATAAAATAATTTAAGAAGCGGTAGTGGTTTTTTCTTCTTCTTCTATTCGAGTAAAAGTGGTACAAAGGAAGCGAAAAAGGGACTAACAAGAGGGCAAATTGTGTTCTTATACTGGTAGCAAGGGGGGATTCTGTTTGGTTCGATTCAGGTTCTGGCCTGGGTCTTGTTGTCCTTGTTTCATTCATCATATTCTACCCTAAGGTAACACTACTCTTGTTCTTATTTGTCTCGACATATATACACATAAGGTGTAAATATATGGTAATTTAAAACCTAGCTTTAACTGATCTAAAATGTGTGCATATGATAAGTGTTTGGATCACATAAAATAATGGATATTAACACAAGAAATGGTGACTATATGTACGTCGATATATATGAATTTATGGGCTATTGAATCAGTATTTAATAAGCTATTGAAACTGGTCTTGAAGCTCTTATTCGATCACTAGAATATAACAAGAAATCTGGTAAACTGAACATATGAGTTGATGAGTAATACGTGTGTCAATGTGGGGTTTTGGATGGTTAATAGAAGCTGATTTCATGCAGGTTAATTGATCTCATTTACACGAGTATAATGACACATAAGACACTACATAAAATCATGAACTATTGCATACATATACTGGTCAATATAGGGTGTAATATGGATTTTAGAATCTGAGTATGACGCATGATTTGTTGAATACATAAGTGTCGATATGAGGTTATGGGGCTGTTAGAATTAGAATTATACATGGTTGTTAGGGTTCATATAAGTGTCGAGATATAGGGTTATGTTGTTATTCGAAATCAGTATAATTGAAGGGTTGATAAATTTGATCCTTGAACCTCTATTTGATCACTGACATGCGAGTTAAATCTGGAATTAATATCACATGGAATGATATAACTTACAGGGGTCGATGTTAGGTTAATATGGCTATTCAATTTGTTATAAGTGTTTAAATTAGATATACAATTATACATGTAAACCTGGGAAAACTATTGTGTGGAATATTAGAGAATTTATATACATGTCGACATATGGTTTTAATTGACAAATAGGATCTGATTCATGCATGGTTGTTGGAGAACATATATGTATAAATAAAAGGGAAAGACTGCATGCATATGAGTCGCGTTAATTGAGGTCAAGAGTAGGGGAAAAGATAGAGTGTGTCGAATGTGATGTTATGTGAAATAAATGAATATCGAGTGTGATTTTATGTGAAGCAAATGGGTATAGAATGGGCTATGTTTGTGTGTGTGTCGTAAGTTTGTTGTGTGGTGTAAAACCTGTACTTTTCACGTGATAAAACATGGAAGATGCATGCATTATTTGGGGCGTGTTAATTGAGGTCGAATATGGGGAAGGTTAGGGTTTGTTCGGGTATGATTCTATGTTATGTAATATGGCATGTGTATGGTAGTTAAATGGCTGGAAAAGTGTGGTGTTGTGTATGTGTTTATAGTGTCGAACTTAAGGATTTATATACTAAGGAACAAGGGTCGAATGTGGGTTATAGTTTGGTTCAAAAATATGTTGATTTGTTGGTTTTGGTTCGAATGAAGTGGTTAATGAAAAGGGAAAGAAGACATGTTTTGGTTCGGTTCAAAGGAGAAAAGAGTTTGGTCGTGTAGGAGTATATAAGTGGGTGTGTGTTAAGAGTGTGTGTGTACATTTTGTTCCTAGCTAAATTAATCCGAAGCGAGTTTAAGGTATTTATTAAAAGCGGCTAAAACCATAAGCCCTTAATTGAATTAATTTACATTTTAAACCTTAACCTGTGAAATTGGTCATAAATAACCCTAAACTTTGGTACGTTACATAGTAAACCCTAAACTATGATAATTGTCATTATTAACCTTTAGCTTTACATAATTATCAATAGTAACCTTACTTTATCAAAGTTACTAAATCGGGAAACCTTCTAAATATGGCATGTTACTAAAAATAGAAAGATTATAAAGATGGAAAGTTTCTAAAAATAGAAAGAAATGCTAAACGTGCAAACTTATAAAATGAGCTTGTAAGTAATATGTGATCATTAATTTGTATAGGTTCTGTCAAGAAGGAGTTATTCATGTTTTGGTGTGCTTTCCCTATTTTGTTGGTTTGCTTTGCATAAGGTACATATATTCTACCCTTTCTCAGTAAGCGTTCTGATCTCATGACTTTTCGATCCTTGACTTTGATTTGTTGACTTTGCCATGATCCCATTTGATATAAGCCATTGCTATGATTCCCTTGATATGATTTAGTTGCTATCCATTCTGTTATGATGATCTGTTTATTATCTCCTTGATTGAGATTCTGTTAAGTTGATATGCCTTTGTTGATTATGTTATGATTGCTTATTATGGAGAGTTGTGTTCTGTTATGTTCTGTTGCCCAAGCTAACTAGCCATGGAGGTACCATGGCCATGTCATTGAGGCACCAATGATATGACACTTTCTATGGAGGTGTGATTGATCCACAGCGTTCCCTTCTATTATGATTATATGATTATGGCGCACGTGGCCATTTTGTTATATGTATGTATAGTCTCGTACTTGCATATTTATTCTGTTTTGCAAGGAGCGTATGGATGCATCCTAGGTACTTGAGAGGTCTCCCCTCTTCGTACACTTATGATTTAATATGATATGTATATGTAATTATGTGGTCTATTCGAGTGCCTCGTTTAGACAGGCTCGTGGCTGTCCTATGTGATTCTTTGGTCTATTCGAGTTTCTCGTTTAGACGCGTTCGTTGTTGTTCTTATTTTGACTCTTTGATTCATTATGACTATCTGAATCATGATATATATGCTTTTGATTCGTATGATTCATATTCGTTTACTTATGCTTATTTCCTATCTGCTTTGTATATATATCTGTTCACTTGGCTTTTTAAGCTCAGCCACATTTTCTTTTCCGTGCGGCAGGTAATAAGTGGGATGCTGGGCAAGAGTGATGAGAGTAGGAGTTAGAAGACCTACCATGATTAGATTCCCCATTGTCTTGGATATGATTTAGATTTATGTTGAATATTTTCTTTCATTTCGGTTCATTTGATATTCGTTTAGACTTGTTGGGAGCTTGTAATTTGGAAGTCATGATGTTCTTGACTTTACTTTATTTATGAAGTCTTCCGCTTGCGTTTATTTTGTATGTTCTGATAGACACCATAATGTGGCATCTTGACCAAGGTCGGGTTAGGGTTTTACAATTGTGGTATCAGAGACAGGTTGCGACTTGTAGCTCATAAATTATGGCCTGTGAAATTTGGACCCTTAGGTTTCGCCCTGTAGGACTTAGGATTTGACCGGTGAGGATTGGGTAGACATTAGGTTTCGTTTTGATACGATCTTTTCCTTCATATTCTGATCCTTAACTTCGTTTTGTCTTTGCTAATTCATTTATGACCTTTCAGATGGTGAACACTCGTCATAACGAAGATTTCAATGCCAACCCTGCATTTGCTGTCGCGGTTCAGCGGGCTATGGATGCACTGATTCCGGGCCTTACCGAACGGATCGCGACTGAGATCTGTCAGAATACATCCAGTGGTAGTGGTAGTTGTGGTTCTGGTGCTGGTGCTCCGCCAGTGACCATTCATATGTGGTTGGAGAGGTTTTTTAAACAAAAGCCTCGTTCTTTCAGTTCTGCGAATGCTCCAATCGATGCAGAGAATTGGATCGCCCACATGGAGAAGATATTTGAGGTTTTGGGCTGTGATGATGTGTTTAAAGCTATGCTAGCTATAAATTTGAGGGTATTGCCCTCAGCTGGTGGAAAGCATATAAGCAGGCGAAGGGTGGAGATGACTTTGTTGCTGCTTTGTCATGGAACGATTTCTGTGACACTTTCTATCTTCAGTATTTTCCGAGGTCAGAGAAAGAGAAGTTTGAGAGGGAGTACCATTCTATCTATCAATTTGAGAGGGAGACTAGTACGGAGTTCATGAAGAGGTTTCTTCGGTTGGCAGGATTCTTGGGAGACAAGGCGGGAACCCAGGAGGAGCAGGCAAATAAGTTCAAGTGGGCGCTTCGGAATGATCTTCTAGATGGGATAGTGAATATCCAGTTTGATGACGTAGCACATGCGGCTAATGCGGTTCATGACGGGGATCGTGTGCGACCAGTTCAGGGAAGCAATCAGCGGGATAAGGATTCGTGGGGTGATGATCAGTGGGGTTATGATAGACGGGGATATGATAGGCAGGGCTACAACAACCAGAGGTTGGTACGTGACCAGCAGTATCGGGATCAGCAGCACTGTGATTATCAGCAGCATCGTTCTTCAGGTTCATCTAGTCAGAGGGGTGGTATGGATCGGACTTTGGCTACTGCTTGTGATACTTGTGGAAAGTTTCACCCGGGGAGGGCTTGTTATAAGACTTCGGGTGCATGTTTCTCATGTGGTTCGACTGATCATATTAGGAGGGATTGTCCAAAGTTTGGAGGTAACAACGACAACAATAAGAGTGCCAAGGACAACAAACTAGCTCAGTGAGGAGATCACTTTCGCGATTAGTTATTTCTCTACTCCATTTCCGTTTGTCTGGATATTTTGATGCCCATTTCTCTTTTACTATTATGATACGTTGGTTGCTTTGTTGATTTGTCGTACGGATATTTTAAGTTCTCATTTAGTATTTTCCTTCCATGTTGATTTTTGGGATATTGGTTTGATTTGTTCATTCTGAAGATTCTTATGATCATGAGGTGGTTGACTCAATCGATGGTGTACTTCATTTCTGCTAGACATACTAATGTTTCCTCTACCTTATTAGGTTTTTCTCTATCCGTTTTGTTCCTACAAGAGATCTGGTGATTTTAATCACAAAAGTTGGAATCATTCCACTACTTTTATGATAAGATCCAATCTGCTAATTTATTCTGTTGGAAATGTTTAATTTCAAAACCACCTGAGAGTGAGGTTGATTAGATCTGGTACTGATAGGTTGCTTAGTTACAACTTAAGATAGAATATAACTTGAACTTAGCTATCCGCATTTCTTTTCGTGATTCGGTATGTATTCGTTTGATTTACCTATTTCAAATTTTGAGGACGAAATTTTTCTCTTTAGAGGCGAAGAATTATAATAACCTTAAACGTTGGTTCTAAAAATCCGTTGATAACTTGAACATTGAACCCGAATACAACCTAAGTAACTATAAGCTTCAACGCAAGAATTTACAAAAGACTAAAATCTAAAACCTAAGTAATTATAGTTGATTTATGCATGATCTTTAGGTCATGTCACACGTTTAAATAAGGTCCCAAAAATAATAAAATGTTGTACATAACATATAACATAGAAAGGTCTAGATGCATGTTTGATTTTAAAATAAAAACCTGGTCTCATCCTAATCCCGCTTTGCTCGGCCTTTATAACAGGCGACATCTCCCTTATCTCCTTCTTAAATACTGAAACATTTACAACATCAAACACATTCTAAACCCTAGAAAATAATTTAAGAAGCGGCAGTGGTTTTTTCTTCTTCTTCTATTCGAGTAAAAGTGGTACAAAGGAAGCGAAAAAGGGACTAACAAGAGGGCAAATCGTGGTCTTATACTGGTAGCAAGAGGGGATTCTGTTTGTTTCGATACAGGTTCTGGCCTGAGTCTTGTTGTCCTTGTTTCATTCATCATATTCGAACCTAAGGTAACACTACTCTTGTTCTTATTTGTCTCGACATATATATACATAAGGTGTAAATGGATGGTAATTTAAAACCTAGCTTTAACTGATCTAAAATGTGGGCATATGATAAGTGTTTGGATCACATAAAATAATGGATATTAACACAGGAAATGGTGACTATATATATGTCGATATATATGATTTTATGGGCTATTGAATCAGTATTTAATAAGCTATTGAAACTGGTCTTGAAGCTCTTATTCGATCACTAGAATATAGCAAGAAATCTGGTAAACTGAACATATGAGTTGATGAGTAATACGTGTGTCAATGAGGGGTTTTGGATGGTTAATAGAAGCTGATTTCAAGCAGGTTAATTGATCTCATTTACACGAGTATAATGACACATAAGACACCACATAAAATCATGAACTATTGCATACATATACTTGTCAATATAGGGTGTAATATGGATTTTAGAATATGAGTGTGACGCATGATTTGTTGAATACATAAGTGTCGATACGAGGTTATGGGGCTGTTAGAATTAGAATTATACAAGGTTGTTAGGGTTCATATAAGTGTCGACATATAGGGTTATGTTGTCATTCGAAATCAGTATAATTGAAGGGTTGATAAATCTGATCCTTGAACCTCTGTTTGATCACTAACATGCGAGTTAAATCTGGAATTAATATCACGTGGAATGATAAAACTTACAGGGGTCGATGTTAGGTTAATATGGCTATTCAATCTGTTATAAGTGTTTAAATTAGATATACAATTATACATGTAAACCTGGGAAAACTATTGTGTGGAATATTGGAGTATTTACATACATGTCGACATATGGTTTTAATTGACAAATAGGATCTAATTCATGCATGGTTGTTGGAGAACATATATGTGTAAATAAATGGGAAAGACTGCATCCATATGAGTCGCGTTAATTGAGGTCAAGAGTAGGGGAAAAGATAGAGTCGCGTTAATTGAGGTCTAGTCCTCATTCCCGAGTACTCACCACCTTTTAAGGTGTTGTAAGTCTTTACAACTCATTTCATATTCATTCCTTTGGTTTAGATCCTCCCATGCATCGTACATATATTATCTCGAACGTATTTTACTTTCTTTTGCATTTTACGCTTTCTTATATTCATTTTTCGTAAAACGTAGTTGGCTCCTATTGATGGATGGCTAGAAAACCATGTTACACCATCTCACGACACATACATCTCCATTTCATAACTTATCAAGCACCATTTTAATTCATGTTGAATTGTATATAATTTATAACATAATATAAATCATTTTTATACTTTGACCAACTTACTTTTCTCGACTAGAAAGGGTTCTATAAAACCGAATTCATACATACAACATGTAATTTTTATTACTCGACATGGTTCTTCAGAAGCTCACCTAATAAGTTGATGTTATAAGTTTCCATTGATAAGCTCTTAAAAGCCCTTTAAAAACCTTAAAGTAAAAGCTACTCGGACTGACTAAAAACCACTCGTTTTATTTGGTTGGGCTTTTAAGCCCAATAAGCGAATTTTAATCACTTCGTATAAGCTGGTCGAATAAGCTATTTGATTATGATTTTGTAACCTTAAAAGAAGCCCAATGATAAGCCCACTTAGTCCTTAAAACCTTTAGATCGTAAAACGTTAATGGGCTTTTAAATTGGCTCGTTAAAGCCCATTAAGCTTAAAAATAAGCACTTCGGCCAAATAAGCAGTTTATATAGACTCCAATAAGCTTTATAAAGTTACTAAAACTCTCGGAATTCATTTCACACTTTTTTTGGTGATTTTTTGACTAAGTTTGCAAAGTATTTTAGTATGCGGGTTAAAAGTGTAAGTTTTATATAATTATGTCCTCAAACTACCAAATCAGTAAACAGGAGGCTTAATATGTCATTTTAGAACTTTTTGGACTAAAAATGCAATTAAAAGTTAACCAAGGACAAACGGTGCAAAACTAACTCCGTTACGGTGGAAAATGTAAAAATTATAAAAGTTCAAGGACCAACAGAAACTTTATACCCTTTTCAATTCTAATTCATATTTTTCAGTTTTTCAACACAATCACGTGCATTTTTACGATTCGTTCACATATTTAATCACGTTACGTTATATATATATATATATATATATATATATATATATATATATATATATATATATATATATATATATATATATATATATATAAAGATCAAATAAAAAGACAAATATCCGTATACGTAAAAAGATTTTTTTTTTCAAAAATTTTCTCCAAAAATTCCAAACAAATTCCACAAGATTAGGTATGTTGGTACATGAAAAAGTTGTGAAGGAAGTTTTACTAAAAGTGGATATTTTTTCCCAAAAAAAATTATAAAAAAATACGTTTGTGAATTAAATCATTTTTTTGTGCATCAAAAATTCATTTTTGCACCCATGTTCTTTTAATTTTTTTAATAAAAATAACATTGCGCATCTAACTAAAATAAGTTGAAAATTTTGTGCATCAAAATTTTTTTGCGCATCAAAATTCGTTTTTTGTGCATTAAAAAAACGTATAAAAACTCAAAATCAGAAAAACTTCTTTCACAAAAGTTTTATGCACCAACATACCCGATCTTGTTGAACTTTTTGGGATTTTTTCGGGAACTTTTTATAAAAAAAAATCATTTTACGTAATGTACGGATATTTGTCTTTTTATTTTAACTTTACCATATATATATATATATATATATATATACTAGACTTCAAAGCCCGCCCAATGGGCGGGCATGACTTGTAATTTTATACTGGATGGTTGTAATCAATTTTAAATGATGCCTTAATTTCGTTACATTTAACATAATAAAGTATAACTACTTTTATACAAAAGCAATAGATCGCGCACTGCCGTTAGATTGTTTTTTATTGTCAATATTTTTGTCTTTCATATTCGCACACAATGCAGTATCATGTTCTATTACATCAATTTATTAAAAAATTAGAACATAAGTCTTTATTGTAAATAATCTAAAATGATAACATGAAACTTAAGTATTTATTGTAAATAATCTAAAATGATAACATGGGAAATCGTGTTCCATTTGTTCATAATTCATCTTCGCTGTCATCATCACTGGTTGTTTCATAATCAGTAGATCTGTCATTGATAAAGTTGCTGACATCATCGTCGTTAGAGTCATAACTGACACTATACGCGGCTGAATTTATTTCCCACGTTTCTTCGTCAACATCGCTGATGTGGATGATTCTACCATGTACTTTTCCATCGATATCAGGCATCTCGTCCCACACGTCATTGTCAACCATGTTAGATTGGCAATCTTCATCATAATCGCCATCAATAGATGTATATCTTGAGTCGCCTATGAAATTATCAACTATAAAATTATATAAACAAACTATTATTTTAAAACATGTTTAACAATTTACAAACACAAATAATAATAATTTTTTTTTTAACAAACAACCTGTGGAAGAGTCTTCAACAACAAATTCATCAGGGATAGTATATTTAGGTTTACAATCTCGCGTGGGGTAAGAGGGTTCTTTGAGAGCATTGATATTGACACACATGCCTGTTTCAGATACGTTGTTGTTGTTATCATGTTCATCATCCGTATCTTCATCATATAGCATATAGTTCCGTGAGAAAATGGGTTTCTACATACCAAAAATATAGTTAGTATACCTTATTGTATATGTTAGCTTAATAATGTGGGATTAGCAAGGATGTTTCGCTTAACATATATGTTTTATAGAAATATAATGTACAAACATAAATTATTATTACCAATGGGTTTTTTCCCCCAGGATGATTAGCAGTCATAGTCTCCACACGCTTTGATCGCGTTTTTTTATCATCAATCGAAGTTAGATCTACAACTTTGCTTGCTTGTGGCTTTCCATCATCTGATGAATCCAGGTCAACAATTATGTTGTTGACTATTTTGCCGTTTTTAGCAAGCCTACGGCGTTTGTGTATAGGTGGGAGAGGCTGCAAGTAATGCAAAAGTTGTTAGTTCCCCTGATTAATAAGTATCACATAATATGGATTACAACCATTTTTTATACCTCTTTGTTGTCACGTGTTTTTTGTATTTTTTCATCATCTGATGAAACAACATAAAAAATATCGTTGCTAACTAACTTGTTGTCTTTAGTTGGTCTAAACCGTTTATGTGTTGTTTGATCAGCCTACAACTATTAGATTGATATTTAGATTTTATAATAGATGAGCTCGACGTAATGAAAATTTTATGAAAATACCTCGTTATCAGTTTGATTTTCATAATAATCAAACTTGCATCCGTTTTTACGGGTCCTGGGTTTCGCCTTTGACAATCTCCGATTGTTATGTGTTAAACAAACAACCTAAACAGAGCATCCAAAAATAAAAACCATTAAGTATTTTATGTTTACTACAATGCAAATTACTACGCAGTAAAATTTTTATATAATACCTCGTTATTGGTATCATGTAAATCAGCATCTTCCTTGAATATTTTGCCTACATACGGATCATGTGGTTTTCGCTTATTACAAATTGGAGTAGTTCGATATCTGTTAACACCAACAGCATAAATCTATAAATTTAACATTTATATTTAATTCGTTAAACATAACAAAAACTATTATTAATAATAATAACCTTAGTTATGTTATAATACCTCGTCATCTGATAGGCCAACCTGCAAGTATTATAAAGATAATTAGATCCTGTGATATATTAATGGATATATGCTACATAATTTTAAGTTATAGATATAATCAATTGATTATCTAAACATGGAAACGTCTCGACCAATAGAATCAACCAACCCTGTTGTTTTAAACATGTACCATTGTTCAAGCATTTATTTTAGCTAAAGATTATTGGTAAATAAGTATTCGTATATGTAAAACAATTCATGATAATCTTATAAGGTAGTGCCTGTGGGTAGTTTAGAAAAAAAGTACTTAGACATGTTATGAAGGATACCTCTTCATCGTCCAATATATGCACACTGGATATATCTTTTTTGAACAAATCAAATTGTCCATCCTGCATTCATGCTAAGCATAATCAGATAATGTGTTTCATATATAATGTAAATAAACAGTTAATTTAGTTATTGTACATCCTCATCATCTGATATGATGATGTTTGGTATATTCTTATCGAGCGAGCCATCGGCTGATGATGGAGGATGGTGGTGATCTGTTTTCGGATTACCCTGACAAAATTGTAGTAATTAGTATCTAATTCATCTGATAATTAACAAAACACATTCAACTTAAGATTATGTACCTTGTGTGATCTTCGGAGTGACATTGTTTGTATTTTATGTTCGTAATTTTTGAAG
The DNA here is from genome assembly GCA_021014915.2 of Artemisia tridentata subsp. tridentata. NCBI lineage: Eukaryota > Viridiplantae > Streptophyta > Magnoliopsida > Asterales > Asteraceae > Artemisia > Artemisia tridentata. The sequence goes on along the minus strand of CP139504.1, from coordinate 164,198,193 downwards.
ATATAAATTCAATATGTGTTAATATATGGCTTTATTTATAGAGTTTGAAGGTGACCATATAATGGAAACCGAAAATTTGTTTCTCATATATTTGTTATAGATAAAGATTACGTTTACAATTTAAATGTTTTCTAGAGTTTACATGATTTATATCATGCTCTAAATATAGATTTGGAAATTCTACAAAATATTTGATTATCATAGCTTTATTGTATATAAAGATTACGTTCGTTTGTGTATGAGCATTTAAAAACGTTGTTAGAATTAATGGGGTATAAAAACAATGGACTACGTATATTTAAAGTGACATTGCGTTTTAATATAACTCTTATGAACTGGTTATAATATCAGTACCAAGTCGGGGACGTAGTAGTACAAAATTAAAATACATAATGGAGATAACTCAGCAGTACTATATAGCACATACGTATTGTTTATACCAGTACAAAGTACTCTTAAATATATATTTGACCCCCATATAGTGTCAAAGTAGGTATATGATCTTAAATATATGCACAGAATATTTATACAAAATACATTCTAAACTTATCTTTCAAATCATATTTTCTATAAATTTATCATATTCTTGAAAAAATGATTATAATATGTATATATCATTTTAAAAATTCTTATTATCATGTGTAGGAAGTTATATACACGAAAATAGGGCAATGAATCGACTTCACTTGACCCAAGGAATTGATAAGGTTGTTGTTTTAATTTTAAAAATTAAATGTGTACATATTCATCCTTCGAAATAGTAGTAATTTTTTTTTTTTTTTTAATTTTATAGGTAAGTATCGTGTATACATCCTTATCCCGGTTAATATTATTTTTAAACATCACCAATGTTAATACTGCTGGTTACGTTAGTACTGTTGTATTTGAGATAATATAGTGTTATACATGTGGTTATCAATGCAATATTATATTAGTACCGCTTCATATACTTGGTACTGCTATATCATTTTTTCACGTAATGAATAAAGCTTAATACAAATATCCACACACATGCAAGTTTGCAATTTGTAATTAAATTGTTCAAAAATATTAAAAAACGCTTATGTAAATTAATTGTCTTCTTGCTCCTCTTGATTATTAAGATCATTAGCTGGTGTTTCGTCATCCAATGTCGCTGGTACACTGTTAACGTTGCGTCTATCGTTTCAACAACATCTTCTATCCCGGTTAATATTATTTTTAAACATCACCAATGTTAATACTGCTGGTTACGTTAGTACTGTTGTATTTGAGATAATATAGTGTTATACATGTGGTTATCAATGCAATATTATATTAGTACCGCTTCATATACTTGGTACTGCTATATCATTTTTTCACGTAATGATCAACATTTGCACTGGTAGATAAATTAATGAAACTTAATATGAATAAAGCTTAATACGAATATCCACACACATGCAAGTTTGCAATTTGTAATTAAATTGTTCAAAAATATTAAAAAACGCTTATGTAAATTAATTGTCTTCTTGCTCCTCTTGATTATTAAGATCATTAGCTGGTGTTTCGTCATCCAGTGTCGCTGGTACACTGTTAACGTTGTCTGTCGTACGCTTGCCTACATCATCAATTTGAATTAAAGTGGCGTTCGTGGCACCAACGCACACTGCTGGAATATCATCCGTTGCGTCTGTCGTTTCAACAACATCTTCGTTTGTTGGTTCCTGCTACATGTTGCGAGAAGATGTAAAAGATTAATTTGTATTGTTTGTTACAATTTAACGGTGTTTTTAGAAATTAAAAAATACAATGCACAATACCTCACTAATATCATCAGAATGTGTTTCGATCCATCATCTGAACACACGAAATTGTTCTCTAAACCTTCGTCTTCCTCGTCGTCATCCTATTTTGATTCATTCATAAGGATTAGCATATACTTGTTTATAAACACAAACCATTGTTAGGTACATTAAAGGAAAAATGAATCATACCTCTTCTTCTATAAAGCCATTCTTGAAATAGTTGATTATATCAACATCGTCCGTCACTTTCTCCGCTCTATATATATAACTATTGTTGTTGTGATTGAACTCAGAAAATAAAATTTTGAAAATATACTTCCTCCCAATAATTTGATTAAGTGCATCCGGAAAGTATTCTTCTGTGTTCATGCCTTCGCTCTCCATTATCTCCCACGCTGTTAAATTTGTCATTTTGTGGACACTCTTGTCAAAAATCAACGACTTTGTCATAGCCACTAATGGTAAATATGCCACATATGATTTTGACCTAACAATATAAAAAATATTTTTTCACTGAACGCAAGTATCCAAATCCACATTATGTATTATATGTTTAAGACAAATCCAAATAATTATATATATATATATATAGGTTGTTTTACATACCTGGAAGCAACGGCATATGCTTCTCCATGGTTTTTACAATACCACAACTGTTTCTTATTCCTTGTGCCCGAGTTGCGTTTTGAAACAATTGGTGTCACTCTTGTACTGCATGATTTGCAACCCGTATAAACCCACCCATTTTCCTCTTGTATGCTATGTACTTCTGCATAAACTACACAGTGTGACTCCTGTATTTAGATACAAAAACACATATAAACATTACTAACGTGGGTTTAATTAGTGATAAAATAATATTTATATTATACCCATAACAATAAATTTTGTTTTACCGGTTCAATGCTTCGAATTGTTCCAACTATTTGCTTCACACAGCCGTGCATGAACTCCGCAGGCGTAACAACACGGATGCCAACTGAATGATCCTCAATTCTGAATTCACCTGCATCATACCCCTCCTGCTCTTCGTATCTGTGAAACGTATAAATAGGTTCCTAATAAATTTAACATGTTTTTAGTTTAAAACTAAAACACACATGTGCCGGTATCAATGTATATACCTTTTCCGGAAATCCAACAATTGTGGCACATCCCTGTTTATGAATATTCTTGTGCCAAACAAAGCATTATGTATTGATGGCTTATCTGTGTTGCACAACAAATATAGACACTTTTAAAATCTATTAATATGAATTAAAAATCTTAATTACGTAACCAAAAATTTAAAAGTCATCTATAAAACTTACTGTCCCAATATTTCACTTTCCCCAGCATCAAGAGGATGTCTATATGACAAAGCTCGTCACGTTTGTTGTCGTAGTCATTCCACATTAATGCCCAATTGTCCCAAAAAGTACAATCAATTCTCAGAGATCTGCATAAAATAGGGTACACTCAATATATGATTACAAATGAATACTATTCTATACACGTTATTTTATTTTAAACAAATAATAATTTATAAAATATAGTTACTCGGCATCTTCAACGACAATTGTCCTCCGTAGCTTAGGACCGCCAGAATTGTTCAACGTCACTATTTTCCCAATAGCTACGACTGTACCAACAATATCTGGGAAAACATTTGTTATAAAAATATGCACATAAACATTCAAGTAACACCAACTGTTGTATATAATTTTTAAAAAAACACATACCAACACAATCATGTTCGTGATATTCATTATCTGTATCGAGAATACTTGAGAATGGCTCGTTAACGAACCCAACAAAGTTGTCGTCGATGTGATCAATACGGGTAACCTCGGTTCCTTTATAAAAAGATATTTTCCACTGGTTTGGTAACAAAGGTAACCTTCCGGCATTCTCTGCTACTCCAAAATTAGAGATTATGTAACATTGACCTTCTCGTAAAAGAGGCTCAAATTTAAACATGAACTCTTTTTTGACATAGATTTGGATACGGTTTGACTGTACATATAGTTCAAATATCAATTTAACATATATAATAAATATACACAAATATAGGTATTTACTAATTTCATCTGATATACCTCTTCATCCTGGAAAACACAGTCAAGACTGTAAGGATCGTGTTCTTCGTTAAATTTGTGTGAATGCCATACGGAGATGCATCTTCCTTTAATGGCCATGTTCACATTCATCGGACTGACATCTTTAATGAGAGTCATTGTTCTCTCTCTCACCACTAAAAAAAATATATATATATAATATAGAAAACATTGTTTTTTTTTTATATCACATTAAAATGAAATATGTATAATGAATCAACCATTTTAAATAAACCTGGCTTAGGACTTTTAATTGTGGACATACTCTTTCCATTGTTTTTAATTGGATGAGAATTAGATCCTACGAATACACAAAGAAATAATGACAATGTTATTTATATAAAATAAGCAATCTGGAATAGACATTATCCAGAATGTTTGTACAAAACCTGAAGGAAATTTTGCATAAGACGATGTATGCATAACGCTTTTTTTGTTCCGGTGTGAAGGTGCGTCCGAAGATGTTGTTTGGTACCTCAAATCTTTTTGTTGATTTCTAATATAAGCAAATCTTTTGGAATCACCTTTTGAGTTTGTCGCCCCTAGCAACAATAACAAAACAAATTGTTGTATAACATATAACAATAAAAGTGCGGGTTTTTATAAACAAATATTCATACCTGATTGAGATTGAAAGTTGGAAGAATCAATCCTAGAGTTTTCATACGTGGAGTGTGTTTCAAAACAGCTTGATTGACTGGTAGATTTCCTTTTTAATGATCGAACAGATCCTATTATTCAATGGATATAGATTTACCGCAATTTAGAATGTACAAACATACTTAATGTGTATACTATAATCACAATTTATAATATGAACACGATCAGTTTAGAAACATGTTACCTTCATGAGATGGTTGTGACTCAAAAGATGATGAGACGTGGCCAAATCTGCCCTTTGCAGGTGGTTTAGATGCTGGAACAATTACGATTGTATAAATACAATGTATTAATGTATTAAATAAAAAAATTAATGTTCAATGTACTACCTCTAGCTTTAGCAACGACATCAGAAACAACTGTTCCAGATATACTACCGGGTGTATCACTTTCAAATATGGAATTATCCAATTTAGACGAAGAAGATGGCTGAACCAAACCTATATTTCCTACTAATTTAGCAGTTATAAATTAAGTAACATAGTATAAACATCATGTAAAATGTACATAAATAAAATATCAACAAAGTTACTGCAATAAAACATTGATGAAGCTAATACCTGTTGATCGTGTAACAACATCGGAAACATGGTTGGCTGATCTTGTACCTGTTGTATCAAAATTATAGTTTGGATGATTACCAAATACAAAATCAACAACTTTCAGGGTAAAACAATACAAACTAAGATACGATACATGAAAGACATATACAACAACAAAATACCTTGTGAAGGGGTTTTAGGATGAACGTGACTGCCAGATCCTCTGCTTGTTGTATCTGAAGGTGGATACAAATCATAAACTTATATGGTAAATTAAAACAAATTAATGTAGGATTCACGAAAACCTATATAAGAATAGAATACCTTGTGAAGAGGCTTTAGTATGTTTCTTCTGTATGGTATTGCTTGTATTTGCACCAGGAACTATAATCAATATATAAAGACGTTCATATAATAAAGCATTAGATTGATCCAACAACAACATAAATAAGATTATAACAACTTTAAGAATAAATTATTCGTTAAAAAACATTCATGTGTTAAAACTTCAAATTATTTACATAACATATGCTATCCTCATTAATGTATTACTTATATTGTTAATTTATATTAATAGTTTTTAATATTGTAATTTTTATGTTGTTGTTGTATAATCAAGCTAATATTTACATGCACCATCGTTTATTAACAAACAATACAAACACACATAAGCAGTATCAAATATATCGAGCAATACAAACACACATAAGCAGTATCAAGTATCTCCAGCAGTACAAACACACATAAGCAGTATCATGTACATCGAGCAGTACTACCAATACAGTCTGGCAGTGCTAGCAAACTAATGATTAAATTACATTTCAATGATTAAATTACATGTAAAAAACATACCTCCTAAAGAAGCACTCATGTTCTTCTTGTCAGTTCCTTTTGCAAGCCTTGCAGAGTGTCTTTGGCCGTGCATAATGGCTATATTATTATCAATAGAGTTTATTGTTTTTTTGAGTTTATAAAAAACGTTATAATATGAGGTATATATATGATGTATATATGATGTATATATAGTGATAGGGTAGAACTCTGATCTTAAATATAGGAACAAAAAGTTTATACAAAATACGCGTTAAAGTATAATTATGATGTTAAATATGGGAACAAAAGATTTATACAAAATACATTCCAAACTTATCTTTCAAACTATATCTTCTACAAATTAAAATTAAACATATCTTTTAAAAAAATCCGGGATACATGTTTAGAAAATACATATACCATTCCAAAAATTCCGCCTGGTAATCAAAGAAGAAGATTATAGTTATTTTTTGTGCGAGCTATATCACAAAATATAATTTGGTCTAATGGTAACATTGACGTATAATTAAGCTATGGAAACAACCCAAGTTTGAATATTTAGAATCCTTTTTAAAATTTCGGAATTAAAAGTCAACTAACGAATTTTGTTCGGTCAAATATTGCTTAGGTGGACTGCTTAGGTGGAATAAGAGCATGATTACTCATCAATCCAGCGCTAATTCATCAATCCTGCATTTGATGACGTCATACGCATCCTGTTATATATAATATGTAGATATATATATTTTATATAATATATATATATATATATATATATATAATGAATTTTAACGATTTAACTTAACGTTTCGTTTCACCACTTTCGGGGAAACGATATTATTGAATTTAAAGACATAAAAACAAGATAATATTATATATAATATTATTTTTGAACTTTAAGCATTTTAAGCATATCACACTCACATCACCAATCAAATCGTTATCCGTTACTCACTTTCACACTCATTGTTCGTATTAAGTCAAAACTGTCAAATTCTCAAACTTCACTGTTATTCAGGTCGTGTGTTGGAGCCGTACCCGTAACTCACTTGAATTCATATTTTACCTTGCCAGTTACACACAAAGTGAGTCATAGCCCCACTTTTACTCATTTTATCACTTTACACTCCGTGGGGGAGATGCATGCTACAAATAGAACACAAGTATTTTTATGTATGCTACACCTGATTGATATTGCCTAAGTTACCACTATTGCCAAAAGCCCCTTATATCATGAACCATTAATCGCATGCGAGTGAACGCGAATATAGTGAATAGATCTATTAGAGGCTGACTGCCTATTCAACTAATGCCTGACGGATAGCCTTAGTTGCTAGTCAGATTAGTCGCAATGTATTATATTTGAAGGAAATAGGAATTGGCAAATCCCCTATTACCCCGAGGGCCATAACTCATTCCATTAATTTGGTGTGTTCCCCACCGAATCCCGGTACTCTGTTAACATTTGCGTTTCATGAGACTTAGGGAAATATATATACAATTGCAATATCACCATTTCAAATGATTGTATTTCACATGCAATCCTACACTGGTGTTCGAACTGATTATAATTACAAACTCTATAATTTCGTGTGTAAATACTTAACAATTTTGTTGACTTTTAGCATGTTTATCTCAGGTAATTAGCGGAGCAGTCAAGGCACGAAGTGGGCAATAAACTTATAGTTTTTATGGTGTTAAAATAAATTATGTCATTCAGTTCAAACTACTATCTCCTTTTATGGATTTCACAACTCTTATGTTTTCCTTTTGTAACTGAGTTATTATATGAATGACAAGTACTTTCAAAACGCCTCATTTGAGCCATTTTCTATGATTATGACTTCGATCCTCCCCGTAATACCCCGATTAGTCTTCCTGATGAGTGTGTAAATACTCATCATTTCTTTCACATTTGAGCTACAGAAACAGTCAAAAATACTTTAAAAAAGTCTAAAAATGTATAAAAATATCATCTGACTGTGTTTTTATAAGTTTCAGGGAAAAACAAACAATAAATGGCATAATTTGCATTTTAGTCCCTGAACTTTCATAAATTGACAAATCTAGTCCCTAGAATCTAAAAAAGTGGAATTTTATCATTCAAGGTCCCTAAAATAATCTTAATTGTCAAATTTGGTCCTTGAATGATTGTTTGGGCAAAAATTACAAAAAGGTCCCTCAACTTTGAAAAGTGTCAAAAATGGTCCCTGGGTTATTTAAAATGGAAAATTAATAATTAAAACCCTTGTACTATTCATCTTGGCAAAATTGGTACCTTGTGATACTTTGGGAAAATTTCAATTTCAGTCCCTAAAAATCCAAATATTACATAATTGGTCCTTGTTACTTAAATAAACCAAATCCGGACCCTAAACTAATCCTAAACCCAAAACACAACCAACCCAACCCTTTATCTAAAACCCAACCCAAAACAACCAACCCAGCCCAACCAACTAAACCTTAACCCGGCCCAACCCCAATTAACTAATACCAGGGTTTGACCCTGGTCAAACCCATCATCCCTTTCACACAACCCCGCCAAAACCACCATACCTGAAACCAGGTGGTTTTTGGCCACCTTTCACCTCCACCTCATCACCCCAGTCACTAATCTCTCCCCTCCACCTCCACATATCACCAAAAATTCTTAATTACAAAAACCTGCTCAAACACTTGCAAGACTTTTTGGCGCCAAAATTGCAAGTGGACGATTGAGATTGATTGAGTGTAATCCAAAGGTGTGGAAGTGATCAGTGATGTCAACAGAGATTATCCCAGATGTTTTTAGTATTAATAGGACTGTGTAATAGAAAAAAAAAGTAAGTAGTTAGTTTTTAGCTAAATCGTATTTTTATTTCAGTTAATGTAATTTTGTAATTCCAAGTTATTAGTTGTAATTCAAGTTTATTTCAGTTGTAATATTCCAATTTCAATATATTTTGTATTGGAAATCAGTGTTGTTTAAATTTCATGATCACTGCTAATCTAATTAAGTTCAAATTCCATCCACAAGCTCACATAAGCTCCAAAGTACCCTGTTATAAGTTTATTGAAGCTCTATATAGCTTCTTGTAAACTTATTTAGTGTAATTCAGTTCTAAGTTTCAAATATGGAAGATGGTCAAAGAAAGTCAAACAAGGGTTTCATAAGCTGTTCAGGGGTGAAATAAGCTATAAAGGAAGGCTTATACTGGTTTTATAGCTTGTGTGAACAAGCTAGGTTGGTTCTTGGTCCTTGTTTCTCTGTTCCACAAGCTTGGCAGTTGTAAGCTTTTTCTAAGTTTTTGGTCAAATTTTCATTTCTACTGTTCTAGTGCTTATTGCTAGCTTATTTCTGTCATTTTAAGCTTATCAGTAGTTTTTAAGTGTATTTCATTTAGTTTATTAGTAGTTAATAGTTATTGTCTTTCATTTTACTAAAAAACCTAATAAAGGCCTAAAATAGCTAATTGTAGTATAGCTTTATTTAGTGCTTATTTTTTTTCTGTTAAAAGCTGCTTAATATAGTTCATATAAGTCACTAAATCAATTATTGTTCAAATCATAGCTTAAAATAACCAGTTGCTAGTTCAAAAGCTAGGCAGTCCACTCTAAAGGGGTGTTTGGTTAAGCAATTCAAATAGCCAAAATCAACAGTTACTGTTGATTGACCATTTGGTCACTTTTGCACAAGCCTTTCTAAGCCCTAATAAGCTACTTTATAGCTTTGATCATTCCATTAGCTAAGTCTAGCAGTTTTGTTTGGTCCTTGTGAAATTCAGTCTGTCAAGAGCTCATACAAGCTCAAACAAGCCACAAGCTTGTTTTGACCAGGTTCTAGGCATTTTTCATTTCCTTTTGGTTCACTTAGTCAGTCCACAAGACCTCAGACCAACTGCACAAGTTGTGCACAAAAAAACACACCACATCAGCTACATCAGGCAGTATTTGTGGTTTTTGCATATTTTGAAGAATTTTTATCTCACTCATCATAAGCCCTCACAAGCTGATATTTTGGGATAATAAGCTCACCAAGCTTATCTATATCTATAAATTTTCTTGTGATTTTTATAGTTCATCTGAACCCTCAAATCAGGCCTGCAAGTTGGGCAAATTTGCCCTGCTCCATAAGCATATCAGCATATCAGTAAGCTTAATAGCTTATTGAAGCTTTTCTGGCTTATTCAACTAGCTTTTCTTGGTTCCTTTAGATTATTTGCAAGTATCTCAGTACATTTCATCTTTGTTCCATAAGTTTTAGCTTATTTTCAAGCTTTTAGCTCATCAAGCTCAAAAGCTTGGCTGTTAAGCTTTTAAAGTCCAAACTGCTTGTACTTTAGGTTTCAAAAATTTTGTCTTCATTAAAGTTGTTTGTTTTCAGTAGTATAATAAGTTTGTAGTTTAAAGTTTTCAATAAAATCCACTTTTTAGAAAGTGATAGCTTCTATTTAAGAAGCTTGAGCTTTTTAGCTTATTTTTCTGCTTTTTACTTAAGCACTTTCTGATTTTATATTTTTCATAAGTTTCTGTCACCATAGGATAATTATAGAAAAAGTTTCATAATTTTCTGAGTTTGTTTAGTATTTATTAGAATTAAAAATAATTAAAAAAAATATTTAAAATAGTAATTAAATCATAATAAAAAGAATATTAATCAGAAAAATACAATTCCAATTTTCATAATTTTCTTTTATCATTTGTAATCTAGGAAAAATATAAAAATATTTTTAGGTCTTAAAAAAATCAAAAATAGAAATATAGTGATAGCTTCTATTTAATAGAATTTATCTTTTTTAAATTTTAATTAAGTAGATTTCATTTTTATAATTTTATTATCTTCTTATCACTTTAAAGTATTTATAGAAAAAATTTCAGATTTTTCTTTAATCTTTTAGTATTTATTAGAATTTTAATTAGTTTAAATAATTATTAAATAGTTTTTAATTAATAATAATTAATTAATAAGTTAAATAAATAATTTTCTTTTTCCAATAATTTTCTTTTATTATTAGGGTTGTAAAAATTTAAATTTCATATCCGTAGGCTTTTTTATTTCTTAAAACTCACTTTTTATTTCGTTCGTTTACGTTTGTTTAAATTTAAACGTACGCTTTTAGGTTTTTATACGTTTCTAGTTAACTTGTTTTTATATTCTTGTTTATATAGCTTGGTTAAAGCTATTTTCTTATCTTCTTAGTGTAATCAAATCCATAATCCCTTTTCTGTTCAATAACACTTGATCACGATCCGTTTTTAAGCACAATTTCGCATCTCGCTGGGACTTAAACGACCCGGGGATAAAACTATACTCCTTGGATTATTGCATTGTGTCCTTGATAGTTTAACTTTGTTTGACCACATCCGTGGTTGATTTAAGTTGACTGTTCAGAGCCGATCAAATTTTGGCGCCGCTGCCGGGGAGGTGTGCTGCGTGTTCTAAACGTTTTGCAGTATCGTGTCTTTGAACCCCAATCTGTGAATATCTTTTCTCTCTTGTATATTTATCATATATAAAGCAAAACGCTTGTGAAGTTAACTCATTTAACGGATCAAGCACCAAAAATATCGTATTCCTATTTCCCATAAAACCATATAAAAAACAAAAATATTTTCTTTTCTTTTCTATATATACTATCATATAAAAAATAAAAACATCAAAAATATTTTCCATTTTCTGTGTTAAATAATAAACAATAAATAAAAATTAACCATCGAGAACCAAGACTGAGCACTACCTAACTGGGGGTGCGGCCATAATAAGTTCCCAAACCTAAGATAAAAACTTGCCTTTGTATCACTTGCGAATATCGGCTCACCTTTAATTGATAAACAAACTCTAACGGAGGTTCTAGGATAGTCTGACATTAAATTGTCGGACTGAAAGAAGCGGGTTTTTAAGGAGCGTAACTGCCCACCTTTGCTTCTCCGCCACTCTGTGCGTTTGTCAGTTAGAGAGCTACCGTACGCCTGTTGATTATTGGTTTAAGTTCACTTGTGTTTTTTCTCGATATTGATTTTTAATAGAAAAATTTTGTTTAAATAAAAATCCAAAAATAATCTTCTTACCCCTTTTCTGAGTTTCCTCCACTATAAAGGATTCTTAGACTCGTCTTAGTGCATGTGCACTCGTTCTTCTAGGTCATCAAGCCCTCTCCGTGAGCTTGGAAACATACCTCGAAGACGTCGTAGACGTTCTGCCCCATCAGTCGTATCTGAGGAATGTACTGATCCTGTCGTCATGGTAGATTTGCCAATGAATGAGCTTCTCCAGGCACCCATCGAGGGTTATGGAGATGCCATTGTTGTTCCAGCTATTGTAGCTGAGAGTTTTGAGCTCAAAACCGGGTTACTGAATCTTGTAACCTCAAGCCAATTCTATGGTTTTGAGAGAGATGATCCTCATGCTCACATTCGATGGTTTAACAAAATTACATCTACCATCAAATACAAGAACATCCCGTCTAGCTCAATCAAACTTCTTCTATTCCCATTTTCTCTCGAGGGACAAGCCCGGATATGGCTTGAAAAACAACCCCCTCGTTCAATTGAGACATGGGAGGACTTAGTTACAAAGTTTGTGAACGAATTTTTTCCACCGTCTAGAACGACAAGTCTTAAAAATGAAATCATCAAATTCACACAAAGATTTGATGAATCGTTTAGTGACGCGTGGGATCGTTTCAAAGAATTGCTTCGTAAATGTCCTCATCATGGTTTTACCGAGTTGATGCAAATCGACACTTTCTATAATGGTGTGAGCCAATCAGACCAAGATTCTCTCAATGCCTCCTCAGGAGGTAACTTTTTGAGCAGAACTGTCAAAGAAGCTTTAGCGATTATTGAAAATAAGTCTAAGGTCCGTACTGCACGAACAAAGCCATATCATTCTCAGGCTAGTGCCGGTCCTTCTACTTCATCTCCCGTGAGTACTTCTAGCACCGATGCTAAGATTGACAAACTCACGGATGCTATTCAAGCTTTGGTTCTCTCAAGCCAAAAGAAAGTCACTTTCACACAAACTCCTTCACATGCTGAAGTGAAGAAAGTGGAAGTCTGTGTTACTTGTGGTGGCCCTCATGCATACTACGACTGTACTGCCACCGATGGTAGTCCTTTTGAAGTTAATGCTGTAGCCGGTACTTCAAATCAAGGAGGTAATCAATACCGTCCTCAAATGGAACCATACCGAGCTAGCACCTACCAAGGACCACCCGGTTTTAATCAGAACCAGAATTTGCAAAACCGGAACCAAAATCAACCTCGAATGAACCAAGGTTATCAAAACCAAGGGAATTTCAATTCTGGACAAAATCAAGGTTTCCAACACCAAGGAAACTTTAACCGAAACAATTCCAATCAGGGAAATCATTTTCAGGGAAATGGTAATCCAAATCAAGGGAATTTTCAACATCAAGGTTATAATCAAAATAACCGAATGCAAAATTTCCCTAATCAACATCAAGCCATTCCAGCCCAACATCCATCATCTGATGAGTTGTTGAGGCAGTTCATGAAAGCTCAAGAGGACACAAACAGGTTGTTGGTCAGCCAGATCTCAGAGATTAAAAAATCTTTAAATGATCAACCTTCGGGCTCAGGAAAACTTCCGAGCAACACGATCGTCAACCCGAAGGGCGATGTTAAGGCGATCACAACCCGAAGTGGTGTTTCATACGAGGGACCCACTGTTTCCACTACCACTTCTTCTTCCCCCAAGGTAGTGAGAAGTGAGCCTGAGGTGACCAAGGACCCGGTACTTCCTACTAATAACGGAGGTACCAAAAACGTCCAACCTCAAGTTGTCCCGAAACCCAAGACTAAACCTCAAGTTGTCTTTGAACATCCTGAAACCCCGGTTGAAAACCCTAAATCCAAAACTTCTATTCCCTACCCATCACGTTTAAATGAGCAAAAGCTCCGCGAAAAAGCTAGTCAACAAATGGATAAATTCTTCCAAATTTTCCAAGAATTACACTTTGACATAAGCTTTGCGGATGCTATCATTCTGATGCCCAAATTTGCATCCACAATCAAACACTTGTTAAGCAACAAGGAAAAACTGTTTGAAATGGCAAAGACTCCATTAAATGAGAACTGCTCAGCAGTTATCTTGAAAAAGCTTCCCGAGAAGCTTGGAGATCCTGGAAGGTTTCTACTACCTTGTGTCTTTCCAGGAATGGTTGAATGCTATGCCTTGGCCGATCTTGGTGCAAGCATCAACCTGATGCCTAAATCAGTATGGAAGAAACTTTCTCTTCCTGAACTTACTCCTACCTGCATGACTCTTGAGCTTGCAGATCGTTCAATATCTCGTCCACTTGGCATTGCTGAGGACGTATTTGTGAAAGTAGGAAAGTTCCATTTTCCAGCTGACTTTGTGGTTGTGGATTTCGATGCTGATCCCAGGGTTCCTCTAATTCTTGGAAGAGGGTTCCTAAGAACGGGCCGTGCTCTCATAGATGTATTTGAGCATGAAATCACATTACGTGTGGGTCATGAAGCTGTTACCTTTAACCTCGATCAAACTTCGAGGTACTCCTCAAATTACGATTCTGAATCGGTTAACCGAATCGATGTCATTGATATTGTTTCAGAGGAGTATTCTCAAGAGTTTCTTGGTTATTCTCATAATTCTGTGAGTGGGGATACCACCACATCTTCTTTACCTGGCATTTCCGACTCTTCCCCTTCTCTCACTCCGTTTGAGGGAGGTGATTTCAATTTGGAAGAGATCGATGATTTTCTCAAGTGTGATTCATTCCTAGTGGGGATTGATGACGCTGAGATTGATCTGGAGGGAGATATTCTTCTTCTTGAGACATTGTTAAATCAGGACAATTCTCCTCCACTCCCTCCCGTTGAACTTCATAATGAGGAAATTAGATCAGTTGAGAAAACTGATGAATTTCCTGAGATCGAACTCAAAGACTTACCGCCTCATCTTGAGTACGCATTTTTGGAGGGTGATGATAAATTACCCGTCATTATCGCTAAAGACTTAAGTGTTGAGGAAAAGACTGCTCTAATAAAGGTCTTAAAGTCGCACAAGCAAGCCATTGCTTGGAAACTCTCCGACATAAAGGGTATTGACCCTGAATTTTGTACTCACAAGATTTTAATGGAGGATGACTTTAAACCAGCAGTCCAACATCAAAGAAGGGTGAATCCTAAAATCCATGATGTTATCAAACAAGAGGTTCTCAAACTTCTTGATGCAGGATTGATTTATCCCATCTCTGATAGTCCTTGGGTTAGTCCTATTCACTGTGTTCCAAAAAAGGGTGGCATGACTGTTGTCACGAATGATGAAAATGAGTTGATTCCAACTCGATTGGTTACGGGGTGGCGTGTTTGCATTGACTATCGAAAGTTAAATGATGCCACCCGTAAAGACCATTTTCCTCTACCTTTTATGGATCAGATGCTTGAGAGATTAGCAGGGAACGAGTACTATTGTTTCCTTGATGGTTTCTCGGGTTACTTTCAAATTCTCATTGATCCACAAGATCAAGAAAAGACTACCTTCACATGCCCTTATGGAACCTTTGCTTATAAACGTATGCCTTTCGGCTTATGTAATGCTCCAGGCACATTCCAGAGGTGTATGATGGCAATATTTACCGACATGATTGGTAAAACAATGGAGGTCTTTATGGATGACTTCTCGGTCATTGGGGATTCGTTCCAAGCATGTCTCTCCAATTTAGAAAACATGTTGAAAAGGTGTAAAGACACCAATCTTTGTCTAAATTGGGAGAAGAGTCATTTTATGGTCAGAGAGGGCATTGTCCTCGGCCATAAGATTTCAAAGAACGGGATTGAGGTTGACAAAGCTAAAGTTGATGTCATTGGTAAATTACCACATCCCACTACCGTCAAAGGTATTAGGAGTTTTCTGGGTCATGCCGGTTTCTATCGTAGATTCATACAAGATTTTTCTAAAATCGCCCGGCCTATGACTCATCTTCTTGAAAAGGATGCTCCTTTTATCTTCTCCCCAGAGTGCATCAAAGCTTTTGACATATTAAAGAAAAAGCTTACTGAGGCACCCATTCTAGTTGCCCCCGACTGGGATTTTCCCTTTGAACTCATGTGCGATGCAAGTGATTTTGCTATCGGTGCAGTCCTGGGGCAACGAAAAGCCAAACATTTTCAGCCTATCCACTACGCAAGTAAAACCATGACTGAAGCTCAAACTCATTACACCACTACAGAAAAAGAATTGTTGGCTGTGGTGTATGCCTTTGAGAAGTTTCGGCCATATTTAATCTTGACAAAATGTGTAGTGTATACGGATCACTCGGCTCTCAAATATCTCTTTGCAAAGCAAGATGCAAAGCCGAGATTACTCCGTTGGGTTCTCCTCCTGCAAGAATTTGATATCATTATACGTGATAAAAAAGGAGCTGAGAACCTAGCTGCTGATCATTTATCCCGATTAGAGAACCCACACCAAGATGTTTTCGAGAGAAAGGAAATAAATGAAACATTTCCTCTCGAGACACTCAATGCGGTTACTTTTCGAGGAGATTCTACTACCCCATGGTTTGCCGACTTTGCAAATTACCATGCGGGTAACTTCATAGTGAAAGGGATGTCGACCCAACAGAAGAATAAATTCTTCAAAGATGTTAAACATTATTTCTGGGACGACCCCTACTTATTCAAAATTTGTGCGGATCAAGTCATCCGACGGTGTGTTTACAGACAGGAAGCTATTGACATTCTCAAAGCTTGCCATGCTGGACCCACAGGGGGCCATCATACTCCAAACTACACCGCCAAAAAGGTGTTTGATTCCGGCTTTTATTGGCCCACGATCTATAAGGATGCCCAAGATCTCATAAAAATTTGTGAAGCTTGTCAGCGTCACGGAAATATTTCACAACGAAATGAAATGCCACAAAATGCAATTCAAGTCTGTGAAATCTTTGATGTCTGGGGCATCGACTTTATGGGGCCATTTCCATCATCTCGAGGAAACAAATACATTCTCGTGGCTGTTGACTATTTGTCAAAATGGGTTGAAGCAAAAGCTTTACCCACTAATGATGCCCGAGTTGTTGTAAAATTCCTGAAAGCTCTTTTTGCCCGTTTTGGAACCCCACGTGCTATAATCAGTGATCGTGGTACGCATTTCTGTAATGACAAATTTGACAAAGTCATGCAAAAGTATGGTGTAACTCACCGTCTTTCTACTGCGTATCACCCACAAACAAGTGGGCAAGTTGAAGTTTCAAATCGGGGGATTAAAAGAATCTTAGAAAGGACTGTAGGAGAAAATCGTGCATCCTGGTCGGATAAATTGGATGATGCACTATGGGCCTTTCGTACAGCTTACAAAACACCCATCGGGTGTACACCTTACAAGCTTGTGTACGGAAAGGCATGTCATCTTCCGATCGAATTAGAGCACAAAGCCTACTGGGCCTTGAAACATGCTAATTTTGACCTTCAAACTGCGGGTGATCACCGAAAAGTTCAAATGAATGAATTAAATGAACTGCGTGATCAATCTTACGAGAACTCTTTAATTTATAAAGAAAAGACAAAGAAGATTCATGACTCAAAAATCAAGAACCGCGTTTTCAACGTTGGTGATCGAGTCCTTCTTTTCAATTCAAGATTGAAGATTTTCTCGGGAAAACTCAAATCCCGTTGGTCTGGTCCATTCACTGTTACAAAAGTTTATCCATATGGTACCATTGAGTTATCTCAAAATGACGGACCAAATTTCAAAGTGAATGGTCATCGATTAAAACACTACTTTGGAGAGGACATACCATTTATGGTTGTCCCGGATCTTCAAACTTTCCCCATGAACCAATGAATGCGGGGATCGAGTCAAGCTAGTGACTCGGTGATCAAAAACATTAGCAAAACATGGGTTCTCACCCGTGTCTCTGTTTTCTTTCTCTTTTCTTCCACTTACTTCCCCGTAGACTTTTAAATTGCTTTTTCTCCCGGGCTGTTCAGGAACACTTTGTTACAGTTAACCGTTCACAAGCGGTTAGCTTGCGTGATAAACCTGATTGTTCGGGAGGAATCAACTTAAATTCGGGGTCGAGTCAAGCTAGTGACTCGGTGAACAAAAACATTAGCCCGCACCATATGGGTTTTCACCCATATATTCTGACTTCTTTCTATTTTCTACCATCTAAGTGTGGGGGAGATGCCCCACAGGTTGTATATATGTATATAAGTTCTCCAGTAAAAAAAAAAAAAAAAAAAAAAAAAAAAAAAAAAAGGGAATTTGCATGCCTTAACGGCTTAAATGCAAATTAAATAAAAATAAAATAAATATGTATATAAAAATAATGGCTATTCAGTATTTCCCTTTTACGTTCTAAGTGTTGGTTTAACAACCGGTTCTTTGAATATTGAGGGCAATATTCAGTTCTAAGTGTGGGGGGGAAATTCTAGCGAATTTTATCAAATGTATCATCTAGCACCCCCATTTTAGCCAAAATTTTTAAAAAATTTTTTCTCACTTAGAACTCAGAAAATGGTTATCAGTCCGCCATGTCTAACCCACATAAGGATTGGCTAATCCCGGAGCAAACGGCTCTGGGTAAAGATATATCAAATCCGTTTATGGCTTGCAATTTGCCAAAAATTGTATGGTTCTCGACTCACCATATCTTTAATTAGTGAAGAGTTGGCTAGCCCGCAAGTTTATGGCTTGTGGTAAAGGCTTTGGAATACCATAATTGGTAATCAGCTCACCAAAGATAATAGTTGTAATTTATCTAAGAGCTGGCTAGTCCAGAAGCAAACGGCTTCTGGTAAAGACAAACCAAAACCGTTGACAGCTGGTGATTTGCTCAAAATCACATGGTTATCAGTGTACCATAGTTCTTACTTGAACTGAAACATTTGGCTACTCCAGAGGTGATGGCTTCTGGTAAAGAGATACATCCATTAAAACTTCATAAAAGATTGCTAGGGACTAGCAATAGTTTAGTGTGGGGGATTGATGAGTGTGTAAATACTCATCATTTCTTTCACATTTGAGCTACAGAAACAGTCAAAAATACTTTAAAAAAGTCTAAAAATGTATAAAAATATCATCTGACTGTGTTTTTATAAGTTTCAGGGAAAAACAAACAATAAATGGCATAATTTGCATTTTAGTCCCTGAACTTTCATAAATTGACAAATCTAGTCCCTAGAATCTAAAAAAGTGGAATTTTATCATTCAAGGTCCCTAAAATAATCTTAATTGTCAAATTTGGTCCTTGAATGATTGTTTGGGCAAAAATTACAAAAAGGTCCCTCAACTTTGAAAAGTGTCAAAAATGGTCCCTGGGTTATTTAAAATGGAAAATTAATAATTAAAACCCTTGTACTATTCATCTTGGCAAAATTGGTACCTTGTGATACTTTGGGAAAATTTCAATTTCAGTCCCTAAAAATCCAAATATTACATAATTGGTCCTTGTTACTTAAATAAACCAAATCCGGACCCTAAACTAATCCTAAACCCAAAACACAACCAACCCAACCCTTTATCTAAAACCCAACCCAAAACAACCAACCCAGCCCAACCAACTAAACCTTAACCCGGCCCAACCCCAATTAACTAATACCAGGGTTTGACCCTGGTCAAACCCATCATCCCTTTCACACAACCCCGCCAAAACCACCATACCTGAAACCAGGTGGTTTTTGGCCACCTTTCACCTCCACCTCATCACCCCAGTCACTAATCTCTCCCCTTCACCTCCACATATCACCAAAAATTCTTAATTACAAAAACCTGCTCAAACACTTGCAAGAATTTTTGGCGCCAAAATTGCAAGTGGACGATTGAGATTGATTGAGTGTAATCCAAAGGTGTGGAAGTGATCAGTGATGTCAACAGAGATTATCCCAGATGTTTTTAGTATTAATAGGACTGTGTAATAGAAAAAAAAAGTAAGTAGTTAGTTTTTAGCTAAATCGTATTTTTATTTCAGTTAATGTAATTTTGTAATTCCAAGTTATTAGTTGTAATTCAAGTTTATTTCAGTTGTAATATTCCAATTTCAATATATTTTGTATTGGAAATCAGTGTTGTTTAAATTTCATGATCACTGCTAATCTAATTAAGTTCAAATTCCATCCACAAGCTCACATAAGCTCCAAAGTACCCTGTTATAAGTTTATTGAAGCTCTATATAGCTTCTTGTAAACTTATTTAGTGTAATTCAGTTCTAAGTTTCAAATATGGAAGATGGTCAAAGAAAGTCAAACAAGGGTCTCATAAGCTGTTCAGGGGTGAAATAAGCTATAAAGGAAGGCTTATACTGGTTTTATAGCTTGTGTGAACAAGCTAGGTTGGTTCTTGGTCCTTGTTTCTCTGTTCCACAAGCTTGGCAGTTGTAAGCTTTTTCTAAGTTTTTGGTCAAATTTTCATTTCTACTGTTCTAGTGCTTATTGCTAGCTTATTTCTGTCATTTTAAGCTTATCAGTAGTTTTTAAGTGTATTTCATTTAGTTTATTAGTAGTTAATAGTTATTGTCTTTCATTTTACTAAAAAACCTAATAAAGGCCTAAAATAGCTAATTGTAGTATAGCTTTATTTAGTGCTTATTTTTTTTCTGTTAAAAGCTGCTTAATATAGTTCATATAAGTCACTAAATCAATTATTGTTCAAATCATAGCTTAAAATAACCAGTTGCTAGTTCAAAAGCTAGGCAGTCCACTCTAAAGGGGTGTTTGGTTAAGCAATTCAAATAGCCAAAATCAACAGTTACTGTTGATTGACCATTTGGTCACTTTTGCACAAGCCTTTCTAAGCCCTAATAAGCTACTTTCTAGCTTTGATCATTCCATTAGCTAAGTCTAGCAGTTTTGTTTGGTCCTTGTGAAATTCAGTCTGTCAAGAGCTCATACAAGCTCAAACAAGCCACAAGCTTGTTTTGACCAGGTTCTAGGCATTTTTCATTTCCTTTTGGTTCACTTAGTCAGTCCACAAGACCTCAGACCAACTGCACAAGTTGTGCACAAAAAAACACACCACATCAGCTACATCAGGCAGTATTTGTGGTTTTTGCAGATTTTGAAGAATTTTTATCTCACTCATCATAAGCCCTCACAAGCTGATATTTTGGGATAATAAGCTCACCAAGCTTATCTATATCTATAAATTTTCTTGTGATTTTTAGAGTTCATCTGAACCCTCAAATCAGGCCTGCAAGTTGGGCAAATTTGCCCTGCTCCATAAGCATATCAGCATATCAGTAAGCTTAATAGCTTATTGAAGCTTTTCTGGCTTATTCAACTAGCTTTTCTTGGTTCCTTTAGATTATTTGCAAGTATCTCAGTACATTTCATCTTTGTTCCATAAGTTTTAGCTTATTTTCAAGCTTTTAGCTCATCAAGCTCAAAAGCTTGGCTGTTAAGCTTTTAAAGTCCAAACTGCTTGTTCTTTAGGTTTCAAAATTTTTGTCTTCATTAAAGTTGTTTGTTTTCAGTAGTATAATAAGTTTGTAGTTTAAAGTTTTCAATAAAATCCACTTTTTAGAAAGTGATAGCTTCTATTTAAGAAGCTTGAGCTTTTTAGCTTATTTTTCTGCTTTTTACTTAAGCACTTTCTGATTTTATATTTTTCATAAGTTTCTGTCACCATAGGATAATTATAGAAAAAGTTTCATAATTTTCTGAGTTTGTTTAGTATTTATTAGAATTAAAAATAATTAAAAAAAATATTTAAAATAGTAATTAAATCATAATAAAAAGAATATTAATCAGAAAAATACAATTCCAATTTTCATAATTTTCTTTTATCATTTGTAATCTAGGAAAAATATAAAAATATTTTTAGGTCTTAAAAAAATCAAAAATAGAAATATAGTGATAGCTTCTATTTAATAGAATTTATCTTTTTTAAATTTTAATTAAGTAGATTTCATTTTTATAATTTTCTTATCTTCTTATCACTTTAAAGTATTTATAGAAAAATTTTCAGATTTTTCTTTAATCTTTTAGTATTTATTAGAATTTTAATTAGTTTAAATAATTATTAAATAGTTTTTAATTAATAATAATTAATTAATAAGTTAAATAAATAATTTTCTTTTTCCAATAATTTTCTTTTATTATTAGGGTTGTAAAAATTTAAATTTCATATCCGTAGGCTTTTTTATTTCTTAAAACTCACTTTTTATTTCGTTCGTTTACGTTTGTTTAAATTTAAACGTACGCTTTTAGGTTTTTATACGTTTCTAGTTAACTTGTTTTTATATTCTTGTTTATATAGCTTGGTTAAAGCTATTTTCTTATCTTCTTAGTGTAATCAAATCCATAATCCCTTTTCTGTTCAATAACACTTGATCACGATCCGTTTTTAAGCACAATTTCGCATCTCGCTGGGACTTAAACGACCCGGGGATAAAACTATACTCCTTGGATTATTGCATTGTGTCCTTGATAGTTTAACTTTGTTTGACCACATCCGTGGTTGATTTAAGTTGACTGTTCAGAGCCGATCACTTCCCCTGTTATATCAAAATTTAGAGGGTGTTACAGATTGGCATCAGAGACATGGTTATAGAGAAACAAATGTTTTCAAACATTGGACTATAACTACACTTTCAAAATGAATGATTTTACACCATACCACCTTACGCCCTCCGTGCCTACATATCACGGTGCTAAGTAAATTACTTATTAAGATTATTTCACATTTACTCTCACACACTTGATTATTTCACCTTTATTTTCACACCCTTGATGTTATTAATTACTTACATTTACTATTTTCGGTTACTACAGTACCATGTCTACAGACTCACACCTTAGCACCTCATCATCGGACATGGAGTCCGAGAGCACCTTATCATCTATCACCTCACCTATAGTTCCCAGCACTTCGGCTGCTACAGTGTCCAACACCCCATCAGATGAAACGGAGCCCTTTGAGGAGGGTGAAGTCGTCGCTACACCACCCATGTCACCTATTGCAATAGGTAACCCAGACTCACCTATATCTGAAGACCCGTATATAATAGCTAGACGGGCACATATCTTACCACCACACCGGGAGAGCCGTCCGTTTTATCCTATCTAAACCCCACCTACTGATGACCAGTACATGTAGAGTCGGCAATGGCTGCCTGCAGAGGATTCAGATACACCTTTACCTACTCCACCACCCCCGCTTTCACCAGTATTCCGGGCAGACGAGTCAGGATCTTAGCACCCTATGAGTCCGAACCATTTATGAAACTATTTCAGAGCCATCCCAATGGCCCTATCAAGAAGCGTACATCTGGCAAAAGGGTACGCCTACCTATAATAGTGCCAATTATGCCACCATTTCCACCCTACTCTCCTACTTCACCCCTAGACATGATCAGGATGACACCCCCATCATCACCCGAGTATAAGTATGCATCACCACCGCTACGACCCGACCACCTATTCAACCAACTCACACAAACTTACCCGTTTACACCACACCAGCAGGAGCCGACTCCAGAAGAGGATCTACCCTCTCAGAGCCGGGCTCGTATATCAGGTCCCAGTCATCCATCTTCACCCTCATTACTATTTCCACATGGTTTCACTCCTCCAGCCCGAGTCTTCGAGACTGAAGAGAGCTTCAGGGCAGCAGTTGCCCACACACCTATCCCATCCACCATCATGACACGTCTGGAGTGTTATAAGGAGCAGATTGATGCACTTCGGAGCATCGTTGACAGAGCACCACTCATGGTTGACGGCACCCTACTTGGCCTCATATCCAATAGGATGGATCTTCAGGACGGTCTGACTAGGATACAGTCAGAGATGTTCGAGACACGCTCCCACATAATAGTTCTACAAAGGGAGGGACATAGACAGATGGAGGAAGCTCTACAAGCATGCCACAGAGCCGATACATTAGAGAACCTTGTGGAAGACATGCTGGTCCAGCATCAGACTGACATACAGAGGCTTCTAGATCAGATTTCGAAACTCACAGGACCCATGGATGAGACTTCTAGCAGTTAGACATAGTTTACATCTGTATAGTTTTGAGGCATCTTAGCCTGCCGCATGCGGCAATTAATAAAGGATCTTGTATCATTTTGTTATGTAACACAACTGATCAAGTTATTAATATATGTGTTGGTTATGATTTACTATATATTGATGTCAATTTATGTTACTGTAGTTGTTCATGTGTATTGTGATTGTATTCAGACATGTCGTGATGTTACTTGTGATTGTTATGGCTCTTTGAATATTATAATTGGAATGTAATTACAAACATATAATAAAGAAAATTTCAGAATAAACTTGATGAATGAAGAGAGAGTTGCTGAACTTCAGCTTTTGTAGATGATGAATCACTTTGTTCCTTAGCAATCCTATACCAAGAATTGATCACTTACTTATAATAGTACCCAAACATGTCATGATTTTTGTGATTCTCAATTGGTTGTAATTTCACATTGTGACAATATTGTTAGGACTCATATACACACTCACCCTATTACTCAATTTGTTCTAACATGGTCATTATGTGAATTCTAAATCTGTGTTTTCTTGTGGCATTAATAGAACTATGGCTCGCACCAGAAAGGAAACTACCACTCCCGCAACAACAATGACTCCTGCAGATGTTCAGAAATTGGTAGTCGATGGCATTGCTACGGCTCTTGAAACTCAAGCAGTTACCCCATCCCGCTCAAGTAACAACAATAGGGCAACAACTGAAGGCGAGGCATCTGCACCTCACAAGTGCACATATAAATATTTCATAGGTTGCCAGCCAACTTTCTTCAAAGGTTCAGAAGGAGTGACCGAACTAGCTCAGTGGTTTGAGCATACAGAGATGGTATTCACGAGAAGCAACTGTCCAGAAAACAGCAAGGTCACCTTTGCTACGGGGACCCTTCTGGTGGATGCGTTATCATGGTAGAATGCTAGCGCCCAGACCATGGGTGTGGAGGAAGCATATCACATTTCCTGGGCTGAACTGAAAACAAAAATGCTAAAGAAATACTGCCCTCGTACAACAGAAGGTTCCAAGAGCTGTCAGTACTGTTTCCACTTATGGTGCCGGATCTGGAAAGAACACTAGAGAAGTACGTTGAGGGACTGCCTCAAAGCATCGAGAGAGATGTCACCTTGTCAAAACCACCAACTCTGGAGGAAGCTATTGCACTAGCTCAATGACTATTGGAACGGGTAATCAAACGGAGTTCTACAACCGCAAACAATGAACACAAACGAAGTCTAGATAACCGTGGAACTACCACTCATAACAATAACAACAACAGGAACCCCAACAACAACAAAAACAACAACAACAACAGCAACAGGAACCCCAACCCCAACAACAACAACAACAACAACGACAACGACAACAACAACAACAATCGTAACCAAAACTACCAACAAAATCACAACAACCACCACCACCAACAGAATCTCTGACAGGAAGCGGCAAGAGCTTATGTTGCTGCACCCACAGAAGAAAAAGTTTATACCGGAACGCGACCCCGGTGTAACCGATGTAAACTAAATCACACTGGACCTTGTAGTGCAATTTGTGGCAAATTCCGAAAAGTGGGTCATAAAACTATTGTTGCAGAGCCACAGGTGCAAATACACAACCGATAGCACTAGTGTGCCATGGTTATGGCGAGAAAGGGCATTACAAGAACAACTGCCCAAAGAATCTGAACAGCGTTGCTCGTGGGAGAGCATATGTGCTTGGTGACGGGAATGCACCACAGGACCACGGCGTCGTCACGGGTACATTCTTACTAAACCAACAAAGTGCTAAAATATTATTTGATTCTGGAGCTGATAAGAGCTTTGTGTCTACTTCATTTGCTTCATTGCTTAATATTGCCCCGGTAGAACTTGACACTAACTAAGAAATAGAAATGGCCAACGGAAACCTCATAAGCACCAACACAATGATCCAAGGTTGCACCCTAACACTTCTAAACAAACCTTTTCCCATTGATCTTATGCCTATTCAAATCGGTAGCTTTGATGTCATTATTGGCATGGATTGATTATCCAAGCACCACACCAGAATCATTTGTGACGAGAAGGTCGTCCAAATTCCAATCAACAGTGAAACTCTTATCGTTCGTGGCGATCACAGTAAAACCCCACTCAACATCATCTCGTATATCAAGACGATGAAGTACATGAACAAAGTATGTCACGTATTTTTGGTTCAGGTGATGGAGAATAAATCAGAAGAGAAACAACTCGAAGAAGTGCCGGTTGTCAAGGATTTTTCAGAAGTATTTTCAGAAGATTTGCCGGGTATTCCACCAGTTCAGCAAGTAGAATTTCAAATAGATTTAGTGCCTGGAGCGACGCCAGTTGCAAAAGCACCTTATCGATTGGCACCCTCTGAAATGAAAGAATTGTCTGAGCAGTTGAAAGAGCTGTCAGATAAAGGATTCATCCGACCAAGTTCATCACCTTGGGGAGCTCTGGTCTTATTTGTCAAGAAGAAAGACGGAACGTTCCGAATGTGTATTGATTATAGGGAGTTGAACAAACTCACAGTAAAGAATTGATATCCATTACCCAGAATCGATGATTTGTTTGACCAGTTGCAAGGATCGATTGTCTACTCGAAAATTGATCTGAGATCGGGATATCATCAGCTAAGGGTCAGGGAAGAAGACATTCCCAAAAGAGCCTTCAGAACGCGATATGGGCATTATGAATTTCAAGTAATGCCATTTGGTCTCACCAATGCTCTCACAGTGTTCATGGATTTGATGAACCGAGTATGCAAACCTTACTTGGACAAATTCGTGATCGTGTTCATCGATGACATCTTAATCTACTCACGCAGCAAGGAAGATCATGTTGAACACTTGAGAACCATTTTGGAATTGCTCAAAAATGAAAAGTTGTACGCTAAATTCTCCAAATGTGATTTTTGGATTCTCACGGTACAATTTCTTAGCCATATCATCAACAGTCAAGGTATCCACGTAGACCCTGCCAAGATTGAGGCAGTTAAAGGTCGGGCATCTCCTACAAACCCAACCGAGATTCGTCAATTTTTAGGTCTCGCTGGTTACTACAGAAGGTTCATAGAAGATTTTTCAAAGATCTCAAAGCCTTTGACAGAACACTCACCTAGAAGAACAAGAAGTATATCTGGGAAGAAAAACAAGAGTCAGCTTTCCAACTCTTGAAGCAAAATCTTTGTGAAGCACCTATCTTAGCACTACCTGAAGGAAGTGAAGACTTCGTAGTGTATTGCGATGCATCACATCATGGTTTAGGTGCGGTACTAATGCAAAGAAGCAAAGTAATAGCTTATGCTTCTAGACAGCTCAAGAAGAACGAAGAAAACTACACCACACATGATCTAGAATTAGGAGCAGTGGTCTTTGCTCTTAAGATACGGAGACATTACTTGTACGGTACCAAGTGCACGGTTTTCACCGATCACAAGAGTCTTCAACACATACTGGATCAAAAGGAGTTGAACATGAGACAGCGCCGATGGTTAGAATTGCTCAACGATTATGATTGTGAAATTCGCTATCACCCCGGTAAAGCGAATGTTGTGGCTAATGCCTTGAGCAAAAAAGAATGAATCAAACCTCTCAGAGTCCGATCTCTGGGAATGACCATTTGTTCACCACTTCCATCACAAATCCTCATAGCCCAAGCAGAAGCTCTTAAGGAAGAAAACAGACCCCATAAGAAAATTTATGGCATGCCAGAAAATGAAAACGGTTTGGTGAAAAGATCTGACGGAATGTTTTGTTTCAAAGAAAGGAATTGGGTTCCTCTCTACGGAGGTATTCGTGACCTCATCATGCATGAATCCCACAAATCCAAGTACTCCATTCACCCAGTTTCTGACAAGATGTATCAGGATCTCAAGAAGATTTATTGGTGGCAAAACAGGAAAGCTGACATCGCTGAGTATGTTGGGAAATGTTTGACTAGTTCAAGGGTCAAGGCAGAAAGTCAAAAGCCGTCGGGATTACTTGTACAACCTGAACTACCAGTATGGAAATGGGAAAGAATTACCATGGATTTCATCACCAAGTTACCGATTAGACACCATCTGGGTCATCATTGATCGTCTCACCAAGTTCGCTCATTTCCTACCAATCAAGGAAACTGACGAGATGAGCACTTGATGAAGCGAAAAGTGTACCGCTTTTAGGGGGTCATTTAAGCCCTAAATCGTATTTATTTGATCAAATATTGCCCTAAATCGTTCCTTTTGTCATCTTAGGTACTTTGGAGAAGAAATCTGGAAAAGGAAGCATTTTGGACGTTTTTGGAGCATAAAAGTGAAGAAAACGACAAAGTCTCCAAAGCTGCTGGAAAAGTACACGTGACGGCGTCAAGAATTGTTCCAGACGGCGTCACGGCTTGGCAAAAGAGGTGGATATGACAAAATACACGTGACGCGCCAGAGAGTTTTACAATGAAAATTTGACGGCGTCACCTTTTAAGGTGATCAAGGTCGTCACGGTTTAAGTTAAAGAGAGACGGCGTCAAGCACAATTCTGACGGCGTCAAGCCTTGATGCGCCAGAGTGGATTTTGGAGGATTAAAGAGGGATGGCGTCAGGAAGACCATCCGGGAACCCTAGCCGCAGCGAGGTGA
This sequence comes from Artemisia tridentata subsp. tridentata, assembly GCA_021014915.2. Classification (NCBI taxonomy): domain Eukaryota; kingdom Viridiplantae; phylum Streptophyta; class Magnoliopsida; order Asterales; family Asteraceae; genus Artemisia; species Artemisia tridentata. Next base: position 164,169,744 of record CP139504.1, on the reverse strand, counting down.
CGGCGTCACCTCCTACAACGTGACGCCGTCAGACCCTAAACTCTATATATAGTTTTGCAATTTTTAGTCATTAGTGTGCAACTTTGTGAGGAGAAACCCTAAGACGAATTTTCTGCCATTTTTAAGGGTTTTATACCCTTGGATCTCCCATGTTTAATTGAAGATAAGTAATCATTTAATCATTCAATATGTCTATGTGTTGTTTGATTATATCTTGTTCTTGTCTTTTAATTAACATGCTAGGCTAGATTTATCTTGTGTTTGCTTAGATCTAATGAAACCTAACTATTGATTATTGGTTGTTGGTGTGTTATCAATTGTATTGGATGATTGTTTATCGATGTTAGGCTTAAGAAAACTGGCTAACCTCCTATACGGTAATTTGCTTGAACGTCTTAAGAAACATGAACCAATGCGTACTAAGGTTTTTTTGATTGTATTTAATGCATGAGCGAATTCTAGTGATCCCATGTTAGGAGCTTCTTAGCCGGCTCGACATAGGAGTGAAGTAGGAGCTTATAGAGTTGGGGAAGTACGTACGCCACCCCACGATTGGTATTAAGGAATACACCCGTCATCCACGCAATTAATACACACTAATCAACCGGTAAAAGATAGTTAGGGAGTAAGGAAATCTAAGTAAACACATTTCTCTCCATATAAGTTTCACAACCTTTTCATTTTCAGTTATTTTATTTTATTTGCATTTGTAGTTATTTGGGTTAGTTGACTAGCAACTAATTCCGCCCACTCCTTCAAACCCGAGATTTTACTTGCTTTTATAAAAAATTAAAAAAAATACAAAAAGAATCTTCCCTCACCCTTAGACCTATTAGAGTAGTTTTTCAATCCTAACGACACTCTTCCCCTAGAGAACGATCAATCCCCCGGTACTTGCCACTTCACTATACTACATCGGTCAGGTACACTGCCTGGTGGGGATTGCAAGCCTCTTGAGATCCCTCGAGAGGTAAAACCTGTTGTAAGGTCGCAAAACCACGCATCAAGTTTTTGGCGCCGCTGCCGGGGAATAGTTATTGTTTAGGTTGAATTTTTATTTTATTAGGTCTACTCACTAGATTCCTTTCTAGTGAGATTTTTATTTTATTTTTCTAGATTTTCTTTAGTCTATCTTATTTCTTTGTACTTTTGTTTGTGACACCTTCCACCTACCTCATGAGTAATAGTGATCGCTTGATCCCTGTTATTCGTATTTTCCGCCGTGCAAATTTCCAACTACCCGTTCCTGCCCCCATCGTAGAAAACAACAACCTTTCACCGCGACCACCACTTTGGTAACAATTCTGAGATGGAGGAGTCTGACCATGAGAATGACTATGCAGTTAGTCCATTTTACAACTCAGACTCCGATGAGTATGCTGGTAATGGAGAAGTAGTTAACGAGGAATGGAGAAAAGAGGAAATTGATCCCTTTAAGTATGTTGACCCTAGGACTAAGATCGAAAAGGATAGCCTCTTTAACATGCAATTTCCGTGTAAGATTGGTTATCATAGTTTTCATGCTTATCTTAACTCATCTTTGCCTATGAACATTATCTCTCGCGCTAATTATAATAAAATCATGGTAGATGAGCTAGAATATCAAGGAGATAACATTGTTGCTAGGATTAAGCCACTACACGTATTCGTAGGAAGTTTTGTGTATTTGGTGGATTTTATGGTTATGGAGAACTTAGGAGAATTTATTGATAACAAATTAACCCAAGTCATTTTTGGAGAACCCTTCAAAAGGTTGACCAACCTTGACGAAAAACCTGTGGACGGGTTAATTACATTCTCGGATGGGGATGAAGATTTTGTTAACCAAATGCCCCGATCACATCCTAGGTTTAAGAACTTCTCCATTGAATCTTGCAATAGACTTGTGCCTATTGACTTGTTAAGTGAGAATGATAAAAGAAAGGGGCCCAAATATCCACATGAGAAAAATAAGAGATATTATCATGGATGTCTGGAGCTGAATGATGAGTACAAGAAAGATGAGGCAACAATTAGATGGATCACACTCGGGTACGTGAGCATAAGCGACACTAGATAAGCCTGACTTTGAGTCTAGCTGCAAGACTCGTTAATAAAGAAAAGCGCTTCTTGGGAGGCAACCCAAGCTTTATTTGCTTTGTGTGTTTATTTATTTGTTTGTTTGATTTTATTTGCTTCCGTATGTATGTTTAATTTTTATTATTATTGATTCATGTTCAAAACTAAATTGTGAAAATGCTTTATCTTGTTTTTAACTTCGTCTTAACTACATATAAAGGTATTTTGCAAAAGATAAGTGTAAGGGAAATCCAAATCGGTTTATTAGAACAAATGAACATGAATCATAACAATATTAAATTAACATACATATTAGTAACTGTTTGAGTCAAATGCTTGTATCGAGTCATAATGATGTTTTGCAGGAATTCCAGGAAGTAAGGTATAGGTTTTTCCATAAATTTTCCGGAAACTTAACATGAGAATTCTGTCAGATCATTTCTGACGGCGTCAGGCATTACAACCTGACGGCGTCAGGTTTTAATTTTCTGAAATTTTTGAAAGTTTTGTTTTCATAAAAAGTTTTTATTAAATCTCTAACTTATAAACTCCAGGAATCTGCAAAATAATCATTCCACAAGCATTATATCCTTATATAGATTTATCCCGCCAATGTTATGCAGGTTTTCGTGTTTTTTTTCTCAGGTTTAACAGGTTATTTTGGACAAGGAGATGTATGTGGAATCTAGCTTTTGGCGATGCTTTAGTCTTGGAGCTTCTACTTTCCCTTGGAAGAAGATCTAACCATGTTACCTCTTTATCCACCGAGCGAATCAGGGGAGTATTTGATTTCATTCTTTTACCTTTTTACTTTTACATCTTGTTATTTGAACATTGGGGACAATGTTCATCTTAAGTGTAAGGGGGGGGGTAAAATACGAGACTTTAGAGAATGCTATTACGATTGATTTTTGTTTGTTTAATGGTAGATGTGTAATAAAACTGAGAGAAATACCTGTTAGGGCAATTTTAGTGCCAAATTTAAAATTTTTTACAACATATAGGAGTGAAACTTTGGTCTTAATGAGCGTCTCACGGATAGGAGTTATATGACTAGCAAAAAACCGTACCACTAAAAAATTTTCCACCCCCAAATATGTGAGGTTCGCCCCTAGAATTGGTAGGAAAAGCATTTATGCTATGATGTGTGTACCGGTAGCACTTAGATTCTAGAACTTGCGTTAGGACCATTCCGAGGCCACAAGTGAGACTACATTTGTGTAGTTAGATTTACTACATGATAAGAGGCATTAGGATTAACCCATTGTTTTACACCTGTGTTTTTGTTATAATTACATTGGCTACATTGGTCAAGTAATTCTCCCACACCCTTTGCGTTGTACTCATTTTTAGTACACGATACCCCTAGTACACCCCTCAGAGCCTATCTTTTCGTTTCTAACTTTAAGCATTTTTACTTAAAGTAAGAATTTGTTTACACCCCACTTAAATGTACACCCAAATCGCCTTAGCCTACCTTGTATGCACTCATTTTTAGTGCATTATTGTGACAACATTTGTTTAAACCCCAAGTTAATTATCTAATTGATTACATGGTTGCTAAGTCGAGTCATATCCTTGTACATATTGTTTTGGGACGATTGGGACTCATGGGTAAAGTACTAGTGTAATGGAGTAATGGGGAGGAACAACATTATTACCCCCGTATGTGCAAAATATTTTAAAAGTACTCCAAGTGTTTCGATTATCTTAATTCAAGTCATTAGAATAGTTATTTGTAAAGTTATGTAAAAGTTCAAGTGTAAGGGGAGAACCGAGGCCCCTATGATGTATTATTTTGGATGGTAGGGCAAGAGTGTATGCAAAAAAAAAAAAAAAAAAAAAAAAAAAAAAAAAAAAAAAAAAAAAATCAAAAAATCAAGAAAAATACAAAAAAATGAGAAAAAGAAAAGTAGAAAAAAAAACATACGGACTACCATCCCGTTTCATTTTATGTTTATTTTATCTTTTTGTTATTTTTTTCATTAGCTTAAGTCGAGTCTAGTCTTGGCTTAGCAACGCCATATTGTACATGTAATTAATCAAGATCTTTAACTCGCCACCAGTAAAATATCCTTTATCCAACAAAACCGTGTTTATCATATCCCTACACCTAACGTTATAACCCGTTTAAAAGCCCTCTTTGATAGTTTATCTTAGGTGCTTACGCCTAGTGGAGGAGGTTTTTGATCCTTTCCCAAGCCTATGTTAATCTATTTGCTATGACAGGTAGTGAGAGATATTATCCGTTTTCATTTATGAGATATACTTTTATGACACCTGAGAGATGTGAGTATCTGAACACTACTTGTGAGGTGCCAGTTTGTAATCTCCGTGCTTATTATGATTAAAGTGGAATGACTATTTGTTGTAATTACTTTTATATTAGCGTTAAATGACCCCTAACTTGTATTTTGATTAGATTAAAAGCACATTTGCTTGAGGACAAGCAAATCTCAAGTGTAAGGGTATTTGATGAAGCGAAAAGTGTACCGCTTTTAGGGGGTCATTTAAGCCCTAAATCGTATTTATTTGATCAAATATTGCCCTAAATCGTTCCTTTTGTCATTTTAGGTACTTTGGAGAAGAAATCTGGAAAAGGAAGCATTTTGGACGTTTTTGGAGCATAAAAGTGAAGAAAACGACAAAGTCTCCAAAGCTGCTGGAAAAGTACATGTGACGGCGTCAAGAATTGTTCCAGACGGCGTCACGGCTTGGCAAAAGAGGTGGAAATGACAAAATACACGTGACGCGCCAGAGAGTTTTACAATGAAAATCTGACGGCGTCACCCTTTAAGGTGATCAAGGTCGTCACGGTTTAAGTTAAAGAGAGACGGCGTCAAGCACAATTCTGACGGCGTCAAGCCTTGACGCGCCAGAGTGGATTTTGGAGGATTAAAGAGGGACGGCGTCAGGAAGACCATCCGGGAACCCTAGCCGCAGCGAGGTGACGGCGTCACCTCCTACAACGTGACGCCGTCAGACCCTAAACTCTATATATAGTTTTGCAATTTTTAGTCATTAGTGTGCAACTTTGTGAGGAGAAACCCTAAGACGAATTTTCTGCCATTTTTAAGGGTTTTATACCCTTGGATCTCCCATGTTTAATTGAAGATAAGTAATCATTTAATCATTCAATATGTCTATGTGTTGTTTGATTATATCTTGTTCTTGTCTTTTAATTAACATGCTAGGCTAGATTTATCTTGTGTTTGCTTAGATCTAATGAAACCTAACTATTGATTATTGGTTGTTGGTGTGTTATCAATTGTATTGGATGATTGTTTATCGATGTTAGGCTTAAGAAAACTGGCTAACCTCCTATACGGTAATTTGCTTGAACGTCTTAAGAAACATGAACCAATGCGTACTAAGGTTTTTATGATTGTATTTAATGCATGAGCGAATTCTAGTAATCCCATGTTAGGAGCTTCTTAGCCGGCTCGACATAGGAGTGAAGTAGGAGCTTACAGAGTTGGGGAAGTACGTACGCCACCCCACGATTGGTATTAAGGAATACACCCGTCATCCACGCAATTAATGCACACTAATCAACCGGTAAAAGATAGTTAGGGAGTAAGGAAATCTAAGTAAACACATTTCTCTCCATATAAGTTTCACAACCTTTTCATTTTCAGTTATTTTATTTTATTTGCATTTGTAGTTATTTGGGTTAGTTGACTAGCAACTAATTCCGCCCACTCCTTCAAACCCGAGATTTTACTTGCTTTTATAAAAAATTAAAAAAAAATACAAAAAGAATCTTCCCTCACCCTTAGACCTATTAGAGTAGTTTTTCAATCCTAACGACACTATTCCCCTAGAGAACGATCAATCCCCCGGTACTTGCCACTTCACTATACTACATCGGTCAGGTACACTGCCTGGTGGGGATTGCAAGCCTCTTGAGATCCCTCGAGAGGTAAAACCTGTTGTAAGGTCGCAAAACCACGCATCAGCACTCTCGCTCAGTTGTATCTCAAGGAAATAGTGACTCGACATGGCGTTCTAATCTCCATAATCTCAGATAGAGATAGCCGATTTACCTCAAGATTTTGGCAAACTCTACAAAAAGCTCTCGGTACATGTTTAGATATGAGCACCGCTTATCACCCTCAGACTGATGGACAGAGTGAAAGAACGATCCAAACCTTAGAAGACATGCTCCGAGCATGTGTAATAGACTTCAGAAATGGTTGGGATAAACACTTGCCATTGGCTGAATTTTCCTACAACAACAGTTACCACGCCAGCATCAAGGCAGCACCATTTGAAGCACTTTATGGTCGAAAGTGCAGATCGCCGGTTTGTTGGGCAGAATTTGGTGACGTACAACTCACAGGGCCCGAACTAATACACGAAACAACAGAAATATTTTTAAGATCAGACAACGACTACAAGCCGCTCATGACAGACAGAAGAGTTACGCTGATGTATGTAACACCCCCAAATTCTACTTTGCGAAAGCATTAGAGTTATGGGGTGCTACTCAAATGGAAATCATAACGCGAGGTAACGAAGAACCAATTACACACTTTGTAAAAATATATTAATTTGATTAATTTCATTATAACAAACTTTATGTTACAAGTTTGCTCAACAGTTTAATGGTCCCTCAAAAAAACAAGTCTTAAACATTTGTTAAAAACACTTTGGCCAATAGTATAAGTCCGCCGCCTTGCCAAAGCTTGCCACACTTGCATATATCCAGATACCTGAGAAACATGCTAAAAGTCAACAAAAAGCTGGTGAGTTCATAGGTTTAAGTTATAACAGATTTGGACCAATAGTTTAGTTTATGAACATTGAAATGTCACATTAATATTTTATTTGCGCTAGCACTAAGTTCATGCATCCGAAGCTCGACCGTTCAGTGTGCTTTAACCTAGCACATCAATAATCACAATGGGGCCCTTAGCGAGTGCTTAACCCAATTCACTCATAATCCGACTTAATATACGCCCGCATTGACCCTTCTGGCCAACCGAACGGGGGAGTCACCCCAATAGATCTATTTATATTAATCGCGCTTCCTAACCGGAATTAACAGTGCATGAAGGCGGGCATAATAATGGGTTCTAGAGTCTTAGGCTAACTGCGCAATAATCTGGTAAAATAGTGTTAATGGTCCATAAAAAGATTTTTGCATGTTTCTCAAAAGGGGCTATAAACTCACCTTTAATGGCCTGAACAGTGAAAGCTGTGAAATTAAGGAATGTACGCCACCAACACGCAACCTAGATTAAATAACCATGTCTTAGTTTCCAGGTATTAAATTTAAGTCCTTTCATAATTTAATTTCAACGTTTTAAGGTATTTACGTTGTTGTCACTTGTGTGGCGGCAAGCGTGGTTACTAAGAACTTTCCTAAGAACTGGTAAGGTGTAGCTCTACGAATGACCTATGTAGGATCGAGTACTTTGAGCTAGATTGAGCTTGGTTAAACAAGAACCTCTGTATGGAATACAAGTGTTTATGCGGAAACTAAACAACAAGTATAATAAAGAAGAAAGCTATAAAGAACAATGATCCTCTATGGATCAAACTATGAACTAAGAATTGTGTTATTGAATATTGTGTTCGACAAAAGGTACATCAAACATATGGACGGGATGTTTCTTTTATAACAATAAGAAACCCTAACCCTAACCCGTCTTACAAGAAAACGTGTGAAGAGATAAAGATCAATCTCTTCTAAAAATAAATCTAACAAACTTTCTAAACCTACGGATAACAAACAATAACTATCCGCAACAATCAACCCTATCGGCAGAAACAAAACAATAGTATCGGCAGGAACCAACCGCAGCAGCAATGCAGCAATCAACCCTATCGGCAGAAACAAAACAATACTATCGGCAGGAACCAACCGCAGCAGCAATGCAACACTATCGGCAGGAACCAGCTTCACTATCGGCAGCAATGAGAAACTCCTTATTTCTCATATCCCAACAATCCTCCCATCACTGAGAAACTCTTATTTCCCAGAGATCCTGACAATCCTCCCCTAATCTTGAGGTTGACTAGGTTAACCTGCAAGATTCCAATGTGATAGAGCTTGAACTTCTCAGGCTTGAGGACTGCGACTTAGCAACAGCAATAAGTAGTAACCAGCAGCAACATCCATAACTTGCAAGATTCCAACCTCTATAGCATCCAACAGCAACTTCAATAGTTCAGCAGGAATATGAAATCTTCTTCAAAACATATATACTGGTCACCATGATATTCACTTGAACTTGGCTGCCACTATGACAATATGTACATCAAATCACTTAAGTTTCATACTATTCTCATCACATCCAGGTGTGTTAACTCCTGTGAGAGGTGAATCATTGAAAATTAATGGATTTGATGTCTCTTTACCAATAGCCATCACTACTGGAGTAGCCAATGTTTAGGTTTGTTAGACCATGGTACATTGATAACCATCTGATTTATTAGCAAATCAGCAACTATAAACGGATTTGACTTGTCTTTACCTGTAGCCGTTTGCTCAGGACTAGTCAATTCTTTGGTTTCAACTGAACCTTGGTGAATTGAATACCAAATATGGATACCAAATGTCTTTTACACAAACCATACTTTTGTGGACTAGCCAATCCTTTGGATCCCATAAAGGGTTACATCCATGGTGAATTGAGAACCATTTCCAACTCTCAGGAATGAACCATGGGTGAGTTGAAGTACCCTATAGCTTTGAGCAAGCTATTACAGCTATCAACGGATTTGATTATCACACCAGAGCCGTACCCTCATGGTGAGCCAACTCTTTCTTGTCTGCAAGACATGGTGAGTTGAGTACCATTTATTGTGCAGGTTTAAACACCAACACTGTACCTGCAAGGTGTTGCTCAAAACCAACTTATTAGCACACAAAATATACAATTTTTTTTTTTTTTTTTTTTTTTTTTGAACTAAGAAAAAGAAATCAGAAACACACCAAAAGAAAAGAAAGAAAAGAAGAAAAGAAACCAAAAGAAAGAAAGATAGAAAAATATACAACAACAACAAGAACAATCCTCCCCTTAAGCTTCATCCTCCCCTTAATCTGTAATCCTCCCCTTAAGCTCAGTAGCTAGGGATTTACCATCCCAATATGGACCACCAAATGTTTAAACCTTGGTCCATCAAAAGCCTTGGTTAGCAAATCAGCCACATTATCAGCTATGTGAATCTTGACCACCTGAATAAGATGCTTCTCATAAGCATCTCTTATGAAATGGTGTCGAATCTCAATATGCTTTGTCCTTTGATGATAAACAGGATTCTTAACAATACACATAGTACTTTGATTATCAATAAAGATCTTAGTGTTCATGAAGTTGAACCCATAATCCAACAGCTGATTTTGCATCCAAAGAACCTGTCCACAGCAACTAGCAGCAGCAACATATTCTGCCTCAGTAGAAGATGTAGCCACTATAGTCTGCTTCTTGCACTGCCAAGAAACCAACCTCTGACCCAGAAACTGACAACCTCCAGTAGTAGACTTCCTATCAAAGTTAGCCCCAGCATAATCACTGTCACTATAGGCTTCCAACACAAAAGGAGAGTCTTTGGGATACCAAAGTCCCATTTTGGGCTGTCCTTTTAAATACTTAAAGATTCTCTTGACTGCATTAAGGTTAGAAGTCAATGGTGTAACCTGATGTCTAGCACATGCACCAACAGCAAACATGATATCAGGTCTTGAAGCTGTCAAATACATGAGTGAACCAATCATGGACCTATATAGATGAACATTAACAGCAGCATCAGGTTCATTATTGGACTTAGGCTTTGGAGGTTCAAAAGGAGTTGCAGCAATCTTCACATTCTCCATATCAAACTTTTTAAGCATGTCATAAACATACTTCTCCTGACAAATAAAGATCCCATCTGGTTTCTGCTTAACCTGAAGACCCAAGAAGAAAGTCATTTCACCCATAGCACTCATCTCAAATTCACTCTTCATCAATTCTTCAAACTCCCTGCACCAGGCTTCATTAGTGGAACCAAAGATGATATCATCTACATAAACTTGTACCAGAATGATATCTTTGAAGTTCTTTCTGATAAAAAGAGTTTTATCAATAGCCCCTCTTTTGTAACCATGTTTTAGCAAAAATGCTGACAGCCTTGCATACCAAGCCCTTGGTGCTTGATGAAGACCATAAAGTGCTTTAACCACTTTGTAAACCAAATTAGGATTCTGAGGATCTACAAATCCATGAGGTTGAGTAACATAAACTTCTTCCTCAATCCTTCCATACAAAAATGCACTCTTCATATCCATCTGATATACTACAAACCCCATAAAGGAAGCAAAAGCCAAGAACAATCGGATAGCTTCAACTCTTGCCATTGGTGCAAACACCTCATCATAATCAATCCCCTCCTCTTGTCTATGACCCTGAGCTACCAACCTAGCTTTATTTCGAACTACAATTCCCCTAGCATCCCTTTTATTCTTTAGAATCCATTTAGTTCCAATAGCATGCTTTCCAGCAGGCAAAGGAACCAACATCCATACTTTCTGATTCTGGAACTGCTGCATTTCCTCTTGCATAGCCTCAACCCAATCTTCATTAGCAAGAGCTTGAGCTATACTAGTTGGTTCAACTTGAGATAAGAAACAAGCATACTGACAATGCAAGTAATCAGTATGATTGCTCCTCAACTGATCCTGTATATAACTGAGAAAAGCAGATTCTCCAAACTTAGGTTGATGCAATTTACTTCTTGTCTGAACAGGGGAATTAAGATCTCCAAGAATCAAAGATTGAGGATGAACAGTATTGATCCTCTTGGTAACAATAGGATTGACATCAATGGAGGATGCCTGATTAGTAATTGAGGGGTTGAAGTCATCATCATATGAAGAAGAAGTGAAAATGCCTGTTCTAGATTGATGATGAGGATCTTCCAGCTTATCTTTTGAAGAGACTGAATTTCCAAGATCAGAAGGGATTGGAAATCTTTCAGGGGAGTTATCAATACCCAAAGTATCAACAGATGGAGAAGCCACAGGAACATCAGCAGGAACAGAGACATCAGCAGAAACATTAGAAGGATCGGCAGGAACAAATCTACTACCAGCAGGAACAGCATCAGCAGGAACAGAAATACCACCAGACAAATTCAGTTGCCTTCTAACTTCAGCTTCAGCCTTTCTCAAAATCTCCTCTGTCTCTTTAGAAAACCCAGAACCAAACATCTCAGCAGCTCTCTTGGCATTAAACTCTTGTCTTTGAAGCCTAGCAAGATCTTCTGCATAACTAGAATCACCTCCATCCATAGCAGAAGAATCTTTGAGCTTTGAACCTGAAATGTTGTTAGAAGGAAAAGAAGGAACAACTATAGGTCGTTCATCACTCTCTGCATCAGAATCATCATCCGAGGTACCTGCATTGTTAGTTTGAGAAACATTTGTACCAACAGATAGATTTGATTTAAATCTATTATAACCTAAGGTGTCAGTTAGATAATCCAGATCAAAGTACCACTCTGGACCAGCACCCTGCAAATTAGGTTTATCTTCAAGATATCTTAAGTTGAGAGTCTCTTCTATTCTCTTAGAAGACAGATTATAAACCCTATAGGCTTTACTATGAGCAGAATATCCAACAATAAACCCTTCATCAGCCTTCCCATCAAACTTGCCTAGGTAATCACTAGTGTTCAAAATAGTGACATGACATCCAAAAGGCTTAAGGTAACTAATGTTTGGAACCTTCCCAGACAAAAGTTCATAAGGTGTTTTATTATGAGGACTAGTAATAGATACCCTATTCAACACATAACAAGCAGTGCATACTGCTTCAGTCCAAAACATAGTAGGCATCTTAGATTCAGCTAACATAGTCCTAGCTGCTTCTATTAGGGTCCTATTTTTCCTTTCTGCAACCCCATTTTGTTGTGGAGTTCTAGCATTACTATAGTCCCTTTTTATCCCCTTACTCCCACAGAGTTCAATAAGATTAGAATTCTTAAACTCTGTGCCAATATCACACCTTATCGACTTAACCTTTTTACTTAGCTGATTTTCTATTAAGGCAATAAAATCCCTAAGAACTGGATAAGTTTCATCTTTAGTACCCAAAAAGAAAGTCCATGAAAACCTGCTAAAATCATCTGTAACCACCAGGCAGTAGTTCTTATGGTCAATACTTCTGATAGAAGTAGGACCAAAAAGATCCATATGAAGAAGCTGCAAAGGCTCAGAGATGTTTCTCACAGCAATTATAGCCTTGTATGAAGCTTTGTGCTGCTTTCCTTTGTTGCAGGCAACACAATTATGCTCATTAGAGAAGATCTTCAAAGGAAGCCCTTTAACCAAACCATTCTTAGCCAGCTTGTTAATGGTCTTGAAATTTACATGGGCCATTCTTCTGTACCATTTATTAGATTCATCCACAGATGCTTTTGCTACCAGACAAGCAAGTGAACCCTCAGGCTGAACATCACTAAGATTGAAGCTATAAAGATTGTAAGTCCTAGGAACTTTAAGTTCAACCTGACTTTCATCAGGCAACTTGAAGTCTTTGGACAGCACAAAACAATCATTCTCAGTGAAGAGAACACTGTTCTTCTTGTCACAGATTTGAGAGACAGAGAACAAATTGAAGTCTTGGAGTTCCTTCACATAAAGCACATCTTCAAAGTCCAGCTTGGCAGTTTTGATAGTTCCCTTCCCAGAAATTATTCCATCTCCTCCTCCAAAAGTCACAGTACCTCCATTCAAAGGTACAAAGTCATGCAATCTTTCCAAATTCCCTGTCATACTCCTGGAACATCCACTGTCAACAATTCCAACATCTTTGCTTCTAAAAGGAAAAACCTGAGATAAAGAATACATATACAACATTAGATACAAGAGAGACTCAAGCCATTGCTGACTTGAGCCTGCCTAGTGGATCAATAAAAATTAAACCCTGGAGATTGATGAGATCCACCATTGATCTTGGACCCCATTTTCATATATTGGTTATTGATTTTCCAAGAACAACCTACTGAGGACTTAACAGCAGTTTTCCATCTTGCCCCTCCCTTGTGCATTGTGTCAAAACAAACAGGTCTCATATCATTTTGAAAGTAAGTACTAGTAGGTCTGCTGAAAGGTCTAGCAATATTGCTTCTCCAACCAGCAGGATTGATCCTGCCGGCAGGAACAGGATAAGCAGCAGGAACAGGCTTATCGGCAGGAATGAACTTTTCAGCAGCAACAGGCTTACCAGCAGAAACTGGCTTGCCAGAAGCAACTGAAGTTCTCCTTGCTGCTTGAGGAATATAAGGGGGAATATCATTAACATTTTTCCATACAGACCTATTTTTACAAGCATATAATCCCATCTGTTTTTCATAATAGTCACAGTCTTTAATAAGATGATCATAACTACGACACACAAAGCAAGATTTCTTTCTAGGGGACTTTTTCTTAACAATAACTTTCTCATTGCAAACAGAATTATTCAAACCAACACATGAAATAAAATTATTCTTAACAGAATTAAAACCACAACCATAATTGTTTGAAACAAAATCACAACTAGAAACATTTGAAACAGAACCACAACTAGAAACATTATTGTTTTTAACACTATCAAAAGAAATATCTTCAAATTCAGCTGTCTTTGAGAGAGATTCATCAGTAGCTACTTCTGAGGAGAGATCTTCTGACTTTATTGGTGCTGACTTATCACTTGATCCACATGTGGCATAGTCATTAGTCTTGATTTCTGAAGATTTGTCACTGTAAGAACAAGAGGCAAATTCATTAGAGTCACAATCAAGATTAGGCAAGTCCTTTGCCTGTTTGCCATAGATCATTTGTGAATCATCAAAGTCATCAAAAGGATTAGCAGGTTTAAATGTTCCAGTTATGGGTGGAGAAACATCATTCATTCCTCCCTCCTTCACATACTTTACAGGTTTTCTATAATCTACAGGTTCTGGGTTAAAAACACTATACTCATTGGGTCATAATACTGATTTGGCCCTATTAGGTCACCGAACCCTAAACCTCTTTTAGTTTTAGTAGACATAGAACTATCAATAAGCATGTGAAGGTTTTTGGATGAGTCTTTCCACTTATCAAATCTAGCTAAGGAATTATCTAGCTTAGACTGTAACTCTTGATTTTCTAACACTACCTTAGCTTTTTCCCTTTCAGAATGTTTAAACTCATTAGTGGCATTTTTTAAATCTCTTTCTAACACCTTTATTTTTACTTCATAAGCAGACTGTTGTTGTTGATACCAGACCTTTTGTTGTTCTAATGTTTTAACAGCCTTTTTATGAGCCTTAAGTTGAATAAAGTTATCCTTATTTTCACTTTCTATATCATCAAATTCTTGTTTCAATTTAGCATATATAGATTCACAACCAAATGGACAGTTTTGTACCTGAGATGGATGACCCATCATTCCAAACTGACCAGCCACTTGTTTCTTCTCACCATATCCAGCTATCATCCCAAAGACCTTATCTGCACTACTTGCAATCGTCTTCTCATGATGCTCCCAGTTCACCATCGAATCCAAAGATACCAAAGCCTTGGGGTCCTCTGAATCCAGCTCTTAAATTTTGAAAGCAGAATATCGTACTTTGTCATCTACCTTCTTATCTGTACATTCCCTGGCAAAATGTCCTGTTTGAGAACATTTATAGCACCTCACCTTCCTTCTGTCAAACCTGGCAGGTTCCTGTCCATCAAAGTTGACCCTTCTTCCTACCTTCTTTTCAAACCTATCCAATTTCAACGATATCATAGCCACTTGCCATCTTAAGTCCATCTCTTCTAGATCCAATTCATCAACCTGATTGAAATCTTCATACACAATCTTCTGCTGTGGTGTACTCTCAGCAACAAATGAATGAAGCACATCCACTACAAGATTATCAGATCTAGTCTGAGCTTTTGGTGTGACAGGTGAGTAGGAGATTGATGATACTGATGGTGTTGGACTGTTTCCATATGATGTTTTGTTAGGACCAGAGTTACTAACAAAAGCAGTATGAGTTGGAGTATGAGGTGTATAGGTGGAATACCCTTTGATATCAATTTCAAGGGTTTTCAGTTTGTTGTACAGATCATCAAAGCTCATATAATCCAGTCCTCCTTTGGCCTTGAGTGTTATGGAAACCTGAGACCATGATGGTGGCAAAGCCCTCAGAAACTTTGTGTTGCAGTCTTCATCATCCGGCCTAGCTTTCAACTGGTTGAGTTGGCTCAGGATCTTGTGGAATCTGTCATACCCTTTGTGAATCCCCTCAGCCTCAGAGATCTTGAATTCCTGAAATTCTTGCTTGAGCATAGACCTTCTCATCTTTCTGGATTCATCATTCCCTCCAAATCTGGCTTTTACAGCATGCCAGATCTTTCTAGCATCATCCAAGTGATGAAAATCACTCATATGATCTTCTGGAATAGCTTGAAGTAGAAGGGTTCTTGCCTTGGTTTCCCTTTGAACAGCAAGGTGTTCTTCTGCAGTAACAGGTGGCTCTATATAGATATTGCCATCATTATCCCTTCCAGTATTCTTCTTACTATTTCCCTTAAGAATCACATTCCACAGATTGTAATCAGTGTTCGTGATCCAATATTCCATTCTCATAGCCCAGACTTCATACTCATCTTTCTTCAGATATGGGAATTTAGCATTGTTGGTGGACATGGTGGTGACGATTTGTGTTTGGACTTGTGAGGTTTCAGGTTTGGGTTGGTGTTCTTCAGGGTTAATGACATTGTTTTGTGGGATTTCGTCTTCCATTGAAAGAGGGTTGTGAGATGTGAAATCGAACTTTTTCTTCTTTATCAGAGATCCTTACCAGGCTCTGATACCACTTGTAGGATCGAGTACTTCGAGCTAGATTGAGCTTGGTTAAACAAGAACCTCTGTATGGAATACAAGTGTTTATGCGGAAACTAAACAACAAGTATAATAAAGAAGAAAGCTATAAAGAACAATGATCCTCTATGGATCAAACTATGAACTAAGAATTGTGTTATTGAATATTGTGTTCGACAAAAGGTACATCAAACATATGGACGGGATGTTTCTTTTATAACAATAAGAAACCCTAACCCTAACCCGTCTTACAAGAAAACGTGTGAAGAGATAAAGATCAATCTCTTCTAAAAATAAATCTAACAAACTTTCTAAACCTACGGATAACAAACAATAACTATCCGCAACAATCAACCCTATCGGCAGAAACAAAACAATAGTATCGGCAGGAACCAACCGCAGCAGCAATGCAGCAATCAACCCTATCGGCAAAAACAAAACAATACTATCGGCAGGAACCAACCGCAGCAGCAATGCAACACTATCGGCAGGAACCAGCTTCACTATCGGCAGCAATGAGAAACTCCTTATTTCTCATATCCCAACAATCCTCCCATCACTGAGAAACTCTTATTTCCCAGAGATCCTGACAATCCTCCCCTAATCTTGAGGTTGACTAGGTTAACCTGCAAGATTCCAATGTGATAGAGCTTGAACTTCTCAGGCTTAAGGACTGCGACTTAGCAGCAGCAATAAGTAGTAACCAGCAGCAACATCCATAACTTGCAAGATTCCAACCTCTATAGCATCCAACAGCAACTTCAATAGTTCAGCAGGAATATGAAATCTTCTTCAAAACATATATACTGGTCACCATGATATTCACTTGAACTTGGCTGCCACTATGACAATATGTACATCAAATCACTTAAGTTTCATACTATTCTCATCACATCCAGGTGTGTTAACTCCTGTGAGAGGTGAATCATTGAAAATTAATGGATTTGATGTCTCTTTACCAATAGCCATCACTACTGGAGTAGCCAATGTTTAGGTTTGTTAGACCATGGTACATTGATAACCATCTGATTTATTAGCAAATCAGCAACTATAAACGGATTTGACTTGTCTTTACCTGTAGCCGTTTGCTCAGGACTAGTCAATTCTTTGGTTTCAACTGAACCTTGGTGAATTGAATACCAAATATGGATACCAAATGTCTTTTACACAAACCATACTTTTGTGGACTAGCCAATCCTTTGGATCCCATAAAGGGTTACATCCATGGTGAATTGAGAACCATTTCCAACTCTCAGGAATGAACCATGGGTGAGTTGAAGTACCCTATAGCTTTGAGCAAGCTATTACAGCTATCAACGGATTTGATTATCACACCAGAGCCGTACCCTCATGGTGAGCCAACTCTTTCTTGTCTGCAAGACATGGTGAGTTGAGTACCATTTATTGTGCAGGTGTAAACACCAACACTGTACCTGCAAGGTGTTGCTCAAAACCAATTTATTAGCACACAAAATATACAATTTTTTTTTTTTTTTTTTTTTTTTGAACTAAGAAAAAGAAATCAGAAACACACCAAAAGAAAAGAAAGAAAAGAAGAAAAGAAACCAAAAGAAAGAAAGATAGAAAAATATACAACAACAACAAGAACAATCCTCCCCTTAAGCTTCATCCTCCCCTTAATCTGTAATCCTCCCCTTAAGCTCAGTAGCTAGGGATTTACCATCCCAATATGGACCACCAAATGTTTAAACCTTGGTCCATCAAAAGCCTTGGTTAGCAAATCAGCCACATTATCAGCTATGTGAATCTTGACCACCTGAATAAGATGCTTCTCATAAGCATCTCTTATGAAATGGTGTCGAATCTTCAATATGCTTTGTCCTTTGATGATAAACAGGATTCTTAACAATACACATAGTACTTTGATTATCAATAAAGATCTTAGTGTTCATGAAGTTGAACCCATAATCCAACAGCTGATTTTGCATCCAAAGAACCTGTCCACAGCAACTAGCAGCAGCAACATATTCTGCCTCAGTAGAAGATGTAGCCACTATAGTCTGCTTCTTGCACTGCCAAGAAACCAACCTCTGACCCAGAAACTGACAACCTCCTAGTAGTAGACTTCCTATCAAAGTTAGCCCCAGCATAATCACTGTCACTATAGGCTTCCAACACAAAAGGAGAGTCTTTGGGATACCAAAGTCCCATTTTGGGCTGCCTTTTAAATACTTAAAGATTCTCTTGACTGCATTAAGGTTAGAAGTCAATGGTGTAACCTGATGTCTAGCACATGCACCAACAGCAAACATGATATCAGGTCTTGAAGCTGTCAAATACATGAGTGAACCAATCATGGACCTATATAGATGAACATTAACAGCAGCATCAGGTTCATTATTGGACTTAGGCTTTGGAGGTTCAAAAGGAGTTGCAGCAATCTTCACATTCTCCATATCAAACTTTTTAAGCATGTCATAAACATACTTCTCCTGACAAATAAAGATCCCATCTGGTTTCTGCTTAACCTGAAGACCCAAGAAGAAAGTCATTTCACCCATAGCACTCATCTCAAATTCACTCTTCATCAATTCTTCAAACTCCCTGCACCAGGCTTCATTAGTGGAACCAAAGATGATATCATCTACATAAACTTGTACCAGAATGATATCTTTGAAGTTCTTTCTGATAAAAAGAGTTTTATCAATAGCCCCTCTTTTGTAACCATGTTTTAGCAAAAATGCTGACAGCCTTGCATACCAAGCCCTTGGTGCTTGATGAAGACCATAAAGTGCTTTAACCACTTTGTAAACCAAATTAGGATTCTGAGGATCTACAAATCCATGAGGTTGAGTAACATAAACTTCTTCCTCAATCCTTCCATACAAAAATGCACTCTTCATATCCATCTGATATACTACAAACCCCATAAAGGAAGCAAAAGCCAAGAACAATCGGATAGCTTCAACTCTTGCCACTGGTGCAAACACCTCATCATAATCAATCCCCTCCTCTTGTCTATGACCCTGAGCTACCAACCTAGCTTTATTTCGAACTACAATTCCCCTAGCATCCCTTTTATTCTTTAGAATCCATTTAGTTCCAATAGCATGCTTTCCAGCAGGCAAAGGAACCAACATCCATACTTTCTGATTCTGGAACTGCTGCATTTCCTCTTGCATAGCCTCAACCCAATCTTCATTAGCAAGAGCTTGAGCTATACTAGTTGGTTCAACTTGAGATAAGAAACAAGCATACTGACAATGCAAGTAATCAGTATGATTGCTCCTCAACTGATCCTGTATATAACTTAGAAAAGCAGATTCTCCAAACTTAGGTTGATGCAATTTACTTCTTGTCTGAACAGGGGAATTAAGATCTCCAAGAATCAAAGACTGAGGATGAACAGTATTGATCCTCTTGGTAACAATAGGATTGACATCAATGGAGGATGCCTGATTAGTAATTGAGGGGTTGAAGTCATCATCATATGAAGAAGAAGTGAAAATGCCTGTTCTAGATTGATGATGAGGATCTTCCAGCTTATCTTTTGAAGAGACTGAATTTCCAAGATCAGAAGGGATTGGAAATCTTTCAGGGGAGTTATCAATACCCAAAGTATCAACAGATGGAGAAGCCACAGGAACATCAGCAGGAACAGAGACATCAGCAGAAACATTAGAAGGATCGGCAGGAACAAATCTACTACCAGCAGGAACAGCATCAGCAGGAACAGAAATACCACTAGACAAATTCAGTTGCCTTCTAACTTCAGCTTCAGCCTTTCTCAAAATCTCCTCTGTCTCTTTAGAAAACCCAGAACCAAACATCTCAGCAGCTCTCTTGGCATTAAACTCTTGTCTTTGAAGCCTAGCAAGATCTTCTGCATAACTAGAATCACCTCCATCCATAGCAGAAGAATCTTTGAGCTTTGAACCTGAAATGTTGTTAGAAGGAAAAGAAGGAACAACTATAGGTCGTTCATCACTCTCTGCATCAGAATCATCATCCGAGGTACCTGCATTGTTAGTTTGAGAAACATTTGTACCAACAGATAGATTTGATTTAAATCTATTATAACCTAAGGTGTCAGTTAGATAATTCAGATCAAAGTACCACTCTGGACCAGCACCCTGCAAATTAGGTTTATCTTCAAGATATCTTAAGTTGAGAGTCTCTTCTATTCTCTTAGAAGACAGATTATAAACCCTATAGGCTTTACTATGAGCAGAATATCCAACAATAAACCCTTCATCAGCCTTCCCATCAAACTTGCCTAGGTAATCACTAGTGTTCAAAATAGTGACATGACATCCAAAAGGCTTAAGGTAACTAATGTTTGGAACCTTCCCAGACAAAAGTTCATAAGGTGTTTTATTATGAGGACTAGTAATAGATACCCTATTCAACACATAACAAGCAGTGCATACTGCTTCAGTCCAAAACATAGTAGGCATCTTAGATTCAGCTAACATAGTCCTAGCTGCTTCTATTAGGGTCCTATTTTTCCTTTCTGCAACCCCATTTTGTTGTGGAGTTCTAGCATTACTATAGTCCCTTTTTATCCCCTTACTCCCACAGAGTTAATAAGATTAGAATTCTTAAACTCTGTGCCAATATCACACCTTATCGACTTAACCTTTTTACTTAGCTGATTTTCTATTAAGGCAATAAAATCCCTAAGAACTGGATAAGTTTCATCTTTAGTACCCAAAAAGAAAGTCCATGAAAACCTGCTAAAATCATCTGTAACCACCAGGCAGTAGTTTCTTATGGTCAATACTTCTGATAGAAGTAGGACCAAAAAGATCCATATGAAGAAGCTGCAAAGGCTCAGAGATGTTTCTCACAGCAATTATAGCCTTGTATGAAGCTTTGTGCTGCTTTCCTTTGTTGCAGGCAACACAATTATGCTCATTAGAGAAGATCTTCAAAGGAAGCCCTTTAACCAAACCATTCTTAGCCAGCTTGTTAATGGTCTTGAAATTTACATGGGCCATTCTTCTGTACCATTTATTAGATTCATCCACAGATGCTTTTGCTACCAGACAAGCAAGTGAACCCTCAGGCTGAACATCACTAAGATTGAAGCTATAAAGATTGTAAGTCCTAGGAACTTTAAGTTCAACCTGACTTTCATCAGGCAACTTGAAGTCTTTGGACAGCACAAAACAATCATTCTCAGTGAAGAGAACACTGTTCTTCTTGTCACAGATTTGAGAGACAGAGAACAAATTAAAGTCTTGGAGTTCCTTCACATAAAGCACATCTTCAAAGTCCAGCTTGGCAGTTTTGATAGTTCCCTTCCCAGAAATTATTCCATCTCCTCCTCCAAAAGTCACAGTACCTCCATTCAAAGGTACAAAGTCATGCAATCTTTCCAAATTCCCTGTCATACTCCTGGAACATCCACTGTCAACAATTCCAACATCTTTGCTTCTAAAAGGAAAAACCTGAGATAAAGAATACATATACAACATTAGATACAAGAGAGACTCAAGCCATTGCTGACTTGAGCCTGCCTAGTGGATCAATAAAAATTAAACCCTGGAGATTGATGAGATCCACCATTGATCTTGGACTCCATTTTCATATATTGGTTATTGATTTTCCAAGAACAACCTGCTGAGGACTTAACAGCAGTTTTCCATCTTGCCCCTCCCTTGTGCATTGTGTCAAAACAAACAGGTCTCATATCATTTTGAAAGTAAGTACTAGTAGGTCTGCTGAAAGGTCTAGCAATATTGCTTCTCCAACCAGCAGGATTGATCCTGCCGGCAGGAACAGGATAAGCAGCAGGAACAGGCTTATCGGCAGGAATGAACTTTTCAGCAGCAACAGGCTTACCAGCAGAAACTGGCTTGCCAGAAGCAACTGAAGTTCTCCTTGCTGCTTGAGGAATATAAGGGGGAATATCATTAACATTTTTCCATACAGACCTATTTTTACAAGCATATAATCCCATCTGTTTTTCATAATAGTCACAGTCTTTAATAAGATGATCATAACTACGACACACAAAGCAAGATTTCTTTCTAGGGGACTTTTTCTTAACAATAACTTTCTCATTGCAAACAGAATTATTCAAACCAACACATGAAATAAAATTATCCTTAACAGAATTAAAACCACAACCATAATTGTTTGAAACAAAATCACAACTAGAAACATTTGAAACAGAACCACAACTAGAAACATTATTGTTTTTAACACTATCAAAAGAAATATCTTCAAATTCAGCTGTCTTTGAGAGAGATTCATCAGTAGCTACTTCTGAGGAGAGATCTTCTGACTTTATTGGTGCTGACTTATCACTTGATCCACATGTGGCATAGTCATTAGTCTTGATTTCTGAAGATTTGTCACTGTAAGAACAAGAGACAAATTCATTAGAGTCACAATCAAGATTAGGCAAGTCCTTTGCCTGTTTGCCATAGATCATTTGTGAATCATCAAAGTCATCAAAAGGATTAGCAGGTTTAAATGTTCCAGTTATGGGTGGAGAAACATCATTCATTCCTCCCTCCTTCACATACTTTACAGGTTTTCTATAATCTACAGGTTCTGGGTTAAAAACACTATACTCATTGGGGTCATAATACTGATTTGGCCCTATTAGGTCACCGAACCCTAAACCTCTTTTAGTTTTAGTAGACATAGAACTATCAATAAGCATGTGAAGGTTTTTGGATGAGTCTTTCCACTTATCAAATCTAGCTAAGGAATTATCTAGCGTAGACTGTAACTCTTGATTTTCTAACACTACCTTAGCTTTTTCCCTTTCAGAATGTTTAAACTCATTAGTGGCATTTTTTAAATCTCTTTCTAACACCTTTATTTTTACTTCATAAGCAGACTGTTGTTGTTGATACCAGACCTTTTGTTGTTCTAATGTTTTAACAGCCTTTTTATGAGCCTTAAGTTGAATAAAGTTATCCTTATTTTCACTTTCTATATCATCAAATTCTTGTTTCAATTTAGCATATATAGATTCACAACCAAATGGACAGTTTTGTACCTGAGATGGATGACCCATCATTCCAAACTGACCAGCCACTTGTTTCTTCTCACCATATCCAGCTATCATCCCAAAGACCTTATCTGCACTACTTGCAATCGTCTTCTCATGATGCTCCCAGTTCACCATCGAATCCAAAGATACCAAAGCCTTGGGGTCCTCTGAATCCAGCTCTTAAATTTTGAAAGCAGAATATCGTACTTTGTCATCTACCTTCTTATCTGTACATTCCCTGGCAAAATGTCCTGTTTGAGAACATTTATAGCACCTCACCTTCCTTCTGTCAAACCTGGCAGGTTCCTGTCCATCAAAGTTGACCCTTCTTCCTACCTTCTTTTCAAACCTATCCAATTTCAACGATATCATAGCCACTTGCCATCTTAAGTCCATCTCTTCTAGATCCAATTCATCAACCTGATTGAAATCTTCATACACAATCTTCTGCTGTGGTGTACTCTCAGCAACAAATGAATGAAGCACATCCACTACAAGATTATCAGATCTAGTCTGAGCTTTTGGTGTGACAGGTGAGTAGGAGATTGATGATACTGATGGTGTTGGACTGTTTCCATATGATGTTTTGTTAGGACCAGAGTTACTAACAAAAGCAGTATGAGTTGGAGTATGAGGTGTATAGGTGGAATACCCTTTGATATCAATTTCAAGGGTTTTCAGCTTGTTGTACAGATCATCAAAGCTCATATAATCCAGTCCTCCTTTGGCCTTGAGTGTTATGGAAACCTGAGACCATGATGGTGGCAAAGCCCTCAGAAACTTTGTGTTGCAGTCTTCATCATCCGGCCTAGCTTTCAACTGGTTGAGTTGGCTCAGGATCTTGTGGAATCTGTCATACCCTTTGTGAATCCCCTCAGCCTCAGAGATCTTGAATTCCTGAAATTCTTGCTTGAGCATAGACCTTCTCATCTTTCTGGATTCATCATTCCCTCCAAATCTGGCTTTTACAGCATGCCAGATCTTTCTAGCATCATCCAAGTGATGAAAATCACTCATATGATCTTCTGGAATAGCTTGAAGTAGAAGGGTTCTTGCCTTGGTTTCCCTTTGAACAGCAAGGTGTTCTTCTGCAGTAACAGGTGGCTCTATATAGATATTGCCATCATTATCCCTTCCAGTATTCTTCTTACTATTTCCCTTAAGAATCACATTCCACAGATTGTAATCAGTGTTCGTGATCCAATATTCCATTCTCATAGCCCAGACTTCATACTCATCTTTCTTCAGATATGGGAATTTAGCATTGTTGGTGGACATGGTGGTGACGATTTGTGTTTGGACTTGTGAGGTTTCAGGTTTGGGTTGGTGTTCTTCAGGGTTAATGACATTGTTTTGTGGGATTTCGTCTTCCATTGAAAGAGGGTTGTGAGATATGAAATCGAACTTTTTCTTCTTTATCAGAGATCCTTACCAGGCTCTGATACCACTTGTAGGATCGAGTACTTCGAGCTAGATTGAGCTTGGTTAAACAAGAACCTCTGTATGGAATACAAGTGTTTATGCGGAAACTAAACAACAAGTATAATAAAGAAGAAAGCTATAAAGAACAATGATCCTCTATGGATCAAACTATGAACTAAGAATTATGTTATTGAATATTGTGTTCGACAAAAGGTACATTAAACATATGGACGGGATGTTTCTTTTATAACAATAAGAAACCCTAACCCTAACCCGTCTTACAAGAAAACGTGTGAAGAGATAAAGATCAATCTCTTCTAAAAATAAATCTAACAAACTTTCTAAACCTACGGATAACAAACAATAACTATCCGCAGCAATCAACCCTATCGGCAGAAACAAAACAATAGTATCGGCAGGAACCAACCGCAGCAGCAATGCAGCAATCAACCCTATCGGCAGAAACAAAACAATACTATCGGCAGGAACCAACCGCAGCAGCAATGCAACACTATCAGCAGGAACCAGCTTCACTATCGGCAGCAATGAGAAACTCCTTATTTCTCATATCCCAACAATCCTCCCATCACTGAGAAACTCTTATTTCCCAGAGATCCTAACAACCTAAAGGTACGGTAATGTGGAATTTGGGGATATTGAACAATTTAAAGTACGAATGGATTAAATCGAGGTGTGATATGTATATACATATTATGGTTGTGTAGTTTGATCGTTATATTCCGATTATGTTGATTTTAGAAGTAAGGCCTAACGTACGTGACGTTTATTACCTACTATTTAAATGGTCTGAGAAAATTTAATATAACGTTAATTTTAATAAACTTGGTTAATTAAAATTTACTAAGTTTGCTTTGTTATTAATAATTCATTATGACCTATTTTTACACATTATTAGTTTAGAACTATATGTATCGTCAAATTTGTTCAAGTTAAGTTTGATATATTATTTCTTGTTTTCATTAGTGACGTTTATATTAATTGACTTAGTTTTAAAATAACCAATGTAAGTGTCAACTTATATATCTCCCGGCACGTGTTATACGTCTCTACTACGTGTAATTGATTCGTTGTTATCTCACTTGAGTACCATATTTTTAACTACACAAGTGTGTGTCAATTTTTATATCTCCTTTTCCCGAGTATATGTTCTATCATTTATGAAATCGTAAAACAATATATATATATATATATATATATATATATATATATATATATATATATATATATATATATATATATATATATATATATATATATATATATATATATGCTAGTATAGTCTAAATGTTTCAATTATTGTTGTCATGTTTTATATTACGGCCATTCAAGTTCTATGTACGTATATGCTAGTTCAAGTGAAGTTTCATTGTGTATTCGGCTATACAAGTTTTTACATGTATGTATGTTAGTTATTACAAAATGTTTTCGTGAACGGCTTATGTAAATTTTAATTTCTCGACAACTAATCTTATAAGTATTAACTGAGTTTTGTATACTTATTACTTGTTGGGCTGCGGCCTACTAAATTTGAGGAGGGGGAAAATGGGTTGTTAATGGGTTGGGCTTTTAATGAACAGTGCAAATGTTTGGTGGGCCGAAGCAAACTCTCCACGGTACCACTTCATGGGCTGGAATAGAGGACTTCTTGTTGGGCTTAAGCTTAGGTTCCTAAGTGGGCTTTAATTATTGAGTTCGGCCTGGTACAAATCACAAAGAAACACAGAACACCATTCAAGTCTAAGAGACTTTTTGCTCTTTCTGGGGTTGCCTCTTGGTAGCAAATGGTTACTAACAAAGGTCTAGAATTTATCTCCTTGGCTAGGCTTTGAGTATTACTCAACTCCAAAGCCTTGGGAGTCTAAGTGTTAACAAAGGTTTTGGGTTTTTGGCTCACCTATATGTCTCAACAAGGAGCAAAATGATTTCTAGTAGAACCTAGTTCTTATGACCAAATATTTTCTATAATCCCTTAACATGGAAGCCTAATATCATCCGTCAAAAGAGAGTACTCCATCCGAGTACTTACAATCCTTGGTGGGTTTGTGTTGGGGCAAATTGGTGCTATCTTTTTGGGGTTTTGGTTTTAGGTTCGAGTGAGCACCTCAAGGCTTGAACCGAGGGTATAATGGGTTTGGGTCTACTTGTCACGAATTAGCTTGACCAATACCTCCCCTATGAGAGGTGATCTTTCCCAGACAACATTTACCATCAACACCTAGTTTTTGAGTAGTCATTACTCGGCTATAGTTAGACACAGTGGGTCGTTAACACCAACCTAGCAAGAGTGCATCATTCTATATGGTTCCTCCATTCTAGTCCTTTGTCTACTACCACGAGTTTTCCCATATTCAATCCTTGAATCTGTGTTTCCTAAGGGCATCCAAATACAACATATCCACAACGACTAACAAACTTTAAATCTATAAATCAATTTCTATGATTTCTAGCTTCCTACGCCACATAACAACAAAAACATTCAACAAAGTTTTTCCTCAAAACCAACTATTTCTAGAAATTAACCCAACCGAGACTAAACATAACAACTCTTAAATTAAATCCTTCATTCGATCTAAGAAACTCTAACGTAAATGGAATTGAAAGAATAAAAATAAATCCGAATATAACCTAAGCCTTACAATGATTCTTGAGAGATGAAGAACTCGATTGAAGCTGCAAATCCGAATAACCCAATACTCCAAACCGAACCACAATCACCACCACACTTATCCTTTCTTGAGTAAATTTCAGAATCTTGGTGTATTTTTGTTGAGTTATGGCTCGATATCCCTTGGAGAGGCGGATTAAATAGAGGATTTTGGAGAGTAACTCCATGGAGACTTTCGGATTTGGGAGGAGTAAACCTTCCATTCGTGTGCTATTTCTACTTCTATGGTGTTATCCTAGGTTTGACTTGTGTGGATTTCTAGACCCGTGAAGAAGATAAGGTCTCTAGGTCAAAAGAAAAAGGTTAATAGTGATGGAGGAAAGGGATGGTTCGACTGGGTTTTTGGGGATGCAGGTGAGCGGACAAAAAGTGGGAATACCTAGGGTTGAATGAGGCAGGTTTTTGGGAAGGGTGTGAGTGGGTGAGTGGTGATTTAATTTAAGTATTTAGAGATAAGTCTAGTTAAAGAGTGGTATATTTTATACCCACGTCTCGTTAAACTAGGTCAAACTCGGGTCCTTCCCAGAACCGTTTTAAATATGGGAGATTATATTTTCAGAGTCGTTTTCATAATACTTAAATGATTTTTTATTTTTTTTTGAGTTTTTATGAATTCACTATAGTTCCGGAGTTTCTGATTAATTTCTGTCTAGTCTTCGGTATACGTGTGGTGTCAGCCTGAGTAAAAACTGGGATAACCTCCTGTTTTTACTACAATTTAGTGAGTAAATTGTGAGATGTGATACTTTTACTGTTCTTTGGTGAGATTTCCGGGTGACATAGTGTGCGGGTCTGTTTTCTATTTTAATCATATAAATGCCTAAATCTGGTGATTTAGTCATACTAAAAGGACAGTCATAAATTAAATATTAGGGCAAATTTACCATTTGTCACAATGTAAGACGAAAACCCATGGAATTTCAAGTCGGTGACAGGGTTATGTTAAAAGTTTCTCCATGGAAGGGAATGGTACGCTTTGGAAAGCGTAGAAAGTTGAATCCAAGGTACATTGGACCATTCAAAAATCCTCGAAAGGACTGGTCCATTTACTTACAAACTTGAGCTCCCAGAAGAAGTCAATAGAGTGCACAACACATATCACGTTTCACAACTGAAGAAATGTTTGTCAGATGAAACTCTCGTCATGCCAATGAAAGAAATCCGACTTTATGACAAACTCGTATTCACCGAAGAACCAGTAGAAATAATGGACAGGGAGGTGAAACAGCTAAAGCAAAACCGTATTCCCATTGTCAAAGTTCAATGGAACTCTAAGCGAGGACCAGAGTATACATGGGAACGCGAGGATCAAATTCGCGACAAATATCCACATTTATTTCCCTAGACAACCCTCACAACTATCTTAGACTTTAATTCCGGGACGGAGTTTTGTTTGACGGGTGGGTACTGTAGCAACTTGTAAATTTCCTCAGTAATTTGTAAACGTTAATCAAATATTAATCACCATTACTGTTCAGTTAACCATTTTTATGGGAAAAAATTTGAACTTTTTTTTTAATTACACTATTATAACTCAAACACGTTGATACGTGATTCACCAAATATTGGAACGAGCTCACACGCGGACCACAACGAAATAAACACACTCAATTTATAACCAAACGGATCTTATACTATACTCGGCCCAACTTTTTTTGGCCTGGTACTATTCACCAGCCCAACCCAAATTCTTTTAAGTTTAATATTTCATATATCTCACTCGATCGAATCACCCACATTTGGCCTCAATTTCTTTGGAATTCGCACACAATATATGTAACCGTTTACATCACTCGACTCCTCACCCACCAAAGAAACAGCATGTCGACTCTCACTCCCCTATTCGAATGTTTGATCACCAAATGAGAGGCAAAGTATATCACCCTCGACGACATTCACAATTTCACACATATTATACAAAAATCGAACCAACTTTATATCACCTAGGTCAATTGATGTTATATGATCGAATGCAAGTTCCCAAGATGTTTCTCACCTTTTTCACTCAATATCACATGCTAATATATTGTTTGGACACTTTGAATATGTCGACACTCACATATATGTACAGTATTCGACTCACAACCACTCCTACATACACAAGCCCTTCTAAAGTCCTAAAACTCAAGTGAAAATCTTTCTAAAAGTCCTATATATATATATATATATATATATATATATATATATATATATATATATATATATATATATATATATATATATATATATATATATATATATATATATATATATATAACGAATTTTAATGATTTAACTTAACGTTTTGTTTCACCACTTTCGATGAAATGATATTATTGGATTTAAAGACATAAAAATAAGTATTATATATAATATTATTTTTGAACTTTAAGAATTTTAAGCATTTCACACTCACATCACCAATCAAATCGTTATCCATTACTCACTTTCACACTCACTGTTCGTATTAAGTCAAAACTGTCAAATTATCAGACTTCACTGTTATTAAAGTCGTGTGTTGGAGACGTACCCGTAACTCAGTTGAATTCACATTTCACCTTGCCAGTTACACACAAGGTGAGTCATAGCCCCACTTTTACTCATTTTATCATTTTACACTCCGTGGGGGAGATACATGCTACAAATAGAACACAAGTATTTTTATGTATGCTACACCTGATTGATATTGCCTAAGTTACCACTATTGCCAAAAGCCACTTATATCATGAACCATTAATCGCTTGCGAGTGAACGTGAATTTAGTGAATAGATCTATCGGAGGCTGACTGCCTATTCCACTAATGCCTGACGGATAGCCTTAGTTGCTAGTCGGATTAGTCGCAATGCAATATATTTGAAGGAAATAGGAATTGGCAAATCCCCTATTACCCCGAGGGCCATAACACACTCCACTAATTTGGTGGGTTCCCCACCAAATCCCGGTACTCTGTTAATGTTTGCGTGTCATGAGACTTAGGGCAACATATATACAACTGCAATATCACCATTTCAAATGATTGTATTTCACATGCAATCCTACACTTGTGTTCGAACTGATTATAATTACAAACTCTATGATTTCACTCAACAAATTTGTTGACTTTTAGCATGTTTATCTCAGGTAATTAGCGGAGCAGTCAAGGCATGGAGCGGGCAATAAACTTATAATTTTTATGGTATTAAAATAAATTATGTCATTCAGTTCAAACTAATATCTAATTTTATGGATGTCACAACTTTGATATTTCACTTTTGTAGCTGAATTATTATATGAATGACAAGTACTTTCAAAATGCCTCATTTGAGCCGTTTTCTATGATTATGACTTCGATCCTCCCCGTAATACCCCGATTAGTCTTCCGCTGTTATATAAAAATTTAGGGGGTGTTACAACCTCAAACAAAAGGCCCGGATGAATGGGCCGAAGATCTATAACGTGTTCCGCCAACTTTCGAACGTCAGCATCATTAAACCCACCGGAGGGAGCGTGATCCGACACGTTCGAATCTGGATGTCTCCAAGGCATCGCCTCCGGTCTATAAGGAAAAACCTATCCTTCCAATCTTTCAAACTCGAACAAGTCTCCTTGTAAATCCTTTCTTGCGCCCCTCGACCAGTACGACGCTCGAAGGATAACCTATGCCCTGCTTGTTGAGTTTGTAGAATACACGAAACAAGGTAACGGTAGGAGTGATTTCGAAGCTCCGACAATATATTTCGAACATGGTAGATCGGTTCAAACCGATAGGTACAAGTTGGGAAGTATGTACTTTAAAGTACCTGATAACTCGAAGCAAGAATGTGGAAAATGGAACCCTAACCCCCGAAAACTCCAAATATTGATCGTAAAGACCGATAGCGTCCACTGGAAGCCTGTTCATGGTAAAACCTTCCAGCAAAAGACGAGGATTCAAGTCGCGAGGTATGCGATACCCAACGACGACACTCTCTAGGTCAGTGTCATCCATGACGGAAGTATATTTTTGCATATCGAATTTAGGTATCGCTTCAGGTACTTCCGATTTGGAACCGAAGGCCATCGAATAGAAATCGAGAGGAAGGTAACGCGAGAGACGAACAAATAGAGAGAAGATAAAACGCACCTGATTGGGGAACCATAAGACCTAGCATCTAGAGATGCAGGGGATGAGAGTAAAATGTAAAAACAGTAAAAATGAAGTGGAAGTGACTTATATTGAAAACTGGGGAGGGGGAGGTACTCAAACGTTGCATCATGTCAGAAATCCACGCGGCCTCATCTGAACCATTGCAATGCGCGCGTAACGCCACGTGGTATGATACCACGAATCTTGGTAATTTTGTTTTTTAACTTATTCACGCGGCCCAACTACCGAAAGGCCTGGTAACCAAAAGGCCCACAAACTGAAAGACCCGATGGCCGAAAGGCCTAATGACCGAAGGGTTAGCTAACCGAACGGATCGTTGACCAGAAACCATATTTGGCGTTTAGCCTGAGGACAGATCGTCTTATTGTCTCCTGTGTGTCAGGTGCAGTGTCAGGCGCAGAGTCAGAGACAGTGTCAGCAGCAACGGTAGCGACAGTGTCAGAGATAGCGACTAAGACAACAACCAGGTATGGCTAGCTAGTAGTATAAATACACACACATTAACTCATGTAAAGGTAGCATTTACTGCACTCTCACTCATACTTATTACTTATACCTTTCGGTAAACCCCTTACTTACTCTCACGCCGGAGCTTGGTCCTGGGGTCACACCCGGGGCGAGGTTAACGCGTTTGTTACATCTTTACAGGCATCCAAAGGGCTTGACAATTACAAGACCGCAGGATACCGGAAGGATCTTATTACCTCACAAAGAAATACTTCAACAACTTGTATAAGCGGGTTTGGGCAAGTGTGTCATTTAAAATGGAAACAATTGTTTTAAGTAATCTTTTTCTTCGATGGTTAACCGAAGTATTACATGTGTTAATGCAAAGAAAACATATCGAAAAGAAATATTACACACTAACAATTACCTCGCCATATACGAGTCAAACCTTGAGCCAACAACCTTTAGGTTATTAAGTAGTATCTTTGGCCAACACCTATATCAATGCCAATCTTGTTTTATCGATGTTGACTTGAAACGGTCGGCAGTTAGTATGCAATGTGTTCCTAATCCGGTTCGGGAAAGACTTAGAATCTCATTGATTGAAAACAAAACTTTCTCTTCAATATGTAGTTACATGTTGGATTCAAATATGACAATATTAGTGCCAATCTTGATAGGTTTTCAAAAAGGAAAGCAAAGTGAATAAAGAATAAGCAAGCACGGGGTGCCATAGGGTGACGGTCTGAATGTCAATGATTGTTTGTACGATGAGTTTTGAGAAGAGAAAGACATAGACGACGATTATCACAATGTTGTGGATATAAGAAATCTTTAAAATGTGACAGACTTTTCAAGTTTTTTCAAATCTTTTATATAATAAAACAAAACCTCAAGTGGTGACTTTTTCATTTCAAAAAAATCAAATCATTCCTTATTAAGAAACATCTATATTTTATGTTATTTTTCTAAATATATATTTAATTAAAAAAACCCTAAACATTTCCGTATTTGGCCAAAATTTATAAAAATTTGTATTTATACGTTTTTTTTTTTACTAAAGTTGCATAAAAAAATCTATGTGTCAAAAATATAATAGAAAAAACTTTAAAGAAGGCGGAGTCACTCCACAAAAACCTTAGGGGTTAAATTAAAATTTTAAACAAACAAAACCACCATTTGAAACAAAACTTCAAAGCCCCGACATCATCTACTGTATGAAATTGTAACCCTAATTGAAAAAATCCAAACGGATATGTCAAAAGAAACAAATCAATCACAAGTGTTAAATTTAATCTTTCAAGAATAAGAGGTATGTATTATGGATTATCTTAAATTTAATTTTCTCATTGGCCAATTTTGAGGTCTTCTGTCACACAATTGGGTATGAACCATAAACCAACATTAACAGTAATCTGGTATAGTAATTCAATATTAAGGGATGCTAAATATGAACCTTTTTTTTAATTAATTTTATCGGTATTAATTCATAACCCTATTATGTTAATTCAATATTAAGGAATGCTTATTTCAGCCAAATTGGAGGTTTGTATTTTTACATGTGTTGATCCATGTATGTAGTTTGATATGAGATAGGGGCTGCTTTGAATCTTAGTTTTATTAAAGTGCTAATAAATAGGTTGTTTGTGATTCTATTTTGAACTGCTTATCCCTCTACAAACAATATTAATAAGCAATCCCAAAGAACCTCGTCAAGAACCCGTATACCAAAGTGTAACATGAATAAATAAAAAAACATTAGCACTTTAAGGTAGAGCGTTTGAATAAATATTAGCAAAATCAGTAAGATTTAAAGAAGGTCTACATCCTTTACTCCTAAGAATATTAAGGTACCGACTGTCTTAAGGGGAGAAAAATGAACTGGTGTTGGTGCTCTACACTCCCAGGTCTGTTTCTTTAATATTAAGGTGTTGATTGATTCATTGTAGCATGTTATGGATTAAAGTGAAACTTACGGAGCTTTCCGCAGAAACCATACGAGAGGTGGGGTTATAAGTAGGACAGACAAATACATTTCCTTGGTAACTCATTTTAGGTGAGAATTTCTTATTTTCTTATGTTCATTTCATTTTTTCCCCAGTTCTTTTCTATACACACGGCTTTGTTCCAAAAAACAAACTAATGTACCTTTGATTTCTACGGCCCCACAAGCTAATCATTAGCTTAATATCGAAATCTAACGATAATGTCAGTTAAAAAATGTATGAACATAATGAACTGTAAAAATTTTCAAGAACACTTCAATGACCATGGAAGGTTTGTAGCAAACTGTAATAAGTTGTTGGTGTTAAACTTTAACATAAAGACGTAGTTTACAGCCATATTGAATCGGAAGACAGCCCAAACTCAGCCATTCATAAGCATAGCAGTCGAACTGTTGCGTGAGGTTAAAGAAACATAAATTACAGCAAGCCACATTCCTTCCTTAAACTTCCACCGTACGATTTAGTTATAGTTACATGTGTTTCTTCTAAGCATAACAATTCACATGAGCATCATTCTAACCATGTATCTAATATCCTCTTTGCCAGGTCAATATAGTGGCATATCATCTCTCTGTAAACATATACCCAAACGGTATGAATGTTCTCTCTCTCTCTCTATTCTCGGGCATTGGTGGTGGTGAGGTTGCTCTCCACATGCTCAGGATTCCTTTCAAAAATGTTGTCTCAGTCAAAATTTCAGAGGCCAACTGTGATATTATGAGAAGCTGGTGGCAGCAAACGGATCAAAAGGGCAATCTTGTCCACTTGGCTGACGTTCAAAAATTAGACCTACACAAACTTGGAAAAAAACTGATAAAAGATATTGCCGGGTTTGATATTATTATTGGTGGCAATCCGTGCAACAATATGGCGGGCAGTAACAGGGTAAAAAGAGGCGGACTTGAAGGTGAAAAATTGTCATTGTTTTACAATTATTTCCGTATCCTAGACACAGTCAATATCATAATGAATAGACACAACTAATTCTAAGTGTGGTAAATGAGTTGAAACATGGTTGATGCTTCAATCTGTATATATATGTTTACATATCCATGGCCCTTTATTATTTGGGAACAATTTAGATCAAGACTCGGTAGTAATTAATATATGGAGTTCGAACAAATGACTTAGGGTATGGAGACTAGGGTCTGCACTTTATGTATAGAACATATAATGTTTGCAGATATTATGGTAAATGCTATGGAATTGTTATCCATCTGATTGTTAACTTGCTACTGCATTAGGTTTGTAGTTTGTTTGTTGTTCAAAGAACTCTTTATGTTTATGAGTTCCAATGAGTAGTTTTTAGTAGTTTCCCCATGTTTGGACTGTTCAAGTGCACTTTAATTCACCAGCAATGCAAATGGTAATGAATGTGTTTGCCAATATGCCTAAGTGCGTTGTTTATTCCTTAAATAATGATTCAAATTACACCAATCCAAATAACATTATAACATGGATCCCAGATGACAAGTGGCACGACATATGATCATGCTCAATTCTTCTGTGAAATACATGGTAGAAAATGGTGCTACAAGTTGGCAACAAAAAAGGGTCATATATTGCAAGGGGTATGATATGTAGTGTGGTCTCTTTTTGTTATTTTTACTTATCCCCAAATAAGTTATCTCCATGTATAATCATGGGAGGTGATAATTACACATAACAAAATTGATTCTTACACATAAAGTTATCTAGGTGTAATGCACATAAATATGGGAGTATTATAATAGTCACTAGATGCCAAAAATAATTATGTGCATGGATCAATTTACGATGTGTAAATATCAATTGCCATAATCATGTGCTATCTGGTAGCATTTTAAGATAAAACATAATGCTAATTTTTCTAATTTCTGATGAAATTGTGTCAAAAATTTATGTTATTTATAACTAGTGTATCATTATGTGAAAATCTAAAAGATTTTAGGGGTGGGTGTTTAGTTTGTGTCTTTCTATGAATTCCTCAAATACGAGTATATAGATTTACGAGATCTTCTTGCTTCCTCATCTATCACTTTTGCCTAGAAAAAACAAGAAAAATAATATGTGATTAAAAGTATGCAAGTTATAACATATAAGGTTCGTTAGACTATCTCGTACGTGTCCATCAAAACATCAAATTTGGTATTTTGAGGTGGTCTTCTATCTCTAACCACGATATCAGGAGTTTTACACTAGATTCGATGTTGCGCCAAATATTTTCAGCAAAAACTTTATATATCAATTTAACTGTACCATTTACAAAACCGAAAAATTTATATATATGTTATGAGTTATTATACATTTATTTTCTATATATAGCATCCTTCTTTTTTTTTTTTTTGTAATGTACACATGATTATACAATAAGATAGATTTTGATTTTTGAGTGACTATTTGGTGTATGCATTGGCCTAGAACTGACATTTGATGCAATTTATTTCCTTTTTATACCAGGTTTGATTTTATGTTTGATGATGCTTACATTTTTCAGATACTTTTGTACAGTTAATAATACATGACTGGTAACCCTAATGCGTTGAGATACAAAATATGGGCTTCTGATATTAAGAAGCCTGTAACATTTACCTTTGAGTCCAAAAGAACAAGCAATGGGTGAACAATATGAGATCTTAACGGCACAACAATCCTTCAGGACTAGCTGAACACCACCGAACTTCCATTGGTGTGTCTTAATAGCCAAGTAGGTAGATGTTCATTCGATTGAAATTGTTTTGAACTCAACAAAGTAGCCACACAACCACACGTAAGATTTCCTATAACAAAGTATAGTTTAAATCTAACTTTTTAATTGGTTAACATCTTCATAAAAACATAAAATATAGCATCCAAAAACTTTAACTTGGTACATCCATCGTGAAAAAGTAGTAGCGTGGAATATCGGGGCCTTGGAGGTGATTCGACAACTCAACCAGCATCCTTTTTTAATTATTGCACATGATTTTTACGCCAACTATATGCTTCTTTAAAGAAATATAGAGAACGTTTTCCATGATAAATTGTTAAACTAGTGTGTATATCTTGAATTAACTTTTTAGAAAATATGATAAATGTTATTTATCAATACACTATCAGCAAATGTTTATGAAGAAATTTGATATACTTTTTGTTATTCCAGCACACTCTGAATGACTCAAATAGTACCAAGCCTCACTAACAACCAGCAGTTTAACTACCCTTCGACAAATGGACAAAACATGGCTAAATATAATAAAATGATATGACACTACGGATGACGTATAATACGGATAGCAGGCCTACTGGGCCAGGACTGTATTATACACACTTGGGCCCCGGCCCAACAAACAAACATACCAGGCCGCTAAGTCCAATAATAAATGAGTCACGGCTCGGACATACAGAGACGCACGCAGATAATCCCAAGGGCACTTCCGTAGTCCCACAGCGGATCAATCATGGACCGCGGAAGATGATATGTGTCCGCAATCACGATCATAGTGGACCCTTACCCGACAAGGCTCCCACTCCGGCCACTAACCATAAAAAGCGAAATACTAAGAAACCCTAGTTTTGAACCCACCTATAAAAGGGGCGCCCTCACACACTTTAGGAGGTATGACTTTCTCACACATAAACACATATTACAAACATTCTCTGACAAACATGATTACTTACTCTCACGCCGGAGCTTAATCGTAGGGTACGTCCCCACGGTAAGGCTAAAGGTTTACTTTCATTTGTGCAGAGAATCATTCTATCACTTGGATTAATGCAAGCTTAACCTATCTACGGCCCACTCAAATAGCCCAACACGCATCCTTAGCCCAGTTCCATACCCTTTACACATTTTGCACTAACAAGTTGGCGCCATCCGCAGGACCAGTACACAACTGCGTTCTTGAAAATACTCACCATGAGCACTCGTGAGCGTCTTTAAAATGTTTTCAATCAAACAAATTCCCCAGACTGAAAATAAAAAGGCTGACGCCCTGAACAAAATGGCATCTACTACATTTGCGCACCTAAATAAACAAGTGCTGGTGGAAGAATTGAAGCATAAATCGAAAGAAGAAATACCAGTATTGGCGGTAGTGAAAGAAGAAGGAGATACCTGGATGACCCCAATTTATGAGTACCTAACGAAAGAAACGCTGCCTGCGGAACCAAAGAAAGCTAGGGCGGTCAAACGAAAGTCACAGCAGTTCGCCGTCATCAACGGAATTCCTTACAAAAAATCCTTCCTTGGGCCATGGTTGTGGTGTGTTGGACCACTCTAAGCAAACTACGTGCTACAGGAAATCCATGAGGGATCCTGTATCATGCACGCGGGCACAAGATCTGTCGTAGCTATAGCCTTGCGGACAGGATACTACTGGCCCACCATGCACAAAGATGCACGGAAACTGATAATGGCGTGCCAAGATTGTCAATTGCACAAACCTATCCCAAGTAACCCACAAGAGAAATTAACTCCAATTACTTCCCCATGGACATTTTAATAGTGCAGCATTAACATAGCCGGGCCTTTCCCGGAAGGACCAGGTAAAGTCAAGTTCCTAATAGTAGCCATTGATTACTTTACCAAATGGATAGAAGCAAAGCCGGTTGCGACCATCACATGGAACCAGATCAAAAAATTCGTATGGGATAACATAGTATGCAGGTTTGGACTCCTAGGAGAAATCATATCTGACAATGGAAAGCAATTTCGAGACAACCCATTCAAAGACTGGTGTGAAGCTATGTATCAAGCAACGCTTTGCCTCCGTCAAACATCCACAAGCTAATAGTCTAGTAGAAAGAGCAAACCAAATCCTAGTTGAAGGGATCAAGGCCCGACTGGAAGAAAGAAGTAAAAATTGGTTAGAGGAAATATCACATGTTCTATGGGCACACCGCACAAAGATTAAATCTAGTAATTGGGATACCCCGTTCGCGCTAACATACGGAACTGAAGCTGTTATCCCCACTAAAATCGGTATGCCCACATGGAGGACAGCGGAAGTAGATACGGCACAAAATGGCGAAGCTTTGGAAATCAACTTGGATCTCTAGGAAGAAAGAAGAGAACAGGCAGCAATCCGTGAAGCAAAAAGCAAAGTAAAAAT
Source organism: Artemisia tridentata subsp. tridentata (assembly GCA_021014915.2). Classification (NCBI taxonomy): domain Eukaryota; kingdom Viridiplantae; phylum Streptophyta; class Magnoliopsida; order Asterales; family Asteraceae; genus Artemisia; species Artemisia tridentata. Next base: position 164,131,142 of record CP139504.1, on the reverse strand, counting down.
GGAAAAATATTACAACTCTAAAGTCCGCAACACAAGATTCAAACCTGGGGACCTTGTGTACCGCAACAACGATGCAATCCATGCTGAAGAAGGAGGAAAACTGGGTCCCAAGTGGGAAGGACCGTATGAGATCACGGAAGCACTAGGAAAGGGCGCATACAAGCTTAAAGACAGAGAAGGAAATCAGCTTCCGCGAACATGGAATGTTTGTAACCTCAAGAATTGTTATATTCATAAAATGTAAGCCACTTACCCATGCAGTATCCGCAATGAGTATAGGCATTTCAAATTATCTTCTTTATTATACTATTTAAATTTAAGAATTTTAATGAAAAAAGTAAAGATTAGCTACCTTCACAAGTTTACCCTAACGAATTTCTAATATTTACTGTGCAAAGTCATTTATATATGTGAATAAGGCGCGCACGCATTAGGGCATGACCCAAGAACGTTATTCCGCATAACTAAAAGAAAGTGAATAACCAAAAAAAAAATCATTTAAATTACATAAGAGGTATTGTAAACCCAGTACTGGGAGAATAACCCACAAATATTCATGCAATACTATTAAAATAAACCTATCCGTATGATATTAAGACAATAGCAAAAACAAACATTATAGCATTGAACAAATGTCTAAAAAGCCGCATCAAGGCTACATACAGCTATGGCACCAGAAATAAGTTTGTAACATGCAAGCACTAAACTGTCGCCACAAAAAGACCACACATGGTCGCGGCATAAAACAGTTAAAACCTAACTCGTGGGATTGTGTTCTGGAATGGTTGGAATCCCTTCTTTATCAAAATCAGACAAAGGGAAGAAAGAAGCAGTATCCCCATCATTACCCTGAACTCCGGTGTCCATTATCTCATAGTCATCTGTTGAGATAACACCAACAGATGCAGCAGGAGAAAAGGTTGTCGACAAGGCTGTAGTTGTCGCGGCGACAGAAGGTTCACCATCCGGAATAGCAGTCATACCTGTCAAAGCTTTTGCAGATAAAGGCTCAACAAGAGGAGTAAAGACATCAACAAGAGCCGACCGATGGGCAGCAATGTTTTCCCTAATCTTCTCAACACGCTGATAAGCAATCTCTAGAGACGAAGATATGGAAGACTCCCCAACAACTATATTATCCTCAGCTTTGTGGATCGGAACAACAAACTGTTGTGACAGGTTGCAGGCCAGCCATGCCAGGAATATCTGCAAGCGGACCTTCAAGACGGAGAAGATCCATGATATCTCCAATACTGGCATCTTTATGATCCGCCAGGATGGCCAGCAGAGGGAACTCCGGGTCACGGAATCTTTGCAAGGCAGAATTATAATCCGCTTCCAAACTAGGATTATAGGCAGCTACATCCAAAAGACTCCTACCTTCCTTAGCATGGACTATACCGGCAGCAAGCCCGTCTTGCATCCCTTTTTCTGTAGCCCGGCTGATGGCCGCTCCCAAAGCGCCAAGATAGTTTGGCGACTTCAAACACTTGATGATAACAAGCCTCATGCCATATGTCAATAACCACCGTCGACCAGCTACAGCCGTAAGAAGGCACGAATAAAATGCCTCTTCGAAATGTAAACCCATCTCCGTAAGATCAGTCTCTAATTTGGCCACTTTTCTAGTAATGTCATTCATCTAAGCATCCTGAACCTTCTTAAACTGGCCTCTCAAACTCCCCAGTGTAACCTCTAATGTGTGTACCTACAACAAAGAAAAACATAGAGCATATCAGTTTAAACATGGGGGGGGGGGAAGAAAGGATGTGCAAAGTGTCCAAGCTTAAAAGATGTTTACCTGCCCCGCAAGAGCGTCGTTCCGAGACTTGGTGGTACCAACCACATCATTCAGGTCCGCAAGCTCGCGGTCCTTATCCTCCGTGGAAGACTGAAGCTCCACCACCTTTGCTGTAAGAGAGTCCCGATCTTTCCCAAGGACAACGTTCTGCTCCTTTAAAAAACTCACTTCAGCAGCACGGGCATTCTTAGAAGATTCCAGAGCGGAAACTAGGCTACGAAGGCGAAGCGCCTCCACGGCTTCATCCTCCGCCAAAACAAGTTTAGCCTTTAAACTGGAAATTTCCATATCCTTCTCTTTCAACCGAGATGATAATTTCCTCCTCTCCGTGACATTATACTCAGCTCGCATCCTTACCTCGGCGCCTAAAACTATCTGGCGGGCCGCTTCGACATTAAATTCAGTAAAAAGTTGATCATAGTCCATATCACGAACTGTAAAAAAATACTTAGGAGGAGCAAACTGATCGATCATTTCACGACACTCTTGAGGATCATCAAGATTGGAACCATAAGTCACGTTTCACTTGGGGACGTACGTCTTCTCAAGAAAACTGGAATCCACATCAACAGCAGCACGGATACCCCCAGTTGAAAACTCACCTCTGGAAAGATATGAAAAATCACCAAAATTAAGCTCGGAACCACTAGTAGATGGAGAAACAACAAGGAACAGATAAGGCTCAGTAACTTTCTTTTTCTCTTTTTTCTTTGAAGTTGAGGCAGAAATAGTAAAGGCAGGGGCAATGGTGGCCACTGTCATCACCGGAACAGAAATCCTGGTAAAATAATCAACTTCAGAATCGCGAGAGCTAGAACAATGCGAAGAATCGGAGAAGATAACAAACCTTTCGGGCGAGTCAATGGATTGGAATCGAGGCTCAGTGGAAGGGGCAAATTGAGCGTCCGTTTCATGCTCCAGTGTAATAGAAATGGAAGAAGTAATAAAAGGCATGGTAGGTAAAGCCTCAACCCCATCCTTGTATTCCTAGACACTCCCAGCCAGCAAACTCACAATAGCGGCCCTAGCCTTGCCACCAACGGCAGGTCTGCTAGAATCTCCGTGATCATCCCTTAGCCTTTTTGAAGGATGGTTTGGTGCATCAACACCATCCCCTTCCCCCCTCCTCTGTTTAGGTTTAGAGGCAACAACAATCTCAGTCGCCGTGGCGACAATCTCAAGAACTGGCTGGATGTCCAAGTTACCTCCATCACCAGTAGCGGAACCACTCGGTCCTGCACCTCCTACAGTAGCAGTATCATCCTGATTCGTACCACTGCCATTATCACCATAATCTCTCTCAATACTAGCCTCCAGCTCACCCTCTGGACGGGCAGGTGAAACAGGGAGAAGAGGAACCGTTCACCCTACGGTAGAAGCAAGCAATTTTAGTTCTCCTTCCACACGTTCCATTTCGAAAACCCTCACTTTAGTGGGATCCGCAACTTGGATAAAGGCGGAAAAATCCATCGCTACAAAACAAAACATGGCAATTGTTACAAAAAAAATAAAAAAATAATGCTGATGAATAAATAACAAAAAAGTACTCACCCACTCCATTGCTGTCCAGAAATGAGGGATAAGTCTCCTCATTCCAAGTATAATAACGACTTATCCTAACCCAGTAGAGGAAGGGCTCCGGAAACTTCTAGAACGGAGCGGGATGGGCTACAAGGGTATTGTAATCTTGCTGATTATAAACACCAGGTTTAGGTAAAGGATCTTTAAAAACACCCTTTGCGGTATGCCACGGAAAAATATCAGGGTAAGCAAAGGCATCAACCCAGAAAAAGTGGTCGTTCCAATTCTTGACGGAATCTAGAACTTTTGGGTATTAAACATCGGTACTGTCCGGAAGCTTGCTAAAAGACAGCCACCCCTTATTCTTAGACATCATGTAAAAGCACCAGAACAGACCAACCGTCGGTACAATATTACGAACACGGCACAAAATCTCAAAGTGAGAAACTTTTGCCGCCCCTATAACAGAAAGTTGGGATATGTAGATGCGATAGTATCTAAGAATATCAACGAAAAGCTTGGACAAAGGCAATCGGAAGTTGGAGTAATCAAAAAATCAGGTATAAACGCCTATCTTCCCCACAGGGTACTCGTGAATGGTTTGGTTTTGGCTAGGTAATTCTGGGTGCACCTCTTTGGGAATATGGAATGTACCGCAAAAATTGTTAAGCTCACCCTGAGTAAGTTTGGATTTAATTTCCATAATAGAAGCCATAGCGTAAAGAAAAGGGTCGAAACCTAACCTGAAAATCCCGAAAATCTCTTGGAATTGCGACACAAGAAGGTCAGTTAAAAACTCGAAGAAGTTGTAACAATGGCGATGGTGAAAAACGGTGGAAAAGAAGAAGAAGAATAGTAAAACCGAAACGGGTATTTATACCCACAGTATATTTAATTCTAGGTTAATACCAGATGATGACTCGTGCCAAGCGACATTTGAGTTAATGGTTCAGATCGAAAGTAAAAGATAAGGATGACAGTAAGACAAAGCGTCCACCCAGTCAAATCAACCAGAAGATGAAAGGCCATGAGGCACCCACGTCCCCATACTTCAGAAGATGGAAGGTCGAGTAGCACCCACGTATCAATGACTCAGCTACCAAATATAACAAAACGTCACGGATAAGCAGCGAACAACGAAAGAAGCGGAATGACCTCGGACCCTAAGTCTCGTAACATTCACCGCACGCTACACTAAGGGCACACACAATGAACGAACTAGACTAGGGGGACTTGATGACGTATAATACAGATAGCAGGCCTACTGGGCCTGGACCGTATTATACACACTTGGGCCCCGGCCTAACAAACAAACATACCAGGCCGCTAAACCCAATAAAAAATGAGTCACGGCTCGGACATACAGAGACGTACGCAGATCATCCCAAGGGCACTTCCATAGTCCCACAGCGAATCAACCATGGATCGCGAAAGATGATATGTGTCCGCAATCACGATCATAGCGGACTCTTACCCGACAAGGCTCCCACTCTGGCCACTAACCATAAAAAGCGAAATACTAGAAAACCCTAGTATTGAACTCACCTATAAAAGGGGGATCTCACACACTTTATGAGGTATGACTTTCTCATACATAAACACATACTACAAACATTCTCTGACAAACATGATTACTTACTCTTACGCCGGAGCTTAATCGTGGGGTCTGTCCCCACGGTAAGGCCAACGGTTTACTTTCATTTGTGCAGGGAATCATTCTATCACTTGGATTAGTGCAAGCTTAACCCATCTACGGCCCACTCAAGTAGCCCAACACGCAACCTTAGCCCAGTTCCATACCCTTCACACATTTTGCACTAACAACTACTTAAATCGTATTTGTTAATACAAATATCGTCTAAAAAATGTTATTTATATTTTACGATCTATGCTATATTTTGTTAACAACAATTATAAACTTTATTTTTAGCAAAATATAAATATAGTTAAGTCTTTTACATATATAGTCACAAGTCTTTCATAAACACAAAACATCACCGAACTTTCATATACATTTTACAAGTTCACTTTCATATACATTTTTATCTAAAATTGGAAATGTATTATGACATCGTGGCATGCATCACTTAGAAATATTTAGGAGATTTTGTTTAAATCCTTACTCAATGAATCCTTGGAAAGATATGGAAATATCTTGGTTAGATTTGGTTAAGATTTGTGAGGAAATATCTTGGTTAGATTTGGTTAAGATTTGTGAAGATATTCTGTCAGGTTCCCACGGAACCAAACAGGTACAAGGATGGATCCCTTTATTTGGATCCGTCTCATCCGTGGTTTGCTGAGGCAGTTGGCCTATAAATAGCAAGCCACAGATTGATGTTTTCTCATCACTCATAAGCATAAACAACATCATACATTCTTTCATTCATATCTAACTCATTCATATTTCATATTTCATTGAGCTTCTTTGTAGCAAGAAGATCAAAGCATCACAAGCTTCAACAAAGCGTTTCAAGACTTGTTAGTTAGTCACTGTGTGAATTGTTGTTGTTCACACATCATTGTTTGTACCAAACAATCATAAAACCTCTGTAGTAATCGGTTAGTATTTTAGTCCTCAAAATACATAGTGTGACGGGAGTGGTTGTACCCTTGTAAAAGAACTCGGTATTTAGCTTCGTACCGGAAAAAGTGTAAGTGATGTTTGTAAAGGTTTTCTCCGCCGAGAAGAGAGCCTGTTGATTAGTGAAGAAAAACTCTCGAGTTAGAGACTCGGGGAGTAGAGTAGGGCAAGGAAAAGAGTCCTTGTAGACCGAACCACTATAAATAATCGTGTTGTGGTTTGATCATTTCTTTCTTTACTTGTATATTATTTATTGTTTGTTATTTGCATTAGTTGAATTCACACTAAGTATTCAAAGCAAATAAATTTTAAAAACAGTAAAACTATTTAACCCCCTTCTAGTTTTCCACAACTGGCATCAAGAGCTATGTTACTTAAGATTTTTAAAATATATTGTATTTTAAAACTTGGAACGATCCATGGATTTTGAAAACTTCAAAGAAGGGTAATCTATGCAAAGACCACCACTATTTGAACCAAATGGTTTTATATATTGGAAAAACTGCTTTGAAACTTATGTGAAATCAAAAGACATAGATCTATGGTATATTATTATAGAAGGTGATCATAAAGCTATAATAAAAGATATCACAAGTGGACAGGATGAGGATACTTCACTTGCTCGTCATAGTGATGAGCAAAAGAAGTTGATTGCTAAAAATAATGAGGCAAAAATGATGCTTTACAATGCTCTACCTAGAAAGGAGTATGAAAGAGTCTTTATGTGCAAAACCGCAAAAGAAATTTGACAATCTTTAATAATCACTCATCAAGGAAACTCATAAGTCAAGGATAACAAAATTGATCTTCTTGTTTAACAATATGAACAATTTGTTATCCCTAAAGATGAGATCATTGATAGTGCATTTGCTAGGTTTAATACTATCATTACTTCTCTTAAAGCACTTGATGAATCTTTTTGTAGTAAGAACTTTGTCAGGAAATTCCTTAGAGCACTCTATCCAAAGTGGAGAGCAAAAGTGATGGCCATTGAAGAATCTAAATATCTTTCAAGCATGTCACTTGACGAGCTAATTGGAAATCTCAAAGTTCATGAGATGGTAATGGAAAAAGATTCGGAAATAGTTAAGGGTAAAAAGGAAAAAGTCAAATCCATTGCCTTAAAAGCTAGATAGACTCAAGTGATGATGAAGAATCTAGTTCGGCTAGTGAAGATGAAGAATATTTCATGGCCGTAAGAGATTTCAAGAAGTTTTTTAGAAGACGAGGAAATTTCGAAAGGATCGTGATGACAAGAAAGGAAAAGGGGAAAGAAAATGTTTTAGATGCAGATATACAAGTCATCTAATAGGAGATTGTCCCAAGCCACCCAAGAACAAAACTCCAAGAGCTTTTGTAAGTTGTGCTTGGAGTGACAGTGAAGATGATTACGAAGAGCCTAAGAATTATGAAGTTGCTCTCATGGCTCAAGACTCAAATGAGGTACATTCTGACTCATCTTATTCTTCTATTGATGACGACACCGTGCAAAAGGAATATAACAAACTATGTGAACTTAACTTAAAGATCATAAACAAAAATAAGCTGTCGAAAACTAAAAAGGAATTTTTATAAAATGAAGTTTATGAGTTAAAAGAAAAAGCAAAACGATTAGAAAAGAGTAAAGCTATTGACGAGGTATGTATATCATGTCAAGAGCTTAGACTTAAATTAGAGAAACATAAAATCACACAGGACACACTTATCAAACAAAACTCTAAATTCAAAAGATTTGATAAAAATATTAGTTGTGTGGATGAAATAATGAAAATCCAAAAATTACCATATGATAAAACTGGACTAGGTTTTATGAAATTAGGAGATTTAAGTAGTCTAAAGAAACAAGCCAAAAAAGTACAAGAATGTGTTCCAACAGTCTCAGAAACCCACGGATCAGACAGAACCAAATCCTTGGTTCCGCCTGTAGTAGAGAAGGGATCCGTGGATACTGTAGCAGAACAGAAAGCTTGCATATTGGCTCGTACAGAGTTCGTTAAAGTCACAAAGAAATCTAATACTAGTTCAACTGTAAATAAACAAAAACCAGCTGTTACTATAGGAGTAAGACTTGCTAAGAATGAGTTTAGAGCTAAAACTACTCAACAAATGCCTAAGACGACTATTCCCAAATGCCCCTTTCCAAAAAGCAACTACAACACGCAACCTTATTATCAAAATGGTTGGAACCAAAAATTTCCTTGGAATTATCGAACTCCTAACTACATGCCATGGAACTCATATCCACCATTCCCATACATGAATCAAGTTAATGGGATGTTTAACCAAAATGGACCCGTGAGATATTGGGGACCAAATGCTTGAGTTTTTCTATAACTTAGGTACGCTTGAAAGTCGGCTTAGAACCAGATGAATGGATAAAAGATAGCGGTTGTTCAATGCATATGACGGGAAACAGGAGCCTTTTCTCAACCTACTAAGAATATGAAGGAGGTAATGTTACTTTTGGTAGCAAGTTAGAAAGCAAAATCGTCGAAAAATGTACTATCTCTCATTACTCTCTCTCTATTGATGATGTTGCTCATGTTGATAACCTAGGATTTAACTTGCTAAGCATTAGCCAACTATGACGTAAAAAGTATGATGTCCTCTTTAGTGAAAACGGAAGTAAAATACTAAAATATGGTATAACCATAGCTAAAGGAGTTTTGAAAAATAACTTATATGTTATGAAAATAGATAAAACATCCAAAGATAAACTTTGCCTCACCTCTCTAGATGATACCTCAACTCTTTGGCATAGACGCTTAGGCCACGCCAATATGAGACACATCCAATCTCTATCATCCAAAGAACTCATTAGGAACTTACCCAAATTAAAATATGACCAACACTTTTGTGATGCTTGCAAAATTGGGAAACAAGTTCATAATAGCCATAAGACTAAAAATATGGTGTTTACATCTAGGTGTCTAGAACTTTTGCATATGGATTTATTTGGTCCATCCGCTATACAAAGTTATGGAGGCAACTTCTACACTTTGGTCATAGTAGATGATTATTCAAGATACACTTGGACAAAATTTTGAAAAGTAAAAATGAAGCTTTTAATAAATTTGAAATTCTTAGTAAGAAAATTCAAAATCAACTAGAAAGTAGCATTAACGTACCTGCGTTAACCCCTTAACGCCACGTTAAGGTGAGCTATAAAATATATATATATATATAAATATATATATATATATATATATATATATATATATATATATATATATATATATATATATATATATATATATATATATATATATATAATAATTATATTCATTTTTACTCCCTCTAAAGTACTATGTATCCGTTGTTTTTAAAAAAAATTACAAAACCCCCCCTTAGTTCTTAAGCGGGATAATCAAATTCAAATTCAAAATTCAAAATTCAACTACAAGCGGGATAATTTAATTTCAAATTCAAATTTCAGGGTGCCTATATATACAACACCACCAGAGTATTATTATCACACACGCAACTCAAGCACAACTCTCACACAGATTCTCAACAATGTCTCGCAAAGATTTCTCCCAACAATTTCCAACTCACCGTGACTTCTCCCAACAATTTCCAGAAACAACACGACTTTACCCAGCAATTTCCAAATGAACCGGTGAACAATCCACAGGAAGATATCTCTCCGGTGTTCACACCTCAAAATAAACCGGCCAACAATCCACCGGCTGTGGAAGAACAACCAAATCCACTGGTTGTGGAACAACCGGAAAATCCGTTTGGACTGAGTGAGGATGAACTCCGACTTCTGGAGCAAGATGAGGAAGTGAGGAGAGAAATAGAACAACATGAACTAGAAGATGAAGTCGCTCGTATGGAGCAGGAGAGAAATTGGTTTGATATTATGGAAGGAAAGTATTATGATAGGGAGTTTAGGTCCTCTTCGAGTAAGGACGGTTGGGTTTCAGATGATTCCTTTTGTTAATTTGTAGTTTTAGTTTCTATTAATCGTACTATGTATTGTGTTTTAAGTTTAATGTTTAATAATTTGTGTTTTAACTTTAATGATTAATGCAATTCGTGTTTAAAATTCGTGTTAGTTGTTAAATGAAGTATTAATTATAGTTTAGGGGTTGATTTTGAAAATAGTTGAGTTAAAGTGAGATAAGGGTGAGTTATGATTGCGGGTGTTTTTTTTTTAGTTAAAGGTGAAAAGGTTAAAGCTGACGTGGAAGTGTGTTAAACTTTAACGATGAGTGACCATTAGGAATGCTCTTAAATTTGGTTAATAACGAAGTAAGAAAATTAGAAGTGTACGTGAGAGTGAGACATTTGGGATAAAAACGGAACACACGAGGCTATTGGATTATTTGAGACATGCTACCCGTAGACTAACATATTGGATTTATTGGACTATTCGTTTGGTTATTGTTTGAGTTACGGACTGGTTTAGCGTTCAGGGTTTAGGGTTCAGGGTTTAGGGTTTAGAGTTTAGGTTTTAGGGTTTAGGTTTTATATAAATACTCGTTATATTATAAATTACTCAGAAAATTGATTTTCAATAAAGTCTTCTGACTTGGAAACGTTCGCTAAATGAAAGAGTCATGGCGAAATTTTGTTATTTCCAAAGATTAATTTTGTCGTAAGTCTAAACTTGTTTTAATTCATAAAACAAGTATATATACCTTGTACTAAAAAATGGGATTATGGGAAAATACCAACGATTACCAATCGACTCATCTTATTTGATATGTTTGTTGTTAGTTATCTCTTTGACTTCTTTTCGTCATCTCGTCTCGACTCGAGTTATCGTCAATACTCTTCTTGACTATTCTGTTATTCATTTTTTTGGAGTGAGTACTCATGAGTCCTTGTTCTCTACCGTTACACGAATGATGATACCAAACCCTTTTAAAAGGCTAAAACGAGATTATTTTTGGAAATGAGAATGATTAACTTTTGAAAACTCTTGCGCATTTGATTTCTTTGGTGAATATCGTGCCGAGTACGTTGCGTTGCGATACGTTTCATTAAATTGTTTGATACGATATTCATTTTCTTTATCGTTTAAAAATTTTGAATATATTAGAGTATTTTCTTTTGTTTTGTCGATGGATTTTAGTGTGACTTAATCTTAATACCGCCAATTTTGTCCATAAAATATTCAATTACAGATAACCGATACCCGCGGGGAAACCCAAAAAACCGATGGATACTATTAATCGGGTATCCGGTGGGATATGGGGCGGTAGGAAAAACGGATTCAGGTACGGGTACACTAAAACCCGCCCCGAACCTGAACCGTTGCCATCCCTAGTTACCGGCTATAGCCGGTTTTCACGGCCACGCCAGCACCATTAGCCTTTTTTTTTTTTTCATCTTTTACAAATCTTGCCACGTCATTTATAGTTAAACCAAACCACAAATTCAATAGTTAATCGGCAATTAATCCCTTTACCCGATCATTTGAAAACACACACAATAATCAATAAACCCTAATCAAAACACACATTCTTCTGGCAAACACAAACACGAAAACAATGAATCCAAATAACAACAAAGGTATGTTTTTTAATGTTTTCACATATCAGTTGATGATTGATTGTACAATAACTAGTATCAGGCTTTTGATGTATAAATGGTGATGTTAGTGGTTGTTACCGATTCTAATGTAAAATAGGGTTGTTTTGTATTTTATAATGGTTGCTATGCTATGTCTAATGTATGCTCTGTTTTTTTTATTTTCCCTACTCTGATTTTCGTATACATAATGGTTGTTATGCTATGTCTAATTAAGTGTTTTGTGTCTGAGTATTTTTTGTTCCCTGTTTGTGAGTACACTGAGGGGTCTAAATGAATGAGAGCATTGGAATGTGCCTAGTTTGTGATTGGCCAGTAATGAGAGTACCTAGCAGACTTGTTTGTGCTTGACCACCAATGAGAGGTCCAAATGCAGCCTATTAGAGTACACTGAGATGTCCATTGAGACTACAAATACAGGATTTTGACCTGTTTGTGAGTACCCTAAGAGATCCAATGTTTGTGAGTACACTGAGAGATCCAATTGAGACTTCACTTGCAGCCTAGTTGGCCTCCAATGAGACTTGAAATGCAGCCTAGTTTGTGCAACATTGCTTCATTGCTTGGGATACCACAAAAGAGGACAAAATATAGCAACACAATGGATTCTTCTGCAATGGTAAACCATCAAAAGGTTTTTCTTTGATTGTGATATAGTTTAACATTTGAATCAATAAAACTGATCTAACTGTTGTTATTTGTAGATGTCATACAAATTTCTTCTGATTAAAGCAGTTCAGAATCAAATGATGGTGCTCTCAACATCTTTCCTGGCCTCCTTGCTTGGTATTATCCAGAGCAACATTCTAATGCAAGTACTGATACTTGGGAAGTGGAACCTATCCAAGCCATTGAACCTACAGAGGAACTCCCATCTCAAGCTCCTATCCTAGCTCTCCCTGTGCAAGTTCAAATACCAGTTGAAAACGCAAACAAAAAGAAATTTACTCAGGATATTGTCTTGGGAATGCCGTGTAAGAAGAATCATATAGGTTTTGGAGCACCTTCTAAAAGCCATGGGAAAGGCAAGAGTAAGATGGTTTAGGGGTTTAGGATATACATTAACAGCTTTTGTGTTTTGTAAATGGTATTTGGTTCAATTCTGATATTTAATTTGGATACTGATTTTCCCTTATGTATGTACTGTATTATGTTTTGAATATTCTCCTTTCTGTATTCCCTAGAAACTTGTTGGTTTTGGTTTTCAATATATGAATAAAAAGTTATCAATGTTCAAAAAAAATGGTAGCAATTTGTGTTTTGTAAATGTAATTATTAAGGGTACAATAACTGGTAATTGTGTAAGTATTTTGGTTTGTTAAATGGTAGCAACTTGTGTTGTTGATGTGATGGTTGCACAGCTAGATGGTACATTTGTGATTAAGATAATGATATATAACATTTGGAGCCAAAATTTTTATTTATTCAAGTTTGTGCTTTAATTAACAGGTTCAAAGGAAATTTTTTTGAATAATTCAATTGTTAATTTCAAAGTAGAACTTGGAGCCAAAATTTTGATCCAAAATTTTTAAATCACCTAATTACAAGCAGTTACCAAGAATAATGATTCATATTCTTAATATACCTTTTTTTCTCTCCTAAAAAACAATACTGCAAAGAAAGCACAAAAATAAATCTTCTATCACCAATACTCTCCAAGCCAGAATCATTTTTGATAATCAAGAGTCATGGAAATTCAACCCATTGTTGATAATCATCCTTTGATTCCTGCTGATATTGATCATGATGATAACACCTTAGAATATGAATCCGAACAGTATTCTGATGATGAAGATCTAGATGCGCCTGGAAACAACCCACCAGATAGGATACTAGCTAAGAGGGGCATAACCAGGCTAAAAATGTTTCGCCTGAAGTATGGCCAACCTGGTGAAATAAAGCTCAAGGTAACCTTCGATGCATTTAGTAGGGTATCAGGGGAACACAGAGCAGTGTTTTCAAGTTTTTTTAGGAGATCTGGTTCGTGAGCACATAGGTTTGAAGATTCTTTCCTGGAAGAAGGTGAATAAAGAATCAAGAGATAAACTATGGACGGAAATCATGGTACATATATGCTATTTTGTAACCCAGTACTACATAAGTTTATCTATGCAGTTACATTATGTGCAACTAATTAACCATATTGTGTTAATCTTTGCAGAAATTTTTTGATGTTGATGTGACATTCAGAAAATTGGTAATGACTCGTCTTGGTTAACTGCTAAGGAATTTCAGAATGAAGGTCAGAGAAAAATACATTTTGGCCAACCTAAATACACCTTCGAAACTGAATGAGGTCCCGGCCAAGTATAGTGCATTTGTGACATCAGAAGACTGGGTCGAGTCTGTAAACTACACGACCACCGATGGATACAAGGTTTAAATTAGTCATCTTTATTTAAGTCTATATGTCATTTCATAATTCTAAGTTTGCAGCATTACCGCATCTAAACGCCTTATGATTTTTTGTTTTTAGGAGAAATCTGATAAAACTAAAAAGGCGCGTTCCAAAAATATTTATCAGCATAAAATGGGACGAGGTGGATATGTTTATGTCAAAGAGAAAATGGTAAGATTACATAATGTTTGTTTTACAAATTGAGAGACGATCAGCATGAGAAATGAATCTGTTTACATTGCACAATTTGCACATTTTCATTTAATACCCTCATATTTTCGATTATCTTGGTTTAACTGTACATGTGTATGCATCCTCATATTTTCGTTTATCTTGGTTTAACTTTACATGTGTATGCATTTGATGTTTATTAGATCGAAAATAAAGAGATTGAAGCAGATGAAGAACCCCCGCGTGATGTAATGTGGTTGAATGGAAAGGTAAACAAAGATGGCGAATATCCAGATGATGAGATTAGATCAGTAGGAGATAAACTTGTAAGTTTGACTGCAAATTCTATTATTATGATTATATACCAGCATCATTAACTATGTACTAGGAGTAGTAACTTGTATACTAACAGTATTAACTGCGTACTTACAGCAGTAACTGTGTACTAGCAGTAGTATATTTTTCATTGAAGTTCATGAGTAGCACTAACTCCAGCTGAGCAGCATTGACACAAATATGAGTAGCAGTTACTTTAACAGTATCAAGAAGACTTTTAATCCCAACATTTCCTATATTTTTTGTGCAGAAAGAAGCTGATGAGCAGATCAAGGAAGGAACCTTGAGTCTTGATAATGGCATTGATGCCATGACAGTTGTCTTTTGTAACACCCCAACCCGACAAGGGCAAAGATGTCACAAATATATGGCTTCATATCAGAACAAACATAACATTCAATAATAAAACAACGGAAGTCTTAACATTAAATCCAAAATAAGTCAACATGACTTATACCAAATGCAAGACAGAAATAACTGAAGTACAAAAATCCAATATTCAAATGCCTAAACAGTGGCATATCAAAATAAATAGAAATCCAGATGGTAAAGCTAAAATCACTAAGGTCAAAACTCCAAATCAGATTGCTCTCATCCCAAAGCTAAAACCCAGCTTCCTAGCTTAAGTACCTGCCGCAGGAAAAGAAATGCGACTGAGCTACGAGAGCTCAGTGAACAGATATATAGATAAACAGAAACGATAACAGATAGCAGTACAGAACGAATCAGGAATACAGATCATACAGATACAAAATCAAAGTTAATGAATAGGAAAGGTAATAAGGAAACAAGAAAAGAATGAAAAAGAGATAATGAAACAAATCAGGTTTAGGGAAAACAGAAATCCATCACGAGCCCAGATAACAGATAATATCATATAATATAACAAACCTGTGTAGAGTGGCCAACTCCCAAATAATGTGAGTGACGTGTATCGCACACACCATCAGTCACCAGATATAATAATAAACAGATAACATAAATATAAACATATATCAGATAACAGATAACAGAATCAGAACTAGGATGCATCCATGCGCCCCTTGTGGCCAGAAACTCCTTAACACACCAGATAAAATAAATCAGGGACGGAACAGGTCATCACTCTCCTGCCCTAGAGTCATGTCAAAGGTGCATCAATGACATGGACATGAAACCCTCATGCCTAGTGATTGGCTCGGATATCAAACTGTAGGTCAGAGGTCAGAGGTCAAATGAACTATCAAAATCAGAAGGTCATATCTTAAGGGTACATGGCAAAGAGGTTCATGTTAAAGTCCAGAAATATCCAAGGTTCAAATCAGAATTTAAAACAAAGGTTCAGAATAGCAAAACATAGCAGAAGGTTCAAACAAAGGTTCAAGACAGACAGATCACAACAGAGATACACAAACAGAGGGAACATAGCAGTGGTATGGGGAATCCTAATAAGGAAATGAAATACTGAGAGAGAAGGGAAAGAAACACCCTTACTGAAAATAGGGCAGAATATCTGTACCTTATTGCACAACAGAAATCAAACAGACAAACACAGAAATGAAGCTCAAGACTTCTCCTTCTTCACACCTAAGGAAGAGGAAGACAGAATTACTACAGTTCCTTATTCAGATTATTCCTCTTTGTTTATCTCATCATTTTATGTACTTTCTATTTTTAGTATCTTTCCAGATTTAGTAACTTCCATAATTAGCAGGCTTTCAGAATTAACATATCTTATCATTTCAAATTAGGTTGAACCTTTATTCAGAGCTTATTACGGAATAACAGTACAATTTATCATGTTACAGAAGTTTAGGGTTTTAAATGACAATTATACAAAGTTTAGGGTTTTAAATGCAACTTCATTAATTTACAAGGTCATTAGTGAAATTACTTCAATTTACAGAATTATACACTTATTTAATTCAGAATTACATTCCATACCCTTAAGTTTCACAATTTACAGATTACACCCCTTTAGTTTCATAATTTACAAAATCAACCTTATAATTACATATTTTACAATTTAGACCCTACAACATCCATAATTACCAACCAAGCATATCATATTTCATATTTACAGAATATATCCTCAGAATTTAGTACTTTACATATTAGACCCCTCAGAATTCAGAATTTACATATTTAGCCCTTTAAGTTTACAAAACATATATATTAAATCATAATTACATAACAATTACATAATTAGCCCAAAAATCCTCAAAATTACCCAACAACCTTTTTATATCAGTATTAACACAAAACAACTTCAGAATTCCAGATTTACACTTTTGGTCCCTCACTTTTAATTAATTTCCAAACAAAACCCTAATTTCCCATTAATTCATTATTATGCAAAATTTACACTTAGGACCCCAAAGTTATATTTTTACCACATTCTTACAGATGTATATGATCTTAAAAAAATATCCCAGAAGTTTCAAACTTGGCAAAACAGGTCCTTATGAAATTAACTTCAAATCGGTACACCTTTTTACAAACAATTAGAAACCCTACCATGCACCAATCATTGAACCATCATTTAATCATCATTAAAACAACATTAATGACCAGATTCATGCCCAAGAAAACAAACCCTAGATCCCACGATTTTTATTTCATTTGTTTCTTTGATTTTCTAAAATCCGGTTTTTACAATAATTAACCACGTTAAATTTAAGCTTCTAAAAATCAAAACCATATTTTTCCCAGATCATATAACTTATAAGGAACCCACGAAAAATAGTGAACATGCCCAGAAAATTCGTTTAACATATATTGCATAATTACGTATGTTTTAGATACTATAATTACAACAACTTGATTTAGGCCATTATAATTCGATCCATTATTTTTCCCAGGTCTAATATATCATAAGAGGTCCAAATAAAATAGCCATCATGCCCAGAAATTCGGATTTCATATATTTGCAAATTACATGTTCTATAGCCATTATATTATCAAACGCATAGAATTAGCATGCATGGATCGTTTTACACATTTTATATGAGTTATATATCATCTAAACATCACTGGAAAAATGCCATATAAATTTTATCACCTTTGGTTAAGGTGCACGAATTATTACCTTGATTTAGTGTATATCGACAAGAAATTTTGAACAAGAACAAACCGATGAGAAAACGCAGCAACTATCAATTTTCCTAGCTTCCTTGCACTCCCAATAACACCATAAAAATACTAGTTTAAACCCAGAATTCGTGTGGTGACCTTGGTGGAATTATTTTGGATCGCTTAGGGTTTTTGGATAATAGTCGGTTTTGTGTTTTGAGAAACAAATAAAGGAGATTTGTTTTAATATGTGAGAACCGAATTTAGGGGCATAAACTCTGTATTTTCAGCCCATGAAATCAATTAGAATATTTGATTGATTTTATTTGATCTTATCTTTAATTTATTTAACATATAATTAATTAAAAGAAATAAAAACCTTATGTTTATTTACTTTGTAATTTTCGGAATATATAAAATAAATGTGTAAGTTAATTTTTAAATGTCTAAAATGATGTAACATTGTCTCATAAATTTATTCGTTTCAGATATAATTCGATTTCAGATGTTTTGGAATTATTTCGGAATCTTATAAGTTGTTTTATAAGGTTTATATATATAATATAAGGTTTTATATTATCAGGGGTAATTTGGTAATTTTACGGGTTATCTGAATTTCAGGTATTACAACTTCTTCCCCACTAACAAAAAAATTTCGTCCTCGAAATTTGCAGAAAGCAGAAGGAAAAGAGAAAGAACAGGAAACAAAACAAGACATACCAGATTAAAACGAGAAGTGCGGATAACTAGCTCGTATTGATTCCTCGGTTTCCCAGGTAGCCTCACGCTCCGGGTGGTTCTTCCAAAGAATCTTTACGAACGGAATAACCTTATTCCTCATGACTCGTTCCTGACGATCTAGAACCGCTTCCGGCTCTTCAGACAAGGACATATCAGGTTGGATCTGATCAAGCGGATAAGATACTACATGCAACGGATGATAGTTGTATCCCCTCAGAAGAGATACATGAAAAACATTATGCACATGAGATAGCTGAGGAGGTAAAGCCAGACGATAAGAAACCTCCCCAATACGATCCAGAATTTCAAACGGTCCAATAAATCGAGGACTTAACTTGCCCTTGATTCCAAAACGCTTAACACCACGGAAAGGAGATACTTTCAGAAATACCCGATCACCTACATTGAACTGCAGATCCCGACGGTGCTTATCAGCATAACTCTTCTGACGAGCACGCGCCTCCTTCAATTTCTCCCTAGCCACGGCTACCTTTTCATTAGTGATCTCGACCATTTCAGGTCCCTCAATCAGACGTTCACCTACTTCATTCCAACAAACAGGAGCCCAAACATTTCCTACCATACAACATCTCGAAGGGAGCCATACGGATACTCGCATGCCAACTGTTATTATACGCAAACTCCACTAAACACAAATACTCATCCCAACTACCGGTCCATTCCAAAGCACAAGCCCGTAACATATCTTCCAAAGTCTGAATGGTCCTCTCAGACTGACCATCTGTTTGGGGATGAAATGCAGTACTGAACTTAAGACGAGCGCCCCAAACTTTATGAAGTCCTTTCCAGAAACGCGAAGTGAAACGAGGATCACGATCAGAAACAATAGACGAAGGCATACCATGCAATCTAACGATTTCCTGCTGAAAAATCTCCGCCAACTGACTGACACTATAGGTCATACGGATAGGTAAGAAATGAGCGGATTTAGTTAGCCGATCAACGACCACCCAAATCGCATCATGTCTTTTACGAGTAACAGGCAGACCAGAAACAAAGTCCATGGAAATCTCATCCCACTTCCATGCCGGAATCTCCAAAGGCTGTAACAAACCACTAGCCCACTGATGTTCAATCTTAACTTGCTGACAAGTCATACATCTAGCAACAAATAACGCCACATCTTGCTTCATACCGTTCCACCAGAAATGCTGCTTAAGGTCCCGATACATCTTGGTAGAACCAGGATGAATAGAGAAAGGAGAACTGTGAGCCTCAGTCAATACAGCCTCACGCAGATCAGAATCATTAGGCACACATAACCGATCCTCATACCAGACAACTCCATCATCATCAACTCTGAATTCAGTTTGCTTACCCTCTTCAATATTTTGAACAATAGCCCAGAGTTCACCATCATCTTTCTAAGCCTCTTTAATACGCAACATCAGATTTGACTCAATCTTTAAGCTTGCCCAGTAACCAACATCACGACGAACACACAACTCAACATCCAGACGCTCCAAATCCTTGAGAACATGCGGATCAATTTCCAAACTAGCAACCATTCCAGATTTCCGACTAAGTGCATCAGCAACTACATTAGCCTTACCTGGATGATACTGGATGTTAGTGTCATAATCCTTCAGAAGTTCTAACCATCTCCTCTGCCTCATATTAAGCTCCTTCTGAGTAAAGATGTATTTGAGACTCTTGTGATCGGTGAAGATATCACACGATTCGCCATACAAGTAATGTCTCCAGATTTTCAATGCAAAAACAACAGCCGCTAATTCCAGATCATGAGTCGGATAATTTTCTTCATAGGGTTTCAATTGCCTCGAAGCATAGGCAATCACCTTGCCGTGTTGCATAAGCACACAGCCCAAACCCTTTTTAGAAGCATCACTATAGATTTGGAAACCTCCAGATCCTGATGGTAAAGTCAGAATAGGTGCAGACACCAAACGCCGTTTCAACTCCTCAAAACTCTGCTCACGCTCATCAGTCCATACAAACTTTTCACCCTTCCGCATCAACTGAGTCAAAGGCAAAGCTAACTTGGAAAATCCTTCAACAAAACGTCGATAATAGCCAGCTAACCCCAGAAAACTCCTGACTTCAGTCACAGTGGTAGGTCTCGGCCACTTGGTGATAGCCTCGACTTTAGATGGATCCATGGTGATACCATCTGCAGACACAACGTGACCAAGGAAAGCTACTTGGTTCAGCCAGAATTCACATTTAGAAAATTTCGCGAATAATTTCTGCTGCCTCAGAATACCCAGAACTATACGCAAATGCTGCTCGTGCTCCTCAGACGATTTAGAATACACCAGAATATCATCAATGAAAACGATGACGAACTTATCCAGAAATTCATGAAAAACCCGATTCATTAAATCCATAAACACAGCAGGAGCATTTGTTAAGCCAAAAGGCATAACCAGAAACTCATAGTGCCCATAACGGGTACGAAAGCAGTCTTAGAAACATCTTGCTCTTTAACTCGCAATTGGTGATAACCAGATCGCAAGTCGATTTTAGAGAACACTTTAGCTCCCTGCAGTTGATCAAACAAGTCATCAATGCGAGGAAGCGGATAACGGTTTCGGATGGTAATACGATTTAACTCCCGATAATCAATGCACAACCGCATACTACCGTCCTTCTTCTTCACAAAAAGCACCGGAGCACCCCATGGCGAGACACTAGGGCGAATGAAACCACAATCCAACAACTCTTCCAGTTGCTCCTTTAATTCCTTCAGTTCGATAGGTGCCATCCGGTACGGAGCCTTAGAGATAGGTTCAGCACCGGGAATCAGATCAATAACAAATTCAACTTCTCTAGCCGGGAGGAAGACCAGGAAGTCTCTCAGGAAAAACGTCGGCAAAATCCCGAACAATGGGAACATCAGAAATATCAGAAGTTTCAACAGATGAATCCTTAACAGAAGCCAAATAGCCTTGGCAACCATGAGATATCAGAGTCCGTGCCTTCAGAGCAGAGATGATTCTAACAGATTTCAGAGGGCGGAAACCATGATAAACGAATTCAGGATGGTTCAGATCTCCAAAAATTACATTCCTAGCATGACAGTCGATGGTAGCTCTATGGGAAGCCAACCAATCCATGCCCAGGATAACATCGAAATCAATCATATCCAGAGGAAGTAAGTTAGCCGGACGAATCCGGTCACTAAAGCGGAGAGGGCAGTTAACATATACATGTTCGAGGAGGACACTGTGTTTCATTGGGGTGGAAAAAGATAGTTGGTTTATTAATGGTGTTGGAGTTGTTTTAAGTTTCTGAGCTAGTTTTACAGATATAAAAGAGTGTGTTGCGCCGGTATCAAATAATATGAAAACAGTATGATCACCAATATGCAGAATGCCAGTAATGGTACCTGATGATTTAGCTGCCTGATCCCGAGTAGTCGAAAACACACGGCCTGTGTTCGGAGGAGGAGGAGGAAGATACTGCATAGCTGGGGTCGGATTATGCTTAGGGCAATCTTTCACCCGATGCTCAGAAGACCCACAACGGAAACATGCTCCAGAAGCCCTACGACACGGTCCGGGATGACTCTTCCCACAAGTAGTACAGATAGGAGGAGGAGGTAAAGCCTGAGAACCCGATCCAGAACCTCGAGACTGCTGCTGATAACCCTTGGAAGGCTGATCCTTCCATTGCTTCTGACTGTCACTGCGACCATGACGATCATTCCCCTGCCTAGAAACCGACCTCGAATCCTGACCCTTTGAGTCGTTCCTCTTCTGATCATAACTCTTACCTGATTGACCCTGATAGTCACGTCCACGATCTGACTGACCTCGCTGCTCAAAGTTCCTACCAGAATACCCCTTGCTATCCCGATTCTGACTTTGATTCTGATTCTGAACCCTGTCACCATCACGGTTTCGCTTGAAACCAACTCCCTCATGAAAGATCTCAATGTTGCGAGCTGCATCGCAACATGCTGACGGATCCTGAAACTCATCATTAAGCATACGATCGAGCACCCACCTAATTCAGAGTAAATTGAAAAGAGCATTAGGATCTATTGGAACAAACGTCAACTTTATACAGGTTACAAACCTTTTGAGTCCCCATTTGAATTGCTTGGCTTGACGCCTCGAATCTCCAGCAGTGGGGCCTACAAAGCTGACCAATCTCTGAAACCGCTCCAGATATTCCCCTGCGTTCTCAGTATCTAGCTGGGAAATGGTGTTGTACTCCCGAATAAACCTCTGCTGCTCAGAGTCAGGGAAGTACCGATTATAGAATGTAGTGCGGAAATCAGCCCAAGAACAACCAAGAACATACGGATCACCTCCTTTAGCTGCCTTGTGTGCCTTCCACCAGTTAAGTGCATCACCTTCCAGCTTAAACACAGCCAAACGAGTCTTAAACTCGTCTTCACAACCTAGCACCTCAAATAGCTTCTCCATGTGGGTGATCCAGTCCTCTGCAGCATGAGGAGTAGCAGCAGAACTGAAAGACAACGGCTTGAGTTTGTTGAAACTCTCAAGCCACCCATTAATGGTAGTGGGTCGGCCCCCACCACCAGAAGAACTACCAGCACCTCCAGATGAACTAGCTCCACCACTGATAAGCCGGTTGATCACCGCATCAGTGTTAAGGCCGGGTAACAGATTGGCTATAGCATTAGCCACCATAGCCTCCAGATTGGGGATTTCAGCATCCCCTCCAGCATTATACTCTTGATGACGAGTGTTAACCATCTATAGAATTATGAAAACGATTAGTCAGATCAAACAGAATATGACAGAGCAGAATACGGAAAAAGAGTACGCGAAAGGAAACCTAATGTCTACCCAATCCTCACAGGTCAATGGCCTAAGCCTAAGGGTTTCGGATGCCTGTTGCTCTGATACCACAAATTGTAACACCCCAACCCGACAAGGGCAAAGATGTCACAAATATATGGCTTCATATCAGAACAAACATAACATTCAATAATAAAACAACGGAAGTCTTAACATTAAATCCAAAATAAGTCAACATGACTTATACCAAATGCAAGACAGAAATAACTGAAGTACAAAAATCCAATATTCAAATGCCTAAACAGTGGCATATCAAAATAAATAGAAATCCAGATGGTAAAGCTAAAATCACTAAGGTCAAAACTCCAAATCAGATTGCTCTCATCCCAAAGCTAAAACCCAGCTTCCTAGCTTAAGTACCTGCCGCAGGAAAAGAAATGCGGCTGAGCTACGAGAGCTCAGTGAACAGATATATAGATAAACAGAAACGATAACAGATAGCAGTACAGAACGAATCAGGAATACAGATCATACAGATACAAAATCAAAGTTAATGAATAGGAAAGGTAATAAGGAAACAAGAAAAGAATGAAAAAGAGATAATGAAACAAATCAGGTTTAGGGAAAACAGAAATCCATCACGAGCCCAGATAACAGATAATATCATATAATATAACAAACCTGTGTAGAGTGGCCAACTCCCAGATAATGTGAGTGACGTGTATCGCACACACCATCAGTCACCAGATATAATAATAAACAGATAACATAAATATAAACATATATCAGATAACAGATAACAGAATCAGAACTAGGATGCATCCATGCGCCCCTTGTGGCCAGAAACTCCTTAACACACCAGATAAAATAAATCAGGGACGGAACAGGTCATCACTCTCCTGCCCTAGAGTCATGTCAAAGGTGCATCAATGACATGGACATGAAACCCTCATGCCTAGTGATTGGCTCGGATATCAAACTGTAGGTCAGAGGTCAGAGGTCAAATGAACTATCAAAATCAGAAGGTCATATCTTAAGGGTACATGGCAAAGAGGTTCATGTTAAAGTCCAGAAATATCCAAGGTTCAAATCAGAATTTAAAACAAAGGTTCAGAATAGCAAAACATAGCAGAAGGTTCAAACAAAGGTTCAAGATAGACAGATCACAACAGAGATACACAAACAGAGGGAACATAGCAGTGGTATGGGGAATCCTAATAAGGAAATGAAATACTGAGAGAGAAGGGAAAGAAACACCCTTACTGAAAATAGGGCAGAATATCTGTACCTTATTGCACAGCAGAAATCAAACAGACAAACACAGAAATGAAGCTCAAGACTTCTCCTTCTTCACACCTAAGGAAGAGGAAGACAGAATTACTACAGTTCCTTATTCAGATTATTCCTCTTTGTTTATCTCATCATTTTATGTACTTTCTATTTTTAGTATCTTTCCAGATTTAGTAACTTCCATAATTAGCAGGCTTTCAGAATTAACATATCTTATCATTTCAAATTAGGTTGAACCTTTATTCAGAGCTTATTACGGAATAACAGTACAATTTATCATGTTACAGAAGTTTAGGGTTTTAAATGACAATTATACAAAGTTTAGGGTTTTAAATGCAACTTCATTAATTTACAAGGTCATTAGTGAAATTACTTCAATTTACAGAATTATACACTTATTTAATTCAGAATTACATTCCATACCCTTAAGTTTCACAATTTACAGATTACACCCCTTTAGTTTCATAATTTACAAAATCAACCTTATAATTACATATTTTACAATTTAGACCCTACAACATCCATAATTACCAACCAAGCATATCATATTTCATATTTACAGAATATATCCTCAGAATTTAGTACTTTACATATTAGACCCCTCAGAATTCAGAATTTACATATTTAGCCCTTTAAGTTTACAAAACATATATATTAAATCATAATTACATAACAATTACATAATTAGCCCAAAAATCCTCAAAATTACCCAACAACCTTTTTATATCAGTATTAACACAAAACAACTTCAGAATTCCAGATTTACACTTTTGGTCCCTCACTTTTAATTAATTTCCAAACAAAACCCTAATTTCCCATTAATTCATTATTATGCAAAATTTACACTTAGGACCCCAAAGTTATATTTTTCCCACATTCTTACAGATGTATATGATCTTACAAAAATATCCCAGAAGTTTCAAACTTGGCAAAACAGGTCCTTATGAAATTAACTTCAAATCGGTACACCTTTTTACAAACAATTAGAAACCCTACCATGCACCAATCATTGAACCATCATTTAATCATCATTAAAACAACATTAATGACCAGATTCATGCCCAAGAAAACAAACCCTAGATCCCACGATTTTTATTTCATTTGTTTCTTTGATTTTCTAAAATCCGGTTTTTACAATAATTAACCACGTTAAATTTAAGCTTCTAAAAATCAAAACCATATTTTTCCCAGATCATATAACTTATAAGGAACCCACGAAAAATAGTGAACATGCCCAAAAAATTCGTTTAACATATATTGCATAATTACGTATGTTTTAGATACTATAATTACAACGACTTGATTTAGGCCATTATAATTCGATCCATTATTTTTCCCAGGTCTAATATATCATAAGAGGTCCAAATAAAATAGCCATCATGCCCAGAAATTCGGATTTCATATATTTGCAAATTACATGTTCTATAGCCATTATATTATCAAACGCATAGAATTATCATGCATGGATCGTTTTACACATTTTATATGAGTTATATATCATCTAAACATCACTGGAAAAATTCCATATAAATTTTATCACGTTTGGTTAAGGTGCACGAATTATTACCTTGATTTAGTGTATATCGACAAGAAATTTTGAACAAGAACAAACCGATGAGAAAACGCAGCAACTATCAATTTTCCTAGCTTCCTTGCACTCCCAATAACACCAGAAAAATACTATTTTAAACCCAGAATTCGTGTGGTGACCTTGGTGGAATTATTTTGGATCGCTTAGGGTTTTTGGATAATAGTCGGTTTTGTGTTTTGAGAAACAAATAAAGGAGATTTGTTTTAATATGTGAGAACCGACTTTAGGGGGCATAAACTCTGTATTTTCAGCCCATGAAATCAATTAGAATATTTGATTGATTTTATTTGATCTTATCTTTAATTTATTTAACATATAATTAATTAAAAGAAATAAAAACCTTATGTTTATTTACTTTGTAATTTTCGGAATATATAAAATAAATGTGTAAGTTAATTTTTAAATGTCTAAAATGATGTAACATTGTCTCATAAATTTATTCGTTTCAGATATAATTCGATTTCAGATGTTTTGGAATTATTTCGGAATCTTATAAGTTGTTTTATAAGGTTATATATATATAATATAAGGTTTTATATTATCAGGGGTAATTTGGTAATTTTACGGGTTATCTGAATTTCAGGTATTGATGCCACAACAGTTGTCTTTGGTAAGGAAAAAGGGCGGTTATGCAAGAGGAGTGGGAGGTGGAGTAACATACAAGAAGTATTTTAGCCTTCCTCAAAGAAAACAAGAACCCAATGAAAGACTTGAGTTACTTCAAACTCAACTGGATAATGAGAGACGCGAGCATCAAGAAAAAGATATACTGGTCAAGAAATTGTCCACCGAAATGACCGAAAAAGATGTGCTGGTCAAGAAATTATCCAGTGAGATGAAAGAAACAAAGGGAATGCTTACTCGACTGATGGCACAGTTGAGTAAACAAGGGATGCATATAAATTTGGAATCTGATCAATTGCCAGTAGCCTCAGATTTAAGCCATTTTTTATGTTGTTAACAATTTCATTTTCTAACGCTAACACCACTGATGCTAATGATACTAGACATTGAACATAAACTGATGAGTCAATGTATTTCTTAATTTATATTGCAGGTGACTCCAATGGCCATTGACAATGTAGATAGCAGCGCTAATGAGGTGGACGACACTCAGCCAAGTGATGTTGTAAGTGCTAAATTAGATGCGAGAATTCAGGAGAAGTCTAATGGCCTTGTAACTTCGGAAAAGGTAACGGAAACAATGGTAAGTAATAAAAAATACCCCTTTGATTTTTAATTTTACATACATGACTAATGTACCGTGTTTTATATATACGTATAGGAACCTGCTAAAACTGTCAGACCTAAGCAAAAGCCTAAGTCACGACAAAACGGGTCTCCAGATTCCCAATCACAACAAAATGTGTCGTCGCCAACACAAGCACTGCCAAAAGTATGTATTTCTCTTTTGTTTAAATAATGTAACGTGTTTTATATATACATATAGGAACATGCTAAAACTATCGGACCTAAGACAAAGCCTAAGTCACGACAAAACAGGTCTCTAGATTCCCAATCGCAACAAAATGCGTCTCCAACACATGCACTGCCAACAGTATGTATTTCAACATGTTTCGTGTTATTCTTTTGTTTAAATAATTTCTGATATATACATGCAAAAATTCTTTTTTTTTAGACATTTAAGTGCAAACTGTGGCACTTAAAGAAAACAAATATCGTTGCTTTGGGTACCGTATACCAGTCTCATGGAAAGCAAATGCTGCATAACCAACCACTCCCAAATGATTGCTACAGAGTGTCAATTGATTCATCGTTAGTTGATGCAGCATGCATACCGGACGTAGCAAATAATGGGTTCAAAACAGTTAAGGCAGTCGTAGGTGGTTTCGTTGCATGGCCAAATGATCAAGTTATTGTTGAAGAGGAGGTACATACACGTGTTTTTTTCAACCTACATATATATAATTCTTTATATTTAATTCAATATTTGATACAAGCGTCTTTTGTTTACTACATGTTACACCAACAAACCCTGTGACTAAATGTGGACCACCAGTACCATCGAAGCGCAAATATGTATTTGTTAAAGACTTAAAGCAAATGCAAGCTAAGCCGGTGAAGAGTCAAAAGTCTTTAGATTATGGTACTTTAGAATTTGATTATGTACGACATTACAATTGTATATTCTGTTCAGTTATATACATTTTAGTTTAATTTCAAATATATATATATATATATATATATATATATATATATATATATATATATATATATATATATATATAATATATATATATATATATATATATATATATATATATATGCTCATTCCAGCAGCACTAGCATAGTACTAGCAGTAGTAACTCTGCTTCAGCAGGAATAACTTAGTACTAGCAGTAGCAACTCTGCTCCAACAGTACTAACTTAGTAATAGCAGTAGTAACCCTGTAACTAAAAGATGCACTCACATAATATGGTCACGCTTATCAACATTATTGGTCACTCTTTGTTTAATTCGATGTGTGACTAAATATTACGAAATGCCACACAAACTAAAAATTCATGTGACCATTGGATGAACAATAGTCACGCAAAATACACATTCCTTCACTTTAAATAGCATATGGTCACACTAATTAACACGTTTGGCCACTATTTTTTAAATTGTATGTGACTAAATACCCAAAACAAACATGCTTTGTGTGACTAAATACTAAAAAAGGCCACACAAACATAAAATTCAAGCGGCCATTGGATGATCAATAGTCACACAAAATACACGTTTGGCCACTTTTTGCTTAATTGTATGTGACTAAATACCCAAAATAAACATGCTTTGTGTGACTAAATATTACAAAAGGCCACACAAACATGAAATTCAAGTGTCCATTGGATGATCAATAGTCACACAAAATGACCGGATCTACACACACTCCTTGTGTTAGATGTATACTTTGAATGATGTCTAGTCTAGCACGCGGAATTTACTAGCTAGCACTTAGAAGATTTGTTTGTGTTTTGTATAAACGAATCAACAATGAATGAACAAGGAACACAATATACTTCAACTTCAACGATTCAATATTATTAATGAATAATACGAGTGATCTCCTATCACTAGGGTTTACAACCTTGAATCTTAACAAAACAATACGTACTAATTCGTTTCTGATTCGTACTTAAACTTTAACCTAGGCAATCCTTTTATAGACTAATGATTCCTTTACAAGATAACTATCAACCTAATCGTATAAGATATACACAATATCTTTTCTATAATTATCTTACACAAAAAAATAAACCGTACTAACTTCTATATTCAACCGTACGAACTACTCTTGTCTTCAAAACTCATCAGCAGTACTAACTTCCATCTTCAGCCGTACTAACTGCTTAAGCTTAATTCCTAACAATCCTCCCTTAAACTTATGATTTCTTCCCAAATCATTAAGTTTCTTCAAATTAAGCTTCATCTTCTATATGAGGGGGATTCTTCCAAACACCTTTCATAACGGTCTCTTACTACTGATCTTTCTTTGTTCTGCAAGGTTGAAAATCTTTGTTACCAACAAATCTGCCATTTCAGAATCTTCTTCAACCCTCAGTTTTGTATACAACATAGATGTTAAAACACTTGATCTGAGTGGATAATCTTTCTCCACTAACATATAAATTTCTATGCCATCCTTAGTTGAAACTCTGTGCACACCACACGTATCAAAAAACTTCCAAGAGACATCTTCAACTTGTGCTTGAAATCTCCACATTGATTCTCCTCTATCATGTTCATAAATTCTTTTCAGCTGTACCCATAACTCTTTATCTTTGTCTTCAATAGGATCTTGAACTCAGAATCTTTCTTTTACTAATCTCCATAACTGATTAAGATCTTCTCTATCAAAACCTTTTAGTAGATCTTCAAACAACTTATATCTCTCAGTAATACCTCCAAGTCTTATGATCTTCCATCCCATCATCCTTCCATCAGTGAAAACTTCCCAGCCAATGATAGGATATTTGACTTCTAATGGTTTGATATTTGTAGACTCTGAAACTATCACCATCATATTCTTGATTTGCTCATTGGTTAAACCTTCTTCACCAGACTTCAACTTCTTTGCACTATCAGATTCTAGAACTTATGGTTCTCTTTTCTTTTTCCTTGTGATATCCTCCTTGCTTGAAGTATTCAGTCTTGCATATGTTTCATAGAAAGTCTTTTCAATCTCAGCATCTGACCTTCCAGTAAAGTCACTCATCTTATAATTTGCTTGATTCTTCAAATAATGCTTCATGAAACTGACTTTTTCTTTCTTGGTAGGCAACTTTGTCTTGTAGCCTGACTCTTGCCTTTCTCTAATTCTCTGCACTAAGTCATTCCAAGTAACTTCTTTGTTCTTTGACAAGATGAACTCTTTGAGTTTTTCTGACTTTTCTTCTTCACTTAATTCCTTGTCTTTAAGAATCATTCCAGCATGAGCTCTCACAATCAAATCAGAATCCAACAAGTATTGTAGTTGCTCATTGAACTCCTCTTGATTAATTTCTTCAGATCTTCTTCTATCCATGAATCCAACAAGTATTTGAGCTTGTTCATCAGCTAGATCTTTTTCAATCATCTTCCTTGCAACTTCTGCATCATGATCTATCTGAGCTTGAGTTCTTGGTTTTGTTTTCTTGAGCTTTTCTAATACTTGAGCAGCTTCTTGTTCTTGAGCAGCTTCTTCTAGTGTCATAGGCTTTTTACCCTTATCTTCCCTTTTTCTAGCATATTCCTCTTCAGCCGTAGTATCACCAGTTGGAACTGTCTCATGCTCTGTATCAACAGTTAGAACTGCTTCAACAGTTGGAACTTCTTCAGCCTTCCTCTTCAGCCGTAATATCACTAGTTGGAACTGTCTCATGCTCTGTATCAGCAGTTGGAACTGCTTCAACAGTTGGAACTTCTTCAGCTTCTTGAGTACCAGTCTGAACTGCTTCATCTGTCTGAGCAGTTTCTTCAACCCATATGTCCACATTACCAGAACCCATATCAAATTGTTCCTCTTCTTCATCATTTTGCCTCCCCTGAGAACCTGATCCATCTCTCTTACCTTTATCTGATTTCCTCCCCTGTTTGGGAGAATCACCATCATCACCATCAAAATCATCTAAGTCATCATCATCAAAAGAATCCAAAACTACCTTTGCCTATTTCTTCTTTAACTGCTCTTCAAGTTTCTTCACCCTAAGAGTCAATTTGGTGTAGACCTTGGCAAAATTCCTTTTGTGAGCTTTGAGTTCCTTATTGTTCTTCTTTAGTTCTTCCTCCAAAGTTTCTACCTTCTCACTAGTTTGGTACACATTTCCATCAATTCAGTATGTGAAGTACTACCCTCATTACGTCTAGCTGTGTTACCTGCTAGGAGAGGTGAATCATGGGGAAAGGATCTAGGAATCACTCTGGGTGTTTCCCTTCTCCTATAAGTGATGTGAAATTGAGATGTTTGGGTTCTTTCAGTAGCTGAAGTAGATGTGTAATGGGGATCAGTTGGTTGTACTGAACCTTCACCCACTTCAGTTTGAAGCATTTCAGGAAACAATGGAACTATTTCACCTTGAAAAAGCCTACTAGCCATAGCCATGTTTTGAAAAACTTTTGATTCAAGGCTAGGAGTAGCAAAAGTTTCTGTTGGTTTTGTAAGCAGGTATGTCTTTTTATTCAAAAGAGTTTGAACAAACCTTGGATACATTAGAAACTTGGTTTGCTGTTTACATTAAATGCCATACCCTCAAAAATAAATTTTGAAAAGTTAAAAACCTTGTTTGTAGACAAACAAATGAGAGAAATAGCAATATTGCTACTGAACTGCTCCCAAGCAGTCTTTTTAGGACTTAAAAAATGTAAAAGGGTATGTATCAAAAATCTCCATTGAGGTGAGAAACATCCTTTTTGAAAAGTTAATTTGTGTTCGGATGTATCATACCCCATTTTGGTAAGTTCTTGCCATATTTCAGTGTTGTGCATAGTGTTGATACCATCTGAGTCTTTTAATTTAAGATGTCTCCTAAGTATAGACTCAGTAACAACAAAAGATACATCATCCACTTCAGAATGAATTTCTAAGTCCCCATCTTCATTAGTCAAGACAGTAGCATTCTGCCAGAACTGTGGGATGTGCGAGACATAAAGAGTAGGATAATCAGTTAGAGCATACCTTATGTAAGAGTGGTTTAGAAAGTCCACAATCTCATAAAATTTTGGTCCATCTCCGTCCTCTGTTTTCTCAAGAAACGCAACCTTATTGTGACGCTTAACAAATTCCAAATTAGCCATTTGTATTGATGAAAAGTGAAAGATTATAGCAATAAGATGATAGTTTAAAGTGGAATTGAGGTTTTATGTAGCCTATTGGAGTTTATAGGTATTGTTTAGGGTTTTGCGAAATATGCGTATGGGATAAATTATCTTGAGAAATAGAATAAATAAATTTATGGTAAAAAGATAATTATCTTCTAGAAAAATCCCTATAAGTACCTTAAGAATAACGGTTTTACCCAAACGGCTATAAAATTAATTACTGACAGATTTCTACAACGGCTAGTTGAACCGTACTAACTTTGTACTAACCGTACCAACTGTTGAAAAAATTTTGTTGAGCCGTATGAACTTATTAAAAAGGATTTTAAAATACCATGGCTCAAACATAGTTTTTAGCAAACTATCAGCTATCAACGGATTTGATATGTCTTTACCAATAGCCGTTTGCTTTGGACTAGTCAACTCTTCACAGTTAGATATGGTGAGCTGATAACTATATAATTTTTGGTAAATTGTCAACCATTAACGGATTTGATTAGTCTTTACCAGAAACCGTTTGCTCTGGACTAGTTGGTTCTTATGTGGGTTAGACATGGTGAACCAATAACCATTTGTTGTGTGTAAAGATCACACACTCAGCTCCAAATCACCATACAGTCCAAAACATAAAGCATTTAATTCCTTGGTGCTTATCATCCAAAACCTGCAAGTGTTAGTCCAAAAACAAAGAAACAGGATACAAGCATATGACTAACATTGCACATAACAAGAAAAATTAATTTCCTTGTGGAACCCAAGCCAAAACAGACTTAGGCTTTCCTCTTACATCAACATAATTCATTCTTTTCAAAACAATTTTAGCACCATTGGATTTGATGAGTCTCCAAACCCAATATGCTGATGCATTCACTCCAGTACCCATATTTCCCTTAGCAGTGTATTTATTAACACCAATACCAATTACTCTGCTAGCAGTTGGAACTGCTGGCTTGGTAGTTGTTACCTTGGGTTTCCAAACTTGGTTTTTTACTACTTGTCTGTTTTGAAATGGTCTCTTAACAGTTGTTGGTGCTGATTTGGAAAACATTTTTGCACCTTGAACTATTGGCCTTGAGTGAATAGGTCTAATTGGTCTGACAGGCTGAACTGCTGGTCTAGCAGTTTGAATTGGTCTTTGGCCAGACTTTAATAGAACTGATCTGGGTATCATTCTATCATTCCTCGGAAGAGTTTGAAGTCTTGCTATGCTCAACCTATGGTTTGAATATCCACTCAACCATTTATCACAAAAATATGCAAGATGGTCAAAACTACAACACGAGTAACAAGCTTTCCTATAGCAGAAAAAATCATCCCCTAATTGGTGAGATTTGAGGCCATTCCAATTCCTTTGGTTACCTCTTGGCTTGTTTGTGGTTCTATACATTTCTGCATACCTAACTGTTGGTCTAAAAGGTTTGGCATTTGATCTAGGCCTAACAGTCTCAGGTTTAACCATCTTTGGAACTTTTGGTTCCTCCACTTTAACACTAACAGGCTTAACCACAGCCTGATCACCCTCATCATCAGAAGTCCATTCCTCTATGGTTGGAGAATCTGATTCCTTACTTGAAAACTTATCAGAGGACACCTTGTCCTCAGATAGTGATTTATCACTAGCACTCTCATACACAGGTTTATCAACTAAATTCTCTTTAGGTTGAGGACCATATTTAAGCTCAGGTAGTTGAAATTCAGGTAGTCCTGTGTGTTCTAAGTCTATGCCTGGGGGTGTTGGAATTCCTCAATAGGGAGGTGGAACTGACTTATAACCTAGGCCTGACTTAGCTTTATTGAGGATCTGACACTCAACAATCTTACTAACACCCTGAGTTGCAAATTCTAGTGTGTCAACAGTCATTTGAATGTTCTCCTTTGCTTTCTTAACCTATTCTAGCTCATGTTTCAACACACTAATTTCATTCTCCCTAAACATTAAGTCTCTCTTAACAATAATCATATCATCAGAAAACTTTGGCTCATTACATTTATAATGAACAATTTGTTCTTCTAACACAGCTAAAGCCCTCTTATGATTTGCTAAGTTAAAAGCAGTTTGGGTTAGCTCTTTTCTCTGATCCTCATATCTTTTCTTAAGAGTTTCTAGATCTTTTAAAGCTTCACAAGATTTAGAACATTTAGAAACTTGTACCTCAGAGTCTGAAAATGCCATGAGAGCAATCTCTGTAGATGCTTCTGCTTCCTCCTCTGCAATGTAGCTCCAGTCAAACCCTAAGCCATCAATGGCAACCATGGCTTTTGAGCTTGAGTCAGTAACTTCCACCACTCTTGACTTGCTTCCAAATCCTCTACTCTTGCCATCCTGTTGTCTTGGCAATCTGCACTCCCTTGAATAATGACCTTTCTTGTGGAAATTGAAACACTCAATCTTGGACTTGTCATACCCTGCAACATCATTGCTGTTTATGACAATCTTCTTGCCAGTCTTCTTCAAGAATCTCTTAGCTCTCAAGCTGAGAAAAGAGAGCTGCCACTTGATATCCATCTCTTCAATATCATCTTCATCAATCTCTTGAAGATCTTCATGAGTCAACATACTTCCATTGTGCTGAGTAGTCAAGAAAGCACAATAAGTATTCTGATCCAAGAGTCCATTAGTACTGCTTGAAGTGCTAGCAGTACCAATATTGGAACTAGCAGTACCAACTGCTCCAGTCACTTGAACTTCTTCATCTGGACTTGAGGTACTGTGAGTTGATACAAAGGCCAAATTCCCTGAGCTTGAGCTTGAGCTTAATCCAGCAGACTTCTTAACATCATATTCAATTATCTTGAAGTTGCTATAGAGATCCATTAAGCTCATGGAATCTATATCATGCTTGTTTTTCCATACAACCACATGCATAGCCCATTCAGTTGGTAGAGTCCTCAGAAATTTGGAGTTGAGATCTTCCTGAGGCATCTCAATTCCTAGAACAGCAAGTTGACTCACTAGTTTTTGAAGTCTATTAAAAATATGATCTAGTGACTCGTTGCTTGTTGCTGAAAAATTCTCAAACGGTTGCTTGAGAATGGTCTTCTGAGTTTTCTAGATGGCTTTGTTCCCACCATATCTTGCAACAATAGCTTCAAAAAGGGTTTTAGCACACTTAAACTTGCTAAAATTCAACAACTGATCATTGGGAATAGTCATCAGAAGCAAACTTCTCGCCTTAACATCATTCTTGTACTGTGCCTTCTCTTCAGTAGTGGTTGGCTTAGTTTGCACCTTAGTTTCAGTGACACCCTCAACAACGGTTGTTGTAGTTGTAGGTTTGAACGAATTCCCATCCTCAATAATCTCCCAGAGAGTATAATCTTGAACTTGGAAGAACTGCTCAATTCTTAATCGCCACATATCGAACTCATTTGGTTTAAGCATTGCAAGCTTAGCAGCAATATTAGTCTGACTTGTTGTTATCTCCATGTCCATCTTCTTCTTAAACAAATTCGTCTGGATCTTCTAAACCAAAGTATCAGTAAACCTGGCTCTGATACCACTTGACCGGATCTACACACACTTCTTGTGTTAGATGTATACTTTGAATGATGTCTAGTCTAGCACGCGGAATTTACTAGCTAGCACTTAGAGGATTTGTTTGTGTTTTGTATGAACGAATCAACAATGAATGAACAAGGAACACAATAAACTTCAACTTCAACGATTCAATATTATTAATGAATAATACGAGTGTTCTCCTATCACTAGGGTTTACAACCTTGAATCTTAACAAAACAATACGTACTAATTCGTTTCTGATTCGTACTTAAACTTTAACCTAGGCAATCCTTTTATAGACTAAGGATCCCTTTACAAGATAACTATCAACCTAATCGTATAAGATACACACAATATCTTTTCTATAATTATCTTACACAAAAACATAAACCGTACTAACTTCTATATTCAACCGTACGAATTGCTCTTGTCTTCAAAACTCATCAGCAGTACTAACTTCCATCTTCAGCCGTACTAACTGCTTAAGCTTAATTCCTAACACAAAATACACATTTCTTCACTTTAAACAGCATATGGTCACACTTATTAACATGTTTGCCCACTGTTTTTTAAATTGTATGTGACAAAATACCCAAAACAAACATGCTTTGTGTGACTAAATATTACAAAAGGCCACACAAACATAAAATTCAAGTGGCCATTGGATGATCAATAGTCACACAAAATACACATTTCTTCACTTTAAACCGCATATGGTCACACTTTTTAACACGTTTGGCCACTGTTTTTAAATTGTATGTGACTAAATGCCCAAAACAAACATGCTTTGTGTGACTAAATATTACAAAAGGCCACACAAACATAAAATTCAAGTGGCCATTGGATGATCAATAGTTACACAAAATACACATTTCTTCACTTTAAACAGCATATGGTCACACTTATTAACACTTTTGGCCACTGTTTTTTAAATTGTATGTGACTAACTCCAAAATAACAACACACGTTGTGTGACTAAATCATCACAAATGTCACATTTATTATATATTCATGTGGCCATAGGACGGGAAATAGTCACACAAAATACACATTTACTTGAATAAATCATCTCAGATGTCACATATATTATATATTTATGTGGCCAAAGGACGAACAATAGTTACTCTCAAAAAATATTTATGTGACTATAAAGTGTTTACGGTCACACAAAACTATTAATCCAACAAAACTTGTGCCTAATTTGTCACACATATTCGGGTTTTGGTCACTCTTTTTCAATGAAAACGGCCACAAACTAAACAATGTGACCATATGCCACCTACGGTGGCGCGACCTTTGGTGACACACACCAAAAACAACGTGTGTGACTATATGCATATCGTCACACATTTTTGGTGTGACGAAATCCCATATCTGTACCAGTGTCAACCGAGACCCATTTGGCATGGAATTCAATGAACTTAGGCCTCAACTCAAAAAATGGGAAGAAATACTTAGGGCTAATATCTTGTGTACCATAGGCAATCGTGATCACATCAATACTTGTCATTGTTACATTCTTTATAGGTTGTCAACTCGTCAACCTTTCAACTTAGCCTATTATGTTGCCAAAAGGATGGCGGTCATTGCCATGCTAGGAACCACCGCTCTTCCATACGGGATGCTTCTCACCCGTCTCTTTAGAACCTTTGCACCCATTCCACCCAATGCTAAAAGGTTTTGTCCTGACTACTCCCTTGTTGAACACATATTTGTGCCATTAAGTGATAAGAGAGTAGCAAAGACTCAAGGAAAACGTCCTCATCCACTTACTTCCTAATCATCATCATCAATGAGCGAGGATGATGGACTTCCAAACTCTAGGCTTCCACCTCTTGACTACTTCCAAGAACTCTCGGTCATTGAAAATCAATTGGAACAATTCAAGCAAACAAGAGGAATGTTCAAGTGCATTGTAAGATTCCTAACAAAGATTAACAAGAAATTAGATAGGCAATGAGAGGCTTTATGAGCGTTTGGTACATTTACTCCAAAACAATGATGTTTGATGTATTTTTATTGTCATAGGATGGTAACTTAACCTTGAATGATTATGCGAACTAACCTTGTCATGCAGGTAGATAATGTTAATACAAATATCGTCTGAAAAACGTTATTTATATTTTTCGATCTTTGCTATATTTTGTTAATGACAATTATAAACTTTATTTTTAGCAAAGCATAAATATAGTTAAGTCTTTTACATATAGAGTCACAAGCTTTTCATAAACTCATAACATCATTTACATGCTACATATATGATCACTAGTATATACATGTTACATACATTTACATTTACATATTACATTCATTTACATTTTATTTCTAAATATGGAAAATGTACAATGACATCATGGCATGCATCACCTTGATATCTTTAGGAAATCTTGAAGATCATATGAATATCTTGGATTGATCTTCACTCAAAGATTAGATATGAAAATATCTTGGTTAGATTTGGGAAAGATATTTGGAGATTTGCTGTCAGGCTCCCATGGAACCAAACAGCATAACGGACGGATCCCTTAATTTGGATCCGTCCCATCCATGGTTTGTAATGGCAGTTGGCCTATAAATAGCAAGCCACACATTCATGTTTTCTCATCACTCAAAAGCATACACAACATCATACATTCTTTCATTCATTAATAACCTTTTCATATTTCATTCTTAGCGATCTCTCTTTTGTAGCAAAGAGATCAAAGCATCACAAGCTTCAACAAAGCATTGCAAGACTTGTTAGATTATTCATAGTGTGAATTTGTTGTTTTTCACACATCATTGTTGTACCAAACAATCATATACCTCAGTAGTGATCGGTTAGTATTTTAGTCCTCAAAATACACATAGTATCGGGAGTGGTTGTGCCATTGTAAAAGAACTCGGTATTTAGCTTTGTACCGGAAAAAGTGTAAGCGACGTTTGTAAAGGTTTTCTCTGCCGAGAAGGGAGCTTGTTCCTAAGTGAAGAAAAACTCTCGAGTTAGAGGCTCGAGGAGTGGAGTCGGGCAAGGAAGAGAGTCCTTGTAGACCGAACCACTATAAATATCCGCATTGTGGTTTGATTGTTTCTTTCTCTACTTGCATGTTATATATTGTTTATTATTTGCATTACTTGAAATCACGTTAAGTATTCAAAGCAAAATAATTTTAAAATGGTAAAACTATTCAACCCCCCTTCTAGTTTTCCATAATTGGTATCAGAGCTATGTTACTCAAGACTTTCAAAATATATTGTATTTTAAAACTTTAAACGATCCATGGATTTTGAAAACTTCAAAGAAGGGCAATCTATGCAAAGACCACTACTATTTGAACCAAATAGTTTTATATATTGGAAAAACCGCTTTGTAACTTATGTGAAATAGAAAGACATAGATCTATGGTACATTATTAAAGAAGGTGATCAAAAAGCTATAATAAAAAATATATCAAATGGTCGGGATGAGGATACTTCACTTGCTCCTCACAGTGATGAGCAAAAGAATTTGATTGCCAAAATCAATGAGGCTAAAATGATGCTTTACAATGTTTTACCTAGGAAAGAATATGAAAGAGTCTTTATGTGTCAAACCGCTAAAGATATTTGGCAACCTTTAATTATCATTCATCAAGGGAACTCACAAGTGAAGGATAACAAAATTGATCTTCTTGTTCAACAATATGAACAATTTGATGTCCCTGAAGATGAGACCATTGATAGTGCATTTGCTAGGTTTAATACTATCATTACTTCTCTTAAAACACTTGACGATTCTTTTTGTAGTAAGAAATTTGTCATAAAATTTCTTAGAGCACTCCATCCGAAGTTGAGAACAAAGGTGACGGCCATTGAAGAATCCAAGGATTCTTTAAGCATGTCACTTGACGAGCTAATAAGAAATCTCAAAGTTCATGAGATGGTAATGGAAAAAGATCCGGAGATAGTTAAGGGCAAAAAGGAAAAAGTCAAATCCATTGCCTTAAAAGCTAGGGTAGATTCAAGTGATGATGAAGAGTCTAGTTCGGGTAGCGAAGATGAAGAATATGCCATGGCCGTAAGAGATTTCTAGAAGTTCTTTAGGAGACGAGGAATGTTCATAAGACAACCTCGAGAAGAAAAGAAATCCTTCCGGAAAGACCGTGATGACAAGAAAGGAAGAGGAGAAAGAAAGTGTTTTAGATGCGGAGATACACGTTATCTAATAGGAGAGTGTCCTAAGCCACCCAAAAACAAAACTCAAAGAGTTTTTGTAAGTGGGGCTTGGAGTGACAGTAAAGATGATGAAGAAGAGCCTAAGAATGACGAAGTTGCTCTCATGGCTCATGACTCAGATGAGGTATGCTTGAAAGTCGGTTTGGAACCAGACCAGTGGATAAAGGATAGCGGGTGTTCAAGGCACATGACGGAAAACAAGAGCCTTTTCTCAACCTATCAAGAATAAGATGGAGGTAATGTTACTTTTAGTAGCAAGCTAAAAAGCAAAATCTTCGAAAAAGGTACTATCTCTCATGACTCTCTCTCTCTATTGATGATGTTGCTCATGTTGATAACCTAACTTTTAACTTACTTAGTATTAGCCAACTATGCCGTAAAAAGTATGACGTCCTTTTCAGTGAAAATGGAAGTAAAATACTAAAATTCGGTATAACCGTAGGTAAAGGTGTTTTGAAAAATAACGTATACGTTATGAAATTAGATAAAACATCTAAAGACAAAGTTTGCCTCACCTCTCTAGATGACAACTCAACTCTTTGGCATAGACGCTTAGGTCACGCCAATATGAGACTCATTCAATCTCTATCATCTAAGGAACTCGTTAGGAACCTACCCAAGTTGAAATATGACCAACACTTTTGTGATGCTTGCAAAATTGGGAAACAAGTTTATAATAGCCATAAGGCTAAAAACATGGAGTCCACATCTAGGTGTCTAGAACTCTTGCATATTGATTTATTTGGTCCATCCGCAATACAAAGTTATGGAAGCAACTTCTACACTTTGATCATAGTAGATGATCATTCAAGATACACTTGGACTAAATTTTTGAAAAGTAAAAATGAGGCTTTTGATAAATTTGAAATTCTTAGTAAGAAAATTCAAAATCAACTAGGAAGTAGCATTGTGTCAATTAGAACAGACCACGGTCGTGAATTTGATAATGAAACTCAATTTACACTTTTTGTGATGCTAATGGCATAACACATAATTTCTTAGCACCTCGAACTCCTCAATCAAACGGTGTAGTAGAACGTAAAAACCGAACACTTCAAGAAATGAGTAGAACAATGCTAAATGAACAAAACATACCACAAAAGTTTTGGTGTAACACCGTTGACACATCCACCTATATCTTAAATAGAGTTTTAATAAGACCATTTTTGAATAAAACTCCAAATAAACTTTATAGAGGCAAAAAAACCTACATTAGGATACTTTAGAATTTTTGGAAGCAAATGCTTCATTCTAAACACTAAAGATTATCTCACCAAATTTGACCCAAAGGCTTATGAAGGTGTGTTC
This sequence comes from Artemisia tridentata subsp. tridentata, assembly GCA_021014915.2. Lineage (NCBI taxonomy): Eukaryota > Viridiplantae > Streptophyta > Magnoliopsida > Asterales > Asteraceae > Artemisia > Artemisia tridentata. Next base: position 164,090,058 of record CP139504.1, on the reverse strand, counting down.
CTTGGATACTCGCAAAATAGTAAAGCCTATATCGTTTTAAACAAAGAAACCTTAAGAGTCGAGGAATCGTTAAACGTAAAATTTGACAAAAGTCCACGTCCCTCTAAGACATCACCTTTGGTAGATGATGACTTAGTTGAAAGTCAAATTGTTGAAAACCAAGAGATTCTAGATAATGACAAACAAGATGAACCTTTAAATAGAGAAATAGTCAATGTCAAAGATATAGGTGATGTGAAATATAAATTAACAAATTAAATATATGAACGCAGCGGATAACATCACCAACAACGGATCCATAGAGTCATATGATCAATCAAATAAAAGACAAACAAGATTATACCTTTGTAGCGTGATTCGGGAGTCACCAACAATGATCTATCCCACGTATAGAACAAGAAACCCAAAAGACCAATGAGGTTGATCTCTTTTATGGATAAAACACACTACACGTCACCGTATACCAATGGATGCTAGTCCTTACACCCCGTAACCGTGCTAGTCACCTTTGAATGAACAAGAGACAAAGTGATAGATGGAAAAAATAAAAACCCTAGGTGGATTTATTATTTTGCCATGAGTTTTTGGAGAGAGGAAAGGGAGTGATTTTTGGTAAATGATAATCACAATTATGAGGAGATCATGGTGATATATTTGACCAAAGAATACAAACTAATCCCTTCCTTTTTTCACCTCCAAGGCCGGCCACTATTGGGTCACAAATGGGCTCACCATTTGTTTTCCAAGTCCAATAGATTAAGTCCTTTACTTAGTCACTAGAAGCCCAATAGTGATCCTGAGTTACGTACGGTTATTTATATATCGTAAATACAATAAATACGATACATAAAGTGGTACCTCGGTGTATATGTATGTGACCCCATAGGCTCACATATGTCTAGCCATATAATTAGTTATTATGACACGAGCATACTCCAACAGCTCCCACTTGCGACGTCATAATAATCAAGTAATTATACAAGCAATGGTTAGCGTCTAGCAACACGCCAATGCCCCTAGAAATATGTAAGGTTAGTTTCTTAAACATCTCATTTTAGATGGTTTATATGTCATCTATCCTTTTGTTACAGATACCGTGTTGAACATTAGACATGGATCAAATGTCATTCTAATAGTTCAACCATTATGTTTCTCGATATAGATATTGAACAAGATTACCAAGTGGATTAAGATTCATCTTAATCTCATTTGGGTACGGCCATACAAACATCTGTCCAGTTCATCGAGGGGCCCAATAGTATCTATCTCCATAACATGTGGAGGAACAAATCCTATTTTGACTGCACGTGTCATTCATGTGCTTCATATCACTCCTGAAGATGGTCTTTATAACTACCTTATTCAGGACAGCGTTTAACCACATCAAGGAATGAAATTCCACACATGCAAGACCTGCTTGCATCTCAAGTCTAAGGATTAGAGACATAACCACTTGCAAGATTCACTATTGACGACGATCCATGTAGTGAAACTCGTAGGTTGGGTCAATCCAATGTTCATCACAATGAACAACATGTAAGTTTGGTAAATAAATCACCAACACGCTCACATTTTCCTTAATTTGATGATACTCCCGTATCGTCAACTGGCAATGGACAATTTTAGAATAAATAAATAAATTATTCATGGATTAAACATGCAAATATAGAACACAGTTGATATGAATGAAAACGATTATAACTAGTACATCAATTCATTACAAATATAAACTGTTTAACATTCCAATTATTCAAATACTAAAAAACAGATCTACATGAGACTACTAGCTGGTCGAAGTCCAATGCTCCTAGCATGTTCGACATGTTTGGCACAAGGCATTGGTTTCGTAAAAGGATCAGCTATGTTGTCATCTGTGTGAACTTTGAGAAGACGAATATCATCACTTTCAATAACTTCTCGAATGTAGTGAACTTTCTGATCAAAATGTTTGGCACCCTTTTGAACACCTGGTTCATTGGCTATGATAATGGCACCTGTATTGTCATAGTACATATCCATATGTCGTTCATTGCTGGGGACAACGCCAAGCCCAGAAATGAATTTACGTTTCTAAATCAGATCCGTTGCAGCTTCAGAAGCAGCTATGTATTCAACTTCTGTAGAGGACATCGCAATAGTGCTTTGTCTGGCACTCTTCCAGTCAACAACACCTCCGTTCATGATGAAAACATATCTTGTCTGGGATTTGGTGTCATTACGATCCGTCTCCCAGACTGCGTCAGTGTAACAGGTAACACTGAGCTCACGCTTGACATCACCACCATAAACAAGAAACATATCTTTAGTATTTCATAGATACTTTAATATGTTCTTAACAGCAGTCCAGTGACATTCTCCTGGATTCTGTTGAAATCTACTTGTTAGGTTCTGAGAGAACGCTACATCAGGTCTAGTGCACCTAACCGCATACTTTATAGATCCCACAGCCGAAGCATAGGGATTCCTTTCATCCTCTTCACCTCAGCAGGTGTAGAGGGTCCTTGAGCTTTACTCAATTCTGTATTTGGTTGCATTGGAAGACTTCCACGTTTGGAATCTTGCATCCTAAATTGCTTCAGGATTTTGTCAATGTATGCACTTTGACACAAACCGATTAATCATTTTGATCTATCCCGATAGATCTTGACTCCAAGTATGTACGCGGCTTCTCCTAGATCTTTCATGGCAAAGCAATTTCCAAGCCAGGATTTTACATCTTGTAGCATTGGAATGTTGTTTCCCATTAGTAATATGTCATCGACATATAAGACTATGAACACGACTATACTTCCACTAGTTTTCATATATACACATGGCTCATCGAGATTTTGAGTGAAACCAATTTTCTTGATTTCCTCATCAAATCTCTTATTCCAACTTATGGATGCTTGCTTTAAGCCATAAACGGATCTTTGAAGCTTGCATACTTTAGTTGAATGTTTAGGATTCACGAAGCCCTCGGGTTGCACCATATAAACGTCTTCATTCAGGTGGCCGTTCAAGAAGGCTGTCTTGACATCCATTTGCCAAATCTCATAGTCATAGTACGCTGTTATGGCTATAAGAATCCTAATTACTTTAACGTCTTCAACAGGAAAGAAGGTTTCTTCATAGTCAATCCCGTAGGTTTGAGTGTAACCTTTTGCTACCAGACGAGCTTTATAAGTGTGTACATTTCCATCCATGTCAGTCTTCTTCTTGAAGAGCCATTTGCTCCCAACGGTTTTAGCGTTAGGAGGTAGGCTGACTTCGACTCAGACATCATTGTCTTTCATGGATTGCATATCCGCATTCATAGCTTCGATCCATTTATCGTTTTCAGGACTCGATAATGCATCTCGATAGTTAGCAGGTTCACCATGATCCCCTAACTCATGTTCCTCAGCATCGACATAAAAACCATATCGCTCAGGTGCTTGAGGTATCGTTGCGGATCTACGAATGGGAGCAACATCTTGATGAGGTTCAACATTTTCATGTTCAATCTCATTTTGATGCTCACTAGTGTTACCAGAAGGTTGTGCATCTTCCTCTTGAATTTCATCAAGATCTACTTTGCTCCAACTTGCTTCCTGTGAAATGAGACTATTCTCAAGAAACTCGGCATACCGAGCAACAAATATTTCGTTCTCGGGTGGGTAGTAGAAGTAGTAACCCATTGTTTCCTTTGGGTATCCTACGAAGATGCATTTGATAGTTCTAGGCTCAAGTTTGTTAGGTGTGTCTCATTTCACGAGAGCCTCACAACCCCAGACTTTCATGTAAGACAGATTAGGGACCTTCCCATGCCATATTTCGTATGGTGTCTTGTCGACCTTCTTGGTTGGAACCATGTTGAGAATGCGTGCAGCAGACTCTAAAGCATAACCCCAAAAGGACATTGGCAATGTTGTTAGACTCATCATTGAACGAACCATGTCTAGCAAAGTTCGATTTCTACTTTCAGATACACCATTATGTTGTGGTGTATATGGAGGAGTGAATTGTGAGACGATCCCACACCTTTTTAGATGATCTAAAAACTCTTGACTCATATATTCACCTCCTCGATCAAATCGAAGAGCCTTTATGGTCTTGCCGAGTTGATTTTCTACTTCATTTTGAAATACTTTGAAAATTTCAAAGACTTCATGTTTATGTTTAATCAAGTAAACATAACCATATCTACTGAAATCATCATTGAAAGTAATGAAGTAGTTAGCTCCTTCCCTAGACGTTGTTCTAAATGGGCCACATACATCAGTATGTATGAGTCCAAGTAGATCTTTAGCTCTTTCTCCAACATGGGAGAAAGGCTTTCGTGCCATTTTACCAGATATACAAGAAATGCATTTATCAAACGACTCATGGTCGGTTGACTTTAAAAGCCCATCGCGTTGCAGCTTCGTAATGCGTTTCTTGTTAATGTGGCAAAGACGGCAATGCCATAGAAAAGTGGAATCTAAGTTACGTTTAGATTTATTATTGCTAACATTATATATAGAACTATCGTTTGAAATAGAATCACGCATATCAATTTCAAAAATACCATCACGAGGAATAGCATTAAAATAAAAATATTATCCTTAGAAACTGAAATGCCAAAATACGTAAAAGTATGAATGAAACCATCATCCTTCAAACGTGAAAGTGAAACAACACCTCTAGTGATAGTAGGTGCAAAATGGCAATTATTCAAAACAATAACTAAACCATTAGGGAGGATGAGATCAAAGCTCCCTATCGCTTCGACAGCTGCACGGTTGCCATACCCACGTACAGATTCAAAGCTCCTTGCTTCAACTTTCTGCTTCCCCTAAGCCCCTACACATTATTACAAATGTGAGTACCACAACCTGTATCATATACCCAGGATTTGTTAGGAAAAGTATAGAGTTCTATAGTGAAGATACCTGATGTGCTAGCTCCGCTAGCTTTGTTCTTCTTTAACTCTTCAAAGGAGGTCAGATAGTTCCGCCTCCAGTGCCCCTTCACTCCACAATGGTGACAGGGGGTGTCCTTAGTCGGGTGCTCCTTCTTAGCAGGTGGGGGGATCTTTGGTTTGGGGGCGCAAGCACACTTACCCTTGCCCTTACCTTGTCCCTTGCCATGTGCCTTCGACTTGCTATTTTTCTGGATTCTGCCTTGCTTGATAGCTAGGACCATTGAAGCCTTCTTGGGCACGCCCTTTTCTGCAAGTTTAAGCATGTTGTGCAGTTCAGGGATGGTCTTGCCCATGCTGTGCATGTTGTAGTTCGGCACAAATTGGTCATAACCCTTCGACAGTGAGGTAAGAATCAAGCTCACTCCAAGGATCTGAGGCATGGGGTATCCCAGACGCTCCATTTGGTCCAGATAGCCTTTCATTTTCATGACATAGCTACTGACCGATTGGCCCTCCTCCTGCTTGCAAGCATGAAAAGCTTTGACAGTGTCAAACAGTTCTTGCTCAGCTTGCTGTTCGAACATGGTTTTCAGTTCTCTCAGCATGTCAAATGCTGCAAGGTCCTCTAAGTTCTTTTGGAGCTCAGGGGTCATGCTTGCAAGCATGAGACAAGCCACCTCTTGTTGCTCATTAACCCTACGAGTGTAGGCGTTACGAACAGTAGCGGAGGCATTAGAAGGAGGTGCTTCAGGTAAAGCTTCTTCCAGATGGTAAAACTTTTGTTCAACCTTGAGGACGATCCTCAGGTTGCGATACCAGTCCAAAAAGTTGTTACCATTTAATTTCTCTTTTTCTAGAATTGATCTAATTGACGAGTTGTTCATGGTTTAATTAGGAGTTGTCATCTACAAAATAAACAAAGTTCAAATTTTAGTAAGTTTCAATAATTAATCCTTTTTAAAATTAACTACCCAAGTTTAAGCATATTAAAACAATTAATTTTACGAAAAGGCTAAGATCCTCATTGAGGTTCCACCATCACATCAGTTGATCTGCTAGCAACGGTGGATTCAATAGGTAGGTAACGTCGACCAATGAATTACATGTGCAACTCTTAGAACTTTATGGGACTCATGGCACTAGTGAACAGGCAACTAGTGTCAAGCTGGCATGTTTAGTCCCATCTTTGCCTCGGGTCAAGGTCTAACCACTTAACTCGATTAAGTCATCCAATTTGAAAACGTGTGAGAATATATCTAGGTCCCATGCATAGAGAATAGTCACCTTGGGTTACAATTCAACCTAGGTCCCACGCATAGGCAAAAAGTAATTGCAAGTGTCCTCAAAATTGGACGGCATGACTTAAATTTTGACGGGTAAAATATTTTGATGTGGATCAAAAACGTGTACGAAATAAGCATGCATTCATTCTTCGTAGCACAAGTTAAAAACTTTTCTTAACTTAAGTCTAATCATTGTTTTAATTTATGTGTGTCAAGTTGTCCATTTTCAAAACTAATATAAATCCTAAGTGGATTATAATTAAGTTTGGACAATACAATAAATAAAGAAACAAACTTAACTAGTTTAAGTGTTATTTAGAAAACAATGATTTTAAGTTTCAAATCTATATTTAAACTTACTTAAACTAAATCATAAGACTTAGTTCAAATTGGTTTGTGTTTCGTTTCAAGTTTTTAGAAAACAATTTTCGTTTTACATACAATCATAGCATATGTAAAACAACCAAACAAACACACAACCACAATATGCAAAGCCTCAACCGATGAAAATCTTATGCTTGGTCTCGTGAGCCATCACGAGAACCAAGAGTCAACTAGGGACATGATACACAACCACACGGAGGGCTCCCACTTGCCCCAAGACGATCATGGGCAAGTAAAAGCCCATTATGCACATGGAAAATTGATTCTGTCAGCCCAGTTTTTCTGTCTTTGGAGGCCCAAACGGCCTAGAAGATGACCTCCTCATACTTCGGCCCAGTTGACAAAGTTGTAGGCCCATGTCTTGTGAACCTGAACAAAAAAATTCAGCCCAAAATACCTTACCAATCTCCTGGAAATCGCATTTTTCCAGCAGTGTGTCCAGCAGCTAATTTTGGTCCAAAGTCCTTCATTCTTTTGCCATTTGATCCCAAGCGTTTGATTACATAATATATATGAAGTAAAGTACAACTAATCTACTTCCTATCTATTGTAAAAATGCCCAAACAATGGCAAAACCAAAATGAATTACATTACAAAAGTGCTGAAACAATGGCAAACCCCAAAAAACAAGAAATCAACCAACAAATCACAACATCACAAGGCATAAGTAGTCTAGGTTTTCATCGGCTTTGCATATACACATAATAATACCATAATATTATGAAAAAACAAGTTTTTAGCTAACTCCATGGGCAAACATGCATGTATTTGCCATGGATTACAAAATAACTGACAAGAAATAAATTGTTAGCCAACGAAATCGAAGAATTAACTAACAAGAATTAAAACCCCGATTGATACGCATGTCAAATGGCCATATGTTCAAAACCCATTGATATTAGGACTTTCTTAACATCATTTTACCACAGAAAATTAAGCCTCATGGGCTGATTTCAAATCGTGTCACAAATCTATCAAATTAACGCGTTTTATGCCATTTTACGGGTACCAAACAAGTATACCAATTAAAGTATGCATAACAAATGGCCATAGGATCAAAAAGTCCAGATCATTAGACCCCATATGGGTTGAATTATTTACAAAAAAATTATCCCTCGGGGCTGTTTTGAAAATATACTTTTAAATCCATTAAAAACACGCGTTTTTAGCCATTTTTACGCATACTAGATGATCATATGACATCATATGATGGCCCGTGATACCACTATAGGTGATGTGAAATATAAATTAACAAATTAAATATATGAACGCAGTGGATAACATCACCAACAACGGATCCATAGAGTCTTATGATCAATCAAATAAAAGATAAACAAGATTATACCTTTGTAGCGTGATCTGGGAGTCACCAACAATGATCTATCCCACGTATAGAACAAGAAACCCAAGAGACCAATGAGGTTGATATATTCTATGGATAAAACACACTACACGTCACCGTTTACCAATGGATTCTAGTCCTTAAACCCCGTAACCTTGCTAGTCACCTTTGAATGAACAAGAGACAAAGTGATAGATGGAAAAAATAAAAACCCTAGGTGGATTTATTATTTTGCCGTAAGTTTTTGGAGAGAGGAGAGGGAGAGATTTTTGGTAAATGATAATCACAATTATGAGGAGATCATGGTGATATATTTGACCAAAGAATACAAACTAATCCCTTCCTTTTTTCACCTCCAAGGCCGGCCACTATTGGGTCTCAAATGGGCTCACCATTTGTTTTCCAAGTCCAATAGATTAAGTCCTTTACTTAGTCATTAGAAGCCCAATAGTGATCCTGAGTTACGTACAGTTATTTATATATCGTAAATACGATAAACACGATACATAAAGTGGTACCTCAGTGTATATGTGTGTGACCCCATAGGGTCACATATGTCTAGCCATATAATTAGTTATTATGACACGAGCATACTCCAACAAAAGAATCTAAAAGTCATCCATTAGATAATATCATAGGGGAAATTAATGAAAGAACCTAAAGATCAAAAGTTCAAAATCAAAGTAACTTCTTTTGTTTCATTTCAACCATTGAGCTCAAAAATATAAATGAGGCCATAAAAGATGAATCTTGGGTTATAGCAATGCAAGAAGAATTAAACCAATTTGTTAGAAATGATGTTTGGACATTGGTTCCTCGACCAAAATGTCAAACCATAATTGGAACAAAATGGGTCTTTAGAAATAAAATGGATGAAAATGGTGTAGTGTCTAGAAACAAAGCTAGGCTAGTAGCTCAAGGCTATAATCAACAAGAAGGTATTGACTACGACGAAACATTTGCTCCGGCTGTTAGGCTCGAGTCAATTAGAATATTACTTGCATATGCATGTGCACATGACTTTAAACTTTTTCAAATGGATGTCAAAAGTGCATTTCTTAATAGTTTTATTAATAAGGAAGTGTATGTCGCACAACCTCCCGGCCTTGCCGACTTTGAAAAACCAAATCATATCTACCAACTTAAAAAAAGCTTTATACGGACTTAATCAAGCACCAAAACCATGGTATGATCGACTTAAGACATTCCTAGTTGAACATAAGTATACCATGGGTCTAGTAGAAAACACTCTTTTCACTAAAAAAAAAGGGATCACATATTATCATAGTTCAAATATATGTGGATGACATCATATTCGGATCAACTTGTCAAGAGTTATTCGACGATTTCTCAAAAATCATGCATGACGAGTTTGAAATGAGTATGATGGGAGAACTAAACTTGTTCTTGGGACTTCAAATATAACAATTAGAAGATGGGATATTCTTTAACCAATCTAAGTACATCAAAGATATGCTTAAGAAATTTGGTCTTGAAGACTCCAAACCTATGAAAACACCTATGTCCTCGGAAACTAAACTCACTAAGGATGAAGAAGGTGAATCCGTAGATAGCACTAAATATAGATGAATGATTGGTAGTCTACTATATCTCTCGGCTACTAGACCCGACATTATGTTTAGTGTTTGTCTATGTGATTGCTTTTAAGAAGATCCTAAAACATCCCATCTTGAATCCGTAAAACCAATATTTATATATATTAAAGGTACTACACATGTAGGATTATGGTATCCCAAAGGAACGGGAATTGAAACCATAGTGTATGCTAACTCGGACCATGCTGGTGACTATGTCGATAGAAAGAGTACAAGTGGTATTTGTACTTTTGTTGGGCATTGTCTTACCGTATGGTTCTCAAAGAAACAAACGGCTCTAGCAATCTCAACAACCGAAGCCGAGTACGTGTCTGCAGGAAAAGCGTGTCAACAAGCACTTTGGATGAAACAAGCTCTCGTCAACTATGGGATTCAACTCAATGACGTCCCTATTCTCTGCGACAATAAAGGAGCTATCGACTTTAGCAAGAATCCAGTTCAACATGCTCGAACCAAACACATAGAAATTCGTCATCACTTTCTACGCGACAATGTTCAAAAAGGAAACATCTCAATCGAGAAAGTATCCTCAGAAGACAACATTGCCGATATCCTAACAAAACCTCTTAAGAGAGAACCATTTAACCTTCTTAGACTTGGTTTAGGATTAATGGAACCAAATATGTAGTTAAAACTTTAGCTCAAACCTTATATTAACCAAACACGACAAAAATAGCCAAAAACCAAAACAGTCCCGCGGAACCCTTCGACAACAAGGACGGAACCAAATATTTGGTTCCGGCCCATCCGTGGGTTCCTGGGTTAGTTTTTAAATATATTAAACAAACACTCCTTTTCTCATTCCCACAACACATAAGAAATTCAAACTCGCCCCATAGCAAACCATTCTCAGAATTTAGGTCATATCCTTCAACAAATTTGTGCTCTAATTCAAACTGTAAGTATCCTAACTATATCTACACTCCTGATCTGAGTCTAGGATTTCTATTTCTTGCACAAAACCAAAACTTGGGGATTATGCATCTTTTTGAAAAATCATGAAGTACATTTGCTAAATTGCATAACTAATCATGTTTCCCTTAGTTAGGAATTGCATATTAAGACATTATCATAATTCACTAAAAATCCCATGTCAATTTTTTTTTAAAGCTTCTCACTATTAGGAAAAATGATTTTTCACATTGTTCATACAAATAAAAACGTTATGTTTAAAACATCATTTGCATAATGTCTCTTGAATGCTAAAGGAAATACATAACTAATATGTATTTTTGGGTACATTTAATTGAAGCTACATTGAATTAGGAGCGTTTGGGTTATCTCTCGTTTTGATATAAAATTTGCTAAATGAAATTTTCATGCATTAAAAGGAGTCGAGATAACCGCACCTCCACATTGTCCCCATATAGGCACACACTAGAACATTACATCTAAACTCTCGTTAGTTTTGACTAAACTACGTAATTTTTGTATCTAGGATAAATCATGCCTCCCGCGACCTTCTACGATCACAAGGACACCCTAAACTATCTTCCAAAACACCATAAGACTAAGGGACTTACACCGATACAAGTAAAAATCTTTAAGGCCTTAGAGAAAGATATGTTCACGAGGGTAGAACCGTAGACCCTTCCTTTCTAGAAGGAACCAACATTCGCCAACAACTAGCTACCATTCACTTTGATTGCCTCTTGGACATTGATGAACCAATATGTCATAGATTTGTATTAGAATTTTATGCTAGTGTTGTCCTTAGCTCAAATGATTATGGTCTCATCTCCATTCAATTCAAAGTCAATCAAACTGACTTCAACATACCCTTAAACCAATTTGCGGAAGTCCTTGGAATTTCGGGTGAAGGCACTTACCTTTATTCGGATAAATGGTCATTGTCAATCATAGATTCTATTGTTGATCGTATGCCTCCATACGAAACTTCTTTGACCCCAAGAGAGATAATCCGAGACCATCTCTTTCTTCCTAGAACTTCCAACACTAGAACCACCCGACAAGGAAATGAAGTCAATCGTGACCCGTTTGGCATGGAGCTAAATGAACTTAGGCCACAATTCAAGAAGTGGGAAGAAATTCTTAGAGCCAATGTCTTATGCACCATAGGGAATCGAGACCATATCAATGCTTCCCTATGCTACATGCTTTATTGCGTGTCAACTCATCAACCTTTCAACCTTGCCTACTATGTGGCCAAAAGGATGGCCGACATACCAATGTTAGGAATCACCGCTCTTCCATACGGGATGCTTCTCACTCATCTTTTTAGAGCCTTTGCGCCTATCCCACCAAATCCTAGAGGTTTTTGCCCCGACTACTCCCTCATTCCCCACACATTTGTACCCTTGAGTGATAAGAGAGTAGCCAATACAAAAGTAAAACGTTCTCACCCACCTACCTCCTCATCATCTTCATCTATGAGCGAGGATGATGGACTCCCAAATTCTAGGCTTCCACCTCTAGAATATATGCAACAACTTCCACCTGTTGAACAACAAATGAAAGAGTTCAAGCAAACGAGAGGGATGTTCAAGTGCATCAGGCGATTCCTAACGAAGATCAACAAGAAACTTGATAGGCAATGAGAGGTTTATGAGTGTTTGGTACAATTGATTTTAACAATGATGTGATGTATTTTTATGATTATAGGATATTAAATTATCGTTGAACAACTATGTAAACTAGTGTTATCATGCAGGGCGATAACATTTTGATGTTATCAATTTTCTACTCTTAAGCCACTGTTTGGCATAACTTCTATTATTAGTAAGTTCATTAGCCCCGGTTTGATCTATATGCTTACATGTGTTAATACCTGTTTTTTTGTTATTATTCAATCACAACTAATTAATTACACATGTTTTAGGAAAATTTACGGGATTTGAACGGGTTTCGGGCTTTCAAAAATGCCCTCTGTTTATTTTTTTTGATCGGCGGATATGGCGAAACCAAAATATTGGTTCCATCCGTCCAAGTTTTTGGTGCCGCCAAAAACTGCCTAACGGATTAGGCGAAACCAAATTTTAGGTTCTTCCTGTGTAGTTGATGCGTGCGATGTATCATTGCGGTTTAGCAGTATTAATGCCTACTCAAGTTTTAAATTTATATTTAGCCGACTTATCAATAACACACACACTTAACGAGCAGTGTACCCGGTCAGTATGAATATAATGGTAAGTAGAGTGTCGATCACTAAGAGTGGAACGTATTATCTAGTTATTCCAATCAGTATTTTAATATACTAAGTTAGCTATACAACCTAATCTAACGCAAGGGGGTTCAGCCTGAGAGACTGGCACGATTTGGTTGCAATTAAATAATAAACTAAACAAATAGGCACGAATCAGCGAATAGCACACACGTACACAAATAAATACTTGAGACAATAAGAAGATCTGTCCTGATGATTAAGTAGATTGTCACTTGTTTTATTGATAGTTTTATATGAAGTGTATGTAGTTAATCCTTTCTCGTTGGTCCTATTCTTATCGGCGAGTAAACCCTTAATGATTACTTATGTCTAAAAGTTATTCCTAAGTGATCAATTTAGTAACAACCGTGGGAGCCACATTCTCTTCAGTAGTCAAATGCGCAGGCCACTAATAAACACAGAGGTTATCAATGCACTAATAAGTAGTAACCAAAGACATCAACATATAAACTTTAATTGATGGGAAAGCAGTTTTAAGGGAGTGCAATCTTTCCGTTCTCACATTACACAAGCCATCAATCCTGATGAATTAAAGTTTACTAACACAATAAAACAAAACTACTTAATGAATTAAACACATGCAGCACCTTCTTACAGCTCTTGTATCTTCGTTCGGGTGTGTCTTGTGCTGCCTATTCGTCTGAATTCGGCCTTAGGTTTTTCTGGTCTTCGTACCTCGTATATAATATGTATGCGCTCGAAATTCGTCTGGTCTTGGGGTATTTATAGTTTCTGTCTGAGGGTAAGATGCGGCGCATCTAGTAAATAGATGCGGCGCATTGACTTAACTTCGCGTGGGGTCCAAGATTAATATATTCAGGAATATTTGTACACCGCCAGATGATGCGGCGTATCTTCATTCTTGGATGCGGCGCATGTCCTCTTGTATCTTGGATCGTATCTGGTGAAATCTTGATAGTGATGCGCCGTATGTAATAAGTGAGATGCGGCGCATCTGGAGCAGAATAGTCTTGATATTGTACATTTCAGTAGACTCTTAACTTCTTGCATGTTTTGCTCCATAATTAGTCTAAAATCGCCAAGTTTCACCAAATGCTTGTTTTTACCTGAGAATTACAAAAGTAAACGATTAAGTATCAATTCTCATACATAATATAATAAAACAAGTCAAGTTAAGAGGATAAATGATAGTAATAAAATGTACTTATTTGAGCTCATCAAATATCCCCCCACTTGAACTTTACTTGTCCCCAAGTAAACCTTAGAATTGATCTTATGAAAATGTATCCTAAAAGATATTAGGATTTATTTTTATATTTAAGCATGTATTCATTTTTGTCATAATCACACAACTAAACGCTTAACGAATTAGAAGTAAAATAAAATAATTTGATAAAAGCAAATCTAATCGTTTAACTGTCCAGTCGTGACGAATATTCTATCATAAGCTTGGCAAGTATACACATCTCCCCCACTAAAGCCAAGGAATAACAAGTCTAAAGCGGTAAAAAGGGTTTTGAGGCTTAAGGGTTAATTATTCTCCTTAATCTCTATCGATCTCAAATTCCAGAAAAGGCGACAAAATCACAAATACATGATCGAATCCACAAACACGATACTTGCAATTGCTCAAATCCTTAACTCGAATAGGCTAAAGATAGGTCCAAACTTTACCAATAATATTATATCAAAAAGGGCGACAAAATCATAAATACATAGCCGAATCCACGACTACGATACTTAAGACTGCTCAAATCCCTAATCTCAATAAATCAAAGGTTTGGTTGGATAAAGAATAATACAGGGTATGGATAAATTTTGGGATATAAATTGGTGTAAAATGAAAAATAAACAAAACAAATAAATTAAAATCCTAAGTGTGGTTAATCACTATCCCAACCATCCCATGAATAAGACTCATATCATAGAATAACTCACGCTTTAACACTTGAAACACACGCTTTAGGTAGACACGAATTATACTCAACAAGATCTCAATCAAAGAATAAACCTTAGTTGGTGTTCCCATAACTGCCAACTCCCATTCATTCCATAGATATACAACAACTAGTGGTGATATCGCCCACTTAATACAAAACTTTACATAAGTTGGTTAAAACAAACATCCAACTTTTCCTTTTTTTTTTTTTTTTTTTTTTTTTTTTGAACTACTAACATAAACATAGATGTGTAAAATTTCACCACATCACTAAAACGATAACTCTGGATAATTTTTCCATACTTTTCATAACTTCAGAAATAACGGTAATAGTGAAAGTAGTAAACACACGAAACATAAACTTAAAGATATACAATATTTACTTTCACTCCAATTGCATTGTGCAATTTCCCGACCTAACCATAGATAATGAATTACGCACGCGAACACAGGTAATGTAAGGAAACACACTTTGCCTAAAGCAATTAACCAACCACGGATTTTAATCTACAGGGTAGGCTAAGGTGTAAGGGTGTAACGAAACATTTTAACAAAGGTGTAAGAAACGAAAGGAATGGCTCTGAGTGTTTTTCTAGGGGTATCTTACTCTAAATGTGAGACTAACAAAAGGGTTTATACGGGGGTTAACTAACCAGTGTAGTTAGCTAATAACACATAACATACAATAGGCTTTTTGGGTGTAATCCTAGAAATTTACCAATTTAGACAAGTCATTCCAATTATATAAATAATACTTATTATGGTGGTCTCGAATAGTATACAAGCCAAGTTCTAAAGTTTACAAGTCACCGGCACACTCATAGATTTG
The DNA here is from genome assembly GCA_021014915.2 of Artemisia tridentata subsp. tridentata. NCBI lineage: Eukaryota > Viridiplantae > Streptophyta > Magnoliopsida > Asterales > Asteraceae > Artemisia > Artemisia tridentata. The sequence continues at coordinate 164,074,656 of CP139504.1, read as the reverse complement.
TGAATTTTGAAAAATCACAATTTTTGAAAATAACGTCATGTGTGCAGCAATGCAACTTAGACTTTAAACAAAAACATGCTAAAAAAATTTAAATTTGATATATTAAACACATTTTAAGCATATTTTGAAAAGTTTAGGACAAGTAAGTGTTAAGTGTTCTAATTCTCCAATCCCCCCACTTAAGTTAAACAACGTCCTCGTTGTTTGTATAAAAGGTTAAAAACTGGAAAATAAAAGAATTAGAACAGAAAAACTCCCCTGAGATTTGCTCGGTATGATCTTCCATTTGTATAAGAGCAAAAATCATCTTCCTTGTGGATGAGAACGTTTAAGCTTCATAATAGATGTATCCACAGGAAATGCAGGAATCTATAATACCACCAAGGCTTTAAAACACACCTAAGTTAAGAAAGGTTCAAACTTGCATAATACATTAGTAGTTAGAAAAAATAAAACTTAAAAATTAAAACTGAAAATCATCAGGTCAGTCGATGCGCCGTATCTTATGGAAGAAGATACGCCGTATCGAGCCTGGAATAAATACGGATCAGAATAGAAGATGCGCCGCATCCTTAACCAGGGATGCGCCGCATTAAAATAAACTGATAAAAAGTTTTAAAGTCGAAAGTAAAAAAAAATGCAGAAAAAATAAAGATATGACCATTGTAGGAGATGCGTCGCATCTCAGGATTGAGATGCGCCGTATCCTCTGCGGCCTGACTGACTCGACACAAAAACAGAATAATAAAAATTTCTCCGGGTTGTCTCCCGGTCAGCACTTGTCTTTATTCCAGAGTCTTCAAGTTAGACTCACGTTCAGCTCTTCATTCCAATATTTCAGGTTCAAACTCCACCACCTCGTTCTCATTATCCTCAATTTTATTATCAAAGTATTTCTTCACACGTTGCCCGTTTACTTTGAATATATAACCATTTTTATCGCATATTTCAATAGTTCCATATGGATACACTTTCTTGACAACGAACGGACCCGTCCATCTTGATTTAAGTTTACCAGGATACATCTTTAATCTGGAATTAAATAGTAGCACTTTCTCTCCAATAGTAAACGTTTTATCCCCACGTAACCTCGAGTCATGCCATCTTTTAGTTCTTTCTTTGTAGATCTTAGTATTTTTGTAGGCCTCATCTCTTAGTTCATAGAGTTCATTAAGTTCCATGAAACGGTTCTTCGTTGCAGCTTCCATATCCATATTACAATTCGTTAAAGCCCAATATGCACTTTGTTCAATTTCGACCGGTAGGTGGCATGCTTTTCCGTATACAAGATGAAATGGAGTGCATCCCGTTGGTGTCTTATAGGCTGTACGGAATGCCCATAAAGCATCATTTAACTTGTCAGACCACCCTTTTGGATTATATCCAGTGGTTTTTTCAAGAATTCGCTTTATAGCCCTATTGGTTACTTCAGTTTGCCCATTGGATTGAGGATGGTACGCGGTGGAAACCCCATGATATACTCCATATTTTTGCAAGGCTCTTCCCAGATGGTGATTACAAAAGTGTGTTCCCCTATCACTAATCAATGCCTTAGGAATTCCAAACCTAGAGAACAAACTTTGCAAAAATTTAAGTACTACCTTGCTGTCGTTTGTTGGTAATGCTTGCGCTTCGACCCATTTTGATACGTAATCAACAGCAACCAAAATATATTTATTACCTTTAGATTCAGGAAACGGTCCCATGAAGTCCAATCCCCATATGTCGAAAACTTCACACACATGGATATAGTTTTACGGCATTTCGTTTCTTGAAGTTATATTCCCGGATCGTTGACACGCATCACATCCTTTTATATAGTCTTTTGCATCATCAAACATAGTGGGCCAATAAAATCCCGCATCAAGGATCTTTCTTCTTGTGATGACTGCACCGTGATGTCCCCCCCGTTGGCCCTGAATGGCAATGTGCCAATATTGCTGGGATGTCATCACCATCTACGCATCTTCGTATAATATTATCAGGACATAATTTAAAGGCATAAGGTTCATCCCAAATATACTCACCAGCGCGAGTTAGAAACCTTCTTTTCTGTGTAGATGTTAGCCGTTTTGAGCCTCTAGGGTTAACAATAATAAAGAACACAATCATGCACAGCGGAATAAGTAAAACATCTTTATTATTGAACAAGGTTTTTACTTTGTGATCTCTAATACTAACACTAATAATCATCTACAGCCCCAATTCTACTTGATCAAGGTAGAACATGTTACACGCCTTGTAACAGGGATCAAGGACTCGACCTTGAGGCTGAACTAACTAACTAACTAACTAAAACCACTAAACCCTAGACGTTTATAACTTACGTCTAGGTTACACACACACCTTTAGTAATCGACTACATCTTGTAGTTTGTGCACGTCTAAAATAATGACCCATGTCCTCTTTATATACTAGAGGGATTAGGGTTTACAAGGAGAATCATAATACAATAAGGAAAGTAAATATTCTTCTAAGAATCTTCTAAAATCTCCATCTTTTTGTAACTTTCCTTCTTGTCACTTTAAGCCCTTCATGTTTCATTCTTCTTGTTTTGTCTCATCAAATCTATAAGACCCAACAATCTTCCCCTATTTGATGATGACAAAACATACACGTTCTTGTACGAACTTCCCTAGACGAAGTAGAGAAGTTGAGATAATTAAATCTCACCATGAATGAAACAAGTCTTGTCTTCCCCTTAAGTCATGCCATACCACTCCAAATTTCTTCTAACATCTCTTCCCCTTTTTGTTATCAACAAATAGGGAACGTATGCAAAACTTCCCCTTGAGTGGTGCATGTAGATGGTTAAACATTCAATCAATAAGCTTCCCCTAAAACTAATATGTTTACCATCTCTTGAATCTTCAATTCTGTAAGCTCCTTGTAATGATTACTGATGAAGAAAACCAAATATGACGAACTTGATGAAGAAGTTGAATTTCCCAAACCTTCGTTTTATATCTTGCACTATCAACGTGACTCCAAACTTATCTTAGAAGTAGGCTACTAGGACCTCGTGATAAATCCTCAACTAATATGAGACACTGAGCACTACAATGTAACTCCTTTAAGTGATAGCAAATGTGTGTATTCAGCACCTTAAGTTTATAGATCACACATCCTTGCTAGATTCATCAAGTCTTTGTCACCGCAATAACACAAACATAAGAACGTGTACCTGTGAAACTCAACTACAACATCAAACAAGTCATATTCACTCTTCTTCTTCAAATAATCACCAAAACAAGCCTTTAATCTTTCAAGAACAAAAACCAAACTCCTTCCTGTGTGTGTGAAACTAATAACCTGTGTGTGTAATCTAACAAACTGCTCATAATTAGCATCTCGACTTCCCCTCACTGCTCGTAAATCATGCATTATCTTCATAAATCATCTAAACACAGCAGTACTTTGAATGAACAGTACCTTGGAGCATAGCAGTACTTTAGACTAACAGTACTTTGGAGCAGCAGTACTTTGGATCCGAGAGCAGTACGTTGAAGCAGTACGTTGCAACAGTACTTTGGAGCAGTACATTGAAGAGAGCAGTACTTTGGACATAACAGTGCTTTAAACGAATCTCAATATTAGCAAATTAAATCTCACTTCCACCTTTGTACTAGACGACAATCCCAAATAAATACGTCTCACCATTAAGTAGTACGAGGTTTAATGAAATCTGCACATGGTTTACTAATCGACAAACCTGAATCAGTCCCACAATGATATCTCCAATCGATAACAGTAAAACCCATGAGTGACCGACCAATTAATAAAATTCCTTTGTAGTACGAGGTAAATCACCCAAACTTGAAACACAATTCAATTGCCACCATGCGCTAATCGACAACTTGTGAATCAGTTAATTAAAACTTTGCAATTGTCGACAAATAGAATTTATTATCTATCACCGCTTACTTTATCATTCTTTTCAACAATGAGATTCGAACAATTAATAACCCCATGTGACTCACCGAGACGACCAATCAACTTCTTAAGTACGAGGTGCATTTAACGATAATAGTTCTTCTTCAAATCTGCTCTTCTTCACCGACACAAAAACCTTGTAATCCCTAGGTAACGAGCTCCCCAGGCTTTGATACCAATTGTGTAGATCGTTTAGAGCCTCTAGGGTTAACAATAATAAAGAACACAATCATGCACAGCGGAATAAGTAAAACATCTTTATTATTGAACAAGGTTTTTACTTTGTGATCTCTAATACTAACACTAATAATCATCTACAGCCCCAATTCTACTTGATCAAGGTAGAACATGTTACACGCCTTGTAACAGGGATCAAGGACTCGACCTTGAGGCTGAACTAACTAACTAACTAACTAAAACCACTAAACCCTAGACGTTTATAACTTACGTCTAGGTTACACACACACCTTTAGTAATCGACTACATCTTGTAGTTTGTGCACGTCTAAAATAATGACCCATGTCCTCTTTATATACTAGAGGGATTAGGGTTTACAAGGAGAATCATAATACAATAAGGAAAGTAAATATTCTTCTAAGAATCTTCTAAAATCTCCATCTTTTTGTAACTTTCCTTCTTGTCACTTTAAGCCCTTCATGTTTCATTCTTCTTGTTTTGTCTCATCAAATCTATAAGACCCAACACGAGTTAGAAACCTTCTTTTCTCTTCGGATGTTAGCCCTTTTGGAATTTCATTTGCAACAATAAAGTTTATAAAGTCGGCATACCATGGTCCATTATTATTGCTCTTAATTCCTACCATCATAAGGTGTTCATCAGGAAAGTCATCAGCTATTTCCCTTTCGTCAAGCACCTCCATATCAGGGTTTTCAAGTCTAGATAAGTGGTCAGCAGCTAGATTCTCGGCACCCTTTTTATCTTTAATTTCAATATCGAATCCTTGGAGCAATAAAACCCACCTAATAAGCCTTGGCTTGGCATCCTGTTTATTGAACAAATACTTCAAAGCAGAATGGTCAGTGTAAACCATAGTTTTTGACAATATAAGATATGATCTAAATTTATCGAATGCAAAAACTACTGCTAAAAGTTCTTTTTCCGTGGTGGTGTAATGTTCTTGGGCATTATTCAGTGTTTTGCTAGCATAATAAATTGGCTTAAATTTCTTATCAATCTTTTGACCAAGTACAGCTCCAACAGCAAAATCACTAGCATCACACATTAGTTCAAAAGGCAGATTCCAATCCGGTGAAATTATAATTGGTGCAGAAGTTAGTTTTTCTTTAAGTATGTTGAATGCCTTTTTGCAATCTTTAGAAAAGTCAAACTTCGTATCTTTTAGCAATAATTGGGTCATAGGCCTAGATATCATTGAAAAATCCTTTATGAACCTACGATAGAATCCAGCATGCCCTAAAAAACTTCTAACACCTTTTACATTAGTGGGGTAAGGTAGTTTGGCAATTACATCAATTTTAGCTTTATCGACTTCTATACCTTTCCTAGAAATCTTATGTCCTAACACAATTCCCTCTCTAACCATAAAATGACATTTTTCCCAATTAAGAACAAGGTTAGTTTCTTCACACCTAGCAAGCGTTTTATCAAGTTTAAATAGACAATCACTAAATGAGTTACCGAACACCGAGAAGTCGTCCATGAAGACTTCCATAAAGTCTTCTACCATATCATGGAAGATAGCCGTCATACAACGTTGGAAAGTAGCAGGGGCGTTGCATAGTCCGAACGGCATTCTCCTATAGGCGAAGGTTCCATAAGGGCAGGTGAAAGTCGTCTTTTCTTGATCTTTGGGGGCAATGGGTATTTGGAAGAAACCTGAAAAACCATCTAAAAAACAATAATAATCATGACCTGATAGTCTTTCTAACATTTGATCAATAAATGGAAGAGGGAAGGGATCTTTTCGCGTAGCATCATTGAGTTTGCGATAGTCGATGCAAACTCTCCATCCAGTAACGGTTCTTGAAGGGATTAGCTCATTATCGTCATTGAGTACTACCGTCATTCCTCCCTTTTTTGGTACGACGTGGATAGGACTGACCCACGAGCTGTCGGAAATTGGGTAGATAAGTCCGGAGTCAAGTAATTTCACAATTTCATTTTTCACAACATCTTGGAATTTTGGATTCAAACGCCTTTGAGGTTGGATAGTTGGCTTGAATTCATCCTCCATAAGGATTTTATGCGTACAAAATGACGGGCTAATTCCCTTAATATCAGACATACTCCACGCTAATGCTCCTCTTAGTTTATATAGTACCTGCAAAAGGGATTCTTTTTCTTTTGGCGTTAAATCAGATGCAATAATAACGGGCGAATTAGTGTTCCCATTTAAGTAGGCATACTCCAAAGTAGGAGGGAGATCCTTAAGCACAGGTTTAACATTATCAATTTCAGTAGCACTTGCGGAATAAACTTGTTCTTTAACAATATCTCTGCTGTCATCAGATAGATGCGCCGCATCGATATTTTCGATGCGCCGTATGACGTTAAATACAGCAGAGTCAGCAGCTAAATCATTATCAATAGTATTCTCTTCAACTTGATCTTCTATAGCAATTGTGTTTTCTAGATTTTTAAGCAGAAAAGAATCAAGTAAATTATTTTTTTACAATTTCTGAGTAAATTGATTAATCGTGTCATCAGAAACATCGATATTATAGCATTCATCGTCATCAGAATTATCTTTACTCATAGATTGTTCCATGTTAAACTCAACCTCATCTTTTCCAATGGTAAGAGTTATCTTTTTATTAAAAACATCGATTATGGCCCTAGCAGTGGCTAAAAATGGTCGTCCTAATATTATATGAGTTCTAGAATTTTCAGGCATATCGAGGATAACAAAGTCGATAGGTAATTCAAATTTATCAACTTTTATTAATATATTTTCAGCTATTCCTAATGGGTATTGTATGGACCTATCAGCTAGTTCTAAGCACATCCTAGTAGGTTTTGGTTCACCAAGACCTAGTTTATCATACATAGAAGAGGGCATAAGACTTATACTAGCTCCTAGGTCGGCTAAAGCATTTTCAATATGCAAATTTTTAATTTGACAAAGGAATAGTGAAACTCCCTGGATCTTTTTCTTTAGACGGAAGTTTGTTGAGCAATGCTGCTGAGCTTCTTTTTCCCATTGTTATGGTGCAAGACTCTTCAAGTTTAGACTTGTTTGTAAGCAAGCTCTTCAGATATTTAGCATATTTTGGCATTTGCACCAGGGCTTCCATAAATGGTATGCTTAGCTGCAGCTGCTTGAGATTCTCCAGGAATTTCTTTTGATAGGCATCTTCTTTCTCTTTCCTTACCCTATGTGGGAAAGGTAGTGCTGATCGTTTAGGTTCAACAGAAGGTTCTTCTCTGATTACAGGTTCTGGATCAGTCTCTTTTGGTTGCTCTTGCTCAGGTGATAAAGATTCAGGGGAAATCTTGTTTGTATCGTCATCCTCGGTTGTCTCTCCGATTTGAAAGGTTGACTTTTCGCCTCTAGTTGTAATCCCTTTCAAGTCTTGCTTTACCAAAAGAACCCTGTTAAGCACCATTGACAATTGGTGCACTTCAATTGCCAATCCATAAATCATGTTGTTTTGTTCCTTTAGTAACAGCTCATGACTGCCTTTGAATTCATTAATAAAGTTTCTTGCTTCATGATGTTCTTTTTCATTGGCTTGAGCGATTTGTAGTGCAGACTCTTTCATGGTAAGATTTCTTTGGGGTCTTCCGAACAAGTTGGGGAAAATATCGAACATTGTTCCTGAAAATTAAAGAGAGGTAGATTTCAAAGTAAAAGTTTCCAGGTATAAGGGTCAGAGTATTTTCCGTTCGGAGATAAGAAAAATGAAAGTTGCAACTATCTGAAGACGATGCGCCGTATCCAAAAAGTTGGATACGCAGTATCTTACAATCGTTAAAATTAAATCAGACTTTATTCAGAAAATAGATACGCCGCTTAGAAATTAGAATGCGCCGTATCAGTTTATTAATCAAAAATCGATATACTTATTAAAATTAAATGTGTCATATTAACAAAAGTTAATACGCCGTATTTTCGTTACGTTTCAAAATATAAGATTTTTGATTCAGAAGATGCGCCGTATCGACAGAGATCGATGCGTCGTATCTGTTTAATAATTCGAAAACTGTTTTTAATTAAAATAATAGATACGCCGTATCTGCTAATGCAGATGCGTCGTATGGCATTAACGTTTAGAAAAAAAAATATTATCAAAAACAGATACGCCGTATCTTGGGGAAAAGATGCGTCGTATCGAATTAATTAAACGCGTTGTATTTTATAAAAATTAAACGCAATACGCCGTATCTGAGAAATCAGATGCGCCGTATCGTTTGATTAAGTTCAGTACAACGATAGCAGAACACAAAAAAAATAAGAAAAATAAAAACAAATAAAAACACAAACGAAAATAAACACAAATAAAAGCAAACAAATAACACACAAAACATAAAATATGCAAAATAATACAATGAATGCAATTTAATCTAATACACAACAGAATTAGCGGTTAGATTAAAAAAAAATTAAAAACCTAATTAAAATACTAATCAAATTAACAGATAATAACAATTCACTCCCCGGCAACGGCGCCAAAAACTTGATGCGTGCGATGTGTCGTTGCGGTTTAGCAGTATTAATGCCTACTCAAGTTTTAAATTTATATTTAGCCGACTTATCAATAACACACACACTTAACGAGCAGTGTACTCGGTCAGTATGAATATAATGGTAAGTAGAGTGTCGATCACTAAGAGTGAAACGTATTATCTAATTATTCCAATCAGTATTTTAATATACTAAGTTAGCTATACAACCTAATCTAACGCAAGGGGGTTCAGCCTGAGAGACTGGCACGATTTGGTTGCAATTAAATAATAAACTAAACAAATAGGCACGAATCAGCGAATAGCACACATGTACACAGATAAATACTTGAGACAATAAGAAGATCTGTCCTGATGATTAAGTAGATTGTCACTTGTTTTATTGATAGTTTTATATGAAGTGTATGTAGTTAATCCTTTCTCGTTGGTCCTATTCTTATCGGCGAGTAAACCCTTAATGATTACTTATGTCTAAAAGTTATTCCTAAGTGATCAATTTAGTAACAACCGTGGGAGCCACATTCTCTTCCGTAGTCAAATGCGCAGGCCACTAATAAACACAGAGGTTATCAATGCACTAATAAGTAGTAACCAAAGACATCAACATATAAACTTTAATTGATGGGAAAGCAGTTTTCAGGGAGTGCAATCTTTCCGTTGTCACATTACACAAGCCATCAATCCTGATGAATTAAAGTTTACTAACACAATAAAACAAAACTACTTAATGAATTAAACACATGCAGCACCTTCTTACAGCTCTTGTATCTTCGTTCGGGTGTGTCTTGTGCTGCCTATTCGTCTGAATTCGGCCTTAGGTTTTTCTGGTCTTCGTACCTCGTATATAATATGTATGCGCTCGAAATTCGTCTGGTCTTGGGGTATTTATAGTTTCTGTCTGAGGGTAAGATGCGGCGCATCTAGTAAGTAGATGCGGCGCATTGACTTAACTTCGCGTGGGGTCCAAGATTAATATATACAGGAATATTCGTACACCGCCAGATGATGCGGCGTATCTTCATTCTTGGATGCGGCGCATGTCCTCTTTTATCTTGGATCGTATCTGGTGAAATCTTGATAGTGATGCGCCGTATGTAATAAGTGAGATGCGGCGCATCTGGAGCAGAATAGTCTTGATATTGTACATTTCAGTAGACTCTTAACTTCTTGCATGTTTTGCTCCATAATTAGTCTAAAATTGCCAAGTTTCACCAAATGCTTGTTTTTACCTGAGAATTACAAAAGTAAACGATTAAGTATCAATTCTCATACATAATATAATAAAACAAGTCAAGTTAATAGGATAAATGATAGTAATAAAATGTACTTATTTGAGTTCATCAGTAGTCGTTTGGTTCTGCCATATAACAGCTACATTTTTAAATTTTTTATTCATCCCGCACTCTAATTCACTCACTCTTGTCATTAGGATACTTTTACTGATAATACCTCATATTAGGATCATCTTAGATCACTTAGAACAATAGGAAAATATTTCCCACCAAAACTTGAAATTTTAAAAATCCAATCAAGTTACCTTTCTCCAACAAGCAAGGATCCCTCAAAATGGTTCCTTGCCATCCGTGGATCAATCATGTAGTATATTCACTTAACTATAACACATGAAAGGTACAAGATCTATGGATCGAATAGAAGTATTTTAGAGAGAGAAGTAGAAGAGTAGGAACCTTAGTGAGAGAAAGAGAAGTGAAATGTATTAGATTGTGAGAAAAGGTCCAACCCTCTCCTTTGGTGGAGAGGGCTTTATATACTACTACATAGGGTGCCCCTAGTGGGCTGTGGAGCAAGCTGACAGTAGGTAAAGACCCGACCCACTCCACAATATTAATAATAACTAAACTACTACTAATATTACTAATTATCCTACGAGCTATGATGTGCTAATAAGTACTCGGGGTGACCGAGTCTTCAACTGAATATTTATATTCCTAACAATCTCCCCCTAAGGGAGGTCACCCCGGAAGTAATGTTCTGAATTCTAGCACTTCATCCTTGAATCTTGACTTTATAGCTCGTAGACCTTGATTCTTCAACGTCAAGAATCTTTGTGCCTTCAGCAGTGAACTTGCGATGACTGTTCTTTGTTTTGGATGATCTTTGAGTATTCTTTGAAGTTATCATCCAACATGTGTCTTCAAGTCATCTTGTGGCTTCGTCATCATGAGAAGTTGTGATCTTGGAGCCTTCTTTGATATCATCAGCCACCGAAAATCTCAGAGCTCATCCATTGTAGTAATGCCTCCATTTGATTTGTTGTGACCGTTGGGCTCGCATGCTCACACTTTTCTGGATCATGATAGCTATCATCAGAGTTGCGGAAGCTGTGTTGAAGGTCTTTCATCTATCATGATGTCTTTGATAATGAATTGGAAGTGTGAGCATGGAGTGTGGATTGACACGTCTCTGCTGGAATCAGGAACCACCATCGCCATCTTTATATGAATATGAAATAAAATAGTTAGCAATAAAGTTGGAGAACGAATATGGCTTTGTCATTCGTTCGATGTGGTGGTTGGATTTAACCTTCAGTTCTGTGAAGACCGACCTGTGATCAGGTAGAATCCCCTTTAAAGAAGGTTCTCCTTGACAGGAATTTCCAGCTTGTAGTAATGAATCTTCCAACAAGTTAATGTCAGAATCATCATACAAAGCATGTTCTCATACCGGAACGTCTCAAAGCAGACAGCACGGTAGAGTGAATTAGTGAATTAAATACCCACTAATTGTTGAGAAATTGATTAGAAAAATCACTTGCGTATCACCAGATAAACATTTTGTGCAACACGACAAGGGTTTTATAAATTAAAATCACATTTCTGTCAAAAATACTTTTGTTTGAAAATTTTCCACAATCAATGTCCTCGAAACTTTGTTGGTGAGCACATTGAAAGGTTTTCCAAAAGTATCCATCAATCCATATCCTGGAACAAGTTTGATTCAAATTTGAATCGCCCCATCGTTTCTTTCCAGTTGTCACAAGCTTGATCCATGAAGAATCTCACATATCACCCACCAAGAGCTTGTATGATGTTGGCTCTAGAAGGATTTCCATCTTCATTGTGAATACTTTACATATCACTCGGATGTTCTGGCAATACCACAAGGATAATGCGTAGGACTCTTCATATATATTTTCTTGCTTTTCACGGTGTATGAAACAGCAAGCATATTGGAAATGTGTCATATTGAGATTTATTGATGATCTCTGGGCTCTAGACTCAATAGTGCATTTTGATTTATTGATCGGAGGCTGGAGAGGACTGCCACCTTTTCAATATCATCTAACTCGGAGTGAGAAAGATGATAGCAATGTATTGATCTCCGTGACAAGTGAAACAAGAGTCCTTTGAGGGACCTTGAGTGGCTAGGGAGGGTTGTGCAGCGTATCACTGGGTCCATGATACTTTGTCTTCAATGTCAGTAATCAACTACGTGATTCTGACAACATATGTATTGACCCGGTTTCTGCCTAAGATGTAAGGAGGGCTTCTTTCTTTTCACCCTTTATCTTTACATTTCTTTTTCATTCTTCAGCGCTTACCGAGACTTCATTACTAGCACCTTATTGGGTTTGTTCCAGTACTAGCTCCATCTCAGTCGGCACTCTTCCCTTATTCACTTTTTCTCCTTTTTTGTAATCATACCTAAGGACTTCTACACTAACTAGTGGATTGTCCCTGGGTAGATCCCTCCGGTTCTGGCTGGATCATGGGAACTAATACCTAACCTTACCATCCTTATAACTCCAATACATAAAGTAAAATGGTCGGTCTTTGGTATTCTTTCACAATTGTCATCACAAATCATTTGCTCCCCCTTAATATGTGCATCGATATACGAAAAGGTTTGGCACATATGGGAGAGCCTACACTTGAGTTTCAAAAGATCACATTTTTTATCAGAATTCCATATTTAAATCACATTCTCTCCTCCGATCAAAAATTTCAAACCAATTGAGATTTGTGATCCCAATTGATTTAAATAAGTGAGAAGTTTTGGGAGAAAATGTGATCAGGTTATACTGTGTTCTGATTATGGAGCATACTATGCTCCCCCTTAAACCACGAGAGAGTGTCACTGCTGATGTTGCACAAATTTGGCAAGGTGTCAGAAATTTGAACAAATATTCTCCCCCTCAATTAATGACCCGTTTTCTATTTAAAGAGTTGTAGTCATTCAATTGAGCGACGAGTATTTGTGAAAATTTAATTCAATTTACCACCTTGTGTAACATCAAAACTCTCTTGAAGAATCAAAGAAGATAAAGAGTCTGATGTAAAGAAGACTTCTCTTCTTATACACGAAATGACGCACTGAAACGTACATCAGATCGGAAAAACATGGATATAAAGTAATCCATCCCCAGGTGAACATCACCCAGTTGGAGGAACAGCCGTCTTTTTGGCGACAAGCTTTCCCCATTGTATAGCGCGGGTTGCAGTATGAAGTAACTGCAAGCCATTAAGACATGTTTTAACTAATTAGTGTAACTTCTGCTCGATGTAAAACCCCAAAATTTAAACAATCCGAAAAGACTAAAATACCCTCTAAATTTGAACTTTAAGAACTTATGAAATTATTTAAGTAACCTCATTCGTAACTTAACCTAAGTATCTAAAACGCCAATAATTGAATATATGAACGTGATACGAATATTAAAAAACTTATGTTGTAAAAAAAAAAAAAAAAAAAAAAAAAAAAAAAAAAATCTCTACTTCTAGCTAAGCTAGTCGACCCATACATGTTGCATAACAAAAATTCGGCCCATATTTACTAAATATGAATTCATTTAACTTATTTGATCCTAGCCCAAAAAAAATTTAAACCCATTCATTCCTGGATTTGGCCCATGAAAAAAAAATAAACTCGGCATTCTTTATTTTAGATATAACCGAACATCAAAAGGAGCCAAAATAAAACCCTAACTATCAAAAAAAAAGTGTCGGCTTTCTCTTGCTGCTGCTCCTTGTCGATCTGCTGCCCTCTTTTGTTCTTTTGATTCGATCCAAGTTAGCATCATAAGGTAATCTTGTTTTCATGTTGTTCAATCCATTCGTGTTCTTGCTAAAAACCCTAATTCGACCCATTGTTCTTGTCTTGCTACTGCTGTACGAATCAAGAAGGGAGGAAAGAGCTTGTGGTGATTTGATCTCGGGTGTTATCTTGTGTTGTTCATGTTCTTCATGTGATCTTCAAGGGTATTCGTATCACTCATCTTTGTTCAATCCTTATTAGTAAATCTTATGTTCTAGTTGAATTATGATCAAAAGATTATAAGAATATATCACATAAAATAATGATCTCAAAACCCTAAAAGTCTATATGTATAAATCGGACCAGGAGTATATGTGATGAAATTATTCGATTTGATTATGTATGACCTGTTATTAATCAACCTAAATATGTTATGGACTCACCTATAATGGTCTTGTGTCAAGAATTAAGAATTAGAATGATAAAACCCTAAGTTATGCATGAATCTATGAAAACTGCTACTGATCCAGGAAAAGACCCAACTTAAATCGAATGTAACTAAATGATGTGAACGTGTTTTTGGGTGTTTTAAGAGTCTAAAACTAAGTTCAATGAAATAGCTACCTGGGAAAATTAATTTTGTAATTTTTGGAGGCCTGGAAGGTTACTTTTTGATTTTTGGAAAATTATGTGTCTGATCGGATTTGTATGTCTGGAAAATTAGTCCGGGTTTATGATTTTTAATTTTCAAACCGTGTCGAGTTAGAAGGTTCCCTTTGAACTGAGTTATATTCAATATGTCTAATAATAGCTGGAATTTTTATAGATTTTTTTGAATTTATCTGAAGGGGTAAAAAGGTATAAACTTGTCGGGTGTTCCATCAGATACGATTTTGGAACATGTTGAGAAAATGGATTTTTAATACGTACCTATACAACTTAATAAAATCTGTAAAAATTAGATAAATTACTAGGGACATTGAGGTATCCCTGTGAATTTTTGTAGATTTTACTTCAAAGTTTTAATATGATTTATAAATTATTTGAAACAGGTCCAGTTCGTACATAAAATCTGTTAAAGTGTTTAAAGGCATTTAAAAAGTGTTGTTTGTTTAATTTCCAAAACTAAAGGGTTTAAATTGTTATTTTGCTAATACTAAAGGACTTAACTTGTAAGAACCTGTAACTTTACACTTATACCCTAATTTGATGATAATTTCATAATGGTCCTTAAACTTATCATAATTACTTAATAAACCCTCAAATTTGTAAAACTACCATAATGACCTTAATTGTATGAAAATAACCTTATGAACCTTAAACTACTAAAATGGTCATCATTAAATACTTTAAGTTGATTAAACGGGAATGTTAATGACAAGAGTTACTAAATATGGAGAATCACTTAAAATGAGTAAACTTACTTAAAGTGGAAACTTGCTAAATCTGGAAAGCTACTTAAAATGGAAATGCAAGCTAAAATAAGTAATTAAGAACCAATCATAATTCTCTTCTACTCCTTTAGGTGCGAAGAAGGAGAGGTCTTGATCCGTGACTGTGCTTTCTATTCTTGTTCTTGTTTGCATTCGTAATAAGGTACAGATATTCTGACCTTCTCACAGGTTTCTCATGATCTCTTTCATTTTTCTGATCTGTCAGTTTCTGTATTAATGCCATTGCTATGATTCCCTTTGCTTGAACCTTGCATATGATTCCCTTGTTTATAAATCCCTGATTAGAACCTTGTTATAAGAATTTGATTATAAACCTTTCTGATATGGTATCTGATTCTGAGTTTCCTCGATAAACTGAACCCTGTTTTATTCCTTCGATACTTGACATGATTCGTTCTTCACCTTGTGACCTGAACATGCAAACCCCTGAATACCCTGAAGATTCATTTTGACATTATAACTGGAATTGGAACTTTCCTTGGTGATATGAAAATGTTTTTGAGAAAAGCTTTTGAATACGATGTCATACCAATTTTGAATTGAAACTGCACTAAAGATTTTATGAAAATCTCTTTTAAGGACTATCTTTATAAAAGGGTTTTACTAAACATCATTTATGAAAGTCACTGAAAGATTATTTTTAAATATAAGCTTAATATGAAACCTTTGAATTAAGATCTTTTCTATGAACCTAAACTTTCTGATATTGACCTTTCTGATATTGAATCTTTCTGGTACTAAACCCACTGATACTGAACCTTCTGATATTGGACCATCTGATATCAACTTTCTGATATAACTGAAATGGTAAATGACTTATGAAACTGAACTAAATACTTGATACTTGACCATTGACCCACAGTTTGAGACTACGAGCCACTCACTAGGCATGAGGGTTTCATGTCCATGTCATTGATGCACCGATGGCATGACTCTAGGGCAGGAGAGTGATGACCTGTCCCGTCCCTGACTTTATCTGATTTGGTGTATGAGGAGTTTCTGGCCACCTGGGGTGCATGGATGCATCCTAGCTGTTACTGTTACTGTTACTGTTACTGATATATATACTGTTATTACTGGTGACTGATGGTGTGTGCGATACACGTCTTTCACACTCTGGGAGCTAGCTACTCCACTTACTGATTGAGGGCTCCCCTCATATTTACTGATTACTGAGAGGTCTCCCCTCTATACGGCTACATGATGATACTGTTACTGTTACTGTTACTGGGCTCGTAGCGGATTACTGTTTCCTACACCTTATACCCTTGTACTTCTCATTATTGTTACCTTTTCTTATGCCATAACTCTGATTGATTCGTATTTCATTTACTGTTCACTAGTCTTTATTACTGCTTTGTTACCGTTATATCTGTTCACTGAGCTCTCGTAGCTCAGCCGCATTTCTTTTCCTACGGCAGGTTTTAGTAGGAAGTTGGGTATGAGTGGAGAGTACCATTGGACTTAGAAGACTACACTGTGATAGATATTTTTGTTATAGAGATGACTAGAAGAATTTATATTTTCAGACTTAGTATTTATTCCTTTGTAATTTTGTATTTCCTTGAAATTCTTTGTAACCTTTGTATTCTTTTGTATTATTGAAGATGTATGCTTGTGTATGTTTCTGATATGTCACCATTGTTGTGACATCTCTACCCTTGTCGGGTCGGGGTGTTACACTCGAGCTTCATTTAAAGACCCGTGTCATTATTGAATGACATTTCTAGGTCCGTAAATGTTATCGATAAACAGAAGACATGCCTAGGTGAAACTATTTTTGGTATTTTCTGATTTTTTTATTTTTATGGTTTTATAGGTTTTATATTTTTCTATTTTCTTTTTGATTTAAGATATATACAACTATATACAAGGATATGGGAAGTCAATCCTTTACTCCTCCTTTTCTTCTTGAAGACACTTGAGGGTTTCAGGTGTCAAGCTCTTCATTCCAAGACGTGGGAGAATAAACTGAAACCTTTCTCTCGGGAGAGCCTTGGTGAAGATGTCTGCTAACTGAAACTATGTCCTTACGAAGTATAGCTCCACAATTCCTTTCTCAACTTGTTCCCTAATGAAGTGATGCCTGATGTCGATGTGTTTTGACCGGGAGTGTTGGACATTGTTACAACAAAGAGCTATAGCGCTCTTGTTGTCACAATATAGAGGAATCTTGTTGTATGAAAAGCCATAGTCTGAAAGCTGTGATCTCATCCATAGAATTTGTGCACAGCAACCAGACATAGTGATGTATTCGGCCTCTGTAGAAGATATCGACGTACTCATTTGCTTCTTAGAAGACCAACTCACCAACTTTTCCCCTAAAAACTGAGCTCCCCCCGAAGTACTTCGACGAGTGTCTTGACATCCCGCGTGATCAGCATCAGCGTACGCAGTTAACTCCATTGCTGTGTGCTTCGGATACCAGAGACCCATATGAACTGTGCCTTGAAGATATCTGAATACCCTTTTTACTGCTTCTAGATGTTTCTTAGTAGGCTTGGATTGATACCGATCACACATGCATACGGCGAACAGAAGATCTGGTCTACTAGCAGTGATATACATCAAGGATCCAATCATGCTTCTATACTTTGTTTGGTCGACTGGAATCCCCGAAGGATCTTCATCTAGTCTTGATCTATCAACCATGGGAGTGTCAACAGGCTCACTTGAATCAAATCCAAACTTTTTCAAGATCTCATGGGCATATTTGGATTGATTTATGAAAATGCCTCCGGGACTTTGTGAGATTTGTAATCCTAGGAAGAATGACATTTGTCCCATCATTGACATTTGAAACTTGGAACTCATCTCCTTTGAAAATCTATCACATTCACTAGGATCAGATGAAGCAAAAATAATATCATCTACGTATATCTGAACATGAAGCAGATGTTTGCCCGACTTCCTAGTGAATAATGTGGGATCAACAACACCCTTCGAGAACCCGTTTGCTAGAAGGAACTTGGACAATGTATCATACCATGCCCTTGGTTCCTGCTTTAAACCGTAGAGATCCTTCTTCAAGCGGTAGACATGAGTAGGATGTTTAGCATCCACAAATCCTTCTGGTTGGCTCACATAGACTTCTTCCTTTAAATCACCATTCAGGAATGTTGTTTTGACATCCATCTGGTAGACTATCATATTCCGACTAGCAGCATTGGCAAGGAAGATTCTAATGGCTTCAATTCTAGCAACTGGAGCAAACGATTCTTCAAAATCTATGCCCTCTTCTTGTATGTATCCTTTTGCAACTAACCGTGCCTTGTTCTTTAGAACATCACCATGCTCATCTAGTTTCACCTTGAAAATCCACTTGAGAACAATAATCATAGCACACTCTGGAGGAGGCACCAATTCCCATACTTCAAGTCGATCAAATTTATGGATTTTGTCTTGCATGGCCTCGAACCAGCAATCTTTAGTCATTGCTTCTTTGGCATCTTTTGGTTCGACTTTGGATAGTACGGAATTGAAGAAGCACCACAGTGCATCAGTGGCCAGTTGTTTACGTGTGGATACAGGACGAGCGGGATTGCCAATGATGTTGTCAATTGGATGATCGTTGGTCCATTTTCTGAGATGATCATGAGGTTGAGGGTTTTGAACTGATGTTGCCGTGCTGTGTTCTTCGAAAGAGGATGTGTGAGTTGAAGATTCAGGAGCAAATATATTCTCAAAAGGAACATCATCTATAGGAGCAAACGGATTAACTTCCAAAGAATGGTCATCTGCAGATTCTTGTTGCACCGGAGAGGATTGAGTATTTGATGATGAGGGTGATTGACTGGCAGCTGGTGCATTGAAACTGATTGAGACAGATGCTGATGGGCCTTCAGAGCCTTGCGGAACTTGAGCATCAGCATTATGAATTAACTCATAGGGAGTCTTGTCATGAATAGGATGAATCAGAGATCGGTTTTGGGTGTAGCATGCTGTTGCAATAGCCTCTGCCCAGAGAAACATCGGTGCCTTTGAAAATATAAGCATGGTTCTCGCAGCTTCCACCAGAGTACGGTTCCTTCGTTCAACAACTCCGTTCTGCTGAGGAGTGCGAGGGATACTTTTCTGATGCGTGATGCCAATATTTTCATAGAAATTTCTGAGTTGATGATTAACAAACTCAGTTCCATTGTCAGTGCAGATGATTCGGACAGTTTTGTCGAGCCTTACTTGCAGCTGTTTTATCAGTTTGATGATAACCTCTGGAGTTTCATCCTTTGTTCTCAAAAACTTTACCCATGTAAACCGAGAGTAATCATCTACTATCACAAGAACATATTTCTTTCCATTTATGGTTTGTACTCTCATTGGGCCACACAGATCCATGTGAAGGGTGTGAAGAACTTCCAAGTTGGTGTTGACGGTTTTGGGTTTGTGGGTTTGTTTCTTTCTTTTGCCCAGTTGACATGCTGAGCAGAGATGATCTTTCTTAAATTTTAGTCTGGGCATGCCTCGTACAAGATCTTTGCGGGAAACATTATTTATGGTACCGAAGTTTAGATGGTTCAGACGACGATGCCACAGCCATGATTTTGTCTTGGAGGCTTTAGAAAGTAAGCAAATGGGAGAGGACCTCAACATTTCTTCAATCGATATGGTGTATAGATTTGTGCCCCGACTGCCTTTTGCAAGGTCTACACCATCCAATTCCCTGACAAAACATGTGTGTTTTCTGAAAGCCACTTCTAGATCTGAATCACAAAATTGACCCACAGAAAACAGATTGTGCCCTAATCCTTCCACATAATATACCCGTGAGATTACACTGTCACCGAACACATAATCTCCATAACCCATAATCGCACCAAAATGGTCGTTCCCGAATCTAACTGTCCCGATAAACTTTTTCACGAAGTTCTTGAGCCGTGAGCGTCCCCAGTCATATGTTTTGAGCAGCCTGAATCTAAATACCAAAGGACGATTTGTACGACCTGCATTTGAAGACAGACAAAGATGGATAACTGAAATATGTGGATCCCCACGTGTAGCTGGGGTCCGTTTGGTTAGCATTCACAAATTCAGGAGCAACAGAGTTTGCTAATACTGAAGTCTCTACAGTGGGAACAATCCTAGAGTCAGCGGATGGCCTATTTGGAAGGCATTGTGTTCCTAGAGACAAAATTCGACCTGTTGGCCTCCATTCTTTAACTTTCACAAACCTATGATCATTCAACTTAGGCAATGGACTTTTATTTCCTAAAATGAATTTTCTTCCAGTGGGTCTCCATTGATACCCAACAGTAGCAAAAGTTTTTCCTGTTGCCTTCCAAACTTTCTTACTTCTTTCAGTTTTCCTAACATACTTAACTTGGGGTGGTGCATGAGATATCAGAAATGACACAACACAATATCATGATTAGCTGAAATTAATCATTTGTCACATGTTTTACAGACCGCATTAGAATTCGAATTAATTACAGTACTTTTGATACTAGAATCAACACGATTCAATCTGGTCATTACAAACTTATTGTTCCTAGGTTGGGCTTCTACACTCTTCTTGTGATCACTATTAGCTGGCGCAGTCCTATCTTTCCTTGCATTGCCTCTAGGCTTTGACTCGCTAGCTTGGGTGTCACATTTCACTCCTGTAGAAGTAATGATAGGAACATTAGTTTGTTTCACTGTCACATGCTTTCCTGATTTTGATGTGCTGGGTTCTGATGTTCTTGATGGAAAATCAAAGGTTACATGCTTGTTTTTAATAGTGGATGATGATATACCTAATCTATCTCTTTGGTTGCTAGACTTGGGACCCGTGCTAATGGCATATTCTAACTGTTCCTGGATCCTTTTTGTGAGGACGCAGGCATAACCTACTGCCTTATCAAGTGGTTTTTCTATTCTGTCCACTTCCACAACCTCACAAAAAGTGTCAAGTCCATCCGTAAGGTGACAGAGATACATATGATGGACAGGTCTGTTGTTTCTCATGGGAAATGGAATAGGCCCCACATCAACATCGTACATTTTACAAGCAGAGACCTTTGATGCAACACAATTACAAGAGGTACATGGCATTTTTCCTTTCACCTGAGTCTTAAGATTCTCAATTTCATTTAACAAAGAAGTTATCTTTTCATTATGACTATTTCTTGTAACTTTAATTGAGTCATATAACTCTTTGTAATGCTGTTTAATCTTAGAATTTTCTTCTCGAAAACACTCATTTTCATAATGTAACTTATTGATGGTGTCCTGATATTGAAAATTCTGAGAATCTAAAGATGAAGGTTTATTGGTGCCATACACATCACACTTGTTGGATTTCAATTGGGCAATTTGGGCCCTCAACAGTCGAATCGTGTTTGTGTGAGCTTGAATCTTTTCATCTCGTTTGCTTAATTCAAAATATGTATCAAACTCAGGAGCATCCAAGGATGTCTTGTCATTTGATATTTTGCATTTTTTTTCTAAATGTTGATATTTTAGTTGCAGATTTAGATAATCAACCTCTAGTTTTGAAAAACGTTTAACCATGTTATCATGGTCATCATTTTGAATTTTGTCAAGCAATTTCACATTCTCCCCCTCAAGCTCAACAACACGATTCTGGGTAACATTTAAAGCAATAGCATACTCAAGAAATTGACAAGCAGATAAAGCAGAATCAGTAGCAGTATAATATACATCTTGCGCAATACATCTAGCAATCAAGTTGTCATTGGCGATGAGTATGTTTTTCCTTTCAATTTCACGACTCTTAAGTTCTATTGCACATTGAGTTACCTCATTTTCCATATCTTTAAACACTACTTTCATTTCATTTATTTCGGTATTAAGGGCAGTTTGCATCCCTTCAAAATGTTCTTTAAGTAGTTTAAAGAATGGCATGACCTCAGTCAAGTAACACCTTTTTGCTTGCTCAAAACACCTTTCCCCCTCAGTAATTCCGGTTGGTGTGATTCTCTTCTTACATGTTTTATCAAAATCAGCAAATAGTTGCCAAAGCACGTATAAGCTAATTAAGGTTTTGCATTCAGTGGGAAGAGACAAAGGAACCAAATTCCTAGGTGTATTAGGAGGATACACCGTTATGGACGCAACTTTTCTAAGGGATGGGGTGTTGGCTTTAAGTTTATCTTCCTTTAGCTTTTCTATATCTTGTGACCAAAATATTTGTTCAAGTGTTAACTTCTTTTGAGGAGCAAACACAGTCAAACGATTCTCCTCATAATAATCATGGGGCTTGACTATTACTCGTTTGGCTATGCACTTGGGATCCCTCATTTTCTCATTCATCTTTTCTCTTTTTCTCACTTCTATTTCATTACTCTCTTCTGACGATGAGTGGTCAGGTGGGGCATGATCAGGCATAATCATCACATTAGCATCATACAATGCGGGTTGGGCTAATTTAGCAATCCTAAGGTACGCAGACTTTGGTTCACCTATGGTTTTCTCACTATGCTTATCACTCAGCTTTCTGTGCTTATAAATCATTTGAGCTATCTGTCTGGTTTGATCTTGTGTGTATAACTTATCTTCAAGTTTATTCTTTAATGTTTTGAGTCTAGAGAAATCATCTAAGATTTTAGATTCTTTTTCTTTGAATTCTAGCTTAAGCCTATTCACACAATTATGTACTTCCTGTTTTTGTTTAACAGACATATCTAGCTGGCTTTTCAAAGAATTCAACTCTTGTTTTAATGTTTCTTCTCTCACTCTAGAGTCTTTTATAAGTGTACGCAACTGACCTTTCATTTTCTGCTCACGTTCAGTTAGTTCAAACTTAGCACGCTGTTCATACATAGCTACTTGTTCCTTATAGATGTTTAGTCTAGTGATCAAATTATCATTAGGAGCAAGTACAGTGTTTTCATGCCACTCACATGCATTATCAACGTCACATGTATTTTCTAAGGCACACACGTTATTAACAACACAAGCATTATTATCAACAGAAGATTCTCCATCTTGTACATCAGGCACGTTGTTGTGAGTCAAATATTGTTCATATGGAATCATATCGCTATTTTCCATGTCAACATTATTTGAGTCAGAAACATCTCCCTGTTGTACTTCATTGGGAATCTTTTGTTCATCAACTACTTCATATGTGTCATAAAGTTTTAGTACCTCAGAAATCACAGATGCATTTGAAGAACCAGCTTGTCGAGGTGATGAAGCCAAGGATGACAAGTTAGCCATGAAGACTGTTTGAGCCGTTGGTTCATCATCTACATCAGAGTCAAATGCATCACAATCATCAGCTTTAAAGATGTTGGGATCATTGAGTGCTAGATCCTGAACTGGGTGCTCATCCACATCTTCATCAAAAGTATTTCCCCCATCACCAGCCAAAAACAACAATTCTTCCTCATCCAATACAGCTCCATTCTCTTGAGCCTGCATCAACAGCATCTTGTCCTTGAAGTAATCTGAGTTCTGAGGACATTTTGGTTGATTGCAATTCCTGGCAATGTGTCCCAGTCCTCCACAATTATAACACTTGAGCTGTTTCCCCTGCCCCTGATTGGCATTCCCCGCTCTGTTCTGCACATTACCTCGACCCATGTTTCTTCCTGCTCTCCCTTGCACATTCTGAACCACAATTTTCCCATCCTCCACCATTGCTAGATTGTGTGGGTTGGATGAGTTTCTTAACTGATTATTGGTCTGAGGGAGAGATGCTTTAAATTGTTGAACCAGTAATGATACTTGGTTGGTGAGGTTATCAATCATTTTGTCGGTCTGAGAATAGCCTGAGTCGAGTTGTGAGCTCATAGCAGAATATGGTGAGTGAAGTTGATGATAACCTTGGTTAGGTGATGGTTGGGTGTTTAGTAGAGCACTTTCCATAAATGCCAGTGGGTCATTAGGAGTTGAAGGATTGAGCTTTTCTCTCAGCACCCGATCGTAGGCAGCATGCTTCTCAGGTTGTTGCAGGTAGGCATACAACTGTTCATAGTTAGTATCTCTCAGACCTTTGTTTAGTTTGACAACAGTAACAAATCTGTCCCATTCTGGAGTCATGTTGTTCACAAACTTTGAGTTAAGTTGGATGTTGGGCATAGTCATTCTTATCATCCTCATGTCATTCACCAACTTATGGAATCTCACATAGTAGTCTGTGACATTCTCTCCTGGGTTCATTTTGAAGTGTTCAAACTCATCATACAATTGTGATTCACGGTCTTCTTTTGTGAGTTCTGACCCAGCTAGCAACATCTTTACATTGTCCCACACTGCTTTAGCTTCTGTGTTGAAATTGATGAGTTTGTAGACATCCTTTGGCAAACCTTGAATAACAATGTTTGAGGCCCTAATGTCAGCATCATACCTCTTCTTTTCCTCCTCATTAAGGTCATTGTAAGTGCGTTGTCTGTTAATTCCAAAGGTGACTGTGCCATCTTCACCAGTAGTAACAGCATCTCTGGTGGTACCCATCTGAAATGGTCCTTCATCAATGGACTTAAGGATGTTTACTCCATTCTCTTTTCCCAAACAGTAAAGCCGTATTCGTTGTGCCCACGACTCATAGTCCGTCCTATCTAGCATAGGCGGACGGGTATCGGACCCTGCTACTTGAATGTCATCGGATGCGGTGCTTGTAATGCTGGCCATAATGTATACGGGATTTTACAGTTCTTGTGATTTAACCGAGAAATTGACTCTTTCGCGGGACTTTCTAAAATCACCAAGACACAAACCGTAAACTAATG
This sequence comes from Artemisia tridentata subsp. tridentata, assembly GCA_021014915.2. Lineage (NCBI taxonomy): Eukaryota > Viridiplantae > Streptophyta > Magnoliopsida > Asterales > Asteraceae > Artemisia > Artemisia tridentata. The sequence goes on along the minus strand of CP139504.1, from coordinate 164,049,935 downwards.
AGTATCTTGCAAAATAGAATTTTAAGTCCTAACTCAAGGAAACATAAATCTCAATTGATCAAATTGCAAAGATTCAAGACACAGCTTGACAAATCGCAACAAGTCAAATTGCAAGCTTATCAAATCACAATAAGTCAAGTCACAAGTGTTAGCTTGCAACGTCAAATCGCAATAGATCAACTCGCAACTATCAAATTGCAATGAGTCAAGTAGCAACTTGTCAAATCGCAGACAATCAAATCGCAATTTGTTAACTATGAGTCAAAACGCAAAGTTCAACTCGCAATTGCTCAAGTCGTAACTCACTATTTCAAATCGCAACAGACAAATCGCAACCAAGGAAACTGGTCAAGTCGCAAATTTCAACTCGCAACTCTAACAAGTCGCAACCCTGACTGACACAAGTCGCAACTCCCAAATCGCAAATCACTACAAGACAGAACAGTCGCTATCTTTGACAAGTCGCAACTCACAAAACGCCAAACCTGTCCCTTTCCTAGCGATTTGTCTTTTTTACCAAAACCAGTAATAAGCCAAGTCGCAACTTCGAGAAACCTCAAATCGCAACTTCCACCTTCCCAACAATACACAAGTCGCTACTTAGAAATTTTTACGGAGGGACAAATCGCTACTATGAACACCATTTCACCACACCACGAATCGACCAAAAACCACCACAAAAGGTCGAAAACAGTGATTCCAAACACCAAACAATACCTCTCCACTAACCCTAAGCAAGAAAGTACAAGATTTTACTACTTTTAACCACTAAACAAAGCGAAAAATAGAGATTTAGGTGAAACTCTATTCGAACCAAAAGTACCCCAAACCTAAGAAAATCTGTGAATATAACCATACATGAACCTAACCATGGCTCTTGATACCAATTGTAGTATATTCACTTAACTATAACACATGAAAGGTACAAGATCTATGGATCGAATAGAAGTATTTTAGAGAGAGAAGTAGAAGAGTAGGAACGTTAGTGAGAGAAAGAGAAGTGAAATGTATTAGATTGTGAGAAAAGGTCCAACCCTCTCCTTTGGTGGAGAGGGCTTTATATACTACTACATAGGGTGCCCCTAGTGGGCTGTGGAGCAAGCTGACAGTGGGTAAAGACCCGACCCACTCCAAAATATTAATAATAACTAAACTACTACTAATATTACTAATTATCCTACGAGCTATGATGTGCTAATAAGTACTCGGGGTGACTGAGTCTTCAACTGAATATTTATATTCCTAACAAATCACATCATTAGATTTCCCACTCACCACTATGCATTAACTGCATATCTTCTTCATCTCACTCAACTCAATCTCATTGGATTGACTTTGATGATTTGATATGCTTCTCTTCCACTTCCAAATCATTGTAAACCATCATCTTTGTATGGTTTAACATCAAATCCAAACACACTCTTCTATAAATCTTGGAGTCCATAAATTGGAAACTTTAGATTGATCATTTCTCACACCTTCACCACCACTTCTAGTAGCATTTCTGCATATCTCAACCTTCCTCTTCAAAATGACAAAGTCAAACAACTCCTCATCAACATCCAGACCACACAGAAGAACTGCCAGAATGAGTGTAAGACCATGCTGCTTTGTAAATCTCAACTCATCTTCATTAGATTCATCACCACTAAACATCTCATCCCCAATCGATAATGAGAACTTCCTCACCTTGTCAACTCCAACACCTCCACATATCATCATCACTACTCCACCACCTACCAAAACACCAGTGGCCACCACACCACCTCCCGCACCATCTCAATTAACAAGATCACCATCACCTCCTAGATCCCCTAAACTTCAACCAATAGAGTTGTTTGCCACATCACCAACCTCACAACACCCCTACTTGGAAACTCTAGAAGACCTTCCACCTAGATCATCCAATCCACCATTGCCATTTGAGGTTGAACCTTCACAACAAGAACCACTACTCTTCCACCCCATATATAGGGACATTCATGGTCTTCTCTAACGTGATCAAGCTCCACAACAACAACCTCAACCTCAACCTTTCTCACCAACTTCCACACTTCAAGCCATTAACGAGTCAATGTGGATTAACCAACCACAAACTCAAGGTGAAATAAATGAGAAACTTGACCGCCTCTATGCTTTTTCAAATATGGTGGATTCCCGCCTCAATGAAGCAATAGATCTACGATCCACATTGCATGCATCCATCATGTCTCCACCAAACCCCAACCAACAATCAACTCATGCTCCAACACCTCCACCACCATCACCACCAACAAACGAACCAAACCTACCACCCAACTTCCCTCGCCATGGTTTCCCCATGTGTGAGCAAACCGCCCATCTCACTCAACGAACCAACATTTAGGTTCATGAGTTACAAAATGAGATGAGGTTCATCTTGAACCATATCCTTGAGTGCCTCAACGCTATTTCACACCCACCTCAATAGATGCTCAAACTAGGAGCCTTTTATCTTAGGATTTTTTTTTCTTTTCTAGGATTTTTATTTTAGGACTCTTTTTCTTTCTAAGTTATTTTCCATTTATTTCCTTTGTAAGCATCACCATTTGTGACTCTTGTCACAAATAATTTTTCAATGAAAGATGTTTGTTGATGTTTATGTGTTGATTGTGATCACTTATTGTGCATTATATGGTTGGTTTGAACTACTTATCAACTAACCTTTGTTTTGTAGCTCTCATTATTCATGCATCATTCTACTTGGTTGGTTTGAATTATTCATCAACTAACCTTTCTTTTGTAGCATTCATCATCCTTGCATCATATCTTTGGCACGCTAACAAGGGGGAGTATTGATGGAGGGGGAGCTTATCAACTAATCTTTGTTTTGTAGCTCTCATTATTCATGCATCATTCTACTTGGTTGGTTTGAACTATTCATCAACTAACCTTTGTTTTGTAGCATTCCTCATCCTTGCATCATATACTTTGGCACCCTAACAAGGGGGAGTATTGACCAAGGGGTAGCTCTTCAAACACTAACCTTTGTTTTTGTATCTTTCTTCATTCATGCATCATATACTTGGCACTCCAACTAGGGGGAGTATTGTCCAATGGAGAGCTAATCAAACACTCAAAATCCATGCATCATTATACTTGGCACTCAAATTAGGGGGAGTAATGACCAAGTGCCTTGCACTACATTCCGCTATACATTTGTTTTTTTTTTTTTTTTGTTTTAACAAAAAGGGGGAGATAATATTAATCTCATACATTACATGTTTTATACAATTTAAAATGCCTAAATTGATTTTAAAATTTGCATAAAACTAGTTTAATCTATATTTTTAAAAGACTTGCACTCTATTTACTTCATTGCTTAAAAATAAACTTTATGTTTTGTCATCAACAAAAAGAGGGAGATTGTTAATACAAATATCGTCTGAAAAACGTTATTTATATTTTTCGATGTTTGCTATATTTTGTTAATGACAATTATAAATTTTATTTTTAGCAAAGCATAAATATAGTTAAGTCTTTTACATATAGAGTCACAAGCCTTTCATAAACTCATAACATCATTTACATGCTACATATATGATCACTAGTATATACATGTTACATACATTTACATTTACATGTTACATTCATTTACATTTTATTTCTTAATATGGAAAATGTACAATGACATCATGGCATGCATCACCTTAATATCTTTAGGAAATCTTGAAGATCATATGAATATCTTGGATTGATCTTCACACAAAGATTAGATATGGAAATATCTTGGTTAGATTTGGGAAAGATATTTGGAGATTTGCTGTCAAGCTCCTACGGAACCAAACAGCATAACGGACGGATCCCTTAATTTGGATTCGTCCCATCCGTGGTTTGCAATGGTAGTTGGCTTATAAATAGCAAGCCACACATTCATGTTTTCTCATCACTCATAAGCATAAACAACATCATACATTCTTTCATTCATTACTAACCCATTCATATTTCATATTTCATTCTTAGTGATCTTTCTTTTGTAGCAAAGAGATCAAAGCATCACAAGCTTCAACAAAGCGTTGCAAGACTTGTTAGATTAGTCATAGTATGAATTTGTTGTTTTTTACACATCATTGTTGTACCAAACAATCATATACCTCAGTAGTGATCGGTTAGTATTTTAGTCCTCAAAATACACAGAGTATTGGGAGTGGTTGTGCCCTTGTAAAAGAACTCGGTATTTAGCTTTGTACCGGAAAAAGTGTAAGCGATGTTTGTAAAGGTTTTCTCCACCGAGAAAGGAGCTTGTTTCTTAGTGAAGAAAAACTCTCGAGTTAGAGGCTCGAGGAGTGGAGTAAGGCAAGGAAGAGAGTCCTTGTAGACCGAACCACTATAAACATCCGCGTTGTGGTTTGATTGTTTCTTTCTCTACTTGCATGTTATATATTGTTTATTATTTGCATTACTTGAAATCACGTTAAGTATTCAAAGCAAAACGGTAAAACTATTCAAACCCTCCCCCCTTCTAGTTTTCCACAGATAACATCTTGATGTTATCATTTTTCTATTTTTTTACATTATTAGTGAAATTATTAGCCCTTGCTTGATCTATACTCTTACATGTGTTAATACTTGTTTTACTGTTATTTTCTAATCACAACTAATTAATTATACATGTTTTAGGAAAATTTACGGGATTTGAATGGGGTTCGGGGTTCAAAAGAGCCCTCTGTTTACTTTTTTGGACTGGCGGATTGGACAGAACCAAAAATTTGGTTCCGTCCGTCCAAAATTTTGGTGCCGCCAAAATTTGCCTGACGGATCAGGCGGAACCAAATTTATGGTTCCGCCTGTGTTGTCAATTGGTTCCGCCAAACAACAGCTATAATTTTTAAATTTTCATTTAATCCCGCACTCTAGATTATTCATTCTTGTTATTAGAATACTTTTACTGCTATCCGTGGGAAAACCGTTTCCCACCAAAACTTGAAATTTCAAAAATCCACTCAAGTTACCTTTCTCCATAAAGCAAGGATCCCTAAATTTGGTTTCTTGCTATCCGTGGATCACTGACATCAAAGATCTTGCACTCATTACCATGCATTAACTGCATATCCTTCCTCTTTCACTCAACTCAACCTCATTGGATTGATTTTGATGATTTGACGACCTTCTCTTCCACTTCCAAATCATTAGAAACCATAATTTTTGTATGGTTTAACATCAAATTCAAACACACTCTTCCATAAATCTTGAATTCGATAAATTAGAACCTCTAGGATGATCATTTCTCACACCTTCACCACCATTTCTTGTGAATTCCTGCATATCTCAAGCCTTTTTCACAATGAAAAAATCAACTAACTCTTCATCATCCTCAAGACCACCAAGAATGGCTAGGATTAGTGTAAAACCTTGTTGTTTTGTCAATCTAAACTCATCATCATCAGACTCCTCACCACTCGATATCTCATCTCCAATCCATGATGAAAAATTTCTCACTTTGTCCACTTCAACACCTTCACCTATCATCATAACAACTCCACCACCAACAAAGACACAAGTGGCCACCACACCACCTCCCGCACCATCTCAAATACCCAAATCACCATCACCCCCAAGATCTCCAAAACTTCTACCATTAGAATTGTTTGCCACACCACCGACTTCTCCACACCTGTTTTTGGAAACTTTAGAAGACCTACCTCAAAGATCAACAAATCCACCATCATTACCATTTGATTGTGAACCATCACAACAACAACCCTCACTCTTCCACCCTATTTATAGGGAAATCCATGGCCCACTCTACGGAGACCATGCTCCACCACCTCACCAACCTCAACCTCAACACTTATGGACATTGACGAGCCCATGTGGATTGATCCTCCACAAACTCAAGGTCAAATCAATGAGGAACTAGACCACCTCTATGCCTTTTCCAACATGGTGGATTCTCACCTCCATGAAGTCATGCAACTACAAACTACCTTGCTTTCATCCATCATAGCTCCACCAAATTCCAACTACCAATCAATAAATGTTCCACCACCACCATCAACAAACGAACCTACTCTACCACCAAACTTCCTTCGCCATGGTTGCTCCATGTGTGAAAGAACCACTCATCTTAGTTAAAGAACCAATATATTGGTTCATGAGCTCCAAAACGAGATGAGGTTCATTTTAAACCACATCTTCGAGTGTCTTAACGCTCTTTCTCATCCTCATTAATAGATGATCACATTAGGAGCTTCACATCTTTGGATTTTTTTTCTAAGTTATTTTTTCTATTCTATGATTTTTATTTCAAAAGTATTTTTCTATTCTAGGATTTTTTTTTTTTTAAGTTATTTTTTCTTCTTGCATTTCCTTTTATAACATCTACATTATTGTCCAATTTTGTAACTTTTTGTCAGAAAATATTTTACTAATGAATTATGTTTATTGATATTTGTGTGTTGGTTGTGACTTCTTATTGTACATTATATCCATGGTTGGTTTGAACTATTTATCACTTGTTGATATAAAAGTTGGGCGTTCCTTGTTTGGATTCCTGTTCCCGTATCAATCGGATCTTAATGCTTGACACCTGCGCACTAAGAGAACAAAAAACACCGTTAGGCTTATCGTGGGATTGTCTCCCACGATTATCCTCCGGCGTGAGAGTAAGTAATCGGTTTTAGGGTTTTAGTGAAGAGTTAGGGTTATGATATGATACCTTTAATGAGAGCCGAGATGCCCTTTATATACACACGAAATCCTTGTTGGTTTCATGTTCCTTACTCTTCGGCGTATCCCGCCTTCTTTGGTCCATTGATCCTTCTCCCGTAAATAAGAGATCCTATATCAAGTCCAATAATAGATTTCGGATTTGGGCCGTTGTAAGCCCAACTCTTTATCATGATAGCCCACGCGTGATGGGCTTGAGTATTGGTCGGGTTCGTGACCCGAATGCGGACTATACGTCATCATGCCCCCCCCCCCCAGTCTAGTATGCGCAAGGTGAAACTGCGGATGCTAGACTAACAACTGTAGTGAAAAAATATTCCATAATGCGTAGCGGGGAAGTTTCAAGTGTTTCCCGCCTAAAAAGCAATACGATGAATCTAGTCCAATTAAATCCGAATATCCCTCGTAAATTGTGAGGGGTGGGTGAAAAAGTGTTTCACCTCTTGATCTCCCAGCCACACGATTAGAGCAAGTGGGTTACACATGTCAATCATCCATGAGAGCATGTAACCCTATATAAAGTGTTGTCTCCATTTCACTGTGGCTATCACAGTAAAAACATCCATTGCCACCATTATTAAAAACTCTAAACAGCGAACAAAAATCAACAACTCTTAAGGTAATAGTGCGTACGCTGCAGAATCCATTGAATTCTAACCATGGTTCTTCAATTATCCGACTTTACATCCGATATATCCGAGGACGAACTTCGTCTGTTCACCTCGGATTATTATATCCTGATTACGTTGCACCCGGTTGTTTCGGTGGCGACTGCGTCCATAGCGAACTTCCCTGAAGGGAAAGTAGGGGTATACACACGCTTCTTTGAATTCGCTAACCAACGTGTGCCCATTTCTCTATTCTTGTGCGATGTTTTAAACCACTATCGGCTCCATATTTCCCAACTGCACTGTATAGGTGCAGCAAAAATAACAAATTTTGAAGTAAATTGTCGCTTGTTGGCGATTAACCCCAAAATCCATCTGTTATGCGCGTTTTATCACTCGTCGTGGTCAAACGGGTAGGTGTCCTTTTCCAAGCGCGCAGGGCGACTGCAGTGCTATACGGAAAAGTTAGACGCACTTAGGAATTGGAGGGAGAAATTCTTTTGGGTTGATGATGCATTTTTTCCATGGGATTTTGAGTTCTATACCCAAGAGTCATTACCGAAGGATGAGCGCCCCATCCCCGGAACGTATAGCGCAGATGATGCGGAAATGATTAATGCCAATCGCATCCCTATCAACGCTTATCCAGAAGAGTTTTTGGTGCATATGGGCATTAGTCGCAACTACTTCGGAGGTCCTGACGAGGTGCCAACCTTTTTGGATGAGAATAACCGGGGTGGGTGCTTGTCCTTTCTTCTCCTTCGCTCAGTAGTGTAAGCGCTCTTCATTATTATAGCTTTTGTAACCTTCTTTGTGTTTGTTTGTGATTTTGTTGCGCAGAGATGGATCTATTCAGCGTGGTGCACTTGACGAGACCTAAACAGGTGACCGTAGGGGTGCGCCCTTTAAGAGAAGGTGAGGAGCCAGTTTTGGAGGCTACCGCGGGGCGCACTATAGAGATCGTATGGGAGGAACCAGAGGATGTCCCCCCAGTTGTTTTAGAGGCGATTCCTATTCGCAGTTTTCCAACTCCTGGGGTACAAGGTCCTGTGGTAGAGCCATCGCACACAGACTCGTCAGAGAGTGTAGGGATTGCCATGTCTGAAAGTGGGCCCGAGGAGGCTAGCCAAGGGGTGAAGCGCAAGAAAACTTCTGGTGATGATGGCGCAGGTACATCTAAAAGAAGGCGCCATGTTATCTCTGGCGGGCAATCATCAGAAGAGGATGCGTCGTCACCTAAAACTCCTCCCCCCAAGTAAGTAATGAGACTTGTATCTTTAGATCTTCAGTTCTTTATTCCGCGATGATACTATAAAGTAGCTTTGTTATTTGCGTGCAGTGTTGAAGCTGCTGATGATGATGCTGCGCGTGTTGGGAATTCGCCACCCAAGGCGAGTCCCTCACATACTGATGATCTTGCGCAGAAGAGCCAAGAGACTGAGCCGAAGGCATTTGAGGATGTGCCAACGGACCATCTGATAGAGGAGCTAGGTTTGGCCGCTGCGCACCAGGCCTCCTTAGTTGCATAGCTACAATCAAGGTATGCTGGTGAAGGTAGCCGCTGTGTGCAGAAAGATGAGGAGATTGCGCTTCTGAGAGCGCAGTAGGCTGATGCTCAGGCTGAGGTAAAGGAAATAGATGCGTATACCCAGAAGCTTGCTGAAGAGAAGATGTCATTACTTGCCCAAGTGAGCCAAGAGCGTGCTGGGTTAACAGATTACAAGGTCACTTGTCTTTGGGTCTTGAAGTACATGGAGCTTAACAAGAACGCTCACTTCTCTAAATTAGATGAATTTCGTAAGGCTGTGGAGGGGGCGCTGGAGAAGCAGGAAGTTAAGCTGCGCAATCTCAGTATTGAATATGATGAAGAGCTGTACCCACACCTAGTATCTTCAATTGCTGAGCGCAGGTGGCTTATCAGCCATGGTTTGCGCCTTGCTGCTTTGAGTACTCTGGAGTCTCAAGAAGTGAGGGAGGTATTTGGGGATGTTGTTGAGCGTGCGTTGGCAAGTGGCAAGGCGCAGGCTATAGAGGAGCTTTTCGAGAGCAAGTTATTGACAGTGTCTGCCGCACAAGTACCAGGTTATAATGCTGATGCCTATGATGAGCTTGTCGCTGCTATGGAGAAGATGAAGCTGTTAGATCTTTCTCACATTGCTCAACTGGAGCGCGATCAAGATTACCCCATAGGTGTTATTATGGAGGGGTTAACCTTGGCTAGGCACGCAGCAGAGGACGCAGAGGCACAACCTGATTACTTCCTTAAGCCAGATGTGTCACAGCTGCAGGTACCTATCTTTGCTCGCCCTCGCAACATCTTAAATCCTTTTTCCCTCGAGAAGGAAATCCCACTGAAGGAATCCTTAGAGGCCCATGCCATGAGGCTTGCGAAGAAGCAGGGTGTGAAGGGGAAGGCCATCCTTTGTGGTATTGGTGCTGCACATATTCCAAGATCTGATGGAGTACCTGTTAGTGTACTGGTAGTGTCGCCCAAGGATCATGATCTTCTGAAGAAGCTTGAGGAAGCTGGGAGTGATGCGCACCATGTTAGCAGTTCAGGGCTTAGACGCTCTCACAGCCTTTAGATTGTTTTGACTTGGTGATGTTTTGTAATAGGTTTTTGTTGCACATGTGCATGTTAAATCTATACGTTGTATGAACTCGTAGTCCATAATAAAATGATATTTTGAAAATGCGATTGTATGCATATTGTATGTGATTGTGGTTATGATGTTTGTACTTAGTTATCTGTCTTTGTGTACAAGACGTCTATGTTATGTCTAAGAATCAAACCGTTATATAAACGCACTTAAAAAAGATTACATGAATCTATAATCACTTATAACATAATCGTGTATGAAATTCATGGCTTAATGTCAAGCGTGAATATATATGAAATTCACAAGTGTATGGGCTGACATGCAGCGTACTGCGAATACCATATCAAGGGGTTAAGAGTCTTAACTCCTAATTTGTTAAACGCGCATAGTGTGCATTGTTGTGTATCCGTCGTGGGATGCACAATAAACTTACTCCAACGTCTTGAGAGTAAGGTGTTTAACAAGGATGCGTGATTCGATGTTGATGGGTTTGCAACCCTCTTACTCAACGAGTTATTTAGTAGGTTTACTCATCCTTTACCATCGTGGGTTTTAATAAGTGCATGCACGCCATGTAGGCAAAAGGTAATATAACAACAATATTGAGACAAAAATAATATGTAAACAACAAAGTAAAGCGTGTCGTGGAGTTAGCTAGAAACCGCGACATTTAATTAATACTTGCAAGTTTTTGGAAAAAGAAAGACATTTGCCTAGATGAAACAAAAATGTAAATACACGGATATTTATTGAGCACTTACTAAAGTGCGGAAGTGTTCGTGGGCGGGGTCGTAACCTTTTCTAAAGATAGCATCTCTTGAGATTGCAAATATTCCATGTGCGTTGTAGCTCACGGCCATCCATGTCACGCAGCTTGTACGCGCCTTTTCCTAGTGCTTCAACGACCTCATAGGGTCCCTCCCACTTTGGTCCAAGTTTACCTGTATCTTTTGCGTGGCTCGCATCATTAGCGCGATATACAAAGTCGCCTGGTCTGAATGAGGTGCTTCGAACTTTAACATCGTAGTATCCCTTCATTTTTGACTTGGCTTTTGCCTCACGTATAGCTGCGCGTTCACGCCTTTCTCCATAGTTCCAAGTCTATACGCCGTTCTTCGTCATTGGTTGCGACATTAACTTTCGCGGTACGAATAGTTGGCATCCCAATTTCAGCTGTTATGACAGCTTCTGTCCCATAGACAAGAGAAAAGGAGGTGTCTCCATTGCTAACTTTGATTGTCGTGCGGTGCGCCCATAAGACATGCGACAATTCATCCACCTATCTTCCTTTGTGTTTGTCCAGGCGCGCTTTAATTCCTTCGCCCAGACTACGATTTGCGCGCTCAACCAAACCATTGGTTTGTGGGTGTTTAACCGACGCGAAGTGTTGTGTAATATTTAGTTCTGCGCACCAGTCTTTGAACGGATTATCGCGGAATTGTTTTCCGTTGTCCGAAATGATTTCCCCAGGTAATCCAAAGCGGCATACAATATTTTCCCAAACGAATCGTTTTACTTGATTACGTGTGATTGTCGCCACTGCTTTTGCCTCAATCCACTTAGTGAAGTAGTCTATAGCCACAATAAGAAATTTCAGTCCCCCTGCTGCAACAGGGAAGGGACCCGCAATGTCGATACCCCACTTATGGAATGGCCATGGCGAAGTGATAGGCATTAGCTCTTGTTGTGGTTGACGCGGGATGGGTCTATGAACTTGGCAGTCGCTACATTTCTTTATCACATCACGCGCATCGCGATGCATAGTGGGCCAGTAGTATCCTGACCGCAAGGCTCGTGCTACGACGGACCGTGGTCATGAATGCATACTGCATGAACCGGCGTGGATCTCTCAGAGTACGTAATCTGCCTGAAGAGGTCCAACGCACCGAAGCCATGGTTGTAGAAATGAGCGCCGATATAGGATACCATCTCGAAGTTCGAACCTCTGCGTTGTGCGCCGTATCCGTCGAGCGTCCTTCTGCTCATGGGGAAATATTCCTTTGCTTATAAATTCGACAATAGGGGTCATCCACGTAGGATTCTGCTCCTCTATTACCGTGGATATCTCCATCTCCGAGATGGATTTATTTTTTAGGATCTCCACCAACACTTGTTTTGACAGGTGCGCAAAGCTTGTAGATGTAATCTTGCTTAGCGCATCCGCTTTTTTGTTTTCCCCTCTAGGAACTTGTTTAATGGTAAACCTGTCAAAACCTTGGATTAGTGACTTGGTTTTGTCGAGGTATTGAACCATGTTATCCTCTTTAGCCACATATTCGCCCAACACATGGTTGGCTACTAATCGGGAATCCACATTTGCTTCTAGGTTGCGTACACCCATTCGAGTTGCAATGCGTAATCCAGCAATTAGGGCTTCATACTCTGCCTCGTTATTCGTAGCTGTGAATTCAAAGCGCAGTGCGTAAGTGAATTCCATTCCTTTTGGATTGGTGAGGATAAGGCCTGCGCCCGACCCATCCACGCATGAAGATCCATCCGTGAACAGGACCCATGGTTCTTGTAGTTCTACCTCGCTCCGTGGAGGTGCAGTATCGGTGTCTGGTTTTTCGATGATGAAGTCTGCTAGTATTTGCCCCTTAACCGCAGTGCGTGGTCTATAAGAGATGTTATATTCGCCTAGCAATTCACTCCACTTTTGTAACCGCCCCGATGCGTCGGGTTTGGAGATAACTTGCTTGATTGGTTGGTCTGTGATCACCGCTATTGGGTGTGCTTGAAAGTACCTGCGCAATCTTTTGGCTGCGAATACTAATGCCAAGACCAACTTTTCCATTGGGCTATAGTTAATCTCTGTCTTCTTGAGCGCTTTACTTACGAAATATACCGGTGCTTGTACGGAATTCCTATCTGTCAGTAGCACCGTGCTGACTGCTCCATGAGTCGCAGACAAGTACACAATTAACTCCTCCCCTGGTCGGGGTGCGACTAGCTTGGGAAGCGCTGCTATATGTTACTTAAGCTGTGTAAAAGCTTCTTCCGCTTATGTAGTCCAACGAAAGTCTCCCTTTTTTGTACACTTCTTGAGTGTTTTAAAGAGGGGGAGTAACTTATCTGCTGATTTGGACAGGAATCTGTTCAACCCGACTAGTTTTCCATTCAGAGACTGGACTTCTTTCAACGTACGTGGTGAAGGGAGTTGGATGACAGCCTCTGTTTTTTCTGGGCATGGTTTAATGCCATCAGGTTCTATCAAGTATCCCAGGAACATGCCTTCTGTAGCGCCAAAAGTGCATTTCTTAGGATTTAACTTCATGTTGATCTTTCGTAGTGTTCTAAATGTTTCTTCAATGTCGCGGACCAGTTCATCTTCGGTATGGCTTTTTATGACAAGGTCGTCAACATAGACCTCTAGGTTACGCCCCACTTGCTTTTCAAATGCATTATCTACCAATCGCTGGTAGGTGGCGCCCGCATTCTTTAGGCCAAAAGGCATCTTTGTATAACAGTAGACACCTTGGCTTGTGTGGAAGGCTGTTTTTTCCTCGTCTTCTTTAGCCATTTGGATTTGGTGGTACCCTTTGTATGCGTCTAAAAAAAATTTAAAAGGGTATCCGCATAAAGATTCTACCTTCCAGTCTATCTCTGGGAGTGGGTAGCAGTCTTGTGGACATGCTTTGTTGAGATCAATGAAATCCACGCACATCCGCCAACTACCATCACTCTTCTTGACCATCACTAGATTGGAGAGCCAGTCATGGTAATAGACTTCTCGCATGATACCTGCGTCAACAAGTTTGTGTACTTCCTCTAGAATGGCTTTTGCGCGCTCTGGAGCCTGGCCGCATTTTTTCTGCCGTACTGGGGAGTATCCTTGTCGGATTTTCAACTTGTGTTCTGCAATCGAGCGTGGCACACCAGTCATGTGCTTTGGTTCCCATGCGAAGATATCCAGATTCTTTTGCAAGAGTGCGCACATGGCAGCTCTGCCTTTATCAGACAGCGATCCCCCGATCGATACTTTTTGCTCCGGGTAATCAGGATGAATTGCGACCTTCAGGTTTGATACTTTAGCTGCGCTCTGGTCTGGGGTGTGCGTCGTCTCACATGTTATCGTGTTACACTCTCTAGGTGGCACGGCGTTATTGTAGATGGTGACAATGCCGCCTTCTACCGGGAATTTGAGCATCCCATGTGCTGTGGACGGTACTGCGCGTATTGCCGAAATTCCTGGTCTTCCGATAATGCCATTGTATGGCGAAGGAGATCTGATCACCATAAAATTCATCCAGGCTGTCGTGGAGTGTTCCTTATTACCAACAACAACCAGTAGTCGTAGTTGCCCCATGGGCCATATCTTTTCTCCCGTGAAGCCAGTCAACGATGTCGTGGCCGGGCTTAACTGTCTTTGTATCTAAGGTCGCAATCTTTTGAAACAATGCTCATACATTATGTCTGCTGATGCCCCTCCATCAACATACATGCGGTGGATATCGTGACCCCCCGCATTTATCTCGATGGTGAGTGATTTCGCCACTGCGTTGTCCGCAGCCAAGGTGGGGAAAGAGATTTCGCTTCCATGAGAAAATATTTGGCTGACCTTTTGCCTAGTCTTTCGCTGCCATGATTGTATCATGTAGATTGTGTCAGCCTTGTCCTTAGGTGCTTCTTTCTTGCCCCCGGTCTTCTGTTTGTCTTTCCCATCCTTGATGTTCTTAACTAGATGGTCCAATCTGCCTTCTTTTACTAGCTTATCAATTAGTTGGCGCAATTGGACACACTCATTGGTGGTGTGGCCCTTCTGTCCATGATACTCGCAGTATCCGTTCCCTACGCGCCGATCTTCTGGGGTGCGCATCGGTGGGGGTCTCGGAAAGTTCGCGCCTTCCGTCGCAAATATTTCCTTTGGAGTCTTCGTTAGTGGGGTATACTTGTCATTCTCTCTTCCGCCCCCTGACTGCAGTAGCTTTTGTTACGATTGCTACTCTGGTCATTGGATTGTCTCCTTGGCTGTTCTTGTAACCTATAGTTTGAGTAGCCTTTCTTACTATCCGCAGCGGCGGCTTCTCCTTGGATGAAGGACCTCGTGCGCTTCATAAGTTCGTCAAAGGTTTGGGGAACCCTATCATTTAACTTTTTGATAAGTTCTGGGTTATTGATTCCGTTCATAAACCCTGAGATCTTTAGTATTTCGGGGCACGCCTTGACATGTATGCATTCGTCTTTATAGCGCTCCACATAAGCGCTTGTGGATTCCCCTTGGCGCTGTTTTACCCTAGCGAGTTCGACAGGGTTCTTGGCGCACTTCTTCCTTTGAGTAAAGTTCAAACGAAACGCCTTCCGCAACTCTTCAAACCCATCGATGCTTCTACGTGGAAGCTTACTAAACCATTTTCGCGCATTCCCTACTAATGTAGAATTAAACATGTGGCACCACACAGGTTGTGGCCAATTTTTGATAGTAGCTGCTGATTCAAAAATTTTTAGGTGGTCGTCAGGATCACCTGTTCCATCATAAGTTTTAACATTAGCGGGCATGCGCCTTCTCTTATCTTCTGAAAAATCACTGATGCGCCGAGTGAATGCGTCAACCTTTTGGCGGCGCCAGGGACGAGACATATCTTCGTCCTCCTGGTCGCGGTATCTTCTCCTGGACTTCCAGTGTCCCGTTTCTTCGTCCTCGTTGTCCGAGGAGTCACTTGAGGATGAGTTTACTCTTTTGCGGCGCTTGCGCCGACTATCCTCGGAATCCGAGCTTGAAGGGCTTTCGCTTGGGGAGCACCGTCGCCCAAGTCTATCGTGAATCCTGCGACTGCCAAGCCTAGTGTGGACATTGGTGCACCGTCCATCGTCTTCATGCTCCTCCGGATAATGTAAGTCGGTTGCTTCATCATCCACAACTTTCCTTCCGATCCTAGTAAACACTGGGTGTCGGCGGCTATCCTTCTCGCGCCTTTCCTTTCGGTAACGCGGTGGGGATGCTTCATGCTTAGGGTCGAAGTTGAGCCGGGCTTGCAGACTCTGGCTTGACCTCTTTTTCGCTTCCTCTCGCATAAGCGCAGCCAAGGTTTCATAGTTTTGAGATACGAAATCTCTTGGCGCTAGTTCAGGCGTGACTCCTTCTAGCGCGAGGATGTCTGTTTCCAAATCAGACCCTTGTTTCGGATAGGCGCATTTGGCGGCTCAGTGAGGTCTAATTCTGGCATGGTGAAAGGAGTGCGCTGTAGATCTTCCGCGCTAGTGGTTGTTGTAGTAGCATAGGTAGTCCTTGTGAGTGGTTCTACTGTAGTAAAGGCCAGATCTGAGTATGATCCTAGGTTTTTGGGCGCACTGGTTGTTCCAGAGGCCTGCTTAGGGGCTGAATCAGTTTGCTGCTTCTGCCCCTGTAGGTCACCATGCGTTTTTTTCGCCTGCGGAGTCCGCTGATTTAGGTTTCCGTGCTTTGTCATTCTAGTTCTTCGTAGAGTTCTTAGTGTCTGGTCCCACGGATGGCGCCACTTGTTGATACAAAAGTTGGGCGTTCCTTGTTTGGATTCCTGTTCCCGTATCAATTGGATCTTAATGCTTGAGACCTGCGCACTAAGAGAACAAAAAACACTGATAGGCTTATCGTGGGATTGTCTCCCACGATTATCCTCCGGCGTGAGAGTAAGTAATCGGTTTTAGGGTTTTAGTGAAGAGTTAGGGTTATGATATGATACCTTTAATGAGAGCCGAGATGCCCTTTATATACACACAAAATCCTTGTTGGTTTCGTGTTCCTTACTCTTCGGCGTATCCCGCCTTCTTTGGTCCATTGATCCTTATCCTGTAAATAAGAGATCCTATATCAAGGCCAATAATAGATTTCGGATTTGGGCCGTTGTAAGCCCAACTCTTTATCGTGATAGCCCACGCGTGATGCGCTTGAATATTGGTCGGGTTCGTGACCCGAATGCGGACTATACGTCATCATCACTAACCTTTGTTTTGTAGCACTCGTAATCCATGCATCTTATACTTGGCACCCTAACTAGGGGGAGTATTGACCAAGGGGGAGCTAATCAAGCACTCAAAATTCATGCATCTTATACTTGGTACCCTAACTAGGGGGAGTATTGACCAAGGGCTTGCACTATATTCCGCTACGCTTTTCTTCTTTTTGTTTCGCCAAAAAGGGGGAGAAAATATTAAACTCAAAACACATACATTTTATACAATTTAATATGTTGATCCGTGCTAAATAGTGTATATAAATATTATGCAGACGGATACACGTGAATAAATACAAATCAACCCTTTAGGAAAAAGGCTAACTTGCAAAAACTCACGTTTGTGTGTGATACCAGGTAAGTTATTACCCGGGTCGTGTCCCAGCGAGGAGTGAATGGACAACCGATTGAGGTTTGAGATTAGAGTGACTAATGATTAGGATATGGATTTTTTTTTCTTTTATAATTCTAATTAACAAATGAGAAACAAATTCTCACGGGAAAATTAATATTAACAAATTATAATAAAAACGCGAAACAGGAAATCTAAAAACGAGCTAAAAACTGAAATATTAGGAAATCTAATCCTAAAAGTCTAATTTTATTTTTCTTAAATCCTAAATAACAAAAGAAAATTTTAGAAAAAAGATTTATATTTTTCTGATTTTTATATTTTTTATTATGGATTAAAAACTATTTTAAACTAATTAAATTATTAAAAATACTAAAACTGTTAAGAAAAATCTGAAAAATTTAAGGAAAATCTAAAATATTATTCTAAATCTAGGAAAAATAAAATCAAACGGTATCTAAACACTAATAGGCAAATGGGCTAATAAGCAGTTGGGAAATAAGCACTAAAATAAGCACTTAAGCACCAAAAAATACCCAAAGCTCAGAAATAGTTCAAACAACTTTTTTAAGTTTAAAACAACTTAAATCAAATAGCTTAACTCACAGAATAAGCAAAATAAGCAATTGAGCAGGTTAACAATTTATGCAGAAATAGCAGTAAAATCACCAACTTGCAGATCAGATTAAGCACTTCTAATAAGCTGATAAGTGGAAAATTAAAGGGGCAAAAGCTTGCTAGTACTACTGGCTATACTAAAATACCAAAAGCCCCAATTATAACAACTCAATTGAACTCCAATTTCACCCTAGATTAGGTGGTTTGTGAAACTGAGAATTGTGCAGGGTAAGAACAGGTTTTATAGCTGATTTGCAGACTATTTTTAAGCTATTAAATAAGCTCTAAAGGAGAATCCAAGCACAGAATCTTAAAACCTATACTACTAGCTAAAAGCAAACCAACAATCAGGAGATAAGAACAAGGGAATAAGCAGATAAGAAGCTGAGAAAAAGCTAGGAAAAGCTCAAATCTACTCAGTGTATACTGATGCAGTATAAGTGGGTTTTTGACCTTAACTTTGTCAATTCTACATGAAACCTGTCCAACTCTTGGATTCTTGTTTTAACAACTAAATGGAACTCAGAAATGCAAAAAACTTCTATTCTAAATAAGCTGAGCTTATAGGTAGCTTAATAGGACAGTGATGCTCTAGAATTTTACTCACAAGCTCAAAACTTCCAATAACTTTCAAACTAACTTAAATACTACAGAAAACTTCTTATCTAGCCTCAAATAAGCTAGATCAAATCTCATAAGGTGGCAAATGAACAGTACAGAAGCTTATGACCCAGAATCAGACTGAACCAAACACTCCTTAAGGTTCACTGATTGGATTTTAAAACTGAATACCACTAATTTAACCAAGGATTCTTATTTTTTGGAACTTAACTAACTTAATTAAGACAAAATAAGCAAACTTCAATTTGGAAGAAACACTAAATAAGCTATAAGCTAAATTTGACTATATGGACTGATTTTAAGAATTAAATGGAAAATGAGATTTAAGATTAAACTAATGATCAATCTAAGCTAATATTACTCCAAATACCACAGATAAGCAAGGAAATATAAATAAGCACACAGATAAGCTAAGAAGCAGTAACTAGGAAATAATGCAAAACTTAAAAATGGCTTACAACTGACTTGCTATGGGACATGGAACTAAAAGAACAGAACACAACTAGCTTGTCAATGACAAGCTAGAATACCAAACAAGCTCATCCAATTCAGCTATTTCTTCCAGAACTGCTTATTGGACCACAGGTTGACTTTCTTTGACTTCTCTTGAATTTCTTGAGTTGATCTGATTCTATCTAATATAAACTTACCAAAAGCTATGGAAAGCTTTCATAAGCTTATATAAATGGTTAGGAATACTGGTGAAATTGTTTGATAATAACTTAGCATAATTCGTATTAAGTGATAACTTGGATTTTTATTATAACTGAAAATGAGTACAAGATTGCTTGAAATTAGAACAATATGACTTAAAATAACTTGCATTAAACACTGGAGCTTGAAATTACAAAAGATAAAGACTGAATATTAAAAACGATTAATCTAAATTAACTACTTGCCTTTTAAGGCTTACAAAGGGTCCTATATAAACAAAACTAAGATGGGATAACTCTCAACTTCTTCTCTGATCATTTCTGCACCCTTGGATTGGTCTGAAGTGATCTCAGCCTTTGAAACTGAATTTGGCGCCAAAATTGAGATAGTGGAAAAATCCACTATCTCTGATGGAGTGAAATGGGGAAGAAGCATTAATTGCTTTTGGTTTGTTAGGTAGAGTGTTGAGGAGGAGGGGGTGGTGTCAGGAAAATACTGTGGGTGAGGGGTGGTTTTGGTTTTGGCGGGGTAGTGGTAAAGGAGAAGAAGGTTTGACCGAAGTCAAACCTTGGGTTAACTCAGAAAGTCGGGTTGGGTTATTTGGTGATTGGGCTTGGGTAATTTAATGGGCTGGGTTTATTAGCTGGGTTGGATTTAGGATAGGTTGGGTTTATTTGTTTGGTCCGGTTTAGTGAATTAGGATTAGCTTTGGATTTGGATTTAATTTTGAGGGACCAAAGTTGTAGTATTCAGAAAATCCAGGGACTAATCATGCCAAAAATCAAAACTATTTCCAGGGACCATTTGTGTCATTTTGGTGTTTTTGGGGTTGACTTTGACTCCGTCTTTGACTTTCGTCTTCATTTGATCAATGCACAATTATTGCCGAGTCAATCCAAAAATGTTCGTTTTCGTCCCGTTTTTAATCCTTTTGCACATGAAACAGATAAAACCACAATTCAAGGATATTTTTTGTATTTTGAAGCATTTCTGAGTGTTTTTAAATGTTTTTGCAGTTCAGATGGGACAAAAATGATGAGTATTTACACACTCATCAATCCCCCACACTAAACTATTGCTAGTCCCTAGCAATCCTTTTTTAAAATTTAATGGATTTTATGTCTCTTTACCAGATAGCCATTACTTCTGGAGTAGCCAATGTTTTAGTATGATACTATGGTACATTGATAACCAAATGATTTTAAGCAAATCATCAGCTGTCAACGGATTTGATTTGTCTTTACCAAAAGCCGTTTGCTTTTGGACTAGCCAACTCTTTGATAGAATACAGTTATCATCTTGGTGAGTTGATTACCAATTATGGCTTTCTACTGCCTTAACCACAAGCCATAACCTTGTGGGCTAGCCAACTCTTCACTATCAAAGATATGGAGAGTTGAATACCATACAATTTTTGGCAAATTGTCAGCCATAAACGGATTTGAGATATCTTTACCTAGAGCCGTTTGCTCTCGGATTAGCCAGTCCTTATGTGGGTTAGACATGGTGGACTGATAACCATTTGTTGTGTTATAGCAAAGCACTTCCACCAAATGAAAAAAAATTTTAATTTTGGCCAAAACGGGGGAATTAGGGCACTAGAAGGTACACATTAGATCAAATTCTCCAGAATTCCCCCCCCCCCCACACTTAGAATTGAATATTGCCCTCAATATTCAAAGTACCGGCTATTATGCCGACACTTAGAACGTAAAAAGGTAATACTACTAGCCAAGCGTGGGAACATAACAATTATTATCATCATTTTTTTTATTTTATTTTTTTACTTATATATATACACAACAGCAGGGGCAACCCCCCCCCCCCCACACACACACACACTTAGGTGTTAGAAAAGAGAAAGAAGTCAGAAACATGGGCGTTTACCCATGCAATGCTTCTTTTTTTTTTTTTTTGTTAACCGAGTCACTAGCTTGACTCGACCCCGAATTCATTTGTTCTTGGGGGAGCATGTGGAAAAGAAAATCTCCATCGGACTTTCATTCAAAACGCTTGGATAAACATTGATGTTTTTGAAAGTTCCACTCCAATGAGATACCCACGGTATTTTAATAGTAGAAACAAGAAGGGAGGATACCGGGGTCAAAGATAGTGTCCTCATTCCCATAGGAGAAAAGGGAAAGAGAAATCACGCAATATGTGAAGAATGGTAAAAAGGTATGTATCACAATGAGAATCCATTCTTCATCCATAAAAGGAAAATCACCATTTGTTTGAACTTGCAGCTTAACCTTGAAGCTTGGATGGTAATTTTCAACAAAATTTCCGGGAGGGAGGGTTGGGGACGGTTCTTCGTTCAATAAATTTTCAAGAAAAAGGATGTCCCCTTTTGAATCAAAGTAAGTATCATCAATCCTTGTCGGAATTGAATCATCACTTGCAAGAAAAGCATCAAACTCATCCCAAAAAGGATCACTTCCCTCAACCGGTGTGAGAGAAGGGTAGGAAGAGAGAGCAATGGTTGGATCATCCACAGAATTAACCATTTCAACACGATAAACCGTTTCCGGAGGTGGGACAAGTGGTGTGCTCTTAGAGCTAGCAGTATTCACCACTTCCGATGTGAACTCCGATTCTTGTTCATCGTAGTCAAAGACACTCTTAACTTCTGCGGTACAACTTTCAAACCATTTGTTGAACCAGGGGTAATTCCCCTTGCTTTAAGCTCAGCACGTTTTTGTGAAAGACTCTCAACCGTAAATCTTGAGGGCATCGAATCACTTCTTTTGGAAGCAATTACGCAATCAGATTTTTGATTAACCATAGCAATGTTGCATTTGGTGGTTAGAGATTTAGAATTCACATTGATGTTAAACGTGACTGCTTCATTATCAACCCGAAGTGTTATTTCTTCGCCATAAACATCGATCAAAGCACGGCCGGTCCTTAAAAAGGATCTCCCGAGAATGAGAGGTACTCGGGGATCGCATTCAAAATCCACTACTACAAAATCGGCGGGGAAATGAAACTTTCCTACTTTGACAAAAACGTCTTCAGCAACGCCTTCAGGAGTAGTAACAGTGCGGTCCGCCAATTCAAGAGTCATCCTTGTGGGAGTAAGTTCCGGGAGTGAAAGCTTTTTCCACACGGAAAGCGGCATCAGGTTGATGCTTGCACCAAGATCGGCCAAGGCGCAGCATTCAACCATCCCCGGGAAATCACAAGGGATGAGAAATTTGCCGGGGTCACCTAGTTTTTCGGGTAACTTCTTAAGAATCACCGCCGAACAATTCTCATTCAATGGAGTCTTTGCTAATTCCAACAATTTTTCCTTATTGCTAAGGAGACTCTTGAATGTAGAGGCAAACTTTGGCATGTAGAGAAGAGCATCCGCAAAACTAATATCGAAGTGTAACTTTTGAAAGATTTCAAGAAACTTCATCATTTGACTATTAGTTTTGTCACAGAGCTTCTGATCATTAAGCCTCGAAGG
The DNA here is from genome assembly GCA_021014915.2 of Artemisia tridentata subsp. tridentata. NCBI lineage: Eukaryota > Viridiplantae > Streptophyta > Magnoliopsida > Asterales > Asteraceae > Artemisia > Artemisia tridentata. The sequence continues at coordinate 164,027,412 of CP139504.1, read as the reverse complement.
ATAAGGAATTGAAGGCTTAGAATTTGTCTTCGGAACATCGGGTTTCGGAATTGGAGATTGGACGACCGGAGGTTGGACGTGTGCGGTACTTTGTGGGCTAGCAATTTGCACTTTGTCCTTTGTCACCTCGGTCTCTCGACTCACTTCCCTCGGAGGAGGGGGCATAGGAGTCGCGGGTCCATTATGCGTCTTACCACTACGAGTGGTGACGGCTTTCAACTCAGCATTGGGATTAGGAATGGTATTGCTCGGAAGTCGTCCGGAAGATGAAGAAGATTGGTTCATGAGACTAGCAAACATGTTCTCAATTTTACTTTGAGATTGATCAATCTTTTGATTTGTATTCCTAAGCTCATTTTTAAGCTCATAACCTTGTTTGGAAATGGAAGTTTGAAAATCATTTTTCAAGGTGGTGATTTGATTGTGCATCGACCTCATATTTGCCTCATTTGACTTGATGTAGTTAGCAAGTTCGTTTGAGGAAGCAATTGGGGTTTGGTTATTCGAAGCTTGAAAACCTTGATTGAAATTACCACCTTGGTTTGGGTATTGATTGACCGGGGCTTGAAATTGGTTTCGAACATCTTGCCCTCTCGGTTGATTTTGATTGAATCTATTTGGATTGTTGGGTTGAGGAAATCCAGGTGGCCCATTTTGATTGCTAGCACGATAGTTCGGGTCAACTTGAGGACGGTATTGGTTACCTCCTTGGTTGTAAGCCCCGGCTACCGCATTAACTTCATATCGACTACCATCGGTGGCAGTACAATTGTAGTATGCATGAGGACCACCACAAGTGACACAAGTTTCTTCCACCGCTTTGACTTGTTCCGGTTTATGAATTTCACTCTTACTTTCTTTCATTTCCTTCATCATGCAACGAATTACATCCGTTAGAGCGGCTAACTCTGTTGAGTTACCGGATGAAGAAGCAGGAGTGATAGGAACATTCACTTTGTTTCGAGAAATAGGAACTTTTGATTTATTTTCACAAATTTCAATCACATCTTTAGGTTTACGATTCAAGATATTGCCACCGGCAGCTGCGTTAAGCGAATCTTGATCGTTTCCATTCAACCCATTATAAAACGTATTGATCTGTTGTAACTCCGTGAAATCATGATGCGGGCATTTTCTTAGGAGATCTTTAAATCGTTCCCATGCCTCTCCGAAGTTTTCATCGAAACCTTGACGAAATCCAGAAATTTCATTTTTCAGATTAGTTGTCTTTGAAGGGGGAAAGAAATAATTGACAAATTTATGTACGAGATCTTCCCAAGTTTCAATGGATCGAGGGGGTTCTTTATCCAGCCAAATCCGGGCTGCCCCTTCGAGTGAAAACGAAAATAGCATCAATTTGATAACTTTCTGCGGCACATCCTTGTAATTGATTGTAGATGTCAACTTGTTGAACCAACGGATGTGTGCATACGGATCTTCTCGTTCAAACCCATGGAATTGGTTCGTGGACACGAGTTGAATCAAATGCGTTTTCAATTCAAAATGATCAGAATCGATGGGTGGTAACACGATGGCATCTCCGTAACCCTCGGTGGGTGCTTGGAGCATCTCCGCCATTGTTCGTTCGTCTGCCATATTATCAATGGGAACAGCACGAATCTCGGGTTCGACTATTCGGGCAGCACGTCTACGATTACGTCTTCTCGGAATATCTACGAGTTCACGTAAAGGACTTGTCGACGTGGAAGAACGAGTGCGCATGCACTAAATAAAATATTTCAATTAAATCAAGATCGAAGCAAAACACAAGGAACTTAAAACCTTAAATCAACCAGCGTACGGTAGCTCTCTGAAAGATAAACGCACAGAGTGGCGGAGTAGCAAAGTTGGGCAATAAATGCTCCTTAAAAACCCACTTCTTTCGGTTCGACAATTTAATGTCAAACCCTCCTTAAACCTCCGTTATAATTTGTTTATCAGTCAAAGGTGAGCCGAATTCGCAAGCGACACAAAGGCAAGTTTTAATCTGATGTTTGGGAACTTATTATGATAATACCCAAGTTGAGGAATATTATATTGATTTTGCTTTTATCTTTTATTTTAACAATAAAACGGAAAATGTTTTTGGGGTTTTTTTATTTTTATATGATATTATATATATAAAAGAAAAAGGGAAATATTTTTGTATTTTATATGGTTTATGAAAGTGGAAACTTCTGAAAGAAGGATCTCAAGTCACTAATCGCTAAAAATCTCAACGATATTGTCGCAACACAACCTCTCCGGCAGCAGCGCCAAAATTTGATCCGTGCTAAATAGTGTATATAAATATTATGCAGACGGATACACGTGAATAAATACAAATCAACCCTTTAGGAAAAAGGCTAACTTGCAAAAACTCACGTTTGTGTGTGATACCAGGTAAGTGATTACCCGGGTCGTGTCCCAGCGAGGAGTGAATGGACAACCGATTGAGGTTTGAGATTAGAGTGACTGATGATTAGGATATTGATTTTTTTTGCTTTTTTAATTCTAATTAACAAATGAGAAACAAATTCTCACGGGAAAATTAATATTAACAAATTATAATAAAAACGCGAAACAGGAAATCTAAAAACGGGCTAAAAACTGAAATATTAGGAAATCTAATCCTACAAGTCTAATTTTATTTTTCTTAAATCCTAAATAATAAAAGAAAATTTTAGAAAAAAGATTTATATTTTTCTGATTTTTATATTTTTTATTATGGATTAAAAACTATTTTAAACTAATTAAATTATTAAAAATACTAAAACTGTTAAGAAAAATCTAAAAAATTTAAGGTAAATCTAAAATATTATTCTAAATCTAGGAAAAATAAAATCAAAAGATATCTAAACACTAATAAGCAAATGGGCTAATAAGCAGTTGGGAAATAAGCACTAAAATAAGCACTTAAGCACCAAAAATTACCCAAAGCTCAGAAATAGTTCAAACAACTTTTTTAAGTATAAAACAACTTAAATCAAACAGCTTAACTCACAGAATAAGCAAAATAAGCAATTGAGCAGGTTAACAATTTATGCAGAAATAGCAGTAAAATCACCAACTTGCAGATCAGATTAAGCACTTCTAATAAGATGATAAGTGGAAAATTAAAGGGGCAAAAGCTTGCTAGTACTACTGGCTATACTAAAATACCAAAAGCCCCAATTATAACAACTCAATTGAACTCCAATTTCACCCTAGATCAGGTGGTTTGTGAAACTGAGAATTGTGCAGGGTAAGAACAGGTTCTATAGCTGATTTGCAGACTATTTTTAAGCTATTAAATAAGCTCTAAAGGAGAATCCAAGCACAGAATCTTAAAACCTATACTACTAGCTAAAAGCAAACCAACAATCAGGAGATAAGAACAAGGGAATCAGCAGATAAGAAGCTGAGAAAAAGCTAGGAAAAGCTCAAATCTGCTCAGTGTATACTGATGCAGTATAAGTGGGTTTTTGACCTTAACTTTGTCAATTCTACATGAAACCTGTCCAACTCTTGGATTCTTGTTTTAACAACTAAATGGAACTCAGAAATGCAAAAAACTTCTATTCCAAATAAGCTGAGCTTATAGGTAGCTTAATAGGGCAATGATGCTCTAGAATTTTACTCACAAGCTCAAAACTTCCAATCACTTTCAAACTAACTTAAATACTACAGAAAAATTCTTATCTAGCCTCAAATAAGCTAGATCAAATCTCATAAGGTGGCAAATGAACAGTACAGAAGCTTATGACCCAAAATCAGATTGAACCAAACACTCCTTAAGGTTCACTGATTGGATTTTAAAACTGAATACCACTAATTTAACCAAGGATTCTGATTTTTTGGAACTTAACTAACTTAATTAAGACAAAATAAGCAAACTTCAATTTGGAAGAAACACTAAATAAGCTATAAGCTAAATTTGACTATATGGACTGATTTTAAGAATTAAATGGAAAATGAGATTTAAGATTAAACTAATGATCAATCTAAGCTAATATTACTCCAAATACCACAGATAAGCAAGGAAATATAAATAAGCACACAGATAAGCTAAGAAGCAGTAACTAGGAAATAATGCAAAAACTTAAAAATGGCTTACAACTGACTTGCTATGGGACATGGAACTAAAAGAACAGAACACAACTAGCTTGTCAATGACAAGCTAGAATACCAAACAAGCTCATCCAATTCAGCTATTTCTTCCAGAACTGCTTATTGGACCACAGGTTGACTTTCTTTGACTTCTCTTGAATTTCTTGAATTGATCTGATTCTATCTAATATAAACTTACCAAAAGCTATGGAAAGCTTTCATAAGCTTATATAAATGGTTAGGAATACTGGTGAAATTGTTTGATAATAACTTAGCATAATTCGTATTAAGTGATAACTTGGATTTTTATTATAACTGAAAATGAGTACAAGATTGCTTGAAATTAGAACAATATGACTTAAAATAACTTGCATTAAACACTGGAGCTTGAAATTACAAAAGATAAAGACTGAATATTAAAAATGATTAATCTAAATTAACTACTTGCCTTTTAAGGCTTACAAAGGGTCCTATATAAACAAAACTAAGATGGGATAACTCTCAACTTCTTCTCTGATCATTTCTGCACCCTTGGATTGGTCTGAAGTGATCTCAGCCTTTGAAACTGAATTTGGCGCCAAAATTGAGATAGTGGAAAAATCCACTATCTCTGATGGAGTGAAATGGGGAAGAAGCATTAATTGCTTTTGGTTTGTTAGGTAGAGTGTTGAGGAGGAGGGGGTGGTGTCAGGAAAATACTGTGGGTGAGGGGTGGTTTTGGTTTTGGCGGGGTAGTGGTAAAGGAGAAGAAGGTTTGACCGAAGTCAAACCTTGGGTTAACTCAGAAAGTCGGGTTGGGTTATTTGGGGATTGGGCTTGGGTAAGTGAATGGGCTGGGTTTATTAGCTGGGTTGGATTTAGGATAGGTTGGGTTTATTTGTTTGGTCCGGTTTAGTGAATTAGGATTAGCTTTGGATTTGGATTTAATTTTGAGGGACCAAAGTTGTAGTATTCAGAAAATCCAGGGACTAATCATGCCAAAAATCAAAACTATTTCCAGGGACCATTTGTGTCATTTTGGTGTTTTTGGGGTTGACTTTGACTCCGTCTTTGACTTTCGTCTTCACTTGATCAATGCACAATTATTGCCGAGTCAATCCAAAAATGTTCGTTTTCGTCCCGTTTTTAATCCTTTTGCACATGAAACAGATAAAACCACAATTCAAGGATATTTTCTGTATTTTGAAGCATTTCTGAGTGTTTTTAAATGTTTTTTGCAGTTCAGATGGGACAAAAATGATGAGTATTTACACACTCATCAATCCCCCACACTAAACTATTGCTAGTCCCTAGCAATCCTTTTATAAAATTTAATGGATTTTATGTCTCTTTACCAGATAGCCATTACTTCTGGAGTAGCCAATGTTTTAGTATGATACTATGGTACATTGATAACCAAATGATTTTAAGCAAATCATCAGCTGTCAACGGATTTGATTTGTCTTTACCAAAAGCCGTTTGCTTTTGGACTAGCCAACTCTTTGATAGAATACAGTTATCATCTTGGTGAGTTGATTACCAATTATGGCTTTCTACTGCCTTAACCACAAGCCATAACCTTGTGGGCTAGCCAACTCTTCGCTATCAAAGATATGGAGAGTTGAATACCATACAATTTTTGGCAAATTGTCAGCCATAAACGGATTTGAGATATCTTTACCTAGAGCCGTTTGCTCTCGGATTAGCCAGTCCTTATGTGGGTTAGACATGGTGGACTGATAACCATTTGTTGTGTTATTGCAAAGCACTTCCACCAAATGAAAAAAAAAATTAATTTTGGCCAAAACGGGGGAATTAGGGCACTAGAAGGTACACATTAGATCAAATTCGCCAGAATTCCCCCCCCCCCCCACACTTAGAATTGAATATTGCCCTCAATATTCAAAGTACCAGCTATTATGCCGACACTTAGAACGTAAAAAGGTAATACTACTAGCCAAGCGTGGGAACACAACAATTATTATCATCATTTTTTTATTTTTTTTTACTTATATATATATACAACAGCAGGGGCAACCCCCCCCCCCCCCCACACAAACACTTAGGTGTTAGAAAAGAGAAAGAAGTCAGAAACATGGGCGTTTACCCATGCAATGCTTCTTTTCTTTTTTTTTTGTTAACCGAGTCACTAGCTTGACTCGACCCCGAATTCATTTGTTCTTGGGGGAGCATGTGGAAAAGAAAATCTCCATCGGACTTTCATTCAAAACGCTTGGATAAACATTGATGTTTTTGAAAGTTCCACTCCAATGAGATACCCACGGTATTTTAATAGTAGAAACAAGAAGGGAGGATACCGGGGTCAAAGATAGTGTCCTCATTCCCATAGGAGAAAAGGGAAAGAGAAATTACGCAATATGTGAAGAATGGTAAAAAGGTATGTATCACAATGAGAATCCATTCTTCATCCATAAAAGGAAAATCACCATTTGTTTGAACTTGCAGCTTAACCTTGAAGCTTGGATGGTAATTTTCAACAAAATTTCTGGGAGGGAGGGTTGGGGACGGTTCTTCGTTCAATAAATTTTCAAGAAAAAGGATGTCCCCTTTTGAATCAAAGTAAGTATCATCAATCCTTGTCGGAATTGAATCATCACTTGCAAGAAAAGCATCAACCTCATCCCAAAAAGGATCACTTCCCTCAACCGGTGTGAGAGAAGGGTAGGAAGAGAGAGCAATGGTTGGATCATCCACAGAATTAACCATTTCAACACGATAAACCGTTTCCGGAGGTGGGACAAGTGGTGTGCTCTTAGAGCTAGCAGTATTCACCACTTCCGATGTGAACTCCGATTCTTGTTCATCGTAGTCAAAGACACTCTTAACTTCTGCGGTACAACTTTCAAACCATTTGTTTGAACCAGGGGTAATTCCCCTTGCTTTGAGCTCAGCACGTTTTTGTGAAAGACTCTCAACCGTAAATCTTGAGGGCATCGAATCACTTCTTTTGGAAGCAATTACGCAATCAGATTTTTGATTAACCATAGCAATGTTGCATTTGGTGGTTAGAGATTTAGAATTCACATTGATGTTAAACGTGACTGCTTCATTATCAACCCGAAGTGTTATTTCTTCGCCATAAACATCGATCAAAGCACGGCCGGTCCTTAAAAAGGATCTCCCGAGAATGAGAGGTACTCGGGGATCGCATTCAAAATCCACTACTACAAAATCGGCGGGGAAATGAAACTTTCCTACTTTGAAAAAAACGTCTTCAGCAACGCCTTCAGGAGTAGTAACAGTGCGGTCCGCCAATTCAAGAGTCATCCTTGTGGGAGTAAGTTCCGGGAGTGAAAGCTTTTTCCACACGGAAAGCGGCATCAGGTTGATGCTTGCACCAAGATCGGCCAAGGCGCAGCATTCAACCATCCCCGGGAAATCACAAGGGATGAGAAATTTGCCGGGGTCACCTAGTTTTTCGGGTAACTTCTTAAGAATCACCGCCGAACAATTCTCATTCAATGGAGTCTTTGCTAATTCCAACAATTTTTCCTTATTGCTAAGGAGACTCTTGAATGTAGAGGCAAACTTTGGCATGTAGAGAAGAGCATCCGCAAAACTAATATCGAAGTGTAACTTTTGAAAGATTTCAAGAAACTTCATCATTTGACTATTAGTTTTGTCACGGAGCTTCTGATCATTAAGCCTCGAAGGATAAGGAATTGAAGGCTTAGAATTTGTCTTCGGAACATCGGGTTCCGGAATTGGAGATTGGACGACCGGAGGTTGGACGTGTGCGGTACTTTGTGGGCTAGCAATTTTCACTTTGTCCTTTGTCACCTCGGTCTCTCGACTCACTTCCCTCGGAGGAGGGGGCATAGGAGTCGCAGGGTCCATTATGCGTCTTACCACTACGAGTGGTGACGGCTTTCAACTCAGCATTGGGATTAGGAATGGTATTGCTCGGAAGTCGTCCGGAAGATGAAGAAGATTGGTTCATGAGACTAGCAAACATGTTCTCAATTTTACTTTAAGATTGATCAATCTTTTGATTTGTATTCCTAAGCTCATTTTTAAGCTCATAACCTTGTTTGGAAATGGAAGTTTGAAAACCATTTTTCAAGGTGGTTATTTGATTGTGCATCGACCTCATATTTGCCTCATTTGACTTGATGCAGTTAGCAAGTTCGTTTGAGGAAGCAATTGGGGTTGGTTATTCGAAGCTTGAAAACCTTGATTGAAATTACCACCTTGGTTTGGGTATTGATTGACCGGGGCTTGAAATTGGTTTCGAACATCTTGCCCTCTCGGTTGATTTTGATTGAATCTATTTGGATTGTTGGGTTGAGGAAATCCAGTTGGCCCATTTTGATTGCTAGCACGATAGTTCGGGTCAACTTGAGGACGGTATTGGTTACCTCCTTGGTTGTAAGCCCCGGCTACCGCATTAACTTCATATCGACTACCATCGGTGGCAGTACAATTGTAGTATGCATGAGGACCACCACAAGTGACACAAGTTTCTTCCACCGCTTTGACTTGTTCCGGTTTATGAATTTCACTCTTACTTTCTTTCATTTCCTTCATCATGCAACGAATTACATCCGTTAGAGCGGCTAACTCTGGTGAGTTACCGGATGAAGAAGCAGGAGTGATAGGAACATTCACTTTGTTTCGAGAAATAGGAACTTTTGATTTATTTTCACAAATTTCAATCACATCTTTAGGTTTACGATTCAAGATATTGCCACCGGCAGCTGCGTTAAGCGAATCTTGATCGTTTCCATTCAACCCATTATAAAACGTATTGATCTGTTGTAACTCCGTGAAATCATGATGCGGGCATTTTCTTAGGAGATCTTTAAATCGTTCCCATGCCTCTCCGAAGTTTTCATCGAAACCTTGACGAAATCCAGAAATTTCATTTTTCAGATTAGTTGTCTTTGAAGGGGGAAAGAAATAATTGACAAATTTATGTACGAGATCTTCCCAAGTTTCAATGGATCGAGGGGGTTCTTTATCCAGCCAAATCCGGGCTGCCCCTTCGAGTGAAAACGAAAATAGCATCAATTTGATAACTTTCTGCGGCACATCCTTGTAATTGATTGTAGATGTCAACTTGTTGAACCAACGGATGTGTGCATACGGATCTTCTCGTTCAAACCCATGGAATTGGTTCGTGGACACGAGTTGAATCAAATGCGTTTTCAATTCAAAATGATCAGAATCGATGGGTGGTAACACGATGGCATCTCCGTAACCCTCGGTGGGTGCTTGGAGCATCTCCGCCATTGTTCGTTCGTCTGCCATATTATCAATGGGAACAGCACGAATCTCGGGTTCGACTATTCGGGCAGCACGTCTACGATTACGTCTTCTCGGAATATCTACGAGTTCACGTAAAGGACTTGTCGACGTGGAAGAACGAGTGCGCATGCACTAAATAAAATATTTCAATTAAATCAAGATCGAAGCAAAACACAAGGAACTTAAAACCTTAAATCAACCAGCGTACGGTAGCTCTCTGAAAGATAAACGCACAGAGTGGCGGAGAAGCAAAGTTGGGCAATAAATGCTCCTTAAAAACCCGCTTCTTTCGGTTCGACAATTTAATGTCAAACCCTCCTTAAACCTCCGTTATAGTTTGTTTATCAATCAAAGGTGAGCCGAATTCGCAAGCGACACAAAGGCAAGTTTTAATCTGATGTTTGGGAACTTATTATGATAATACCCAAGTTGAGGAATATTATATTGATTTTGCTTTTATCTTTTATTTTAACAATAAAACGGAAAATGTTTTTGGGGTTTTTTTATTTTTATATGATATTATATATATAAAAGAAAAAGGGAAATATTTTTGTATTTTATATGGTTTATGAAAGTGGAAACTTCTGAAAGAAGGATCTCAAGTCACTAATCGCTAAAAATCTCAACGATATTGTCGCAACACAACCTCTCCGGCAGCAGCGCCAAAATTTGATCCGTGCTAAATAGTGTATATAAATATTATGCAGACGGATATACGTGAATAAATACAAATCAACCCTTTAGGAAAAAGGCTAACTTGCAAAAACTCACGTTTGTGTGTGATACCAGGTAAGTGATTACCCGGGTCGTGTCCCAGCGAGGAGTGAATGGACAACCGATTGAGGTTTGAGATTAGAGTGACTGATGATTAGGATATTGATTTTTTTTGCTTTTTTAATTCTAATTAACAAATGAGAAACAAATTCTCACGGGAAAATTAATATTAACAAATTATAATAAAAACGCGAAACAGGAAATCTAAAAACGGGCTAAAAACTGAAATATTAGGAAATCTAATCCTACAAGTCTAATTTTATTTTTCTTAAATCTTAAATAATAAAATAAAATTTTAGAAAAAAGATTTATATTTTTCTGATTTTTATATTTTTTATTATGGATTAAAAACTATTTTAAACTAATTAAATTATTAAAAATACTAAAACTGTTAAGAAAAATCTAAAAAATTTAAGGTAAATCTAAAATATTATTCTAAATCTAGGAAAAATAAAATCAAAAGATATCTAAACACTAATAAGCAAATGGGCTAATAAGCAGTTGGGAAATAAGCACTAAAATAAGCACTTGAGCACCAAAAATTACCCAAAGCTCAGAAATAGTTCAAACAACTTTTTTAAGTATAAAACAACTTAAATCAAACAGCTTAACTCACAGAATAAGCAAAATAAGCAATTGAGCAGGTTAACAATTTATGCAGAAATAGCAGTAAAATCACCAACTTGCAGATCAGATTAAGCACTTCTAATAAGATGATAAGTGGAAAATTAAAGGGGCAAAAGCTTGCTAGTACTACTGGCTATACTAAAATACCAAAAGCCCCAATTATAACAACTCAATTGAACTCCAATTTCACCCTAGATCAGGTGGTTTGTGAAACTGAGAATTGTGCAGGGTAAGAACAGGTTCTATAGCTGATTTGCAGACTATTTTTAAGCTATTAAATAAGCTCTAAAGGAGAATCCAAGCACAGAATCTTAAAACCTATACTACAGCTAAAAGCAAACCAACAATCAGGAGATAAGAACAAGGGAATAAGCAGATAAGAAGCTGAGAAAAAGCTAGGAAAAGCTCAAATCTGCTCAGTGTATACTGATGCAGTATAAGTGGGTTTTTGACCTTAACTTTGTCAATTCTACATGAAACCTGTCCAACTCTTGGATTCTTGTTTTAACAACTAAATGGAACTCAGAAATGCAAAAAACTTCTATTCCAAATAAGCTGAGCTTATAGGTAGCTTAATAGGGCAGTGATGCTCTAGAATTTTACTCACAAGCTCAAAACTTCCAATCACTTTCAAACTAACTTAAATACTACAGAAAACTTCTTATCTAGCCTCAAATAAGCTAGATCAAATCTCATAAGGTGGCAAATGAACAGTACAGAAGCTTATGACCCAGAATCAGACTGAACCAAACACTCCTTAAGGTTCACTGATTGGATTTTAAAACTGAATACCACTAATTTAACCAAGGATTCTTATTTTTTGGAACTTAACTAACTTTATTAAGACAAAATAAGCAAACTTCAATTTGGAAGAAACACTAAATAAGCTATAAGCTAAATTTGACTATATGGACTGATTTTAAGTATTAAATGGAAAATGAGATTTAAGATTAAACTAATGATCAATCTAAGCTAATATTACTCCAAATACCACAGATAAGCAAGGAAATATAAATAAGCACACAGATAAGCTAAGAAGCAGTAACTAGGAAATAATGTAAAAACTTAAAAATGGCTTACAACTGACTTGCTATGGGACATGGAACTAAAAGAACAGAACACAACTAGCTTGTCAATGACAAGCTAGAATACCAAACAAGCTCATCCAATTCAGCTATTTCTTCCAGAACTGCTTATTGGACCACAGGTTGACTTTCTTTGACTTCTCTTGAATTTCTTGAATTGATCTGATTCTATCTAATATAAACTTACCAAAAGCTATGGAAAGCTTTCATAAGCTTATATAAATGGTTAAGAATACTGGTGAAATTGTTTGATCATAACTTAGCATAATTCGTATTAAGTGATAACTTGGATTTTTATTATAAATGAAAATGAGTACAAGATTGCTTGCATTAAACACTAGAGCTTGAAATTACAAAAGATAAAGACTGAATATTAAAAACGATTAATCTAAATTAACTACTTGCCTTTTAAGGCTTACAAAGGGTCCTATATAAACAAAACTAAGATGGGATAACTCTCAGCTTCTTCTCTGATCATTTCTGCACCCTTGGATTGGTCTGAAGTGATCTCAGCCTTTGAAACTGAATTTGGCGCCAAAATTGAGATAGTGGAAAAATCCACTATCTCTGATGGAGTGAAATGGGGAAGAAGCATTAATTTCTTTTGGTTTGTTAGGTAGAGTGTTGAGGAGGAGAGGGGTGGTTTTGGTTTTGGCAGGGTAGTGGTAAAGGAGAAGAAGGTTTGACCGAAGTCAAACCTTGGGTTAACTCAGAAAGTCGGGTTGGGTTATTTGGGGATTGGGCTTGGGTAAGTGAATGGGCTGGGTTTATTAGCTGGGTTGGATTTAGGATAGGTTGGGTTTATTTGTTTGGTCCGGTTTAGTGAATTAGGATTAGCTTTGGATTTGGATTTAATTTTGAGGGACCAAAGTTGTAGTATTCAGAAAATCCAGGGACTAATCATGCCAAAAATCAAAACTATTTCCGGGGACCATTTGTGTCATTTTGGCGTTTTTGGGGTTGACTTTGACTCCGTCTTTGACTTTCGTCTTCACTTGATCAATGCACAATTATTGCCGAGTCAATCCAAAAATGTTCGTTTTCGTCCCGTTTTTAATCCTTTTGCACATGAAACAGATAAAACCACAATTCAATGATATTTTCTGTATTTTGAAGCATTTCTGAGTGTTTTTAAATGTTTTTGCAGTTCAGATGGGACAAAAATGATGAGTATTTACACACTCATCATATGTCTAAATTGATTTTAAAGTTGCTTAAAACTAGTTTAATCTATATTTTTAAAGACTTGAACTTAATTTATCTCATTGCTTAAAAATAAACTTTATATTTTTCCTCAACAAAAAGGGAGAGATTGTTAATACAAATATCGTCTAAAAAACATTATTTATATTTTACTATCTTTGCTATATTTTGTTAACGACAATTATAAACTTTATTTTTAGCAAAACATAAATATAGTCAAGTCTTTTACATATATAGTCACAAGTCTTTCATAAACACAAAACATCACCTAACTTTCATATACATTTTACAACTTCACTTTCATATACATTTTTATCTAAAATTGGAAATGTATTATGACATCATGGCATGTATTGTAACACCCCAACCCGACAAGGGTAAAGATATCAAAATAATGGTTTCATATCAGATCAAACCAAAGCATACATCTATAGTAATACAAGAATCTTCAAAGGTTACAAATGAAATACTGAAACACAAAGGTTACAAAGCGAATTACAACAAATACTAAGTCAAAAATAAACTCTTCTGGTCATCTCTAATCCAGAAAATCTATCAAGTATAGCCTTCTAAGTCCAAGGTACTCTCCACTCATCCCCAGCTTCCTACTCAAACCTGCCACAGGAAAAGAAATGCGGCTGAGCTACGAGAGCTCAGTGGACAGATATAACGATAACAAAGCAGTAGAAGAGAAAAGTACAAAGCAAAGGAAATAAAGGTCATGCAGATATAATATGGGTTAAGGGATAAGTAAATGAAAAGGGAAAGGAACAGTAATCCACCACGAGCCCAGAACAGATAATATCATAACCATGTAACCATATCAGTAATCCAGAGGGGATGCCTCTCAAGTAACCAGATAATATGAGGGGTGTCCTCATGTATCAAATGGAGTAGCTAGCTCCCAGATATGTGAAAGACGTGTATCGCACACACCATCAGTCACCAGATATATATATATATATATATATATATATATATATATATATATATATATATATATATATATATATATATATATATATATATATATATATATATATATATATATATATATATATATAACAGTAAACAGTAACAGATAACAAAAATCAGATCAGATCTAGGATGCATCCATACGACCCAGGTGGCCAGAGTCTACCAATACACACCAGATAAAATAAAGTCAGGGACGGGACAGGTCATCACTCTCCTGCCCTAGAGTCATGCCATCGGTGCATCAATGACATGGACATGAAACCCTCATGCCTAGTGATACAGATAGTGGCTCGGGTATCAAACCGTGGTCAGGGTCAAGTATCAAGTATCAGGTCAAAATCAGAATGTCATATCAGAAGGTTCATAGCATAAGGTTCATGTCAATTATTTCAGAATTAAATATCAGAGGTTCAGAATAAATCTGGTTCAAATCAGAGTTCATCAGATCAAGGTTTATATCAATAATCAAGTCAAGGTTCAGATCAAAAGTTCATTTCAGAAATTTCTATCAAAAGTCCATTTTAAGAAATCCCTTAATAATTGTTTTCATAAAAATGATCCTTCAAAACGGTTTTTCATAAAGATAGTCTTTAAAATAGTTTTCATAAAAGTTAGTAGAATTTCAAGTAAAAGTATAAACATCATTTTAAACAAATAACTCTTCTCAAAACATTTCCAGGTCATAATTTAAAAGGTTTTTTCACAATACAGATTTTTATTTCAGAGGTCGTAACAAAAGGGAATCATGCAAAAGGTTCAAAGCAAAGAGGATTATAATAAGGACATCAACTCAGAAGTAAAACAGATCAGAATATGAGAGAGATCATAGAAGGCTCACAAAACAAAGAGATCACATGAAAGGTTCACAAACAGAAGGGAACATAGCAATGGTATAGGGAATCCTAATAAGGAAAATGAAAAGCTGAAAGAAAAGGAAATGAAAAACCCTTACTGAAAAAGGGTAGAATATCTGTACCTTATTAGCAAAGCAGAATAAGCAAAACAGACACGGAACAGACATCAGGACTTCTCCTTCTTCACACCTAAAGAAGTAGAAGACGGAATTACTACAGATTCTAGTTCAGATTATTACTTTTAGTTTACCTATCCATTTTAAGTAACTTTCTATTCTTGGTAACTTTCCAGATTTAGTAACTTTCTATTTTTAGCAGGTTTCCAGAATTAACAGCTTTCCATATTTAACCAGATATTAATATCTCAGATTATGTTAAGTCCTTATTTAAGGCTTTTTATGGTATTAAGGTATCTTTTAGCAGGTTACAAAAGTTTAGGGTTTATTATGACAGATTTTCATAGTTCAGGGTTTTAATTGTAAATTCATCTAATTCAAAGGCATAAAGTGAAAATACTTTAAGTTACTGAATTAAATACTTATTTTATTCAGAATGACATCTTAATCCTTTTAGTTTCACAATTTACAGATTATACCCCTCTAGTTACCATATTTACAAAACAAACCCTAGATTTACATAATTTACAAATTAAACCCTACAATATCCATATTTACCAAACAAGCATCTTATTTTACATAATTATAGAATGTAACATCAGAATTAAGTATATTATAGATCAGATCCCTCAGAATTCAGAATTTACATAAATGGTCCTTTAAGTTTACAAAACTTATAAATTAAATCATAATTTCATAACAATTACATATTAAGCCCATAAATCCTCAAAATTACACATTACAATTTTAATATCAGTATTTACTCAGAATAACATCAAGATTCCAGAATTTACACTTTTAGTCCCTCTATTTTAATTAATTACAAAACAACCCTTATAAATACAATTAATTCATTATCTTGCAATATTTACACTTAGGACCCTCAAGTTATATTTTTCCCACATTCCTACAGATTTACATAACATTTTAAAAATACCCTACAATTTTCAAAGTTGTCAAAACAGGTCCTTACAATTTTAAAATCAAATCGGATTGCATAATTAAATTCCAAAACAAGCCCTAATCTCATCCAATCATCATACCATAATTTTCCAATCATAATTAGCATTTATTACATCAGATTTCACAAGAAAAACCCTAACCCTAATTCGTAATAGGGTTTTATCAATTTTTCTTAATTATTTTACATAATCCGATTTAAACAATAATTAGCATCAATTAATCTAGGCTTCTAAAAATCAAGTGGCTATTTTTCCCAGCTTATATTAACATCAAAAAACATATAAAAAATATGGTTGCACCTCAGAAAATCATATAGCATGATTTACAAATTAAGTTTGTTTTATGCCTTTTATTTTCGTATGCCTTAATAACCATGCATGATTCGTGTTTCTTATTTTTCTTAGGTTATATTCGACCCATAGATCACTAAAAAAATGCTGGATAATTTTTAGAACGTAAGAATAAGTCGTGAAAATCATTACCTCTCGGATGACACAATCAAAGAAAAAAATTACAACGAACAAACGAAGGCTTCTAAATTCAGGTTCCTATTTTTCTTAGCTCCTTAATACTCCAAAGAACACCAGAAAATTATTGGTTCAGGTCCAGAAGTCGTGTGGAGGGTTTGGAGAATTTTTCTTGGTCGATTTATGTTTATCGGATTTCTTAGGGTTTTTAGGAAATAAAAGATTTTGTATTTATATTATTAGAACCGACTTTAGGAAGAATAAAATCCATATTTTTAGTATTAGAATTATACACAAATTAGGATTTGTATTTTTGTATATTTTCCATATTTATTTTGATACTTTTCTTAATTATAATTATTTTACAAAACATAATTAATTTAAATAAATGTAATTCGGATCCTAAATAATATGTACATGTGAATTAAAAATTTTGGACATTCAGAAATAATATAATGTTGTCCCAGAAATTAATTCGTTTCATATATAGTTCGTTTTCAGAAGTTTGGAATCGTTTCAGAATTTTATAAGTGATTTTATTATGTTTTATGATTTCAGGGGCAATTTGGTAATTTTACAGGTTATCTGAATTTCAGGTATTACAACTTCTTCCCCACTAACAAAAAAATTTCGTCCTCGAAATTTGCAGAAAGCAGAAAGAAAATAGGACGGAAACTAAACAAAGATATACCAGACCTAATAGATGATAATCGGATTTTCTCGGAAGAGACGTAAGAATTACACAAGATTTTGACGGATATGCCATCCACAGAATTTGAATTGACAGATCAGATTAGAACGTACAGAAATAGGTTATCAATCACATCAATTGGAAGAAGTTTTATAACAGAACCTAAGATTATTATCAGTAGTTCAGAGGTCAGCAGAATGCGTGACTAGAATCCAGACGTATCAATTCACAGAACGGTGGAAGCAGATTACGCGTACAGTCAGAATGAACTTACAGTCTCACTAATGCAGAGAATCTCAAACAGTTATCCGAATTTCTAAAGCTCTAAGGCACTTCTCGAAATATCCTATGCCCACAACAAGTGCACGTTATATGATGTAAGTATTATCACGTTGGCCAGACGTCATAATACTGGCATCATATAAATATGCCCTCATGAGGGTCATACTTTATCTCAAGTCGTGAACAGAACAACTTATCGTAATCCACCTAGCCTTCCTACGGTCTCAGAGGTCATCAAAATCAAATACCCTAACTAAGAGGAGAACGAATCACATGAAAGAGTTAACGGAAGTCCCAGAATGTCTATCAGAATTTGGTACATCAGATCATCCATCATTCATCAAATTTCACATAGCAAAACCATCGTCCAACATACGCAGAATGAACACAGAGCGGAATTACTAATAGGGAACCTAAATCATTCAAAGGATTTTATCATCAGGTAACAGAATTTTGAATAGGTCAAGAGGAAATGAATTACGTCATCCATAGCTTCATCCATCACAGAATTAATTCTTTCAAACACAAACGTTCGCTTCAGAATTTTCATCCATTCAAACTCATGATCTCAATTTCCATTCGCAAGTCTGCTTCTGCTCTCAATTCATCTTAGTACAACTAAAATGAATAGAGAAGCAAGACTGCGAGTTTTGGACAGCTCTTCTAGCACAGTTCAGAATTCGCCAACTCAGACTGTTGTAGTCACCGGATGCCTGGTAGTGTTGTCCGCTACAATCTCTGAACACCAATCAAATCTACTCTTCCAGAACAAAGGGTCATTCTATTTAACATGCTGTCATACTATGACAATTGTCCAAATACTCGTGAAAACATGATTCTTATTAGTCAATACTATTGGCATTATTTAAGACTCATAATGTAACACCCCGACCCGACAAGGGTAGAAATGTCACAATGATGGTTCCATATCAGAATAAACTCAAGCATCGACATAAATAATACAATTGAACTTCAAGGGTTACAATGGAAAATATGAAACTACAATGTTACAATACAATAATTTCTAAGTCTAATTATAAATACTTCTAGTCATCTTCAATAGATAGTAAGGTCTTCTAAGTCCAAGGTACACTCAAAGTTGCTCTCATCCCAAAGCAAAACCCAACTTCCTAGCTTAGATACCTGCCGCAGGAAAAGAAAATGCGGCTGAGCTACGAGAACTCAGTGAACAGATATAACGATAACAAAGCAGTAGTACAGGATAATGAAGTATAACTGTAGTAAAGGTTATCAAGAGTAAAGGCATAGAAACAAGGTAAAAGATAAATGTAAACTAAAGTGTCATAGGTAAAGGTCATAAAGTGCAGGAAAACAGAAATCCTCTACGAGCCCAAAACATATCATATCAAATCAAGTAAACAAGTATACATGTATACGGAGGGGTGACCTCGGTATGCCAAGTATAATATGAGGGGATACCTCCAAGAGTTGGAGTTGCAAGCTCCCAAGAGATGAAAGACGTGTACCGCATACACCCATCAGTCATCTAATATAACAAGTAATATAATCAACAAGTCAAGTCAAGTACATATCTAGGATGCATCCATGCGCCCCTGTAGGCTGCCACAATGTCTTCATCTACGTGTACAAGTCAAATATCAAGTCATGGCAGGGACGGGATAGGTCATCACTTTCCTACCCAAAAGTCAAGTCATTGGTGCATCAATGACAAGGACATGAAACCCTCATGCCTAGTATGGCTCGTAGTCTCAAACTGTGGGTCAAGGTCAAGGTCAAGGTCAAGTATTAAGTGTACAAGTCAAGTTCAAGTTTCAAGTTACATATCAATGGGTTCAATTCACATGGTCAAGACAAGAGATCGTAGCAAATGTTCATAGTAAAGGTTTAATCTAAAAGTTCATTTGAAAACAATCCTTTAAAATAGTTTCCATAAATAATCTTTTAAAATGGTTTTCATAAAAATAGTTTTCAATAAGCTAGTTTTAAAAATGGTCTTCTTAAAACATTTTCATAAATAAATAAAAAGGTTTGCTCATCCAATTACAATATCAAGCATATTAGGGTTCAAGTCAAGGTTTTATGGCAAGGTTCATATCAAGGTTCATAGTGGTTCAAGGCAAAGATCAAGGCAAGGGTTCAAAACAAAGGTTCAAATCTAAGGTTCACAAAACAAGGGTACATAGCAATGGTTTGGGGAATCCTAAACGAATCAAAACAAGAGATCAAGAGAAACGAAGGCACCTTACAAGAAGGGCAGAATATCTGTATCTTAGCAAATGAAATGGAAGCAAACAAATGGATGGACACAAGGAAACACTGTCACACCTCTTCAACGAATCTACATAGATTAGGATTCATAATATACTTATTAGCTCATTTAATTCCATAACGGATTTTAAATACTTGTTATTAATCACATTCTTATAGTTAGGGTTTATTAAGTAATTATAAATAGTTTAGGGATTATAGTGAAACTATCGTAAGATTAGGGTATGAAATATAAATATCATAAAGTTACATGTTTTAACAAGTTAAACCATTTTAGTTTGAATAATGATAAGTTCCACCCTTAAGTTACACAATTAATCCTTATTTAGCCCTAATTAACTTCTTATCAGCTTTTAACCCTAAACAGACCACACTTGATCGAATTTATGAACCATATTAGAACTCAGAGATAAAATCCAAAAACATTCCCAGAGCTACCCAAATGTCTTGAAAACCCACACTAATTTTTCCAGAATTTATTAATTGGTTTAACCCCACACGAAAAATACCACAACTCGGACTACTCAGAAAACATGTCTGCCGTAACACTCAGAAAGTAACCACTTCGTTTACCCACCAATAACTCCATGAAAAATCTACAAAAATTCATGAAACTACTAAACATATTGAAGTCACATAATGGAGAATTTCATGACCTAACTCCTCATGGTTTGAAAATGAAAAATCGTCAAAACGGACTGATTTCCAGACATCCGAATTCAGGTTTGACACACGAATTTCTAAAAATCAAAAAGTTGCCTTCCCGACCTCTAAAAATTACAAGGCTAATTTTCCCAGAAAGATCTTTCCTTGAAATTAATTTTACACTCCAGAAACACCCAAATACCCTTTGTTATCTTCAAGATCTACTTGATTCAATTTGACCTAAAATTCTGACAGCAAACTGAGTTCATAATTTGACCATTACAACACAAAATTACGCATCCAAACACACCCACGACCCTTATAATTCATAAAATATGTATATTAATCATCATATTAACATATTCTAAAAATCCCACATCATGATACCCACAAATTCCCATTCAAACTCTAACCCTAATTCATGATTTTATGTGATATTATCATGTTTTCATGTAAACCTTTTCTATGATTTTGTATGCATTAAATTCGACAAGAACAACAAAGTATGAATCAAGAATCAAACAAGAAGGTTGAATTGTACAAGGATAGATACAAGTTACCACAAAAGAAACTCCTCCTTTGGCTGCTGTGATGATCGAATAGAAGAGAGGACAAGAAGGAGAATGTCGACAATTTGGAGAGAGGAATTTTAGGGTTAAAAAAAATTTCAGTTTGTGTATATATTAGGAGAACCGAATTTTTTTGTTTAGGATAATTTAGGGAGGACCAATTTTAGTGGGATTGGGATAACATTTAGTTTCAATACATATCTTTTCCTTTTTTTCTTTTTTTTTATTTTTTTTCTTTCTACTAGCCGAATTTTGTAATATTTATATATATAATTATTTATTTTGTGATATTAAATTATAATGTAAAGTTTTTATTAGCTAAAAGTTATTAGGTAGCTTAGGATTTAATTATTTTAGATTAGGTACAAATAATATGTCTTTTATATAATATATATGTTCTTTAAAATATAAAATAAAATTAGAGGGGTACTTTGGTCATTTTGGATTACGTAAATTTTAGGGTTTTACAACTTTTCCCCTCTAAAAAAAATTTCGTCCTCGAAATTTGAAGTCGCAAGGTTAGACGAAGTCGTAGCAAATCGCAAAAGATTGTCACGAACATTCTCACGCCTAGGGAGGTTCTTCCAAAAAGGATCGTCAAACCAAATGACTCAATCAAGACAAGGTGGGTTCAAATTTCTCAGAAGGAGACAAATTAGGTTGATATCGATCAAAAGGCCCATGTAACATAACATGGATTATAGGTGAATTTTCTGGAAAGCTTATATGGAATACGAACGAGATTTCAAATCGAATTAACTGTATCAACAGTAGAGAGCTCTACAAGAGTTCAAGATTTATAATTGAGGTCAACAGAATGCAAAACGAGAATTCAAACTCATCCAGACATCTAATGAACAAAGGCAGAGTATACGCATAGGTAGAATGAACCTAAAGTCTCACTAGTCACGGATAAACCAACGAAGATCAAATTCTAACTTCTTAGGTACTCCCCAAGACATCCTATGGCCACAATGAGGGCACGTTATATGGTGTAAGTATTATCACGTTGGCCAGACGTCATAATACTAGCACCACAAAAATATGCCTTCATGATGATCATACTTTATCTCGAGTTGCAAGCAGAACAACCTATCTTAATCCACCTAGTACTTCTACAGTCTCAAAGATCAACAAGATCAAATGCCATAGTCAAGAGGGAAAAACAAAACTACTCCACAGGCTCTAACCACAAGCAAGGCACGAATCAGAGTAATGTGGAAGCAAAGATACTTAAACAAATGCCTTATAGTCTACCCATTCCTCACTGGTCAAAACTTAAGTTCATATCAAGAAATCCTAAAGCAAGTTCTCACGGTGTTCTCCTATTGTAAAACCCAAAAATTCTAAAACATGTGAAAAGACCAAAATGCCCCTACAACTTGGAAATTTAATAAAGGCTTATATAACTTATAAAATAATTCCAAAAATTATGAAATGTACTAAAATATGTCATGAAATAATTAGAGAGTATTAATAATTATTTGTGCAAGCTATAAAAATGATTTGTACACATCAACAAGTTCAAAAACAATTAGTATACATTTATTTAATTATAAAAGTTATTTAAGTACCTTTTAATCACAAATAAATGGGAAATTAATATCAATCAATGGTGATTGACCATGTAATCAATTTTGGCCGCTCCTATTCCTTTCCCCCTCCTCCTATTTCCGGCCCTATCATTGTCTAAATAACCATATCATTTTCCTCTCCAAAAACAAAACCGAGTGAAGCAAAACACACGCATAAAATTCCATAGCCTCAATTCGATTAGCTAAAATTCCCAAAGCAATTTTCTGAGTTAGATCACAATCCAAGAAGTCCCAGAAAAATCAATTTGAAGTCGTTCATTGTGTGGATCGAGTGTGGTGAATTTCCTTGTGTCGCGAGTCCAAAATCAAGGTATAATTCATTATAATTAATCCGACCCCTATAAAATATATTTCTCATTTTTCCTGAGTTTCTTACATTGTGTATGCTCTATGAAAAATGATTACAAGGTTGTGAGATCATTCATGTGGTCGTGGTGGAATTCTCTTTGTCGAGCGGCTCATCCGAGAATCAAATAATTCGTACGCCTAACCTATTCGATCTATCTTCGATTTGGTATTTTTCTCTTGTTCTTCAGATCATATAAGCTTTGTATAAAATCATCAAATCGATCCATGCATGCTAAATAAGTCGCAAATGAATTAATGTGATATAAACCCTAATATCGAATAAATCCTATAAATCATCTATCCGAATTTTTGGAGCTTCTTAATTATTTTATTTGGACTTAACATGATCACAATAATCTGAGAAAAATGCTATTTCGAATTATTGGAGCCTAATCGATTTATTTGTGAAATTATTTGTTTTACCGATTAAAGGAAATAAAAAGGAAATAGGAATTTATATGTAATTCGAATTAGGGTTATGAATTAGGGCTTGTATTTTGACTAAAAAAATGAGGTAAATGATTATATGATGATTTAGTAATGATTGGTATTTTAGAGTTAGAATTTTGGTTAATATAAAATGTTATGCGATTTGTTTAAAAAGTATAAGGGGTATTTTGTAAATTATAAAACTTGTGGGTTATTTTTAGAATATTATGTGAACCCCATATAAATCGTACAAAATAAAAGTTATGGGTATTTTATGTAAATTTTATATTTAAAGGGCTTAAATGGTTATTTTTAATAGATTATAGTTCGATTTTAAAAATAATTAAAATAGGGGGACTAAACATGTAATTTCTGGAAAGTTAGAGTTGATTTGAGTAATAAATTATATTCAAGGGGTTATGTGTCATTTTGGTAATTTAATGGCTTAGTATGTAATTATTGATAATTAAATATTGAAAATGTAAATTAAAGGTTAAATATGTAACTTTAATAACTTGAGGGACTTGATGTGTAATTTAGGAAAACTTAAGGGTAAATTCGTATAATAGGATGAAATAAGTGTCCATTGTGTAATTTTGATAAACTAAGGGTCTAATGTGTAATTATGGATATTATAAGGTTTAAAATGTAAATTATATAACTTAAGGGCGTAAAGTGTAAAATTGGGAAACTTGAGGGGCTGAATTTGTTAACTTGATAAATATGGATTCAAAACAGGTTACTTGAGATATTTTCATGTTTGTACTTTAATTTTGATATAATTACACTTCAAACCCTAATTTATGTAAAGTCATCTTTATTAACCCTAAACTTTTGTGAATTGTTAAAATATACTCTAAAGCCATAAAATATTGTGATAACGACTTAACCAAATTGAGAACATTGGAATCTTACTAATTGTGAGAACTTTCTAATTATAGAAACTACTTAAAATGGAAAGGTATGTAATTATGTTTTCCCCTCTAGGTGTGAAGAAGGAGAGGGCTTGATCTCTTGCATCTTATTCAGTTTGGTTTGTGTTTGCTTTTGAAATAAGGTACAGATATTCTGCCCTTTTTATAAGGTGCCTTCGGTCTCTTGAACCCTTATTATGATGTGACTTTGACCTTTGCTTTGAACCTGGATCATTTGAACCTTTGGCATATGAACCTTTTGATATGAACCCTGTGATATGAACCTTCTCATTTGAACTCTGATTATGACCATGTGAATCTTTACTTTGATATGAACCTTTGACTTGTGACCCCAGTTTGATACCCGAGCCAAATGTGTTTCCTAGCCATGAAGGTAACATGGCCGTGTCTGTGATGCACCACTGACATGACTCTTGTGTGGTCAGAGTGATTAACCACACCGTCCCCATTGTGATTTGTGAAATGCATGCGATTATTATTATTGTTATGGCCAATGTGATATGTGGGGGGCGTATGGATGCATCCTAGGTACGTTGTGATATATGATTGTGATATGATATGTGTTATGTGGTGACTGATGATGGGTGCAATCCACGTCTTTCACAAAATGTGGGAGCTGATCACTCCAACTGGTACATGAGGCCACCCCTTATATTATCAGCTTTTGAGAGGCATCCCCTCTATGAGATTATGATACGATATGTGATGTGATATGTGATGTGGGCTCGTGGTGGATGACTGTCCTAACCTTTACTCTTGTACCCATTTATATCTCTTTCATTATGTTTCGTTTATTCGTTTCCGTTTATTATATATCTGTTCACTGGGCTTTTTAAGCTCAGCCGTACGTTTCTTTCATGTACGGCAGGTATCTAAGCTAGGAGCTTTTGGATTATGCTTTGGATGGGATGAGAGTTAGATGAAGCTTTGACCTTAGATGACCACCTTTATCTTATGACTTTGTTTTGATCATGGATTTCATTTGTATTCGTACCTTTGGATTATTTCCTTTCCTTGAACTTATGTATTATTCAAGTCGTGTTGACTTGACTTTTCCTTTGAATTATTGTCTAAGACTTCCGCTGTGCTATTATGTATGCTTTGATTTGTCACCATAATGTGATGCTTCTACCCTTGTCGGGTTGGGGTGTTACAATTATGGTATCAGAGCCAGGTTACGACCTGTAGTACATAAGTCATGGCCTGTGAGTCTTATGGACCCTTAGGATTTGACCCTTAAGGCTTAAGTTTTGACTGGTGAAGTTTTGGGTAGTCATAGGTTCTGTCTCGTTTTCCATTTCGTGCTTATTCCTTTATATTGTTGCTAATCGTTTTCGAAATCATTCAGATGGTGAATACTCGACATCAGGAAGACCTTAAGGCCATGATAGCAGAAGCTTTGGCCAACGCTCTTCCTAACTTGGTGACTCAGGTTACCAACAATATTCAGAATGGGGTAGGTTCTTCCGGAGGTGGTGGTCCAGGTTCAGGTTCAGGTGGTGGTGGTGGAGGTGCTCCACCAGTTGGTATCCATGTCTGGATTGAGAGGTTTAACAAACTCAAACCCCTCTCTTTCCGTAAAGCTGCCGTCCCCACTGAGGCAGAAGACTGGATTATCCACATGGAAAAGATATTTAAGGTGTTGGGTTGTCCAGACGAGTTTAAGACTAGATTGGCTGCATTTAAGTTTGAAGGCGATGCACAGAGCTGGTGGACCGCTTATGTCCATGCTCAGGGACAGGGTTTTGAGGAGACTTGCACTTGGGAGGACTTCATGGGTATCTTTTATAAGCAGTACATTCCCGTGGCGGAACAGCAGCGATATGAGCGGGAGTATGGTAACATCCGTCAGGGGGACCAAGAGACTACTGGGGAATTTATGCAGCGATTTATGAGGCTGGCCAGTTTCGTTGGGCCAGAGATTACGGGAGATGCTTTCCGTCAGGCTAAGACGTTTAAGTGGGCGTTAAAGAAATGGATACTGAACCAGATAGTGAATACGCATTATGATGATGTGGCGGCGGTTGCGAACGACGCTCGCAACATCGAGATGTTGCATAGTGATGGTGGTGGTTATAATAAGCGTGATAGAGATGGTAACCGGGTGCATTCCAGAGGACAGAGTCAGCAGGGACAGGGCCAGGATTTCAGAGGTCGGCAGGACCAGGCATCCGAGCAGAGAGGTCGACAGGACCATAGGTATGATCAGCGTGGTCGCCAGGACCGAGACTACAGTCAGAGGCGACAGGATTCTCGGGGTTATGATAGGCAGGTTTCTGGGAGGAGTGGCTACAACAGCAACCCACGTCAGTATCGTGATCAGACTACTCGGGGTGCTCAGTCGGGTTATCAGTCAGGTTCTTCTGGGCAGGGGAGGACTAGTGAAGTGTTACCTCCTCCACCACTGTGTCCCACTTGTGGAAAGCCTCATCCGGGGCCATGCCACAAGGCTTCGGGAGGATGCTTTGCTTGTGGATCTCTTACGCACAGGGTGAAAGATTGTCCGAATGACAAGAGGAAGCAGGATGTTCCATCAGGTTCGGGTAGGCCAGCTCCTACTACTGGTCGGGTTTATTCTCTCACACGTGATCAGGCGGCAGGCACGTCAGGTACCATTACCGGTTATCTTTATGTTGGAGATCATATTGTGTTTGTTTTATTTGACACCGGTGCTACACATTCTATAATATCTAATACGCTGGCCAAGAAAATAAAAGTAACTCCAACACCATTGAATAATCTTATATCTATCTCTACTCCTATGAAAAACCCAAGTCACTATCGATTATGAATATGTGAATTGTCCGCTAAGATTTGATGATTGTGTCCATCCGGCTAATTTGCTTCCCCTCGATATGATTGATTTTGATATAATTCTGGGAATGGACTGGTTGTCTTCTCATAAGGCCTCTATCGACTGTCATGCCAGATGTGTAAGATTTGGTGATATCCATCGTCCGGATTTTGTTTATCACGGTTCTCAGCCGTTGAAATCTGTTAAACTTATTTCTGCGATGAAAGCACGGACTCTAATCTCTCATGGTTGCCAAGGGTTTTTGGCCTCTGTTAAAGATACGTCTTCTCAGGGACGTGATATTAGTAGTGTTCCCATTGTTCGGGAGTTCGCTGATGTCTTTCCCGAAGAACTTCCTGGTATTCCTCCCACCAGAGAAGTTGAATTCAGTATTGATCTAGTTCCCGGTGCTGAGCCTATTTCTAAGGCTCCGTACCGAATGGCTCCCATTGAACTCAAAGAATTGAAAGTGCAGTTAGAAGAGTTATTGGAGAACGGTTTTATTCGTCCGAGTGTGTCTCCCTGGGGCGCTCCTGTGCTATTTGTGAAAAAGAAGGATGGTAGTATGCGCCTTTGTATTGATTACCGGGAGCTCAACCGCATTACTATTCGTAACCGCTATCCCCTCCCGCGCATCGACGATTTGTTTGACCAATTGCAAGGGGCAAAGCACTTCTCTAAGATTGATTTGAGATCGGGTTACCATCAGCTTCGTGTGAGGGAACAAGATATTCCCAAGACTGCTTTTCGCACCCGCTATGGTCATTACGAATTCCTGGTTATGCCTTTTGGCTTGACCAATGCTCCGGCCGTCTTCATGGACCTTATGAACCGGGTTTTCCATGAGTTCCTCGATAAATTTGTCATTGTCTTCATCGATGATATTCTCGTCTATTCGAAATCTAAGGAAGAGCACGAACAGCATCTCCGGACTGTGTTGGAGATTCTTAGACAGAAGAAGTTGTACGCGAAGTTCTCTAAGTGTGAATTCTGGCTGAGTCAGGTTGCTTTTCTAGGTCACGTTGTTTCTGCGGAGGGTATCTCTATGGACCCAGCGAAGGTCGAGGCTATCACTAAATGGCCTAGACCTACAAATGTGACTGAGGTGAGAAGTTTTCTGGGACTCGCGGGTTATTATCGTCGTTTCGTTGAGGGTTTCTCGCGGCTAGCCTT
Organism: Artemisia tridentata subsp. tridentata; assembly: GCA_021014915.2. Classification (NCBI taxonomy): domain Eukaryota; kingdom Viridiplantae; phylum Streptophyta; class Magnoliopsida; order Asterales; family Asteraceae; genus Artemisia; species Artemisia tridentata. Next base: position 163,999,319 of record CP139504.1, on the reverse strand, counting down.
ACCGTTGACTCAGCTGATGAGAAAAGGGGAGAAATTTGTATGGACGGAGGAGAGGGAGAACAGTTTTGAGGAGCTTAAGCGGAGATTAGTATCGGCACCTATTCTGACTCTTCCGTCTGGTTCGGGTGGTTACCAAATCTATAGTGATGCATCTAAAAAGGGTTTGGGTTGCGTTTTAATGCAGCATGGGAAAGTCATCGCCTATGCTTCGAGGCAACTGAAACCGTATGAAGAGAATTATCCGACGCACGATTTGGAATTGGCTGCAGTGGTTTTCGCTCTTAAAATATGGCGGCATTATCTCTACGGCGAGTCATGTGACATTTTCACCGATCACAAAAGCCTTAAATATATTTTCACGCAGAAGGAGCTAAATATGAGACAAAGGCGATGGTTGGAACTTCTGAAAGATTACGACACCAACATCCAATATCACCCCGGCAAGGCAAATGTTGTTGCCGACGCTCTGAGCCGAAAGTCGGGTATGATCGCTAGCCTAAATTTTGAACCTCGGATTCTAAATGATTTGGAGATTCTAGATGTTGAGTTTTGTGTTCGGGGTTGTGACGGTTACTGGGCTAGTCTAAAGGTTGAGTCTAACCTCATCCTGCGGATTAAAGAAGCCCAGAAAGATGACGGTGAACTCTGGGCCATTGTGCAGAATGTGGAAGATGGGAAGCAATCTGAGTTCCGAGTTGATGAGTTTGGTGTGGTATGGTTCGAGGATCGTCTGTGTGTTCCTAACGATCCTGATCTGCGAGAGGCTGTTTTGTCAGAGGCGCATAGTTCTCCCTTTACTATACATCCGGGTTCCACCAAAATGTACCGAGACCTGAAGCAGCACTTTTGGTGGAGCGGCATGAAACATGATGTGGCGTCTTATGTAGCTAGATGTTTGACTTGTCAGCAGGTTAAGATCGAGCACCAGAGAGCTAGTGGGTTATTACAGCCGTTAGATATTCCGACTTGGAAATGGGAGGAAGTTACTATGGATTTTGTTACGGGATTACCTATTACCAGAAGGAAACATGACGCGATTTGGGTAGTCGTTGACCGACTGACCAAATCTGCTCATTTCATACCCATTCGTGTGAAGTACGGTGTTAATAAGTTGGCGGAGATCTTTAGGCAGGAGATTGTTAGGCTTCACGGTATGCCCACGGCTATTATTTCTGATAGAGATCCGCGTTTTACTTCTAGATTCTGGAGGGGTTTACATAAGGCTTGGGGTACACGACTCAAGTTCAGTACGGCTTTTCACCCTCAGACAGATGGTCAGTCAGAGCGGACCATCCAGACATTGGAGGACATGCTGAGAGCATGTGCGTTAGAGTGGACGGGTAATTGGGACGAGTATCTTTGTTTGGTAGAGTTCGCTTATAACAACAGCTGGCATGCTAGTATTCGGATGGCTCCTTTCGAGATGTTGTATGGGCGGAAATGTAGAGCACCTGTTTGTTGGAACGAAGTGGGGGAGCGTGCTATTGAGGGTCCGGAGTTGGTTCAGATCACGAATGAGAAGGTAGATGTCGCTAAGGAGAAGTTGAAGGAAGCTAGGGCTCGTCAGAAAAGTTATGCAGATAAGCACCGCCGTGATTTGGAATTTCAGGTTGGCGATCGGGTTTTCCTTAAGGTTTCACCGGTTCGAGGAGTTAAACGTTTTGGAATCAAGGGCAAGCTGAGTCCTCGATTCATCGGACCATTCGAGATCCTGGAACGTATTGGAGAGGTTTCCTACCGTCTAGCTCTACCTCCCCAGCTTTCGCATGTGCATGATGTTTTCCATGTATCTCTTCTACGGGGATACAACTATCATCCTCTTCATGTGGTATCTTATCCTCTCGATCAGATTCAGCCGGATATGTCTCTTCCGGAGGAGCCGGAAGCAGTCTTGGATCGCCAAGAGCGAGTTATGAGACGTAAATTCATTCCCTTCGTTAAGATTCTTTGGCGGCACCACCCAGAGCGGGAAGCTACCTGGGAGACCGAGGAGTCTATTCGAGCTAGTTATCCTCATTTTGTATTCTGATTTGGTATGTCTCTATTTTGTTTCCGTTCCATTTTAGTTCTACTCCTTTGCAAATTTCGAGGACGAAATTTTTTTCGTTTAGAGGGGAAGAGTTGTAAAACCCAAAAATTCTAAAACATGTGAAAAGACCAAAATGCCCCTACAACTTGGAAATTTAATAAAGGCTTATATAACTTATAAAATAATTCCAAAAATTATGAAATGTACTAAAATATGTCATGAAATAATTAGAGAGTATTAATAATTATTTGTGCAAGCTATAAAAATGATTTGTACACATCAACAAGTTCAAAAACAATTAGTATACATTTATTTAATTATAAAAGTTATTTAAGTACCTTTTAATCACAAATAAATGGGAAATTAATATCAATCAATGGTGATTGACCATGTAATCAATTTTGGCCACTCCTATTCCTTTCCCCCTCCTCCTATTTCCGGCCCTATCATTGTCTAAATAACCATATCATTTTCCTCTCCAAAAACAAAACCGAGTGAAGCAAAACACACGCATAAAATTCCATAGCCTCAATTCGATTAGCTAAAATTCCCAAAGCAATTTTCTGAGTTAGATCACAATCCAAGAAGTCCCAGAAAAATCAATTTGAAGTCGTTCATTGTGTGGATCGAGTGTGGTGAATTTCCTTGTGTCGCGAGTCCAAAATCAAGGTATAATTCATTATAATTAATCCGACCCCTATAAAATATATTTCTCATTTTTCCTGAGTTTCTTACATTGTGTATGCTCTATGAAAAATGATTACAAGGTTGTGAGATCATTCGTGTGGTCGTGGTGGAATTCTCTTTGTCGAGCGGCTCATCCGAGAATCAAATAATTCGTACGCCTAACCTATTCGATCTATCTTCGATTTGGTATTTTTCTCTTGTTCTTCAGATCATATAAGCTTTGTATAAAATCATTAAATCGATCCATGCATGCTAAATAAGTCGCAAATGAATTAATGTGATATAAACCCTAATATCGAATAAATCCTATAAATCATCTATCCGAATTTTTGGAGCTTCTTAATTATTTTATTTGGACTTAACATGATCACAATAATCTGAGAAAAATGCTATTTCGAATTATTGGAGCCTAATCGATTTATTTGTGAAATTATTTGTTTTACCGATTAAAGGAAATAAAAAGGAAATAGGAATTTATATGTAATTCGAATTAGGGTTATGAATTAGGGCTTGTATTTTGACTAAAAAAATGAGGTAAATGATTATATGATGATTTAGTAATGATTGGTATTTTAGAGTTAGAATTTTGGTTAATATAAAATGTTATGCGATTTGTTTAAAAAGTATAAGGGGTATTTTGTAAATTATAAAACTTGTGGGTTATTTTTAGAATATTATGTGAACCCCATATAAATCGTACAAAATAAAAGTTATGGGTATTTTATGTAAATTTTATATTTAAAGGGCTTAAATGGTTATTTTTAATAGATTATAGTTCGATTTTAAAAATAATTAAAATAGGGGGACTAAACATGTAATTTCTGGAAAGTTAGAGTTGATTTGAGTAATAAATTATATTCAAGGGGTTATGTGTCATTTTGGTAATTTAATGGCTTAGTATGTAATTATTGATAATTAAATATTGAAAATGTAAATTAAAGGTTAAATATGTAACTTTAATAACTTGAGGGACTTGATGTGTAATTTAGGAAAACTTAAGGGTAAATTCGTATAATAGGATGAAATAAGTGTCCATTGTGTAATTTTGATAAACTAAGGGTCTAATGTGTAATTATGGATATTATAAGGTTTAAAATGTAAATTATATAACTTAAGGGCGTAAAAGGGTAAAATTGGGAAACTTGAGGGGCTGAATTTGTTAACTTGATAAATATGGATTCAAAACAGGTTACTTGAGATATTTTCATGTTTGTACTTTAATTTTGATATAATTACACTTCAAACCCTAATTTATGTAAAGTCATCTTTATTAACCCTAAACTTTTGTGAATTGTTAAAATATACTCTAAAGCCATAAAATATTGTGATAACGACTTAACCAAATTGAGAACATTGGAATCTTACTAATTGTGAGAACTTTCTAATTATAGAAACTACTTAAAATGGAAAGGTATGTAATTATGTTTTCCCCTCTAGGTGTGAAGAAGGAGAGGGCTTGATCTCTTGCATCTTATTCAGTTTGGTTTGTGTTTGCTTTTGAAATAAGGTACAGATATTCTGCCCTTTTTATAAGGTGCCTTCGGTCTCTTGAACCCTTATTATGATGTGACTTTGACCTTTGCTTTGAACCTGGATCATTTGAACCTTTGGCATATGAACCTTTTGATATGAACCCTGTGATATGAACCTTCTCATTTGAACTCTGATTATGACCATGTGAATCTTTACTTTGATATGAACCTTTGACTTGTGACCCCAGTTTGATACCCGAGCCAAATGTGTTTCCTAGCCATGAAGGTAACATGGCCGTGTCTGTGATGCACCACTGACATGACTCTTGTGTGGTCAGATTGATTAACCACACCGTCCCCATTGTGATTTGTGAAATGCATGCGATTATTATTATTGTTATGGCCAATGTGATATGTGGGGGGCGTATGGATGCATCCTAGGTACGTTGTGATATATGATTGTGATATGATATGTGTTATGTGGTGACTGATGATGGGTGCAATCCACGTCTTTCACAAAATGTGGGAGCTGATCACTCCAACTGGTACATGAGGCCACCCCTTATATTATCAGCTTTTGAGAGGCATCCCCTCTATGAGATTATGATACGATATGTGATGTGATATGTGATGTGGGCTCGTGGTGGATGACTGTCCTAACCTTTACTCTTGTACCCATTTATATCTCTTTCATTATGTTTCGTTTATTCGTTTCCGTTTATTATATATCTGTTCACTGGGCTTTTTAAGCTCAGCCGTACGTTTCTTTCATGTACGGCAGGTATCTAAGCTAGGAGCTTTCGGATTATGCTTTGGATGGGATGAGAGTTAGATGAAGCTTTGACCTTAGATGACCACCTTTATCTTATGACTTTGTTTTGATCATGGATTTCATTTGTATTCGTACCTTTGGATTATTTCCTTTCCTTGAACTTATGTATTATTCAAGTCGTGTTGACTTGACTTTTCCTTTGAATTATTGTCTAAGACTTCCGCTGTGCTATTATGTATGCTTCGATTTGTCACCATAATGTGATGCTTCTACCCTTGTCGGGTTGGGGTGTTACTCCTATGTTCTTACAGTGGAAGCCTAATGGTCCAAACGCACAGGTCAAGGGTAAATGTATTACGAGTCGCAACCTGTCTCTGATACCATAAATTGTAATACCCCGACCCGACAAGGGTAGAAATGTCACAATGATGGTTCCATATCAGAATAAACTCAAGCATCGACATAAATAATACAATTGAACTTCAAGGGTTACAATGGAAAATCTGAAACTACAAGGTTACAATACAATAATTTCTAAGTCTAATTATAAATACTTCTAGTCATCTTCAATAGCTAGTAAGGTCTTCTAAGTCCAAGGTACACTCAAAGTTGCTCTCATCCCAAAGCAAAACCCAGCTTCCTAGCTTAGATACCTGCCGCAGGAAAAGAAAATGCGGCTGAGCTACGAGAGCTCAGTGAACAGATATAACGATAACAAAGCAGTGGTACAGATAATGAAGTATAACTATAGTAAAGGTTATCAAGAGTAAAGGCATAGAAACAAGGTAAAAGATAAATGTAAACTAAAGTGTCATAGGTAAAGGTCATAAAGTGCAGGAAAACAGAAATCCTCTACGAGCCTAAAACATATCATATCAAATCAAGTAAACAAGTATACATGTATACGGAGGGGTGACCTCGGTATGCCAAGTATAATATGAGGGGATACCTCCAAGAGTTGGAGTTGCAAGCTCCCAAGAGATGAAAGACGTGTACCGCACACACCCATCAGTCATCTAATATAACAAGTAATATAATCAACAAGTCAAGTCAAGTACATATCTAGGATGCATCCATGCGCCCCTATAGGCTGCCACAATGTCTTCATCTACGTGTACAAGTCAAATATCAAGTCATGGCAGGGACGGGATAGGTCATCACTTTCCTACCCAAGAGTCAAGTCATTGGTGCATCAATGACAAGGACATGAAACCCTCATGCCTAGTATGGCTCGTAGTCTCAAACTGTGGGTCAAGGTCAAGGTCAAGGTCAAGTATTAAGTGTACAAGTCAAGTTCAAGTTTCAAGTTACATATCAATGGGTTCAATTTACATGGTCAAGACAAGAGATCGTAGCAAATGTTCATAGTAAAGGTTTAATCTAAAAGTTCATTTGAAAACAATCCTTTAAAATAGTTTCCATAAATAATCTTTTAAAATGGTTTTCATAAAAATAGTTTTCAATAAGCTAGTTTTAAAAATGGTCTTCTTAAAACATTTTCATAAATAAATAAAAAGGTTTGCTCATCCAATTACAATATCAAGCATATTAGGGTTCAAGTCAAGGTTTTATGGCAAGGTTCATATCAAGGTTCATAGGGGTTCAAGGCAAAGATCAAGGCAAGGGTTCAAAACAAAGGTTCGAATCTAAGGTTCACAAAACAAGGGTACATAGCAATGGTTTGGGGAATCCTAAACGAATCAAAACAAGAGATCAAGAGAAACGAAGGCACCTTACAAGAAGGGTAGAATATCTGTACCTTAGCAAATGAAATGGAAGCAAACAAATGGATGGACACAAGGAAACACTGTCACACCTCTTCAACGAATCTACATAGATTAGGATTCATAATATACTTATTAGCTCATTTAATTCCATAACGGATTTTAAATACTTGTTATTAATCACATTCTTATAGTTAGGGTTTATTAAGTAATTATAAATAGTTTAGGGATTATAGTGAAACTATCGTAAGATTAGGATATGAAATATAAATATCATAAAGTTACATGTTTTAACAAGTTAAACCATTTTAGTTTGAATAATGATAAGTTCCACCCTTAAGTTACACAATTAATCCTTATTTAGCCCTAATTAACTTCTTATCAGCTTTTAACCCTAAACAGACCACACTTGATCGAATTTATGAACCATATTAGGACACAGAGATAAAATCCAAAATAAATTCCCAGAGCTACCCCAATGTCTTGAAAACCCACACTAATTTTTCCAGAATTTATTAATTAGTTTAACCCCACACGAAAAATACCACAACTCGGACTACTCAGAAAACATGTCTGCTGTAACACTCAGAAAGTAACCAATTCGTTTACCCACCAATAACTCCAGGAAAAATCTACAAAAATTCATGACACTACTAAACATATTGAAGTCACATACTGGAGAATTTCATGACCTAACTCCTCATGGTTTGAAAATGAAAAATCGTCAAAACGGACTGATTTCCAGACATCCGAATTCAGGTTTGACACACGAATTTCTAAAAATCAAAAAGTTGCCTTCCCGACCTCTAAAAATTACAAGGCTAATTTTCCCAGAAAGATCTTTCCTTGAACTTAATTTTAGACTCCAGAAACACCCAAATACCCTTTGTTATCTTCAAGATCTACTCGATTCAATTTAACCTAAAATTCTGACAGCAAACTGAGTTCATAGTTTGACCATTACAACACATAATTACGCATCCAAACACACCCACGACCCTCATAATTCATAAAATATGTATATTAATCATCATATTAACATATTCTAAAAATCCCACATCATGATACCCACGAATTCCCATTCAAACCCTAACCCTAATTCATGATTTTATGTGATATTATCATGTTTTCATGTAAACCTTTTCTATGATTTTGTATGCATTAAATTCGACAAGAACAACAAAGTATGAATCAAGAATCAAACAAGAAGGTTGAATTGTACAAGTTACCACAAAAGAAACTCCTCCTTTGGCTGCTGTGATGATCGAATAGAAGAGAGGACAAGAAGGAGAATGTCGACAATTTGGAGAGAGGAATTTTAGGGTTAAAAAAAAATTCGGTTTGTGTATATATTAGGAGAACCGAATTTTTTTGTTTAGGATAATTTAGGGAGGACCAATTTTAGTGGGATTGGGATACCATTTAGTTTCAATACATATCTTTTCCTTTTTTTCTTTTTTTCTTATTTTTTTTTTCTTTCTACTAGCCGAATTTTGTAATATTTATATATATAATTATTTATTTTGTGATATTAAATTATAATGTAAAGTTTTTATTAGCTAAATGTTATTAGGTAGCTTAGGATTTAATTATTTTAGATTAGGTACAAATAATATGTCTTTTATATAATTTATATGTTCTTTAAAATATAAAATAAAATTAGAGGGGTACTTTGGTCATTTTGGATTACGTAAATTTTAGGGTTTTACACATAATGGTCACAATGAGTACGAAAACAGTTTTCATAAATCGTTCCAGGGAAAACTTCATATCTAATTCACATCACCAATCTTTACGAATAAAACTGGAATACTTTACGGAAATTGTTCTCAGTTAGTCATCTCCCATCTTAGGAGTTCTTGTGGTTGCTTCTTCAGTCCTTCAAACATTAAATGAGGTTGTCTGATACAGACTTCACAAGGATAGAATAATTTAATCATTTATACTCGGAAATGAAAAGTGATTACGGTTGAGATTACGGTTAGGTTTACGATAGTTGATATGCAGACGCAAAATTTTCTCTTTCTTCTTTATAAATTAATAGGGTATTTAAAGGGGACACTGAGGTGAAACAAAATCATATCTCATCAGTTTCTACAATCTCTCAACTTCTATAGCATCATGGCTCGTCAACCGAGATCGGTTCAGAATCAATTCTACTTCTCAATCGGGAGGAAAACCCAAGAGTTTCATTAGAAAATGCCAGAAAATTTGTACAACAAAACTTTCAATGCCAACACTTTCTAGGGGTCGATACTAATAGGGTGTCAGGAGAATTTAAAAATCAAATGAGATCAGGGTACATATTTCCATAGCAGTGTTAAGCTTAACAGATTTAAGCGGTTAAAGGTTATTATAACAAAGTAGGGTGGAGCAGATTGTTATATTTCAGATACGGTAGTCTATGGTAGCTTTTACGAAGAGTTAGCCAGCCAAGGTCCTCGAAATCGAATATATCAAAATAAACAGATCCGCAGAACGAATGTGGTCACTTAACCAGACGGATAGTTCATATGTCAGAGTCAAGTACATGGTCCAGTATAGTGTTGGGGATAGATAAGTGAACAGTTCAAGGTGTTGGAGTTTTTGGTTTAGCTTTTAGCATAAGTGACAAGTAGGGTGTACATCATTGGTAATACGAACATTGTATAATTGTCAGAAGTGAGACGTATGAAATGTCGGATATCAGCATCATATGCTCAGTTAACAATTCCATACAGAGATAGTATTTGCATCAAATCCTTCCAAAGGAAAACTGATGGGCAAATAAGATTCATCATTTAAGGGAGGGAACAAACTTCTATACCCAAGAGTAAAAATCACCAGAGTTCTCATAGGAGTGGTATGGATTTTGCAAGACAGAATAGTATCAGATGATACATTTATATCCAGCACGGGTAATGAATTATAGAAGTGGTCAACCACATTAGGGTTAAACGGCCTTCGGGATGGTCGGAAAGATATCAGACTGTTTATCAAACAGATCGGAAGTGAAGGTCAAAATCAGGTAATGGCAGCAAAAGTTTAACAATTGGTAATCATGTCAGGGGGTTCCAAAATTGTTTCAAACGCCAAAGGTGAGACATAGGAGGATAGTCGTCACTATAGAGTGATCAATCAATCAATCCTTAAAAGAATAAAATCAAGGTTACTATCAAAGAAAGACAGATCAATAAAGAAAAAATCTTATCGTTCAGAAGGAGAGTGAAAACATTTTTACACTCGTGGTTAAACACCACAAAACTTCTCATAGGAACAGGGATGGTTAAGACGAAATCGAATAGTGTCAGACAATTTCTATGCACTTCTCAATGCTTTCAATATTTAATTAGGTTTCAAATTTTTAGGTGGTGTAAAGCATAAGCTTTCAATCTCCAATGTGATTTCAACAGGCTTTAATCAAAAGCGGGACACTAATCAGAGTGATGCGGAAGCAAAGATGCTTAAGCAAATGCCTTAGTCTACCCATTCCTCACTGGTCAGAACTTAAGTTCCTATAGGGAAATCCTAAAGCAAAATCTTAAAGGTTAACTTATGAGCGCCTACAGTGGAAACTTAGTGGTCCAAAGTTCATAGGTCAAGGGTAAATGTATTATGAGTCGCAGCTTGTGAGCTCTGATACCATAAATTGTAACACCCCAACCCGACAAGGGTAAAGATATCACATGTAAAACCCCAAAATTTAAAGCATATAAAAAGACCAAAACGCCCTTACAATTTTAAAATTTATTTAAAACATGTGTAAAGAACCAAATAAATTACAAAACCTTTGTAATTAAACCATATATGAAATAAAATAATTATAGGTCATCATTTAAATTTTTGTACATGCTATAAAAATATTTTGTAACACATTATAAGTCATTTGGACCAAATTATATATATATAAAATTTGTTTTATTGCTTCTAATTAATTAAATACAAGATAAGTATGGAAATAAATTAGGAAAATGTGTCAAATTTAATTTCTTGATTTGGTCTATTGATTGGCCGAAATTATGGCCTCAACCCTCCCCCTAGGACCGGATCTTCACTCAATATAATTTATATTCCATTATTTCTTCCTATTTTCCAAAACCGAGTAAACCCTAAACACAAACAAATTCGTTATTCATTCATACGAATTTCTGGAGGTCCAAGACTATTTTTCCTGAGTTTATCATATTGCTAGGAAGCCAAGAAAATTGGCCATTCGATTTATAAAGCCCTGAATCTTTTATTGTCAAATTTTGTTCAAAAGTGAGGTAATATTCCATTTTAATTCCTTCGACCCTTGTAAAATTCTTTTTCTATTTTTCCTGAGTTCCTTACATCATATATGATCTGTGAAAATTGATTCCAAGGTTTTTTGGTCGCGTTTGTGCTCGTGGGAATTTTGGTGTTGTTTTATTCATTCCGAGAGAAGTATTTTCGCCCAGCCTATTCTACACGTTCCATATTGGGTTTGGTATTTTTCTCACGTCTCTTACATCATATAAGGTCTAAATAAAATGCTAAAACCGAACCATGCATGCTCTATGAATTATTTGCGAATTAAACCTTAAAAACGTGATAAAATACTAAATAATCATGTACGAATTTTCTGGGTGCAAGAATAAATTTTTCTGAGCTCTATATAATCCATATAACCTGGGAAAAATGTTCATTCGAATTTAAATGGCCTATAAAAGTCGTGGTGGAATTATTTGTAAAACCGGATTTACGAAAAATAAAGAAAAGAAAGAAAATAAAATAAAAACCCTAGTGTAATTCGATTAGGGTTAGGGTTTGTTTTAATATTCTGGTCCTTAATGATGAGTTTAAGGTTGTTGGAAATGATGGTGTAATGATTGGGATATATGTTAGGGTTTTGGTTTGTTTTATTAATTAACGATTGAAAAATAAAAGATAAAGGGGTGTTTTGTAAATTATGAAACTTGTGGGGGTATTTTTAGAATATTATTTGGACTATATATATTTCGTATAAAATATAATTAGAGGGTCTCATGTGTAAAATTTTGCATTTAAAGGGTTTATTTTGATTAATTATATATATATATATATATATTAATTCGATATGTAATTAAATAAAAGAGAGGGACTAAAAATGTGATTTCTGGAAATTTAAGATTGATTTGAGTAATAAATTATATTCAGGGGGTAATGTGTAATTTTGGTAATTTAATGGCTTAATATGTAATTATTAATAATTAAAGGTTGAAATTGTAAATTAAAGGACTTAATTTGTAACTTTGATAACTTGAGGGACTTGTTGTGTAAATTATGGATAATTGAAAGGGTGTTCGTTCAACATATTAAAATAAGTGCATATTGTGTAAGATTGGAAAACTAAGGGTTTAATGTGTAATTATAAGTACCATAGGGTTTAAAATGTAATTTATGTAATTACAAGGGTATAAAATGTAAATTATGAAATATAAGGGACTAAATGAGTAATTCTGGATAACTTAAGATTTGAATGAGTTAATTATGATATTTTCACTTTAAACCTCCATCTTTGATATATTTACAATTATAACCCTGAACCATGAAACTTGTCATAATTAACCCTGAACTTGTATAACTTGTCAAAATGAACATGACTTCCATAATAAGCCTACATTAATTACTTAACTTGAATTATATCACTTGAATCTTGCTAAGTATGGAAACTTACTAATTCTGGAAACCTGTTAAGAATAGAAACCTGCTAAAAATAGAAAGTCACTTATAATGGGAAGATAACTGAAACCCCTTTCGTATTTCTGTCTTCTACTCCTTTAGGTTCGAGGAGGGAGTGATTTTGATCCCTGTCAGCTACTCTTGTGTTTGTGCTTGCTATTTGAATAAGGTACAGATATTCTGCCCTTTTTAGTAAGGTGCCTTCGTTCTCTTGATTTATTTGATTCGTTTAAGATTTCCCGAACCATTGCTATGTATCCCTTGTATTGTGAACCTTGATCTGTGTACTTACTCTTGGACCCTTGTTTGAACCCTTGCCTTGATCTTTGTTTTATACCTTGTTCTGAACCTTGCCATGAACCTTGATATGAACCCTGCCATAAAACCTTGACTTGAACCTTGATATTTTTGATATTATAACTGGACGAGAAAACCTTTTTAAATGATTTATGAAAATGTTTTAAGAAACTATTCGTAAGGCTATCCTTATAGAAACCATTTTTAAAAGACCTTCTTTATGAAACTGTTTTAAAGATCACTTTTATGAAAGTCATTATTAAAGGATTTCTTTTCAACACCTATGATATGGACTTGTAATATAAACTGTTGAAATGAACTTTTAAACAAATTGATATTGACTTCCTGATATCAACCTTCCTGATATTGAACCTCCCTGGTATTGACCTCCCTGATATTGAACCTTTGGACTACCTGATATGGAACCCTCTGATATGAACCTTCTGATTTCCTGTCTTGAACCCTGATATGGAACTTGATTCTGAACAACCTGATACTTGATACTTGATACCTGATACCTGATACTTGACACCTGATACTTGATATTTGACACCTGATACTTGACACTGGATACTTGATACCTGATACTTGACACCTGACACTTGACACTTGATACTTGACCTTGACCCACAGTTTGATATTACGAGCCACCCACCAGGCATGAGGTGTTCATGTCCTTGTCATTGATGCACCAGTGACTTGACTCTAGGGTAGGAGAGAGATGTCCTATCCCGTCCCTGACTTGATTATACGGCGTGTATTGGTAGACTCTGGCCAACTGGGGCGTATGGATGCATCCTAGACTTGACCTGATTTGTTTATATTACTTGTTATACCTGGTGACTGATGGTGTATGTGATGCACGTCTTTCACAACCCCTGGGAGCTCATGACTCCAACCCTGAGAGGTAACCCCTCACCCTGTACTTGGTACCGAGGTCTCCCCTCCGTACACCCTGATTACTGGACTTGATATGATTTCTGATTTCTGGGCTCGTAGTGGATTTCTGTTACCCTTACACTTACCTGTACTAATTTCCTTAACCCTTGACATGTTTGCATGACCTTGATATCACTTATCTTTCATTACTGTTACATTATACTTGTACCTTGACTCTGGCCGGTTCGTATTTCTCTTCCTGTTCTTTATTCTATATTATTGCTTTGTTTCTGTTATATCTGTTCCTGCGGCAGGTACATTTAAGCTAGGAGCTGGGTTTTAGCTTGGGATGAGAGCAACTTGTGTGAAGTTTAGACCTTGTCATTCTAGTGTGACCATTTGGATATTATTTCTGTTATGCCATTGTTTGGGCATTTTGGATTCTGTTTCGTACTTCATTAGTCTTGTTGACTTATTTTCCTTTGGATTTTTATATTAAGACTTCCGCTACTTTAATTCTTGAATGCTTGTATCTGATATGAAACCATGTATTTGTGACATCTTTGCCCTTGTCAGGTTGGGGTGTTACATCACAATAATGGTTTCATATCAGATCAAACCAAAGCATACATCTATAGTATTACAAGAATCTTCAAAGATTACAAATGAAATACTGAAACTACAAGGTTACAAAGCGAATTACAACAAATACTAAGTCAAAAATAAACTCTTCTGGTCATCTCTAATCTTGAAAATCTATCAAGTATAGCCTTCTAAGTCCAAGGTACTCTCCACTCATCCCCAGCTTCCTACTAAAACCTGCCGCAGGAAAAGAAATGCGGCTGAGCTACGAGAGCTCAGTGGACAGATATAACGATAACAAAGCAGTAAAAGAGAAAAGTACAAAGCAACGGAAATAAAGGTCATGCAGATATAATATGGGTTAAGGGATAAGTAAATGAAAAGGGAAAGGAACAGTAATCCACCACGAGCCCAGAACAGATAATATCATAACCATGTAACCATATCAGTAATCCAGAGGGGATGCCTCTCAAGTAACCAGATAATATGAGGGGTGTCCTCATGTATCAAATGGAGTAGCTAGCTCCCAGATATGTGAAAGACGTGTATCGCGCACACCATCAGTCACCAGATAATATTATATATATATATATATATATATATATATATATATATATATATATATATATATATATATATATATATATATATATATATATATATATATATATTATATATAACAGTAAACAGTAACAGATAACAGAAATCAGATCAGATCTAGGATGCATCCATACGCCCCAGGTGGCCAGAGTCTACCAATACACACCAGATAAAATAAAGTCAGGGACGGGACAGGTCATCACTCTACTGCCCTAGAGTCATGCCATCGGTGCATCAATGACATGGACATGAAACCCTCATGCCTAGTGATACAGATAGTGGCTCGGGTATCAAACCGTGGTCAGGGTCAAGTATCAAGTATCAGGTCAAAATCAGAATGTCATATCAGAAGGTTCATAGCATAAGGTTCATGTCAATTATTTCAGAATTAAATATCAGAGGTTCAGAATAAATCAGGTTCAAATCAGAGTTCATCAGATCAAGGTTTATATCAATAATCAAGTCAAGGTTCAGATCAAAAGTTCATTTCAGAAATTTCTATCAAAAGTCCATTTTAAGAAATCCCTTAATAATTGTTTTCATAAAAATGATCCTTCAAAACGGTTTTTCATAAAAATAGTCTTTAAAATAGTTTTCATAAAAGTTAGTAGAATTTCAAGTAAAAGTATAAACATCATTTTAAACAAATAACTCTTCTCAAAACATTTCCAGGTCATAATTTAAAAGGTTTTTTCACAATACAGATTTTTATTTCAGAGGTCGTAACAAAAGGGAATCATGCAAAAGGTTCAAAGCAAAGAGGATTATAATAAGGACATCAACTCAGAAGTAAAACAGATCAGAATATGAGAGAGATCATAGAAGGCTCACAAAACAAAGAGATCACATGAAAGGTTCACAAACAGAAGGGAACATAGCAATGGTATAGGGAATCCTAATAAGGAAAATGAAAAGCTGAAAGAAAAGGAAATGAAAAACCCTTACTGAAAAAGGGCAGAATATCTGTACCTTATTAGCAAAGCAGAATAAGCAAAACAGACACGGAACAGACATCAGGACTTCTCCTTCTTCACACCTAAAGAAGTAGAAGACGGAATTACTACAAATTCTAGTTCAGATTATTACTTTTAGTTTACCTATCCATTTTAAGTAACTTTCTATTCTTGGTAACTTTCCAGATTTAGTAACTTTCTATTTTTAGTAGGTTTCCAGAATTAACAGCTTTCCATATTTAACCAGATATTAATATCTCAGATTATGTTAAGTCCTTATTTAAGGCTTATTATGGTATTAAGGTATCTTTTAGCAGGTTACAAAAGTTTAGGGTTTATTATGACAGATTTTCATAGTTCAGGGTTTTAATTGTAAATTCATCTAATTCAAAGGCATAAAGTGAAAATACTTTAAGTTACTGACTTAAATACTTATTTTATTCAGAATGACATCTTAATCCTTTTAGTTTCACAATTTACAGATTATACCCCTCTAGTTACCATATTTACAAAACAAACCCTAGATTTACATAATTTACAAATTAAACCCTACAATATCCATATTTACCAAACAAGCATCTTATTTTACATAATTACATAATGTAACATCAGAATTAAGTATATTACAGATCAGATCCCTCAGAATTCAGAATTTACATAAATGGTCCTTTAAGTTTACAAAACTTATAAATTAAATCATAATTTCATAACAATTACATATTAAGCCCATAAATCCTCAAAATTACACATTACAATTTTAATATCAGTATTTACTCAGAATAACCTCAAGATTCCATAATTTACACTTTTAGTCCCTCTATTTTAATTAATTACAAAACAACCCTTATAAATATAATTAATTCATTATCTTGCAATATTTACACTTAGGACCCTCAAGTTATATTTTTCCCACATTCCTACAGATTTATATAACATTTTAAAAATACCCTACAATTTTCAAAGTTGTTAAAACAGGTCCTTACAATTTTAAAATCAAATCGGATTGCATAATTAAATTCCAAAACAAGCCCTAATCTCATCCAATCATCATACCATAATTTTCCAATCATAATTAGCATTTATAACATCAGATTTCACACGAAAAACCCTAACCCTAATTCGTACTAGGGTTTTATCAATTTTTCTTAATTATTTTACATAATCCGATTTAAACAATAATTAGCATCAATTAATCTAGGCTTCTAAAAATCAAGTGGCTATTTTTCCTAGCTTATATTAACATCAAAGAACATATAAAAAATATGGTTGCACCTCAAAAAATTCATATAGCATGATTTACGAATTAAGTTTGTTTTATGCCTTTTATTTTCGTATGCCTTAATAACCATGCATGATTCGTGTTTCTTATTTTTCTTAGGTTATATTCGACCCATAGATCACTAGAAAAATGCTGGATAATTTTTAGAACGTAAGAATAAGTCGTGAAAAATCATTACCTCTCGAATGACACAATCAAAGAAAACAATTACAACGAACAAACGAAGGCTTCTAAATTCAAGTTCCTATTTTTCTTAGCTCTTTAATACTCCAAAGAACACCAGAAAATTATTGGTTCAGGTCCAGAAGTCGTGTGGAGGGTTTGGAGAATTTTTCTTGGTCGATTTATGTTTATCGGATTTCTTAGGGTTTTTAGGAAATAAAAGATTTTGTATTTATATTATTAGAACCGACTTTAGGAAGAATAAAATCCAGATTTTTAGTATTAGAATTATACACAAATTAGGATTTGTATTTTTGTATATTTTCCATATTTATTTTGATACTTTTCTTAATTATAATTATTTTACAAAACACAATTAATTTAAATAAATGTAATTCGGATCCTAAATAATATGTACATGTGAATTAAAAATTTTGGACATTCAGAAATAATATAATGTTGTGCCAGAAATTAATTCGTTTCATATATAGTTCGTTTTCAGAAGTTTGGAATCGTTTCAGAATTTTATAAGTGATTTTATTATGTTTTATGATTTCAGGGGCAATTTGGTAATTTTACAGGTTATCTGAATTTCAGGTATTACATGTATCACTTTGAAATCTTTAGGAGATTTTGAAGATCATTTGAAGATATCATTAATATCTTGTTTAGATCCTTACTCAATGAATCCTTGGAAAGATATGGAAATATCTTGGTTAGATTTGTGAAGATATTCTGTCAGGTTCCCACAGAACCAAACAGGTACAAAGACGGATCCCTTTATTTGGATTCGTCCCATCCGTGGTTTGCTGAGGCAGTTGGCCTATAAATAGCAAGCCATACATTGATTTTTTTTTTATCACTCATAAGCATAAACAACATCATACATTTTTTCATTCATATCTAACTCATTCATATTTCATATTTCATTGAGCTTCTTTGTAGCAAGAAGATCAAAGCATCACAAGCTTCAACAAAGCGTTGCAAGACTTGTTAGTTAGTCACTGTGTGAATTGTTGTTGTTCACACATCATTGTTTGTACCAAACAATCATAAAACCTCTGTAGTGATCGGTTAGTAATTTGGTCCTCAAAATACATAGTGTGACGGGAGTAGTTGTACCCTTGTAAAAGAACTCGGTATTTAGCTTTGTACCGGAAAAAGTGTAAGCGACGTTTGTAAAGGTTTTCTCCTCCGAGAAGGGAGCTTGTTGATTAGTGAAGAAAAACTCTCGAGTTACAGACTCGGGGAGTGGAGTAGGGCAAGGAAAAGAGTCCTTGTAGACCGAATCACTATAAACAATCGTGTTGTGGTTTGATCGTTTCTTTCTTTACTTGCATATTATTTATTGTTTGTTATTTGCATTAGTTGAATTCACACTAAGTATTCAAAGCAAATAAATTTTAAAAACGGTAAAACTATTCAACCCCCCTTCTAGTTTTCTACAGTATTTATCAATTAGTTAAAAGTACTTTACTTTATGTGTACCCAAATTGTAATTGTAAATCGTCAACTTGATATCTACAACCCATGTACAAACATGAATACATTGTTTTGGGTAAAAGGTTAAAAGACCCGGTAAATATATTAATCCAAAAGACGTTTAAGTACAAAGGATATGGGTGAATCCCATATCTCAGCCCGTTACATAGGCGAAAAAGCTTACATAGCAAGATACTTCCTATTCTCTAAAAAAGAAAATAAACCACTACTTATAAGATAACATTAGACTCCTACGAAAACAAAATTACTTCCTACCAAGACCTTGGAGCTTGATATCATGCATGTCATAAAAAGCATCCAAATTCCCTGGAAGATCGTCTATTTGATCGGCATAGTCATCATAGTCATATTCAAGCTTGTGACCACCACCAAATAAGTTCACTGACTCATCAAAAGTGTTAACAACGTCCTCCTCCTCACTATCGGAATCAACAATCTCTCCCACCTTAGAGAATGGGTTAACTCTCTAAGTAGAAGAAGTAGACGGAGAAAAAGAAGAACTAGGCTTACTGGCCGCAACCTGCATCTTCTCTTTCACAGCACTCACAAGCGGTTCTTGTGATAAATTACCATTCTTTTGAGACCCATCCACATGAACTTCCTTTTTATTACCTGGATAATCAACCTTTTTAAGAGGATGACTATCATCATCCACAAGAGTAATTTTCCTATCAATAATTAGCTTTTCAAGCTTTCCAATTTTCTCAACAATTGGAGTAGGACAAGGAATGCCACAATCATCACTATCCACAAGAGTAACATGAATACATGGTTTTTATAAGCTATAAATGATTTTAGAATTGTGACGGTTGTTATAGCAAAGATATAGACTCGAATATTAGAGAGCAGAATGTCTCGTCTTCAAAAGTCGCCTTTAATATGCAATGAACAATGCGATTCTTAAAAAAATAAAAAATGCAATGAAACAAACGTGTTTCATTATAACGTTCAATCAAAGACATTAACATGTTGAAAAGGAACTCGCGATCATACATACTACTCATTAATAATTAAGTTAACAATACACACACGTGTATCGTTTAATATCCTTATTCCTAATGATGTTTTAAATCAATCGAGTTTTACTTTTTAGTAGTACAGTAAATTAAAACTGTAAACGTTTACTATATGAATATACTTGTAGTATTACGGTAGACCCACGACTTGCATGCTATATATGGCTCTAAAACAAATCGTAAATTATATTATGCCAAATATTGTATATCTACTTCGACCGTGTTAGTGTGTTCATGAAAGATATCACATGCTTTTCATTTGTTAAGTACAGTTGTTTGAAGAAACAAAATTAATCTTGTAATTCAACGAAGAAGACAAAAGAATGTCCTGAAACAATAAGACTAGGTGTTATGGAACATAACTTGATGCGTGAAGGGCCACTTTAACGCACACCCCCTCCCTGTCACGCGTGAACAACAAATTTTTACCGTTGTGGGTGAGTGCGTTGTGGGGTGTGTTTGCGTGATTGGTTTGATAACCACTACGGGGTTTGAAGGTGGGAATGGATGCTAATGTGACTTAGTAGGTTTGGTCACCATAACATTTAGCCTAACATACTTTTTCTATTTATTTTTGTAATGGTTTTACCGTCTATTAGTTTTTTTCCAGAACTGTTTTGCCGACTATATACGTGACCATTGATCAAATATATTTTCGCAATGCAATAATAACTTTGTTATAAGCTGAGACGTTTGGCAATACCAAATTGCATCACAACATGCAAGAAAAATGATATGGTAATAAACTATGAAAAGAAAATGAGAGCAGAAATAATACCTCTATGTGTTGAACGGGTTGATGGTTGAATCACTAATATGGGCTTCTGATTATGAGTCCAAAATTTTGATCTGGATTTTTTTTAGTCCAATAT
Organism: Artemisia tridentata subsp. tridentata; assembly: GCA_021014915.2. NCBI lineage: Eukaryota > Viridiplantae > Streptophyta > Magnoliopsida > Asterales > Asteraceae > Artemisia > Artemisia tridentata. Next base: position 163,978,831 of record CP139504.1, on the reverse strand, counting down.
TTTTTTTTTTTAGTCCAATATATCATGGTTTATAGCGTGTAACACTTGTTCCAAGGTTCACACACACGTACCGCGTAGGCGCGTACGTATGGATTGAACACCCTTTAAAGATACATGTCAAGTAAATTTTTGTGAACAACTTTAATATCACAATCCATGAGGTTAAATCTTCATCATTTTCATCATCACGCGTATTCGAATCCAAAATAAATCGAATCTGAAAAAAGACCATTACGTGGAAACCAAAAGGGATTATTTGTTATTCATGTTAAGTGATACATTTTTCTAGCAGAGATGACATCCTAGAGGCATTGTATGAAAATACAAAAGCGTAATTCGACAACAACCCCTTAACCAATTGCTAAATAAGTTAACACACGTTTATATAAGTATAAATGAAGCACCCTTTATGGCATAACGTATAGTCTGAGTAAGAAAGGTGAAAATCATAATATCACTAGATTTCATTTGGTGTTTGTTGTTTTCCACGTCGTGGTATAAGTTGGTTGTTTATTCGATAGTTTTCGGATCGATACATTACCCACACATGATATTCCTTTAGAATTTTTATGGTTCAGCTCTTCTAAGTTTTAATGTGTCAACAACTGAAGAAGAATTTAACCTACTTTCGGTAAACTTTAAATTGGTGCATGCATTGTTAAAGGCTTAAGCTAGTTGCTTGGAATATTTCGGCCTTTGGTGTGTGTAACAGGTGACTAGATGTTTCAAGCATCTTTCATTAAATAATTACACGTGTTTTTCAATTTTCATGCTAGGTAACTACAGTATTTGTTTGCATCTTCAATTTTTGTTTCTTTATATAGAACGTTTTCCATGATAAATTAATTAAACTACTTTATACATTTTTATCCAACTGTTTAGGAAAGATGTGATAATCTTTTTTATCAAATAAATATACAATCACCACGTGTTTATGATAAAATGTGATATTTTTTTTTATTAATCCAGCACACCCTCAAAATAGTACCGAGTACCGACCCTCACTAACAACGTACAGTCTTAAGTCTTAACTACCATTTTCAAATGGACAAAACGTCATTGCTATTAAAAAACATAGTATATGATACCAGGGACGGAAGCAACATCAAATATAACTGGGTGCATAATTTTTTTTTATAAATATACTATCTAAATAAGACTAAAAATATGTGCATTTAAAATGCATTTAGGAAAAAATATATTTTGTTCAAAAATTAATACTAAATTTAAAAAATCCAAGGGGGTCTCGGTACCCCGCGAAAACCTCTGGTTCCGTTCCTGTATAATATTAAAAATCAATTCTAGTAATAAATTTCAAAAAAGCATTAAAACTATATGAATATAGATTATATTTGTATATCGTCAACTTGGTATCTACAAATCATGTACAAACACAAGTACTTGGTCGTTTAGTACAATTTAGCTCGCGACACTTGTTATCACAAAAATTCAGACCAGGACTAGAAAAGTTAACTCTAATACGCAAGCTAATTATATAACAAACATGTTTCGTTTTAACATTCAATCAAAGACAAACATATACGTTAATAACTTCGCAGCACGTGTGTACATACATCGATTTATAATTTGGTATTCTTATTCGCCAACACGTTTCATTAATAATGTTTGTTTTAAGGTTCTCCAACACGTTTACACCCAATGATGTATAAAAAAAAGCTCGTTAGGTAGATACAACAAACGATATTTTAGAAATATAGATGTCGACAAAGTTTAGGCACATATAATACGACCATGTTTATTCTCAGAAGCTAGTCTAAATTCTCAAATGTAAACCACATGGGGTTTTTTATTATTATTTATTTAGTGGCTACGGGTTACGAATTTGACAAGTTTGAAGTGGGGTGCGAAATGGACTGATGGATGGCGGTCCATGTGAACTGAATTGAGACTGGACTGGGTCCTACAATTTGCTGCACCGGCTCTTGGTGATACTTAAATAACAGTGGACCATTCGACGAAGTTGACCCTCGACGGCGAATGGGTCATGACTTCTGGCTGACCCCCTTATGGCGGCCCACGCTTTATAACATGCGTTGTAATTTGTATAGTGATAATTAATTTGATACTAATCTGCTTTCGAGATGAGACCAACAATATCATAATCTTTTTAAAAATTTAATTAAAACAAGTTTTAACCATTTACTTTTTCATTAATAAAAAAAAAAAAAACCCACTTTTCATTTTTTCAGAGAGTAAATTTCATCACTCACAAAAAAAACTCGAAAAAAAATATAAAAGTGGCCCTCTTTATAAATATGATTTAATTCTCGTTATGATGGTATGATTCGTTTCACGTAACAATTAACGGTTTGTATTTAATCAAAGAGACCTACGTTTATGTGAGTTTGAATGATTTCACGTGTAAATTTACATAAATTTCCTCATTTATTTTTGATATATTGACTCTCAAATTGGAAATTTTCGGTTCCCACCGTCGGCTATCAATCTCGTGGGGTTCTCAGAATCTTCGATATTTTCCACATTCTAACATATTTTCTTCATTTTTGTCCACATTATTTATAGTTTTATTCTCTTATTTTTGTAAATTTCTAATCATACACCGCATGTAATTTTTTTATTTTCTAAAACCAAAAATGGTGGGTACAACTAATAATACGTTAACGACAAATGTATGCTTTTTGTGTTGATCAAAACCATAAGAACATACGTTGAATGCTCAATATCTGGAAAATGTCGCGCCTACCCTTGATTCGGGGTTTTGATGAGCAAGACCTAACATCTTTTATATATAGATGCGTACGATAGTTTGAATATAGCACAGAAACGTCACACTTTCTTATTGTTTATTGAAAGAACACCGCATTCTGTTTGATATATACGTATTATTTGATCACTGATACTACCTTTTAATGTTGTAAAGGACAAAGAAAGTACTATCAAACGTCGATTTTTATTGCATTATATTTTGCATTTGTTCAAGCACGGTTTCAAGAGACGCATGAATGATTGATGGTCCCTATCACTAGTCCATTTGCTAAACTTCACATTGCTAAGTAGGGTATGAAAATGAACTGAACGGACAAAAACCAAAATAAAATAAAAATCTGGACAAGTAGAATTGCGGCTTGGAGCGAATGAGCTAGGTTGTGGTGTTGCTTGAATCTTGAAATGGACCAATGAATAAGGATCTATTATAAGATTAGTTTTTGCATTATGTAATATTTTTTATTTCATCAAAAGGGTTCATACATCTAGGATGTTACATATGATGTGATTTAATTTATGACACGTTAATATGTATAATTTATGTTTATATCACAGGAAATGATCGATCATGTATAATTGTATGAATAGTGTATAAATACGTTTATGTTGTCTTTTAACTCAAACAAACATCATGACCAAATAGGTAAGTTGGACTAGTTGATCAGCTCATGGCTGATGGCTTTGCGGATTTCAACAATCACTTAAGGCGTTATATTTAAGTTTATATATCGGCTTATGAGCTTATAAGAATATAAGCCTATCTTTTGGCTTAATTTTAGCTTTTTTATCGTTCATGAACTTTTGTCGCATATTTAAATCATAAAAAGCTCACAAGCCATAAAATTAGCTAGAAAATAAGAGGCTACGAAATATAAGACATACTGAGTAAGCCCATATATAAGCTTAAAGACACATCCTAAGAAGTCTTTATAAGATTGACAACTTAAATTAAATAAAGCCATTGGTTGTACAACTAAAACTTCTTAACAATAGAGAAATAAGAATGAGTTTTGGAGAAACAGAATAATAGAAAAGTGCTCATGCGTAAAAAATGAGGGGGGCAGAGAAAGAACATGTGGTATAGACAGTAAAGAGTGAGCAGACCCGAAAACGTGATTTCCGTACGTTGTCGTGGTAAAACAGTCATATGCAAAGATATGAATCACATTTTATGGGAGTTTGTTTTCTCTTGTTTCCTTCTTTATACATTACTTACTACGGAGTAATATGATTTGTAGCAATATGTACCGCTAGAAGTGCATAATTGTTTTTAGATAACTAACTAGAAATGTATTTAACGTGTCATTTTTTCTAATTGTGTGTATTTTTTTTATTTATTTATTTTTTTTTTGCTATTATATTGACTTAAACATTTGAATTTCGACTGTTGTGTGTATTTGATCATGTAAAATGATCATTTTACTCATATATTTTGTAACCTCTCTATTGACAACGAATGAGTAAAATGATTATTTTACATGAACAAAATATACATAAAAGTCGAAATCAAAAGTTTAGAATATATAAAAGCAAAAAAATAAAGTATGGCACACATAATTAAAAAAAAGTGACAAGTTAAATACATTCCTAAATAATTATTCCATTTTTTTTACACGACTAAATACGATTTAAATCATACAATAAACGTGTATTTTATCAAATGTATCAATATATTACGTGTACTCAAAATATTACTCGTTTGACACGTTAATTATCATTTTTGTACCAATGTGATGGATGAGTGACCGGTAAACCGACTACAAAGTGATTTTTTCTATTAAAATAGGTCCATTCCGATTTTTGCAAAATAGGTCATTGTGAGATTTTAGTTCCTCAGCGAAACTCTTTTTCAACCTCTTCTCCTCCACCACTTTATTTTTTATAATCAGTTCAATTTCAAATATAGATTTATATATAATAATTCAGGTACTATGAAAAAAGTATTAACATCAACGTATTGTTAGTAATCACTTAAAATTCAAAAATACAAGAACTAATATTATTATTACTGTCAAATTAAGATATGATTAATTATTATTACAAATTGCCTCCACCAAAACGCGTCATATACCGAAAATAATTTAAACTTAAATTGACTCTGCCGCAACGCGCAACAGCCTAAATCCTCGTTATCTTCGGTACATGTATATGTAAATGCACATTTTGCCAGTCTCCAAGATGTCCATGTTACTAAATCAATATAAAACATTTATGCACAAATTGAATAGAGTTGGAACCTTGAAACAATTTTAAATGTTTGATAAGTGGACAAACACGGAACACGCGTAGTTGTGAAGAGTTGTAAATTTTGATAGCAAGTTGTGCGTGTTGGCTTTGCTCCTCACCTCCATATCTTGCCATAAATGCACATGTATGCTTAATTATTATTATAAATTAAGATATGATTAATTATTACTCGTATTACAAATTGCCTCTACCACAACGCATCATATACCGAAAATAATTTAAACTTAAATTGACTCTGCCGCAACGCGCAACAGCCTAAATCCTCGTTATCTTCGGTACATGTATATGTAAATGCACATTTTGCCAGTCTCCAAGATGTCCATGTTACTAAATCAATATAAAACATTTATGCACAAATTGAATAGAGTTGGAACCTTGAAACAATTTTAAATGTTTGATAAGTGGACAAACACGGAACACGCGTAGTTGTGAAGAGTTGTAAATTTTGATAGCAAGTTGTGCGTGTTGGCTTTGCTCCTCACCTCCATATCTTGCCATAAATGCACATGTATGCTTTGCTTCAACATGACATCCTATCATAATCAATATCACCCATAATAATCTTTTCCCTTTTTCAATTTTCCCACATGGCTTTGATTGCACTCAATCCTAATATTAAGCTCTAAACGCATCGCATCTAATTATATTCCCATGCATATGCTTATTTTGCGTACGACTTTATAGTAAGTATTTGTCTAAGCTGCCAAACTAAAAAGTCTATGAAAATAAGTCGCGCTTACAAATTGACTTTAACTTTTGATTATCCTGACCAAATTTTACAATGTTAAAGAAGACGAGACGAGTGTGATTTTGGGTAAACAGCATGGACGAAACATGTAATTTTTTAAAAATCTAATTAAGTCGATCAGTTCACATAATACAAATACGAACGGACAAACGTCTTCATTCGTTAAACTAATATTATATTATTTGTTTAGGTACTTTGCACATTGAAAGTTTATAACAACCTCCAACCATAACTTTCCAAGCTTTCTATTTTCCCTCAAATTCATGATTTTAACTTGTGGAAATTGTTGTGTGCTTTCTTCTCATTGAATTGATGACGGTCTCGGTTGAAAAGGAAAAAAATAATCATATAAGTAGGCTGCCAGAAAAACTTACACAGAGTAATATTATTTAGAGAAAATTATCAAAAATGTAGAAAAATGCAAGCTTGATTCATTATGTAGACATCCTTTTCTCATTTTGGTCATGCTCGACTGTTCAACTGCTCGACTCCACCCAATTTTTGACACGTGTCATTCCTTTGTACTCTTTTCCAAAAAAAATACAAAAGAATGACACGTGTCAAAAATTGGGTGGAGTCGAGCAGTTGAGCAGCCAAAGGAATGACACGTGTCAAAATTTGAATGAAAACGAGCAGTCGAGCATGACTATTTTATGAAAAAGATGTTGAAAATGACTATATCATGAATCAAGCTTTGATTTTTTTATGTTTTTGGTAATTTTCTCTATTCTTTATTTATTATCCAATTCCAAGTTTCAACACTGGTCACCTTTTTGTTTACAGTATTTGTTTATAATATCCTAATTGGTTTATAATATCCTAATTGCAAATTGAAGTTTCTATCCAAATGGAAGTAGTATGGCCCAATATAGTAAACTTGGAAACTGAAAGTTGAGGAAAATATCAAAGGTAAAATGTGGCCAAGTTGAACAAGTTGTTGTGTCATAGGGAGTTGGGTTATTATTTGTTATCCTATGATGATATCATAGGCTATGTTGCATCATGCAAATATCCTATAACTCGATAGTATAACATTTTCTTTCTAATTTTAACGCTTCGTGTATGTGGGATTGGGTTGTCCTGTAGATTAGTTGGAATTTTGATGCGTAATTTTTTTTTTTACCTAGGTTTTTTTTTTTTTTTTTTTTTTTTTTTTTTTTTTTTAACCTAGGTTTCCGGCTCGACATTGAGAGCCGACTAATACTAGGGCAAGTCGACGCAGGTGAACCTCCGTGACCACAAGGAGATTAAGTTTCTCCTCGTTGGATTCAACCCTTGACGTCCTCTTTGGAAGGATAACAATATGCAACTAAACATATGAACTAATAAGATATTTGACTAATCAATCGTGTATTTTTAGTTGTTCTTGATAATACACACTTATATTAAAGGGCTTCATATAGTCAAGACTCAAGAGTGTCGAATTAAGTTTTTCCAAGTGGTTAAAGTCTTTACTCAGGATATTTGATATCTTGATTTCAAGTAACGGCATTAAAGTTATTTAGCAGACTTATAACTTTGAAATATAAATTGCTAGCTTAAAGACATGTGGATTCGCGTGGTTTTTAAAAAAATATGAAAATGAGATAATAAGAAAACAACGAACGTAAACATGTTCCATTAATATATGAAATAAGCAATGAGATAATACGTGAATTATTCGATAATCAATTAAGTTTTGATAAGTTGTGAAATGTGATAAGTGCTTATTAGTGACACGTGAGGTGCACGTGTATGAGTCAACCTCAGCCACGTGAGGTGCACGTGTTCATTAGAGCACTCTCAGCGGTTAACGCACTTGGTGCGTTAAAGTTTAACCCGCACCGCGTTAAGGTGCGTTAAGCATTGAAACCGTGTGCGTTAAGGGTGCGTTAACGCGGGTACGTTAACCCTTTAACGCCACGTTAAGGTGAGTTGCAATAAAAAAAATCATTTCTGCCCCCTTGAATTGGATGTTGTTACCTAATGAGCTGATCAGAGAAGATGAACGGACGGTGTGTGTGTGTTTGTGTGTGTACAGATGATCGGAGAAGATAAAATCCTTTGGTAAAGGAGAAGATAATATATAAAGAATACTTTGCAGTTTAGTCCCTGCAAAAATGTGGCTGTTACACTTTAGTCCCTGTGGTTTTAGTAGCAGATTTTTTTTTTTTTTTAATTCGTAACGTTTTTTTTATTTTGTATAGAATTTTTAAGTTTATTAATGAAATATTAGGTTGTTGAATGAATGAAATAGTTAAGGGGTTAATTTGTAAATTGGTGTTATAGGTGAGTGTGAGTTATGATTTTTTTTTGGGGGGGGGGGGGGGGTGTTTAGTTAAAGATGAAAAGGTTAAAGCTGACGTGGCAGTGTGTTAAAGTTTAACTCCAGGTTACGACTGGAAGTGCTTTTACGACTCTTAAGCCTTAACCACTTTTCCCGCCAAAATCACTCTCTTAAATATCTGTTACCATTTCATTTGTTAGATAGCTTTAATTGTCAATTCTCTCTTCTCTCATTCATAACAATTGTAATCATTCAGTTACAATAATCCAAGAACTACTTTTCGATCTTGATTCTCTTATTCGATAGATCCTGAATTGTTCTTAACAACTTCGAAGTACTTCCTAGTTTTTTACTATCTTGTGTTTTGGTGCTTATCAACTGGTATCAGAGCATCAATCCTGGCAATTCTGTTACCATTCCGGTGCAGTTTGTTCATCTTCCATTAATTCAGTTCAAATTCAGGCAAAAACAGTTATTTTCCGATGACAATTTCAATCAAGAATTAGGATACTACACAGGTATTCTGGTTGGTATTCTGAATACTACACTGGTATTCAGATTACTTGTATGTTATTCTGTCAGAAATAAGACCAAGTGTCAAGTATTCATCGCGATTACAAGCACAACCCATTAGTGGTTAAATTCCCTGTGTTTAAACCTATAATCAGTTTTGATTGACTTGATTTGGCCAAGAACGGGCAATTATTGTTCAATTGATACTCAATAGAAGACGAAGGAGTATTAATTGGTCACAAGAAACACAAACAAGATCTTTGATCAAGAAAATAGCATACTGATACAATCATGGCACCTGCTACTAGAGTTGCAAGTGGTTCTGGTAATCAAGAACAACAAGAAGGTGTTTCTGGGCAATATGTGGATGCAGCAATGGCTGAAATCAGGGAATTTACCACATTAAGCATGCAGAACACTATGGTGAACCAAAACATGGGAAGACAGGCTAATCAGTTTGGGAGATTGGCAAAGGTGGAATTCCTAAAGTTTCTTGGTGATGATGTAAGGGGATGGGTCTTTCAGTGTGATAAATTCTTCCTCATTGATGATACACCTGAGAATGAGAAGGTAAAAATTGTTTCAGTCTATCTATTTGATAAAGCTCTTTTATGGCATAGACAATTTGTCAAGAATCATGGTTATGAAGTAGGCTGGAATGTGTATAAAGATGTTATTATTGAGAGGTTTGGTACTGTTTTTGATGATCCATTATCTGCTTTGAAAAATGTGAAGTATGAGAAAAGTGCAAAAGAGTACCAAGATCTGTTTGATAATTTGATGTGCAGGGTAGACATAAGTGAAACACTTGCTATTAGTTTTTATCTTGGGGGGTTGCCACCTGAACTAGAAATGAGTGTAAGAATGTTCAAACCCAAGACATTAGCAGAGGCCTATTCTTTGACTAAATTGTAAGAAGCTACCCTAGAAGCTATGAGGAGAAAGAACAGACCCTTCTTGAATACCCAAACAGGGAGATTTGAGGTTGGAAGTGGTGCTAATATGAACCCTGTTAGACCACCTTTATTAGGTTTACCTACTTCAAACACTGGTGGAAGGTTTAAGCCCAACACCCCTTCTAATGCACCAATAAGAAAACACTTGACACAGAGGGAGTACCAAGAGAAGAAGGCTTAGAATTTATGTTTCTATTGTGATAAGAAGTATGCTCCTGGTCATAAGTGTACTAGGAAAATGTTTTCATTATTGGTCTTGGCAGAGGATGAGATGGAATATGTGGAGGAAGAAGAAGATGGGGAGGAATTTACTATGCAAGATGAAGTGCCTCAGATCTCTTTGAATGCCTTGAATGGTGCTAATTCATATCAGACTATGAGAGTGACTGGCAAGGTGGGCAAGATTGAGTTGCACATGTTGATTGATTGTGGATCCACCCATAATTTCTTGGATGCTAGTGTAGCCAAACAGCTAGGCTGCAAATTGACTAGTACTTGTCCATTGGCAGTGACTGTTGGGGGTGGGAGAAAATTGCCAAGCAATTATATGTGTAAGAACTTTGAATGGCAGCTACAAGGAGAGGTGTTCAAAGCTGACATGATGATCTTACCTTTGGGAGCATGTGAAATGATTTTGGGTATTCAGTGGTTGGCTACACTTGGGACTATTAAGTGCAATTTCAAACACTTAAGAATGGAGTTTAAGTACAACAACAAGAGAATGACACTAAGGGTACTCCTAAACCTGCTACAATGCACTGGATGGATGGAAGGAATCAGTGTAAAGAAGTTGGAATGGGAAGTGGTGCAGAGTTATTGATGTTCTGTATTTATCCAAACACTGGTGTTCAGTTAATGAATGTTGAGGGGCAGTTGGAAGAGACCACAATTAAGCCTGAACTCAAAGCAGTTGTGGATAACTTTGAGGATGTGTTTGCAATGCCAACTGAATTGCCACCACCAAGAGCACATGACCATAGAATCCCTTTGATCCCAAATGCCCAACCAATCAATATTAGACCTTATAGGCATCCACCCATGCAGACAGATGCTATAGAGGTCATGGTTAAAGAGCTGTTGGATTCAGGCGTGATTAAACCAAGTAACAGCCCTTTTGCCTCTCCTATTGTGATGGTTAATAAAAAGGACAACACATGGAGAATGTGTGTGGATTACAGACAGTTGAACAAAAATACCATCAAAGACAAGTTTCCAATTCCCATTATAGAGGAGCTGATAGAAGAATTACATGGGGCTGCAATCATTTCTAAATTAGATTTGAGGTCTGGTTACCATCAAATCAGGATGCATAAGGAAGACATTGCGAAGAGTGCATTCAAAACACACCAAGGGCACTATGAATTCCTGGTTATGCCATTTGGATTGACCAATGTTCCTTCCATATTCCAAGCATTGATGAATGAGGTATTCCAACCTTATCTCAGGAAATTTACTTTAGTATTCTTTGATGATATACTAATCTATAGTAAGAATTAGGAAGATCATGGGCAACACTTGCATGCTGTGTTAATGACCATGAGACAGAACAAACTATTTGCTAAGAAAAGTAAATGTGTGTTTGGCACAAGCCAAGTGGAATACCTAGGCCATGTAATTTCTGCTAAAGGTGTAGCTACAGACCCTCACAAGGTCAAAGCTATGCAAGAATGGCCAGTCCCCACTAATGTCAAACAGCTAAGGGGATTCTTGGGGCTCACACGTTATTATAGGAGGTTTATTAAGAATTTTGCAACCATAAGCAGACCTTTGACCCTGCCACTTAAGAAAGGTGGGTATAATTGGGATGAGGCAGCTCAATCAGCCTTTGAAACTCTCAAATAATCCATGATGAGGGCACCCGTGTTGGCCTTACCAGATTTCACAAAATCATTTGTGGTAGAAATAAATGCCTCAGGTGTGGGTATAGGGGCAATTTTACAACAAAATGGGTACCCAATTGCTTATATGAGTCAAACACTATCTGTCAAGCATCAAAGCCTATCTACATAAGAGAAAGAATTCTTAGCAGTCTTGTTGGCATTAGACAAGTGGAGAGGTTACTTATTAGATAGGTATTTCATCATCAAGACAGGTCATTTCAGCCTTAAGTACTTGTTGGACCAAAGAATCACCACTCCTACCCAAAAAAAGTAGCTACCTAAGCTCATGGGGTTTGACGATGAAGTTGTATACAAGAAGGGTAGTGAGAATGGGGCAGCTGATGCACTATCTAGAGTTTAAAGTACTGATTTATTCAGTTTAGTGGCTACCTTGGTCACAACTAATTTAGCTCAAAGAATTGAAGCTAGTTGGCTCGAAGATGAGAAGTTGCAAGCCATAATTGCTAAGTTGAAAGCAGGGGAGGTGGCTAAAAAGCATTATGTGTGGTCTAATAACCAACTGTTGAGAAAAGGGAAAATTGTGGTGGGCAACAATAGCCAATTGAGACAAGATCTGTTGCAACACTTTCATGGTGGTTCTGTTGGTGGTCACTCTGGAGTGAAAGTTACAAGCCATAATATTTGTTCAATGCTGTATTGGAAAGGGCTCAGGAAACAAGTAAAACAATTTGTAAGGGAGTGTTTGGTGTGCCAAAAGAACAAGCCTGACTTGGCATCTTATCCAGGTCTTTTACAACCTTTTCCAATCCCAAACAACATTTGGACCAGTATTTCTATGGATTTCATTGAAGGCCTTCCTAAGTCTTAGGGAAAAAATGTAATCCTTGTGGTGGTTGACAGACTCAGTAAATATGCACATTTCATGGCCTTATCTCACCCCTTTACAGCTACCCAAGTTGCCCAAGCTTTCCTGGACAATGTCTATAAACTACATGGGATGCCAGAGTTTATTGTATCTGATAGGGACAAGGTCTTCTTGAGTGCCTTTTGGAAAGAGCTCTTTAAGCTGTTGCAAGTGAAGCTGTTGATGTCCACTTCTTACCATCCACAAACTAATGGTCAAACAGAAGTGGTTAATAGGTGTTTGGAAGGTTACTTAAGATGCATGACTGGTGAGAATCCTAAGGAATAGAGCAAATGGTTGTCATTGGCAGAACTTTGGTACAATTCTAACTTCTATACCTCAACCCAGTCTACTCCTTTTGGGATTGTATATGGCATGCCACCACCAATACATGTACCTTACTTGGGATGGTTAAGCAAAGTGGAAGCTATGGACAGAACTTTGAAGGCTAGAGAGGATGCTATTCAAACAGTGAAATTCCACTTATTGAGGGCTCAAAACAGGATGAAACAATAGGCTGATAAAGGGAGGTCAGAAAGGAGTTTTGAAATTGGTGATTGGGTACTTTTGAAACTGCAGCCAAATAGGCAGGTCACTGTGAGATTGGGCAAACAACATAAGTTTTCTCCCAAATGCTATGGCCCATTCAAGGTTACAGCTAAGGTTGGGCAAGTGGCTTATCAATTGGAGTTGAATCCACAAGCACAAATCCACAATGTATTTCATGTGTCTCAGCTTAAGAAGCATAGGGGAGAAGTGCCAGATACTCACCAAGTGCTAATTCCACATTGTGATAAAGATTGTCTTATGGCAGCTCAACCATTAGCACTTTTGGACCTGAAGGTGGTCAAGAGAAACAATGCCGTTGCAGTCTATGGTCTAATTCAATAGACCAATGGGAGTGTGGAAGATACAACCTGGGAACCTTTGGACAAGCTGCTCAAAGATTACCTAGAGTTTGAACTCAATTCTTGAGGACAAGAATTGTTTAAGAGGGATGGATTGATAAGCTGTGAAATGTGATAAGTGCTTATTAGTGATACGTGAGGTGCACGTGTACGAGTCTAACTCAGCCATGTGAGGTGCACATGTTCATTACCACTCTTAAGCCTTAACCACTTTTCCCACCAAAATCACTCTTTTAAATATCTATTACCATTTCATTTGTTAGACAACTTTAATTGTCAATTCTCTCTTCTCTCATTCATAACAATTGTAATCATTCAGTTACAATAATCCAAGAACTACTTTTTGATCTTGATTCTCTTATTCGATAGATCCTGAATTGTTCTTAACAACTTCGAAGTAATTCTTGGTTGTTTACTATCTTGTGTTTTGGTTCTTATCAAGTTTATAACAATTAAAATAATAAACGTCCATGCGTCGTCGTCTCCAAATTTGATGGTCTTGAATAGCAAATGACGTATGTGAGAGCTAATCAATTTAATAGCAAATGTCCATTTCGCTAACACCTATTAGTCCATACACTAATAAAAAGCGTATAGGCCACATACAAATTTGTAACTTCTTTTATTTATGAGGGTATAACTTATGGAGTATAACCAACAAATCAAAACCTTATGACTTGATTGTGCATATGGTTTGTTTTCGCAAACACCATAAGGTTGCATTCAAATGCCACAGCCCACAGTCCTCAACCTTTGCATTAACTCAACATTGGCATGAATGGGTGAATCTTTTACACCACGTGTACAAAAACACATCTAAGTACCTTTTTTCTCAAAAGTTGTGCGCCCAAAAAAAAGAAATCAAAGGACATTTCAAAATGATATGATAATAACATTTCAACCCTTTTGTTTATTTTAACAAAATTAGCATTTCAGTAATGCTCAAATGTAATTGAGATACATACTAAGCTAAGGTTCATCCCAAACACAATCATCTATTTGATTAAAAAAGTAGAATTATAGATAAACTTTGCATGACATCTTCCCTTGTCACACCCCCAAATACCTGATTTGCAATGGAATGGAATACCTGGGGCGTGACTGCCATAGCATCACGGTTACAGTTACATTGAACGACCTAAAGTGTCATTTTAAAAGTACATCGTATGATTTCAAAAACACCGCGACTCTATGATATGTCCACATGCAGGCCATGAGGCGAATGTCTTAATTACCTGAAAATACATTGCTAAAACGGTCAACAATAAAGTTGGTGAGATTCATAGGTTTATGTAAATGTTTGGTATGATATCCACAAGTATAAAGTTAAGTGTGACAATGCCGCCATGTAAATAAGATAATACAATTGCTATAAGCTCATGACCCCGAAGCTAGACTAATAATGTATGCCCCAACTGAGTGTTTTGCCAGACACTCTATTATGATTCAAATGAAATCCGTTCGTAGACTTAGTTGGAGCTACCAACCCGAACGGAGGAGTCACCCTCAATAGATCTATTCACTCACCCTAGCTTAATGTCAATTAACGGTTCATGATAAAATAAAAGGGGACTTTAACTTGGCACTGCGGTAACTTAAGCAATGTAAATGAATTTAATGTACTTGGGCTCGTAATAAAATGATGTGCAATGTATTCTCCCCCGTAGGTTTGAAATGAAATATTAACTTGAAAAACGGGGCTATGAAAACTCACCTGATGCAATGGTTATGATAACAATAGTGGATACACTGAAATGAGGCGCGTTCTCTAACCGCAACCTAATATGAATGATATGATCTAATCTAAGTCATGAATTGATGCTACACATGCAAATACGTATGTTATCGATACCACTCGTGAAATTTGGAAATAATGTTTACCGTCGAAAAATATATTTTTGACGTCTTGTTAAGTCATAAAACATTTTACGCGTATATATGTTGTAACGACATCCCATGATCGTCGTTTGGTGATATATCGAAAAAATAGAGTTTTCCGTCGTAATTTAATATTTTTCAACAACTAATAGAAATGACTAAGTAACCTCGCAAAGCTAGTCGCAAAACGGTGAACATTGAGCGTTAGGATATAAACTCAGCAGTTTTAGAAAGCTTGTAACAACATCTTAAATTCGTATCATCGAAATTTTGTCCATACGAGTCCCGATCATAAAGAAAAATAATGGTTAAGTTAGTTAGTCGAGCTAAATTGGCTGTTTTTGTGCAGTTTTCGGGTATATTAGGAAGGTCGTATTTTACTCGTTACAAGTCCGATTGACGAACGACTGGTCAATTTGGAAAATAGGCCGGGAGTACTTGATTTTATCTCAAGGTGTTAATGTCTCAAACTGACTCGATCAATGAGAAAAAGGGCTCCAAACTTGGTTACTTGAAAAGACAGTTTTACACTTAGAAATTATTGTTAATTAAAAGCTAATAAAAATGTGTTGTGAACGTCGGGTTTCAAACGCTTGTATCTCGGTCATTATAAGCTCGTTTTCTACGTTCTTTATGTCCACGGCTTCGTATTACAGTGAACTAATATATTTTTGATATGTCGGCTCGTCTAGATCGCGTTTAACACCTCGTTTTAACCATTGAAAATCGTGTGGCAGCTTACTATTTTCATAAAATTATAGTTTTCGTCGTTAAACTTGTAATTAACGTATCTTTCTCGTCGTAAGCTCGTTTTTACTCATTCCAGCGGCCATGGCTTCGTTTTTGAGTGTATTTTCTAAATTTGTAAACCAAAATAACTCATGTTCCACTAAAATTTCCAGATTTTTGTAAAAATGGACAGACCCTTATTTATATCTTGTTAAAACCATTTTTACTAGTTCAAGACTTATACAAACCCTTTCCAATCAACACCAAAGCTATTCTAAACCTACCATACACCTTCTTAGGGTGTCATGGGTTCCTAATCTTCACCAAAAATGATAGTTTAAATGAGATCACTAGTTATTAGTTTTTAAGCTCATAAATTTAGAAAATCATATATAAAGTGGTATGAAAACATATGTATACTTGCATGCTTAGTACTAGAAATTGAAATAGAGTAAATATGAACATTGTAGGAGTAGAAAAATTATATAGAAACTTACTTGAGTGATGAAGAGGTTTTTGTAGCAAAACACTTAATTAACCTAGAGGTTTGTATTTCAAAACCTTAAGATATAAGACTAAGGGAACTTGTAAAATACTAGAGCTTGAATTCTTGTTGAGTTCTTCTTCTTCTTCTTCTTAGTTTGGCTGAACCACAAATGTGAAAAATTGTAAATTTGCCATAATATTAAACTCATAACAATTCATTTATTATGACTGAACCATCAAATTAGGCCATTATATGATTATAACAGAAAACAGACCTGCACATATTGACACCCGGAAATCTCACCAAGGAACAGTGAAATTATCACATCTCATAATTTATTTATTTTATTAAAAATGGGAGGTTATCCCAGTTTCACTCGGACTGACACCACACGCAGACCAGGAATAAATTTAAGGTTCAGAAAGTGTTAGTGAATAATTAAGGACTCAGAAAAATATTCAAGTGTTACACAATGACTCTAAAGATCTAAACTCTCATATTGATGACGGTTCCAGGACGGATCCGAATTTGACACAGTTTAACGAAACGCGGGTAATAAATTACCCCACCTTAACTAATAACCCACTCAATCCTTGAAATTAAATACTACTCCTCCACTAACACACTAATAAAAAACCTGTAACCCTATTACACTTTTAGTCCGCCCCCAACTCTTCCACATACCCTTCGAACCATCACCATCTCCAAACACAGTCCATATCAAATCCTTTTGACCTAGAATTTTTGTCCTATTCATGAATCACGAGCTAATCAAGGTTAAAGACCCATATAAGTGGAAATAACACTTAAGTAGTAAGATTATTCTCCCCAAAAACCGAAGGACCTTATGGAATTACTCTCCACAATCCGCCATAAATCTGTACCTCCAAAGGGATGTCGAATCACAACTCACCCAAGAATACTAATCAAGATCTGAGAAAAACTCAAGAAAGGTAAAGAGTGAGGGTATTGTGATTCGTTTTAGAGGGTGGGATTGATCGGTGTGGAGCAGTAAGTTCTCGGGTTCAAAGTCTCATCCAAGTTCATCCACCAAGAAATAATTGTAAGGTTAACCTCGATTTAGATTCAATTAGTTTGTATTATTTAATTTCCTAGAATCATTCATGATGAGAAAAATTAGGTCGAATGAATAAACTTAGGATTGTTATTATTATTATTTTTTATCGATTTGAAACCCAGGAACTAGTATTGATTTTGAGGAAAAATTTAATGATAATTAATTTGAGGTCGAATGGATGAATAAAAATAAGTATTGATTTGTTAGTTTTCTTTTTCGAATTGATTTTTAAGGAAACACTTGAGTAGGATCATGTTAGTTTGGGTCAAATAAGGATAATGATTTGTAAGAAAGTTGTTATATTGTTGTTGTTGTCATTGTGGTTAGTGTGGCATGAGAAGTAGGGATTATAGGACTCGATTCGTGTATTTAGAATTGATAAGCCTTGCGACTGCCTTGCGTTTAAAGAACTCTAGGGAAGCACAGGTTCGCGGTCTGAACCTGGATAGAGTGTGACTAGCATAGGAGGGCTAGATAAGATGTGGTATTGTTGCTAGATGAGTGAAAACCGCCCACTGAGACTGACCATGAACCAAACCAATGACCACTCAATGCTAGGAGCATTGGTGGTGGATGTTAGCAGGAAAGGACCACCTCACGCAGAGGAGGTTTGATTCAAATTCTTGATGATCACTAGACACGACACATAAGGGTTTTGCCTTCGGTTCAAGGCATATAGAGGCATCCTCTAACCCAAGAGCCTACCCACAAAAGATAGCACCGAATTGCCCTCAAATGCAACCCATATAGGGACGAGAGTACTCGGATAAGGCACACCCTTAGGATGGATTGTATTATATGGCATTGTTAAGTGGATGTAAGGAACGTTGAGTCGTGATAAGCTAGGTTCCATTGAGGTTGATTTTACATATGTCGAGACATGTAGAGAGGGTTAAGGAACCCAAAACTTGTCATCCCATAAACCCCCAAGGACACAAGTCGAGTAGTACTCGAATATGGGTCACGAAGTAAAGCCGAGACCAAGACTAATAACTCATCTCAGTTGCAAAGGAGTGTAGTTCCAGGGGGCATCACAAAGGTAGTAACTTGGGACCTTCTATATTTTGCATAGTAGAATGCCAGGCCAAACAACCCAGCGAAAGGCCCAACTGTTATGCCCACCTGATAGCCCACTTAACAGCCTTGCACCCAGCCCTCTAATGGGCCTACGTATAAACCCTTTAGCCCACCAGACTTAGTACTAAACACAATCCATTAGTGAGTTAGTTTCCCCCTCTTCGAACCCCATGGGCCGCAACCCATTAGTACCCATTAGTATTAATATCAAGATCAAATAACAGTTATACAAATATTGTCACGAACCATTAAAATTAGTACGAGCCGTTACGAAGCTATATGGTGTTAGTTAATATATGGATACGCAAAAAGGGAAACTTGTATAGCCGAGAAACAAAGAAATGAAATTTCATTATAACTTGCATACAACTTATATAGTCAAATTATAAAACGATTCACAACAACTAATATATAGACAAGTAAAAGCTATTATAGCCGAGTCCAAAAATGGGATTTCATTTACCTTAACATACATGTACATAAAAACTAAATAGCCGAATGTTAAACGCAACGAAAACAACTAAAATGACTAGACTAAAAATATATATACATTGTTATACAATTAAATTTACATACACTTTGGAAAAAAATGGGGATATATATATATTAGCATGAACTCGTGTAGTAGAATGTGGTACTCAAATTCACGATAGGTGTAAACCATAACACACACCGAGGTATATAACAATATGTTAAAACTTATATTCGTTATGTGACAATCAAATAAGGTAAAAAGTGAACGTCACTAAAAATATATCATTTAACATGAATAAATTTATCGAAACATAAAACTTTAAACTAATGTAGTGTAAATGAATCATGATGAGAAACTAGATAAATTACTCAAGTTAACGATATATATTAAAATTCACAAATCATTAGGTAATAAACGTCACTAGTAATAACATGAATATAATATCAAACTAAGCTGGAACGAATTGGACGATATATGTTGTTCTAAATTAAAAATATGTAGAAATGAGTCGCGATAGACTAATTGTAATAACACAAACTTCAATTCTAAGTTGATCCAAGAATTAACGATATATATATTAACTTTTAGACCATTTACTAGTTAAGTGATAAACACCACAAATGTTAAGTCATATTTTAAAACTCAACGTAAACGGACATAACGAATAAGTTACACCATTACAATATATGTATGTACATATCACAACTAAATTTAATTAAATTCGTACCTAGATTGTTAGTGATCCCAACCCCTCATTACCGTACCCTTAGGTTACTTGTAGAGTTACACCCCATCATTTCCTTAGAAAAGACTCTAGTGACCGCACTTGCTGCCACACAAGTGACAACAACATAGGTCCACTAAAACATTGAAATTAAAATCTGAAGGGACTTGAATTTAACACTTGAAACTAAGACATGGTTATTTAATTTAGGTTGCGTGTTGGTGCCGTGCACTCTCTAATTTCACAGCATTCACTGTTCAGACCAATAAAGGTGAGTTTATAGCCCCATTTTTTCTTTTACTTGTTTTGGGGAGAGAAACATGCATAAACCAAATTTTGTTATTATTATTACTGTTATACCAAAGTTATTACGCAGATAGCCTAAGTCCTAATATGTCCCCTACTGCCCGAATTTCATGAACCGTTAATTCCGGTTAGGAAGCGTGAATGTTATAAATAGATCTATTGGGAGTAACGTCCCCGTTCGGTTTGACCGGATAGGCAAACAAGCGTATACCATATCAATGTACAATTGTCTGGGATAAACACTTGCCAGGGCTTTTTATAAAGTACATGCTTCTAGAGCATGCAGACCTGTTAAAGCTTCGGTTGCATGAACTTAGAGCTAGCGTAATAAAACATTTACGTGACATTTCCTATACTTGAATAAAACTGATGATGATGATATAATTGTCTTTAACTGAAACCTATGAACTCACCAACTTTTTGCTGACTTTTTGCATGTTTTTCTCAGGTATTGAGGTTTATACAAAGAATGTCAAGGAACGGCAAGGCGGCAAATTTATACTTGACCAATGCATTTTTAAATAATAATTAAGACTTGTTTTTGAAGGACCAGTAGTCTGTAAATAATTTTGAAATCAAATAATTTATTTTTATATATATGAAATCATGATAAAGAGTACATCTCATAAAATGTGTAATTGGTTTCTTGATACCCAGTGTTATGATTTCCATTTCCGTAGCACCCCATGGTATTAATGCTTCCGCAAAGTCTGATTTTGGGGGTGTTACAGATTGGCATCAGAGCCTAGGTTATAGAGAACTAGGTACATATAAAACCTAAACTATAACCACTTTTTCAAAAACTAGTCCCTATGATCGACGCTTGCCTTGCTAGCCATGTTGCTTGAGATTATTTTGACTTGACTGCATGTTATACTTTGTCACATACTAAGTGTTTGCCATGTTGCTTGAGGTTTATTTGGACTTAACTGCATGATATAACTTGTGACATACTAAGCATACTATGAGTACTATACATATATGTATATCTATATACACTTGACCCTCACTAGTTATTATTTTGAGATACTTACACATATATACCATTTTGTCACAAATTATGCCTTCCCACGACATCACCCAGACTTCACCAGGCTCAAGGAATTCCAACACACAGATGCCTCAAGATCACCCTAACACAGTTGAGCCTACACCACCATCACATAGCCATGCCACACCAGCTATCCAAACTACTCCTACTATCCCTCGTCGTAGTACACGCATAATCATACGCCCATCTACTAGAGCATCACCTCACACTGCAGAGAGTACCCAAAACCCTGCCCATATCCTTCTAGTATCCCCATCCCGTTATAGGTCCTTACGCTCACAGATAGACACCCCTACTACCCCAGCATCACCACCACCCACCTCACCACCACACTCACCTACCCACTCACCGCCACGTCAGAGACTTAGGAGAAGCAATGACTCCTATTCAGCAGAGGGTGTAGGACAGACTGTGGATGAGAGTGCTCCTATCGAGGGTACAGGAGATGATGCTAACTTAGATTCGGGGATGGGACAAAGAGTAGCTGTACCCCGAATCAGTATAGTACTAGAGGATGTGCCTAGTACATTTGAGATTGGAGAGGGCTCAAGAAGAGCCCAGGATGAGATAGAGGTTAACCCAGAGATGCCACATCCCTCACTCCCAGTGGCATCACCAGCAGCTACAGAGATTGATACTATCTCCCAGATCCAGACTCAACTAGACTTACAGACCGATATACTGGGTCTTCACTCTGACTTATTTGATGAATTGCATCCAGCTCGCTTCGAGCAGTATGATAGAGATTTCAGTCGACTCTATGCTAGGACGCACTCCAACAGCCAAGACCTTCTTGACTTAGGAGACAGATCCGATAGGATTGAGCAGACACAGGTTGTAGCTCAAGAAGCAGCTCAGATGATGCACGGGAGAATGCTAATTCTAGAGGCTCAGGTTGCAGCATTATTAAGAGCTGATCAGGCACATCGTGATGAGAACCTAGCACTAAGGACCCGCCTCGTGGAAACCGAGGCACAACTTGCAGAGCATGCTTTTAGGTTCCAACACATGGATAGGACCAGGAGCCAGTCCTAGATTTGATTAGTAGTGACTTATTTAACTGAGTAGTTCTCAGTCAGTGTAGGACTTTAGTAGTGAACTTGTAATTTTCAAGCCATGTAATCCAATCTTAATCTATAACAAGTTCGTTTCTTTGTATATTTCCGTTATTAATTCAATCATTTCCTTTCACAAACTACCATGATGTTATAATTTTACCCCATCTTCCCAAAAATTTCCCAAATACCCTTAAAAAAATGCTTTGTTCATCCCTTTTATCCACAAAAATCCCCCAAAGCCCCAACATTCACACAACTACTACCCCGAACTTATGACCCTACTTACAGATCACAAATCATTTCGTTATAAATTGCCCAAATTACCTCATACCAAATCTCCCTACTACTCCCTCCAAAATAGCAGACTATATTCTAAACGCCTCATATAACCCCTCAAAAGAAATACTTTCGTTATCACCCTCACCAGAAAATATATCCCCGTCAACTGAACTCAACGCTCTTTTCCATCTAGCCTAACTCCTAGCCTAAATAATATACAAGAAACAGTGACCCCAATTTTTTTTTTCCGCAAGAAAAATTATCTACCCCATCCCGAGAAACCTAAAGGATTACATAGGATGGAAATTTAAGTATTAGGTGACCATATTAGTAATAACAAGAACAAATTTATCCTAGACATCATAAGAAGCTTACCTTACTCCTATTACGACTTGGTCCAATAGAAAACCTACGAATCCCAATCGTCGCCGATTAATGTCCCCTACTATCTCTCCCCAATCCTGACTTTTTGCGGCATTGATCTTACCAAATCTTAAAAAAAAAAAAAAAAAAAAAAAAAAAAAAATCTTAAAAAAAGAAAAAAAAAAAAAAAAAAAAACACTAACTAATAGCTATTAGGCACATAGTGACCTCGTAGACGACTAGAACACCCGAATTGGCCGATTTCTAGTAGCAATCAACATGGCCCTACCAGGATAAAACCTTATGCACCAGACAATCCATGTCTCGATGAGTCAACAATTTGACTACTGGGAGTAGTCAACACCGTCCTTCTAAAGTTAAAAGTGTAGAACTATGAGGCATTACCCACCAAGACCTGAAAATATTGACAGTACCTATAGTATACCCCAAGTACCATAACACTTTATCAAAAGTTACCAAGATAGGAAACGTCCATCTGCAAGATTTTAGCCATAAATAAGGAACCTCTACCGAACAGACAGTAAAAACATAAAACCCTTAAGAACATAGAAATTTATTTGAGCTAACTAGTAACCTAATAGAAACCCTAAGGCCTCACGAAATGACCCGAACCTTTACCGTAAGAATTATACTTTCTATCTTTTCACTGACCCCTTGGTATTACAAATTAGTCAAGAATTCTAGCAACTCGTTATTGAACACCATAAACAAACCTAGGAAAGGCTAGTGAAACGCCATTACCCAGGCTATAAGTAGTAACATGACATGTTTTGATAAAATCCAACGAAATACGACTTATTACCTTTGACCCCTAGAACGCCAGAGATATCTTAGGAGTCCAAATTATAAGACCGCTACATTGGCTATAAGACTTAAATTCTAAGCAAAAATCATCCAAGAACTCCAAGATATTAAAGGAAATTCCAGGCAAGACCCTCACTAGAAAAATATAATTCAGACTAATACACTTATTTCGGACAATGGATTAAGCCGTTTCAGACAAGATGTGTAAAACCCCGAAATTTATATAATCTGAAAAGACTAAAATACCCTCTAATTTTGAACTTTTAAGGACTTATAAAATTATATGAATAACATCATTGGTACTTAACCTAAGTCATCTAACAAGTTAAGTTAATATAAACTTTGCATTATAATTTAAGTTCGCCAAAAGAAATAATACCAACTTTAAGATTCGAAAGCTACTACTATAGTCTTGCACACGTTTTCTTTATTTGTTCCTTGGGCCAAATTTACCTTATCACACAAGCACACAAGCTTTGGGCCTTAAGAATTGAAGAACCCATTGCAAATAGAGGCCCATTTTCCCCTCCCATACACGGTTTTCTTCCCTAACCCTCTACACCGATCTTTTTTTTTTATCTAAACCCTAAAAACTCTCCACCTCAAAGAATCGACTACTGCTTCTTCTTTCTCTTTTGTTCGACCAAAACACAGCAGCCAAAGGAAGGTTTTCAGTCGTGTTCTCGTCCATTCGTATCATAGGTAAACTTCTTTTATCAAGTTTAATCCAATCGACTTATAAAACAAGCCCTAACCAAACACTTTTTGTGGTTGTTTCTGCTGTTCGATCAATAGGAGGAGGAAAAGGAATACGTTCGTGTGGTGTTTTGATATCTCATTATCCTTGTCCTTCGTGTGATCTACGAGAGTATTGTGTCACTTATCTTGTTCAATCCTTATTCATGTTTTGTATTCTATTTAAATTAAAAGCCACATAAGATGACACATAAAATCATGAATGAAAAACCCTAAAAACTAATATGTAAGAATCGACCACATATGTATATGATGAATTTAATCGTTTTGATTATGATAAGACCAGTTATAGATCGACCTAAACATGTAATAATCTCATCTATAATCGTTGTATGTCAAGAATTAATGATTGAGTATGAAAACCCTAAGTTTATGTTTGAAGCTGTGAAAACTGCTACTGACCCAGGAAATGATTCAACTTATATCGAATGTAACTAAATGATGTGAACGTGTTTTTGGGTGGTTTTTGAGTCTAGAATTAAGTTCAATGAAATGGCTACCTGGGAAAATTTAGTTTGTAATTTTTGGAGGCCTGGAAGGTTACTTTTAGATTTTTGGAAAATTATGTGTCTGATCGGATTTGTGAGTCTGGAAAATCAGTCCGGGTTTTTGAATTTTAATTTCCAAACCATGTCGAATTAGGAGGTTTACTTTGATCTGGGTAATATTTAGGATGTCTATTAGTTACTGGAATTTTTATAGATTTTTATAAATTTTTATTAAGGGGTTTCTAATTAATAACTTTTCGTATAGTAAAATATATCAGAAATCTGGACAAGTTATATTAAGTTAATTTTAGTCCATAGTGGTTCTACTTAATAAAATCTGGAAAAATTAGATAAAATACTTAAGACATTAAAGTATCTCTGGGAATTTTTGGGGAATTTATTTCTGAGTTCTTATATGATTTTCGATTTATAGAAAACCTAACAATTTCAAGCTTAAAACTGTTAGAACCTGATGAAAAGTATAAAAAGGGTTTTGAAAGGTGTTTCGTGTTATTTTAAAAACTAAAGGGACTAAATGTGTAATTTTATGAAACTTGAGGGTTTGATTTGTGCCACACTTATATTTGAGAGTATAATCTGTAATTTAGTAAATATGAGGGTTAGTTGTGTAATTATGAACATAATAAAGGTTAAAGTGTAATTTGTTTAATTATAAGGTTTATTTTGTGATTTTGGTAAATCAAGGGGGTAATGTGTAAACTATGAAACTTAAAGGACGGGAGATGTGATTCTGAATAAATGATGTACTTAAATTAGTAGTTTGCAATATTTTCATTCAAGACCCTTAACTTTGGGATATTTGCAATTAAAACCCCAACTTATGGAAACTTGCCATATTTAACCTTGAACTTATGTAAAAGGCATTATGAACCTTAACCTACTAACATGGTCATCTTTAATACTTTAAGTAGATAAACGAGAATGATAATAACTAAAGTTACTGAATATGTAAAGTTAC
Source organism: Artemisia tridentata subsp. tridentata (assembly GCA_021014915.2). Lineage (NCBI taxonomy): Eukaryota > Viridiplantae > Streptophyta > Magnoliopsida > Asterales > Asteraceae > Artemisia > Artemisia tridentata. The sequence continues at coordinate 163,953,147 of CP139504.1, read as the reverse complement.
CTAAGATGGAGAGAAACTAAACTGAAACCTTATGATTAAGAAACTATGAAATCATAAAGCTATGAAACTTATAAGTACAATTATAATTCGTGTAGATTCACTGAAGCGGGAGTAATCCAGTGTTTTGTGATCTGCCTTTGGTTTGTTTTGCTATCGAATAAGGTACAGATACTCTGCCCTTTCTCAGTAAGGGTGTCTTATTCCCTTGATATTGATTTTGAGTTATGATTCAGTTAAGTTTTTCCAAAGCCATTGCTATGTTTCCTTTGTGTGAACCTTTGATATTACTTTTGAGACTTTGAGATGCGCCTTCTAATATATGACCTTTTTGATATGACATTCTGTTTTGACATTGAGACCTGACTCTTAGTTTGATACCCGAGCCATTTCTGTGTACCTAGCCAGGAAGGTAACCTGGCCATGTCTTTGATGCACCACTGGCATGACTCATGTGTGGGTGAGTGATTTCTCACACCGTCCCTTTTATATTATCTGCCATGGCTATTATGACTTTGAGATTATGACTTTGAGTTTGGGGCGTATGGATTGCAATCCTAGATTTATGTGTTTAGTGGATTTAACTATGACTTTGAGTTTATGACTTTGAGGTGATTGGTACTGTGTGCTATACATGCCCTTCACATTTCTGGGAGCTGATCACTCCACTATTATGATACATGAGGACACCCCTCATATTATCTGGTTGCCTAAGAGGTATCCCCTCTGATTATGAGATTATGACTGTGAGATTATGACTTTGAGATTTATGACTTTGAGTTTCTGGGCTCGTGGTGGATGACTATCCTGTTCTTCTCTTATTATCCATTTGTTTCGTTTATACCTTATGACATTCCCATTGCCCATACTATATTTCTGTTTCGTTATTCTTTGCTTTGTATATGTATCTGTTCACTGAGCTTTTTAAGCTCAGCCGCACGTTTTCTTTTCGTGTGCGGCAGGTAATAAACAGGTTTTAGTAGGAAGCTGGGTTATGGGAAGAGAGTATTTCTGGGCTTAGAAGACTTTGCTTTGTAGATGTGCTGGATTAGAGACAATTAGAAGAGTTTCACTTTATTTAAACTTAGAAGTTATTATTGTACCTTGTAAATTTCAGAATTTCATTTGTAACCTTTGTACTTTCTTTGTATTATTGAAGATGTATGCTTGTGTATGTTTCTGATATGTCACCATTGTTGTGGCATCTCTACCCTTGTCGGGTTGGGGTGTTACAAGATGCCTCTCGAACAAGATTTGAGGTAGGACATATATCTAAGACTATAAGTTTCGCTTGTTACTAGATTCTAAATTTTCCCCAGATAGACATTCAAAGTATACTCTAGGATATTAGAAAGGACACGAACCTCATTTATATTTTCTTTCCAGTAGTTTCTCTTAGAGACCTACCCATTTCAAAGATGTGTTTTATCAATTGTGAAACACATATGACTTCCGTTTAAGATCTTACTCGTTTTCATCTTTTATGGTATAGATGAATCCGACAGGAAGGACGACCAATGTTGTGCATGACCAACCTATTGCTGCCACTGCCCCAGCTGAGAATGGAGCAAACCTGCTCATCATAAACCCATCCATGCTAGACATGTTAGTTAATCATCGTGTGACAGCAACCCTAGCTGCAACAAAGGCCAACAACACAACTGCTGAGATCGGAAGCTCCCAACCTAAGGATGACAACCCCACTGACACTTATCAAGAGTTTTGAAAGATCATGTCTGGAAGCCTCAATGGGAATGAAGGGACCATTGCTGTGATAAGATGGATGGAACGGTTGGAAGCCATGTTCCAAGCATGTGATTGTGCAAAGGAAGATAGGGAAAAGTATGCTTCACTCACCTTCGCTGATGGTGCTCAGGCTTGGTGGAATAACCACCTAAAGATCACGGGCATTGATGCTGCCTATGCAATGCCTTGGGAGAGTTTTAAGGAAATGGTGCGTAGGAAGTACTGCACCTACAGTGAAATCAAAAGAATGGAGGAAAAGTCTTGGAATCCCAAGGTGCAAAGGGACAGTGCAACTGCACACCTTCAAGGGAAAGCACCAATGAGCCCCGAGATGAGCCAGACAGAAGCTCGACTAAGGGAAAGGTATTTAGGAGGTTTCTCCCCGTTCCAAAGAGAGAACGACACTACCTCCAAGGCTGCTAAGCCCCAAGGACCCACAAGTGTGGCCCACAAGCCAATGGGACCCACAGATAGGAAAAATGTCGGGAGAGCGGCTGAACTTAAGAGAAAATGGGAAGACCACTCCAATGGTCGGGGAAGTGTTAGTACCCCTGCTGCAGGCACCAGCATGAACAAGGGATATGCTAGAAACCTGCCAAAGTGCAATGTGTGCCTGTTTCATCATCGCGAACCTTGTCCCCTAAGGTGTGGAAATTGCGGAGGAATCGGCCATCGAACCAAGAACTGCGAGGCTTTTGCTCATGAAATTGACGCCAAACTCACCACCGCAGTTTGCCTTGATTGTGTACTAATTGGGTACTATAGGACTGCTTGCCCCGGACCGAGAAGTGGAAGTGTGAAGGTCACTCAGAACCCGAACAGCATGATGAATGGACTTGCAGCTTGGAACTCTTTCTTCGCATGATGACATTCACCTCTAGGTTTCCTTAGGTCTTAATTTCTCGAATAATTGTACTCCTTAAGAGACAAGTTGTAATGGTATTTTGTACGAACCTCTCTATAGTGAATTTCCTTGACTTTTGGGATTAAGATATTATGAATCCCCTTTTCTTACCCACATCACTTTAAAACTTGTTCATTTATCTTGTACACCTGTGATGACTTGTTATGATACCCAAACCAAATGAAACCAAATATCATAATAACTAAACCTAGCACCGCATCATCAATTCTCAACTAAGCATAGCCTGATCACCTATGTTTAGTTCAGGAAGGATCATGCCTTGATACGAATAGTCATTGTGAGAGACTTCTACACCTTAGAACTTTCAAGGCACATCTTGACCAGTGAGTTACACCCGGCACACTCTCCGGACCCTGAATTCATATAGAAATGTGAAAAGTAGAACCAGAGAACACTAGGACCTTCAAAACCCAAACCCCTTTGGGTATTTCTGAGTGAAAACTGAGGACGGTTTTCGTTTCTAAGACGGAGAGGATGTGACAAATGGTAAATTTGCCCTAATATTGAACTCATAACAATTCATTTATTATGACTGAACTATCAAATTAGGCCATTATGTGATTATAACGGAAAACAGACCTGCACATATTGACACCCGGAAATCTCACCAAGGAACAGTGAAATTATCACATCTCATAATTTATTTATTTTATTAAAAATGGGAGGTTATCCCAGTTTCACTCGGACTGACACCACACGCAAACCAGGAATAAATTTAAGGTTCAGAAAATGTTAGTGAATAATTAAGGACTCAGAAAAATATTCAAGTGTTACATAACGACTCTAAAGATATAAACTCTCATATTGATAACGGTTCCAGGACGGATCCGAATTTGACACAGTTTAACGAAATGCGGGTAATAAATTACCCCACCTTAACTAATAACCCACTCAATCCTTGAAATTAAATACTACTCCTCCACTAACACACTAATCAAAAACCTGTAACCCTATTACACTTTTTGTCCGCCCCCAACTCTTCCCCATACCCTTCGAACCATCACCATCTCCAAACACAATCCATATCAAATCCTTTTGACCTAGAATTTTTGTCCTCTTCATGAATCACGAGCTAATCTAGGTTAAAGACACATAGAAGTGGAAATAACACTTAAGTAGTAAGATTATTCTCCCCAAAAACCGAAGGACCTTATGGAATTACTCTCCACAATCCGCCATAAATCTGTGCCTCCAAAAGGATGTCGAATCACAACTCACCCAAGAATACTAATCAAGATTTGAGAAAAACTCAAGAAAGGTGAAGAGTGGGGGTATTGTGATTCGGTTTGGAGGGTGGGATTGATCGGTGTGGAGCAGTAAGTTCTCGGGTTTAAAGTCTCATCCAAGTTCATCCACCAAGAAATCATTGTAAGGTTAACCTCGATTTAGATTCAATTAGTTTGTATTATTTAATTTTCTAGAATCATTCATGATGAGAAAAATTAGGTCGAATGAATAAACTTAGGATTGTTATTATTATTTTTTTTATCGATTTGAAACCCAGGAACTAGTATTGATTTTGAGGAAAAATTTAATGATAATTAATTTGAGGTCGAATGGATGAATTAAAATAAGTATTGATTTGTTAGTTTTCTTTTTCGAATTGATTTTTGTGGAAACACTTGAGTAGGATCATGTTAGTTTGGGTTAAATAAGGATAATGATTCGTAAGAAAATTGTTATATTGTTGTTGTTGTCATTGTGGTTAGTGTGGCATGAGAAGTAGGGATTATAGGACTCGATTCGTGTATTTAGAATTGATAAGCCTTGCGACTGCCTTGCGTTTAAAGAACTCTAGGGAAGCACAGGTTCGCGGTCTGAACCTGGATAGAGTGTGACTAGCATAGGAGGGCTAGATAGGATGTGGTATTGTTGCTAGATGAGTGAAAACCGCCCACTGAGACTGACCGTGAACCAAACCAATGACCACTCAATGCTAGGAGCATTGGTGGTGGATGTTAGCAGGAAAGGACCACCTCACGCAGAGGAGGTTTGATTCAAATTCTTGATGATCACTAGACACGACACATAAGGGTTATGCCTTCGGTTCAAGGCATATAGAGGCACCCTCTAACCCAAGAGCCTACCCACAAAGGATAGCACCGAATTGCCCTCAAATGCAACCCATATAGGGACGAGAGTACTCGGATAGGGCACACCCTTAGGATGGATTGTATTATATGTCATTGTTAAGTGGATGTAAGGAACGTTGAGTCGTGATAAGCTAGGATCCAAGAGACACAAGTCGAGTAGTACTCGAATATGGGTCACAAAGTAAAGTCGAGACCATGACTAATAACTCATCTCAGTTGCGAAGGAGAGTAGTTCCAGGGGGGCATCACCAAGGTAGTAACTTGGTACCTTCTATATTTTGCCTAGTAAAATGCCAGGCCAAACAACCCAGCGACAGGCCCAACTGTTAAGCCCACCTGATAGCCCACTTGACAGCCTTGAACCCAGCCCACTAATGGGCCTGCGTATAAACCCTTTAGCCCACCAGATTTAGTACTAAACACAATCCATTAGTGAGTTAGTTTCCCCCTCTTCGAACCCCATGGACAACAGCCCATTAGTACCCATTAGTGTTAATATCAAGATCAAATAACAGTTATACAAATATTGTCACAACCATTAAAATGAGTACGAGCCTTTACGAAGCTATATGGTGTTAGTTAATATATGGATACGCAAAAAGAGAAACTTGTATAGCTGAGAAACAAAGAAATGAAATTTCATTATAACTTGCATACAACTTATATAGTCAAATTACAAAACGATTCACAACAACTAATATGTAGACAAGTAAAAGCTATTATAGCCGAGTCCAAAAATGGGTTTTCATTTACCTTAACATACATTTACATAAAAACTAAATAGTCGAATGTTAAACACAACGAAAACAACTAAAATGACTAGACTAAAAATATATATACATTGTTATACAATTAAATTTACATACACTTTAGAAAAAAATTGGGATATATATATATTAGCATCATAGCATGAACTCGTGTAGTAGAATGTGTTACTCAAATTCATGATAGGTGTAAACCATAACACACGTCGAGGTATATAACAATACGTTAAAACTTATATTCGTTATGTGACAATCAAATAAGGTAAAAAGTGAACGTCACTAAAAATTTATCATTTAACATGGATAAATTTATCGGAACATAAAACTTTAAACTAATGTAGTGTAAATGAATCATGATGAGAAACTAGATAAATTACTCAAGTTAACAATATATATTAAAATTCACAAATCATTAGGTAATAAATGTCACTAGTAATAACATGAATATAATATCAAACTAAACTGCAACGAATTGGACGATATATGTTGTTCTAAATTAAAAATATGTAGAAATGAGTCGCGATAGACTGATTGTAATAACACAAACTTCAATTCTAAGTTGATCCAAGAATTAACGATATATATATATATATATATATATATATATATATATATATATATATATATATATATATATATATATATATATATATATATATATATATATATAATATATATATATTAACTTTTAGACCATTTACTAGTTAAGTGATAAACACTACAAATGTTAAGTCATATTTTAAAACTCAACGTAAACGGACATAACGAATAAGTTACACCATTACAATATATGTATGTACATATCACAACTAAATTTAATTAAATTCGTACCTAGATTGTTAGTGATCCCAACCCCTCATTACTGTACCCTTAGGTTACTTGTAGAGTTACACCCCACCATTTCCTTAGGAAAGACTCTAGTGACCGCACTTGCTGCCACACAAGTGACAACAACATAGGTACCCAAAAACATTGAAATTAAAATCTGAAGGGACTTGAATTTAACACTTGAAACTAATACATGGTTATTTAATTTAGGTTGCGTGTTGGTGCTGTGCACTCTCTAATTTAACACTTGAAACTAAGACTAGTTATAGATTTATTTTGTCAAAGTCAAAGAGTTAATAATGGCTAGGGGCAATGGCGTGTGATTTAGGGGATGGGGAATGGGGGGGGGGGGGAGGGATGGAGTTAAGGAGTGTAAGAGTTAACTTGGACTTTTAGGTGTATTAAGATAGATTTAGCTAGGATATCTTGTGTTATCGGGTATTCAGTTAGCTAGAAATAAATTTTAACGGAACAAAATAAAGTATAACGAAGTTGTAAAAATTATAAAATCACATTTCTCGCAAGCATCGGGTGTCCAAATAGTTATCGTGTTGAAATTTCGTAAACCGTCGTAATTATAAGCTTTTAACGGTATATATAGTAAATAATTTCAAAGCACCGGGTAAACTAATAATATAATTTTTGTATCAATGTAATGGGTGTGAAAATATATTAGGATCATAGCCGGGAGTGTCGGGTATATTGTTCGTAGTAAATGATTGAGTGATAGCGTTTATTTAATAAATAAATATACGTGAATAGAAATTATGCAAACCCGTGAATGACCTAATATGAAGATGATGTTACTGATGATATGTAGACTACTCTAATCTATATGATGTGTCCTTAGTGATGATCCATGAATACGCAACTAAACCCTTACGGTTACGCGAATTTTGAATACCCGTAAACCTAGTTTACGAAATGATGAATGATAACCATGAATAGTGATTTCCCTCCGAGAATGAATAGTGTTTCATGAATAGTAAATTTTTTGATAACGTTTCAAAGTCGCAAACTGATTTCAAAAATGATGAATAGTGAAATGATGAATAGTAATCTGTGAATAGTAAATTTCAAAGTTTGGAAAATGACCTGGAATTACGATTTGTCACAGTCTTCCACCCTAAATGAAATTCAGTCCCTGAATTCAGTAAATGTTGGTCTCTGGAGTGGATTTGGTGAAAAGTTATGGATATTTGAGTCGCATCTGGTCTTCCCGCTCCCAAGTAAGCTCGGGACTTCTTCGAGAATTCCAGCGAACTTTCACGATAGGAATTCGACTCTGCTCTAACTGTTTGACCTCACGGTCCATGATTTCTTCTGGTTCCTCCACGAAATTGAGTTTATCATCGAGTTGAATTTCTTCTAATGGAATTACGAGTGATTCATCTGAAAGACACTTCTTGAGGTTTGAAACATGAAATGTGTTATGTATGCTGTTGAGCTCTGACGGAAGCTCAAGTATGTATGCCAATCGGCCGATCCTAGCTAGAATCCTAAATGGTCCAATATACCTAGGTTTTAATTCCTTGCGTTTTTCAAATTGTATCACGCCTTACCAAGGCGAGGCTTTCAACACAACTCTGTTGCCAACTTGAAATTCTAACGGTTTGCTTACATCGAGGAATCTTCCTCGTAGATGGTATGAAAGGTCGTAACTATAAAAAGTTAATAGTGTAGTCTGATTTATCAATTGAATAAGTGGTATGGATGTCTATGGCGCCTTAGGAAAGTGATGTTCATGGATAGTTTATCTATGTACAAAATTTTTCTCTCCAATGTTTCAAGTGAAAGTTGCTTTTTTTTTAAATGATAATTATTCTTTCCATGACATGATCCTTCCCAAATTATACATAGGTTATCAGGTTATGTATAATTGAGGACAAATGATGTAATGCTTGGTTTTGTCCAAATGATAGTATGTTTCTCAAAAGTTGAATATCATCAATCATACTGTGATTGAAATAGCGTCCAAAACAATTAACGAGGTAGGAAAATAGTTTGTAAGACATTTGTGAAACAGTTTATAGAATGGTAACATGATAGCTTGTATGTCACTTGGAAGAGCATTTTGTAGGGTAGTAAGAGTCTACTAATCTGCCATAGAATGTAGGTAACTTAGTTCATAACAGGATAGTGGAATATTGTTGCAAAATGGTTGGAAATATGGTAGTGAAACAGGGAGTGTAATAGACGAGGGTTGTGATATCATGGAAATAACAAAAGGTAGTGGATTCATTAGATAGAAAGGTACATGATACAACGAGGTTACAAGAAAGTACTTAAGATAGACTACTTAAAGAAATACAACCCAAAAGGGCTCCTTCTATGGTTTATTATTAAGGCAGAAGTTCCTTGTTCTTAAACATTGTTGTCATCCTCAACGTTGTTGATGTGCTGGCAATCCCCTCCTCCGATGATATAAGCCCTTCCACGAGCTACTCCACCTTGGTTCCCATTTCCTTGATTTCATTGTTTTGGACATTCATTCTTGTAGCGTCCTATCTTCCCACAGCCAAAACATGTTACTAGAGGTTCCTGATTTCCGGCAGGGATTGGAAACTTGTATTCTCTAGTCGAATGACCAATCTTCTTACAGTTGCCACATGGATTAAGACAATGCCTAGGGATATGATGACTTTGTCACTTGTTGTATTTAGGTAGGGTACCTTTGTAACCCTTCTTTTCAGTTGAACCTGCAGCATAGGCCTTAGTAACTTCTTGTCTCTTTGGTGGTTGTTGAGTAGCATTGCCACCCTGATTGTTGTCCCACCTTCTCTTGTTGTTGTTGTTATAGTTAGTATTGTTTCAGTTGTTGTTGTAGTTGTTGCTGTTGTTACGGTTATTGTTGTTGATAGTAGTTCCCTTCTTTATCACTTGAGCCATAAGCTTCTGAGACATTCTAATAGCTTCGTCAAGTGTGTGTGGATCAAAAGAAGTTACATCCCCACGGATGTTGTGTGGTAGCCCACCAATGAAGTTTTCCAACAACTTCTCGTTATCTTGAACCATAGTTGGACATAGCGCGGCCAACTCTTGAAATCTCCTGATGTAGGCTTCGATATCATTACCAGTGGTTACTAACTCATAAAATTCTGTTTCCAGCTTCTTCACTTCGGTGCGTGGACAAAACTTCTTAGTCAGTAGCTTCTTGAATTCTTCCCACGTGAGCTTGTAAGCGTTTTCCATACCAATCGGCTGTGCATAAGAATTCCACCATAACATAGCGTCATCAATGAGTGTACCAGTAGCGAACTTTACCTTGCAATCATCTGGACAATTGCATAGAAGAAATACAGATTCCGTCTTCTCAAACCAACGGATCATAGCAGTGGCTCCTTCAGTGCCTTTGAATTTTATGGGATCGTCGTTCTTAAAGTCCTTGTATGTACATTTGCGACCATTAGTACCATTATTAGCCAGTCTGGCAGCCTCGGCTGTTTCCGCCTGAGAAGCGGCTTCGGCAGCCCGAGCAGCTACGGCCTCTCTTTCAGCTACTACTGCTGCCTCTATACTATCCGCAACAAGTTTTCTAATATCAGCTGGTGTCATCGCTGGAGTAGTTTTCTTTGGCGGCATAATTCTTCATAATCACAAAAGATAATAATAATGAAAACTCTCAAATAGAAATGATCATCATACACCATATATACAACCACAACATGTATGACTAAAATGAAATCACAACGAGAAACAACCACGAAATATCATAAATATAATAACAACACACATGAATATAATACATGAAAATTTCGGCCTACATGGACCGATATCATAGATAGCACAACCATTCCTATATAGTAGAGTCAACACTTGATACATTTTGTTTGTACAACAACCAAAAGACTACAAGTTCTTTAAACATGTCACACACTCCGTGACTAGGATGATAATAGTAAAAGCTAGCATGATATAAGTCTAATCTAAGCATCTCCTGGTGCTTCGCCTGATCAACTCTGAAGCCCTCGGACCTCTGCAGCTAATCGGACCACAATCTCCGTCAGATGCTGAATCCGAAGCTGAGTAGTAACATCCCTGCTCTCCAAGGTAGCAATCCTCGTACGTGTTGAAACTAACTCACCTGCCTGTCGCTGCTGCTCCTCCTGCGACATCTGGGCTCCGTCAAATAACTCTGGCATCTCCTGCCTTAGCTCAGTGATGCGCTCACGATCCTCCTGCTGTCTAGTCTCTAAACCCTGATAGGAAACATCAATGGAAACCCCTGCCTAAAACCAAACCCTCTATCTCCTCCTCCATCGCCTCAACTCGGCTCAATGGTATCTCCTCTAACTGACCTAAGGCTCTGTCAATCTGCTCTTGCTGATGGTCTAATCGTGTCTCAAGTGTAGGAGCAGTAGGCTGTCTAGCTGCAGCAGCTCGAGAACTCTCACCGACCTCAAACCTACTAGGTGGTGTAGTCTCTGTAGTCTCAGTAGTAAATGGTGATGGTGTGTCAAATCGTGCACGCTTCTGGAGCGGCAAGTCAGATATAGGTGTAAGGTCTCTGAGATGTGATGGTGCTGGTGGTGCTCCAGATGATGGTGAGGATGGGGATAATGATGATAGAGATGATGGTGATGAGGGTGTACAGAATACTACCCTCTTTCGCGCTGTCAAGCAGCGTCTGAGAGGATAAGATGAAGTAAACACTATGGGACGACCACTAATGTTACGGGTAAGTGATAGTGGTGGTAGTGGTACATAAGCAGCAGGTGATCTAAGAGTAAGATAACGTGATAAGGGTGGTGTAGGTGTAACTTCGCCCACCTCAAAGGGTTCAGTCTCAGCATCGGATGGTATGGGTGATGAGTCTGATGTAGGGTCAACTGATGCTAGAACTATAGTAGGTGGTGACGAGACATCCTCCATGTCGGAGTCTGAAGTAATGATGATAGGATGAGTATCTGAAGACATCTCTGTGACAATCGACGTGAAATGAAAGTAAATAACCTGCATAATGTATGTATGAAACCACATGTATAGTGAATATGCACTTATGATGAAATGATGTGATGCTATGATGATGTAGTTATAGTCTAGGGTATCATGGACAACCTAGTTCGCTATAACCTTCGCTCTGATGCCAATCTGTCACACCCCCAAATACCTGATTTGCAGCGGAATGGAATACCTGGGGCGTGACTGCCATAGCATCACAGTTACAGTTACATTGAATGACCTAAAGTGTCGTTTTAAAAGTACATCGTTTGATTTCAAAAACATTAAGAGTTTACAAAAAAAATAGGTCCCAAATGGTAATTCAAGTTTGCGGAAATAATTTTGTTACAAACCAAACGATAGTTTAAAGTGCATATAAATACAAGTGAGACGCGTCGTCACCGCGACTCTATGATATGTCCACATGCAGGCCATGAGGCAAATGCCTTAATTACCTGAAAATACATTGCTAAAACGGTCAACAATAAAGTTGGTGAGATTCATAGGTTTATGTAAATGTTTTGTATGATATCCACAAGTATAAAGTTAAGTGTGACAATGCCGCCTTGTAAATAAGATAATACAATTGCTATAAGCTCATGACCCCGAAGCTGGACTAATAATGTATGCCCCAACCGAGTGTTTTGCCAGACACTCTATTATGATTCAAATGAAATGCGTTCGTAGACTTAGTTGGAGCTACCAACCCGAACGGAGGAGTCACCCTCAATAGATCTATTCACTCACCCTAGCTTAATGTCAATTAACGGTTCATGATAAAATAAAAGGGGACTTTAACTTGGCACTGCGGTAACTTAAGCAATGTAAATGAATTTAATGTACTTGGGCTCGTAATATAATGATGCGCAATGTATTCTCCCCCGTAGGTTTGAAATGAAATATTAACTTGAAAAACGGGGCTATGAAAACTCACCTGATGCAATGGTTATGATAACAATAGTGGATACACTGAAATGAGGCGCGATCTCTAACCGCAACCTAATATGAATGATATGATCTAATGTAAGTCATGAATTGATGCTACACATGCAAATACGTATGTTATCGATACCACTCGTGAAATTTGGAAATATTGTTTATCGTCGAAAAATATATTTTTTACGCGTATATATGTTGTAACGACATCCCACGATATTCGTTTGGTGATTTATCGAAAAAATAGAGTTTTCCGTCGTAATTTAATATTTTTCAACAACTAATAGAAATGACTAAGTAGCCTCGCAAAGCTAGTCGCAAAACGGTGAACATTGAGCGTTAGGATATAAACTCAGCGGTTTTAGAAAGCTTGTAACAACATCTTAAATTCGTATCATCGAAATTTTGTCCATACGAGTCCCGATCATAAAGAAAAATAATGGTTAAGTTAGTTAGTCGAGCTAAATTGGCTGTTTTTGTGCAGTTTTCGGGTATATTAGGAAGGTCGTATTTTACTCCTTACAAGTCCGATTGACGAACGGCTGGTCAATTTGGAAAATAGGCCGGGAGTACTTGATTTTATCTCAAGGTGTTAATGTCTCAAATTGACTCGATCAATGAGAAAAACGGCTCCAAACTTGGTTACTTGAAAAGACAGTTTTACACTTAGAAATTATTGTTAAGTAAAAGCTGATAAAAAGGTGTTGTGAACGTCGGGTTTCAAACACTTGTATCTCGGTCGTTACAAGCTCGTTTTCTACGTTCTTTATGTCCTCGGCTTCGTATTACAGTGAACTAATATATTTTTGATATGTCAGCTCGTCTAGATCGCGTTTAACACCTTGTTTTAACCATTGAAAATCGTGTGGCAGCTTACTATTTTCAGAAAATTATAGTTTTCGTCATTAAACTTGTAATTAACGTATCTTTCTCGTCGTAAGCTCGTTTTTACTCATTCCAGCGGCCATGGCTTCGTTTTTTAGTGTATTTTCTACATTTGTAAACCAAAATAACTCATGTTCCACTGAAATTTCCAGATTTTGTAAAAATGGACAGACCTTTATTTATATCTTGTTAAAACCATTTTTACTAGTTCAAGACTTATACAAACCCTTTCCAATCAACACCAAAGCTATTCTAAACCTACCATACACCTTCTTAGGGTGTCATGGGTTCCTAATATTCACCAAAAATGATAGTTTAAATGAGATCACTAGTTATTAGTTTTTAAGCCCATAAAATTAGAAAATCATATATAAAGTGGTATGAAAACATATGTATACTTGCATGCTTAGTACTAGAAATTGAAATAGAGTAAATATGAACATTGTAGGAGTAGAAAAATTATTTAGAAACTTACTTGAGTGATGAAGAGGTTTTTGTAGCAAAACACTTAATTAACCTAGAGGTTTGTATTTCAAAACCATAAGATATAAGACTAAGGGAACTTGTAAAATACTAGAGGTTGAATTTTTGATGAGTTCTTATTCTTCTTCTTAGTTTGGCCGAACCACAAAGACCATGGAGAGGATGAGAGAATTTTCTTGCTAGTTTATTTTGTTACTTGAAGTATTATGTGATGTGTGTTGAAATATAGACTAGTTATAGATTTATTTTGTCAAAGTCAAAGAGTTAATAATGGCTAGGGGGCAATGGGGCGTGATTTAGGGGATGGGGAATTTGGGGGGGGGGGGGGATGGAGTGAAGGAGTGTAAGAGTTAACTTGGACTTTTAGGTGTATTAAGATAGATTTAGCTAGGATATCTTGTGTTATCGGGTATTGAGTTAGCTAGAAATAAATTTTAACGGAACAAAATAAAGTATAACGAAGTTGTAAAAATTATAAAATCACATTTCTCGCAAGCATCGGGTGTCCAAATAGTTATCGTGTTGAAATTTCGTAAACCGTCGTAATTATAAGCTTTTAACGGTATATATAGTAAATAATTTCAAAACACCGGGTAAACTAATAATATAATTTTTGTATCACTGTAATGGGTGTGAAAATATATTAGGATCATAGTCGGGAGTGTCGGGTATATTGTTCGTAGTAAATGATTGAGTGATAGCGTTTATTTAATAAATAAATATACGTGAATAGAAATTATGCAAACCCGTGAATAACCTAATATGAAGATGATGTTACTGATGATATGTAGACTATTCTAGTCTATATGATGTGTCCTTAGTAATGATCCATGAATACGCAACTAAACCCTTACGGTTACGCGAATTTTGAATACCCGTAAACCTAGTTTACGAAATGATGAATGATAACCATGAATAGTGATTTCCCTCCGAGAATGAATAGTGTTTCATGAATAGTAAAAATTTTGATAACGTTTCAAAGTCGCAAACTGAATTCAAAAATGATGAATAGTGAAATGATGAATAGTAATTTTCGAAGTTTGGAAAATGACCTGGAATTACGATTTGTCACATCCCTAGTTACCTGGCCCTCGATTGATTGAAAACAGGAAGAATACACATAAATGCAGAAGCGGCTCTGGAACTTGGAAGTGAAGGCAGTGGCGGTTGTAGTTGCGGTGTCATTATATGCTAGAAGAGATGAAATAATAGGCTTTCAAGTAGCATTTTTGGCGGTCGTTGGCACCTCGATGTTGGCTCTTCACCACCTGTAGTTTGTTCCAAGGGTTTGGTTGTTCGCCCATTAAAGCGGTGGTGGTAGTATTGTCATGATACAAAAGTAAATAGTAAAATTAAAAATTATGATTAAATAATAAATAAAAATTATGGTGGTGGTAGTATTGACAAAAATAAAAAATTATGATTAAATACTAAAATTACCATAAAAACAAAGGTAAAAGAATTCACTTGAAGATGGCCAAATTTGCATGATTCAATGGCCTTGCAATACTCTTTTTCAAAGAGACTCGATGATGACCTATCATTATTATCACTCTCACTAAGAGATGAAATTCGGTCCCATGAAATGTGAGGTTCAGTGGTTGCAATTAGCCTTAAGGCAGTAGCAATGTCCAAGCCCATATTTACAATTCTCAACTTTAAACTAACAATAAGAAAAGGTCAAATGATCAATTACCTTCTAAGCAAACTGCCTCGTGATGAATCCTAAAATTGAAACTCGCTCACTTTGCAAAATGCGAAATTGGTTTAGTTACTTCATTCAAATATAAATAGCTTAAATTTTTTTATGAACATAGGAGCGGTTATAGAAGAGAGAAGAGAAGTTATAATACCCTACCTTAAATAGCTCCAATCCATCCAAAAACCACAAGTTCCAAACTCACTGTCGCTACAACAACACCAAGCCTAACCTTATGGTCCATGATTGGTTTGTCAAACGCGATCACAATCCAACACCTCTCACGAAGAAAAGTCAACTCGCGACGGTTTAACCGCAACAATCAATTGTAATAAACCAGATAAGTGAATACCCGGGTCGTAGTCCCAACGAGGCATGAAATTGAGGATATCGTTTTAGGTTCGGAATTAAAATGCTTGAAAAGACGAGGGTCACTTGGGTACTAATGTCTAATTAAACAAAAATCAAAAAAACGTAAACCGGTAAACGAAAAAACGAGCATAAACGTAACAATCTATGAAAATTAACCCTACGGATGCAAATATAATTTTCCTACGTCCTAAATGACAAAATAAAATTTTGGAAAACAGAATTATATTTTTTTGACCTTTTAATAATTAAATACGAATTTAAAACTAATTAAAAGCAAATAAATGATTAAAAAACTAAATGAAAAGAGAAAATTCTGGAAATTTTTGTAAAAATACTTTAAGGTAAACAGAAGCTATGAAAAATATAAAAAAGGTCCCAGCTTATTTCAATAAGCTGGGAAAAAGCTATAAGGTTCGGATAAGCTAAAAAGAAAAGGGTGTTATAAATTAAATGGTGCAAGACATAACTAAAGAAATCCCAAGGGTGCACTGGTAAGACTGAGAGTGAGTGAGCTAGAGGTCTGGGGTTCGAACCCCAGTTATGCCAATTTTTTGAAAACATTTTTTTTTCTTTTTTAAAACTCAAAAAGCTAAAGTGAATAAGCTAATTTTGTAAAAACAAACTTTTTGGAAAAACTTAAATAAGCTGGAATTAAGCTGTAAGTACTTAACAGAAATAAAAGAGCTTGAAAACAACAAAAGCTCAACTGAATTTGGTTCAAGCTAGTACAAGCTTTTGCCAAACTTAAAAAAAACTAATAAGGAACTAGAGTTATGCTGAATAAGCAAGTCTAATCATGAATAAGCATAATTACTTGAGCAGAAAAAGCAAAAAGCAAAAATAAGCAATAGGCTAACATTGGTTGCAAACACAGCCTAAGTGTGCAAGTTCAAGCTACTGCAGAAGCTGATATCCTAAAAGCTAAAGCCTGAGAACCAAAAACAGTTGAAACCAACCCACCAAAGAGCTCATAATCCAATTTTTAGATCCTTAGGACTTTAATTGAGCTCATAAGAGAGCTGATAAGTACTGATAATGGAATAAGCATATAGGGTCTGCTAATGCACTATGAACAGGGCAAAAAGAGGGTTATTCAAGCTGATAAAAAGAACTAAGAAGCTAATTGAAAAAATTCTCAAAAATAAGAACTAACAAGGTGAGCAGCTGAACATTGACTATGCAAAAATTTGGCTTATAATAACTGAAAATGAGCAAACTAAAAATCATCAAAAGGGCTGCAAAAATGGAAAATCAAAAACTTAAGGTCTGCTATTATCTAAAGTGGCTATTTAGAGCATTTTAAACCCAAGGCCTTAAAGGATTCTACCACTACTAACTATGGACTAAATGAACATAAAGACATAAAAAAAAGCAAGAAACCAGCTTATAGCTGCAATAAGCCAATAAGTTCAGAACAGCTTCTAAGCTTTCCACTACTGTCACAAAACATAGTAATCTCTCAAATCACCTTAAATGCTTATACTAACACCTAACAAGTACTACCATAAGCAAAATCAAATGTATCCTAAGTGCACATGAACAGTAATGTTTGACTTTGGTTGACCAAGATATAAAAACAAGAAAACTTAAATTTGCATTAACTGAATTAAGATTACAACACTGGAAATAAACAAGAAATAAAGATAAACAACAAAAAGCTAAAAAGAAAAAATACCTAATTTAAGCTAAATTAAAACCCCTCCACTACTGATACATCTACTACTATTTATACTATTTTTAAAACTAGGGTTACACTAAGTCTGTGCTTCTTGAGCTACAATCATGACCCTCGGATTTGCTTGGTACCCACACAAAAGATCTTGGCCGTTAAATGAAAATTCGTCCTTGGACTGATGAGGTGGAGGGGGGAAACACAGCCATGTGAAGTCTTTGGCTGGTAGTGGTGAGGTGGAAAAGAGATAGTGACTGGTAGGGAAGAAGGGATTAATGGCGGGCAAATTGGGATTAGGGATGAAGATGTACAGTAGTTTAATTGGGGGTTTGACTATCATTTGAGTGAGTTTGACCCCGTTTTTAGCTAAGGGATGGATTTGGGCTTTTGGGGTGTATGCTGGGCTGGTGGTGATGGGTTTTAGAAATGGGATAAAGGGTTTGTTGGGTTATTTACTTCCTTAGATCCGGTTGTACATTTAGTTTAGGATAGAATTTGTTCAACACAAGGACCATTGTTGTAAATGTTGAAATTGTGGGGACCAAATTTGCCATTCTTCAAAGTTAATCAAGGGTCAATTTTGCCAAGTAAAAATAATCCAAGGGATGTTTTAGCATCTTGAGCAATATCTTGGTTCAAACTTGTACATTTCTTCCTCGGCTTCGGCTCTTTTTTCACTTTTTCCATTCTCGTGCCTGGTTTTTGCCATTTTTCATTGGTTTTTTGTCCATATTCAACATATCCGTACTTGCACATTTATAAACACAAAAACAACATATATTTGGCATAATTGGTTAGTTTTTTGTCTTTTTGGTCCGTTTAAATAGGTAAAAGGTATGTGTAATTTAACACATACCAAAATCCCCCAGACTAAGCTATTGCAGTGTCCTCACGCAATGTTATAAAACACGTTTTTTAAATCAAAAATTTCCAATCTCTTTTTACTAACTTTGAGAAGTAGCAAAATTTTCAAAAGAGATTAAGAAATCCAAGGTTCTAAAAACTCCCTGTTTTTCCATTTATTCACACTTTATTCTATTTTTGTATTTTTCTCATGTGACGGTTTTGTTGACAATCATTATCTATCAATAACTTTTAGGGTCAACGAGTAGGAAACACGACTCATAAAGAAGTGACCATACGGATAAAATTCGTCGTCCCTGATTTTTCACGAGCCCCCAAACTAAGCTTAAAAATGAGATCATTGTTATTTACAAGTTAGATGCCAACACTACCCATGGAAGTTACTTATGTACTTACCTCTTGCACCCATTTTCCTAATTTGCCTCTATTTATTTTATTTTTGGTGAGAAGTGAATTTCTTCAAATTCTCGTTTCGATAGGTTTTTAGTCCGATAAAGATACTAAATTAAGATGCTAAGTAGTTTTCAATCTTCTCTCGAGAACCGTTGCTTTGAAAATGAGGTCCACATCAAGGTTTTTATTTATATTTTTGACTTTTGCATTTTTTTTTTCATTCATCACCAATTTTTTTTTTTTCACTAACTTTTCACTTACGTCCCCTAAAAAACAGAGCTTCACAGTTTAGTTCCAAGACCTTATACCTTCCGGAATAAAGGATCCAAGGGCCGTTACAACGGAGTGTTCCAAGACTCTAGAAATTCCTGAAATGAGGATCCAAGGTGGTTAGACCAAGACCTCACACATTCCTGAACTAGAGGTCCAAGGGCCGGTGCAAGAGGGTAACCAAGACCTAAACGCCTTCCGGAATAAGGATCCAAGGCCCGATCTCGAATCCGTAGCTTAGAGCAATTAACTTATTATTATTAAACGTATTTATTTAGTAACCTTGATGTGTACCCAATTTTTAAAGCAATGATTCTTTTAAGAAGACCAAGAACTAATCATCGGCAAAACCTAACATCTTTAATTATTCTATATATATGGTGAAACAATTTTGTGGGAGCAAAAGGCCACAAGTAACTTCGATGAGCTCTAAAGAGAACCAACTACTCCAAGCTTAGCAATCTAACTCATAAATAACTCTATCATTTCTCGTTCTCCGCAAATTTAAAATCTTAAATAATAAAATCTGTGAATGCTTAGCCAAATAACTTCAAGCCATGCATATATAAAGTCAATCATGGAAACTTGCAGATTCTTGGCTTTTTCAAGCTAGAATTCACATTTTATAGCTTCTTGTATGAGAGACTAGCAAAAGCTTTCGGTCATTATTGGTTAAAGAGACAAGCTAGGGCTCAACACGCCTGGTCAAGTCAGAAATTTATTCCTACTCTCACCAGTGGAAAGTCAACAAAATGTCAAAATTTATTATATTTTTGCAAATTTTTTTTTTAATTTTTCTCATTTTTTTTCAATTTTTTCAATTTTGGAGGAAAAACGGGGTTGCATGAGTAAACGGCAATAAATGCAAGGCAAAAATCAAATCGAAAGATGACCCCCCCCCCCCCAGACTAAAATGAGACATTGTCCCCAATGTCTTAAAGGTAAGGGTTCTCCTACATAAATCTAAGGCCGTTTATTAATTATGCCAAAAATAAATGTTAGTCGATAAGATTAAGGATATCGGATGAGCAACGAATGATGAAACTCGAGTGGAGAGAAGCAAAACCACGAGCACGAGAGTCTTCATTATTCGGGCAAATCCTAGACATAAACAACAACAACCACAAAACACAAGAAATGGAATAGGTAGCCCTCTTCACGTCACTTATTAGAAATAAGAAAGAAGATAGAAAGATAAGCATGGGTTGCCTCCCACGAAGCGCTTGTTTTTTTATCGAGTCGTATAGCTTAGACTCGCCCCGAATTTAATTGTTCTTGGGGGAGCAGGTGGAAAAGATAATCTCCATCGGACTTTCATTCAAGATGTTTGGAGAAACATTTAAGTGCTTGAAAGTTCCACCCCGATGAGACACCCACGGCTTAAAAGAATGAGAGATGCCGGGGTCAGAGATGGTATCTTCACTCCAGAAGGAGTGAAGGAGAGGAGAAGTCACCGGATAGGTGAAGAAAGGGAGAAAGATCATTATCAGAATGGAAATCCATTCTTCATCAACAAAAACCTCGGGCGAGAAGGTCGGGATTATATCATCGACAAGCAAACTCTTAGGATAGAGTACATCTCCCCCCGGGTCATGATCTTCCTCAAAATCATAGTAATCATACTCTGGTGGAGGTATGATATGAGCGAGTTCACCGGAGAAACTCCTCATGAAGAGAATCAATCATATGATGTGAATCTGTGAGCTTGGGTTCCGTCACGGACTCATCACTCTCCTCCATCTGACTATCAAAGATTGGATTATCTGAAATGAAAGTAAAGTCAGATCCGAAATCAAACAGAGGGTTGGTGAAAGTCGTTTTGTATGTTTCGGAAACAAGCTCATCAAATTCCTTTGGAGGATTGATTTCAACTTCCTTCGGAGGGAGAGAAGGTGATGGTTCATCGTTCAATAATTTCTCAAGAAAAAGAATGTCTCCCTCCGGATCAAGATAAGAATCATCAATTTCCGGAGAAATTGATTCTTCCTTAAGACAAGCATCGATCTCTTCCAAAATAGGATCACTTCCCTCAACCGGTGTGAGAGAAAGAGAAGAGTCGGAAATGATTGGTTCAGAAGTCGGAGTGGGATTGCCACTCGAAGAGTTAACCGAGAAAAAGTCACTATCCTCAACGGGGATAGGAGATGAGGAGGGAGAAATGGTATCACTTAAAGGAATAGCACCCTCCTCGTCGTGTTTCTCATTATTGTTGCTAGCATAAACAACTTTTATACGTTCCATTTGCTCTTCTGCTAGCAATTCTGCAATAGACTTGTTTTCCTGATTTTTCTGGACGGGTATTGCTGCTGATGAATTTTTGTAAAACTCCCCAATTTGAATAGTGTCCTCACCATCGTCATCGAGAAGGGTAGCCTTGAGAAATATGGAACGCCTTTGCGCTCCTCGTTCTCTGGCTAGTAATTCTGCAATAGATTTTTCATGAGGATCTTCTTGGGGAGGTTTATTAGTCAAATCCTTAAGATCTTTAATTAAATCTAGAAGATCAATGAGAAGTTCTTGAGGAATTGGCTGAGGTTGTGGTTGAATCATTTGGTACTGTGGAGGTTTGTCAAGATAAGAATAGTCATAATTGTTACAAGAGACATGCTCATAGACAAGCGGGTTCCTCGTTTGACAATCAGAGCTATAGTGAGGACCTCCACAGTACTCACAACAATATGATTACTGTGACTGATTCGGTGAATTATATGGATAATGGTCATACCCGAAATTTTGATTACATGGAACTTGTTCATAGACAAACGTGTTCCCTGTTTGACAATCAAAACCCGGGTGAGGACTACCTCCACAAAACTCACATGAGTATGTCTCCATCTGATGTTGTGGGGGCTGGTTGAAAAAGTCGGTTGTTTCATGGTAAGAATAAGGATTTTGGTCATAGACAAACCCGTTTCCCGATTCCAGCATGCTACAACCGGGACAATTCCCACCATTATAAGGACCTCCACACCATTGACAACCATAACGGTAAGATGAAGACATAGAGATGAAGAATTAAACAGATAGAGGGATAAGAAATAAAGAATTAAACGGATAAGAGGATTGAGAAGAATATTTTTGGATTTTTAAATTTAGAAACATTGAAAATCACACAAAAAAAAAGGAAAAATAATTTGGAGAAGAAAATCTTTTTGGGTTTTCAAGGTTTTTTAATTTTTTTGGATTTTTGATAAAAAAATATTCACAAGGAAAAATACGTAACTTCACGAGGAAGGATCTTCAAGTCACTAATCGTCAAACCGTAACGATATTGTCGCAACACACCTCCCCGACAGCGGCGCCAAAAACTGATTGGTTTGTCAAACGCGATCACAAGCCAACACCTCTCACGAAGAAAAGTCAACTCGCGACGGTTTAACCGCAACAATCAATTGTAATAAGCCAGATAAGTGAATACCCGGGTCGTAGTCCCAACGAGGCGTGAAATTGAGGATATCGTTTTAGGTTCGGAATTAAAATGCTTGAAAAGACGAGGGTCACTTGGGTACTAATGTCTAATTAAACAAAAATCAAAAAAACGTAAACCGGTAAACGAAAAAACGAGCATAAACGTAACAATCTATGAAAATTAACCCTACGGATGCAAATATAATTTTCCTACGTCCTAAATGACAAAATAAAATTTTGGAAAAAAAGAATTATATTTTTTTGACTTTTAAATAATTAAAAGCAAATAAATGATTAAAAATACTAAATGAAAAGAGAAAATTCTGAAAATTTTTGTAAACATACTTTAAGGTAAATAGAAGCTAGGAAAAATATAAAAAAGGTCCCAGCTTATTTCAATAAGCTGGGAAAAAGCTATAAGGTTCGGATAAGCTAAAAAGAAAAGGGTGTTATAAATTAAATGGTGCAAGACATAACTAAAGAAATCCCAAGGGTGCACTGGTAAGACTGAGAGTGTGTGAGCTAGAGGGCTGGGGTTCGAACCCCAGTTATGCCAATTTTTTGAAAACATTTTTTTTTTTCTTTTTAAAACTCAAAAAGCTAAAGTGAATAAGCTAATTTTGTAAAAACAAACTTTTTGGAAAAACTTAAATAAGCTGGAATTAAGCTGTAAGTACTTAACAGAAATAAAAGAGCTTGAAAACAACAAAAGCTCAACTGAATTTGCCTCAAGCTAGTACAAGCTTTTGCCAAACTTAAAAAAAAAACTAATAAGGAACTAGAGTTATGCTGAATAAGCAAGTCTAATCATGAATAAGCAGAATCACTTGAGCAGAAAAAGCAAAAAGCAAAAATAAGCAAAAGGCTAACATTGGTTGCAAACACAGCCTAAGTGTGCAAGTTCAAGCTACTGCAGAAGCTGATATCCTAAAACCTAAAGCCTGAGAACCAAAAACAGTTGAAGCCAACCCACCAAAGAGCTCATAATCCAATTTTTAGATCCTAAGGACTTAAATTGAGCTTATAAGAGAGCTGATAAGGACTGATAATGGAATAAGCATATAGGGTCTGCTAATGCACTATGAACAGGGCAAAAAGAGGGTTATTCAAGCTGATAAAAAGCACTAAGAAGCTAATTGAAAAAATTCTCGAAAATAAGAACTAACAAGGTGAGCAGCTGAACATTGACTATGCAAAAATTTGGCTTATAACAACTGAAAATGAGCAAACTAAAAATCATCAAAAGGGCTGCAAAAATGGAAAATCAAAAACTTAAGGTCTGCTATTATCTAAAGTGGCTGTTTAGAGCATTTTAAACCCAAGGCCTTAAATGATTCTACCACTACTAACTATGGACTAAATGAACATAAAGACATAAAAAAAAAGTAAGAAACCAGCTTATAGCTGCAATAAGCCAATAAGTTCAGAACAGCTTCTAAGCTTTCCACTACTGTCACAAAACATAGTAATCTCTCAAATCACCTTAAATGCTTTTACTAACACCTAACAAGTACTACCATAAGCAAGATCAAATGTATCCTAAGTGCACATGAACAGTAATGTTTGACTTTGGTTGACCAAGATATAAAAACAAGAAAACTTAAATTTGAATTAACTGAATTAAGATTACAATACTGGAAATAAACTAGAAATAAAGATAAACAACAAAAAGCTAAAAAGAAAAAATACCTAATTTAAGCTAAATTAAAACCCTTCCACTACTGATACATCTACTACTTTTTATACTATTTTTAAAACTAGGGTTACACTAAGTCTGTGCTTCTTGAGCTACAATCTTGACCCTCGGATTTGCTTGGTGCCCACACAAAAGATCTTGGCTGTTAAATGAAAATCCGTCCTTGGATTGATGAGGTGGAGGGGGGAAACACAGCCATGTGAAGTCTTTGGCTGGTAGTGGTGAGGTGGAAAGGAGATAGTGACTGGTAGGGAAGAAGGGATTAATGGCGGGCAAATTGGGATTAGGGATGAAGATGTACAGTAGTTTAATTGGGGGTTTGACTATCATTTGAGTGAGTTTGACCCCGTTTTTAGCTAAGGGATGGATTTGGGCTTTCGGGGTGTATGCTGGGCTGGTGGTGATGGGTTTTAGAAATGGGATAAAGGGTTTGTTGGGTTATTTACTTCCTTGGATCCGGTTGTACATTTAGTTTAGGATAGAATTTGTTCAACACAAGGACCATTATTGTAAATGTTGAAATTCTGGGGACCAAATTTGCCATTCTTCAAAGTTAATCAAGGGTCAATTTTGCTAAGTAAAAATAATCCAAGGGCTGTTTTAGCATCTTGAGCAATATCTTGGTTCAAACTTGTACATTTCTTCCTCTGCTTCGGCTCTTTTTTCACTCTTTCCATTCTTGTGCCCGGTTTTTGCCATTTTTCATTGGTTTTTTTGTCCATATTCAACATATCCGTACGTGCACATTTATAAACACAAAAACAACATATATTTGGCATAATTGGTTAGTTTTTGGTCTTTTTGGTCCGTTTAAATAGGTAAAAGGTATGTGTTATTTAACACATACCAGTCCACTAAAAAAGCAACAGCAACTCGGTGATTAGTAACATTACAGGAAAGCAAGACCAATTTTTAAAACATACAATCTTATCATTAAATTAATACAATCTATTTTCAATATCATATTACTCTTTTTAAGATTTTAGTGATTCAAAGGAATGACTAACTAATTGGTACAAAGCTATTAGTATCAAGATTTACCTAACAGTCAAAACTTTAACTGATCTATGAGTGTAATGAAGTTTTGGGAGTCTAAGACGGGCCATATTTGTGCAGATCAACACAAAACGGGCAGGGCAGAGTTGGTTTGAATATAATTATCTAAGAAGGCATACATTGTAAAGAAGGCGTACATTGTAAAGATAGATTTTCACCCATTTGACCCGTTCTCTCTTTAGCTAAACTTTAAGATTTAACGCGTTTGAGATTGAAAAAGTACGTATGGGTTGTAATTGCCACATCTAAAATAAGAAATGCAATCTGTTAGGAACACGCTTTTATTATATTTCAAGTCTTGATCAATAGCGATAACATGTTGCATAATAGGGCTTTATGTTTATGTTTAAGGTGCGGTCCATTAGAAGCCCATGGACCGCCCATTTATTTGTTATTCCTTCTAGAAGAAATCTTGTAATGATGCCCTAATTATGTGCCTATAAATAGAAGGCTTGGGGCATCTCATTTGTGGTTGGTAATTCATGTATGGTGCGAAAGCCTTGACCTTATATCGTATGAATTGAATTCCCTTCCACTTCTCTTCTTTAATCTCTTATTCTCTTCTTCTCTTATTGCTTATTTACTTTTCTCCTTTATTCGTAGCTTATTAGTTAATAGTAGTACGTGTTTTACTTTATAATACGTGTGTGTGTTTGAGATATACTCGACCTACAAGTGGTATCATTCACCAAAGGGATAGTTAGGATTGTGTTTGAGTAGATCTAATCGTATTTAGGTTGGTTTTAAGGATTAAATAAGGTTTTTGTTTTTTGTTTCATCGTTAAACTCTTTTTGTTGGAACGTATTCATCATCTCGTCAAAAAGCTCATCAAATCTCATCAAATTTCCATTTACAATGTTATTGATCTTAAATTTCATCACACTTTGTGGTTTCTAATCGTTAAACAATCAAAAACAATTGGTTTGTTATTGGTTTTCTAGACGTTTTAGTGAAATCCGGAAAAATCGCGTATTGGAAAAGTTGGTGAAAAGCGTATTTTGGCATCTGGGTGAATAGCGACAAGTTAGGGTTTATCGCAATTCGAATAGCGACAAGTTAGGGTTTCATCGCAATTGGCAGATCTTCAGATTATCGGCATTGGGACTCAGTATTTTACTTCCTTGTAGGAGAAAGTGAAAATACTTCGACTTGGTTGCTTCTCATCTCTTGTAGGAGAGTTGAGAATTATCGAAATTAGAATTTAGATAAAATTATCAAATTTGCCATAAAAATATCGCAATTCTGATAAATTATCGCAAATTGCCTTTTCTATAGCAATTTAAGATAACTTATTCAAATTGTCATTTTTATCGCAATTCTAAGTTTTATCGCAATTTCTATTTTCCTTATCGCTATTTGGAGTTTATCGCAATTGGGTGAACAGTACTTATCGCAATTGGGTGAACAGTGATTATCGCAATTGGACAAAAATCTTCAGTCAACCAAAACCAACTTCAACATAACTCATCACACAAATCTTAATTATCTTCAAGATCCAGACATGTCTCAACCACCTCACTTCAATTACTACTATCAACAACAGCAATTTCATCCTCAGTATCAACAACAACAAGCATTCGTGCAACAGCATCAATTTCTCTCTCCACCACAAGTATCCCCACAACAAATCATGCAACAGAATCAAATGCTGAACAATCCATCCTACTCCAGAGAACCACATTGGTTTAACAAGATGTGTGAGGCAATCAGCAGTCAGCAATCCCGACATGAGGCTGGGAATCAGGACACTCCACCTATGCTGACACCTGGTAACTATGTACAATGGGCTAGTAGATTCCTCAGATTCATTGAAATCCGTAAACCCCATGGGAAATATCTTAAGCAAGCCATTGAAGAAGGACCCCTTCCACTTCCAGTAACTGTTGTTCAAGGAACTTCAGAAAGAGAAGAAACATCAACTCCCATTGCTGTCGCTAACTACACAACTGAACAAACACTGCAACAAGAGGCAAATCAATTGGCAATGTCTTACATACTTCAGGGAATTCCCAATCCCATTTATCGAAGTATTGATGCTCAAAAGACTGCCAAAGACATGTGGGAACATGTGCATCTTCTAATGGAAGGGGCAGAGTTAAATCAAGAAGATCTTGAGTCAAAGCTTTACATGGAATACAATAATTTCATCATGGAACCAGGGGAGACAATTGAATCATACTACCACCGTTTCACAAATGTTGTAAATGACCTCGATCGTCATGACATCAAGTTACCTAAGATTGCTATCAATTCAAAATTTCTGGGTTGCCTTGGACCAGAATGGCAAAAATATGCAACATTTGTCAGGCAAACTAAGAAGATTGGTGAAGTCAAGTATGGACTAATGTATGACTTTCTCAAACAACATCAATCTGAGGTAGATAAGGAAGTTGCAGCACGAGGCGGTTTCATACCAGCACCAACACCTAACTCACTTGCTCTTGTTGCTCAATCCAACTTTCCACTACCAAACCAGGAATTTGGTCAATCATCTTTCCAACCAAGTTTTCATCCACAACCTTCTAACCAAATCATCCCATATGAAGCACCATCACAATACTCTGACAGCCAAATGGTTTCATATAAAAACTCCGATTCCATGTTGTACTCAAACGCTGATTATGATGAAGAAGAGGATGCATTCAACTCTCTTAATGAAGCATTTGGATTAATTGCTAAGGCATTTGGCAAGTTCACCAAATCCAACAACCGTCTTCGTTCATCATCCAATACCAGGAATCAAGCTGTTATTAATGATGGTAGAGTGGAAATTCAGAATCGGTCTTCGGGCAGATATGGTTCAGGAAACAGTGGAAACTATGGGTCTCAGAGGTTTCAGTCAGGAGGGAACAGGTTCAATTCTGCAGGGGGTAACAGGAACAGTGTGGGAACTACTCAGAATAGAAATCAGATGGCTGGGAATGCACAGAAAGGCATTGCAAATACTTCAATCACATGCTACAACTGTGGTGGGAATGGTCACATGGCAAATGCGTGTCCAAAGCCTCGTACTATGGGCAGTGCATATCACAAGGAAGCTCTTCTGATGGCTCTCAAAGATGAAAAAGCAGCAGGAATGGAGACTCAGAATGAGCAGAGCTTCATGGCCAATGCTGCATCTGATGATGAGATGGAAGATCTTGAAGCAAATGTTGCAGTAATGCTCATGGCAAATATGCAGGAGATGAACATGTCCGAGACAGGCCCGGTTTACGATACCGATGGTCTATCTCAGGTACCTGATCCACAATGTCTTATACATGAAATTGCTTCACCATCTGCATCTTCATCTACAAATGACAATTCTGTTCAACATGATTCATCATTCTCATCTCCATCAGATGATCAATTAAACACTGTTGTATCATTTGATGATGATAAAACTGTCGTTTCATTTGATGATTCGATTGACGATGAAAGTTATGATCATCTTGAACAAAATGATCCTTTGCCTGATCAAGATTCAGAGCTTCAGGCCTTGTTAATGACCACCCAATCACAAATTGATAAATGCAATGAAATCAATCAAAATCCAAAAGAAAAAATTGCATTGTTAACGAAGGACAATGAGTGCTATAAACTACAACTCTCAGGATATCAAAAACAAGAAAAACGTGAAAAAGGTTTTGAGATTGCTTTCCAAAAAGAGTACGTCAAAGTTCAAAATTTAGAAAGTCAAGTTCGTGAGCTAACCGTTTCTAAGGCTGAGCTCCTCTCTCAAAAAGAAAAGGATCAATTTGAATTCAAAAAACAAATTAATACTTTAAATTTTGAGCTGTTAAAAACTCAATCTGAGCTTTCAACATCTCAAAATAATCTTCTTGAAGAGAAGCAAGCCTCAAGTAAACGCGTCAACTCATATCTTGAAGAAATTGTCACTTTGGAATCCAAACTTAAAGAGTTTCAAACTATTGTATACAAAAATGGTGAATCTATAACTCAAATTCAAAGGCTATCGGTAAAACCAGTTCCGAAAGGAGTTAGATTTGTTATTGGCAGTGACCAACCACGTTTTCTTTCAAAAGCACTCAACAAAAATCCCAAGTTATACAATGCAGAATTATTACTTGATGATACCTTTCAAAGAGTTGTTGTGCTTGGTAATGATGAAGAACTTGAAATTCTTGAACGTCAAAAGGAACTTGAGAGTCGACCAAAAACTGACAAAGATTTTTCCAGAATTCATCATGATTATAATGCAAGACGTCAAATCAAATTTTTCCCCTCAAAGGACGAACCAGAACAAACGTTTGTTATCACCAACATACATGCTTCTCCTACAATACTTCCTGTTTCCAAAACTGTTGCACAAATCAAGGATTCTTTGACTAAGGATGATGATGTTGATCCAAAATTACCATAAAGTAAATTATTTCGATATTTTGATACAATTATGGAAGACATATTTCTTTTAGAAAATGAAATTGAGTTTAATTCTCAAATCGAAGTCTCTACTTTTCTTTCCCCAGTCGCGAAAGAAAAGCGAGATATTCTTCAAAAGAAAATTCTGCCTCATGTCAAACATCTGAAGAAATATGCAACACAATGGGAACAAGAATTATTCACGGAAGTTGCATCTATGAAAGGCATTTTCAAAGAACAGGATGACAAACTTAAAAGACAAAAACATCAAAAGAAAACTTTGAAAAACGAGAATGATCGACTCTTAGAAAAAGTTCTGTGTTATGACGTTGTTTCTGTGATAATGAATTCGCTTTATGAATCATGCAATGAGTTACTTGTGAATGATCATGTTGTACATGTTGAGATGTTGCAAATGGAGATAGAAAATTTGGTCAAAGAGAATGAGGATCTTCGACAAATCAACAATGATGTGGAAAACAACGTTTTTAATCTTCAAAAAAGGCTTGATTGGTGTCAAAATCAAAGTGCTGAATTTGAACTAAAATTTCAAAATCTCATAGGATCTTTATCATTTCAAAACAGTCATGTTCCTAAAAATAATAAGGAAACAAAGGCTTTCTTAAGACTTAAACTGTTTAAAAATGAAAAGGAACTGGATAAAATTCTTCAAAACAGAAATGACACAGTCCGACTCAACAGAAAATTAGATTCACAAAATCAAGAATTCCAACACATCATTGTTGATCTGAAGAAGAAACTCCGAGTTTTAGACAAAGGCAAAGCAAATGTTCATAAGATTGCCCCAGGGATGTATGTAGTAGACAAAGCAATTACCCAAGCATCAGACTCAACCACTAATGCAGACACTTCTACTTCCACAGGACTAGATACTATCTCTAAGGCTAGCAGTTCCAAGACTCCCAAGAAACAACAGAAGCGTAGAGTCAGGAAGTCTAGGAATGGATCATCTAAGTCTTCAGAAGTTAAAGCAAGTAGTTTGAATAACACAAATGTAATGTCAGGAATAGAATCGACCTTATCTAAGTCTAATTCTATGAATGATGTAACAGATGTTGAATCTATGAATGTTAATGTTGATGCTACGATTGATGCTAGTTGTATTGTTTGTCATGCTAATATATTATCTGGTGATCATCAAAACTGCATTGCTAAAACTCTGTTAAAACGAAAAAAGAAACGAACTAGTGGATCTTCTTCTAGGCTCAAAACTGTTACCAAGTCCATTTTAGGGAAACCACCACTAGTAGTTTCTGAGCAAACCATTGAAACACCCATAGCCACACCTAAGACAACCAAATCACCTAGTGCATTCATTAGGAAAAAGGCTAAGACTAGTTGGACATGGCAACGTTGGTTACAAAACACTGCAAGCTTTAAATGGGTTCCTAAGATAATTAAATCTTATGTTACTAACCCAACGGGTCCAACCGTTACCAATTCTCCACCTGTTTCCAATATTTGTGATGCAGGTGATTCAAATTGTCCTCTGGATTGTTGATAGCGGGTGCTCCCGACACATGACCGGCAACCTCAAGCTTCTCACAAACTTTATCGCAAAGTTCATCGGAACGGTCAGGTTCGGGAATGATCACTTCGCAGCAATAATGGGCTATGGAGATTATGTTAATGGGAACATCGAGATCAGTCGTGTATACTATGTTGAAGGCCTTGGTCACAATTTATTCTCAGTGGGACAATTCTGTGACGGAGACCTAGAAGTAGCATTTAGGGAGAAAACTTGCTTCATTCGTGATCTTCAAGGAAATGATTTAATGAAAGGAAGACGCGGAACCAGTCTATACACCATATCCTTTGAAGGCATGACAGCTTCATCTCCTATCTGTTTACTCTCCAAGGCTAATCCCACAAAGGCTTGGTTATGGCATAAAAGATTGTCTCATCTCAATTTCAAAACCATGACTGACCTTGCAAGGAATAAATTGGTTGACGGATTACCCAAATTCAGATATGCCAAATATCATTTGTGTTCTGCATGTGAACAAGGGAAAAGTCACCGTGCTCACTTTCCTCCCAAAACAGAACACATCACAGATCATGTCCTCCAGCTGCTACATATGGATTTGTGTGGTCCAATGCGGGTTCAAACTATAAACGGGAAAAGGTACATTTTGGTAATAGTAGATGACTACTCACGATGGACATGGGTCTACTTTCTTCGGAAAAAAGATCAAGTTCCTTCAATGGTCATCACGTTTCTCACAAAGATTCAAGTTCAAGTCCGTAACACCGTCAGGATTATTCGTACAGACAACGACACTGAATTTAAGAATCAAACCCTTCGGGAATACACTGAGAAGCATGGGATTGTTCATCAATATTCAATTGCTCGCACTCCCAAACAGAATGGTGTAGTTAAAAGACGAAACCGTACGCTTGTGGAAGCAGCTAGAACAATGTTGATCAATGCTCAATTACCAGACTACCTTTGGGCTGAAGCTGTCAATACTGCATGTTATACTAAGAACCGCGGCATGATCAACAGACGACACAACAAAACTCCATATGAGCTTATTCAAGGCAGAAAACCAAACATCAACTACTTTCATGTTTTTGGAGCACTGTGTTACCCGAAAAATGATAGAGATGATCCTGGTAAATTAAAGGCTAAAGCAGACATTGGGATATTCGTTGGCTACTGTGAGAACTCTAAGGGATATAGAATTTGGAATCGTCGGACCGGGGAAATTCAAGAGACTATACACGCCAATTTTGATGAACTCACGGAAATGGCTTCTGAGCAAGACCGCTTGGAACCCGAACATAACCGTCTAAACTTCCCTGAATCTTCGGCTGCACCCTTACCCTTTAACAGGAAAGATCTGGTAGATTTGTTTGCACCAATGTTTGATGAAGTTTGTGTTAGTAGTGCATCAGATGCTTCCACCAGTTCCGCTGCTCAACATGTCCAAAATCAAGCACTTGATCAATCTGCAACCACTTCTACAGCAATTGATAACAATGCACCTCAACCTGAACCCTCATCACCCATGGTTCTAACATCTCCACCTGCAGTTGAAGATTCTTCCCCCACTTCTAACCAAGTTCCCACACCTTCAGCATATGACGAAAATTCATTCTTCAATCCATTTGCTCCACCACCAACCATTCCAGAAACAGGAGAATCCTCCTCGAGCAATATGGACTCGTCATATCACCATAACAACATTCAACATTTCCCATCCACTCACAAATGGACAAGAGATCATCCCTTGGTAAATATAATTGGAAATCCTGACAATCCAGTCATGACAAGACAAAAACTTCACTCAGATAGTGAACACTGCATGTATGCACTCACTGTCTGTCAGTCTGAACCTAAAAACATCAAAGATGCCCTTACATATGACAACTGGATTGAATCCATGCAAGAAGAGCTGGAACAATTCAAACGTTTGGAAGTTTGGGAATTAGTGGAAAGACCAGATGGAGTTTATGTTGTTGGATTGAAATGGATTTGGAAGAACAAACTGGATGCAGATGGTACAGTGATTCGTAACAAGTCCCGACTGGTAGCAAAACGGTATAGCCAAGAAGAGGGTATTGACTTCGAGGAATCGTTTGCTCCAGTGGCTCGGATTGAGGCAGTTCGAATGTTTCTGGCATACGCAGCCCACAAGAACATCACAGTCTATCAGATGGATGTGAAGACGGC
This sequence comes from Artemisia tridentata subsp. tridentata, assembly GCA_021014915.2. Classification (NCBI taxonomy): domain Eukaryota; kingdom Viridiplantae; phylum Streptophyta; class Magnoliopsida; order Asterales; family Asteraceae; genus Artemisia; species Artemisia tridentata. The sequence goes on along the minus strand of CP139504.1, from coordinate 163,920,059 downwards.
ATTTCTCAATGGACAACTCCGAGAAGAGGTGTACGTGTCACAACCAGAAGGCTTCGTGGACCCAGATCATCCTAACCATGTATATCGGCTCAAGAAAGCCCTATACGGCCTTAAACAAGCCCCAAGGGCGTGGTACGATAAACTGTCTGCATTTCTACTTGCTAATCATTTTACCATAGGAACTGTTGACCCGACTTTATTTATACAGACACACGGGGAAGACATTCTCATTGTTCAAATTTATGTGGATGATATTATTTTTGGTTCAACCAATAAAAAATATTCAAACGCTTTTTCTAAACTAATGAAACAAAACTTTGAGATGTCTATGATGGGTGAACTTAAATTCTTTCTAGGATTGCAAGTTCATCAGTCGCCCCGTGGTATATTTCTAAGTCAGTCAAAGTATGCTCAGGAAATCCTGAAAAAGCATGGTATGACCAGCTGTGACACCTATAACACCCCAATGTCCTCCTCATCCCCAAAACTAGATGCTGACATACATGGGACACCCATTGATCCTACGAAGTATCGTAGTATGATTGGGTCAATCATGTATCTCACGGCTAGCAGACCGGATGTTGTATTTGCCACATATCTTTGCTCCCGATATCAGTCTAGACCGACTGAACGGCATTTGTCAGCCGTTAAAAGAATCCTTCGATACATAAAGGGAACCATTAATTCGGGGATTTGATATCCAAAGGATTCTGGGTTTGAACTTGTTGCATTTTCAGACGTTGACCATGCAGGGTGCTTAGACACATGCAAAAGTACATCAGGGGGAGTACAATTCTTGGGTGACAAGCTCGTCTCTTGGCAATCAAAGAAACAAGACTGCACCTCACTGTCATCAACAGAATCAGAATATGTGGCCATGTCTGCCTGCTGTGCTCAAGTCATCTGGATGCGATCACAACTGATAGACTACGGATACGTATTCAACAAGATTCCTATGTACTGTGATTCCAAGAGTGCCATCGCTATTTCATGCAACACTGTGCAGCATTCTAAATCAAAGCATATTGATCTCCGGTACCATTTCATCAAGGAACACGTGGAAAAGGGTACTGTTGAATTGTATTTTGTGGGAACTGAACACCAACTGGCGAATCTGTTCACAAAAGCCTTGCCTCATGCAAGATTTGTGGATCTGGTTCACCAGATTGGTATGAGATGTTTGACGCCAAATGATTTGGAAAAGTTTCTTAAAAACAATTAACCAAGTCAAACATCTAAACTATCTTTGTAAATATATATTTCAAAAAAAAAATGCAAGTACAAACCCTTATCCAACACGTTGTTTATTTTTTAAAATGTCACAAATTATTTTTGAACACGTGTTGAGGGGGAGACATAATTTTTCCACAATTTTTAAACTTGTACTTGCATGCTTTCAGAAATTTGTTGCTTCACAAAAGTTTTGGTGATAAGATTTCAAGATAGAAAAGTTATGTGCCTTAAATGAAATATTTGAGACTTAGAGTTAGTCACATGGTGGGTTTAGGACTTGGAATACAAAGACTTAAGATTTGAGGACTATATGTGTACAAATTGCAAAGTTAATTGATAGATATTTAAAGTCAAGAAAATTAAACGAAGTTAATACACTGACAAATCCAACTACCGAATTAAATACCACCACCCACCATCATCTACGGCTGACCTTCGATCTGCAAATCTACTAACGATCATTAAATTTTGTGAGTAATTTTGTGCTTAAAATGTCATTATAACAAATGGTTTTTAACTTTATCATGATCCAACGGTTAAATCTATCGCAATTGTGTATTTTTGATTAAGGGTTGGCGTAAAATTGGGGATCTTTGAATGAGAGTGTGTTAGTTGAAATAAATTGTACGATCATGCTTAGATATAGATTATAAACCAAGATTGTGTGCTTAATTACTCCCAGAAACATCAAATCGTTAGAATTAAGTTTTAGGGTTTAAGCGACAAATTTGGGGAAATCCATATATAAGTGTTATTGTATAATTTGAATGATGGGATGTAGTTGTTATGTGCTTAATTGAATGATTGCATGCTTAGATTGTACCCAGAAACACATTAAGTGAATTAATTGAGTTTAAGGGTTTATGAAGAACATCGTACACTAGCAGCTTGATTATTGAAATTTTATGGATGAAAGTTGTTATAACTTGGTCAGATTGTTTAGATTAGTCATTAAAACTGATTTAGATAATCTGTGGTTGTAAAATCTAAGTTATAATGAATTTCGATAAAAATCTACGTGGCTGTTCATCTTCAAAGTTATCGAAAATTCTTGTATGAGAGTTTATCGAAATTGCCAAAATTATCGCAATTGGATAATTATCGCTGTTGCCTAATTATCGCTATTGCATAATTATCGATATTGCCTAATTATCGCTATTGCATGATTATCGCTATTGCATAATTATCGCTATTGCATAATTATCGCTATTGCTTAATTATCGTTATTGGATAATTATCGCAATTGCATAATTATCGCAATTAGCCATATTTATCGCAATTGTGATATTTTATAGAATTTGATTTCTTTCCTTAGGTATATTTTTTATACTTATCAAAATGAATCAAATTTTATAGAATTTGATAATTTCTTGATAAATTCTTTGATCAAGCATGTAACAATCAATCATAAATGCAAATGGATGCCATGTGTTGTATCTAGTTTTAACATATGCTAACAATCATGTATATTGCATATTTTGTACTTGATTGTTGTTTCAGATTACATCAAATGGCTGCTCCACAACAACAACCTCTTCCACCACTCACAAAAGAAGAAGTGTTTCCACATGGGTATTCTTTGGAAATAGGAAAAAACAATGCACGCGTGGAGCTTGATAAGATAAAGTGTTCTGACCCAAGCTGCCAGATAGCTGTGGAGATTCTCAAAGCTCATAAGTGCAGAAACCTTCTGGACAGCTCTGACACCATTCCAGAACTGTACATTCATCAATTCTGGGATACTTTCACACTGAGCAGTGATGATAAGTACTTCACAATCCAACTGGATCGTAAAAGGATCAGAGTCACACCTTATCTTCTCCGCAAAGCCTTAGATCTTCCAGATGCTCCTGAAACCTCCAACCAATTCTACCCGACACCTTCAGAATCTGAAATCATGCAATTCCTTGTAGACATTGGTTATGATGTTCAACCAGACACACCATTAACCAAGATCTCAAAAGTCAATGCTAAATACATACCTCAGCCCTGGAGAACTATCTTCTACATTATAACCCGTTCAATATCCGGTAGAGATAGTGGCTATGAGCACCCAAGACTAAGTCATCTTCAAGTCTTCTGGGGGTTCGTGAACCAGGAAAAGATTGACTTTGCAGCTCTTATCTGGGAAGATATACTATTTCAGATGCGGAAAGCTTTCAAACAAATCCCTTTTGTCCGATACACCAAAGTTCTCATAAGTTATCTACTTGACTTACCGATCGAGAGGTTCATCCATACATGATGGATAGAACTTTCCGCAAAGTCTACTTTCCCAAAGGGAGCACGCACAAACAAGGGACAAGACTGCCAGAGTTTCTAATGACCGATAAAATAAAAGAAACTCCAGCATATCTTGCATATGATAAGGCATTCCATGAACGTCGAGTGGGACTTTCTAACTTGGTTGAAGGGTCAGGATCTACAAAGACTCGTTCTCGAAGCAGGTCTAAGACTGGCAGTGCATCAAGTACCTCACTTCCAAAGAAACAACATCCAAGATCTCTCAAGAGAACTGTACCTAGTAAACCCCAACCAAAATCTGAACCATCTGGGATTGTTGATGAAGATACCCACTCTGAATCATCTGAATCAGAAGAGGAGACTCCTGTTGTTATGACTGTTGAAGAAGCTGAACTTCAAAATCAGATCAACTTTGAAAATGCACAAAAGATGAGTTTAAGGTCAACTAAGGAGGATGAAGAAAGAAGGGCTAGATTGGCTGTTGAGCAACAAAGAGAGTATGAGATGAAGCATGGAGCAGGAGGATCAGGCACCGGTCAAGAAGCAGCTTCGATCCACACTAATCCGGTTAATCAACCCGGAGGATCTGGAGTTGCTACATCCAAGATTCAGCCTGATACGGTTATTCAACCCGATAAGGCTGAATCTGTCATTCCTCAGCAACCAAGTTCGGTTTATCAACCCGACTTGGAAGCACAAGCACAGGGTGAGAAGGAGAATGATCAGGAGAGCAACATAGTCTTATCTAACAAGGAAATCTCAGACTCCATGTTTGATGATGATAAAGGGGGGAACAACTCCATCAGGACAATATGGACTGGAATCCTGAAGATGATAAGGAAATTCTTGGCAATAAGACAACTGAAGCTGCTAAGGAACTTGAGGAAGCAATGGCAAGACAAGAGGAATTAGAAAGGAAACGTAAGGAAGATGCTCAAGCTGACTTGGAAGCCGATAGCTACATCCGTTCTCCTTCAGTTCCTCTAACTGAACTTGCTATGGTTGTCAGCAACCCTCAACAGGAATCACCACCAGTTCAACCCTCACCTATTTCATCACCTAAAACACCTCCTGGGTCACCTCCCGAGAATCCTACACCTCTACCTTCATCTCCTAAGGACTCAACAACTAAATCTGATGAACCAATTCCCTCACTTACTACATCACCGAAGAAATCACCATCACCAAAAGAAAAAGCAACAGTTTCTGATCGTATCAAACAGGCCTTGAAAGTTAAGCATGTGAAAAGAATTACCCAAGTTACAAAAGTGGAAGTTGTATCTCTTGCTGCAAGAAAACTTAAGGAAGCAGTGAAGCGTGCACAAATCAAGAAGGACAAACAAACAAATGTAAAAATGGCTGAGATGGAAAACTTAGTCAAGAACTTGTCTCAACAAGTGGAAGAGATGCAGCAAACCAAGCTAAAGATGGATGAGTTTCTAGAATCTGATGTTGATGCTAAAATGAAATCAAATACAAAGCATTACATCAAGAAGTACATTCCTGATCTTCAGAAAATCATTGAAGAGTATGTTGATTCTACATTTGAAGAAAAGATCAAAATTTTGAAGATTCAGCAACAACATCTTCTAGAATATTCTGTTGAAGATCTTCAAGATGCTCTCCACACCAAGTTGCTTGCAAAATCTTCTCTCAATTACACTGAACTGTCCATCGTGAATGCTATTCGAGAAAATATGGAATCTTGTAAGGCTTCAGCAGAAAAGGACAAAAGGAAACGAGATGATGATGATGAACCAGAACCAGACCCTACTACAAAGAAACTAAAGACTGGTAGCGGATCTGGAATTCACATTGCTGAGCCTACAGGAACCACAACTTCTTCTCCACCTCAACCAAATCCAGAATCTGGTCCTACATCAACCGAACATCAGTTTGAGCATATTCCTGAAGAAAATATGGAATTTCACACACAAGAAGATCAACCACAATCACCACCACCATCTCCACCAAAATCTAAACTTTTTAAATCAAAGCCATCTAGCAGCAAGAAATCTTCTAAGGAACCAACTGTCGTCACATGGCTTGATGATGATGAAGATGTGAACGGCAATGAATGGTTTGATCAACTTGCCAGTGCTCAGATCCAAGACGACGAAGCTTCTAAAGTTGAAGATAGTACGTTTGCATTTACACACCAAATCAAACATATGCTAAATGTGAAGAAAATGACAAAGAGGGAACTTCGTAGGATCAAGAATGATGCCTTCAATCTTCTTAAAGACAAATCTGCAAATGCGGCTGAGCTGGAATATCACCTTGAAAACATTGCTCGTGCAATGTCAAGTGAGTTTGACTGGACGAATCCAGACATACTCAGGGTAGGTGGCCGTGACAACATAAACCGTTCATACATCACAGACTGGACTAAGCCACTACCCGTGATCAGAAAACCACATGGAACTTCAGAAATCCCCTTCCAGTTCTTTTTCAACAAAGATCTTGAACTACTCGTACATGGAACATCAAGCAAAACGAAGTATGCAACTTCAATTACCTTCACTCCTGCAGCAAGTTACCAACATCCTGCCATTGAGGAAGTTGCAATCAACCAGAAGATCTTCATCAAACAGCAAGTGGTCTATGATCGTGATGCTGAATTAGGAATCCATCACTGGTATGATGAAAGGAAGACTTGGTACAAGTATAAACTCAGCCAAAAGTCTCGTGAACAAGTCTATAGTGACCTCAGAATCACGGCAGTGATTAGTGTTTCAGGATCGAAGAAGTATGATTACACCTTCCTATCTGCGATCACCGTCAGACGACATGACAACCAGATCTACTCGTTCTCAGAAGCAGATTTTCCTGGCTTGAGTCTCAATGATATTGAAGACTTATACCTCATCAAGATACAAGGAAAACTGCAAAATCTCTCAACCGATCTTCAGTATGCTTTTAGTGCAGCAATCTGCCATTTCATCCGAAGAACGATTATCAAAGAACGAGTAGAAGATCTTCAGTTAGGAGTGGAAAGTTATCAGCAGAAGTTGAATCTCGTTGAGCCCATAATGTTCTTGGAAAACAACCGCGATGCTCAATATACCATGAAGAAACACCCAGTCTTCGGGTTCGTCTACAGAAGTGCAACACACACAAACCATTTCATGTCATTCCACGAGATACATAAATTCTGTGACGATACGCTGAAAAACGTTAGAGATGGGTTAGTTCTAAGAGTTCGAGATCATGAGTTGATGAAGTCAACAAGGTGGACACATAATGAGCTCAAACAAGTGATGCAGTTCGTCTTGAAGATTGAAAGAAGGTTGTACCAGAGGGATCAGATTCGGAGACTTGAGAGTTATGTGGGCGGTCGTCCTCCATTTCCTATCCGACTATATCAAAGGACGGATCCAGAATTCACCAAGTTTAACAAAGGAGGATGATGTGAGCATTTGAATTCATTATTCATAATTCTTTTCCATTATTCTTACCATATGGCCAGTGACATTACGGCTTGTGCACACATAACAGTGTACAACCCGGACCCCAATGAAAGGACCCTGAGGTACGCTTCAGTGCCTCAATCCTGAAAAAGGAGCGAAAGCTTCTTACTTATGAGCAGAATTAAAACCAGAATGTTTTCTAAAGTTTTTCAAACATTCTGCTCATAAGGACAAGTATTCCCTTGTTAAGGGGAGTATTTGAAAAATATAATATTTGTTCTAAAATACAAATGTTCTTGAAATTCTTCCCTAAAACTCAAAAACAGCATATTTTAATCATAAAGTTTTTCAAAAACATCATGAGTATGCTATTTTTGAGGGGGAGAAGTAAAAAGATGATTAAAATATGATGTCTCAATTGTTGGAATCTCTTGTGCTCAAATTCAGAATTGACCCTCGAATTGACGATAGGAAAAGTCAGTAGTCGAAAGGACATGTCCCGGACGGGTAATAATTTCAAGCCAGTTTATCTGGTGATGTAAGCGTGTCTCGCAAAGGACGTGTCTGAGTAGAATGTACCGATTTCAAACGATAATCTTTGAATCTGATCCGGACGGGTAATAATTTCAAGCCAGTTTAATTGGTGATGTAAGTGTGTCTCGCGACGATCAGGTTCATTGAAAGTCTATCAATTCAAAAGTGCCAACTATTTCCGGCATGTGCAAATTTCAAATCTATTACTTATGCGCACATGTTAAGGGGGAGTATTTCTGAAAATCATCAAACTCTCAAGGTGTCAACAAAATGTCTTTACAATTATCGACACTTTGAGAGATTTTCAATGGTTTGGTTTTATGGCATCATTAGGATAGTCATGGAGTTATAAGGTGACTAAGGTTAGGGAAAACCGTCCTATGATCCGCCAGAGCCGGAGGGATCTACCCAAGGACAATACCAATAGTTTAGAACTAGAAAGTCCTAGGTATGATATTAAAAAAGGAGAAAATGAATGAAAGGAGAAAGAAGGGGTTGAAGAATTAAAAAGAAAAGCAAAGAAAAGGGTGAAAAGAAATAGCCCTCCATTTGTTCAACCTTAGGGCAGACACCGGGTTCAATTCATAATCTACTGGTTGATGAGCATCACCGGTATTGAAGACTAAAGACGTCATGGACCCAGTGACGCACTGCACTAAACCTTCTAAGCCACTCAAGTGTCTCTCAAAAGACATTTGTTTCATTCACACGGAGAACCCTTCATAATCTATCGACTTCTCATTACGAGAGTGTTGATATTGAAAAGGAGGCAATCTGCTCCACGCCTCCGACGACCAAACAAATGTGCACTAATTGAGTCTAGAGCCATGAGATTCATCAAAGATCTCTTAGGTACACTTAGAATTACTCTGGTGTTCTACATCATGGGCATCAGTTGTAAATTAGGAAAGTGTCCTTCGCAGATCTTAGCAATCTGCCAAGAACATTCATGAGAGAAGTCACAATTGTGATTATCAATGATTGAATAGAAATCCTGCCAGAGCAACATCAAACAACTCTGACAGCAGGTCACTTCGGTAACTCCTTGTGGGTTACGCTTAGTGTTTGCTCCAAACGGTCTACAGTCGTAGGGTGATCTCCAGCGACTCACTGAATCGTGGGTGCACTTCGGTGTGTCCGTGTTATCCCTTTCGGGGGAATCCGGTTTAGAACGGCCTGGGGTAGGATTTGAGAAAGTCTTCACACTATGCTGTTGACGATCTTAAGTCTGAGCCTGTAAGTACCGGTTGGTTCGTGCTGATGCTGCTGTTGCTGCTGCTGCTGCTGAGGAGCTGGAGTTCGACCATCAAGACTCCATCATGTTCATATCTTGAAGAAATGTTCTCTCAAAGACTCAGTAACATCAAAAGTTCAACATATGATACAGTAAAGTCAAAAGTTCAAGCACTTCAACCTTTCTCAAGTTTTAAGATTGAAAAGTGAGAACATGTTGCAGAAAACAAGTCAAAGACATATGAGCATGATGGAGAAGACGAGAAGACGTTGGAGATTGGCAGATCGAGACAACATCATATCATCTTAGAACAAGAACAAAGAAACAAAGATTATAAAGACGTCGGAAGCCAATGAAGCAAAGAAGACGTCGAGCAACATTAATGATCAAGACTTAGGGGGAGATTGTTAGGAACACACTTTTATTATATTTCAAGTCTTGATCAATAGCGATAACATGTTGCATAATAGGGCTTTATGTTTATGTTTAAGGTGCGGTCCATTAGAAGCCCATGGACCGCCCATTTATGTGTTATTCCTTCTAGAAGAAATCTTGTAATGATGCCCTAATCATGTGCCTATAAATAGAAGGCTTGGGGCATCTCATTTGTGGTTGGTAATTCATGTATGGTGCGAAAGCCTTGACCTTATATCGTATGAATTGAATTCCCTTCCACTTCTCTTCTTTAATCTCTTATTCTCTTCTTCTCTTATTGCTTATTTACTTTTCTCCTTTATTCGTAGCTTATTAGTTAATAGTAGTACGTGTTTTACTTTATAATACGTGTGTGTGTTTGAGATATACTCGACCTACACAATCTTTAAAGCATAACAGTATAAGTAAAGGTAGGTAAGTCTCACCAACATACTCCAGAGCCAAATAACCGTAAGCCCCTGCAACTTTCGTCTCGATACAAAACTCTCGTTTATTAGAATAAACAGATTGTTGTCCTTCATCAATTTTTGACTCACGGGTGATAGCTCTTACCCTCCTTAGTTTAACTGTAGTACACAAACACATAAAAAAAACAAACATGAGGCGGTTTCTTGAGATTGTGGGCTCAATGATTGTGGTTTGTTAAAAAGCAGGATCGATTACCAAAAAGTTTAGGTCACTACACTAATTGGTCCATCCAATTGCTCACTCTCTTTTGCATGATAATCGAATAGATGTGTAAAGTATGGATCTGTGACAAACATGATCTCATGTCAAAGTTAAGGGACAACCTAAAAATCAAATAAGAAAATTGCACTCACCGACAACCATACATAGAAAATTGATCTCATATTTCACCTCTATGTGTAGTAGCTTCTTCTAATAGAAATCTGAAATCAAAATGATATAAAAGTCCAAATTGAAACTTTGAAATTGGGATGAACATTCTAAAAAAAGGTAAAGAAAACCTACGAATGTTGAAGGTATTGTTCTGGATGGACAACCATGCCAATTTGTGTTTCTTTTTTTCTTAAGAAACCATCACATAATGCACATTAATTATTTCCATGAGATGTTAAGATTTTGCTGCTACCGTCAACATGTATTTTTTGTGCTTCATTTTTTTCTTAAAAAAAACCATCACGTAGTTGACAATAACTATTATTAGTAGATGCTGATAATTTACGACTACTAAAGAAGTTCATAATTTTAGCTTATTTGATGAGCTTATTAGTTTATTAAAATTTTAATAAGTTGGACTTACAGGACATACTGCTGTTTGGCTATAGCTCATGTATTTGTTCACATGACTCTTCAGTTCATCAAGCTTCTTGCAATAATAGAATATAAATTTAAAGATTAACCACAATTCACAAAACTATGGTTCGATCACGCGTGAAAATGGTTGAGAAGACAATAGGTTATTTAATCAAACTCGAGATGGCGCACCTAATTTCTTCTACCTCTTTTGTGGATTAGTCATCCTGCATTACAAAAACCTTAGCATTTAGGTTTGAGTGGTAACATAAAACCTACAATAGTCACATGTTGCCATTGCTTCTGCTTGCATCCGGGGACAGCAAACCAAACAGACAACGAAACCAATGAGAGTACAAACACAAATCATCTCAAATACAACAGTTGTAAGTTGTTATTTATGAACTTACAATGAGTCAAAAGAGTTACCATTATTTTGTCTTTGTTCAAGAGTATTTAAAATAACAGTTATTGGAAAATACTAGGTTTACCAAACATTTGGTGCATCTATATAAGTCACATGAAATACCTATAAAACTAAGATCAAAAACCAATTGTTAACATGTATTTGCAGGTTTTCTCAACCCATTATCTTTCCTTTTCTCAATTAAAAAGCAATTGATAAAAATATCCATTGAACGAATTACCTCATTGTTGAAGAATGAAGCCTTCGACCATTTAGTGCCGACGTAACGTTGATTACACCTGATCCAGTCCATAATGTTATGAATGCTTGGATTGATCTCTACGCTGGACAACTGCAACAATATTACATAATTTAAGCCCAAAATAAGCATAATTTACATCACTGATTACTTACCGGTTGTTTCTATCCGCTTTTCCATCTCATCCTGTCATCCAGAAAAACAAATGAGCAAAAGATATAAGATATTGACTGTGTTTGAATAACCGATTCCTATTTTATTCAATCCTTTAGCTTAACCCAATGGAACCGTTAAAACTAAATATATATTAATAACCTGTAATTTAAAGCTTTAGGTATTCTAAATAATCCAAATATCAAAACTAAATACCATTGATTTACCTAAAAATTCTCCATTCCTGGAAATGCTCCATCATAGACGGACAACCGTAATTTATCACAAAATTTGCTATCTCAATATGCCCTCTTTAAATCACTCGTAAACCTTTGATTTTCGATCTTCAAATTCCGGCACAAACATGTATCACAGAAAACATGACACCAATCATCTTCATAATCAATTGAAAATTCAAGTAACAATTTTACACATCAAACTAAAAAAAAGGAAGATAAATTAAAACTTACAAATGTATATGTATCAGGCGATTGAATTAAACCTGCATAATCAAAAAAGAAAATTATCATGCTAATATCAAGGAATATTTTTTTTAGAAAAAGTTGTACCATTGAATCTAAATGGAGACTTTGAGATAAGGCATCGTACACCTGCATATCAAATTGAAAAAAAATATTAGAACAATCGAATCACACATATCAAAATTAATCGGCACAAAATTAAATTGAAAAAACTAATAGAAACCTGATATATATAAAACCTGCTTCAAACAAATAAAAAAACGTATTGTAATTCAATCACAAATGTTGTATTATGCGATTTAAATCTAAACCGTAAATAAGAAGACTGTGAAGATGATGAATCAACTAACATCCGACACAAAAATAGATCAAAAAAATCAAATACGTTACCTGTTTTAATTTGATGAACCCCAAAAATCAAATTGTGGAATGATTGGAGAAGGATTTCGTTTTGATTTTTGAACCGCGGAATGTTTTGAGACGGAATTGTATTGATATAAAAAAAAGGCTCTATAATGGTTGAATTATATTAATGACTTTGACTAAAATATGGCTTCATAGGAGCGGGCATGAGTTTGACTGTGTTTACTTTTCATTTGAAAGAAAGAGTGCTTTGGGGTGTTTGTACATTGGCTCTAATTATGGAATTTTAATCACAGCATTAATTTTTTTTTTTAATGCTCGTGCTTAAAAGGCATATAAAAAAGCTTATTTTATTAGATAAAATAGATAACAAGAAAGGTGATATACACATAACGACTTTTAAGTTTTGATTCAAACATAAAAAGTAAGGTTTTCAAGATCGGGATCCTACTTAGGATCGATTTCGTATTTGCAAGATCGAGATCTTAAGATCCTACCATAATATCATTTTGTTAATAGTCTTTGTAATATTATACAAATCGATAAATTATTATATATTATAAACACAAAATTGTATAAATGTTTCATAGAAATGTTGTCTTAAATTATGATTATAAAATGTTTAAGAAAATTAACATGTTATTTTTTAAATTCTACAAAACACAATTCATAAATTTGTAGTTTTTTAGCTTGTGGTTCGAGAAAAGTAAGATCGGTTCGGATTAGATCTTAAGATCCCATGGTTAAGATCGGGATCCTATAAGATCTGAAGCTTTCAAAGATCCTATGTAAGATCCTGATCGTTTTTGCTTAGCTGTATCATAAAAGCGTAAGATTTTAAGACTAGAATCGGGATCCTGACAACCATTATAAAAAGTTTATAAATTATTTAGAATTTACGTTAATATCTACAGATTCACCTCCCCGATCCCTACCAACAATGTCAAAGGTTACGTGATGGGAATAGTGAAGTATGGTTATTTTAGTTATATGGGCAAATGGGGTTTATCCACTTGGACCCCTCTAATCATGGTTCATTGAACTTGCAGACCTTATATTTTGACTAGTATACACAACAACCTTCCGGGAGACATCCTTTCCCATGACGAAATGCAAAGATTTTTTTTATCTTTTTTTTTTCAAGATACAACAAAGACGAACATTAATATAACAAAGTCGTATGCTACACTTTCTATAATCATCAAAATTTTAAAAATTAAATTTAGATTCAAACATTGAATAATACTCTTGTCGGCATTTAACAAGGTATAATAATGTGTAAGGCTTATTCATTATCTTTAAAAGTGAGAAAAAAATTGAGAAGCGAAATAGAGCATTTTATTATGGGATTATGTCGAAAAATAGTGTTCCGATTTGGTACGTGAAGTTTAAAAAAATTGTGTAAATATAACAAACTTTCATAAGCGTTCTAATTTGGTACGTGATCATAACGTGTTATAACTGAAAGTCTGACACGTAACATCATTTATAAAATGACACGTTATCATCACGTATCAAATTGGAACACTTACGAAAGTTCGTTACATTTCTACAACTTTTTTAAAGTTCACGTACCAAATCGATACATTTAAAAAAGTACATTGCTATTCAACGACCTAATCCATATTATTATTAGAGGAATGTACATATATAGAGAGCAAAGTAAATTTGGACTAGCAAGCGACCGACCAAAAGAAAACCTAGATCACATCCTCTTAATAAACAAAACCTTATCTTGAGTTGCTTTGGTGTTCAATTTAACAAAGATAGTAAAATACCAAGATAAAACTTAGGGGTGAGCAAAACCGAGTCAAAACCGAACCGACCCGAGAAACCCTACAAAATCGAGCCGACCAAAACCGAACCGAGAAAGCTGGGTTCTATTTCGGTTCAAGATTTTTTCGAGTTTCGGTTTCGGTTCGAGCAAAAAACCGACCTAAACCGACTAAAACCAAAACCGAACCAAAACCGAGAAAAACCAAGTAATTTCGGTTCGATTTCTTCCCGAGTTTCGGTTCTCGGGTTTGTCGGGTCTAGTCGGGTCGGTTTTGACCCGATGCTCACCCCTAATAAAACTTATATGATCTTAAAGAGTATTACTTACTAATAAAATTCTCAGTTTCAATAAAAAAAATAAAAAATAGAAATCCGAGTTTGATAACTTGTTTACATTTAGTTTGTACAAAATTTGATAACATATAAAACAAGTGACTGATTTACAGGGCCGTCTCGTGATTTTCGATAGCCTTACACAATACACTTGTAAACTAAAGAGAAATTGCATATAAACTTGAATTATATGAATCATATATTTTTAATCTTATACGTATTTATATGTAAAACTAATAAAAATGTGGCTCATTTTAAGTGGAGACCATGTGCGACGGCACCTATCGCACACCCGAACCTTGTACTGATTTACCATTGTTTCCATCTACTTAAATATCAGGTCTAGTCAGAAATTTTATATATATATATATATATATATATATATATATATATATATATTTCCCAGGGATGGTCCTGTTCCCTAATGGTGTTATTAAGAAAGTGGTTAAAAAAAATTTGTGGCCGTAAGGTTAGGAAAATACTGTAGAAAGCACTGTTCATGAGATAAAATTTTTTTAAAAATTGCCTAATCACAATGCAATTAGAGTTATGTGGCTATAAGGTGGGGAAGGTACTATTGAAACAACTGTTCATGGACTAATTACACATATATATTATCCCCTCCCTCTCAGGAGTTCCCCATCTCCATAAATCCAGAACTTTCATCCCCAAATTCTCCTCTTAACAATCATCATCATCATCCCGATATTCCAGGTTGGTTAATTTCCATTCACACGAAAAAAATAATGGCAAGTAACCCTAAATCTAATTCAGTTCTAACCGACTCATTAAAAAAATGAAAACCCAAAATCATTAAAAAAAACAATCGCCGCCCACCCTAAATCTAAATCACGAATCGCTGCCATTATCATAAGATGGATCATTTGCACAGCAAAGAAGAGTATCATAAATCTTATATCAGTTTTAGGTTTTTGATTTTGATATAGACTTTAGTTTTAATTTATGGTTCTTTGTGAAATTAGGGGTTTTGGAGGAACGCCGAATGGTTCTTGAACTTTCGTCTTGATGGGTACCTCTGAGGGCAAGTAAGTTTTATTGATTCAATTTTTGTTTAGAAGATTTTTACTTTATATATATACAACGAAAATATTGGGTTTTTTTTTTTATCATGACCCACTTTATCATTTACCTTTATACATAGAAATCAGAACAAATGCTGTTTCATCAGGCCCCAGCTGAAACAAGAGGACTTTTGGTCAACACCATAAGAGTTCTTTGTAGCGCTGATTTGTAACGCTGATATTCGAGAGCAAGTATTGTATCTGTGGTCGTGGTTTTGCTGTTCATAGTCCAAGAGTTGTACGTGCCCCAATTCTTTGAGGTTTTGAATTGGGAATAATTTTCTGTTATTATCTTGGAGAAGGATATTCCTAATCTAAAGAACGTATTGCTTTCGATATCTCATGAGAAGTATGCTGAGATGTATGATATGTTTTATGATCCATTATGTGGAATTCCAGCAGTTTTCTTTAAATAACAAACACTATACTATGATCTTTGTGCTTTATCATATGTGCTGACTTTTATGCTATTTTTTTTTTTTATGTTTGCAGGCTATAAACCGGGTCCAAAAGTGCTGAACTTTCCAGGTGGTTGAAAACTGGATTCCAGACATTAGAGTATTGTCTGCTGGGAATTCTTTGCCAGGTACCATTTACTGAAACTCTGATCTTTTACAAACACCCGTAAATGTATCATGTATAAATTTCAACAATACCGTGGTAGAAATGCAAATAGAAAGAAGTTATATTGGTTTTTGCAACAAAATATTTAATAGTTTAATAGTATGCCTTTAATGTGGGGTGGATAGAGTTAAACACCAAGTCAGTGATCATTGAAAAAGATTTTGTACAAGCATGTTACTGTTTGGGTTAAAAAAAATACAGCCCTTGAATACGGTCAAACTAAAAATACGGTGGTACATAAAAAAAACATCTATAGTGCCCAAACTACTATACAAAAATGATAAGTGGGCCTTTTTATGAGTTTAAAATTCCCCCAAAATGTCAATGCAATACAAAAAAGACTATCCTGAACAGATATATACATGCTGGAAGAATGAAATGAGCTTCAAAGCCCAATTAATACTAGCTTCACCAATTCCTAAATAGACTTTCAAGTTCATAAATTATAGCAGCATAGACAAGCTACATACCCAGCAAGATGATGTATGTAATAAAAAAATTAGACTGAGAATTGATAGTTTATGTTAAAAATTTGGAAAACACAAATTTGAAAGCTGAAGTAACTTACCTCACTCACATTGTGGGCTCCAGGTCTCATGCCAGAAATTCGTCCACTGTTTGGCATATTCACATCCATTGCACCTCCGTATCTGATATAAAACATGACATAATGACGCAAGTTGCACAAAACCAAAAGGTGAGAATGGTAAGTAGATAACTATTCAGTACAGCGAGATAAGTGAATTGTATGTTACCCAGAGGCAGGTGGAGGAGCTAGGTAACCATAAGGTTCATAGTCCCTTGGAGGAGGTGGAAAGCTACGAGGATCGTAGTTTGTTGGAGGAACCGGATAACTATTAGGTCCATAATCTCTTCCACCACCCTTTTTATAAGGATACAAGCAACAATTTAGCTGCATAAAGTGAAGAGATTTCTTATAAGAATCATTTTAATGAATGAAAAAACAATGTATCTTTTGAAAAAATGAACAGCAATGACAAGGTTATACATAATAATCTGTATATATAAATAGGTTATTCAGTACATTTAGAAATCTCTGATTGGGTGTAAACATAGGTAATTAGTCAAATTCCTGGCCAGTGAAAGCTACTATTTGATTGTTTTTTTTTAAATACATGAAAGTAGACAAAAATGCTAGGTACCTGCTGATTGTATCTACTATTTTATTGTTCAATGTTTGTACTTTGTAGTACATCCTAAAAGTGGAAAGAGATTTGTTCTATTTGTTGACGTAGTATGCTAAGAGTTTTTGACATGGTTACAGGTATTCACATAGTAGTGATTATACACCAGCAGCAGTTACAAGTACGTGAATCTGCAATTTGAATATCCATTGAATTAACACTTTCTTTTAATGTCATCTCTGTATAAAACTCATGGCCCAAAACAATGTTTTGAGCCTATTGACTAACGGTTACAGGTGTTTCACTTTAGCTAATCTCTTGTTTATTACTTTTTGTTCCCAGTGGAAATATGATGTATATGGCAGAAAAAGTGAACATCAGCACTGATGTATCCAAGTGGGTGCATTGGATTGTATGCTAGGCTGCGTGTTTATTGGTAAGTAAGGCAGTTTCAAAACTGGCAAGTTTGCAAACCTTGGAAAAAATGGCTTGTGGGCTACGTTATGCACTCAACGGATTACCTAAAGGTATGTTACAACTTTTGAAACACCCATGATTGATCTATCAACGAAAAAACAAAGAAAATAACCTACCTGAGACCCTAATAATATTCGTGGTTTCGTGGTTTTGCAGGTCAAGTGGGATGAGTAGTTGACAAATTATAAAGACGCTTGAGGAAGAGGGTAGGTGTTTTCCTATTCTTTCGTGTTTATGCATCCTATGGCGCTTCGTGACTGCAAAATCAGCTGAGGTACGTAAATGCCTATGTTTTTTAGTTTTCCAGAAATCATCGAATACATAGTTACAATGAGTAATCCCAAAGACCCCCTTACGAAATTTTACAAGGAATGATTAAAGATAGTGAAAGAATTTACATTTTACATTTATATATGATAAGACGTA
The DNA here is from genome assembly GCA_021014915.2 of Artemisia tridentata subsp. tridentata. NCBI lineage: Eukaryota > Viridiplantae > Streptophyta > Magnoliopsida > Asterales > Asteraceae > Artemisia > Artemisia tridentata. Next base: position 163,902,186 of record CP139504.1, on the reverse strand, counting down.
GGGAAATTCTTATAATTACACATTTATCACAAACGAACCCTCCTGTATCTAGAATTTTGGCATTTGCATTTAGATAATTACTTGATTTAGGCTGGTATTTGGGGTCTTAATACATGGTGTCAAAAACCAGCAAGGCCAGGACCTTGAATTCCTTGGAATCCATCTCATATATAGCTATTGATGCATGCTCATACCTAAGGATGCATACTTTACCTTAGAAACCACTAATATAGTTATCGTGTAGCAATATATTTCTACCATCTGCAAAATCCATTCCCCAAATCATTTATTAATTATGAACAATGTCGTTCTCAACCTGGTAAGTGTCAACTTAGTAAAATTTTGACCGTAAACGCCAAAGCGTATAAATTTTTAAGATTAAACGAATGCGATAAAAACTACCAGGTAGCACATGGGCTGAGGGAAATGATGATAAGGAAGACGCGAATGAGACTATGGTATATTTCTGATATAATTACTTAGAACTGATCTATCTTGACAATGTTGTAATTGATTGCAGCTCATCGATAAAATGGAATGAAAAGAAAGATGGAGGCTGGAAAGAAAGGATCGAAAACTGGAAATTGCAACAAGGAAATCTTGGGGCTGAAATCGATGACACAAACTTTTCTCCCAACAGAAGAGATAGTGCCTGCTCAAAAGGCGGCATCTGTTGTTGTCCACACTGCACACTTCTTATTTGCAATGCAGCCGCAATGAAGGTATTTTTGTGGTTTTATTAGTTGTTTATTTTCGTCACCATTTCACGAGCTCACAATTGAAAAAGAAATCTTGATGCTTTTGGTACATACACTTTTGGGAGAAGTGATGGATACTATGAAATAATTAATGGGAATTGCTTAATGAATATTTATTTAGTGAATACTAATATCAAAGATTAGTTGTCTGGACGGCATGTGAATATGGGTAAATTTTTTGAAGGGTAACAGGTAAAAATGGGTAACCTTATTTGACCCGTTTATTAAGTGTACTATGAAAATGCAATGACCTGATTTTGAATGTTTGGATTGAAAGAAGTGGGAAGTTGGATACGCTCAAAAAAAAGTTGGAGTTTGAATAGGATGTCATACTCAGTTTTTATTAAAAGATACATCCATTCAAGAAATTTATTAAATTTAGAGACGCCTTCATGTAGCAACAAGACTCTTAGGCTATATACATGTTAGACACTAAAACTTGCATCAAAGTATTACCAGAAACAAAAAAATCAAGTATACATCATGAAATCAGTAACATAATTATCTGAACAAACTATCCTGTTGACATGTTAATTAGTAAATAAGAATGTGCTTTGCATGTAGATAACATATCCAAACATGATCTTTTGCAGCATATAAAGACGGCGCTAACGGATTAGGAAGTGTTGCAAGAAAATATTTTCCAACAAACTCTTTGTGGTCGTATACTTCGGATTGAAAACCGCAAGCCTTAAGAAGGAAAAACATCACATTCAAGCTCTGCACGTGAAACAGCCAAGAAAATCCAATTTTATAAAAAAGACTTATCTTAGTGTAAAGATGCAAAGAGAGTAAGTATCTTTAGAACTTTATTGCTGCGTAATAATTCTTTATGTTAAAGATGATTACAAAATTTATATCTTTTTAGTTTATGTTTTTTTGGTTGCCCATGTTCTATGCAGAAAAGTTATGTTTAAAATAGTTGTTTCATTTAAAAACTTTTATATTACGAGTCTGCGGCCTTATGATCTTCGTTTGTTTTGTAGGAAAAGGATGAAAATATGGAAGGGCGGTTGTCAACTATCAATTAGAAAAATACATGAACGGCTGTTGATGCCCGTTATCACTAGAGCGTATCGCTATTAAAAAAAAGGTTTATGTAATCGGATCGAGTTAACTTACGCTTGCCTCTAATAATTGAAAGGAAAAAACAGGCCATGCGCTGATAACTGAAACTGTTGCCTGCTGTTTGGATGGATAGATCAGTAGATGAGACCAATATGTGTTACTGATGTGATGCTGCACTTGGTTTTTAGGTCTGAGCACTAATATTAGAAATGCAGTATATGAAGTATAAAAGCTATGGTATGAGAATCATCTGTATTGATTAGTTTGGTATACATTGGTTGTAATAAAACTTACAATGGATCACAATTTTTTTTTTACAAAGTTATTATCTTCTTAATCATCCTTCCTAATGTAAATATAAACCGACACTATCAACATAACACTCCCGTCGCAACACGCGGGCTACCCCGCTCGTTAACCGATAAACAAAGGGGGCTAAAGATACAAATCACAAAACTGAAAGACCATAAAATATTGTGGGAGGGAATCATGGGTAAGTAGAAGTAGAGGCTAGTAGCAAGTCTAGTAGCCATGTGTAGTTCCAAGTTGGTGGGACCAACAAACGCCAATTGCAAAATGCAAATTGCACATGTTCTACCGCTATCTTTTTGGGCATTAACGAACCAATCACCTAGCTTTTGCAATTTCATGATACTCGAGAGATATTTTATTACTCCTTCCGTCTTAAAATTATTGTCCCCTGACAAAAATTACAATTTAAAAAAACATAATTATTATTGCATTCTCTCTCTTACTTTTTTGCAATATGTCACTTTTACCCTTATGTAATTAATTAAACCTTCGAATGATATTTGTAATTTTTAGTAACATTAGGTGCAAAATGGTAAATTTGCTACATTTTTCACAATTATATTTAGAAGGGGACAATAATTTTGAGACAACCTAAAATGAAAAGAAAGACTATTAATTTAGGACAGAAGGATTATTTTATTCACCAAAAAGTCATTGCAATTACCAACAGAAGTTAACATGAAAACTAAAGAAGGGTTAATGCTTTGATATCACACAATTCCATGTTGTTTTCTGGAGATTTATTTATGCTTTTCTTCCACATATAGCTCCCCTCTTGCACTTCTTCCATGGTTTTGGTTTTGGTTTTGATTTTGGCACCCTGTTTTCATTATATATTACTCCGTATCTCATTAAAATAACATCATACTGTTATTTTTTGAAAGTGTGGATAGATAAATTATTCGTGATATGAGATTTTATCGTTCGATAGAATAAGGGAAGCTGTCATATTAAGCATTTAATTCGCATATGAATTTTATACCATCAATTTTGTTAGTTGATCATAGCTTTTATTATTTGGCAGAACGGGTCAAATTTTGAGAAAACATACAATATATGTTGCAACAAGTTAGTATTCGCTCGCAAGAACATATATTATGTATCTACTTACGTTCGTAAGTAATTATTTTTTCGATAATATATGATATAACGCTCGCAAGAACATATATTATATATCTACTTACGTTCGTAAGTAATTATTTTTTCGATAATATATGATATAACGCTCGCAAGAACATATATTATGTATCTACTTACGTTCGTAAGTAATTATTTTTTTGATAATATATGATATAACGCTTTGAGTTTTGAAGACATCCAAAACTCCAAGTACCTTGTAATCTAGTGTAACTTTGTACTTTATTTAGGTAATTAAAAGGGCAGCAACTGTCGATAAGAAGCAAAAGATATTTAAAATTAATATCCGAAGACTATTTAGGATATGAACGGCCTTTAACTGTCACGAAGACCACTTGTGACCAAGACTAGTTCAAACTTGATTTATTCATATCAACTTGCTTACAAATTTCATTACATACTTTGTACTAGGATTATGCATGTCGTTTTCACTAATTAACTAACTAATTAGTACATACGACCTTGCATGAGCCATCTCTATTCCACTAACTAGTTTTCAGTGACTTCTACGAGCCTTCTGACATTTGATCTTTCAAAGTTTAGCATATCGACTTAAATGACTTTTTAAAGAAATGAAAAGTCATGTTTTAATGGATAAAGTTCTTGGCAACTGATTAATGTATTTCTATTTAAAGAAATGAAAAGTCATGTTTTAATGGATTAAGTTTTTGTCAACTGATTAATGTATTTTTAGTGAAATTTGTTAGACCATACCAAAGTATTTGAGAAATAATTTGATGTTATAAGTTTGACCATTGAATAGTTATATATCTAGAACATCACTTGATATGGAGTAAGTTGAAAGATATTAGAAGTGTGAACAAATTCAAAACAAACTTAAATAAAAGTTTATAAGATAAGTCAAATGATCTTAGCAAATTTTATCTTAAGAATCATTATACTCCTTAACAATGTTTATATTCATATAATTCATTACACAATTTATCATCCAAATTTAGGAATTATATAAAGAAAAATGTGTTAACTTTTTTCAATTCCATCAAATACGATGAGAAGTGTCTAAGAATGTACGGTGTTACTCAATGACAACTTAATTACATGATAAAAACTAAACACGTTCATTAAGTTGAATGACTAAATTGATATGATTATGAAGATCGTCACGTTTGATATGATTAGTTCCGCTAACTGCTCATGCACCATTGTAACCGCCGTTTTCTTATTTAAACCGATCATGTCCGATTTTCATAATAATAGGCAATACAAAACACTAACACTAAGAGCATCAACAATTGATCAAGTTGTTAAAAGCTTTTCACTTTTTCAAAAAATCATTTTAATGGGTTTTTTTGCATGAAAAACTTTTTTTCAAAGACTTGGTGAACCTTAAGTTTTTCCTAAAAACTTTAGTCATTAAATGCATTATGCATTAAATGCATCAAGTCTTAAAAGACTTGATGCATTGTAGATACTCTAAGGGTGGAGGGAGTGGCCTTCGGGTTGGCCTGCGGGTTGCTCGGGTTGGATGGGAACACCGCCGCCGCCTAGGCGGGCTGGCCTGGCGGGTTCCATCCTCGGGTAAGAAGCTCGCAACGGTTTGATACCAAAAGTGAACGTTGAGTTATTTTTTGAACGTTGGAAATGGGAGCGTGGGAAAAAGAAAGAAACACAGTTGGTCCCTTTGGTTTGCCTATTTAATCCGAACACAAACAACCATTTTCACAAACAAAAAGCAAACAAACCACAAACCAAAAAAACACACTCTAACACAAATTAACAACCAAAAAAAAATGTCATCATCATCATCATCATCATCTTCTTCTTCTTCCTTTTTGCCCCCGATACAATTACCCATCTTACCGGACTTATCCACGGGTAGTACGCTACCTTTTTTGTGCGCCGTGGTTGACGAGCTCGAAGAAGACACGACAAGCACTACCGAAACTCGAACCTATATCGAGCGGTTTCGGGAAGAAGCACAAGAAACACTAATGCGTGACTATTTCGTTGACGAACCGAAGTTTGGCCCGTCTTTGTTTCGTGAGAGGTTTCGGATGTCAAAAAGGTTGTTTTTACAAATTGTTGGTGATATTGAGCAGAGGTTCGAGTATTTTCAAGAGGGTGCAGATGGTAGGGGGAAAAAGAGCTTTACGGCTCTACAAAAATGCACATCCGCAATTCAACAACTCGGAACGGGCAACCCTCCGGATAACTTTGACGACTACTTATGCATGGCAGCGAGAACGTCACGCGAATGCCTTGATCATTTTTGCACCGCGGTCATCGAGATATATGGGCGCGAGTTCTTACGTAGGCCTACTAGTCACGACGTTGCACGCTTGTACCAGGCGCATGAACAAAGGCACAAGATTCCGGGTATGCTAGGTAGCCTTGATTGTACACATTTAGTTTGGAGAAATTGTCCTAAGCATTTGAAAGGGCAATACAAAAGTGGGAGATATCCATACCCACAATTATGCTTGAAGCCGTTGCTTCACAAGATTTGTGGATCTGGCACGCTTTTTTTGGTCCTCCCGGGTCGCTTAACGATGTCAATGTTTTGAATCAATCGAGTTTGTATCTTAGGGAGCGAAATGGAACGGCTCCCGACTCATCATTCGTTGTCAACGGGCGTAACTACAAACGGGGATATTATCTTACCGACGGAATCTATCCTAGGTACTCAACTCATGTCAAAGCATTCCCGTATCCGACTGAAGCGAATGAAAAGAAATTCAAGAAAGTTCAAGAGTCGGCAAGAAAAGATGTCGAACGATGTTTTGGTGTTCTTAAGTCAAAATGGGGTATTCTGAATCGCAAGATCCGTCAAATGACCATCGAAAAGATCACTAAAATCGTTTATGCGTGTTGTATATTGCACAACATGATTATAAAAGATGACGGGAGGGCAATATCAGGGACTCATATAATGGATCCGCCGGTGCAACCCGTTTATGACGACAACGCACTACCGGAGTTACTAAATGAACACATCCATCATCGTCTTCAATTTGATCTTACGGAGCATGTGGCGTCTCAACATTTACCGTACCTCGATGACCCCGAAGATTAAGTTATGTTGTTTGTTTTCAGTTATGAATAAAATGTTTGTGTGTTTTATGAATTGTACTTTTAATTTCAGTTATGAATAAAATGTTTGTTTGTTTTATATAATTGTTTAGTATTGGAAGGGTTAATTTTGAAAATTTATAATTTTGAAGGAAAAATTATGAATATTTAAAAAAAGATTTGGGAGGGTTGAAAGTGATGGGCACCAGTAAAAAGGTTGGATTGAGGGTTGGAGGGTTGAAATGAGGTGGAGGGAGATGATTGGTTAAAATTTGGGAGGGTTGGAGGGTAAAAAGGGATGACTCCCTCCACCCTAAGGGCTTGTTTGTTTAATTTTTCATTAAGTCATGTTTAGTTAACATATGACTTAATACGAAGACCCTCAATTATATCACTTTTCATAAGTCATTTCTTATAATTAATCGAAAAACAAACAATTTTTTACATGACTTTATGTATTAATTTTTTCTCATAATAAGACAACTAAGTTAAGCCCACCATGAACTCTTCCACCCCCAATTGCTCGATCAACCCAAACCCTAACCCTAAATCCCTAAATTTAAAACCTTAATTAAGACTCTTCCACCCCCAATTACTCGATCAACCTAAACCCTATCCCTAAATCCCTAAATTTAAAACCTTAATTAACATCCAATTAGTTATCATCGATAGGTGAGAATGAGAGTGTGGAGAGAGAATCAGAAAGAGAAAGAGGTGAGAGAGATTCATGGAAGACAATCGAACGAAGGAGGATGGAACGAAGTAAAAGAGAAACGGTGGAAATACAGGGAGAAACCGGCGAGGAGGGGCTATCACCGGGATTCCTCTTCGTGGACAGTCTACTACATCTCTAACTTCCCTGATGCTTGTTCTGTGGGCGATTTTTGGAAGCTCTTTGGAGACTATGGTGTTGTTACAGATGTCTATATTGCGAGAAGGAGAAATAACATGGGTGATAGATTCGAATTCGTGAAGTTTGCTAGGGTGAATGACAAGGGGCTACTCGAATCAAAGTTGAATAATATTAAGATTGGGAACTTGAAACTCCTAGCCAATCTTGAGCAGTTTGATAGAGACAAAAAACCAGTTAATGGGGCTAGAAAGGAGGCTTATACAGAAGGAAAACCTAGGCAACAGGCCCAGGCGGCACAGGCTTACGGGTATGTGACCAAGGGTGTGACTTTTGCAGAGGCGGCGGGTGGTGGAAGTTCTTGTGAAAGTAAGGAAAAATGCATCACTTATGAGCAGGTGGAATCAAATGCTAGCGTGATATGGAAGAACAACTCGTTGGTTGGCAGAGTTCTTGATCTGGACTCTCTTAACAATCTTCCCAAGTTACTGAATAATATTCATGTCGACTGTGAGATTCGATACTTGGGCGGATTTAATGTTATGTTGTGTTTCAAAGCCATGGAAAGTGCTAAAGAGTTTATGCGGTCGGAAGACAAATGGGGATCGTTTCTGGTAAGTGTTATATGTTGTAATGGTCAGAACATCATGTTTGAAAGGATCGCCATCGTAGAGGTTCTCGGAGTTCCGCCACATCTCTGGGATGGTGATCTAATTAATAAGGCTGGTGAAAAATTTGGGAAGGTGATTATTGCTTCTAAGGCTGACGACAACAACGTGAACCTTTTCTCCGGAGAGGTTGCACTTTTGTCAAATGATTGCAATTGGATATGCGAGTATGTAACGGTTGCAAGGACGAATAAGAAATTCAAATTGCTAGTCAAAGAGAAAAATGTTTCTTAGGTTCCCCAGTTCGTGTTGAGTGCTTCTCAGGATCCAAGTATCGGGTTGATCCCAGTGGAGAGCAATTCCGGTGATGAGAGCAATGATATTCCGGTGAGTATGGAGACTGAAAAGTCGCCGGAAAAGCCAATGGGAAATAGCGATGGTAAGTCTAATGGGATGTACTTTGGGCCAAGTCAGTCTGGTCCCAGTACCTCTGTTGAACCCAATGTCATGGATTCCCATCAAATTAGGCCTGTTATGGAAGGAGGAAGTCATAGTAAATCAAGGAAAAGGCCCAGACTCAATAACTATGATTCTAGCCCATCGTATGGTGGGATCTCCAGATCCTCTAAGGCGATTGCCAAGTCCAAGGTACATATTATTTCAAGTATTGGGGATGGGAAGAGGAAACATGTTCTGGAAAAAAAACAAGGCGTTGTTGGATGCTCTTCGTGGTGAGATCGAAGATGGTGAAATTAGAAAAGAGGATTCAAATCTCAATCCTACTACAGCTAATTTGGTCTGTGATCAGATGGATGTGGTAGGTTCTTCGAACCCTAATCAGGGAGAGAATAGCTGTCCCCCGCAAGACGGAATGGTGGATGAGGTGAAAGATATTTAGGAAGATGGTGAAATTAGAGAAGAGGATTCAAATCTCAATCCTCCTACGGCTAATTTGGTCTGTGATCAGATGGGTGGGGTAGGTTCTTCGAACCCTAATCAGGGAGAGAATAGCTGTCCCCCGCAAGACGGAATGGTGGATGAGGTGAAAGATATTCAGGAAGAAATCACGACTGAAATGAATGAAACGTTACAGGTTGCTGACAGCCTCAACATTAAGCTAGTTGGATATGAGAATCAGGTTTGTGAGGCAATAGTGGAGGAAGGTATCAAGACCCTAGTTTAATGGATTTTTTATCTCTTAATTCAAGGGGTTTTGGGGGTAGGAAGGTTGGGTGGATTCACTCAATCAGTCGTAAAAATCGTTTCAATTTCATTTGTTTTCAAGAAACTCTCTATCGAAAAAGTGATCGTTTGCCTATTAGAAGGTTATGGGGTCGGGGGAGAGTTGAGCATGTCGCGGTTGACTCTTGTGGGCGTTCGGGGGGCCTGTTGTGTATGTGGGACCCGGATGTCTTCGAGATGACATCCTCTGTTTCGGATAGAAACTTTATTCTAGTTCATGGAAAATTGAAAGGCTGTGGTACAAAGTTAAACGTTATTAACGTTTACTCGCCGCAAGGGCTGCCGAAAAAGAGGGCCTTGTGGAATTCTATTATGGGATTTGTCACTTCTTCGGAAGGGCTTAAAGTGGTGATGGGAGACTTCAATGAAGTTAGGTGTCCGGAGGAAAGACTCGGATCCGGTTTTTGTGCCTCGAGTGCCCGGGCCTTTAACGAATTTATTTATGAGGCGAGTCTTAAAGAGTATCGTATGGGTGGGAGTCGTTTCACCTACTCCGATGGCTGCGGTAGGAACTTTAGCAAACTTGACCATGTCTTTGTTTGTGATGGATTTTGGGCTAAATGGCCTGCCGCGTCCCTTATGGCGCACCCTAAAAGGTGGTCGGATCATTGCCCTGTGTCGCTAAAAACCACTACCTATGATTTTGGTCCTGGTCCCTTTAGATTATACATTTCGTGGCTTGACATACCTTCTATTAATGAGGTTGTCGAGAAAGCTGTGGGGGATGTGGACCTGCATTCGTTGGGCAGAGCTGACCTTATTCTCATGGCGAAGTTGAAAAAAGTCAAAGATGATTTGAAAGCTTAGAGATTTGAGAATAAGGTTGCGGAAGATAGAGAAGTCGAGGACCTGCTTAATTCATGCGATCAGTGGGAGGCTAAAGCCGAATTAGGTCTTATAACAGATGGGGAGATTGAGTTGTGGGCCACGGCCCATGCTAAATGGCAGGAGATAGAAAATCGGAAAGCTATGGATATTAAACAGAAGTCTCGTGTCAAGTGGGCTCTAGACGGGGATGAAAATAGCTCGTTTTTTCATCGTATGTGCAAAATTAATATCTCCAACAATCGTATTAATGGGCTTCCGATTAATGGGTTATGGGAGACTAGACCGAATCATATAAAAAAAGAGGTGATGCGTTTTTATCGTGAAAAATTTAAAGAGCAGCGGCCTTCCAAGCCTTGTATCAATTTCGAAGGTATTAAAAAACTGTCCCAGGTTGATGGAACCTTCTTAACTGATATGTTCTCGTTTGAAGAAGTTAAAAAAGCGGTGTGGGAATGCGGTGGAGATAAAGCCCCCGGTCCGGACGGCTTTAACTTTGTGTTCTTTAAAAGATTTTGGCACTTCTTCGGGAACGACTTCTACAACATACTTACGGAATTCCACTCGACAGGTAACATAAGTAATGGTTGTGGTGCCTCGTTCATTCACTTGATCCCGAAATCCAATGACCCGCAAGGCCTTAAGGACTATCGTCCTATAAGTCTAATGGGTTGCGTTTCTAAAGTCATATCGAAAGTAATGGCGAATAGGCTCAAAGTGGTGATTAACTCGGTTGTTTCGGAGGAACAACTTGCGTATGTTTCGGGTCGGTACATTTTGGATGGTCCGATGGTGTTGAATGAAATCATTTCATGGGCGAAGCGTGTGAAGCATCCTACTCTTTTGTTCAAAATTGATTTCGAAAAGGCCTTCGACTCTATTGATTGGAATTTCATTGACGATGTTTTGAGGCAAATGGAGTTTCCCAAGACTTGGAGAAGATAGGTTAAGGGTTGTCTTACTTCGGTTCGAGCCTCGGGTCTTGTCAACGGCTCTCCGACGTGGGAATTTAATACGGAGCGGGGTGTTAGGCAAGGCGACCCCCTTTTTCCGTTCTTGTTTATTATTGTAATGGAGGCCTTTAATTGCCTAATGATCAATGCCCGGAATTCTGATGTGTTCAAAGGTATAATCTGCCCTAATGAGGGGCCCACTATATCGCATCTCTTGTTCGCGGATGATGCAATAATCGTTGGAGATTGGTCAGAAAGAAACATCAAAAACTTGATTCGTTTGCTTCGAATTTTTCATATTGTGTCGGGATTGAGAGTGAACTTGGAAAAATGTCGGTTATTCGGGGTTAACGTGGCTGATAGTACAGTCGATAATTGGGCGAATGTGGTAAATTGCAAGAAAGGTATCATGCCATTTCAACACTTGGGGATAACGGTCGGTGCGAATATGAATAGAATTAAAAATTGGCAACTCGTTATTGATGTTTTCAAAAAAAGATTATCGATGTGGAAGGCTTCCCAATTGTCTATCGGAGGTTGGCTAGTGCTCGTTAAATCGGTTCTTGAGTCGCTCCCCGTGTACTACTTCTCCTTGTTTAAAGCTCCGCAAGCGGTGATCGATAAACTAGAAGGTATGCGGCTCAACTTTCTTTGGGGTGGGTCGAGAAACAAACACAAGATTCATTGGGTGAGAAAAGAAGTTGTTCTAAATTCGAAAGCGAAAGGTGGTTTAGGCCTTGTTCCGATGGAGATTCTAAACAAAAGCCTAATGATCAAATGGATATGGAGATACAAGTCCGAGTATAGAAGCCTTTGGAAAAATGTCGTTTTCGCGATACACGAAAAAAATAGAAGGCTGTGTTTTGTGCCGTTTGTCAAATCCCATTCTGGAACCTGGAAGGAGATCGCGAGAATGAATAGCTCGCTTGAGGCAGCTGGTATTCGCCTTCGGTTGCTGATTCAAAAAGTTGGGCTCGACTGGAAGTGGGGAGGCGATGGTAGTGGTCGTTTCTCGGTTAAATCGGTTAGGTATCTCATCGAAGGTGCTGCTGGAAATTCTGGTAATTGTGACTTCATTTGGAACAAGGCAGTGCCCAACAAAGTTAATGTGTTAGGTTGGAGAATTGTTAAAAATCGGTTGGCTACGGATGATCAGTTAGTCAAGAGAAAAGTGTTGGCGAGGCCGAGTTCGTGTCGTTTATGTGGTGATGTCGATGAAGATCTTACACACATCCTTACATCTTGTCATTCGGCTGCGGTTGTGTGGCAAGCTATTTCGTATTGGTGCAAGCTTCCGCCCATATATGCTTTTGATGTGAAAGACTTGTTCGGGATTCATTCTCAAATCAACGACAAGTACAAAGCGAGGATTATCTACATGATCATTCTTACCACGATGTGGGTGATATGGAAGGAGAGAAACGAGGCTACCTTTAACAACAAAAGACCGTCGATAGCGTTTATTATAAAGGAGATTAAATCGACGAGTTATCTTTGGGCTAGAACTAGAAATAGAATGGCGGGGTTAGAGTGGGACAAGTGGTGTAATTTCATTTTGTAAGTGTTTGTTTCGTTGTTGTTGTTTTTTTCCCGTCGTAGCGCCTAGCTTCATGAGTTTTTAATGAAATTGCCGTTCAAAAAAAAAAAGACAACTAAGTCAAGTTCACACACAACAATAAGTACACAATAGATGCAATAATATTAGCCAAATATAATTCCTCAAAAACCCTTAACTTTGCTTAATTTACAACACAAAAAGTCCATGAAAATAAACCCCAAGCTATTCAAGCTTCACAAAGGGCAAGTTCAAGAGGGTATAACAGTAAACGCTCCAAATTAATTGCGTTTAAAAGATCTACATGACAATCTATCAATAGCCAAAAACCTATTTTACCCCCATCTACGTCAACCACATTCTAAACTGGTGTACGCTATTTCCGCAGCCAAAGTTTCCCCAAATAAATATCCTTAATTATCACGTGTTCACCAAAATAACAATACCAATTTTCATTAAAGTTTTATTACAAAAAAATATACAATTTGGATTCTAACAACTTGCATACCAATCCCCCACACGCCTATATATATAAACAAAATATCAGATCTCAAACAACAATCATCATATTAACATTCACATCCTCTGTTCTTCAATAACCAAAAAAACTCAAGAAACATTTTATAAAAAAAAAACATCTATGGAGTGGGTACGAGGTAAAAAAATTGGTCATGGAAGCTTTGCAGTAGTCAGTTTAGCGAGACCAACAAGCACGAGTTTACCGTCTTTGATTGCGGTTAAGTCATGTGGTGTGTCTCATTCTGATTCGCTAAAGAATGAACGTGTGATATTGGAAGAGCTTAAAGATTGTAACGAGATTATTAAATGTTACGGTGACTCAGTTACATTAGAAAATGGTCAAAGATTGTATAATGTAGCGTTGGAGTATGCTTCGGGTGGCGATTTATCTTCAAGAGTTAAGAATTCGGGGAGTTTGAAGATGTCCGAAAACGAAGTTAAGAAGTACACGAATTCGATATTAAAAGGAGTCGAGTTTATTCACAAGAATGGATTTGTACACTGTGATATTAAGATGCAAAATATATTGTTAGCTAGTGAAAATGGTAAAGAAGTTGTGAAAATAGCTGATTTCGGCCTAGCAAAAAGGATAGCCAACATTGGAGAAGTACGAGCAAATTCGAAATACGAAATTCGGGGTACGCCTATGTATATGGCGCCCGAGACGGTAATTAGCGGGCAGCAAGAATTTGCTTCGGATATTTGGGCGGTTGGATGTTTGGTTACAGAAATGATTACCGGGAATCCAGTCTGGAATTGTTCTGACGTCAGCGCGCTTTTAATGAAAATTGGCGCTGAGTCAGAAATTCCAGAGATTCCCGGGAAATTATCTGACGCGGGAAAAGATTACCTCGCGAAATGCTTCATTAAAGATTCTAAAAAAAGATGGACAGCTGAAATGCTTCTAAACCACGAGTTCCTAAACATCGTGTCATATGACGAAGAAGTCGAGAACCAAGTATCTCCAAGAGATATATTCGATTTCCCTGATTGGGAATCGGAGCAATCGTGCTCTTCGATATCTCCGGAATCTTCACCGGAATCGGTGATTGCACCGGCGATGAGGTTAGGGCAGCTGCTGACAGATCAGAAGCCCAATTGGTCTGTTAACAACAGTTGGTTAAAAGTAAGATGATGTCAGCACAAGTAGAAGCAGATACAAAGAATGAGGAATTACGGAGTAATTCCTTTAAAAATTTTGACAGATATTTTTTTATTAAATTATATAGTTAGAGCAGAAATTGATGGATTTTTTTGCCATCAAGTTGTGAATACAGATAGATAGGTAGATACATGTACATACACTTGACTTTGTTACTATACGACTTCAGAATAATATATTCTTGGGTTTATTCACTTATTGTATATTCCAATTTTCCTATCTTTTTTGGCATTTTAGTTTCTTCCAGGTTTCGATATCTTTGGTTGTTTGAATCGGAAAATACGAAATAGTGGAACAGAAAATAGAGTAAAGTAAACTGTTTCGGTCTCAAGCTCAGTGCTAAAAGATCGGTTTGAGTTGAAAAAATAACAAAAAATAACTTTTTCAGTTTCCCTAAACGAACCAACGTGCATGTCTTATCGTTATTAGATGTGTTTCTATAATCCCATCAGCCGCCAACGATATAGTAAATCTCACGGGTCAAGTCAAATAAGCGTCACGCGTGCTTATGCGGCGGGTTTATAACAGCGGTCATACTAAGCGAAATATATCTTTCTGTAAATCTCACGGGTCAAGTCAAATAAGCGTCATGTGTGCTTATGCAGCGGTTTATAATAGCGGTCATACTAAGCGAAATATGGCTTTCTGTAATATTTATTACTGGTAACTAGTATGTAAGTTACAGGCCAGTTCATGAGTTTGTTTTTATCGGCCACGAATACTTTTTAACTTGCCTAACGAATAACATGTGTATTTCGTTTACTGATACATTGAATGAGAAAATCCCTTAACTCATAACCAGCAAATCATTGTAGGAAAACCTAATCATTTGGACAAATGAATCTGGCTTTTAGCTAAGAAAATCATTTTATAATTATTTATTAAGGTTTTGCATATAAAGTTGGAGATGTAACTTGCAAGTATCATGTTTTGGTTATTAAAGCAAAACAAAGGCTCAAAGCAACGATCTTTTTGCTACAAATTGCTGTCTTTTGCAGGTTTGGATCCTGTCACTCCTAAAATACCCTTTTTATTTTTTACTAAATAATTCAATTTCTTTTTCTTTCAGAGCATCTTGCATTACAACCTCATTGGCTGTTTTTCTGATATACAGCCTATCATTTGATTTAATATAGTTACAGTATATCTTATATTGACCATCTCTAGTTTTTATTTGTCCTCCAATAAAACTAAACTAATAGGAAAAAAATCATTAATATAGATTTATAAGTTTAAATAGATGCTCTATACCGCAGGGGTGAGCAACGGGTCAAACCCGACCCGATCCGACAAAAAACAACCCGATCCGAAAACAGAATAAGAGTAAAACGTGAATCGAGAACCGGACCAAGTAAAAACTATCAAAACTGAAACCGAATCGAATAAGGTCGGTTCGGTTCGATTCGGGTCGGGTCTGTTTAGCTATTTTGAATCGAATAAATGTGTTTTGACCCGAACTGGTTTAGCTATAGTTGTATTTTGTACATGTAGGGGATAAATATTTATTAGGAGATGAGTCTCATTGTTTAAACATGAGTTTAGTTGGATAAACATATTTAGACCGGTGACCCATCCAGCCCAACTATTTTGCCAAGTCTACTTTCAATATTAATGTATCGTTCGTTACATAAAGTTCAACCAATTTAAGTTTTAACTATATTTACTTATTTAGCGTTCAACAAATAAATCAAGTAATCAACTTCTGTCCACCCAAATTGGTCAAAGATTTTCGACGGTTTCTTTTTCTACAATAGGAGGCAAACCTATTATTCCACCTATACTAGTCTTTCTATATCAGACTTTTGAACTTTTTTTTAATTGCGCGCATTTATTAAGATAACAACTTGTTGATTAGTAAAAGGGTATCAAAATCATGTTGACGAAAAGAACGACCTAAATTGAAACTTACTTATGTCCATGATACATAAAGCTAGCTAGAAGAAAGTTTGTAAAGCTATAATAAAATATCATAAATGGTACGATCAAGTAGTAGCGTATAAGTTTTTGTTAAGAATGTAGGATCTAAATGTTGGTTTTACTATCATAAACAAAGTCTAAGATTAATTTTTTATGTAAATTTAATCACTTTAAATGTGTTGTGAGCTAGAAATCAAAATAGCAACAGTTACGCGCTGGCATGTTGGATTTCGTTGCACTGGTTGAAGCCGACGATTTTGAATCGTGTGGGGAACAAATACAACTTCAACTGCCAACAACAATCATGAACTTTGTAAATATGTGTGGACGCATAGTCCGGACTGGCCAGACAATGGGCCAGGCCCGGGTGACAGCGGCTCACTCTACGCTAAACCCTAATCCATGCCTTATAAATACAAGGCTAGGATCTCCTTATTCACTACGACCAAACAGGTTACCCTAAACCTAACTCTCATACGCTATATCGCACTACGACTAACTTGACCGTCGGAGGTGGATCCCGGGGCTACGGCCTCGGGTCCACTCCTAACGGGTTCTCTTTGTTGAACAGGTCTAATAGGGCTCGAGAAGACGACTAACGGCCCAGGAGAGTCGTTGAATCAGTCCGCGCCAGATTATGTATCAACAGATTGGCGCCATCCGTGGGACACGCTACGATAAGTTTTGTGTTCTCGCACCACCGGAAAGCAACCATCGTGGTCGCAAACTGGTAACTCTAAAACTACGTATTTTCTGCTAATACACAGTACCATGCGTACTGTTTTCTTCTATTTTGTTCAATCGAACAACAGTAACATGGGAATTGCTTTGACTTTTTCCAAAAGCTAAAGTGCATATCGAACATATATTTTAAATAGGATATAATATCTTTTTAAGAGAATATCTTTTAAAGATATCTTAATATTCTAAATATCATGAAGATTTTACATAAATCTTTTAAATTTGGTAAACACGATTTTACCTATAACGCACTAAGTCCGCACGATCGGACTTACTATATCTTTTAGCCGCGAACAGCGCCGTGCGTATAGAGATCTTCGCAGACTGGCGCCATGAGCGCACTGTCACGTACAGGCACCACGATGCTAGTCAATCGCCATGAGCGCACTAGACGAAAGCCGTGGTCATCTGCGATCATCCACAAACGTTAGAGTCTATGCGGTCACGATACATCCATCTGCGTCTGTGCGTGCAATTGAAACTATTAGTCGCGGTCATGGTACATCCATCCGCGCCATTGTTTTTATTATAATAAAAAAGAAAACGATCATGAGCGTACTGCGTTCGTAGATTAGCTACGTGCTACTTCTTTTATGTAGTTTGTAAAACCTCACGCTAGGTGTAATTCGCACTACTACTTCTCTTATGTGTTAATTTTATATGCTACGTGCTATATATATGCTATGCGCTAATTTTTTATTTCATTATTTTTTATATGTTGCGATGCGCAGCATATACTTCTAATATTTGCATTAAGTTTTTTTTCAGGATTTGAATAACTAAGTTTAATGCTCCTACACGAGTAGCACCATCAAACTTGGGGGGCTACCAGAATACGCACTGTGTGAGTACGCATCACGCAGGTATATTTGGAAGCAGATCGTACGTAAGAGGTATTGCAAGCCCGGTACAAAGACGGATTTAAATATTCGCACCATCTTGCCGCAGGGGAGACGTCTTCTGTCGGTTGTAAAGACGGATGTAATATTCGCATCTTTGTCGCGCACGGCGCGCACCTTTGCCATAGAAGTACGTCTTCTGTCGCACCATGCTGCATCGCTACTGGTACAAAAGGTACGCCCTTACCCAGGATGCAACATACGGAATCCACCTTCACCATTGTGAGACAATCACAATCGCAATGTCAATGTTACTCAGGTCGCGCCTACAAGGACGCGCCTACAAAATCGCGCCTACAAGGTTGCGCCAACATGGTCATCACACACTGCACCACAGACCCAGTGCGCACTGTCGCATTTGGGCTGCGCGTTATGGTCACGCCATCATGGTTGGTTGAGCCTACGCGGCCAGGAACAGAGCTTAAGTTTAGCATCCGCACTCAGGTCATGCGCATACTAAACTTAGGGGGCTTGTGGACGCATAGTCCGGACTGGGCCAGACAATGGGCCAGGCCCGGGTGACAGCGGCCCACTCTACGCTAAACCCTAATCCATGCCTTATAAATACAAGGCTAGGATCTCCTTATTCACTACGACCAAACAGGTTACCCTAAACCTAACTCTCATACGCTATATCGCACTACGACTAACTTGACCGTCGGAGGTGGATCCCGGGGCTACGGCCTCGGGTCCACTCCTAACGGGTTCTCTTTGTTGAACAGGTCTAATAGGGCTCGAGAAGACGACTAACGGCCCAGGAGAGTCGTTGAATCAGTCCGCGCCAGATTATGTATCAACAATATGGGTTCTTAGTTAGTTTGCGCTCTTAAAATAGATAGAAGAACCAAATGGCATCACTGATACGGCAAAAAAGGCAATGATACTATGGTTTCTTCTAGAATCATAAAAGAGTTCGTTAAATTGTCAATGACACATTAAGGTGTGCTGGTTGCTTGCAACTTGCAATGCCTTGCTGACTACGAAAAACCAAAAGTCTAACGATTTCAGTCATTCAACTATATATTGTGGGACTCATTAGCCATCAAAAAGCACCCACATGCTGCATCTTTGAAATATTGCTATAGCTAGTAAGTAGTAATTTCCAGTGTTCGATTTATTGGAACCAATTTGTTTACAACAATACAACATGTTTGTTAATCATGATCTCAAACTGTAAAAGATGGTACGAATATTAACAGAGCTGGTGGCCCATTAAACAATGGGGTGTAAAATAAGAAACATATAATTGGGCCATGATAAATCAATGAGATTTACAAACGCATTTTCCACTTTGTAAAATATTCATGAAGAGAAAAGTTTTTTATAGACATCAAATTTTTTTTAGACCTAAGAGCACACGGTGTGATGACTATATTCTCACGTTAAAGTTTAACATTTCTCAACTAAAAAGCAATTGATAAAAATATCCATTGAAAGAATTACCTCATTGTTGAACAATGAAGCCTTCGACCATTTAGTGTCGACGTAACGTTGATTACGCCTGATCCAGTCCGTAATGTTATGAATGCATGGATTGATTTCTACGCTGGACAACTGCAACAATATTACATAATTAAAGCACAAAATAAGCAGAATTTACATCATCGATTACTTACCGGCTGTTTCTATCCGCTTTTCCATCTCATCCTGTCATCCAGAAAAACAAATGAGCAAAAGATATAAGATATTGACTATGTTTGAACAACAGATTCCTCTTTTGTTCAATCCTTTAGCTTAACCCAATGGAACCGTTAAAACTAAATATATATTAACAACCTGTAATTTGAAGCTTTAGGTATTCTACATAATCCAAATATCAAAACTAAATACCATTGATTTACCTAAAAATTCTCCATTCCGGAAATGCTCCATCATAGACGGACGACCGCAATTTATCACAAAATTTGCTATCTCAATATGCCCCGTTTAAATCACTCGTAAACCTTTGATTTTCGATCTTCAAATTCTGGCACAAACATGTATCACAGAAAACATGACACCAATCATATTCATAATCAATGGAAAATTCAAGTAGCAATTTTACACATCAAACTAAAAAAAAGGAATATAAATTAAAACTTACAAATGTATATGTATCAGGCGATTGAATTAAACCTGCATAATCAAAAAAGAAAATTATCATGCTAATATCAAGGAATATTTTTTTTAGAAAAAGTTGTACCATTGAATCTAAATGGAGACTTTGAGATAGGGCATCGTACACCTGCATATCAAATTGAAAAAAAAAAAATTAGAACAATCGAATCACACATATCAAAATTAATTGGCACAAAATTAAATTGAAAAAACTAATAGAAACCTGATATATATAAAACCTGCTACAAACAATTAAAAACGTATTGTAATTCAATCACAAATGTTGTATTATGCAATTTAAATCTAAACCGTAAATAAGAAGACTGTGAAGATGATGAATCAACTAACATCTGACACAAAAATAGGTCAAAAAAAGAAAATTCATTACTTGTTTTAATTTGATGAACCCCAAAAATCAAATTGTGGAATGATTGGAGAAGGATTTCGTTTTGATTTTTGAACCGCGGAATGTTTTGAGACGGAATTGTATTGATATTAAAAAAAAAAAAAAAAAAAAAAAAAAAAAAAAAAAAAAAAAAAAAAAATCTATAATTGTTGAATTAATGACTTGACTAAAATATGGCTTCATAGGAGCGGGCATGAGTTTGACTGTGTTTACTCTGTATCTGAAAGAAAGAGTACATTGGCTCTAATTATGAAATTTTAATCACAGCATTAATTTTTTTTTTAATGCTCGTGCTTAGAAGGCTTATAAAAAAGCTTATTTTATTAGATAAAATTAACAAGAAAGGTGATATACACATAACGACTTTTAAGTTTTGATTCAAACATAAAAAGTTCATAAATTATTGAGAATTTACGTTAATATCTACAGATTCACCTCGCCAGTCCCTACCAACAATGTCAAAGGTTACGTGATGGGAACAGTGAAGTATGGTTATTTTAGTTATATGGGCAAATGGGGTTTATCCACTTAGACCCCTCTAATCATGGTTCATTGAACTTGAAGACCTTATATTTTGACTAGTATACACAACAACCTTCCGGGAGACATCCTTTCATATACATGTAAACCTCATAAGGGGTTTCCCATGATGAAATGCAAATATTTTTTTTCTTTTTTTTTTCAAGATACAACAAAGACGAACATTATAATATATACTAAAAACGATTTTTGTACGGGCTGTTTAGTGTTTCATTAGGAAGGCCATTATGTGATAATCTGAAACCTCATTGGGCCACGTTCTATACTTAAGCAATTAATTAGCAATATTAGTATGTTGCCAGACATTGTGGCGGCCTGCTATTAGCCCTTTGGATACCCTATGTTTCCTGTTCAATTTCGTTTTAATGTAATTATCTCCGTAATACAACCTCCTTTTGCATTACTGCGATAAAGCATATGCAACACAAAAGACAATCACAGCCAAACATCTCTTTAAGATCTTCTGCATCGCTCAACCTAGAAAATTCCAGATCCACTCGCCAAAAAAATTTCCCCTCCCCAAGAGTTTCCACCGCCATAAAACAAATAGCATCCTTCCAGATCTTCCCTCCTCAATTCAGTCTCTTCACTACCGTCCGCCCGACCTAAACCAATCAAATACACATATATTGAGTAAAGTTTATAAGCTCTAATTACCTATTGGTTTGTAGGAAGGAGTGGCTATTAAAATTGGTGAAGCTGTTGTTGGAGCTCTACGACGTCAGTTTGCTGTTACTGTAGTCAAGTTTTCGTTTAGTTCTAAATTCGTATCAATCTTACATCACACCTATGCCGTTTAATGAGGTCAACGTGAGCCTTTTAAGGATGTATCCAGGATGAGTAATCAGACAATTGATTGGGCCGACAACTTTTATTTCAGGTAAGTTTATGATAAGCCATTTAAATGCTTTTGTCTCTTTGATTCGAGGGGGGGTTGTTTGGGATTACTTATTAAGAATGCTTAAGTGATAACTGTGCTTTGACATAGCTACTTTAAGATTGTGGAACAAGATTTGAAGAAAACTGGAGGTACTAGTTCTAATACTGGGAACATGGCATTTATGTCATCTCCTAGTACCTCAAATCCAAGTGAAGAGGTGAAAGTTATTGATGGTGTTGGTGCTGCTAGTTCATCAAGCAGTACCATGGGTATTTTGGATGAGAAGACTTGTTGTGCATTTTTAACAAGTCGAAATGATGGGTCCATGGTCACTTATGAAGACCTCCAAGAGATCAATGATGATGATCTGGAGGAAATGGACCTAAAATGGCAAATTTCTCTTCTTAGCATGAGGGCCAAGAAGTTCTATCAAAGGACGGGGAAGAAGCTCACAATCAGCAACAATGATACTGCTGGTTTTGACAAGTCAAAGATAGAGTGCTATAACTGCCACATGATGGGGCACTTCTCAAGAGAATGTAGAAAGCCAAGGCAGCAAGATAGCAAGAATAGAGGTTTTGGAAGCACATCCAAAACAAGGGAGGTTTCTGAGCCAAACTCAAAAGCTATGGTAGCTATTGATGGGCTAGGTTTTGATTGGAGTTTCATGGCTGCTGAAGAAGAAGATTCTTCACAAATGGCACTCATGGCTTTCTCTACTGAGGTACAAAATCATAAAGTTTGTTCTAATTCTTGCACAGCTCTTTCAGAACTACAAACTTTAATCAAACATTATGATGACCAAAAGAAAGTCCTAAGCAGAACTCAACAAGACTTAGTAGATTATAAATGTGGTTTAGAATCCCTAGAGAAGCAGATCATTTATTACAAACAAAATGAATTTGCTTTTTCTGATGACAAAGCTCTTCTTAGACAAGACATATTTTTTAGAGATGCTGAAATTAAGCTTTTGAGAGAGGCTTATGATAGGATCAAAAAGGAAAATGGAAATATTCACTTGACTACAGAAACACTAGAACATGCTTCTAGAGGTGTGACCAACATGATAAAATGTCAAGTGATTAATATAGCCAAGTCAGGGTTAGGATATAATGCTGTCCCACCCCCTCACAGAGGAATCCCTAAACCCCAGGGATTGACCTAGAAAATTCAGGTGTAGCTGAATTTCAACAACCAGAACTACAATATAGTGTACAGCCAAAAACAAAGCTAGTTGTTGATGAACCTAAGAAAGTAAGTGAAAGTTTAAGTAAAACTTCACTTCCTGAGGACAAGGTGTAAAACCCGAAAAATCTAAAACATGTAAAAGACCAAAATGCCCCTACAACTTTAAAATTTAATTAAAACTTATATAACTTACAAATAAATTACTAAACATATGAAAATAAACCACAAATGACATGAAGTAATTATGGGACATCAAATAATATTTGTACAAGTCACCAAAAATATTATAACACATTACATAGTCACTTTGAACCGAAAATTCCATAGTATGTATTTAATTGATATTTAAATTATTATAAAGATGTAGATAATGATCAAGAAAATAAGGAAATTATACAAAGTGGTTATGTGATGATTTGGTCCAGGTTTATACCGATTCTTAAGCACCTCCCCCCTCCTATTTCTCAGCAAAAATCTTTTATATAGTTAATCATATCATTTTCTTTCTCTAAAACCCAATCGAAGCACCCTAAAACCCTAGCAATATTCACCAAAAATTCGTGCGACTTCCTGGAGGTGTGAGGTGATTTTTCTTGTGTTCTTGAGCATCAATTGAAGCCTAGAAAAATACTCTTGGAGCTGCGTGTGGTCGGATTCGATCGTGGTCAAACTATTTCTATCGCTAGTATACAAAGTAAGTATAATCGTCCATAATTCATACGACACTTCTAAAATTCGTTTCTCATTTTTCCCAAGATCCTTACATCGTATATGTCCTATGAAAAATGATTACAAGGGTTGTAGATCGTTCGTGAGCTCGTGGTAAAATTTTGTGTGTCGCGTGTAGATCCGAGAAGAAGGAATTCGTTACAGCCATTCGACACGTTCTAAATTCGGTTTTCTATTTTTCCTGAGTCTCTTATGATCTATGAACGTCGAATAAAATGATAAGAACATACCATGCACACTCAATGAATTATTTGTGAATTAAATCTTAAAAACATGCATAAAACCTAAATAATTGTATTCGAATTTTCTGGGCATGAATCATATTTTATTTGAGCTTCATATGATGAATATAATCTGGGAAAAATGTTCATTTGATTTGTAGAGGCCTAAAATAATTATTTTGATTTATGTGTATAATCGGCTAAAAAGAAAATAAGGAAGAAAAGAAAAATAAAGGTGTTCGATCTAGGGTTTTTGATTTAGGGCTTGTTCTTGATGAAATAAATGATGTTTAATGATGGTCTAATGATTGGCTTAATGATTAGAATACTAGGATTAGGGTTTTGTGGATTAAAAGTGTCATTCGGTTTGTGTTTAAATTATAAGGGGGTGTTTTGTAAATTATAAAACTTATGGGTTATTTTTAGAATATTATTTGGACCTTATATAAATCGTATAAAATATAAGTTATGGGTCTTTTTTGTAAATTTTGTATTTAAAGGGCTTAAATTGTTAAATTAATAAAGTTGAAATCGATTTTGTAAATAATTAAAAGAGAGGGACTAAATATGTAATTTCTGGAAACTTAAGGTTGATTTGAGTAATAAATAATATACAGGGGGTTATGTGCAATTTTGGTAATTTAATGGCTTAATATGTAACTATTAATAATTAAATGTTGGAATTGTAAATTTAAGGGTTAAATATGTAACTTGGACAACTTAAGGGACTCGATGTGTAAATTGTGAATATTTAAAGGTGTGTTCGTATAACATGTTGAAATAAGTGTACATGGTGTAAAATTGAGAAATTATGGGTTTAATGTGTAATTATAAATACCATAAGGTTTGAAATGTAATTTATGTAATTACAAGGGTATAAAGTGTAAACTATGAAACCTAAGGGAGTAAATGTGTAACTCTGGTAACTTGAACAGTAAAATGAGTTACTTATGATATTTTCACTTTAAACTTTCATCTTTAGCATATTTACACTTAAAACCCTAGAATGTGAAAACTTGTCATACTTAAACCTAAACTTTTGTAACTTGCTAAATATGGAAACCAGCAAAAAATGGAAAGTTACTTAAAATAGAAAGGTTTGTAATTCTTTTCTACCCCTCTAGGTGTGAAGAAGGAGAGGACCTGATTCTATCTTATTCATTTTGGTTTGTGCTTTGCTTTTGGAATAAGGTACAGATATTCTGCTCTTTGTATAAGGAGCCTTCGGTCTCTACTTGATTCGTATTAGGGTTTCCCTATGCCATTGCTATGTTCCCTACACTTGATGTGATCCTTTCGATTTGTGAACCTTTTGATATGAACCCTATGTTATGAGCTTTGACATTTGGACTGTGATTATGACCATGTGAACCTTTGTTTTGATATGAACCTTTGACCCTTAACCCTAGTTTGATACCCGAGCCAAATGTCTTTCCTAGCCATGAAGGTAACATGGCCATGCCTTTGATGCACCACTGGCATGACTCGTGTGTGGTTCGAGTGATTAGCCACACCGTCCCCATTGTGATTTGTGATATGCATGCGAATATTATTATTATGGCCAATGTGATATGTGGGGGGCGTATGGATGCATCCTAGATTTGTATTGTGATTGTGATATTGTGATATGTGATATGTGGTGACCGATGATGGGTGCAATCCACGTCTTTCACAAAATGTGGGAGCTGATCACTCCAATGTGATACATGAGGACACCCCTCATATTATCCGGTTACTAAAGAGGTATCCCCTCTAGATTGCTACAGGATTTGATATGTGATGTGATATGTGGGCTCGTGGTGGATTACTGTCCTAAACCTTTACTCTTGTACCTTTATTTATTATCTCTTTCATTATGCTTCATTGTTCATTTCCGTTTATTGTATATATCTGTTCACTGGGCTTTTTAAGCTCAGCCGCGTTTCTTTTCCCGCGGCAGGTATCTAAGCTAGGAGCTTTTGGATTATGCTTTGGATGGGATGAGAGTTAGATGGAGCTTTGACCTTAGATGACCACCTTTATCTTATGACTTTGTTTTGGACTTGGATTTCCTTTGTATTCGTATTTTGGATGTTTCTTTATCTTTCGAATTTATGTACTTATTCAAGTCGTGTTGACTTGATTTCCTTTGATATATTTATTAAGACTTCCGCTGTGTATTTATGTATGCTTTGACTTGTCACCATAATGTTATACTTCTACCCTTGTCGGGTTGGGGTGTTACAATTATGGTATCAAAGCCTAGGTTGCGACCTGTAGTACATAAGTCATGGCCTGTGAGTCTTATGGACCCTAGGATTTGACCCTTAAGACTTAAGTTTTGACTGGCGAGGTTTTGGGTAGTCATAGGTTTCTGCTTCGTCTTCCATTTCGTGCTTATTTTCCTTATGTTGTTGCTAATTCTTTTCGTGATCATTCAGATGGTGAACACGCGCTTTAACGAGTATGATGCTCCAAATTTCGAGGCCATGATTGCTGAGGCCTTGAAAAACGTCCTCCCTAACCTTTTTGCTCAGGTGGTGACCGAGGTCACCAACAACATCCGCAATGGTGCTGGATCTTCTGGTAATGGTGGTGGTGGTAGTGGTGCTCCACCTGTTGTTAACCCACCTGTTGGCATTCATGTGTGGATCGAGAGGTTCAACAAGCTCAAGCCTCTCTCGTTCAAGTCCACTGCCACTCCCCATGAGGCAGAGGACTGGATCACCCATGTCGAAAAGTTATTCAGGGTTCTCGGATGTGCTGACGAGTTTAAAACTCGTTTGGCTACATTCAAGCTGGAGGGTGACGCTCTTAATTGGTGGACTGCTCTTGTCCAAGCTAAGGGAGATGATTATGCTGAGACCTGTTCGTGGGCGGATTTCGTTGAAGTGTTCTATAGGCAGTATATTCCATTATCGGAGCAGCAGAAGTATGAGAGGGAGTATGGGACGATTCGTTAGGGGGATCGTGAGTCATCAGGTGAGTTTATGCAAAGGTTCTTACGTTTGGCCAGTTTTGTGGGGCCAGAGGTTACTGGGGATGCTCATCGTCAGGCACGTCATTTTAAGTGGGCATTAAAGACATGGGTATTAGACCGTATCGTGAACTTTGAGCACGAGGATGTGGCTGCTGTTGCGGATGCTGCCCGCAACATTGAGTTGTTACATGTAAATGGGGGTTCTAATAAGCGGGACAGGGACGGTAACCGTGTGGATTCCCGAGGACAGGGTCGACAAGACCAGAGACAGGATTTTCGAGGTCGACAGGACCATAGGTATGATCAGCGTGGTCGCCAGGACCGGGACTACAGTCAGAGGCGACAGGATTCTCGGGGTTATGATAGTCAGGTTTCTGGGAGGAGTGGGTACAACAACAACCCACGTCAGTATCGTGATCAGACTACTCGGGGTGCTCAGTCGGGTTATCAGTCAGGTTCTTCTGGACAGAGGAGGACTAGTGAAGTGTTACCTCCTCCACCGCTTTGTCCCACTTGTGGAAAGCCTCATCCGGGGCCATGCCACAAGGCTTCGGGAGGATGCTTTGCTTGTGGGTCTCTTTCGCACAGGGTGAAGGATTGTCCGAATGACAAGAGGAAGCAGGTTGTTCCATCAGGCTCGGGTAGGCCAGCTCCTACTACTGGTCGGGTTTATTCTCTTACACGTGATCAGGCGGCAGGCACGTCAGGTACCATTACCGGTCATCTTTATATTGGAGATCATATTGTTTTTGCTTTATTTGACACCGGTGCTACACACTCTATAATATCTAATACGCTTGCCAAGAAAATAAATATGACCCCAACACCATTGAATAATCTTATATCTATCTCTACTCCTATGAAAACTCAAGTCATTATCGATTGTGAATATGTGGATTGCCCGTTAAGATTTGATGATTGTGTTCGTCCGTGTAACACCCCAACCCGACAAGGGTAAAGGTATCACATCACGGTGACAAATCAGAGCATACATAATACACAGCGGAAGCCATAAACCAAAAACAATAAGAAAGTCAAGCCAACACGGCTTAAACCAAATTACATGAGTTCAAAGGATAAAGATAAACCAAATGGAATAAACAAAAGAAACAGAATCCCGAAACAAATGTCATAATATAAGGGTGGTCATCTAAGGTAAAAGCTCCAACCAAAAGCTCTAATCTCACAATCCCAAAGCAAAAATCCCCAGCTCCTAGCTTAGATACCTGCCGCACACGAAAAGAAAAAACGTGCGGCTGAGCTTAAGAAGCTCAGTGAACAGATACATATATAACAAAGCAAAGATAACGACGTACGAAACATGGCAAAGTTAAATAATAACGAAACAGATATAATATATGGTGCAATGGAAAGTATCATAAGGTACAGTCAATAAAGGGAAAAGAATAATATAGGATAGTAATCCACCACGAGCCCAGAAACATATCAGATCATATCATATACAGTAACCAATAGAGGAGCGACCTCTCAGAAATGTGAAGGGCATGTATAGCACACAGTACCAATCACCAGACAAATCATATCATATCATATACAGATAATTCCACTAAACAGAACAGATCTAGGATGCATCCATACGCCCCTACCCAATCACATGCAGACCAAATCAAAGGGACGGTGTAACCAAATCACTAGGGCTACACACTAGTCATGCCAGTGGTGCATCACAGACACGGCCATGTTACCTTCATGGCTAGGGTCACAAATTTTGGCTCGGGTATCAAACTAAGAGTCAGATATCATATCAAATCAAAGTATCATAATCAAAGGTTCATATATCAGATGGTCCATAACAGATGGTTCATAACAATTATCTCCGAAGTAATATCAAAGGTCCAAATCAGAGTTTATCAGATCAGAAGATTCAAATCAGAAATCATATCATGTCAAGGAAAATAGGACACCCTTACTGAAAAAGGGCAGAGTATCTGTACCTTATTCAAATGCAAGCACAAAGAACAAAAGCAGAAAGCACTGAGACAGATCAGGACCTCTCCCTCTTTACACCTAAAGGAGAAGAAGAACACAGAATCACCAGAGGGTTCAAGTTCAGATTTCCATTTCCAATTATCTATTCATTTTATGAAACTTTCCAAATTTAGTAACTTTCTATTTTTAGCAGGTTTCCAGAATTAGTAAGTTTCCATTTTTAGCAATATTCAAATGACATGAGTTAAGTGAAGTCCTCAATTAGCTTATTATGGAAATAATATTCATTTTAACAAGTTATACCAATTTAGAGTTAAATATGACAAGTTCTCATAGTTTAGAGTTATAAGTGTAAATTTACCAAAGTTCAAGGTTCACATTAGAAATATTATCATTATACCATTCAAACACTTATGTTATCCAGAATTTCATATTTAGCCCTCAAATTCCATAATTTACAATTCACACCCCTTTAAGTAATTAATTTACAAATTAAACTTTATAATTATATAACTTACACTTTAACCTTTATCATATTTACATTACACCTCAAGTCCTTTTATTTCTTCAATGTACAGTAAATAACCTTCAATATAAATATGTTACAAACAGCCCTCAAGGTTTCGGTAATTTACATATTTAGTCCTTGTACTTAATTAAAATACAAATCGAATGAAATAATTAACCATAATTACACATTAGACCCATAAATACTCCAAATTACACAAAACACTCTTAGCATTTTTATTTACACAAAACCACTTCAAGTTTCCAGAAATTACATTTTTAGTCCCTCGTTTTATTTATTTTCCAATTCGAATATACATAATTAACAAATTACATTTTAATTCCAAAACTTTCATATTTTACAAATAGAACCCTCAATTTATATTTTATTCAGATTACCCTTGATATATAGAGTATTACAAAAATGGTCCACGACTTTCAAAAGTTACAAAACACCCCCTTAACATTTATTTTTCCAATCGGTATATACAAAACATAATCAAAATCAAACCCTAATAATACTAATCATTATGAAATCACTATACCATCATTTAACCATCATTTATAATCCAAGAACAACCCTAAATCCTTAAACCCTAATTCGTTCCATTTTATTTCTTTTTCTTTCTTGTTTTAATTAAAACCCGATATAATTAAATAATTCCAAAACCACGAATTAAGCAACAACAATTCGAAATATTATTTTTCTGATGCTATATGATGTACATGGAGGCCACGAAAATTATACATAAGGTCCAAAAAAATCGCATGAATTTTATATAGAGTTTTTGTGTTTTTAGGGTTTCGAACACATTAATTCCCATACGATCGAATCAAGCCATGAAAATTCGAACAACCATTTTTCTAGACTTGTTTGATGACTAAAGAACTCAGGAAAATTATAATAAGAACCCAGAAAAATCGTTTTGTATATTTTACGTAATTAACCCATATTTACCCATTATAATTCGTACGATGTAAAAATCCTTGCATGAATCGAGTTTAACATTTTTTTATGAGTTACAATTGATGAAAGGGACATAAGAAAAATACCAGGTCGGTTAATGAACGTGTAGAATGGTCACAACGAATTTAACCTTGGCGAATAGGTTTTTCGAACCAAAAATGCCTAGCGATCAAACGAGCAACTCCACGACTCCAAAACTATTTTTCTCCACTCCTTTAGATGATGATCTAACCCAAAAA
Organism: Artemisia tridentata subsp. tridentata; assembly: GCA_021014915.2. NCBI lineage: Eukaryota > Viridiplantae > Streptophyta > Magnoliopsida > Asterales > Asteraceae > Artemisia > Artemisia tridentata. Next base: position 163,871,927 of record CP139504.1, on the reverse strand, counting down.
AATGATCCTTGAATTTCTTGGTGGCCGGATTTTGATATACGAATTATGTGTGTGATTTTGGTTTAGTCGGCAATTAGTTAATAGGGTTTAAAAGGAATTAGTTGCTAATAAAAGGAAAGGACGGTCATAGGGGGGGGGGGAAATGGGCTGGATATCTCGAAATTTTAGGGACCCAAATCAATTATCATAATTAGTTTCCAATTTGTAATTTAAATCATTTTAAATTAATTTATAATACTACATCTAATAATTTAAATAATTCATTTAATATATACATTGTGTAATAATAATTTTGTTACATCCCAAAATGTCAAAAGTGGTAGCAGAAATAATTTTACTTCATATCTCGATCATCTCCCGAAGTTTGGAATTTATTTGGTATTTTATAAACTCATTAACCAAAGTTTTAGATTGTAAGGGCATTTTGGTCGTTTTACATGTTTTAGAATTTTCGGGTTTTACAGTCCGGCTAATTTGCTTCCCCTCGATATGATTGATTTCGATGTGATTTTGGGTATGGACTGGTTGTCTTCTCATAAGGCCACCATCGACTGTCATGCTAGGAGTGTGAATTTTGGCGATATCCATCATCCGGACTTTGTTTATCACGGTTCTCAGCCTTTGAAATCGGTTAAACTTATTTCTGCTATGAAAGCGCGGACCCTAATCTCTCATGGTTGCCAAGGGTATTTGGCCTCTATTAAAGACACGTCTTCTGAGGGACCTGATATTAGTAGTGTTCCCATTGTTCGGGAGTTTGCTGATGTCTTTCCCGAAGAACTTCCTGGTCTTCCTCCAACCAGAGAAGTTGAATTCTGCATTGATCTAGTTCCCGGCGCTGAGCCTATCTCTAAGGCTCCGTACCGAATGGCACCCATCGAATTGAAAGAATTGAAAGTACAGTTAGAGGAGTTATTGGAGAACGGTTTTATTCGTCCTAGTGTTTCTCCTTGGGGCGCTCCTGTGCTATTTGTGAAAAAGAAGGATGGTAGTATGCGCCTTTGTATTGATTACCGGGAACTCAACCGCATTACGATTCGTAACCGTTATCCCCTACCACGCATTGACGATTTGTTTGACCAATTGCAAGGGGCGAAGCACTTCTCTAAGATTTATTTGAGATCAGGTTACCACCAGCTTCGTGTGAGGGAACAAGATGTTCCTAAGACTGCTTTTCGTACCCGCTATGGTCATTACGAATTCCTGGTTATGCCTTTCGGCTTGACCAATGCTCCAGCCGTTTTTATGGATCTTATGAACCGGGTTTTCCATGAGTACCTTGATAAATTTGTGATTGTCTTCATCGATGATATTCTCGTCTATTCGAAATCCGAGGAGGAGCATGAGCAGCACCTTAGGACTGTGTTGGAGATTCTTAGACAGAAGAAGTTGTACGCAAAGTTTTCTAAGTGTGAATTCTGGTTGAGTCAGGTCGCTTTTCTAGGTCACATTGTTTCTGCGGAGGGTATCACTATGGACCCAGCGAAGGTCGAGGTTATCACGAAATGGCCTAGACCTACGAATGTGACTGAAGTGAGGAGTTTTCTGGGACTCGCTGGTTATTATCGTCGCTTCGTTGAGGGTTTCTCACGGTTGGCCTTGCCATTGACACAGTTGATGAGAAAAGGGGAGAAATTTGTATGGACTGAGGAGAGGGAGAACAGTTTCGAGGAGCTTAAGCAGAGATTAGTGTCTGCACCTATTTTAACTCTTCCGTCCGGTTCGGGTGGTTTCCAGATCTATAGTGATGCGTCTAAAAAGGGTTTGGGTTGCGTTCTAATGCAACACGGGAAAGTCATCGCCTATGCTTCGAGGCAACTGAAGCCGTATGAGGAGAATTATACGACACACGATTTGGAATTGGCTGCAGTGGTTTTCGCTCTAAAAATATGGCGGCATTATCTATACGGCGAGTCATGTGACATTTTTACCGACCACAAAAGCCTCAAATATATTTTCACGCAGAAGGAGCTGAATATGAGACAGAGGAGGTGGTTGGAGCTCCTGAAAGATTACGACACCCACATCCAGTATCATCCCGGAAAGGCAAATGTGGTTGCCGATGCTCTTAGCCGGAAGTCGGGCATGGTTTCTAGTCTGAAATTTGAGCCTCGGATTCTAAACGATTTAGAAATTCTTGATGTTGAGCTTTGTGTTTGGGGTTGTGACGGTTATTGGGCGAGTCTCAAGGTTGAATCCAATCTCATCCTGCGGATTAAAGAAGCCAGAAGGATGACGGTGAACTCTGGGCTATTGTGCAGAACGTAGAAGATGGGAAGCAATCTGAGTTTCGGGTTGATGAGTTCGGTGTGGTATGGTTCGAGGATCGTCTTTGGGTTCCTAACGATCCTGATTTGCGAGAGGTTGTTTTGTCAGAGGCGCATAGTTCTCCCTTTACTATACATCCGGGTTCCACCAAGATGTACTGAGACCTGAAACAGCACTTTTGGTGGAGCGGCATGAAACATGATGTGGCATCTTTTGTAGCTAAGTGTTTGACTTGTCAGCAGGTCAAGATCGAACACCAGAGAGCTAGTGGGTTATTACAGCCGTTAGATATTCCGACTTGGAAATGGGAGGAAGTTACTATGGATTTTGTTACGGGATTACCTATTACCAGAAGGAAACATGACGCGATTTGGGTGGTCGTGGATCGGCTGACCAAATCTGCTCATTTCCTACCCATTCGTGTGAAGTACGGTGTTAATAAGTTGGCGGAGATCTTTAGGCAGGAAATTGTTAGGCTTCACGGTATGCCCACGGCTATTATTTCCGACAGAGATCCACGTTTTACTTCTAGATTCTGGAGGGGTTTACAAAAGGCTTGGGGTGCACGACTCAAGTTCAGTACGGCTTTCCACCCTCAGACAGATGGTCAGTCAGAGCGGACCATCCAGACTTTGGAGGACATGCTGAGGGCGTGTGCATTAGAGTGGACGGGTAGTTGGGATGAGTATCTTTGTTTGGTAGAGTTCGCTTATAACAACAGCTGGCATGCTAGTATTCGGATGGCACCTTTCGAGATGTTGTGTGGGCGGAAATGTAGGGCACCCGTCTGTTGGAACGAAGTAGGAGAGCGCGCTATTGAGGGTCCGGAGTTAGTCCAGATCACCAATGAGAGGGTAGACTTTGCGAGGGAAAATTTGAAAGAAGCTCGGGCTCGTCAGAAAAGTTATGCGGATAAGCACCGTCGTGATTTGGAGTTTCAGGTTGGCGATCGGGTATTCCTTAAGGTTTCACCGTTTCGGGGAGTTAAACGTTTTGGAATCAAGGGCAAGCTTAGTCCTCGATTCATCGGACCATTCGAGATCTTGGAGCGTATTGGAGAGGTTTCCTACCGTTTAGCTCTACCTCCTCAGCTTTCGCATGTGCATGATGTATTCCATGTATCTCTTCTACGGGGATACAACTATCATCCTCTTCATGTGGTATCTTATCCTTTCGATCAGATTCAGCCGGATATGTCTCTTCCGGAGGAGCCGGAGGCTATTTTAGACCGGCAGGAACGGGTTATGAGAAACAAAGTAATTCCGTTCGTAAAGATTCTTTGGAAGAACCACCCAGAGCGGGAGGCTACCTGGGAGACCGAAGAGTCGATACGAGCTAGCTATCCACATTTTGTATTCTGATCTGGTATGTCTCTATTTTGATTCCGTTCCAAGAACTTTCTACTTCTTTGCAAATTTCGAGGACGAAAATTTTCTTTTAGAGGGGAAGAGTTGTAAAACCCGAAAAATCTAAAACATGTAAAAGAACAAAATGCCTCTACAACTTTAAAATTTAATTAAAACTTATATAACTTACAAATAAATTACTAAACATATGAAAATAAACCACAAATGACATGAAGTAATTATGGGACATCAAATAATATTTGTACAAGTCACCAAAAATATTATAACACATTACATAGTCACTTTGAACCGAAAATTCCATAGTATGTATTTAATTGATATTTAAATTATTATAAAGATGTAGATAATGATCAAGAAAATAAGGAAATTATACAAAGTGATTATGTGATGATTTGGTCCAGGTTTATACCGATTCTTAAGCACCTTCCCCCTCCTATTTCTCGGCAAAAATCTTTTATATAGTTAATCATATCATTTTCTTTCTCTAAAACACAACCGAAGCACCCTAAAACCCTAGCAATATTCACCAAAAATTCGTGCGACTTCCTGGAGGTGTGAGGTGATTTTTCTTGTGTTATTGAGCATCAATTGAAGCCTAGAAAAATACTTTTGGAGCTGTGTGTGGTCGGATTCGATCGTGGTCAAACTATTTCTATCGCTAGTATACAAAGTATGTATAATCGTCCATAATTCATACGACACTTCTAAAATTCGTTTCTCATTTTTCCCAAGATCCTTACATCGTATATGTCCTATGAAAAATGATTACAAGGGTTGTAGATCGTTCGTGAGCTCGTGGTAAAATTTTGTGTGTCGCGTGTAGATCCGAGAAGAAGGAATTCGTTACTGCCATTCGACACGTTCTAAATTCGGTTTTCTATTTTTCCTGAGTCTCTTATGATCTATGAACGTCGAATAAAATGATAAGAACATACCATGCACACTCAATGAATTATTTGTGAATTAAATCTTAAAAACATGCATAAAACCTAAATAATTGTATTCGAATTTTTTGGGCATGAATCATATTTTATTTGAGCTTCATATGATGAATATAATCTGGGAAAAATGTCCATTTGATTTGTAGAGGCCTAAAATAATTATTTTGATTTATGTGTATAATCGGCTAAAAAGAAAATAAGGAAGAAAAGAAAAATAAAGGTGTTCGATCTAGGGTTTTTGATTTAGGGCTTGTTCTTGATGAAATAAATGATGTTTAATGATGGTCTAATGATTGGCTTAATGATTAGAATACTAGGATTAGGGTTTTGTGGATTGAAAGTGTCATTCGGTTTGTGTTTAAATTATAAGGGGGTGTTTTGTAAATTATAAAACTTATGGGTTATTTTTAGAATATTATTTGGACCTTATATAAATCGTATAAAATATAAGTTATGGGTCTTTTGTGTAAATTTTGTATTTAAAGGGCTTAAATTGTTAAATTAATAAAGTTGAAATCGATTTTGTAAATAATTAAAAGAGAGGGACTAAATATGTAATTTCTGGAAACTTAAGGTTGATTTGAGTAATAAATAATATACAGGGGGTTATGTGCAATTTTGGTAATTTAATGGCTTAATATGTAACTATTAATAATTAAATGTTGGAATTGTAAATTTAAGGGTTAAATATGTAACTTGGACAACTTAAGGGACTCGATGTGTAAATTGTGAATATTTAAAGGTGTGTTCGTATAACATGTTGAAATAAGTGTACATGGTGTAAAATTGAGAAATTATGGGTCTAATGTGTAATTATAAATACCATAAGGTTTGAAATGTAATTTATGTAATTACAAGGGTATAAAGTGTAAACTATGAAACCTAAGGGACTAAATGTGTAACTCTGGTAACTTGAACAGTAAAATGAGTTACTTATGATATTTTCACTCTAAACTTTCATCTTTAGCATATTTACACTTAAAACCCTAGAATGTGAAAACTTGTCATACTTAAACCTAAACTTTTGTAACTTGCTAAATATGGAAACTAGCTAAAAATGAAAAGTTACTTAAAATAGAAAGGTTTGTAATTCTTTTCTACCCCTCTAGGTGTGAAGAAGGAGAGGACCTGATTCTATCTTATTCATTTTGGTTTGTGCTTTGCTTTTGGAATAAGGTACAGATATTCTGCTCTTTGTATAAGGAGCCTTCGGTCTCTACTTGATTCGTATTAGGGTTTCCCTATGCCATTGCTATGTTCCCTACACTTGATGTGATCCTTTCGATTTGTGAACCTTTTGATATGAACCCTGTGTTATGAGCTTTGACATTTGGACTGTGATTATGACCATGTGAACCTTTGTTTTGATATGAACCTTTGACCCTTAACCCCAGTTTGATTCCCGAGCCAAATGTGTTTCCTAGCCATGAAGGTAACATGGCCATGCCTTTGATGCACCACTGGCATGACTCGTGTGTGGTTCGAGTGATTAGCCACACCGTCCCCATTGTGATTTGTGATATGCATGCGAATATTATTATTATGGCCAATGTGATATGTGGGGGGCGTATGGATGCATCCTAGATTTGTATTGTGATTGTGATATTGTGATATGTGATATGTGGTGACTGATGATGGGTGCAATCCACGTCTTTCACAAAATGTGGGAGCTGATCACTCCAATGTGATACATGAGGACACCCCTCATATTATCCTGTTACTAAAGAGGTATCCCCTCTAGATTGCTACAGGATTTGATATGTGATGTGATATGTGGGCTCGTGGTGGATTACTGTCCTAAACCTTTACTCTTGTACCTTTATTTATTATCTCTTTTATTATGCTTCATTGTTCATTTCCGTTTATTGTATATATCTGTTCACTGGGTTTTTTAAGCTCAGCCGCGTTTCTTTTCCCGCGGCAGGTATCTAAGCTAGGAGCTTTTGGATTATGCTTTGGATGGGATGAGAGTTAGATGGAGCTTTGACCTTAGATGACCACCTTTATCTTATGACTTTGTTTTGGACTTGGATTTCCTTTGTATTCGTATTTTGGATGTTTCTTTATCTTTTGAATTTATGTACTTATTCTAGTCGTGTTGACTTGATTTCCTTTGATATATTTATTAAGACTTCCGCTGTGTATTTATGTATGCTTTGACTTGTCACCATAATGTGATACTTCTACCCTTGTCGGGTTGGGGTGTTACACAAGGTGTCCTCTGATAGAAGATCAGATAGAGTAGTCATTGAAGACTGGGTATCTGATAGTGATGAAGAACAACAGGTTATGTCTAAACCTGAAGTGGTTAAGAAAAAAGGAACAAGTCTTCCTAAGATAGTCAAACTAAAAACTGATAGGCCTAATACCAACATTAAACATGTTAGGCAACCAGTTCGATATTGTGAACAATACAGAACCACAAACAAGCCTAAAGGAAACCAAAGGAATTGGAATGGCCTTAAGTCTCACCAACTAGGTGATGACTTTGACTTTAATAACAAAGCTTGTTTTGTATGTGAAGAATTTGACCATCTTGCAGCTTTCTACAACCAAAGTGTATTTGGGTATTCCAAAACTAGGGTGAATCTAAAAAGGCAAACTCCTAAAAGTCACTCTAATTTCACAAGAACAACCCTCAGAGCAGTTTCATCAAAGTCTGGACCAAAAGCAGTTTCTACTGCTAGACCAAAAGATTCTACTTCTAGACAAGCAGTTTCTACTGCAAGACCTTTTTACCCTGTTTACCCTAAACCAGCAGTACAAAGTGCAAAAACATCTTAAAAACATGCACAAACAACTGCTAAGAGACCTTTTCCAACAAAAGCAGTTTCACTAAAACAAATTTGGAAACCTAAGGTTTCTACTGCTAGGGAAAAGAGGGCCAATGCTGTTAAGGCCTCAGCATGTTGGATTTAGAAACCTCTCAAATCCAATGGTGCATCAACTGTTCTCAAAAGATTTAATTACATTGATGCACATGGCAAATCCAAGTCAGTAATGGATTGGGTTCCCCAAGGAAACTAATTTCCTTATTTGTGTGCAGGAACATTCACCAACAGATCATGAAGATCAAGGCTATTCAGATAGTGGGTGTTCAAGGCACATGACAGGCAACAAGTCCTATCTTTCCGATTTTCAAACATTAGATGGAGGATATGTTACCTTTGGAGGTGGTATCGGTGGCAAGATTACTGGTAAAGGTACTCTTAAAACTGGTAAATTAGATTTTGAAGATGTGTACTATGTACAAGAGCTAAAGTATAATCTTTTTAGTGTCTCACAAATGTGTGACAAAAAGAACAAAGTTCTTTTTACTGACACTGAATGTCTTGTACTTTCTTCTGATTTTAAGATGCCTGATGAAAGTCAAGTACTTCTTAAAATTCCAAGAAAGGGCAACATGTACAGTGTTGATATGAAGAAGATTGTTCCTAAAGAGGCACTTACTTGTCTAGTTGCAAAGGCCACATTGGATGAATCTATGTTATGGCATAGGAGGCTTGGTCACATTAACTTCAAAACCATAAATAAGATTGTTAAGAATGGTTTGGTAAGAGGTTTACCTCAAAAACGATTTGAAAATGACCAAACATGCATTGCTTGTCTTAAAGGCAAACAACACAAAGCCTCTTGTAAGCCCAAAATTTTTAACTCTATTGATCAATCATTTTTTATGCTTCATATGGATTTATTTGGACCTACTTCTGTTAGTAGCTGATGAACTCAAATAAGTACATTTTATTATCATCATTTATCCTATTTATTTGACTTGTTTTATTATATTATATATGAGAATCGATACATTAATGTTTACTTTAGTAATTCTCAGGTAAAAACAAGCATTATGTGAAACTTGGCGATTTTGGACTAATTATGGAGCAAAACAAGCAAGATGTCAAAAGCCTACTGAAATCCAGAAGATCAAGCTCGTTCTACTCCAGATACGCCGCAACATACTTCTAACATACGGCGTATCACTATCAAGATTTCACAAGTTACAATCCAAGTACATGCGCCGCATACAAAGATCAAGATACGCCGCATCTGAAGACGGTGTACGAATATTCCAGAATATATTAATCTTGGACCCCACGCGAAGTTAAGTCAATGCGCCGCATCGACCCTTCAGACAGAAACTATAAATACCCCAAGGCCAGACGAATTTCGAGAGCTTAGTTTTGGACCGAAGACCATATAACCCTAGAGCCGAATTCAGACGACCAAGCAGCACAAGACACACCTTAAACGAAGATACAAGAGCTGTAAGAAGGTCCTGCATGTATTCAATTCATTAAGTAGTTTTGTTTTATTGTTTTAGTACACTTTAATTCATCAGGATTGATGGGCTTGTGTCATGTGACTACGGAAAATCATGCACTCCCCTTAATATTGCTTTCCCATTAATTAAAGTTTATATGTTGATGTCTTTGGTGACTTTTATTAGTGCATTGATAACCTCTGTGTCTAGCTGAGTCTTGCTTGGGTCGCCATGCCCCTTCCTCGCCTTTCTATTCTAGCGTATACGAGACGTGGGCATCACAAATGCCCAATACTCTAGAAAAGTAGGATAGACATAAGTAATCATTAAGGGTTTACTCGCCGATAAGATTAGAGCCAACGAGAAAGGTTTAATTATATACACTTCATATAAAACTATCAATAAAACAAGTGACAAGCTACTTAATTATCAGGACAGGTCTTCTTATTGTCTCAAGTATCTATCTGTGTACGTGTGTGCTAATCGCTGATTCGTGCTCATTAGTTTAGTTTTCTATTTAATCATAACCAAACCGTGCCAGTCTCTCATGCTGAACCCCCTTGCGTTAGATTAGGTTGTATAGCTAACATAGGATATTAAAATACTGATTAGAATAACTAGATAATACGTTCATGTTGGGTCATGAAAAACCCAAGAATGCTTCAAACATGATTTGTAAAGAAATTAACTAAGTGTTAACTTAAACCGAGAACAATTCAAGTCACTGAGAGAACAGCCTCTCAGTGAGTCATCTTCAGGATGCTTAAGGCGAATTCAAGAAGAAGGATTCACTACTCGGGAAGGCGGTACTCCCTGAGTAGGACTTAAGCCAAAGAAGAAGATGATGGTTCAGTGAGTATTGGACAAGAACTCACTGAACCCCAGTCTCCTCAACCAACAAAGTGATTGAAAGACTGAGGAACCAACGCCTGAAGAAAAGGCGGGAACAATAGGGAAAAGATCTGAGAAGATAAAAGTGTCAGCCCAACACTCTTCTCTTGTCAGATCCAACCTTCCCTATTGCGGCTAAAAGTCATGGAGTGTCAGCCGACAACTCCCAAAGTCTTATTAGCCCTTTCCTATTGTTTCTTGGAAATGACAATTACTATTTGTAATTGTCAGACACGCAACCTCAACAACTTGTATTATATTTAATCACTTATACTTAGATTACTTGTGTATAAATAGATCAGATGGGAGAGAAGTTAAAGTGTGCTTTGTATATTAAAAGCTTAGAACTTTTACAAAGTAACTTCTCTCCTACAAAGAGTATACAACTCACTGAGATAGCTCAGTGGGTATATTGTTACCACTCAAGCAAAACTTGAGTTTCGATAGGAGACACCCCATACCCTTGTCTATTCAATCCCAAGTGTTTGTTCCGCAAAACACTTGGGTAATAGATTCTTGGATTCATTTCTAATAAGAATTTAAACGTTGAAAAATATTGTGTTTTTATATTCACATTTTATAACTGTTAGAATTAATCTTAAACATTGTATTAGTCATAACATGAAATAGATTAACTTTCTAGTTAACTCTAATAGTGTAAAGGGAACAACAAGTGGTATCAGAGCCACTGGTTTATAAAATCTTTTAAACTAACCAAGAGTGCTCTAGGTTTTTAAAACCAAGATCCTACTATGGCTGATATCAATGTACCCCAGCTAGTCGAAAAAAAAGGTGGCAGCTACTCTGCTGTTGCACCCAGACTTGAAGCTGGGAAATTTAGCAAATGGAAGAAGCGTATGATTTGCTATCTTACCGGTATGGAACCCTACTACATCACCTGTATCAGGGATGGCCCATTTGTCCCAAAGACAGCTGCAGGGCTAAACAAGCCTGAGGCCCAATGGACCATTGATGAGAGGAGGGTGGTCAATCAAGACCAACGCCTGAAAAGCATCCTTATATCATGTCTTCCTGACGATATAATGGAATCAGTCATCAACTGTCTAACAGTCAAGCAAACTTGGGATGACTTGGTAAACAGCTTTAAGGGTCCCTCAGATACCAAGGAAAATAGGGTCATGGACCTTAAACTTGAGTATAATACTTTCAGGGCAAAAGACTCTGAAAGTCTCTCACAGACCTACACCAGATACAAGACTTTGATAAATGAATTATCAAATGATGGTGTTGTATTGTCCAAACATGAGACAAATGTTGGCTTTGTCAACAGTCTCCCTGAGAAGTGGCTCAACTTCTCACAAGGCCTGAGGAATGCTAACCACATTCAGAACCTTGAGCTCCCTGAAATTTATGGGAAGTTTGTCTATGAGGACAACTTGATCTCAAGGAGATACCCTAACTCAAAAACTCTTGAGTCCAAAAAGGCCTTAACCTCCACACCCATATCAACTGCTTTTTATTCTAATGGTGTTGTGCAGGATATTCAAGAGGATTCTGAAGAAGAAATTGATGAAAGGACTGATGAGGAGTACCTGAACGACCTGAACTTGGAATTCCAAGAAAGGGCACTCCTTGCTAGTTCAAGACGTTTCATCAAAAGAAATCAGTCCAACTTTACAAAACAAAAAGCAAATGAGACCACTGAATGCTTTAAATGTGGTAAAAAGGGTCATTTTGCTAGGGACTATTATTCTAAAACTATCTCAGAACCCTCTTACAAATTCTCAGGAACTAGCAAGTTTCAACCTAAAATGTTTCAGTCCACCTAACAATTTCAAAACAAGGGTCAAAAGGATTTTGAAACAAAATATAGGAATATCAAACCTAAACTTGCACTTCTTGAAACTAACCCCATATTGCCTCAGGCTGCTCAAACATCTAAACCTATTCAGACAAAGAACAAGGTTTTAGTAGCTGAAGCATATGATTGGGATGATGAAGAGGTTTCCTCAGATGAGGAAATAAGAGTTAGTGCACTGATGGCACTTTCTGAAGAGGATCAGGTGGCTGTGGGAAAAAGCCATGCAAGAAATGGAGAGTGGGTCAACATCACCATGAAGAAGGTAAATACTTTACTTTCTATGGATGATGATTCTGATTGGCTGTCTTACATGAATTATATTTGTGTTGATTTAAAGTTTGTTGAGGAACAAAGGCTTAACCTGTTTTCAAAATATAACAATATTGTATCAGAATTGAACAAATGTAGAGATGAACCGCTTGTACTAAAGCAAGCCAAACTAGAAACAATAACTCTACAAATTCAGAACACTGAGATTTTGAAACAAAACCAAGCCCTTCAAACTGAACTTAACAAAGAAAAGGCTATCATTCAAAGCTGGACCAAGAAGAACCCCAAGGTTTTTGACACTGTGGGATTAATCTCTCAGAAAACCATTGGTATTGACCCTCTTATGGTTGATCCAATTGTGTGTCATAATGAAATAAACTTTGTTCCAGCTGGCATATCTTTTGAGCAAGAATTGTTTCCAAGTCAAATGACTGGATTGTCAGGGACAACCCAGTCAGTAAGTTACCAAACTTTGAGACTGGAAAGATCTTGCTTCCTGAAAGTCAGGCTTTGAAAAATATGCTTGGACTTACTGAACAACTCAGTAAGCTTGAACTCACTGAACAACTCACTGAGTCTTTGAATGAGTCTGAATCAGAATCATACCCTCCACTTCCTCCACTAAATACCCTTCAGGGTGCTGCACCTAACTTAGGCCTCCCACCTATGGTCTTCTCACCACACTCTCCAAAGGAGAGATCAGGAATGGGAACAACTGTAACACCCCGACCCGCCAAGGTCAAGATATCACATTATGGTGTCATACAAAGCATACATAAACGCAAGCGGAAGTCTTTAATAAATAACTAGGCCTTGAACATCAAGTCTAGTATCAAAGATAATCCCAACGCATAATGGGTTAACCATACAAAACCAAAGTAAAATAATATTCGAAGTGCGGAAATAATGAAATGTCCGAAACAATGGACTACAAATGATAAACAAAATGGGTCTCTCAATAATCTACTCTCTCATCCCCATGCCCGTCGCCCTGCTTATTACCTGCCGCATAAGAAAGAAAACATGCGGCTGAGCTTAAAAAGCCCAGTGAACGGATATATACGAATAACAAATCATAAGGGTAAATAAGCATAAGCAACGAAGGAAAGAAAGATACGAAAGCATAATCATAAGTCATACGAATCAAAGCATATCAAAAGATAAGAGTGCATGAGAATTGAATAAGAACTGAATATAAGAACGAAATGGAAATAAAGAAAATTTCATATAAGGATGTGCCATATGAACTCCAAACAAATTCCGTCAAATCATATCATATCATATCATATAAGTGCACGAAGAGGGGAGACCTCTAAGTACTAATCCAAAAGTGTGAAAAGGGGTGCAAGGCACACACCACCTGGTCACCAAATCATATACATATCAAAATGTCCTAGGATGCATCCATACGCTCCCATCAAAAAGTATGTATGCCAGTACTAGACTGGGCACACACACACGGAAATGGCCAATAGTGATCACAAATCATATCATATCAAAAGGGGAACGCCGTAGATCTATCACACCTCTACGGGAGTGTCATGCATAGGGTGCCATCCTAAACATGGTCCTAGTACCTCTAGAACTAGGTAAGCTCAGGCACGGAATATCATATCATACCAAATCATAATCAAAGCATAGCAAGAGAAACGAAAGTGTATCTCAACAAAGCATGGCAAACAAATAATCATATCATAGCAGAGACATTTAAAATAAATGTCAGAATGAATCATATAGGATTGGCAGTCATACAATGAGAGGCAAGAATCAAACAAAAGGGAATCATAGCAGTCATCGGATCATAAGAAATATCCCTAGTGAAAAGGGAAAGCAGATATGTACGAAGCAAAGTGTCTTAGAGTAAGACAGAATATCCGTACCTTAACGAAATACGCAAGAAAAGAAATGAAAAGCAAATCAAGTAGGAGATCACTCCCTCTTCACCCGATCTACAAATAATCACAAGTTCTCTTATAAGTTCATATAATCATAGGGTTTCATTTTAGTTATCCTTCCATGTTAAGTAACTTTGATTATTAACATTCTCGTATGTCAAATTAAAGTATTATAGGCGATCATATTCGTAGTTTAAGGTTCATAATGTCTTTTACAAAAATTTAGGGTTCGTAATGTAGTTTCCATGCTTTTAGGGTTTATTATGTAATTATCACAAGTTTAGGGATTAATATGCAATTCTCATAATATTAGGGTGTAAAATGTAATTACTATAAAGTTACAGGTGTTCACAAGTTATGTCCTTTAGTTTTAAAAGAATGACGATTTAAACCTTTAAGTTTATAAAATTAACACAAAACACCTTTTAATTACCTTTTTATAATTTCTCACAGTTTTATATACGAAATTGTTAGGTTTTCAATAAATTGTAAACCATATAAGAACTCAGTAATAAAATTCCCAAAAATTCCCAGAGATGCTCAAATGTCTATAGTATTTTATCAAATTTTTCCAGATTTTATTAAGTAGCATAGGTACGTATTAAAAATCCATTTTCTCAACATGTTCTAAAATCGTATCTGATGGAACACTCGACAATTTCATACCTTTTTAACCATCCAAATAAATTCAAAAAAATCTATAAAAATTCCAGGAAGTAATAGACATCCTAAATATTATCCAGTTCAAAGGACACCTTCTAACTCGACACGGTTTGAAAACTAAAAATCATAAACCCGGACTAATTTTCCAGACTTACAAATCCGATCAGACACATAATTTTCTAAAAATCAAAAAGTAACCTTCCAGGCCTCTAAAAATTACAAACTAAATTTTCCCAGGTAGCCATTTCATTGAACTTAGTTTTAGACTCTTAAAACACCCAAAAATTCGATTCCATCATTTAGTTATAGCCGGTTAAAGTCGAATAAAAATCCAGCTCAGAAGCAGTTATCACAGAACCATGTTTATCTTAGGGTTTTCGCATTTTATTTCATTAATTCTTAACAAACAATGATTATAGGTTGATCCAACACATATTTAGGTCAATAATCACGGTTCTTAACATATCCAAATCAAATGATTCCAACACGTAAGCTCCTGTCCGATTCACATATGATTTTAGGGTTTTCTAATTCTATGATTTTATGTGTCACGTTCCTTTATTTCTTGTTAACTCTTTTCATACAATTATATATGAACATAACTCGAATAAAACAAGGATTGAACAAGAAAAGGATAATACAATACCCTTGTAGACCACGAAGAACACGAACACAAGATCAAATCACCACACGAATGGGTCTTTTCTCCTCCTCATTTTGATCGAACAGCAGCAGCACAAAAAAAAAAAAAAAAAAAAAAAAAAAAAAAGAAAAAAAAAAGAAACAAGTGCTCGATTTAGGGCTTGAATTCAATTCGTATGGATTGGTTTTGACGGAACTAAGATTACCTTATGATAGATGAAACACGAATTGTAAAACCCTAAAATTACGATAATCTGAAATGACTAAAATACCCTCTGAATTTGAATTTTTTTTTTGAAACTTATAAAATCATATAAGTAGCATTATTTTGAACTTAACCTAAGTCACATATTAAGTTAATTTAATATAGACCTTACTTTATGAAATTAAAGGTCACGAAATAAAAATCCCTACAAAAAAAAAAAACTATATATGCTAGTCGATCCATAATATGTGTCCAACACAATAAATTTCGGCCCAATTTATGAGGGGATAATCATGCATTGATATGATAACAAGCCCATAAAACATGACCCACTCCTTGTTAGCCCATAATCAAAAAAAATCCGGTTCATTACAAACCCTATATACCGATTATTGTTGTCACTTTCAAAACCCTAAACCTCCTAAACACAAAACATCGGCTGCCATCTTTCTCTCCCATCTGTTCGACACAAATCACAGCAGCAAGAAGGTATTTCTTGGTCCCAAATTGGTGTTTGAGTCGTGTGCGAAGTGGTCTTGATCGTGGGTGTCAAAAGGGTGTCGATAGGAGTGTTCTTGGCTAGGTTTCGGCTGCAAATTCTGTGGTGTCGATCCTTTGTTCTTCTTGTTCTTTGTTCACGCCACGAGGGTAACCCTTATAACCCTTGTTTAAGTCTACGCTTCCTGTACGATAAATACTTATATTTGATATTCTCTTCGAGTTACACTACCATATAAATGATAACATGCCACATAAAATGATATACAAAATTTTAATCATGAAAACCCTAAAACCTACATGTATAAATCGAACAATAAGTGTGTGTGATGAACTTATTCGTTTTGGTTATGATAAGACCAGAGAGGAATCGACCTAAACATTTATTAAACATATCTATAATCGTTATGTGTTAAGGAATAAAGATCGGAATGAAAAACCTAAGAGATTACATGGTAGGATTAAAAACTGTTACTGATCTGGAATTTTGTTCGACTTTAATCGGCTGTAAATAAATGATGTGAACGTATATTTTGGTGTTTCTGGAGTCTAAAAATAATTTCATTGAAATAGATATCTGTAGAAATTAACCTCATAATTTTTAGAGGTCTGAAAGTCACATTTTTTGAATTTATGAAATCGGGTGTCAAAACTGTATTTCGGGTTTTGAAAATTCACCTATAGTTTATGAATTTTAATTTGAAATATATAACGATTTATGATCTAAAATTATGGAAAAATAATATTTGGAATATAAGTTAGTTTTTGTAATTTTTTCAGATTTTTATAAATTTATTTGATAGGGCTTTGACTGCTTACTTTTCGTATGTTAAAATTTATCAGTAATTTGGACGACTTGGAATAAAGGATTTTTAAACTATGGTTATACCTAATAATAAATTCTGGAAAAATTATGGTAGATTCTTAAAACATCTGGACACCTGTATAAATTTTTGGGAATTTTATCTCTAAGTTCTTATAAGTATTAAAAATCGGGGAAAACAGTACTAAATTGAGTGTAAAATCTGTGAGAAGTGTAAAAGTTGTTTAAAGAGTGTTATGTGTTTATTTTATAAACTAAAGGGTGTAAATGGTTATTTTGCTAAAACTAAAGGACTTAACTTGTAAAAACCTGTAACTTGAATATAATTACACTTTATACTCTAATCTTACCACAATGACACTTTGGTCCTTTAACTTGTGATAATTATATAATGAACCCTAAAATTATGAGAACTACATTATAAACCCTAAACTCATGTAAGTGACATTATGCATCTTAAACTACGAATACGATCATCTTTAATACTCTGAATTGACATACTGGAATGTTAATAACTAAGTTACTAAATATGGAAAGTTACCTGAAATAGAAAGGCAATTAAAATGGAACCTTATGACTATGAAACTTATAAGAACCATTATGATCATTTGTAGATCGGGTGAAGAGGGAGTGATCTCCTACTTGATTTGCTTTTCATTCTTTGCTTGCGTATTTCGTTAAGGTACAGATATTCTGCCCTTTTTCAGTAAGGGTTTTTCATTCCCTTTTCTTTCAGTTTTTCATTTTCCTTATTAGGATTCCCTATACCATTGCTATGTTCCCTCCTGTTTGTGAACCTTTCATGTGATCCCTTTGTTTGGTGAGCCTTCTAGGGTCTCTTTCATGTCCTGACCTGTTTAACTGCTGAGTTGATGTCCTTGTTATAAATCTCTTTGCTTTGAACCTTTTTTTCATGATTCCCTTTTGTTACGACCTCTGATATAAAAATCTGTTATGTGAAAACCTTTTTAATTATGACCTGAAAATGTTTTGAGAAAAATTCGTTATTTTAAAAGAATGATTATGAATGGTGATATGATACTATTTTTATATGACAGTTGTTAACTTTTGTGAAAATTAGTTTTAAAGAATGTTTTTATGAAAAACCGTTTTGAAAGATTATTTTATGAAAACTATTCTGAAAGATCATTTTATTGAAAATCCGTTATTAAAGGAATGCTTTAAATGAACTTTTGACAAGAATCTCCAAAATGAACTTTTGCTAAGAACTTTAATTATGAACCTGTGAAATTCTTTTCTGAACCATTTGATATAGTCCTTATAATCTGAACTTAACTTTGATATAAAACTTAATTTGATAAGCTTTGATTTGAACCTTGACTTTTATTTCGGAACTATTTGACATGAACCTTTTTGCCATGTACCCTTAAGATATGACTTTTGATTATTTTGATAGTACGCTTGACCTTTGACCTACAGTTTGATATCCGAGCCAATTACTAGGCATGAGGGTTTCATGTCCATGTCATTGACGCACCTTTGACATGACTCTAGGGCAGGAGAGTGATGACCTGTTCCGTCCCTTATTTATTATCTGCTATGGCCATTATGATTATGATTATTGATTGTCTGCGGGGGCGTATGAGTGCATCCTAGATTTGACCTGTTATCTGTTTATTGATATTTGTTAATTGTTATATTTTTCTGGTGACTGATGGTGTGTGCGATACACGTCTTTCACATATATCTGTGAGCTGATCACTCAAAATGATACATGAGGTCACCCCTCATATTATCTGTTACTTGAGAGGCATCCCCTCTAGATTACTTATATGTTTATACCGTTTTGATATGATCTGTTATCTGGGCTTGTGATAG
Organism: Artemisia tridentata subsp. tridentata; assembly: GCA_021014915.2. Lineage (NCBI taxonomy): Eukaryota > Viridiplantae > Streptophyta > Magnoliopsida > Asterales > Asteraceae > Artemisia > Artemisia tridentata. The sequence goes on along the minus strand of CP139504.1, from coordinate 163,853,542 downwards.
ATTTCTGTTTTTCCCTTATTTTATGACTATATTGTTTCTTTTCATTATCTCTTTTCTTTTGTCTTTATTCCGTTCCTTATTCCTCTCGCTTTGATTTCGTATCGGTATGATCTGCATTCCTGATTTCCTTTGTACTGCTATCTGTTATCGTTTCTTGTTATCTATATATCTGTTCACTGAGCTCTCGTAGCTCAGCCGCGTTTTCTTTTTCACGCGGCAGGTATTAGTAGGAAGCTGGGAATGAGTGAAGAGTGTACCTTGGACTTAGAAGATTGGATAGCTATGCTGGGTTAGAGTTGGATTGAAGACATTATGTTTTAGAATTAGTTTTGGAAGTTTTAATTGTAACCATTTAGATTCAATGTTTCATTTGTATTCCTTAAATTTTTGTATTACTGTATTAGTATGCTTTGTTTTGATCTGATATGTATCCATTGTTGTGATATCTTTACCCTTGTCGGGTCGGGGTGTTACACGAATTATACGAGAAGATAATGATCAAATCTTCTTCTTCTTTCCTCTTCTTTGGGTCGCACGGCAGAAAACCAAAAGAACACAAGAAGGGTTCGATTAGGGTTGTCCAAGAAATTCAATTTGATTAATTTTGACAAGAAGCAGATTACCTAGATATGGATTGACAAGAACACCAACAAAATCTTCCCTTGGCTGCTATGGATCGAATGGGATGGCACACCAAAGAAAACCGTGACTTTGTTTTAGAGGGAGGGAAAAATTAGGGCTAGTTTGATGGATCGGTTAAGAACAAAATAAACAAACCGTGTATATTGATTTGCCTAATTATGGGATATATCAATCATCATTATGGGCTAGTTAATTTCATTTAGTGCATGAATTTGGACCACATTGTGGTCAGGGGGGGGGGCGGCCATATTGTGTAGTAGTTTCTTCTTCTTTTTTTTTTGTACAAACATTATAATGTAATGTTTTTATTTTTATTAGAACTTAGGTTAGTGTTACTTAGTTAATATTTGTAAGTTCTCAAAATTTAAATTCGAGGGTATTTTAGTCTTTTCGGATTATATAAATTTCGGGGTTTTACAACAACCATCCCAAAGAGAGCAAACCTTGATGTCTCAGTAAATACTGATGACTCATCAACTTCAGTCCCTTCTGAAGTAACAACCCAAAGCCCTGACTCAAAATTTGATCAGTTGGCTGAAATGGTCAGGAAGCTGGGAGAGAAGATTGCATCTTCTGAGAAACCCTCTCAATCCAAGAAGGAACAAAAACCAGCTTCCTCAAAGAACAAACCCAAACCCACAAAACCCCTGAAAAGATGTGAGCTATGCAACTATACAAATCATCTCACTGATGATTGCTATAGAGTCCTTTATTGCATGATTTGCAAAAAGGAAGATCACAGGACCTCTGATCATAAACAATGCTCAGTCATGTCAAACTTTTCAGGACTTAAGGCTCAGTTCCTGAACTACCCTTCTGTTTCTAAGCAGAAACAGAAGCAAAAGGCCAAGCCTTTTCCACCCTGCCCTTTGTGTGGATTCAATGACCATCACCCTGAGGATTGTCAATATGACAAACACTGTGAATCTAGTGGAAGTTCCACTCAGAAATCCTCAGGAAAAGAGAAGGTCATTCAGTCAAGAAGAGGAATGAAACAATCCTCTCAGACTACTGAGGCTACCCCTGCAACTAAATGCAAAACATGTGGTAGCTCAGTCCACTCAACCTCTGACCATGAATCAATTAATACTTTCATAAAGACCTACTATACCAAACCCTCCATGAAATGGAGTCCTAGAAAGAACTGACCCAGTTTACTATTTGTGCAGAGGCATGCCAGGGATCCTATTTGGCATCTAGACAGTGGATGTTCAAGGAGCATGACTGGTGTTAAGGAGTGTCTGCACAAATATGTGGAAGAACCAGGACCCAAAGTGATATTTGCTGATAATTCATCATGTCTCACTGAAGGTTATGGTTCAGTAAACTGCAATGGTATTGTCTTTACTAGGATAGCATATGTAAATGGTCTTAAGTATAATTTGATCAGTGTGTCAGTCAACTATGTGATGCAAAATACATAGTTCAGTTTGATGATAAGCAAGGAACCATCTTCAATGCAAATAAGGAAATTGTCCTCATTGCACCAAGAAGACAAGATGTTTATGTATTAGACATGTCTAGTCTAACTCAGGATGGAACTTGTCTCTTTGCTAAGGCCACTGATACACTCAACAGGCTTTGGCATAAGAGACTCACCCACCTGAACTTTAAAAACATTAACAATCTTGTAAAACAAAACAAGGTCCTTGGCTCACCATCTCTTGTGTTTTCAAAGGATAAACCATGCTCAGCTTGTGAAAAAGGTAAACATCACAGAGCATCCTTTAAAACCAAAACCAACTTTTCCATCAGGAACTGCCTACATCTTCTCCATATGGATCTATTTGGACCTATCAGTCCAAGGTCTATTAACCATGAGAAGTATACTCTGGTCATAGTGGATGAATACTCTAGATACACCTGGGTATTCTTCCTGATCAAAAAGAGTCAGGTAGCTGAAACAATCATGTCCTTTGTCAGGAACATTGAAAATCAAAATGACATTAAGGTCAAACAGATTAGAACTGACAATGGGACTGAGTTCAAAAATTATGAACGTGAATGTTTCTGTGATGAGAAAGGTATTTCCCAAAACTTTTCCTCTCCATACACACCTGAACAAAATGGTGTTGCTGAAAGGAAAAACAGAACACTCATTGAAGCTGCTAGGACAATGCTATGTGGATCAGTCCTTTCCAACCATTTTTGGACTGATGCAGTCAAAATTGCCTGTTATACACAAAACAGATCCATAATTGTCAAGAGACATGGGAAAACCCCATAAGAGTTATTCAAAGGAAGAATCCCTGACATCAGCTACTTTCATGTCTTTGGGTATCCTGTGTTTATTCATAATCACAAGGATCACCTAGGGAAATTTGATGCAAAAGCTGATGATGGATACTTCCTAGGATACTCACTTGTCTCAAAAGCCATCAGAGTGTTCAACACAAGGAGACAGCAGACTGAGGAAACATTTCATGTTACCTTTGATGAGAGCACTGATGCAATCAGGTTCTCAACTGCCTCAGTAGAAGAGATAGGAATTGATAATTCTTCAAGATATCCTCCTGATGAATATCTGTCTGAAAACAATCCTTCTACTCAGTATCAAGATGATGCTAATCTCTCCTATTACATAATCCCTCACAACCTACCTAACCCAACCATCACTGAGTTTGTTGAGGCACATGCACACACTGATGATATCAATTAGTCAGTTCAAAATACTCAAGAACCCAACAATCTCAGTGAGCTGGTAGACACTCAAGATCCAATCAATGATCATGTGTCTACTCCAGAACCAACCCCTTTACCCAATCAGGCCTCCACAAGTTCAAATCAGTATCCAGGACCTCAAGAAAGTTGGACTAGGTCTCAGGACATTGAACTTGTCAATATTATTGGAGAGCCTACTGAAGGCATGCTCACCAGGAGCATGGCTGCTAGTCTAAGAGCAGCCTCATCCAATGAATGCCTATTTGTGGACTTCATTTCCACAATTGAACCCAAAAGTGTTAAAGAAGCACTTACACATCCAAGTTGGGTTCAGGCCATGCATGATGAACTTGAACAATTTGACAGAAACAAGGTAATGACCTTGGTCAAATGTCCTGAGAATGTCTCAGTCATTGGCATGAAATGGGTATTTAAAAACAAAACTGATGAAAATGGCATAGTCATTAAAAACAAAGCCAGACTTGTAGCCAAAGGCTATAATCAACAAGAAGGCATTGACTATGAGGAAACATTTGCTCCAGTAGCAAGGATGGAAGCCATCAGGATCTTCCTTGCTTTTGCTACATACATGAACTTCAAGGTGTACCAAATGGATGTTAAAAGTGCATTCTTAAATGGTTCACTGAAAGAAGAAGTTTATGTTCAGCAACCTCCTAGATTTGAAAGCCATAAGTCTCCTGATCATATCTGTAAGCTTAACAAAGCCCTTTATGGACTAAAGCAAGCTCCCAGGGCATGGTATGAGACTCTCTCAGCCTTCTTAATCCAAAACAAATTTGTCAGAGGCAAGATAGACAACACATTGTTTATCTATAAGACAAATAATGATGTCATACTAGTACAAGTGTATGTTGATGACATCATCTTTGGCTCAAAAAGTTTCAAACTTTGCAAACAATTTGAAAAACTAATGGCAAAGAAGTTTGAAATGAGCATGATGGGAGAACTGACATACTTCCTTGGTCTTCAGATCAAGCAGACTGATAGAGGAACCACTATCAGTCAAGAGAAGTATGTAAAGAATCTACTGAAGAAGTATGATCTCAGTGACTGTGCCTCAGTCAAAACTCCCATGGTTCCCCCAAACAACCTTTGTCCTGATCTAACTGGTAAACCAGTAAATCAAACTCTCTTTAGAGGAATGATAGGATCACTGATGTATCTACTTGCATCAAGGCCTGATATCCAATTCTCAGTATGTCTATGTGCCAGATATCAATCTGACCCAAGAGAATCTCATATCACTGCTGTGAAAAGGATATTCAGGTACCTGAAGGGCACTCCTAACCTTGGATTATACTATCCAAAGTGCTCAGGACTTGATCTCAAAGGATACTCAGACTCTGACTATGCTGGATGTAACATGGACAGAAAAAGCACCTCAGGCTCTTGCCAAATACTTGGTGGGAAATTAGTCTGTTGGAGTGCAAAGAAGCAACAATCAGTTGCCTTGTCCTCAGCTGAGGCTAAATATGTTGCAGCAGCTAGTTGTTGTGCAAATGTACTCTGGATGAAAAGTCAACTCAGTGACTATGGAATTCAGTACAAGATGGTACCCATCTTTTGTGATAACACAAGTGCAATTGCAATCTCTAACAACCCTGTTCTTCATCAGAGAACAAAACACATTGATATCAGATATCACTTCATCAGGGACCATGTCATGAATGGTGACATTGAATTACACTTCATTCCTACTGAATATCAGTTAGCTGATATCTTCACCAAACCTTTGGATGAACCAACTTTCACAAGACTGAAAGCTGCATTAGGAATGTTGGATATAGAGAATCAGTCCACTGATTGATTCCTACCAACTAAAGTGTAAATTCTTAAAATCTCAGGTCCCTGACTCAAGGTGTACATCAGTGAATTAATATCACTGAATCCTCAACCTCAGGAACTGAACCCAAGTTCCTGAAATCTTTAGGGTTCATAAACTAAACCCAAGTTCATGAATCCTTGTTGCTCAAGAATCATCAGTGACTAATCCCAAGTCCCTGAAATACCATCACTGAATGAAAAGTCATTCAGGGCCCTGAAAAGGACATTAAATACTAACTTAAATGCTCTAAGTATCTAGTTAGTAAATGTCCGAGGTTGGTAACTGAACTAATATTTAATTTAAGAATATTTGTTCTTTTTGCCTTTCTGGCTTCCACCTTTGGGCCACCACATGTCCACTTGGCATTAAATGCCTCTCCAATCACATTACAGAAATGTGATGACTCATCTCTGCAAATTACACTTTTGCAGAACTGCTCAACTGTTCACCTTGACTGTTGCGCCAAACCAGGAAAGTGGAGTGTTGGCATTAAATGCGGATCCCAAAACATATTATTCAAAACGATTTCCAATAATTCTTTTTGAATAAATTAAGATCGCTCAAATGTCCAAAACACCACCATCTCCACTTTCCTATAAATACCCTAACCAAAAGAAACACACACATGTTTTTATAGAATCTTAAGCAAAACTCTGCCATTTTTAATTCTCAAAAACAAATTGTGTGTGTATTCTTAAGCTTTAGAAACCCATAAACCTTAGTCAAACCCAAACTTACCCACAAATGGCTTCATCTAAAGCTGTGGAATACGCCCCTAATGTGGATTTCACAATGGAGGGTGTAGACCTAACCAAAAACAATGTGGTGGGAAATTTCTCATATCCACAAATCTACCCAGCCTACAAGAACGTTATGAAATTTCTTCGTAATTGTTTTCTTGCAAAGGCTTTCACCCACACCTCCTCAGTCATCTACCATGACTATTTGAGGGAATTCTGGTGTACGGCTATGGCTACCAGCCCCAAAGACACCAAAGAGTCAATCATCACCTTCACGGTGATGAATGGGAGCAGAACCCTCTCCTTTGACTACTCAACCTTCATCAAAGCCACAGGCCTTGACTTTGCTGAAGCGTTTTCACCCAACCCTACTGATCAGGACATAAAGAATGAACTGATCTTTCTTGCACCCAATGACCCCAGACGTCCTACAACATCTGCGGGAGGCTTATTGGAGAAGGCTCCAGTAGTCAAAACATGGTTCCACCCTATTTGGAGGATACTGATGACATTTGTCATTCAGGTCCTGGGTGGAAATAAATCCTCTACGGAACAATTGAACTCATCACAACAATTGATGTTGTTCAGTCTCCTTGAGGGTACAAAAATTGACATCGGAGGAATAATCTTCCGAGACCTTGTTGCTAAGCTCTCAGGAAAACATAGGAAAAGGCATATGTCCTACCTTAGATTTGTTTCCTGTGTGCTTCAGGACCTACTTGGTCCTGACTATGTGAGGACTGATGCAGAAGGTACGAAGCCTGACGTCCTGCACAAGTCAAACTTCACTAGTAGCATCAGTGAGGTTACACATATTGCCCTGACTGAATACATGCAATCAGTCATTCAGGGTAATGACGCTATCTCTCCAATTCCTTCACCGACCAAAAAGGTGAAGAAGACAAAGAAGGGTCAGTCCAGCCAGGTGGTTAGACCCAAGCCACTCGCCATTGAGACTGATCCTCAAAACCAACTCAACTTTAAAAAGAGGTTGAAAAAGGCCGAGACCTCTGAGACACCCATTTCTGAGACCCTCTTGACCTTAAAAAAAAGGCCAACGGAGGTCACTGAGCAATCATCCTCAGTGACCTCGGGCACACCCCTTCCACATGGTTCAACTGACATAAACAAGTCAGAGGGATCAGGAAGCATTCCCCCCTCACATCCCGATGAAGGAACTGTAAAAAAACAATCAGTTCCCAAGGGAGGAAAGGGTTCTAAATCCTCGATAAGGCAGTACTACCTTACTGAGAAGGGGACCCACAAACACTCACATCCCGTTAACGTTCCTGAGCAATCACCCTCACGATCTCAGGGAGAAAAGGACCCTAAATCCCCTGAAGGACAGCACAATCCTGATGGGAAGGGGGTCCACAAACTTTCATAATCAGTACCTAGTGATACCACTGGAAAACACCCATCAGTGGTTGAAGGTGCTAAGGGGGACAAAGACTCAGAGGGAAAGAAACAACCCGCTGATACGGAACCCATAAACCCCTCAGGCGGTCCAATTCTCTCAGGAACTGCCCCCAAAAGCCAGGCTGGTGTTACCCCGGTTATTATGGCTAGTCAGGCTGAGCAAACCCACTCAGTTATTATGACAACGGGGTCAGGACCTGACCAAACCGAAGGCAAGTCTTTTTATAAAGAGGAGCCGGTTGATTTTTTGATTATTGAGTCCATGGGGGACTTTCAGGCTTTTATTGAGTCTGATGAAGAGCTCAGGGAAGAGAGTGAAGAGGAAATTTTTGAGGCAGGTGAGGATATGGAAACTGATGTACAACCTGAACAACCTGAACAATCACATCAGTCATCTCCAAGCCAAAGTGAAGAGTCAGGTTCTCAATCTTCTGATTCTTCTGATACTGGGGACATCCTCCAAAAGTATGATAACTCTCTTCCCCTCACTGAAAGAAAATTGGTCAAATTCCTACTGAAGACCAATAGAGCTCTTTTCACTGGTCTCACTGATGAGATGTTTGATCATCACACTGAAGCTGCTGTTCACTATGCCAACCTGAAGGCAGATGTTGAAAGTTTTCATGATGATGTGATCGAAATCCAATCTGACTCCAAACACTCCCTGACAGCTATTGATCTTCATTTCCAGAAGTTCGATCTTACTCTTGAATGCATCACCAACAGCCTTGGAACTATTCAAACAGCTGTCAAGGATGACCCCGTACTCACCAAGAAGGTCCTTCAGGCTGCTGAGACTTACCAGAAGCAATCAGCTGAAATCAGTGATCTTCTCAGCTTACTGAAGGATTCTAAGCTTCAGGGTCTTACCTCTTCATTGGACTCAATCAGGACTTCCTTGGGTCATCAGGAAAAACATTTGGGTACTTGGGCACAATCTTCAACATCCTTGGCATGGTCTCTTGGGTCAAGGATATCAGGCATCGAAGCTTTTCAGGCATCTCTGGCGGATCAGATCTCAACTCTTCAAAAAGACACCTCGAACATCAAATCAATGATGACTGAGATCTATCAAGCCTTCAAGGGTCCTGCTACTCCAGCGACTCCAACTCTTGCTATCACCATGGCTCAAGCAACAGTTGAGGGGGAGAAAGACACTGGAGTCCCTCAAGCTTCCACAACCCAGCAACCTCCTTCTCACACTGAGGGGGAGATTCTTGAAGCTTCTTTTGCCTATCAAGATAAAGGCAAAGGCATCCTCACTGAACCTGAGCCTCAACCAGCACCGATCTCGGTTGCAAAGGATCCTGAATCACCAATCAGGATCCCATATGAAATTGATGGAGTTCTTCACCACTTCACAGCTGATGAACTCAGTGCTTATCTTCAGGAAAAGGAAGCAAAGAAGAAGTTAAAGGAGGAAGAGAAGGTGAGCAAGCCTGCTATAATTAAGGTTGTTCATGAAGAGGCTGAGAAAATTGGTCTTGAGGCTAAGGATCTCTTAGGAAGAGAGGGTGGTATGACCTTTGTAAAGGCTCAGTCTGAGGAGTTGATCACTCTCAGGCAGAAAAGGGAGGAAAGGAATAAAAGGGCTGAAGAGATCAGGCAGAACAGGATTAAGAAATATCAGTGGTATATGACTAACAGGTTGAAGCCAGAACCAATCACTTATGTTCATATTCAACGAAACACCAATCCTGCCGTTGTTACTATCTACAGAGGTGCTGACATGAGAAACTTTGATGTTCATAAACCTTTCAGATTCGCTGACTTCGGGATCACAGAATTGGAGGAGTTGGGTCCATTAATAGCAAAGAAATCAAATGTTGTGGTCCCTAATCTGATGAAGTCTTTGAGTCAGAGGTACGAAAGATTGGCAGCTGCACCTCAGGAACTTGGCACTCCATCTCTTCTTCCTGAATCAGCACAACCAGCTCCCTCTCAGTCTTCTTCAAGGAAAAGAAAGAAGATAGAAGCTGAGCCTGAGATCAAGATTCCTGGTCTTGACTGCAATAGGGCTCTCCCTGAAGGTGTTCCTTTCAGGAACAATATGGTCATTGAACAACCTGAAAGAGGTTTGTTCTTCATTGATGAGTTCGGTGACAAAGCCTTCCAAAGGTGGAGTGATATCGATTTATCAGGGATCAGAGCAATGCTTGGCTTTCTAATGATGGCCTCTCCACTCAAGAGTCCTGAAAATGTGAAGTTTTGTCAAGATCTGAAAAGGAAAATCAATGAACATCCTGACCAACAAGAGCTGCAGTCAAAGAAGCCCAAGCTTGAAGCCCTTGGAATCAAGTTGAACTGATTGATCTGCCTGAATACCCACCACTATCCTTTTTGTACTTAGTTTTGATAGGACTTGTAATGATATCAATAAGATGATGTTTTTATTATTTCAGTGTCCTTATTTACATTCTAGTACATTCAGTATGAGTAGAAGTCTTTAGCTCACTCATATCTGATCAAAACACTTAAGAATAATTTATATCCAAATAGGGGGAGATTGTTGGGTCATGAAAAACCCAAGAATGCTTCAAACATAATTTGAAAACAAATTAACTAAGTGTTAACTTAAACCGAGAACAATTCAAGTCACTGAGAGAACAGCCTCTCAGTGAGTCATCTTCAGGATGCTTAAGGCGAATTCAAGAAGAAGGATTCACTACTCAGGAAGGCGGTACTCCCTGAGTAGGACTTAAGCCAAAGAAGAAGATGATGGTTCAGTGAGTGTTGGACAAGAACTCACTGAACCCCAGTCTCCTCAACCAACAAAGTGATTGAAAGACTGAGGAACCAACGCCTGAAGAAAAGGCGGGAACAATAGGGAAAAGATCTGAGAAGATAAAAGTGTCAGCCCAACACTCTTCTCTTGTCAGATCCAACCTTCCCTATTGCGGCTAAAAGTCATGGAGTGTCAGCCAACAACTCCCAAAGTCTTATTAGCCCTTTCCTATTGGTTCTTGGAAATGACAATTACTATTTGTAATTGTCAGACACGCAACCTCAACAACTTGTATTATATTTAATCACTTATACTTAGATTACTTGTGTATAAATAGATCAGATGGGAGAGAAGTTAAAGTGTGCTTTGTATATTGAAAGCTTAGAACTTTTACAAAGTAACTTCTCTCCTACAAAGAGTATACAACTCACTGAGATAGCTCAGTGGGTATATTGTTACCACTCAAGCAAAACTTGAGTTTCGATAGGAGACACCATAAACCCTTGTCTATTCAATCCCAAGTGTTTGTTCCGCAAAACACTTGGGTAATAGATTCTTGGATTCATTTCTAATAAGAATTTAAACGTTGAAAAATATTGTGTTTTTATATTCACGTTTTATAACTGTTAGAATTAATCTTAAACATTGTATTAGTCATAACACGAAATAGATTAACTTTCTAGTTAACTCTAATAGTGTAAAGGGAACAACAGTTCCACTCTTAGTAATCGACACTCTACTTACCATTATATTCATACTGACCGGGTACACTGCTCGTTTAGTGTGTGTGTTATTGATAAGTCCGCTAAATATAAATTTAAAACTTGAGTAGACATTAATACTGCTAAACCGCAACGACACATCACGCTGCATCAAGTTTTTGGCACCGTTGCCGGGGAGTCAATTGTTATTATCTGTTAATTTGATTAGTATTTTAATTAGGTTTTTCTTTTTAGTTTTTTTTTAGATTCTAACCAATAACCCTGTTATATATTAGATAGATTGCATTCATTGTATAATTTGCATATTTTCTATTTTTGTGTGTTTTTGTTTTTGTAATTTTTGTTTCTTTTTGTTTGATTTTATTTTTGTTTTTTCTTTTTCTATTTTTCTGCATTCTGCTATCGTTGTACTGTGCTAATACAAACGATACGGCGCATCTGTTTTCACAGATACGGCGTATTGCGTTTAATTTTTATAAAATACAACGCGTTTAATAAATTCGAGTACGACGCATCTTTCCCAAGATACGGCGTATTCTGTTTTTAATAAGAAATTTTTCTAAACCCTAACGCCATACGACGCATCTGTTTTAACAGATACGGCATATTTTCTATTTAAATTAAAAACAGTTTTTCGAATTTTTAAACAGAAGCGACGCATCGATCTTTATCGATACGGCGCATCTACTAAATCAAAAATCTTGTATTTTGAAACGTAATGAAAATATGGCGCATTAGCTTTTGTTAATACGGAGCATTTAATTTTAATAAATATAATCGATTTTTGATAATTTAAACTGGATACGGCGCATTCTAATTCATAAGCGGTGTATCTGTTTTCTGAATACAAGTCTGATTAAATTTTAAAGTAATAAGATACGGCGTATCCAACTTTTTGGATACGGCGCATCGTCTACAGATATCAGCAACTTTTATTTTTCGTATTCTGTTTTCGTTGTTAATTTTCTGATATCATACTTTCTTGAACATACCCTACTGATGCTTTTGTGATGGTTTCAGGAAGTGCATGACCAGGAGTTCAACTAAGAACTTGATTAAACCTTTCGAAGATCCTGAACGAGCTTTACATTCGCTTAAAAGGCTTTTCAACACAAAAAGCTTTGAAATCTCAAGTTCGTTCGAGCTTGATTACTTTTCTGAAGAGAAGGAGGAAGAAGAAACAGAAACAATGACGGAAAACACTACTATAGAGGAAGACATGAACAAAACCCGTGCTAATTACAGTTCAGGAGTTGCTAGACCAAATTTTGATGAAAAGTCAAAGTTTGAGTTGAAGGGTCAGTTTCTCAAGGAGCTAAGAGAAAATGCTTTTAGTGGAACAGAACATGAAGATGCTAATGAACATGTTGAAAAAGTCCTCGAGATTGCAGATTTGTTTACTACAGAAGGAGTCTCTGACGATCAACTTATGCTAAGAATCTTTCCAATTTCTCTTAAAGGAGCTGCTAATAAGTGGCTAAGGAATGCACCTGCTAGTTCAATCACAACATGGGAAGATTTGAAGAGCAAATTCCTGAAAAGATATTGTCCACCTGCTAAAACTGCTAATAAGATGGAGGTTATCAACAGTTCAAACAAGAGCCTGATGAAACTCTTTATCAAGCTTGGGAACGATTTAAAGACTTATTGATGAAATGCCCTCAACATTATCTAAGTCCAATGCAGGAGATAATATTGTTCTATCAAGGATTGGACGTGCCTACTAGGCAAATCTTGGATGCTAAGGGAGCTGTGCCTCAAATGAGTGCAGCCGATGCTAGAAAAGCTATCCAAGAAGCTGCTGATCACTCTCAAAAGTGGCACGACGGAACCTCTACTAGATCTAAGAGCAGCACTAATTTTGACGGGTTTGCTGCAATTCAAGCTCAATTGGATAAAATTAGTAGAGAGATGAAGAAGCGTGATGAGAAAGTTTATGCTGCCCAAGTTGGATGTGAAAAATGCTAAGGACCTCACTACACTAAAGATTGCCCTAATAAGAATGAAAGTGAGACTTTTGAAGAAGCATACTACACACAATTTGGACAACCATTCCGACCTTCAGGAAGATTTAGGGAAGCTGCTCCGGGATACTATCAAAAGAACAACTATAATCCCACTTTTCAAGAAAGGAGGCAGACTTTGGATGACACTCGATCTAGAAGCTAGATTTATGGGAGAAACCTTGGTAAATAATGAATCACTTGAGACCTATAGTGGAGACTACATTGAATTAAATGATCTTAATTTACCAATAGGAATCAATGATCAATTTATGAAGGATTTTGAACCCGAAATTGAAGAAGGAGAAATTATGGATGTACCTAGAATCAATATGATCAACACTAAGAATTATGATGAATTTGAAGGATATCCTAGTTTCTGTGATTATGGTAGAAAGATCCATGTAGATTGTGCTTATAATTTACAATTTCCTTGCATGATAGGATTTAAACAGGTTAGTGCCAACTTTTTCCCTATTTTACCGATTAATGTAATGTCAAAAGATTTCTATAATTCTATAATGAAAAACAAAATTGAGTATAGAGGGAAAAACGTAGTTGGAATATTCATGAATGTACCTATTTTTGTTGGGAATTTAACTATTGTTACAGATTTCACCGTAGTGTAAAACATGGATGCTTATCGTGATGTTGAGATGGGTGACGTGATCGTTGGGAAACCATTTTGTAAGGAGGTCGAAATCAACGCTAAAAGATTTGAAGGAAAGATCACCTTTAAAAGTGGAAGCAACGTTATCACTTACATGATGCCTTGTGCTCACCCAAGGTTTAAACATGCCCCTAACAAATTTTGTTACAAATTTAAACCATTTCTTTTTGTAGATGAAAATGACGCTGAGAAAAGGATCGAGTATCCGTACCAAAAAATGAAAGGATTCTACAAAGGTGTTGATGAAGCGAAAAGTGTACCGCTTTTAAGGGGTCATTTAAGCCCTAAATCGTATTTATTTGATCAAATATTGCCCTAAATCGTTCCTTTTGTCATTTTAGGTACTTTTGAGGAGAAATCTGGAAAAGGAGGCATTTTGGACGTTTTTGGAGCATAAAAGTGAAGAAAACGGCAAAGTCTCAAAAATCGGCTGAAAGTTACCTTTGACGGCGTCAGGATTTACTCCAGACGGCGTCATGGCTTGGCAAGAAAAGGTGGATGTGAAATTTACTCATGATAAGCCAGTGAAAATTGCATGTGAATTCTGACGGCGTCACGCTTTAACCTGATCAAGGGCGTCACGGCTTAATTCAAAGAGGGACGGCGTCACGTTCAAGGTCTGACGGCGTCAAGCCTTGATAAGCCAGAACGGATTTTGGAGAGCTAAAGAGGGACAGCGTCAAGAAGGTCACCCGAGAACCCTAAAAGCGGCGAGGTGACGGCGTCACACTCCATAACGTGACGCCGTCAGATGTAAAAATCTATATATAGTTTTGCAATTCTTTGTCATAAGGGTGGAACTTAGTGTGGAATTTTTGGGAGAAAACCCTAAGACGATTTTAGCATCTTTTTCAAGGCTTTTTGCCTTGAGATCTTCCATGTTACATTGAAGATAAGTTATCAATTAATCATTCAATATGTCTATGTGTTGTTTGATTCTATCTTGTTCTTGTCTTTTGATTAATATGTTAGGCTAGATTTATCTTGTGTTTGCTTAGATCTAATGAAACCTAGCTATTGATTATTGGTTATTAGTGTGTTATTAGTTGTATTGGATGATTGTTTATCTATGTTAGGCTTAAGAAAACTGGCTAACTTCCTATTCGGTAACTTGCTTGAACGTCTTAAGAAACATGAACCAAATGCGTACTAAAGGTTTTTATGGTTGTATTTAATGCACAAGCAAATTCTAGTGATCCCATGTTAGGAGCTTCCTAGCCGGCTCGACATAGGAGTGAAGTAGGAGCTTGTAGAGTTGGGGAAGTACGTACGCCACCCCACGATTGGTATTAAGGAATACACCCGTCATCCACGCAACTAATACACACTAATCAACCGGTAAAAGATAGTTAGGGAGTAAGGAAATCTAAGTAAACACATTTCTCTACACATAAGTTTTCACCAACTTTTTATTTTCAGTTATTTATTTTATTTGCATTCGTAGTAATTTGGGTTAGTTGACTAGCAACTAATTCCGCCCACTCTTTCAAACCCGAGATTTTACTTGCTTTCATACCTAACGAACACTATTCCCTGTGGAGAACGATCAATCCCCCGTACTTACCACTACACTATACTACATCGGTCAGGTACACTGCCTGGTGGGGTTGTAAGCCTCTTGAGATCCCTCGAGAGGTAAAACCTGTTGTAAGGTTGCAAAACCACGCATCAAGTTTTTGGCGCCGCTGCCGGGGAATAGTTATTGTTTAGGTTGAATTTTTATTTTATAGGTCTACTCACTAGATTCCTTTCTAGTGAGATTTTTATTTTATTTTTTTAGGTTTTCTTTAGTCTATCTATTTTCTTCGTTTCTTTGTTCGTAACCATTACCATTCGACATCATGGAAGATGGTAATATCCTTAATCCCAACAACCCACCACCACAACAACAACCACCACCTCCTAGAGCCCGTACTTTAGGAGAGTACTCCCGTCCTAGCCACCATGGCTATCGAAACACCATTGAGCTCACTCAAGGAGCCAATGTCACACCCTTGCGATCCGACACCATCCGGTTGGTGCAAAGCGGATGCGCATTCCATGGACTTCGTTCCGAAGATCCTAATCAACATCTCAAGGACTTTCTCAAAATCGTTGATTCTATAGACCTTGATGTTGCCACTCGAGAGACGACCCGATTGCGTCTCTTCCAATTCTCTCTGCGGGACCAAGCTAGTCAGTGGCTAGAGCGTCAACCCGCAGGATCCATCACCTCTTGGGATGATCTCACCACTCGTTTCCTTGCTCAGTTTTTCCCACCGGGAAGAACCACCAAGCTAAGGAATGATATCTTGATGTTCCAACAACGTCAAGGCGAAACCCTCTACGAGGCATGGACTCGATTCAAGGACTTACTCCGAAAAGTCCCTCACCATGGCATGGATCCTTGGCTACAAATCCAAATCTTCTATGATGGTGTCAATCATCAAACTAGAAGAGCCATAGATTACGCCGCCAATGGGAGATTGAGCAGGCTCAGTGTCGATAAGTGCTGGGAAGTCATTGAGGACTTAGCACAGTACGAAGAAGAAGAATGGAATGACTCAACGTTCTCGGAAGAAGGGATTTTAAATTGCATGAGTGCAACCCAAGAACAGCTGTTCGAAAACATAAAAAGGCAGGTTGAGAGCTTAATGAAAGCTGAGACACCTACGGCTGATGAAAATCCCGATGAGTGCGTAAACACAATTGGTAAACATACGTTTCATCAATTCTCACGACAAGATGAATATGAAGGGATAATGCTAACTTTCGTGAACAACCAAGAGAGACGTATCAAGGAATTAGAAACTCACTTGAAAAACACCCAAGATATGTTCATGGAACTAGCAGAAAAGTTTATTGTGAGAATAAAGGAGAAAATTAGGGAAGAAGCCTCACACAAAAAGATCGAGAAGATCTTTGAACTCCCGGTCCCTAAAGAACCATACAAAGAATGGGATGATGAAACCCCCCTCCCCGAGCCTTCACTTTTAAAACCCTCTTATCTATTTGGATCCTCTCGCGAGAAAAAGAATTCTCAAGATCGTAGCATTTTCGTGGGAAGCATGGTTTTCGCGCTCCCTAACCTTCATGAGGCTAGGAAACGATCTTTTGGCTTTAAGCCAGGTGTGAGAAGAACTCAATTAAAGCACATCCTCATTTCGAAAACCCCCTGTAAAAGCTCCTCACACTCCCTGAATACCTGCCGTGACGGAGATCGGAACCTGAATGTGACGTCAACCGGCCCTTTTCAACATTTTACCACATCCCGTGACAGTAACAAAACATTTGACCCAGGAGGAACTTGTTAACAAGACTAGCTATCAGGATTATTGACCCTGACTAGCTGCTCCTTTAAAGTACGAGGGGCTCATTTGTAAACTGGCACAAAGTAGTAAAATACGCTAATCTGACGGCGTCAGAATTTGAACGTGACGCCGTCACCCCGTCTGCACAGCAATAATAACTTTAATTCCATCACTTTCATCACAAACCCCACAAACCATATCCACTCCAACCCCACCTTCGAATTTCCAGGATCAAATTCACCGACTTTCGTCATCAATCTCCACGTGGTAAGTAATTTTTATTCATTCTTTTCGTTTCAATTACTCATAGGATTTGTCAATTTCGAAAGCCCTCTACTCATGATACCCTAGGGTTGATTCATGCTTAGAACTCATAATGTCCTTTAATTAGTGTTATTTTAGCAATGATTAAAAGCATGTGATTATTGGCAATCAAATGGGTCAATTCACTAATCGGGTGGTCACGAATTTGAACCATAACCTATGATCCAATCACCCATTTTTCTGTAAAAAGTGGTGTGTGTTTATTGAACCTGAAGTTTGAATATTGATTTTTCCCTCGTAATTATGGATTTGAACTTGGTCGAATCTGACGGCGTCACCTAGCAAAGGGTGACGGCGTCAGACCTGTCTGATGCTCCACCAAATCTTTAATTCACATATTAACACTTTTGTTCCTCCCTGCTTTGTTCCAGATAATGAGTAAGCGTCAAAGACCTAGCCGAGGAAGTTCTTCCCGATCTCAACAAGAGAACTTTGGGGATACGGTCCTCAGTTGGGGTGTCTTTGACAACGATGCTGCTACAAGCAAATACGCATAATTGCTACTACACAAGGTCGAAAATGGGGCCGTGGTTGATTGGGGCTTTCTGAGGAGAGAAGGTCTTGAGCAGACCTTTCTCCAAAGTTTTCAGACGGATGGGTTTACCGGCCCTCAGTGGGAAAGACTGTTTAAAATTCAGGAGCCAGTATATGAGGAATTGGTACGTGAATTCTTTGCCACCTTTCATTTTGACATGGCTGAGGCAAGGACCGATGTGGGCAGTACCACGATCTATTTCAGGCTGGGGGGTGAGCTAAGGACGTGTTCGGTTACTGAGTTTGGGTGGAGACTTGGGTTGTATGATCAGCATGATACCATTCAAGCAGGGTTCATGCATAGGTTGCTGCGTGGGGAGTCGATGAAGAATGATTTTAGGTGTTCCATGTTCTGGCAAACTATTGGGGATGGGGTGTACACCTCGACCACTGTGGCATCCCAAATCAGGGATCCTAGGGTTTGGTTGACTCATCGATGCCTCACCTACAGTTTGACAGGGCGTCACAGCTCTCACCACCGTGTCACTGCTTCTGATCTCTTCTACCTGTACACCATTTACTCTAATGATGTTTACTGCAACATCCCGTTTTGGGTTGCTAGCTTTATGCATGGTGGAGTTGGGGAGAGGGAAGGAGACATGATTTATGGTGGGATGTTTATCACCCAGCTGGCCCAATCTTATGGAGTCCTCAGGCCCGAGGTCATGAGGTATTTGAGTGGTGATGCATGCAGGACGGTGAAGGAGAGGTCCCTGAAGCAGATGGAGGTGATTATGGAGATGCATGATGGGTCCTTTATGTGGTATCATCCAGCCGGAGCTGAGGATGATGATGATGAGGATGATGAGGAGGAGGAGGAGCCCCAGCAGCAGCAGCATGAGGGTTATGAGGCCGGTACAGCTGATTACTACCGGCACATGAGCAGGGGGGATTGGCAGGCTCACCAGGGGACCTGGATGGGCCAGGTTGATACTTGGAGGACCAGGGTGGACGAGAGGTTCGACTGGATGTATGATCACACGGTTCGTCAGATGCAGCACCTATCTACACGTGATCAGTTGGACCCACATCTGCAGATTGACCCTTTCCCGGGTCGTGAGCAGGATTACCCACCATATGGGTACTACGGGCACCTCCCTCCAGGCTACGACTATCGCCAAGGTCCCCCACCCCAGTGATGATGTGATTTGATGTTTTGATGTTTGAACAATTTGATATTTGGTTGTATGTGTTGAAACAATATGGTCTGTAATAATTTAGGGAAGGCATCTGTTTGCCTTAAAACATTTGTTACATTGATTTTATTTATCGCATGCTAGCCTCATTTGATTGTTTATTTATTTGCTTTTTGTGTTTATTTATTTGTTTGTTTGATTTTATTTGTTTCCGTATGTGTGTTTAATTTTTATTCTTATTGATTCATGTTCAAAAACTAATTTGTGAAAATGCTTTATTTTGTTTTTAACTTCGTCTTAACTACATATAAAGGTATTTTGCAAAAGTTAAGTGTAAGGGAAATCTAAATTGGTTTATTAGAACACAAATGAACATGAATCGTAATAATAATAAATTAACATACATATTAGTATTCGTTTGAGTCAAATGCTTGTATCGAGTCATAATGTTGTTTTGCAGGATTTCCAGGAAGTAAGGTAAAGGTTTTTCCAAAAAAATTTTCCGGAAACTTAACATGAGAATTTTTGTCAGGTCATTTCTGACGGCGTCAGGGTTTATAACCTGACGGCGTCAGATTTAATTTTCAGAAATTTTTGAAAGTTTTGTTTTCATAAAAAGTTTTTATTAAAATCTCTAACTTATAATCTCCAGGAATCTGCAAAATTATCATTCCACAAGCATTATATCCTTATATATATAGATTTATCCCGCCGATGTTATGCAGGTTTTCGTGTTTGTTTTCTCAGGTTTAACAGGTTATTTTGGACAAGGAAATGTTTTGGATCAAGCTTATGGCGATGCATTAGTCATGGAGCTTCAACATTACCTTGGAAGAAGATTTAACCGTGTTACTTCATTATCCACCGAGCGAATCAGGGGAGTATTTGATTTCAATCTTTTACTTTTTGCTTTTACATCTTGTTATTTGAACATTGGGGACAATGTTCATCTTAAGTGTAAGGGTATTTGATGAAGCGAAAAGTGTACCGCTTTTAAGGGGTCATTTAAGCCCTAAATCGTATTTATTTGATCATATATTGCCCTAAATCGTTCCTTTTGTCATTTTAGGTACTTTTGAGGAGAAATCTGGAAAAGGAGGCATTTTGGACGTTTTTTGAGCATAAAAGTGAAGAAAACGGCAAAGTCTCAAAAATCGGCTGAAAGTTACCTTTGACGGCGTCAGGATTTACTCCAGACGGCGTCATGGCTTGGCAAGAAAAGGTGGATGTGAAATTTACTCATGATAAGCCAGTGAAAATTGCATGTGAATTTTGACGGCGTCACGCTTTAACCTGATCAAGGGCGTCACGGCTTAATTCAAAGAGGGACGGCGTCACGTTCAAGGTCTGACGGCGTCAAGCCTTGATAAGCCAGAACGGATTTTGAAGAGCTAAAGAGGGACGGCGTCAAGAAGGTCACCCGAGAACCCTAAAAGCGGCGAGGTGACGGCGTCACACTCCATAACGTGACGCCGTCAGATGTAAAAATCTATATATAGTTTTGCAATTCTTTGTCATAAGGGTGGAACTTAGTGTGGAATTTTTGGGAGAAAACCCTAAGACGATTTTAGCATCTTTTTCAAGGCTTTTTGCCTTGAGATCTTCCATGTTACATTGAAGATAAGTTATCAATTAATCATTCAATATGTCTATGTGTTGTTTGATTCTATCTTGTTCTTGTCTTTTGATTAATATGTTAGGCTAGATTTATCTTGTGTTTGCTTAGATCTAATGAAACCTAGCTATTGATTATTGGTTATTAGTGTGTTATTAGTTGTATTGGATGATTGTTTATCTATGTTAGGCTTAAGAAAACTGGCTAACTTCCTATTCGGTAACTTGCTTGAACGTCTTAAGAAACATGAACCAAATGCGTACTAAAGGTTTTTATGGTTGTATTTAATGCACAAGCGAATTCTAGTGATCCCATGTTAGGAGCTTCCTAGCCGGCTCGACATAGGAGTGAAGTAGGAGCTTGTAGAGTTGGGGAAGTACGTACGCCACCCCACGATTGGTATTAAGGAATACACCCGTCATCCACGCGACTAATACACACTAATCAACCGGTAAAAGATAGTTAGGGAGTAAGGAAATCTAAGTAAACACATTTCTCTACACTTAAGTTTTCCCCAACTTTTTATTTTCAGTTATTTATTTTATTTGCATTCGTAGTAATTTGGGTTAGTTGACTAGCAACTAATTCCGCCCACTCTTTCAAACCCGAGATTTTACTTGCTTTCATAAAAATATAAAAACATAAAAAAAGAATCTTCCTCAACCCTTAGACCTATTAGAGTAGTCTTTCATACCTAACGAACACTATTCCCTGTGGAGAACGATCAATCCCCCGTACTTACCACTACACTATACTACATCGGTCAGGTACACTGCCTGGTGGGGTTGTAAGCCTCTTGAGATCCCTCAAGAGGTAAAACCTGTTGTAAGGTTGCAAAACCACGCATCAGGTGTACTTGAATTGGGGCCAGAATATGTTCGTGACGAAGTAATTCACAACTACATCGTGCACGGACATGTGGGGATCGATAGAACTAAATAAGGAGCTGAACGTGAGTCTAACTTGAAGACTCTGGAATAAAGACAAGTGCTGACCGGGAGACAACCCGGAAGAAAAAAATTTTACTTTTCTGTTCTGTGTCGAGTCTGTCAGACCTGCAGAAGATACGGCGCATCTCCATCATAAGATGCGACGCATCACTTGCACTGGTCATATCTTATTTTATTTTCTGCATTTTTTCTTTTGACTTTAAAACTTTCTGTCAGTTTATTTAATGCGGCGCATCCCTGGTTAAGGATGCGACGCATCTTTTATTCTGATTCGTATTTATTCCAGGCTCGATACGGCGTATCTTCTTCCATAAGATACGGCGTATCGACTGACCTGATGATTTACAGATTTATTTTTTAGGTTTTATTTTTACTAACTACTAATGTATTATGTAAGTTTGAACCTTCTTAACTCAGGTGTGTTAAAGTCTAAATGGTATTATAGATTCCTGCAATTTTTGTGGATACATCGTCTTTGAAGCTTAAACGTTCTAATCCACAAGAAAGTTGATTTTTGCTCTTATACGAATAATGGAGGATCATACCGAGCAAATCTCAGGGGAGTTTTTCTGTTCTAATTCTTTTATTTTACAGTTTTTAACCTTTGACACAAACAACGAGGACGTTGTTTAACTTAAGTGGGGGGATGGAGAATTAGAACACTTACTTGTCCTAAACTTTTTCAAAATATGCTTAAAATGCGCTTAATATATCAAAATTTAAAATTTTTTAGCATGTTTTTGTTTAAAGTCTAAAGTACATAACCGCACACATAACTCTATTTTTCAAAAATATTAAAACTTTAGTGTGCTGGTGACTTGTAAACTTTAGAACTTGGCTTGTATACTATTCGAGACCACCATAATAAGTATTATCTATATAATTGGAATGACTTATCTAAATTGGTAAATTTCTAGGATTACACCCAAATAGCCTTTACATGTTATGTGATATTAACTAACTACACTGGTTAGTTAACCCCTGTATAAACCCTTTGTGTACTGTCACTTTTAGAGTAAGATACCCCTAGAAAAACCCTCAGAGCCATTCCTTTCGTTTTTTTTACACCTTTGTTATAATGTTTCGATACACCCTTACACCTTAGCCTACCCTGTAGATTAAAATCCGTGGTTAATTGCTTTAGGCAAAGTGTGTTTCCTTACATTACCTGTGTTCGTGTGCGTAATTCATTATCTTTGGTTAGATCGGGAAATTGCACAATGCAATTGGTGTGAAAGTAAATATTGTATAACTTTTAGTTTATTTTTCGTGTGTTTGCTACTTTCACTATTACAGTTATTTCTGAAAGTATGAAGAGTATGAAAAAATTATCCGGAAAAATAGTGATAGAAAAGTTGTGAAATTTTACACATATATGTTGATGTCAAAAAAAAAAAAAAAAAAAAAAAAAAAAAAAAAAAAAAAAAAAAAATCGAAAAAAAGTAGAAAAGAAAAAGAAAAAGGAAAAGTTGGAAGTTTGTTTTAACCAACTTATGTAAAGTTTTGTATTAAGTGGTTGATATCACCATTTTTTATATATATTATATTTATGGATTGAATGGGAGTTGGCCGTTATGGGAACGCTAACTAAGTTTATTCTTTGATTGAGATTTTGTTGAGTATAATTCGTGTCTACCTAAAGCGTGTGTTTCAAGTGTTAAAGCGTGAGTTATTCAATGATATGAGTCTTATTCATGAGATGGTTGGGAAAGTAATTTACCACATTTAGGATTTTAATTTATCTGTTTTGTTTATTTTTCATTTTACACCAATTTGTATCCCAAATATTATTCACACCCTATATCATTCTTCATCCAAACCTTTGATTTATTGAGATTAGGGATTTGAGCAATCTTAAGTACCGTAGTCGTGGATTCGGCTATGTATTTATGATTTTGTCCCCCTTTTTGATATAATATTATTGGTGAAGATTACTTGGTCCTATCTTTAGCCTATTCGAGTTAAGGATTTGAGCAATTGCAAGTATCGTGGTCGTGGATTCGATCATGTATTTGTGATTTTGTCACCTTTTCTGGAATATGAGATCGATAGAGATTAAAAAGGATGATCAACCCTTAACCAAAAAACCTTTTTTACCGCTTTAGACTTGTTATTCCTTGGCTTTAGTGGGGGAGATGCGTACACTTGCCAAGCCAATGATAGAATATTCGTCACGACTAAGCAACTAAACGATTTAGAATTGTTTTACATTAAAAATTATTTTGGTTTCTACTTCGTTAAGTGTTTGGTTGTGTGATTATGACAAAACGAATACATGCTTAAATATAAAAATAAATCCTAATATCTTTTAGGATACATTTTCATATGATTAATTCTAAGGTTTACTTGGGGACACGTAAAGTTCAAGTGGGGGGATATTTGATGAACTCAAATAAGTACATTTTATTATCATCATTTATCCTATTTATTTGACTTGTTTTATTATATTATATATGAGAATCGATACATTAATGTTTACTTTAGTAATTCTCAGGTAAAAACAAGCATTATGTGAAACTTGGCGATTTTGGACTAATTATGGAGCAAAACAAGCAAGATGTTAAAAGCCTACTGAAATCCAGAAGATCAAGCTCGTTCTACTCCAGATACGCCGCTATATACTTCTAACATACGGCGTATCACTATCAAGATTTCACAAGTTACAATCCAAGTACATGCGCCGCATACAAAGATCAAGACACGCCGCATCTGAAGACGGTGTACGAATATTCCAGAATATATTAATCTTGGACCTCACGCGAAGTTAAGTCAATGCGCCGCATCTATCAACTCTATGCGCCGCATCGACCCCTCAGACAGAAACTATAAATACCCCAAGGCCAGACGAATTTCGAGAGCTTAGTTTTGGACCGAAGACCATATAACCCTAGAGCCGAATTCAGACGACCAAGCAGCACAAGACACACCTTAAACGAAGATACAAGAGCTGTAAGAAGGTCCTGCATGTATTCAATTCATTAAGTAGTTTTGTTTTATTGTTTTAGTACACTTTAATTCATCAGGATTGATGGGCTTGTGTCATGTGACTACGGAAAATCATGCACTCCCCTTAATATTGCTTTCCCATTAATTAAAGTTTATATGTTGATGTCTTTGGTGACTTTTATTAGTGCATTGATAACCTCTGTGTCTAGCTGAGTCTTGCTTGGGTCGCCATGCCCCTTCCTCGCCTTTCTATTCTAGCGTATACGAGACGTGGGCATCACAAATGCCCAATACTCTAGAAAAGTAGGATAGACATAAGTAATCATTAAGGGTTTACTCGCCGATAAGATTAGAGCCAACGAGAAAGGTTTAATTATATACACTTCATATAAAACTATCAATAAAACAAGTGACAAGCTACTTAATTATCAGGACAGGTCTTCTTATTGTCTCAAGTATCTATCTGTGTACGTGTGTGCTAATCGCTGATTCGTGCTCATTAGTTTAGTTTTCTATTTAATCATAACCAAACCGTGCCAGTCTCTCAGGCTGAACCCCCTTGCGTTAGATTAGGTTGTATAGCTAACTTAGGATATTAAAATACTGATTCGAATAACTAGATAATACGTTCCACTCTTAGTGATCGACACTCTACTTACTATTATATTCATACTGACCGGGTACACTGCTCGTTGAGTGTGTGTGTTATTGATAAGTCGGCTAAATATAAATTTAAAACTTGAGTAGGCATTAATACTGCTAAACCGCAACGACACATCACGCTCCATCAGTAGCCTAAAGCATAAAAGATATTGTCTAGTTGTTATTGATGACTATAGTAGATTTACATGGGTTTTCTTTTTAGGTTATAAGGATGAGACTTCTAGCATTCTTAAAACATTCATTACAGAGATAGAAAACCTAGTAAGAAAAAGAGTAAAAGTCATTAGATGTGATAATGGGACAGAGTTTAAGAATTGAGTTATGGATGACTTCTGCAAGGAAAAAGGTATTAGGAGAGAATTTAGTGTAGCTAGAACTCCTCAGCAAAATGGTGTTGCTGAAAGGAGAAATAGAAAACTCATAGAAGCTGCTAGAACCATGTTAGCCAACTCTAAGTTGCCTATCACTTTTTGGGCTGAAGCAGTCAACACTGCTTGCTATGTTCAAAATAGGGTTTTGGTTGTCAAATCTCACAATAAGACATCATATGAACTTTTTAGAGGTAGAACTCCTGCAATAGGATTTCTTAGACCTTTTGGATGTCATGTGACAATTCTAAATACCTTAGACCATCTTGGAAAGTTTGATGGTAAAGCAGACGAAGGATTCTTAGTTGGATATTCTCTTAATAGCAAAGCTTTTAGAGTATACAACTCAAGAACTAGAATAGTAGAGGAAAACCTGCATGTGGAATTTTTAGAGCATAAATCCAATGTAGCAGGTCAAGGTCCTAATTGGCTTTTTGATCTTGAGTCACTAACCCATTTTATGAATTATGTGCCTGTTGTTGCAGAAACTAATGATTTTTCAGGTTCACAAACAACAAATGAGGCAGGGTTAGACAAGGAGACAAATCAAGATCATGTATGGATGCCAATAAGTACCAGTGTGGCTTCAACTTCAACAAATGATGAATCTTCTTCTGGTAAAGCTAAAGAAGATGTTGAAGATGAACACAAGGAAGATGGAACAAAAGAACAAGAGAATGTTTCTACTGATGATAGGACTGCTGAGACAGAGCATTCTACTGCTAGGCTTAATTTTTCTACTGCTGAGCCAAATGTTTCTACTGCTGGCCCTTCAGACTCAAATGAAGCAGATTTCTCAGATGAAGAGGTGGATTTGAGCAATATCTCACCTAACTATCAAGTTCCTTCTACTCCACACACCAGGATTCACAAAGTCCACTCCCTAGAAAATGTGATTGGAGATGTACAATCAGGTGTGAAGACAAGGAAACAACTGATGTCTTCAGACCAACAAGGGCTTCTTGATGCCCTTTATGCTTCAAAGCAGCATGAGTTTTCCAACTCGTGCTTGTTTGTATGTTTTCTCTCACAGGCAGAACCAAAGAACATTCTTAAAGCCCTAGATGATTCAAGCTGGGTTGAAGTTATGCAAGAGGAGCTTCTTCAGTTTAAGATTTAGAAGGTTTGGGTGCTAGTTGATTTACCTAAAGATGAAAAGGTAATTGGCACTAGATGGGTTTTCAAGAATAAAAGGGATGAAAGGGGCATAGTGATTAGAAATAAGGCTAGATTAGTAGCCCAAGGGTACACACAAGAAGAAGGTATAGACTATGATGAGTTTTTTGCTCCAGTAGCAAGACTTGAGGCAATTAGGCTTTTCTTAGCTTATGCTTCATTTATGGGCTTCACAGTTTATCAAATGGATGTCAAGAGTGCTTTTCTATATGGTACTATTGAAGAAGAGGTGTATGTCTCACAACCTCCAGGGTTCATTGATCCTGACCATCCAGAAAAAGTGTACAGAGTAGTTAAGGCTCTTTATGGCCTTCATCAGGCATCTAGAGCATGGTATGAAACACTAGCTTCCTACTTAATTGAAAATGGATTTCAAAGAGGCAAGATTGATCAGACATTATTCATCAAGAAGCACAAGAGTGATCTTTTTCTAGTTCAGGTGTATGTGGATGATATTATCTTTGGATCTACAAGGAAGGAGATTTGTTTGGAGTTTGAGAAGCTTATGCATGATAAGTTTCAAATGAGTTCCATAGGGGAACTTACATTCTTTTTGGGTTTGCAAGTTAAGCAATCTAGTGAAGGCATATTTATTAGTCAAGATAAATATGTTGCAGAGATACTTAGAAAATTTCAATTTGCTAATTCAAAAGTGGCAAGCACACCAACGGACTCTGAGAAGCCACTTCTTAAAGATTTAGATGGAGACAATGTAGATGTATACACTTACAGATCTATGATAGGTTCTTTGATGTATCTCACATCATCAAGACCTGACATCATGTTCTCTGTTTGTGCTTGTTTAAGATTTCAAGTTACTCCAAAGGTTTCTCATTTAACAGCAGTCAAGAGGATTTTTAGATATCTCAAGGGTCAACCTAGGTTGGGTCTATGGTATTCAAGGGAGTCACCTTTTGACTTGGTAGCATTTTCGGATAGTGATTATGCTGGTGCTAGCTTGGAGAGAAAGTCAACAACTGGAAGATGTCAATTTCTTCGGTGTAGTCTTATCTCATGGCAGTGTAAGAAGCAAACAATTGTGGCTACTTCAACAACTGAAGCTGAATATGTAGCTGCTGCAAGTTGCTGTGGTCAAGTCCTATGGCTTCAAAACCAACTTCTTGACTATGGGTACAATTTCATGAACACTGTCATTCATATTAATAATAGTAGTACAATTTGCATAATTAAAAATCCAGTGCAACATTCTAAAACAAAACACATTGAAATTAGACATTATTTTATTAGAGACTGTAATGAGAAAAAGTTGATTCAAGTTCTTAAAATTGATTCTGATCACAACTTTTCAGATCTTCTTACGAAAGCTTTTGATGTTGGAAGGTTTCAATACTTGGTAGCAAGTATTGGGATGCTTAATCCTCAATGATTTAAAACTATGTGTTTTTATATATAAAGTTTTGATTGTACTGCTGGCATTATAAGTTACTACTGTTAGTGAAAAGTTTGTGCTACTAGTACAAATTTTTATTTGTTTAAGTTCATTTTGTTAGTCATATTTATAATGCTGCTATAAGACAAATGCTTTGCATTTTGTTTCTTGGTTTTGGACTAACATTTTCAGGTATGAACATTGAACAAAAGAAGTTTCAAGTGAAATGGAAGCAGCAGAATGATGATATCAGTTGCTGACATAATAGGTTTATGATGGACTGAGTTTGGGAATTTATTAACAAAGGTTTACTCCTAAGTTAACTGATCCCTTAGAACTTATTTCTTGAAATCTGATTATGATATTTCACATTGAATTGATGGAAAGAACAGCTAGCAAAAGTGAATCTAACACTTGTGTTAGAGGTAACAATTGCTATGAGCTGGAAACCCTGTCAAGAAAGCCTTTTGAATAGGTTTATCTTTACACAAGCAGTTATTTATAACTGGAAAACATTGGTTCTCACACAACCAGAGGTTGCTTTAAACCGCATTCTTGATTAAGTGTCTGTTATACACTTAATCCCTTCAAAATGGTTGAAAGCAGTATGATTTTTCTATAATAAAATCATGAACATACTGCTAAGTCAAAAGATTCTTAAAAAGGATTTTTCAAAGGGACTCAGCAAAACCATCCATTGATGGATAATGAGTCAATTCCCCATGAATCACCTCTCATAGAAGTTAACACACCTATAAGTGATGAGGGCATCACATAAACTCTTAAAATATTTGATGGCTACATGTATAACATTGTCTGAAAACAAGTTCTAATTGGTAGATCAGATGATGGTGAGAGATCTTCCAAACAGGGGAGGAAATGATAAATCTCAGGGGAGGATAAATATTTTGGTACATAGTGAGAGATCTTCCAAGCTCAAGCTCGGGGAGGAAGATTAACCAACAAGGGAAGGAAGTATGCTTAGGATTCAGGGGAGGAAAATGATCCTACAATGGAAAAGACAAGAGCATACAATGTAACACCCCCAAATTCATGATTTACAGCGGAATAGAATACCTGGGGCGCTACTGCCATAGCATCACAGTTACAGTTATATTGAACTTCCTAAAGTGTCGTTTTGAAAGTACATCGTTTGATTTCATAAAACATTCAGAGTTTACAAAAGATAGGTCCCAAAAGATAGTCAAAGTTTTCGGAAATAAGTATGTTACAACCAAACGATAATTTAAGTGCATAAAAATCCAAAATGAGACGCGTCATCTCCGTGACTCCGTGATATGATTCCATGCATGCCATGATATGCTTACTTTAATTACCTGAAAATACATTGCTAAAACGGTCAACAAAAATGTTGGTGAGAATCATAAGTTTATGTAAATGTTCTGTACGGCTACCACAAGTATAAGGTTATGTATGACAATGTCGCCATATAAAAATGATACAATTGCTATAAGCTCATGACCCCGAAGCTAGACTGATTAATATGTTCGCCCCAACAGAGTGTTTGCCAAACAACTCTAATTATGATATTAAATGAAATGCATCCGTTTGACCAATTGGATCTACCAACCCGGATGGAGGAGTCACCCTCAATAGATCTATTCACTCACTCTTGCTTACTACGTAATTAATGGTTCATGATAAAGGAATGGGGACATTAACATGGCAATGTGGTAACTTAAGCAATGTAAATGAATTTGATATACTTGGGCTCGTAATAAAATGATGTGCAATGTATTCTCCCCCGTAGGTTTGAAATGAAATGATAAATTGAGAAATGGGGCTATGAAAACTCACCTCAGAGTAAATGATGTTAAGGATATAATGAAAATTGCTGGATAAGCCAGGAGAATCTCTACAAGCAACCTAGAAATATGATATCGTGTCTTAGGTTCTAAAAAAACGAAGTGAATATTTAAACATGCCATATATAGTTTATATATCTCGTACTATTGTTCAGGTCATCATAATCCAGATGTCATGCAGTAAACGTTTGAGGAGCTAGGACACTTTAATTCATAAATCCAGCAACTTGTCGATCCGTTTACCCAAATGAAACCCCTCACATGAAGCTCCCTACTAACATAGTATTTTTATGAAACATATATTTTGCTTACTTGATTATATGACATATTAAGAGTTTATAAATACAATAAATAAACTAACAAAGTTTATAAGTATTTAAAGTATATAAATACTTACCTTAATATAGAATGCTTGAGTATTATAGAAAAAAGGGAATATAAGCGGAGCTTCGACGTAGAATTTGTAATCTTCGTAAACCCGAGGCTATTTGAAGATTATAACAACGCCTTCTTGAAAACCCAAAGCTATTTGAAGATAATAACTAAGTCTTTTTGGAGACTTGAAGTTAATTGAAGATTAGAACGACTATTTCTTGAAAACTCAGAGAAAATAAGATCAAATGCTAGCTTTTCTCAAGAACATATGAACTTTCTTACAAAATATAAGAGAAGTGATTTTGGTTTTAGGTCTTTGAAGATATAAGAATGTGTGGTGCAAAACATTACGAAGAATTAGGCTTGGTATTTATAGGAAAAATTTAGGAGTTAACTATATATTGGGTTAAAAACTAACCATGGTTAAATTTACACTTGTAAACATCTAAGGAATGAATGGTCAAGATCAAGCCAAGTGCCCTTGGTGGCTTCATTGACAAGCCTCATGAGGCTTTCATGAGAAGCTTGATAAGTTTCTTGCATTATCTTGCTTTTACGGAGTCAGTTTTGTCCCGGTAATTGCTAACTGTAAGTTGTTAAGTCACGAAACGTAAAACCTGGTATCGTAAAAATACGAAACTTGTAGAAATGATTAAAATCATCAATATACTCATTATTATCTTATAAAAATGAGTGATAAGTTTAATGGGTCGCGAAAACGCTGATAACGCTGGAAACGTAGGTTTAAAACGTGTTAAACATAAAACGTACGAAAGTTGCGTAAAACTGAGAAAAGTAAAATGTAACTTTTCTAATATGATGATAATGAATTAAAATGGCCTATAATGTCTAGACTGGGCTCAGTCTAGTGTCGGTTGGTGTTAAATGTCCTTTAGACATAAAACCGTAAGCCTTTAAATATAGGAATGATTTATAAAATCAAGGAATGATTTTTGGTCAAAGGAGGAGGGAAAAATATGTTGAATTTTCCAAAAATATAAAAGCTTCTAAACGTCTTAGAAAATGTGGTGCAGGTATAGGCTAAGGTTGCGGATAAGTAAAAGTGCTTAAAACGCAAGTTTAGTTCTGTAAGACACAGGGTCTATTTGGTAACATTTTAACTTAAAAATCAAAAATTCCCTAATTGATCATGAGTGTACTAAACATTAATCTGATGCGAGAAAAATTGGCGCAGTTGATTTTCGTTATGCGCAGGATGTTTAAACGACGTTTAACCCAAACGTATAATTTCTTAATTACTTTTGCGAAAATGAAATAATTTATCTTATGAGGATATGAAATAAAAATTTCGGAAATGAATAGTGAAAATGAATAGTAAAAATGAATAGTAAAATGAGTAGTATAATTTCGGGAATAGAAATTAACCCGAAAATGCGAATTGTTACAGTCTCTACCCCTTAAGGAAATCCCGTCCTGGGATTTAATTCATTTTAGATGTTGGAGTGGTTTCGGTGAAGAGGTGTGGTTACTTGCGGCGAATGGTTTCTAAGGTAGATAGTGACATAATTTGATTCGTCGTGTAGGTTGAGTATCATTTTAATTTTTCAGAATATTCGTGAAAAGCTGTCTGTAATAAGATTTATAAATAATTGCTCCCATCATAATATGATTCCTCCTGAATTATATATAGGTAATTAGGCTATGTATAATTGAGGACTAATAATGTGATGCTTGGTTTAGTCGAAGTGGCATTATGTTTTTCAAAAGTTTTAGATGGTATGTTGTTGCGAAATAATTGAAAACTGGGCAATTGTAATAGGAAATGAAATAAACGAAGGTTGTGATTATTATGGAGATGATAAAAGGTAGAGATTACATTAGATAGAAAGGTTCGTGATACAACGAGAATCAACCATGAAATATCATAATTATAATCACAACACGCATGAATATAATACATGAAAATTTCGGCCTACATGGACTGATATCATAGATAGCACAACCATATCCACATAGTATAGTTAACACTTGATTCATTAGTTTGTACAACAAACAAAAGACTACAAGTTCTTTAAACTATGCCACACACCTCGTGACTAGGATAATAATAGTAGTAAAAGCTAATATGATATAAGTCTAATCTAGGCATCTCCTAGTGCTCCGCCTGATGATGAAGATGAGGATGATGATGATGGTGTATGGAATGCAACCCTCTTCCACGCTGTCATGCGGCATCTGAGAGGATAATATTGAGTAAACACTCTAAGAGGACCAATAGTGTTAGGGGTAAGTGATGGTGGTGGTAGTGCCCGACGAAAAGGTATCGGCTGTCCTGGCCGAATGATAGGGATAGCTCTAGCCTGATGGGATGGGTATCTGAAGACATCTCTATGACAATCGACGTGAAATGAAAGTAAATAACCCGCATAATGTATGTATGAAACCGCATGTATAGTGAATATGCACTTATGATAAAATGATGAGATGCTATGATGATGTGGTTACAGTCTAGGGTCCATGATACAACCTAGTTCGCTATAACCTTAGCTCTGATGCCAATCTGTAACACCCCCAAATTCATGATTTGCAGCGAAATGGAATACCTGGGGCACTACTGCCATAGCATCACAGTTACAGTTATATTGAACGACCTAAAGTGTCATTTTGAAAGTACATCGTTTGATTTCATAAAACATTCAGAGTTTACAAAAGATAGGTCCCAAAAGATAGTCAAAGTTTGCGGAAATAAGTATGTTAGAACCAAACGATAATTTAAGTGCATAAAAATCCAAAATGAGACGCGTCATCTCCGTGACTCCGTGATATGATTCCATGCATGCCATGATATGCTTACTTTAATTACCTGAAAATACATTGCTAAAACGGTCAACAAAAATGTTGGTGAGAATCATAGGTTTATGTAAATGTTCTGTACGGCTACCACAAGTATAAGGTTATGTATGACAATGTCGCCATATAAAAATGATACAATTGCTATAGGCTCATGACCTCGAAGCTAGACTGATTATGATGTTCGCCCCAACAGAGTGTTTGCCAAACAACTCTAATTATGATATTAAATGAAATGCATCCGTTTGACCAGTTGGATCTACCAACCCGGATGGAGGAGTCACCCTCAATAGATCTATTCACTCACTCTTGCTTACTACGTAATTAACGGTTCATGATAAAGGAATGGGGACATTAACATGACAATGTGGTAACTTAAGCAATGTAAATGAATTTGATATACTTGGGCTCATAATAAAATGATGTGCAATGTATTCTCCCCCGTAGGTTTGAAATGATATGATAAATTGAGAAATGGGGCTATGAAAACTCACCTCAGAGTAAATGATGTTAAGGATATAATGAAAATTGCTGGATAAGCCGGGAGAATCTCTACGAGCAACCTAGAAATATGATATCGTGTCTTAGGATCTAAAACAACGAAGTGAATATTTAAACATGCCATATATAGTTTATATATCTCGTACTACTGTTCAGGCCATCATAATCCAGAGGTCATGCGGTAAACGTTCGAGGAGCTAGGATACTTTAATTCGTAAATCCAGCAACTCGTCGATCCGTTTACCCAAATGAAACCCCTCACATGAAGCTCCCTACTAACATAGTATTTTTAGGAAACATATATTTTGCTTACTTGATTATATGACATATTAAGAGTTTATAAATACAATAAATAAACTAACAAAGTTTATAAGTATTTAAAGTATATAAATACTTACCTTAATATAGAATGCTTGAGTATTATAGAAAAAATGGAATATAAGCGGAGCTTCGACGTAGAATTTGTAATCTTCCTAAACCCGAGGCTATTTGAAGATTATAACAATGCCTTCTTGAAAACCCGAAGCTATTTGAAGATAATAACAAAGAATTTTTGGAGACTTGAAGTTATTTGAAGATTATAACGACTATTTCTTGAAAACTCAGAGAAAATAAGATCAAATGCTAGCTTTTCTCAAGAACATATGAACTTTCTTACAAAATATAAGAGAAGTGCCTTTTGTTTTAGGTCTTTGAAGATATAAGAAGGTGTGGTGCAAGAAATTATGAAGGCTTAGGCTTGGTATTTATAGGAAAAATTTAGGAGTTAACTATATATTGGGTTAAAAACTAACCATGGTTAAATTTACACCTGTAAACATCTAAGGAATGAATGGTCAAGATCAAGCCAAGTGCCCTTGGTGGCTTCCTTGACAAGCCTCATGAGGCTTTCATGAGAAGCTTGATAAGTTTCTTGCATTATCTTGCTTTTACGGAGTCAGTTTTGTCTCGGTAATTGCTAACTGTAAGTTGTTAAGTCACGAAATGTAAAACCTGGTATCGTATAAATACGAAACTTGTAGAAATGATTAAAATCATCAATATACTCATTATTATCTTATAAAAATGAGTGATAAGTTTAATGGGTCGCGAAAACGCTGATAACGCTGGAAACGTAGGTTTAAAACGTGTTAAACGTAAAACGTACTAAAGTTGCGTAAAACTGAGAAAAGTAAAATGTAAGTTTTCTAATATGACGACAATGAATTAAAATGGCCTATAATGTCTAGACTGGGCTCAGTCTAGTGTCGGTTGGTGTTAAATGTCCTTTAGACATAAAATCGTAAGACTAAAAATCAAGGAATGATTTTTGGTCAAAGGAGGAGGGAAAAATATGTTGACTTTTCCAAAAATATAAAAGCTTCTAAACGTCTTAGAAAATGTGGTGCAGGTATAGGCTAAGGTTGCGGATAAGTAAAAGTGATTAAAATTCAAATTTAGTTCTGTAAGACACAGGGTCTATTTAGTAACATTTTAACTTAAAAATCAAAAATTCCCTAATTGATCATGAGTGTACTAAACATTAATCTGATGCGAGGAAAATTGACGCAGTTGCTTTTCGTTATGCGCAGGATGTTTTAACGACGTTTAACCCAAACGTATAATTTCTTAATAACTTTTGCGAAAATGACCCGACAAACGTCAAACTTTTATTTTGTCATGGAAATAATTTATCTTACGAGGATATGAAATAAAAATTTCGGAAATGAATAGTGAAAGTGAATAGTAAAATGAATAGTAAAATTTCGGGAATAGAAATTAACCCGAAAATGCGAATTGTTACATACAAGATGATGATGTTAGCTTTTTGAGAAGCTAAAATGTCTTATTATTCAGCTAATAATAAGAATGAGCATTCAGATGATGGATGCTGGGAATAAGCTTTTTCAGTTGATGGAAACTGGGAATAAGCTCTTCAAATGAAGAAAGTTCAAATGAAGATTCTGTAGTATTATATATATTCAGAAGGGATGAAGCATTCAAATGGAGAAAGTTCTATCTAGGAGCTTTCAGTTCACTACGTTTGTTCATCACTTGCAAAGGCATGTTGGAAGATGATTTCACCTGTTGAAACAAGCATCCAAGATACACAGCACTATTGCCTCTTATAATTCCACCATCCAAGGAAATTGCACCATCTTTTAGGCTTTGTTTGAAGCTTGAAGATTGGTACTAATATTGTTGAAGTCAAAAGAAAATGGTAGATGAGTTACTGAGAAAGATATTTAGCCTTACAGAACAAAGGGAAGCTCAGATCAAGGGTCTGACCAAGAAGTGTTTGAAAGATCTTCACAATCCTCATTTAATTCAGAAAACATGTTGATTAAGGGAAATCACATGTTTAGGGGAGGATTGTTGGGAATTAAATGTTCTGAAGATTAGTATTGGAAATTACATGTTCACAAGATCAGTTCTGCTCAAAGAAATACTCTAAGTATCATTCTACTGCTAGTGCATTTGATTCTACTGCTAGCGTTAAACATTCTACTGCTGAATGATGCTGCTGTTGGTGATGAAGATTCTACTGCTGAGTGGATAACTGTTGAAGTATTCTACTGCTGGTTGGATAAGTATACAAAGATATTATGTGTATAATAGTCAACAATACACGGTAGATAATATCTTTAGACAAAGTGTTCAGTAACAAGTTGTAAACACAGATACATGTTGTATCTTAATGACTGACACACTCAAGCATGTGTTCGATTAGACTTGACAATATTGTAATGATCTCCTTTGTTTGTATAAAAGGGAGATCTTAGACTAGATATAGAATAACTAAGATTTGTGCCAAAATATAGAACTTGAATATCTGTTAAGAGAAAAGAACAAACACAACATATATCATAAGTCATAGAAACATAAGATTCAAGGTTTTGTAACCCTAGTGATAGTGAAGATCACTCGTATTATTTTGAATAATATTGAATCGTTTGGTGATATACTTTCTTTGTTCATTGTTCTTCAACAAACATAACTGTTTCATTTCCATAACCAAAATAAATCTTCTAAGTGTGATTAAGTAGATTCCACATACTTAATCATATTAACTCAAGTTATCATATATACACGTTATAAAAGGACTAACACCCTTCAAGTGTATCGAAGCATCCTCTCAGAAACTGCTGTTGCTGATCAAATGATGGAGAGTAGTGAACCAGTGGATTTATCAAACCATCCATTTGTGACCATTCCTATGCTTCAGTAAGGATTGTTTTTATTTGTGTGTGCGTGTTTTATAAGCGTTATAATTGGGTGGTTATGATTGGGAATATAGTGTTCGCACATTTCTTGCGTGTGCAACAGTAATTGCCTTTTGCGGCAAACACTACTGTAATATATTTTTAATTAAATTTTAGAATGTTTATAAATAGATGGGTTAAAATGACCACCTTTACATATGTAAAACCAATAATGTGCTTCGTTACTCTTTTTTGCAGGAAGAAAAGAGGAAAATTGTAACAACCGTGGTTTTGGCAGGTTAGTCAAACCAATAGTGTTGACTTGTTAAATTTTGTTTGGTGGTTTAGAGGTTTTCTTGAGTTTATGTGTGGGTTTGGTATTCGATCGTTATGTGTTTGTTGTGGTGTTGGATTCGGGGAAGTTCATTTTGTATACATTTTGTGTCGTGGAAATGAGTTTTACGGTTTTGTGATTCGGGGTTTTTGTGTAGTAAGTTTTGTTCAAGTTTTTGAGCGTTAGTAAGTTACATGGTGTTCGGTTTTAAGGGTTATATTAATGATAAGTGTGAAATTCTATTTTTGGAAACTTTGAAAATGATAATTATTCAGGTTGTTGTAAAATGAAGGTTTATCGCGTAAGTTGTTAGATTTCGGTATAGGCTTTTGATGAACTCAAATAAGTACATTTTATTACCATCATATATCCTATTTATTTGACTTGTTTTATTATATTATATATGAGAATTGATACGTTAATGTTTACTTTTGTAATTCTCAGGTAAAAACAGGTATTGTGTGAAACTTGGCGATTTTGGACTAATTATGGAGCAAAACAAGCAAGATGTTAAGAGTCTACTAAAATGTACAAGATCAAGACCATTCTACTCCAGATACGCCGCATCCTACTTCGTACATACGGCGCATCACTATCAAGATTTCACAAGTTATAATCCAAGACGGCAAAGGACATGCGCCGCATAGAGAAATGGAGTTACGCTGCATCTTCTGGCGGTGTACGAATATTCCTGAATATATTAATCTTGGACCCCACGCGAAGTTAAGTCAATGAGCCGCATCTACTTATCCTATGCGCCGCATCTAACCCTCAGACAGAAACTATAAATACCCCAAGGCCAGACGAATTTCGAGAGCCGAAGTGTGACAAAAAGACCGAAGACCGAAGAAACCCTAAGCCGAATTTAGACGAATTAGCAGCACAAGACACACCTTGAACGAAGATACAAGAGCTGTAAGAAGGTCCTGCATGTATTCAATTCATTAAGTAGTTTTGTTTAATTGTATTAGTACACTTTAATTGATCAGGATTGATGGGCCGATTCCATGTGACTACGGAAAATCATGGGCACCCCTTAAAATTGCTTTCCCATTAATTAAAGTTTATATGTTGATGTCTTTGGTGACTTTTATTAGTGCATTGATAACCTCTGTGTCTAGCTGAGCATTGCTTGGGTCGCCATGCCCCTTCCTCGCCTATTTAAGAGACGCTAAATAAATAGGATAGACATAAGTAATCATTAAGGGTTTACTCGCCGATAAGATTAGACCCAACGAGAAAGGGTTAATTACATACACTTCATATAAAACTAGCAATAAAACAAGTGACAAGCTACTTAATTATCAGGACAGGTCTTCTTATTGTCTCAAGTATCTATCTGTGTACGTGTGTGCTAATCGCTGATTCGTGCTCATTAGTTTAGTTTATTATTTAATCATAACCAAACCGTGCCAGTCTCTCAGGCTGACCCCCCTTGCGTTAGATTAGGTTGTATAGTTAACTTAAGATATTAAAATACTGATTAGAATAACTAGATAATACGCTCCACTCTTAGTGATCGACACTCTACTTACCATTATATTCATACTGACCGGGTACACTGCTGGTTAAAGTGTGTGTTTTATTGATAAGTCGGCTAAATATAAATTTAAAACTTGAATAATGCTAAAACCACAACGACATCACGCGCGCACCAAGTCTTTGGAGCCGCTACCGTGGATATAAAAATTAGAGCAATACACACGCACACATCAAGTTTTTGGCGCCGCTGCCGGGGAGTGAATTGTTATTATCTGTTAATTTGATTAGTATTCTAATTAGGTTTTCTTTTTAATTTTTAGATTCTAACCGCTAACTCTGTTATATATTAGTTATATTGCATTCATTGTATTATTTTGCATATTTTCTGTTTTTATCTTTTATTATCTGTTTAATAAATTCGATACGACGCATCTTTCCCAAGATACGGCGTATTCTGTTTTTAATAAGAAATTTTTCTAAACGATAAAGCCATACGATGCATCTGTCTTAACAGATACGGCGTATTATCTATTTAAATTAAAAACAGTTTTCGAATTATTAAACAGATACGACGCATCGATTTCAATCGATACGGCGCATCTACTGAATCAAAAATCTTGTATTTTGAAACGTAACGAAAATTCGGCGCATTAGCTTTTGTTAATACGACGCGTTTAATTTTAATAAATATAATCAATTTTTGATAAAATAAACCTGATACGGCGCATTCTAATTTATAAGCGGCGTATCTGCTTCCTGAATAAAAGTCTGATTAAATTTTAACGATTATAAGATACGGCGTATCCAACTTTTTGGATACGGCGCATCGTCTACAGATATCAACAAATTTTATTTTACTTTGATTGTTTCACTCTTCTTTTGCACGAGTAAGTTTTATTTCAGGAAGATGGACGATCCGGATATTACAATGGAAGAATATATCAGACTTGAAGAGGAAAGAGCCTTGAGCAATAATGGGATCTATGATTGGGAAAGAGCAAGATATGATGCACAAGTCATCAAGGATAAAGAACCCACGATGGAAGAATACTTGTTATTGAAGTAGGAAAAGTCAGGGAGAGAAAGAAACAAATTGCATTTCAACACACTTGGTGTATGTCAAATGATGATGAAGAAGATTCATATACCGTGAAACCAATTCCGGCAATTGTTATTGACAGTACTTTTTCTCCGGAGATTGCACAAGATGAGGTGTATACGGAACCTTACGTTGAAGAATATTCTGCAATCGTATTACCACCATTAGACAATCCATCGGATGAAGATGAAAAGTATTCTAATTTTGATTTCGAACCATTTGACGCCATAGTTTATGATGACATACCTCAACCAGATTTTGACCCAACGAGGGATTTTGAAGAAATCTGGGA
Source organism: Artemisia tridentata subsp. tridentata (assembly GCA_021014915.2). Lineage (NCBI taxonomy): Eukaryota > Viridiplantae > Streptophyta > Magnoliopsida > Asterales > Asteraceae > Artemisia > Artemisia tridentata. The sequence goes on along the minus strand of CP139504.1, from coordinate 163,813,820 downwards.
TTACTTATTTAAGGATGAAATTCGGGACGATTATGAAATTGCAAGACCACTAGTTGAAGATGGAGATTCACAAGATGAATTGGAGTCACTTACAACACAAAGTGGTACAAATTTATTTAATATTATTAATCCCGTTACTAATAATCTTGCTAGTTTTCCTAAACAGGTTGCAAAACAAATGAATGATGAGGTCAAATTTATTACACTACCTATTGAAGCACATGAAGCACCTGTGATCAACCCGTTTTTGGTGGAGCTCGAGGAAGAGTTTGGTGATGAGCTCTTAAACATTGCTATGATTGATGAAGATGATGATTTCGACCCTATGAAGGATATAGAGGAACTCGAACTTTTACTTGCTAAAGACCCTTTCTCATCTTCTGCGGAAGTCAAGGGACGCCTTACTACCAAATAGACTAACCAAGAAGAAAGGAGGCTCATTTTTCTTCAACATACTACTCTTTCAGATGAAGTGGTCAAGTCATCCAATTTATCAACCAAGTCATCCAATTTATCAACCAAACCGGGTAAGGATAGGAAAGATGTACATATATTGCCAAGGTATGATCTTTATTTATTTCTTCCATCTTTACTAGCAAATTTACACTCTTTTCGTGTTTATTGCTATTATCACCCGCACTTGATCCCAAGTGGGGGGAACAACACCCTATTACACAGTAAATAAGGGTGGAGTCAGGCTCGTGACTCGAACAAAAACAAGTGCTTCGTGTGAGGCAACCCATGCTTATCTTTCATTTTATTTTCTGATTTTGTATTGAGTCTGTCAGACCCGCAGAAGATACGGCGCATCTCAATCCTAAGATGCGGCGCATCATCTACACTGGTCATATCATATTTAATTTTCTGCATTTTTATTTTTGACTTTAAAACTTTCTGTCAGTATTTTGATGCGGCGCATCCCTGGTTAAGGATGCGACGCATCTTTTATCCTGATTCGTACTTATTCCAGGCTCGATACGGCGTATCTTCTTCCATAAGATATGGCGTATCGACTGACCTGATGATTTTCATTTTAATTTTTTAGTTTTATTTTTACTAACTACTAATGTATTATGCAAGTTTGAACTTTCTTAACTCGGGTGTGTTAAAGTCTGAATGGTATTATAGATTCCTACATTCTTGTGGAAACATCAAATATGAAGCTTAAACGTTTTCATCCACAAGAAAGTTGATTTTTGCTCTTATACAAATGGAGGATCATACCGAGCAAATCTCAGGGGAGTTTTTCTGTTCTAATTCTTTTCTTTTCCAGTTTTTAATCTTTAATACAAACAACGAGGACGTTGTTTAACTTAAGTGGGGGGATTGGAGAATTAGAACACTTACTTGTCCTAAACTTTTTCAAAATATGCTTAAAATGTGCTTAATATATCAAAATTTAAAATTTTTAGCATGATTTTGTTTAAAGTCTAAATTACATAGTTGTACACATAACATTATTTCAAAAATTGTGAACTTTTCAAAATTCACAAATCTATGAGTGTGCCGGTGACTTGTAAACTTTAGAACTTGGCTTGTATACTATTCAAGACCACCATAATAAGTATTATCTATATAATTTGAATGACTTGTCTAAATTGGTAAATTTCTAGGATTACACCCAAATAGTCTTTATATGTTATTTGATTTTAACTAACTACACTGGTTAGTTAACCCCGTATAAACCCTTTTGTTACTCTCACTTTTAGAGTAAGATACCCCTAGAAAAACACTCAGAGCCATTCCTTTCGTTTCTTACACCTTTATTATAATGTTTCGTTACACCCTTACACCTTAGCCTACCCTGTAGATTAAAATCCGTGGTTAGTTAATTGCTTTAGGCAAAGTGTGTTTCCTTACATTACCTGTGTTCGCGTGCGTAATTCATTATCTTTGGTTGAGTCAGGAAATTGCACAATGCAATTGATATGAAAATTAATATTGTATATCTTTAAGTTTATTTTTCGTGTGTTTACTACTTTCGCTATTACAGTTATTTCTGAAAGTATGAAGAGTATGGAAAAATTATCCGGAAAGAAAGTGATAGAAAAGTTGTGAAATTTTACACGTTGATGAAAAAAAAAAAAAAAAAAAAAAATCGAAAAGAAAAAGAAAAAGAAAAAAGTTAGAAGTTTGTTTTAACCAACTTATGTAAAGTTTTGTATTAAGTGGGCGATATCACCACTACTTGTTATATATTATATTTATGGATTGAATGGGAGTTGGTCGTTATGGGAATGCCAACTAAGGTTATTCTTTGATTGAGATCTTGTTGAGTATAATTCGTGTCTACCTAAAGCGTGTGTTTCAAGTGTTAAAGCGTGAGTTATTCAATGATATGAGTCTTATTCAAGGGATGGTTGGGAAAGTAATTTACCACACTTAGGATTTTAATTTATCTGTTTTGTTTATTTTTCATTTTACACCAATTTATATCCCAAATATTATCCATACCTTACATCATTCTTTATCCAAACCTTTGATTTATTGAGATTAGGGATTTGAGCAATCTTAAGTATCGTAGTCATGGATTCGACTATGTATTTATGATTTTGTCGCCCTTTTTGATATAATATTATTGGTAAAGATTACTTGGTCCTATCTTTAGCCCATTCGAGTTAAGGATTTGAGCAATTGCAAGTATCATGGTCGTGGATTCGATCATGTATTTGTGATTTTGTCGCCTTTTCTGGAATGTGAGATCGATAGAGATTAAGAAGAATGATTAACCCTTAACCATCAAACCCTTTTTACCGCTTTAGACTTGTTATTCCTTGGCTTTAGTGGGGCAGATGCGTATACTTGCCAAGCTTATGATAGAATATTCGTCACGACTGGACAGTTAAACGATTAGATTTGCTTTTATCGAAATATTTTATTTTATCTCTAATTCGTTAAGTGTTTGGTTGTGCAATTATGACAAAAATGAATACATGCTTAAATATAAAAATAAATCCTAATATCTTTTAGGATACATTTTCATAAGATTTATTCTAAGGTTTACTTGGGGACAAGTAAAGTTCAAGTGGGGGGATATTTGATGAACTCAAATAAGTACATTTTATTACCATCATTTATCCTATTTATTTGACTTGTTTTATTATATTATATATGAGAATTGATACGTTAATGTTTACTTTTGTAATTCTCAGGTAAAAACAGGTATTGTGTGAAACTTGGCGATTTTGGACTAATTATGGAGCAAAACAAGCAAGATGTTAAGAGTCTACTAAAATGTACAAGATCAAGACCATTCTGCTCCAGATACGCCGCATCCTACTTCGTACATACGGCGCATCACTATCAAGATTTCACAAGTTATAATCCAAGACGGCAAAGGACATGAGCCGCATAGAGAAATGGAGTTACGCCGCATCTTCTGGCGGTGTACGAATATTCCTGAATATATTAATCTTGGACCCCACGCGAAGTTAAGTCAATGCGCCGCATCTACTTATCATATGCGCCGCATCTAACCCTCAGACAGAAACTATAAATACCCCAAGGCCAGACGAATTTCGAGAGCCGAAGTGTGACAAAAAGACCGAAGACCGAAGAAACCCTAAGCCAAATTCAGACGAATTAGCAGCACAAGACACACCTTGAAAGAAGATACAAAAGCTGTAAGAAGGTCCTGCATGAATTCAATTCATTAAGTAGTTTTGTTTAATTGTATTAGTACACTTTAATTGATCAGGATTGATGGGCCGATTCCATGTGACTACGGAAAATCATGGGCACCCCTTAAAATTGCTTTCCCATTAATTAAATTTTATATGTTGATGTCTTTGGTGACTTTTATTAGTGCATTGATAACCTCTGTGTCTAGCTGAGCATTGCTTGGGTCGCCATGCCCCTTCCTCGCCTATTTAAGAGACGCTAAATAAATAGGATAGACATAAGTAATCATTAAGGGTTTACTCGCCGATAAGATTAGAGCCAACGAGAAAGGGTTAATTACATACACTTCATATAAAACTAGCAATAAAACAAGTGACAAGCTACTTAATTATCAGGACAGGTCTTCTTATTATCTCAAGTATCTATCTGTGTACGTGTGTGCTAATCGCTGATTCGTGCTCATTAGTTTAGTTTATTATTTAATCATAACCAAACCGTGCCAGTCTCTCAGGCTGACCCCCCTTGCGTTAGATTAGGTTGTATAGTTAACTTAAGATATTAAAATACTGATTAGAATAACTCGATAATACGTTCCACTCTTAGTTGTCGACACTCTACTTACCATTATATTCATACTGACCGGGTACACTGCTCATTAAAGTGTGTGTTTTATTGATAAGTCGGCTAAATATAAATTTAAAACTTGAATACTGCTAAAACCGCAACGACATTACGCGCGCACCAAGTCTTTGGAGCCGCTACCGTGGATATAAAAATTAGAGCAATACACACGCACACATCAGCTTTTACAAAATAACAAAATACAAGGTTTTATGTGTAATATTAATATAAAAAAAATAAAAAAATGTGTATGTATATAAAAAAAAATCGGCCTAAAGGGTTTAATGGGGGAAAAAGGAAACAAATTTGAGTCTAAATATAATTCCTAATTAAAAGGGATATCTAGAATAATCTTAGGGTAGTATAAATACAAACCAAAATACCCTAAAAACGTTTTTGTTGATTATATGGTCGAAACAAAGAGGGAAGAGATGCAGAGGAAAATTAGGGTTTATTTTTGAAGCCTAAAAATCAAGATCAAGGTATAATTTTAAATACTTGTATGCAATTAATTATTATAATTCATGTAACAAGGATATGATGGATTAGGGTTTATCATTACTTCTGTAAATTATTGATATAAAACATGTTGGGATCAATAATTAGTAATATAATGATGATTGGTGAAGAGATTTGGGCATAAAACATGTTAGTTAATGAGTTAGGGTTTTCGCAGATTCATAGTGCTGTAAAGATACGAAGATATTTAATAGATGGAGATAAGTTAATTGATGATTCTTGAGTCTAAATTGTAGTTCAGAGAACGTACTTTCCAAAAAGTCCGACCACGAGTGATTTCGAGGTCCGGAAGTCAGTCTAATGATTTTTCTGAGTAAAGGTGTCAAAGTTGTTAAACCGGGACAGATTTAGGTAAAAAGTATTGAGGTCAACAGTGGTTTTAAAGTGTAATTAGGGTTAGCCCTTATGTATAAATTGAGTTCTATATTCCCTTTGACTTCCACGCGAAGGGTATGCGTTAATAAGTTGTGAAAATATGTTTGTTAGGTCAAAACATTTTGGTGTGCGTTCAGATCCGAATCTGGATAGTTTTCATGTTTGATTTTTCAAAGAGCACTTGTGTGTGTTTTTAGTGCATGGCCTTCTAGGAGAAGCTTTTATGCTTATGAAGGACCATGGTGAATTTTTTGTGTGAGTTTTAGAGCTTATTTTGTTGTGATTTCATGTGGGTAGAAGTACCCTAAAAATCTGCGTATTCTGAAAAAGTGTATGCAAGGGATTCAGTGGGTGTAAGTGTTTTGTAGTGGTTAGTATGGAGTCTAGGTGACCCATGGTGGTTTACATGAACCTTAGACATCCATCATATGTGTGTTACATGGACTATAGCTTTTATCTTGGTTGCGTGTAATGTGATCTTATTTTGTTGTATAGATTTGTGATTGATAATTTGGAAGCTGCAAAGTTTGAGGTGAGTTTCATAGTCCCATTTTTACTTTGTTTTAACTTGGGATGGGAATGATGCTTGTGTTGAAATATTTTTGAGTTACTGTGATTATGTGGTCGTAAATGCATGGACTTGTAAGTGTTATTAAACGTGTATTGCAAGTTATGAGATTATTGTGTGGTGATTCTGTGTGGTCCATTTGGAGGGTAGCTATGCTCCCATTATCCAATTGGAGAGTAGTAGCTCTACTCACTATTATTCTGTGTGGTCTGATCAGAGGGTATGGTTTACCCATTATTGTGAACCTGGATCGTGGGCGCGTTCTGTCCCAATTGATGTTGGATATTGCTATTTGGATCGTGGGCACGTTCCGTCCCTTGTGTCCCTTAAGTGGTATGTTGGTTGAATGACTGAGATTGCATGCTATCTAGTATAATGACTAGTCTTACTGTCCTGGTATGTTTTATAATCACAGTGAACTGGTTGCCTGAGATATATTATGTGTCTTAAAACTATGAGCCTCACCAACATTATGTTGACGTTTTAAGCATCATTTTCAGGTGAGCATTCTAAGGCTAAGGTAGAGGGAAGCGACTAGACGAGACTTAGCTGCATTTGAGAACGATTTATCTATTTGTTTTGATTTGAATATGTTTGATTTTGGATTGTGATACTTTAATGTTTTTCGACTAGTACTTTATGTTTTACTGAGGATACCTTTGGAGATTTGTTTTGGTTATTTTCTTTTGGGGTATCGTTACGACACTTTGTGTCTGTACTTTGCTCTATTTATGTGCATGTAGAAATTCTCTATTTAGACACCATGTGTTGTGATGATATCCATGATGTTGCACTCGCGTTTCCGCCTTGGCGAGGTGTGACAGATTGGTATCAGAGACAGGGTTATAGAGAAGTAGGTGGTTGAACCTAGACTATAACCTAAGAGTCCCTCATATAGATGCATTTAGGGTCTATATATAAGTATGATAATTTATATGATTATTTTTCCTAAATTTACTTTAGTATTGTATACGTCGATTATAGTATGTCACCTCCCTCGCGTAAGAAGTTTCGTTGGGCTATCATTTTGCTACCGGTTGTAAGGGAAGTGGTAGGATGAAGCGGACTAACCGCAGAATCCGAGTTCCCGCTAGCATAAATCTATGTTCGGACAAGGACGGGATGTATATGGAAAACATTGATGGAGAAGAAGTGGAGAGGTTTGCAACCACGGTGACTGTTGGAGATGGAGCCGTTACCAAGTACTCTGGGAAGTGTCCTCACTTCTCATATGAAGGAAAGGTGGTTCTGTCTAAACCTCGTGAGTTGTATGTACTTGTGGATCATGCGGAATTGGAAGAAAGAAACAGGAATGGGTGGTTGAGTAAAGATGAAGGGGAGTTAGGATGGAATGACGTGGATTCGGATCTGGAGTCCGCAACAGGTAGTAAGTTTAACCGATCTGAGTAGGGAGGCAAGTGCTAGAGTGGAGCTTGAGCCATTGTGCGACGTCTTTTGTTTCGTGTCATGTTTTGGAATTCTAATATTGTCTTTTGCCGTCTGGAGCCATGTTGGAGCACGATTACTGTTGGGAATTCAGCTAAGGAAGAATTCTACTGACGGTTACTGCTGATGGTTACTGCTGAAGTGTTGATTCTGCTGATGACTTGTTTCTGCAGAAATAGAGATTCTGCATAGTTTGTTTCTGCTGATATAGATATTCAGCGTACTTTGTTATTAGTTTGGATATGCACGAGTTTTATTTGGAAATTATATAGCATATTTTCTATTAGTTTTTAGATATACGTTTCTTGTGAAACGGTTTAGGGTTTCTAGTGAAACGGATTTAGGGTTCCTTATCTATAAAAGGAACACGTTATTATGTATGATGTACGAGTTCAGAAAAAACAAGTTCTTAGTATTAATAAAAGATCCATAGAGGATCAATCGTTCTTAGTTATTTGTGTTCTTACTTGTGTTTAATTTCCGCTTTATACAAGTATTAGAGACTTTCTATTAGTGTGTTTGTGATTACATAAACATTACTATCGATCCAAGAGTGCTCAAAGATCTATCAAGGTCTTAGGTTCTACAAGTGGTATCAGAGCCTCGGGAGAGTCTCTGTGATACTAAGAACATCTTTTCTTCCACACCCTATCAAACAAAACAACCAAAACAATGCCTGGATCAGACGATGGATCAGAAGTCAACAATAACAACAACCATAACACCACATCTTCATCTATGCAACAACTCACTCTCACCAACAGCAATGCAAAGTTCCCATATCTCAAGAAGGAAGAGTATGAATTGTGGGCTATGAAGATGCATAACTGGATCACTAATATTGATTGGAATCTTTGGGAAATTGTCAAAAATGGAAATAGTTTGAAAAGGCACACCGAAGATGCTGATGGCAAGATTACCATCCTTGGTCCTAAAACTGCTGAAGAGTTTCTAGCTGTACAGAGAGAGAATAGAGTTAGAACTATTCTTCTTCAGGCTATACCAGATGATCATATGGGTGACTTTCACTACATAAAGGATGCAAAGGACATCTGGATGGCCATCAAGGCTAGGTTTGGTGGGAATGATGAGTCAAAGAGGATGAGGAAATCAATGCTGAAACAGCAGTTTCAAGAATTCCAAATCTCTGAGGAAGAAGGTATCCACAAGGGATATGACAGGTTTCATAAGATTTTAAGTCAATTGAATCAGCTGTAGGCCAGGCCAGACAATGAGGATTGCAATGCCAAGTTCTTGCGATCTTTACCTCCATCTTGGTTGCATGTGAGCATTGCACTCAAAGCTAAAGGTGGACTGGATATGCTCTCTTTTGATGATCTCTACAACAAGCTTAAAACTCTTGAGCCCGATGTCAGAAGTCCCATTCGTTCATCCACTCCCAGCTACTCAGCTTTTGTTAGCACCACCTCCAATAAGATGAATCAAACTTCAAGCCCAAGCTCCTCAGTATCATCTTCCTACACCAGCAACAGACCAAATTCTCAACCACAGTCTAGTGGTGTATTAGAAGATGTATTTCACTCTTTTGTTGCTGATTATGATCATCAACAGCAACTTGCTTTTGAGGATTTTGACCAGTTGGATCCTCTGGATTTGGAAGAGATGAACTTGAAGTGGCAGGTGGCCATGCTCACTTTGAACATCCAGAGGTTTGAGAAGAAGTCAGGGAGAAAGTTTGGTTACAAGGGAAGAGATCCAACTAGATTTGACAGGATGAAGATCAAATGCTATACTTGTGGACAGATGGGTCACTTCAAACGAGAGTACAAGGATAGGAAGGCTGGTAATGAGGTTAGGTATACTACCTATCAGCAGAATCAAGTGGAAGCTGGGAAAGCTGGAGCTTTGGTCACTCTGGATGATCATGTCAACTGGAAGGTGCATGAACCTGATAATGATGAAGCTTCTGGGCAGAGTGGATTGTTGGCAAGCTGTACTACAGAGGATCAACATGATCAAGTTGCCTTTATGGGCATTTCTCAGGTACATAATTGTGTTTTTGGTTGTAGTGAAAGATATAATGAACTTAAGGAGGCATATGATGAATTGAAACCTAAATATAATGAATGTTATGTTGAAGTTGAGGCTTACAAACAGGCTTTAAAAACTAAAGAAAGACAACAAATTTGGTTTCAGAAGAATCAGACTGCCTATGAAGAAAAGATAGGGGTGTTAGAGAGAGATTTACTATGTACTACAAATGAACTAAAATGTTGTGAAAAGGTAAAAGCTAAACTAGAGTTAGAGAATCAGGAACTAAAAGAGAAATTAGAGAAGGAAATAGCTAATCATAAAATTTGGTTAATGTCAGGTGATAAGTTACTAACTGTCTCTATAATACTCAACCTGTAAACACTAGTATAGGTCTAGGTTTTAAAAAATATGTTGGCTTAGAGGCTAGGTTTGATATGGGTAAACCTACACCAGCAGGCTTAGCAAACTTTGTTAAAGAAGGAAAATTACATGCTGTGCCTTGACCTATTAGAGGAGAATTCATGCCCACTACCAACACCACCTCAGACTTTGATGGATCACACCATCTTTATGGCAAAAAGTCAAGTGACTTGCCAGACCCTGATTCTAATTCTACTGACTATGTCTCTTGTTCTTCTAGTGACAAGTCCTCTGACCAAGCGTCTACTACCAGTTGTGATTCAAGTGAAAAGTCAGACCTTTCCAAGACCTCACCCAAGACCTCACCAAAGTCTACACCCAAGACTCCCTACAAGTCTATTAGAGTTGCTGCTGAGGAATCCAAGTCCAAGACAGTTTCTTCTGAAGACTTGTCTTTTAATTCTTTGCAAAACAATGTTTTTAATTCTGTCAAAAACAATCCTGTTAATGTTAGTGGTTTAAATAATCTTGCATGTGATGAAACATCTTTCACTTTTAATAAATCTTCTAAAAAGAAGAAATGCTTTGTGTGTGGAAGTAAATTTCATCTGATTAAGGATTGTAATTTTCATGAGCAAAGATTGGGTGTATGTAGTGGTCAAAATAAACCTAAACCAATATGGAATAATGTTAAGGATATACCACCATATGTTCCACAAGCAACTCATAAGTCCAGCAATTCTGCTGATAGATATTCTCCATCTGCTGGGAGAAGACCTGTTGCTAGACCATATGTGAGAACAACTAGTTCATACTTTCAGAATGGTTATTGGCCTGTATTTATTGACCCAATGTATGTGGGTAGGGGATATTGGGATACTGCTGTTAAGCCCTCAGCAGGTTGTTTTTGGACTAAAAAGGGACCTAATTATCATAGCAGGTCCAAGAACAATGGTGGATCTTATACATCTACATGGCCTAACTCTTATGATCCACAAGGCAGGCTCAAGTCAGCAATGACTTGAGTCTCCAATGTGTACTTATATCATGTATATTTTTTGTTGTTGTTGTAGGATCATCCTCTGAAGAGTAAAGAAGTAGGCATAGTAGATAGTGGTTGTTCCAGGAGTATGTCAGGAAACATTGAAATGATGCATGATTTTGTACCCATTGAAGGAGGAGGCAATGTGACTTTTGGTGGAGGAGATGGTAGAATCACTGGGAAAGGAACCATCAGAACACCTAATTTGTACTTTGAGAATGTGTATTATGTGAAGGAACTGCAACATTTCAACTTGTTCTCAGTATCACAAATTTGTGACACCAAGAACAAAGTATTCTTCTCTGAGGATGAATGTCTTGTGCTCTCTAAAGACTTCAAACTTCCAGAAGATACACCAATTCTGCTAAGAGTTCCCAGAACTTACAATTTGTACACATTCAATTTGAATGATGTTCAACCTGAAGGTGACTTAACATGTTTGGTGGCTAAAGCATCCCTGGATGAGTCTACAAAATGGCATAGAAGGATGGCTCATGAGAATTTCAAGACCATAAACAAGCTTTCTAAACTTGGTCTAGTTCATGGACTTCCCTCCAAAGTCTTCACCCATGAGCACAATTGTGTTGCCTACAACAAAGGAAAGCAACATAGAGCCTCATACAAAGCTATTACTGCTGTGAGAACCATCTCAGAACCTCTTAAGTTGCTGCATATGGATCTCTTTAGTCCAACTCAAATCAGAAGTATTGATCACAAGTACTTCTGCCTGGTAATCACTGATGACTATAGCAGGTTTTGTTGGGTATTCTTTTTGAAAACTAAAGATGAAACATCTCCAATTTTAAAAGAATTCATTACCCTTGTTGAAAACCAACTAAACAAAAAGGTTAAAGGTATTAGGTGTGATAATGGGACAGAGTTCAAAAATGCTGTTTTAATAGAACTTTGTCAGTCTAAGGGGATAAAAAGGGACTATAGCAATCCAAGAACCCCACAGCAAAATGGGGTTGCTGAAAGAAAGAATAGGACCTTAATAGAGGCAGCAAGATCCATGCTTGTAGACTCTAAATTACCCACTATGTTCTGGACTGAAGTAGTAAGCACTGCTTGTTATGTTTTGAACAGGGTATCCATCACTAGACCTCATTTCAAGACACCTTATGAACTTCTCACTGGGAAAGTTCCTGATATTCATTATCTCAAACCTTTTGGATGTCAAGTGACCATTTTGAATACTAGTGATCCACTAGGAAAGTTTGATGAGAAAGCTGATGAGGGGTATATTGTGGGTTATTCAGCACATAGTAAGGCTTATAGGGTATATAATTTAAATGCTAAAAAGATTGAGGAGACCCTTAACCTGAGATACCTAGAAGACAAGCCAAATGTTCAGGGTCAAGGTCATGCTTGGTATTTTGACCTGGATTACTTAACTGATTACTTGGGCTATACTAGATATGTTGCTAACCAATCTGCAGGTTCTCAAGAGTCTCCCACAAACAGTGTTGGTACCATGGATGTTGACTCAGATAGTGAGTCTGAGCATGATGAACAAACAATAGTTGTACCTTCTTTTTCTCCTAACCAATTTGCAGGTGATAGCTCCAAAGAAACTTCTGATGAGCTTGAAGATGAGTCACACTATGCAGAGGACCTTGCTAGACTCAGGAAGCAGGAGCATGCAGCCAATCAAGAAGCTGAAAGAGTTGGTGTGGAGTTAGCACAACCAGTCAGTGGAAACCAGGATTCTGCTGATAGGCCTTCTGTTTCCCCTGACATCACCAATTCTGCTGACAGTTCTCCTGAAGGTTCTCCCATTTCTCCTAGTGTGTCCACAGATCTTGAAGAGCCATATACACGTTTTCCAAGTCCTTCTGATCTTGGGAATCACCAACCCAAAGCTGGTATCTTCAACTCAGCCTCCTATGATAGTGATTTTGGCCCCAATGTGAACAATCTTGACACCACAATTGATGTCAACCCCAATGCTACCAAAAGGATCAACATTGCTCATCCCCAATCTAATATTCTTGGTGATCCTCAAGCACCTGTTAGAACTAGAAGTACTGTGAAGGGTTCTAAGTATGGTCAAGTTGCTTTTCTTTCCTATGTCTCAAATCAGCAAAGGAACAATCATACAGACTTTAAGCATTGTATGTTTGCTTGCTTTCTTTCTCAAGTGGAGCCAACAAGTGTTGCTCAAGCTTTTGAAGATTCAAATTGGCTTGAAGCAATGCAAGATGAGATGCAACAATTCAAGAATCAGCAGGTTTGGATCTTGGTACCACTACCTGAAGGGAAGATAGCCATTGGGACAAAATGGATTTTGAAGAATAAAAGAGATGCAAGGGGTATTGTGGTTAAAAACAAAGCAAGATTGGTGGCTCAGGGGTTCAGACAAGAGGAAGGAGTTGATTATAATGAAGTCTTTGCTCCAGTAGCTAGGGTTGAGGCCATTAGAATCTTCTTGGCCTATGCATCTTATATGGGTTTCCTGGTATATCAAATGGATGTGAAAGGTGCTTTCCTGTATGGTGAAATTGAAGAGGAAGTATATGTCACTCAACCCAAAGGTTTTGAAGACCCAGATAATCCAAAACATGTTTACAAGGTTGTAAAAGCTCTCTATGGACTACATCAGGCACCAAGAGCTTGGTATGCTAGGCTTTCTGCATTTTTGCTGAAGCATGGATACAGAAGAGGTGCCATTGACAAAACACTCTTCATTAAGAAGAATTCCAGGGATATAATTCTTGTGCAGGTTTATGTGGATGACATTATCTTTGGCTCCACTAAAGAAGCTTGGTGCAGGGAGTTTGAGGAATTGATGAAGGGAGAGTTTCAGATGAGTGCTATGGGGGAGCTTACTTTCTTTTTGGGTCTACAAGTTCAGCAGAAACAAGATGGTATCTTTATCAGTCAGGATAAGTATGTGAAGGATATATTGAAGAAGTTTGATATGGAAAATGTCAGAACTGCCACTACACCTTATGAAGCTCCAAAACCAAAGAACAATCTTGAACCAGATCCTGCAGTGAATGTTCACCTATACAGATCCATGATTGGGTCATTGATGTATTTGACAGCTTCAAGGCCTGACATTACATTTCCTGTGAGTGCTTGTTCTAGACATCAGGTCACTCCACTCACTTCCCATTTGAATGCAGTCAAAAAGATCTTCAAGTACCTCAAAGGCCAACCTAACTTAGGTCTTTGGTACCCAAAAGAGTCTCCTTTCAAGTTGGAAGCATATAGTGATAGTGATTATGCTGGTGCAAATCTGGATAGGAGATCCACAACTGGAGGTTGCCAATTTCTTGGAAGAAGATTGATTTCTTGGCAATGCAAGAAACAAACTATTGTTGCTACCTCATCTACTGAAGCAGAGTATGTTGCTGCTGCCAATTGTTGTGGATAGGTTCTTTGGATACAAAATCAATTATTGGATTATTGGTTTAATTTTATGAACACCACAATCTTCATTGATAATCAAAGTGCCATTTGCATTGTCAAAAATCCAGTTTTTCATAATCGAACAAAACATATTGAAATCAGGCAACATTTTATAAGAGATGCATATGAAAAACATTTGATTAAGGTGGTTAAGATTCACACAGATGATAATGTGGCATATTTATTGACTAAGGCTTTTGATGGACCTAGGTTTCAACACTTAGTTGTCCATATTGGGATGGTTAACCCTTAAATGCTCAGTTTGAGGGGAGGCATCAGCCTCAGGGGAGGCATATGCCTCAGGGGAGGATTGTCATTGTAAAATTTGTAATAATTTGTATATTTTGTATATTATGTTTACTAACATACTAACCATCTAATGTTCTTTAAGTTTTGTTAGGTTTGGTTTGTTTTTATGTGTCTGTTTTGCAGAATGCCTTAATGTGTAGTTACTGATCTTAAGTGGAAGTTCTCCAAGATTGGTAAAATGGGAATTGGTTAAGTAAGCTTAAAGATTGTTTCTGCTGATTGAAAGTTGATGCGCGTGTATGTCGTTGCGGTTTAGCAGTATTAATGCCTACTCAAGTTTTAAATTTATATTTAGCCGACTTATCAATAACACACACACTTAACGAGCAGTGTACCCGGTCAGTATAAATATAATGGTAAGTAGAATGTCGATCGCTAAGAGTGAAACGTATTATCTCGTTATCCTAATCAGTATTTTAATATATTAAGTTAGCTATACAACCTAATCTATCGCAAGGGGGTTCAGCCTGAGAGACTGGCACGATTTGGTTGCAATTAATATAATAAACTAAACCAATAGGCACGAATCAGCGAATAGCACACACGTACACAGATAAATACTCGAGACAATAAGAAGGCTGTCCTGATAGATAAGTAGTTTGTCACTTGTTTTATTGCTAGTTTTATATGAAGTGTATAGTTCGATGCAACGCACCGAGATTAAGTCCTTTCTCGTTGGTTCTAATCTTATCGGCGAGTAAACCCTTAATGATTACTTATGACTATCCTATTTATCTTTCTTCCTACTTTTCTACAGACGATAGAATGCATAGGCGATCTAATAAATAGGCGAGGGCAGAGGCATGGCGACCCGATCAACGCTCAGCTAGACACAGAGGTTATCAATGCACTAATAAAAGTCACCAAAGACATCAACATATAAACTTTAATTAATGAGAAAGCAGTTTTAAGGGAGTGCAATTTTTCCGTTGTCACATTACACAAGCCACCAATCTTGATGAATTAAAGTTTACTAACACAATAAAACAAAACTACTTAATGAATTAAACAAATGCAGCACCTTCTTACAGCTCTTGTATCTTCGTTTGGGTGTGTCTTGTGCTGCTGCTTTGACTGAATTCGTCCTAGGTTTCGGTACTTCGGTCTTCGGATATAATATTCTTCTCTCGAATTCGTCTGGTCTTGGGGTATTTATAGTTTCTGTCTGAGGGTAAGATGCGGCGCATCTAGTAAGTAGATGCGGCGCATTGACTTAACTTCGCGTGGGGTCCAAGATTATAATATTCAGGAATATTCGTACACCGCCAGAAGATGCGGCGTAACTCCATAAGTAGATGCGGCGCATGTCCTCTTGTATCTTGGATCGTATCTGGTGAAATATTGATAGTGATGCGCCGTATGTAATAAGTGAGATGCGGCGCATCTGGAGTAGATTCGTCTTGATCTTGTCCATTTCAGTAGACTCTTAACTTCTTGCATGTTTTGCTCCATAATAAGTCCAAAATCGCCAAGTTTCACCAAATGCTTGTTTTTACCTGAGAATTACAAAAGTAAACGATTAAGTATCAATCCTCATACATAATATAATAAAACAAGTCAAATAATTAGGATAAATGATAGTAATAAAATGTACTTATTTGAGTTCATCAAAAGTGCTGAAGCACAGTTCAAGTGATAATCATTGAAAGATAAAAGAGAAGTTGTTCATTCATTCAAAAGAAATTACAGCATACAAACAACTTCAAATTGAAACAAAAGACCATTCCTATACAAGTTAACCTACATAGAATCTAGATCCTATCATCATGGTTTCAAAAGTTGTTGGAGGTGCATGACCAGGAGTGAAGATGCTGAAGAACCTAGTTTTATATCTTTGGTCCTTGGCAACATCTCATCATCACCTACTTCATTTTACCCTTTCCTTTACCGGTCACCTCTGCACCCTTGCCCTTTCCTTTGTCTCTGTGGTATGAAACTCCAGTCCTTGGAGCAGGAAGACCAATAACCACCTCCCTTGTCACTGGGTGTGGTGGATTTCTGGTGTGTGGCCTTGGTTGGGGTTGTGAAGGTTGGGGATTCTCTTCCCTGGTTGATGCTGCTACCCTCTCCTCTTCCTCTCTCACCAATCTATTGAAGATTGGCTCTAGACGCTCTGTGGAGTCATCAGAGCCCCTAGGTGAATCATTTAGATCCACCACACTATCATCTTCCGAAGAAGGGAGAAAATGGGACTTCAAAGTACGAGGTTCATCTTGGTAGGGATATCGAAATAAAGGACGACTATCCTCAGATGATGATGATGATGATGGAGTTTTGGGTGGGTTGTTTAGTCTGCTTGATGAGCCCACATCATGTTTTCTTTTACGGGCTTGTTCTTTGGTAAGACCATACCTTCTATGGGAAGGTCGTGTAGATGATTGGGAGACTTGGTGTGTTGGTGGTGATTGGGGAATGTTATCTCCTGAGTCTGCTGATGACTCAGAAGTGAGATCAACTACTTCTGGTTGGTTGGTCATAGTGTTGATGATTGATCTTAGTTGAATGAGGGTTTGATGGTTAATTGGGGTTAATTGATATGTGCGGATTATGATTTGGGGTTATTTTATAGGCGAAGTCAAGGGTTGATGGTAATTAATGCGAGTTGGGTGGCGAAGTAAAACTCAAGATATTATTACTCTTGAGTTGATTCTGCTGATTGACTTCTCACTTCAGCAGATTGACTGTCATTTCTGCTGAAGAGTTAATTTTGAATGTTGAAGTTACTTTACACGTCAGATATGGTCAACAATTAGTTCCGATAAATTTTGACCATAATTGGGTAACTTCTATTTATAACCTACTTCATATAATCTTCGCCCAAATCAACTGATTCTCTCTTCGAGCAATTTAAACCCACTTTCCATTCACCTACTTCATACCCTATCTCTCATAAGTTCTTCAACGGAGGCCCTACAATTTAAGAAGGATCATAACAAAGTTGCTTTTCTGGGAAAAGCAAAGGGACATGAAATGTATGTACCTATGGTGGATTTCTTGAAGCGTTCTAAGATTCACTTTGCACTGACTCATTATCCAGATGTAGTGCACGAATCTTTGGTCAAGCAATTTTGGGCATCTGCTGAGAAACGTTCTGATACAGAGATTGTTGCAAAGATTGATGGAGCAGAGTATGTGGTGACTGAGTCGTTGATAAGGACAAGATTGCAGTTGGATGATAAAGATGGTGTCTATCACACCAACACTGGTGAGATACTTGATGGGCTAAGAGCTGCTGGTTATCAAAGTATGGATACAGTTATGTGGCTCAAGAACAAGTTTTGCCCCAAGTGGAGGTTTTTGGTACACACATTGCTTCAGTGCATCAGCAACAAGTCTGGCGGATGGGATCAATTCTCTACCCAATTGGGGTGTGGTATAGTATGTCTATCACAGGGTTTAACTTATAATTTCTCTAAGTTTATTTTTGATAATATGGTTGAAAATATTCAAAAGAAAAAGCATAAGTTTCTCATGTACCCTAGGTTTCTTCAGATAATTTTAGACATAAATACCCAAGATAGAGGCCATTATCCCATAGGAGCCCTTAGTGCTAAGTTGTTTGCTTCGATGAAAACTCACTATGTTGGGGAACATCACCCTCTGCTACCAGCTATGTTGCCACATGGCAATGATGATGCTGATGAGGGTAATGCTGTTGATGCTCCACCATCTCCCAATGCTGCTGATGATGGTACTCCATCAATTCCAAGTGTTCCTGCTGATGGTAATCCATCAGTGGAAAGGGATGAGGGTCCATCCACAACTGCTGAAGCACCCATTGTTTCTCCTGACCAACCTGTACCTTCTCCTGTACATGTTTCACCCAGTCCTATTCCAACACAAACTCATGAAGCTCCTGATGAGCTTGTTCCTGAGGTTGAGGAGACAATTCAGTCTCTTGATACTCATGTGCCTACACCTCTTGAAGATGAGACTACAAGACGGTCCACACCTCGCCCTTTTAGAGACCCAATAGATGAAAGCACTCCTACTTTTGAGAATATACATATTTCTTCTGAAAGGCCCAATGAAGCTCCCTTTACCATTGAGACATCTGCTGGTGGAGCTGAGGACCCTATTACTCTCACTTCTCTGTATAATTTGGTCAACAGGAATGATCAAGAAATTGAGAAGTTGAAGAAGGAGCTTGCAGATACCAAATATTCACTTGGTGATGAGATTGTAGTATTGAAAAGGAGGGTTCAGGAGTTAGAAGAACAACTTGTGCAGAAAAAGAAAAGAAAGTTTGTGTTTGCCTCTGATGAAGAGCAGGAGGATAGTTATTTGGATCATCTTGTTTTATTGGCTGAAGCTGCTCAGCAGACTCATACTTCTTCACCCAAAGCTGCTGAATCTTCACAACAAAAAGAGCAGATCCAGTTCTATAGAAAGAGGAGAAGACAATATTTGAGCAAGGATTCTCATATGCCAAAGTTGAATGTTGCTCAAGAACAAGTTGGTGGTGATCATGTTCAGGCAGATGACTCTATGATTAATGTGGATTCTGCTGATGTCACACCTTCTGAAGTTTCTGCTGAAGTGTTTGTTGCTGGGAGATCTTTTGTCTTGAATACTGCTGATGAGGTTTCTACTCCATATGTTGAATCTTCCACTCAACATGTTTCTGCTGATGCTTCTATTGGTGTTTCTTCTGAAAACATTGACAGAGTTCCTAGTGTTGACATCTCTGGCAGTAAGCAATGAGTGATGGTTGATGAAGATCTTGGTACAGATCTTGTGAGTGAAAAAGAAAGGAAGGAGCAAGCTAGACTGGTTAAAGAGTATGAGGATATGATGAAGAGTCAAGCTTTGGCACAAAAGATGACAGCTCAATTCACTTCAGATTTGCCTCCAGAAAGGCAAAGAGAGCTAGATGAGCAATCAGTTCATTTTACTGATGCACAATGGGATTCTTATACTCAACAAGCTGCTTCCAATTCTACTTTGGCTCAAAGCATCTTAGGGGCTGCTTTTGATAGTAACAACTTTGCTGCACAAATGGTAGCTCTTGGTCAACAGAGGAAGAAAGCTGCAGCAGAAAGGAGAAAGGCACTTGCTACACAGAAGGCCAAAGCTAAGAGAGCTAAAACCCAGACTGAGGCACAAACCAAGAATTATATGAGAAATGTGGTTTATCATCAATATACTTCTGTATATAACTCTGCTTTGACCAAGAAGCAAGTCTGGGCCTTATCTGAATCTGATTTGCATCAAATATATAATCAGATTATGAAGGCTATTCCCTCACCTCAAACTCAATTGAAGAGGCCTAGTGCAAGTATCGATGCTTCAGAAGCTAAAAGGATTAAAACAGCTGAGCTTGATACTTCATCTTCTGTTGATAAAGATCAACTGCTCCCTCAAGCTGTTTCTGCTGAGGCAACTCCTGAAGGCAATCAATCTGCTTACACCTCTACTAAGGCTGCTACCATTCCTTCTTCTGCATCTGCTGAACAAGAGGAATCTCTTATTTCCAACTACAATGCAGATTTAGTGAGGAAAGCTGAACTAGAAACTGCTGAGGCTAGAAAGGCAAGAGAAGTTGCTTGCAGAAGGTGGTTCTGTTCCCACTTCTTCCATTCCTCCTGAAGATGCTTCTGGTGCATCTAAAAATGTTAGTCCTCTGGGGATATATATACCTGGGAGGAGGAAGAAAAGGATGGCACACAGCAGACAAATTGCTATCAGAAGATCTGTAAGGTTAGCTAGAGAGCAGATTTCTAGAGCACATAAGTCTAAAAAGGGGAGTTCTTCTAAGCCTATGGATCTCAATGCTGCTGATACAACCTTTATCAAAGTGGGTTCTTCTGAGACATTTCCTGAAGGTTCTTACAATGTGTTGGTCAAATGAACATTGACAGATGGGCAGATAAACACCATTTATAGGCAAGATCATTCCTATATGGAGTTTACTTTCTTGCAAGAAATATTTCACTTGGTGGACAGGCAAGATTTGAATACTCTCTATGGAATGGTCACAGAATACTATGCCTCTCATACACCATAAGGGGCTGGTTTGTACTTACTGGGAGATCTGCAAGTTCTGTTTGATTCTCACTCATCTAATGGAAAAGGCTACTCAATTTGGGAGAATTCACACACATGGAAGGTTGATACTTGGAGGTTTTACCCTATGCCTAATGTGCATGTTGTAGAAACAAAGTCTGGCATTAGGGTCTGTATGTTTTCTGATCAGCATTATCCTTGGTCCATTCCTCTGCTGAAACGTATGCTTAGAAGCAAATTGGAAGTTCCTCCTGATCCAGTGGCTAATGATGAGACTCATGCTGCACAGCTGGTTAGGTTAATCAAGTCCAAGCTTTTGCAACCCCAAGCTTCTTCTTGATTCTGGTATTGTGTATTATTTTTGTATCTTATTTTTCTTTATTTCATTTATTTCTTATTTCTTATTTCATTCTTTTACTTAGTTAAAAAAAAAAAAAAAAAAACCTTTGTATATTTGTACTAACTTTTCTGCAGGTTTGTTGTATATCACTCTGTTGATGGTTATCAACTCACCAGATGTCACTTGTGTCCATCAAAGAGTTGGCTAGTCCAAAGGGTACAGTTTTGGTAAAGACACATCAAATCTGTTGATAGCTGTAATAGCTTGCTCAAAGCTATAGGGTACTTCAACTCACCTATGATTAAGTTCTGAGAGTTGAATTGGTTCTTAATTCACCATGGATGTAACCCTTTCTGGGATCCAAAGAATTGGCTAGTCCACAAAAGTATGGTTTGTGGTAAAGACATTTGGTATCCATATTTGGTATTCAATTCACCAAGGTTCAGTTGAAACCAAAGGATTGGCTAGTCCTGAGCAAACGGCTACAGGTAAAGACATCTCAAATCCGTTTATAGCTGATGATTTGCTAAAAATCATATGGTTATCAGTGTACCATAGTTTTCGAACTTAAACATTTGGCTACTCCAGTAGTGATGGCTATTGGTAAAGAGACATCAAATCCATTATTTTCAATGATTCACCTCTCACAGGAGTTTACACACCTGGATGTGATGAGAATAGTCTGAAACTAAATTGTTTTGATGTACATTATGTCATTTGTTGCTGCAAAGACCTGAAGTTTAAAGTTTTGCCATTCATAGAGATGTGGTTCCTTTGATTCTTTGCTGATGATGTTCGAATTCAATCCTCTTATTCTGAAGTATTAAAGATCTATCAAGAATCTTGAACTTAACCATGTCAAATTCAAGATTAGGGGAGGATTGTTGGGAATTCTGCTAAGGAAGAATTCTACTGACGGTTACTGCTGATGGTTACTGCTGAAGTGTTGATTCTGCTGATGACTTGTTTCTGCGGAAATAGAGATTCTGCATAGTTTGTTTCTGCTGATATAGATATTCAGCGTACTTTGTTATTAGTTTGGACATGCACGAGTTTTATTAGGAAATTATATAGCATATTTTCTATTAGTTTTTAGATATACGTTTCTTGTGAAACGGTTTAGGGTTTCTAGTGAAACGGATTTAGGGTTCCTTATCTATAAAAGGAACACGTTATTATGTATGATGTACGAGTTCAGAAAAAACAAGTTCTTAGTATTAATAAAAGATCCATAGAGGATCAATCGTTCTTAGTTATTTGTGTTCTTACTTGTGTTTAATTTCTGCTTTATACAAGTATTAGAGACTTTCTATTAGTGTGTTTGTGATTACATAAACATTACTATCGATCCAAGAGTGCTCAAAGATCTATCAAGGTCTTAGGTTCTACAATTACTCCTGAATATTGGATCGGTTTTATCCAAGTGATTTTGATTATAGAGTTAAAGTGGTCGTTGGAATTGTTCCATGATCGATGGAATTGTTCCATGTGAGATGATTGTTTGGATGAAGTGTGGTTATAGGAGGAAGTACACTTGTGAAAGGGAGCATAGATAATTATGGTGGCCAACATAATTATACATGCGTCACAACACAAGTGGACTTGCAAGTATGATAGCATGGATTGTGTTGTGTATTAATTGCTATGTGGTATATGTGCGTTATCATTGAGATGTGTGATTTTGGAAGTAAGTATGCGTGTGGAATAGGCCTTATAACTATGGTCGCGAACATAATTACAAGGGTATCACACATGTGGATTTGTGACTATGATTAGATTGATTGATGTTTGTTGTTATATGTTGTGGTAGATGTTATGTGATATCATGTTGATGATGGTTGTATGGTTAGAGATGTATTCTCTTAACCGTTTGAGAAATCGTTGTATGTGGGAGTGTGTGGGTGGTAAGATTCCATTCTACCTATCATATGCTGATACCTCGATTATCTGTTGGTACTAATGTTGTGATATTTAAGTTGGTTCATTTGCTAGACTATTGAATGATGAGCCTAGTGAACTTAGACCTAGTATTTTGATTGAAATAGCTAGTGGTAAGGAGGTAGAGGTTGACAAGATTATTCGTGGGTGTACAATAGTGTTAAAGGGTATTTCGTTTATGATTGACTTGATACCTTTTGGACATGGAAGTTTTGATGAGGTGATAGGGATAAACTGGTTGTCTAATCATAAAGCCGAGGTTGTATGCCATGAAAAGGTAGTTCGTATTCCTTTAGAGAGTGGTGTTATACTTCGGATACAAGGAGAATGCTTAGGGAATGATTTGAAATCCCTTAAGAATGCGAAATCCAAAGAACTTAAAATAGAAGAGATTCCTGTGGTGTGTGAATTTCCTAGCGTCTTTCCTGAAGACTTGTCTGGGTTGCCTCCAATCCGTCAAGTTGAATTCCGTATTGAATTGATTCCTGGAGCGGCACCTGTGGCGAAATCCCCATATCGTTTAGCACCCTCTGAGATGCAGGAGTTGTCCGCGCAGTTGCAAGAACTTCAGGATAAGGGGTTTATCCGACCCAGTCACTCTCCGTGGGGAGCACCTGTGTTGTTTGTTAAGAAGAAGGATGGTTCGTTCCGGATGTGTATTGACTATCGGGAATTGAACAAGTTAACTGTTAAGAATCGGTATCCTCTTCCTAGAATCGATGATCTCTTTGACCAGCTGCAAGGTTCTCGATTCTTTTCGAAGATAGATCTACGTTCTGGTTATCATCAGTTAAGAGTGTATGAGGAGGATATTCCGAAGACTGCTTTTAGGACTCGTTATGGACACTTTGAGTTTACGGTTATGCCATTTGGGTTGACAAATGCACCTGCGGTATTCATGGATCTAATGAATCGCATTTGTAAGCCTTATTTGGATAAATTTGTGATCGTGTTCATCGATGAAATATTAGTCTACTCTAAGACTGAGAAGGAGCATGGAGAGCATTTGAAGTTGGTCCTTGAATTGCTGGAGAAGGAGAAGTTGTACGCTAAGTTTTCAAAATGCGAGTTTTGGCTTAGAGAGGTACATTTTCTTGGACATGTGGTCAATAGTGAAGGTATACATGTAGACCCTGGAAAGATCGAAGCGGTCAAGAATTGGAAGGCTCCTACGACGCCGTCTGAGATACGTTCTTTCTTAGGATTGGCAGGGTACTACAGAAGATTTATAGTGAATTTATCGAAGATTGCCAAACCCCTTACGTTGTTGACCCAGAAGAATAAGAAGTATGTATAGGGAGAAGAACAAGAGGTGGCTTTTCAGACGTTAATGGATAATTTGTGCAATGCACCTATTATGGCGCTTCTGGATGAACCAGATGACTTGGTGGTGTATTGTGATGCGTCAAATCAAGGTTTTGGGTGTGTACTGATGTAGAGAGGGAAAGTGATAGCCTATGCATCCCGACAACTCAAAATTCATGAGAAAAATTACACCACTCATGATTTAGAGCTTGGTGCGGTAGTGTTCGCTCTCAAGTATTGAAGACATTATCTGTATGGCACAAAGAGTGTTGTTTATACAGATAATAAGAGTCTTCAGCATATCTTCAGCCAGTAGGAGCTGAATATGCGACAGAGAAGATGGATTGAACTATTTAGTGATTATGATTGTGAGATTCGCTATCATCCTGGAAAGACGAATGTGGTGGTTGATGCATTGAGTAGGAAGGAAAGGATTAAGCCTAAGCGTGTGCGAGCTATGTGCATGACATTGCAATCGGGAATCAAGGAAAGATTTAAGGCAGCAAGGGATCGCCAAAAGAGTTATGCGGATAATCGCCGTAAGCCTTTGGAGTTCAGTGTAGGCGATCGTCTGATGTTGGAAGTGTCTCCCTGGAAGGGTGTTGTGCGTTTTGGTAAGAAGGGCAAATTAGCACCGAGATATGCAGGATCGTTTGAGATTACGGAAAGGATTGGACTTGCGGCATATCGGTTAAAATTGTCTGAGGAGTTAAGTAGTGTGCATGATACGTTTCACGTATCTAATTTGAAGAAGTGTTTGGAGGATGCTAGTCTGCATATGCCATTAGATGAAATTAAGGTTAACAGGACCTTTCATTTTGTTGAGGAGCCTGTTGAGATTATGGACCGAGTGGTCAAGGGTTTGAAACTTGGTAAGATAACTTTAGTAAAGGTACGTTGGAATTCGAAGCGTGGTCTTGAGTTTACTTGGGAGCGTGAGGATCAGATGAGGTCTAAGTACTCAAATTTGTTTGCTGATGTGGTTGGTGAGACATGGAGTGTCGCGTCGATCATCTTAGATCATGATGAGATACTTACTTCGCGATTGTGGTATACGTTTTATAGAGCTTTGAGAACGCGGTTGTAGATGAGTACGGCTTATCATTCTTAAGTGAATGGATTAAGATAGTGTACAAATTTGACGTTAGATGTTTCTTTTGTTCAAGATTGTGGTGCTGCTATTTGCACCCTAGCGTGGGTGAGCAGATCATTTGTAGTTGGATTTAGATCGTGGAAGTTAGATGTTGGGTATTCATGAATGTTTTAATTAATGTTGGTGCTATGTGTAACTATTATATGTGTGTGCTACTTGTGGTTACCGTTTGGATTTTCTTTTGGATCGGGGGTAACGTGCCTACCTGTGAGAAATCGTTTGGGTCATTTGTGTTATTGATCGGAGTAATGTATATATTTCCGTGTATCGTTGGATTGTCGGTAATGTTTTCTATCGTGTGTATTCGAGTATTCAATTGGTTCATATCTTGTGGTACTTTCTCTGTGATTGTATGGCGTGGTAGAATTCCCCATAGTCATAAGAAGTGCTAGTGATTTATGGTTTTATGGCATGGTATTATCCCGCTTGGATATCCACAAATTTTCTTTTGCTGATGTTACTGGTGACTCGAGTAGTTAAATCTCGGGACGAGATTTCTCTAAGGGGGGGATAATGTAACAACCGTGGTTTTGGCAGGTTAGTCAAACCAATAGTGTTGACTTGTTAAATTTTATTTGGTGGTTTAGAGGTTTTCATGAGTTTATGTGTGGGTTTGGTATTCGATCGTTATGTGTTTGTTGTTGTGTTGGATTCGGGGAAGTTCATTTTGTATACTTTTTGTGTCATGGAAATGAGTTTTACGGTTTTGTGATTCGGAGTTTTTGCTTAGTAAGTTTTGTTTAAGTTTTTGAGCGTTAGTAAGTTACGTGATGTTCGGTTTGAAGGGTTATATTAATGATAAGTGTGAAATTCTATTTTTGGAAACTTTGAAAATGATAATTATTCAGGTTGTCGTAAAATGAAGGTTTATCGCATAAGTTGTTAGATTTCGGTATAGGCTTTTATAAAATAACAAAATACAAGGTTTTATGTGTAATATTAATATAAAAAAATATAAAAAATTGTGTATATATATAAAAAAAATCGGCCTAAAGGGTTTAATGGGGGAAAAAGGAAACAAATTTGAGTCTAAATATAATTTCTAATTAAAAGGGATATCTAGAATAATCTTAGGGTAGTATAAATACAAACCAAAACACCCTAAAAACGTTTTTGTTGATTATATGGTCGAACCAAAGAGGGCAGAGAAGCAGAGGAAAATTAGGGTTTATTTTTGAAGCCTAAAAATCAAGATCAAGGTATAATTTTAAATACTTGTATGCAATTAATTATTATAATTCATGTAACAAGGATATGATGGATTAGGGTTTATCATTACTTCTGTAAATTATTGATATAAAACATGTTGGGATCAATAATTAGTAATATAATGATGATTGGTGAAGAGATTTGGGCATAAAACATGTTAGTTAATGAGTTAGGGTTTTCACAGATTCATAGTGCTATAAAGATACGAAGATATTTAATAGATGGAGATGAGTTAATTGATGATTCTTGAGTCTAAATTGTAGTTCAGAGAACGTGCTTTCCAAAAAGTCCGGCCACGAGCAATTTCGAGGTCCGGAAGTCAGTCTAATGATTTTTGCGAGTAAAGGTGTCAAAGCTGTTAAACCGGGACAGATTTAGGTTAAAAGTATTGAGGTCAAAAGTGGTTTTAAAAGTGTAATTAGGGTTAGCCCTTCTGGAGAAATTGAGTTCTATATTCCCTTT
Organism: Artemisia tridentata subsp. tridentata; assembly: GCA_021014915.2. Taxonomy (NCBI): domain Eukaryota; kingdom Viridiplantae; phylum Streptophyta; class Magnoliopsida; order Asterales; family Asteraceae; genus Artemisia; species Artemisia tridentata. Next base: position 163,787,137 of record CP139504.1, on the reverse strand, counting down.
GACTTCCACGCGAAGGGTATGCGTTTATTGTGTGGTGATTCTGTGTGGTCCATTTGGAGGGTAGTTATGCTCCCATTATCCAATTGGAGAGTAGTAGCTCTACTCACTATTATTCTGTGTGGTCTGATCAGAGGGTATGGTTTACCCATTATTGTGAACTTGGATCGTGGGCGCGTTCCGTCCCAATTGATGTTGGATATTGCTATTTGGATCGTGGGCACGTTCCGTCCCTTGTGTCCCTTAAGTGGTATGTTGGTTGAATGACTGAGATTGCATGCTATCTAGTATAATGACTTGTCTTACTGTCCTGGTATGTTTTATAATCACAGTGAACTGGTTGCCTGAGATATATTATGTGTCTTAAACCTATGAACCTCACCAACATTATGTTGACGTTTTAAGCATCATTTTCAGGTGAGCATTCTAAGGCTAAGGTAGAGGGAAGCGATTAGACCTGACTTAGTTGCATTTGAGAATGATTTATCTTTATCTTTTGATTTGAATATGTTTGATTTTGGATTGTGATACTTTAATATTTTTCGACTAGTACTTAATGTTTTACTGAGGATACCTTTGGAGATTTGTTTTGGTTATTTTCTTTTGGGGTATCGTTACGACACTTTGTGTCTGTACTTTGCTCTATTTATATGCATGTAGAAATTCTCTATTTTGACACCATGATGATATCCGTGATGTTGCACTCGCGTTTCCGCCTTGGCGAGGTGTGACAAAAATAATTGCTTCGTCTTTTGCTGATAAACCATGTCCTGGACCAAAGAACCCGCACTATTACTCACACACATTAAGTTGAAACCGTAGTTGGAAAAATAATTGCTGAAGAAGATCGCCGCGACCGCGTTGATGGTCGTGGATTCTTTCAACAATCCTACATTTACTTTGTTTGTTGAATCCGAATCAATATCTTTTATAAATTTCTGTACAAAAAGCATATTGACTTTAAACTTTGTAGTTACATATGTATCAAGTGTTCATGCAACAACATGCGTACATCCAAATCATTGTTTGAAAAACACGGCCGCCCCACATGTATACTCAAAAAAATATTAACACAATCGTAATAAACACAAATACGGCCGCCCCGCAGCAACGCGCGGGCAAACTCCCTCGTTAATTTAACAAAGTGGGATGCTACACTTTCTATAATCATCAAAATTTTGAAAATTAAATTTAGATTCAAACATTGAATAATACTCTTGTCGGCATTTAGCAAGGTATAATAATGTGTAAGGCTTATTCATTATCTTTAAAAGTGAGAAAAAAAAATTGAGAAGCAAAATAGAGCATTTTATTATGGGATTATGTCGAAAAATAGTGTTCCGATTTGGTACGTGAATTTTATTATGGGATTATGTTGAAAAATAGTGTTCCGATTTGGTACGTGAAGTTTAAAAAGTTGTGTAAATATAACAAACTTTTATAAGTGTTCTAATTTGGTACGTGATCATGACGTGTTATAACTGAAAGTCTGGCACGTAACATCATTTATAAAATGACACGTTATCATCACATACCAAATTGGAACACTTATGAAAGCTCGTTACATTTCTACAACTTTTTTAAAGTTCATGTACCAAATTGATACATTTAAAAAAGTACATTGCTATTAAACGACCTAATCCATATTATTATTAGAGGAATGTACATATATAGAGAGCAAAGTAAATTTGGACTAGCAAGCGATTGACCAAAAGAAAACCTAGATCACATCCTCCTAATAAACAAAACCTTATCTTGATTTGCTTTGATGTTCAATTTAACAAAGACAGTAAAATACCAAGATGATAAAACTTAGGGGTAAGCAAAACTGAGTCAAAACCGAACCGACCCGAGAAACCCGACAAAATTGAGCCGACCGAAACCGAACCGAGAAAACTGGGTTCTATTTCAGTTCGAGATTTTTCCGAGTTTCGGTTTCGGTTCGGGTCGGTTCGGTCCGGTTCGAGCAAAAAACCGACCTAAACCGAAACCGAGAAAAACCGAGTAATTTCGGTTCGATTTTGGTTTGATTTTTTCCCGAGTTTCGGTTCTCGGGTTTGTCGGGTCTGGTCGGGTCGTTTTGACTCGATGCTCACCCCTAATAAAACTTATATGATCTTAAAGAGTATTACTTACTAATAAAATTCTCAGTTTCAATTTAAAAAAAAAAAAAAATAGAAATCATGATAACTTGTTTACATTTAGTTTGTACAAAATTTGATAACATATAAAACAAGTGACTGATTTACAGGGCCGTCTCGTGATTTTCTGTAGCCTTACGCAATAACAACAAAAAGACCCTATTACACTTGTAAACTAAAGAAAAATTGCATATTAACTTGAATTATATGACTCATATATTTTTAATGTTATACGTATTTGTATGTAAAACTAATAAAAATATGGCTCATTTTAAGTGAAGAGCATGTGCGACCATCTATCGCACACCCGAACCCCGTACTGATTTACCATTGTTTCCATCTACTTAAATATCAGGTCTAGTCAGAAATTAACCAATAAACAAAGGGGGGCTAAAGATACACAAAACTGAAAGACCATAAAATATTGTGGGAGGGAATCATGGGTAAGTAGAAGTAGAGGCTAGTAGCAAGTTTGGTAGCCATGTGTAGTTCCAACTTGGTGGGACCAACGCACGCCAATTGCCAAAGGTATGTATCCCTCGCTATGTTCTACCCCTACCTTTTTGGGCATTAACGAACCAATCACCTAGCTTTTGCAGTTTCATGACACTCGAGAGATATTTTATTATTTTATTCACCAAAAAGTCATTGCAATTACCAACAGAAGTTCACATGAAAACTAAAGAAGGGTTAATGCTTTGATATCACACAATTCCATGTTGTTTTCTGGAGATTTATTTATGCTTTTCTTCCAGATATAGCTCCCCTCTTGCACTTCTTCCATGGTTTTGGTTTTGGTTTTGGTTTTGGCACCCTGTTTTCATTATATATTACTCCGTATATCATTAAAATAACATCATACTGTTATTTTTAGAAAGTGTGGATACATAAATTATTCGTGATATGAGATTTTATCGTACGATAGAATAAGGGAAGCTGTCATATTAAGCATTTAATTCGCATATGAATTTTATACCATCAATTTTGTTAGTTGATCATAGCTTTTATTATTTGGCGGAACGGGTCAAATTTTGAGAAAACATACAATATATGTTGCAACAAGTTATTATTCGCTCGCAAGAACATATATTATTACTACTACACAAAAGCTTATATAGATCGGTGGAAAACCCACATATAGATCGGTTTTGAACCGCTCTATACAAATGTGATCTTTATGAGAGGAACACATATAGATCGGTTGTGAACCGGTCTTTATGATAGAAACATATAGATCGGTTAATACCTAAGAACCGATCTATTAGGTTCATTTTCAGAAGAAAAAAAAATTATTGAAACCATATTTTCTTGAAATATCTGTTCCATTGCAAATAGAATACACTAACAATATTAATCTGATACCATATGTGTTCCACCACTCGCCACAAAATTCATGCCAATCCACTCAATTGCATTACAGATTGATTCCCTAGTTGCTAACTCTAAAGTCGATGAAAATAACTGAATCTGATCATTAAATGTAATTATGCCAAATGATTCATCTTGATCAAGCTTTAAGAGGGCTGCACCGATTGTATTCTTTATAACCTCCATTGTGTTCCCTTTCATGCTTTCACTTATATCGACAACAAAAACAACTTCTTTCCTGCACGCCTATCATATCAGTTGCATAATTTAGTATTTTTGAACACAATTTGGGTCACTTGGGGGCAGTTACGGTCCTATGACAATAGCACAAGCAACAATCCTCCTTGTCAGTCTCATCAAATTGGTCTGACCCAAAACCTGAAACACCATATTTGAGTCCACCAGTTCCTAAGGCGGTCAGGTAGAGTGCGAGGTCAAGAAACGTTAGCTGGATCCCCGTGGCAGCCTCACATGTACCACTATTCGGTGTGCACTTTGGTGGTTGTAGGCTAGGGATGGCTGTTGAGATGGCCAAGATTGTCACACCCTGTTGATCATCTCAAAATAATTAAAAAATCAACTTTACAACATAGTTGACATAACTTAGTCACTTTTAACTATGATACTATTATTGTATGTATTTGTTTTGACTAACACTAGAAAATAAAGATACTAGTTATGGACTTTTTCATTTGAATATCTAGAAAATGGACTTAAGGAATAACTTACTGTGGCTTGAACCGCAGCGAATATGGCAATGGTTAGGTACCTATAACATCATAAAATGAAATAAGACTTCTATCTAAAAAAAAACTTACATATATGAACTTATCTGTCAAGTAATACAGAATTAAATGTTTACCGTCCAAGAAAAGAAACACGTTACAGAACAAACACCCAGGCATGGTAAACTGGTTAAAGAAACACGTTACGACAGTCTCAGATGTCTTTAAAGCAAATCAAAACAGACAGGATCAAACCACATTTCATATAGATACATTCCCTTTTCTGCTCTGTTCGTAACAAGATGATATCTACTGCTTTAGAATACACTTGTATGTAACACTCAAACGCACAACCAGATCTGTGATAATAAACATATTTTGGAAAATTCAAAACATACTTGCACAATAAAGACCAAATCCTGTGCAAGACTTGAACAGGCAAACAGATCTCACAAACCCATATCCATATTTATTAATAAAATCAATACTCGACACGTCAACAAAGAGACGATCACCAAACAGTTTATAAACATTTTCAAACAACCACTTTTTCAACAAACGCCTAACAACATCAATAATTCAAACCAATATACACACAAGCATACAAAATATTCATAAGAGATCGCTACTCAAACAAACAATGTATACACGCAATCATAACAACTACTTTAACTAACTTTTCAAAAAAAATGATGATCATACCATGTAGTCAACAGTGATGAAAGGGTCGTTAACAGCAACAAGCTCAACATCGTCTCTCTGAAGAGCAACTCTGGCAACCAACCTTCCGATTCTTCCGAAACCTAAATCACAAAATAATAATCACAATCAAAATCATTAGAGAGTGGAGGTGAGAAACCAAACTATTGAAGAGTGGAGGTAAGGGTTAGGATTTGTTTGGTGAGTGGGTGAGGAGCTGGTGTGTGATTTTGGGGATAGGGTTTTGTGTGTGGTGTGGAGGAAAATGAAAAGTTGTAATTTGGGTGAAGCGGGCAAATGAAAATTTGTATCCCGCTAAATTATTTAGAGAGTTAATAGATCAGTTGTTTCAAAAAAAATGATCTATTTAATCATTTTTACAACTAGAAGTTATATAGATCGGTTTTTAACCAAATAACCGATCTATTCATCCTCTTTTCAATTTCTTAGATCGGTTTTTAAGATAACCGATCTATTAGAAGTGATCTATTTAAGCTTTTTTGTAGTAGTGTATGTATCTACTTACGTTCGTAAGTAATTATTTTTTCGATAATATATGATATAATACTTTGAGTTTTGAAGACATCCAAAACTCCAAGTACCTTGTAATCTAGTGTAACTTTGTAAGTACTCTATTTAGGTAATTAAAAGGGCAGCAACTGTCGATAAGAAGCAAAAGATGTTTAAAATTAATATCCGAAGACTATTTAGGATATGAATGGCCTTTAACTGTCACGGAGACCACTTGTGACCAAGACTAGTTCAAGCTTGATTTATTCATATCAACTTGCTTACAAATTTCATTACATACTTTGTACTAGGATTATGCATGTCGTTTTCACTAATTAACTAACTAAATAGTACATACGACCTTGCATGAGCCATCTCTATTCCATTAACTAGTTTTCAGTGACTTCTACGAGCCTTCTGACATTTGACTTTTTAAAGAAATGAAAAGTCATGTTTTAATGGATAAAGTTCTTGGCAACTGATTAATGTATTTCTATTTAAAGAAATGAAAAAGTCATGTTTTAATGGATTAAGTTTTTGTCAACTGATTAATGTATTTTTAGTGAAATTTGTTAGACCATACCAAAGTATTTGAGAAATAATTTGATGTTATAAGTTTGACCATTGAATAGTTATATATCTAGAACATCACTTGATATGGATTAAGTTGAAAGATATTAGAAGTGTGAACAAATTCAAAACAAACTTAAATAAAAGTTTATATGATAAGTCAAATGATCTTAGATAATTTTATCTTAAGAATCATTATACTCCTTAACAATGTTTATATTCATATAATTCATTACACAATTTATCATCCAAATTTTGGAATTATATAAAGAAAAATGTGTTAACTTTTTTCAATTCCATCAAATACGATGAGAAGTGTCTAAGAATGTACGGTGTTACGCAATGACAACTTAATTACATGATAAAAACTAAACACTTTCATTAAGTTGAATGACTAAATTGATATGATTATGAAGATCGTCACGTTTGATATGATTAGTTCCGCTAACTGCTCATGCACCATTGTAACCTCCGTTTTCTTATTTAAACCGATCATGTCCGATTTTTATAATAATAGGCAATACAAAACACCGACACTAAGAGCATCAACAATTGGTCAAGTAGTTAAAAGCTTTTCACTTTTTCAAAAAGTCATTTTAAGGGGTTTTTTCCAATAAAAGCTTTTTTTCAAAGACTTGGTGAACCACAAGTTTTTCCTACAAACTTTGGTCATTAAATGTATTATGCATTAAATGCATCAAGTCTTAAAGATTTGATGCATTGTAGATACTCTAAGGGCTTGTTTGTTTAATTTTTCATTAAGTCATGTTTAGTTAACATATGACTTAATACGGAGACTCTCAGTTATATCACTTATCATTTCTTATAATTAATCGAAAAATAAACAACTTTTTACATGACTTTATGTATTAATTTTTTCTCATAGAGACAACTAAGTCAAGTTCACACACAACAATAAGTACACAATAGATGCAATAATATTAGCCAAATATAATTCCTCAAAAACCCTTAACTTTGCTTAATTTACAACACAAAAAGTCCATGAAAATAAACCCCAAGCTATTCAAGCTTCACAAAGGGCAAGTTCAAGAGGGTATAACAGTAAACGCTCCAAATTAATTGCGTTTAAAAGATCTACATGACAATCTATCAATAGCCAAAAACCTATTTTACCCCCATCTACGTCAACCACATTCTAAACTGGTGTACGCTATTTCCGCAGCCAAAGTTTCCCCAAATAAAATATCCTTAATTATCACGTGCTCACCAAAATAACAATACCAATTTTCATTAAAGTTTTATATTACAAAAAAATAAACAATTTGGATTCTAACAACTTGCATACCAATCCCCACACGCCTATATATAAACAAAATATCAGATCTCAAACAACAATCATCATATTCACATTCACATCCTCTGTTCTTCAATAACCAAAAAAACTCAAGAAACATTTTATAAAAAAAAATCTATGGAGTGGGTACGAGGTAAAAAAATTGGTCATGGAAGCTTTGCAACAGTCAGTTTAGCGAGACCAACAGGCACGAGTTTACCGTCTTTGATTGCGGTTAAGTCATGTGGTGTGTCTCATTCTGATTCGCTAAAGAATGAACGTGTGATATTGGAAGAGCTTAAAGATTGTAACGAGATTATTAAATGTTACGGTGACTCAGTTACATTAGAAAATGGTCAAAGATTGTATAATGTAGCGTTGGAGTATGCTTCGGGTGGCGATTTATCTTCAAGAGTTCAGAATTCGGGGAGTTTGAAGATGTCCGAAAACGAAGTTAAGAAGTACACGAATTCGATATTAAAAGGAGTCGAGTTTATTCACAAGAATGGATTTGTACACTGTGATATTAAGATGCAAAATATATTGTTAGCTAGTGAAAATGGTAAAGAAGTTGCGAAAATAGCTGATTTCGGCCTAGCAAAAAGGATAGCCAACATTGGAGAAGTACGAGCAAATTCGAAATACGAAATTCGGGGTACGCCTATGTATATGGCTCCCGAGACGGTAATTAGCGGGGAGCAAGAATTTGCTTCGGATATTTGGGCGGTTGGATGTTTGGTTACAGAAATGATTACCGGGAATCCAGTCTGGAATTGTTCTGACGTCAGCGCGCTTTTAATGAAAATTGGCGCTGAGTCAGAAATTCCAGAGATTCCCGGGAAATTATCTGACGCGGGAAAAGATTTCCTCGCGAAATGCTTCATTAAAGATTCTAAAAAAAGATGGACAGCTGAAATGCTTCTAAACCATGAGTTCCTAAACATCATGTCATATGACGAAGAAGTCGAGAACCAAGTATCTCCAAGAGATATATTCGATTTCCCTGATTGGGAATCGGAGCAATCGTGCTCTTCGATATCTCCGGAATCTTCACCGGAATCGGTGATTGCACCGGCGATGAGGTTAGGGCAGCTGCTGACAGATCAGAAGCCCAATTGGTCTGTTAACAACAGTTGGTTAAAAGTAAGATGATGTCAGCACAAGTAGAAGCAGATACAAAGAATGAGGAATTACGGAGTAATTCCTTAAAAAATTTTGACAGATATTTTTTTATTAAATTATATAGTTAGAGCAGAAATTGATGGATTTTTTTGCCATCAAGTTGTGAATACAGATAGATAGGTAGATACATGTACATACACTTGACTTTGTTACTATACGACTTCAGAATAATATATTCTTGGGTTTATTCACTTATTGTATATTCCAATTTTCCTATCTTTTTTGGCATTTTAGTTTCTTCCAGGTTTCGATATCTTTGGTTGTTTGAATCGGAAAATACGAAATAGTGGAACAGAAAATAGAGTAAAGTAAACTGTTTCGGTCTCAAGCTCAGTGCTAAAAGATCGGTTTGAGTTGAAAAAATAACAAAAAATAACTTTTTCTGTTTCCCTAAACGAACCAACGTGCATGTCTTATCGTTATTAGATGTGTTTCTATAATCCCATCAGCCGCCAACGATATAGTAAATCTCACGGGTCAAGTCAAATAAGCGTCACGTGTGCTTATGCGGCGGGTTTATAACAGCGGTCATACTAAGCGAAATATATCTTTCTGTAAATCTCACGGGTCAAGTCAAATAAGTGTCATGTGTGCTTATGCACCAGTTTATAATAGCGGTCATACTAAGCGAAATATGGCTTTCTGTAATATTTATTACTGGTAACTAGTATGTAAGTTACAGCCCAGTTCATGTGTTTGTTTTTATCGGCCACGAAAACTTTTTAACTTGCCTAACGAATAACATGTGTATTTCGTTTACTGATACATTGAATGAGAAAATCCCTTAACTCATAACCAGCAAATCATTGTAGGAAAACCTAATCATTTGGACAAATGAATCTGGCTTTTAGCTAAGAAAATCATTTTATAATTATTTATTAAGGTTTTGCATATAAAGTTGGAGATGTAACTTGCAAGTATCATGTTTTGGTTATTAAAGCAAAACAAAGGCTCAAAGCAACGATCTTTTTGCTACAAATTGCTGTCTTTTGCCGGTTTGGATCCTGTCACGCCTAAAATACCCTTTTTATTTTTTACTAAATAATTCAATTTCTTTTTCTTTCAGAGCATCTTGCATTACAACCTCATTGGCTGTTTTTCTGATATACAGCCTATCATTTGATTTAATATAGTTATATCTTATATTGACCATCTCTAGTTTTTATTTGTCCTCCAATAAAACTAAACTAATAGGAAAAAAATCATTAGATGCTCTATACCGCAGGGGTGAGCAACGGGTCAAACCCGACCCGATCCGACAAAAAACAACCCGATCTGAAAACAGAATAAGAGTAAAACGTGAATCGAGAACCGGACCGAGTAAAAACTATCAAAACTGAAACCGAACCGAATAAGGTCGGTTCGGTTCGGTTCGGGTCGGTTTAGCTATTTTGAATCGAATACGTGTGTTTTGACCCGAACCGGTTTAGCTATAGTCGTATTTTGTACATGTAGGGGATAAATATTTATTAGGAGATGAGTCTCATTGGTTAAACATGAGTTTAGTTGAATAAACATATTTAGACCGGTGACCCGATCCAGCCCAACTATTTTGCCAAGTCTACTTTCAATATTAATGTATCGTTCGTTACATAAAGTTTAACAAATTTAACTATATTTACTTACTAGCTTATAGACCTGTGGAATCCACGGGATTTTGGATTAAAAAAATTTAAGTACGTGAATAAAGTAAGAAAGAACAACGAACGTAAACGCTATGAAATTTTCTTGTAACGGAATAATAAGTTATAGGTGAATGATAGTAAAAAAGAACAACGAACGTAAACGGTTTGAAATGTTTTTTGAACAGAATAATAAGTTATAAGTTATTGATATTACTCGTATAAACTACTATTCGTAATATCTATGTAATAAACGTCCATTGCATCGTGACCTCCAATTTTGATGGTCTTGAGAAGCAAATGTATGTAGTGACTATTGTAACACTTCAATCGAATGTCCATTATGTGACCACTTGATAAGTTAAAAAATGTGTAAGTAAAAGAAGTTTGTGATTAATAAGTAATAAGTCAATGGTTTGATAAACAATTCCGTTTGTAACTATAGTCTTGGAGAACAAAGCTATGCAATCAACGTCAAACACTTTAGTAGTGCATGTTCAATTCCGTGAACACCTAAATATGAAAAGGCTAAATTTAAATAACCCGTCCTTTTTTTAACATGGTACGAAACTTATACAACAAATGTATGTCATCATAAAAGAGTTGATGAAGACGGCCCACTGACGAAGATAAAGACTTGATGAGAGATGAGAATGCAGTTAAGCATTCGTAAAATGGATAGCTTCGGCATCCGATCATGTAGCAGAAAACAAAAGGGGTAGGCATTAGTTTGCCCATGCATTGGGTTTAAACTGTATCTGATGCACAATTACAGGTCATCAATGGGTTGGTTTGGGAATTTGATAGAAGTGACAGAAACAAACCATGTCATTCGTTCAATACAACTTAAAGTTTTGATATGGCCTGGACAACAATACAACCTTCAATATTTGGTGACCTCCAACAGGAAAAAATATAACCACATCATTTTAAGCTTGATGACATCACTTTTTTTCTTTAAGAAAAATACTATAAACGTTAATAGTAGGTCAACTTGATCTGAAAAGTTATTCCATGTGTTTCAAACATTGAGAAGTGGCCCTTTTGACCCGTTCAGTTATAAATGGGTCAATTTGGTTAATTTTAATATCTAACATGTCAAACCGACAAAAGCAATAGAATGAGCGAATGAGGAAATAGGTTGGAAGATGCCAAAAGTGATTTTTTGTTGTTCCCTTAGCACACCGAGTAATAACAATTAAGTTAAACTAAGTGAGCTTATGACTGAGATCAATGCAAAGAATATTTCTAACAGTTATAATACGTGAATATAAAAACATAATATTTTTCAACGTTTAAATTCTTATTAGAAATAATTCCAAGAATCTATTACCCAAGTGTTTTGCGGAACAAACACTTGGGATTGAATAGACAAGGGTTTATGGTGTCTCCTATCGAAACTCAAGTTTTGCTTGAGTGGTAACAATATACCCACTGAGCTATCTCAGTGAGTTGTATACTCTTTGTAGGAGAGAAGTTACTTTGTAAAAGTTCTAAGCTTTCAATATACAAAGCACACTTAACTTCTCTCCATCTGATCTATTTATACACAAGTAATCTAAGTATAAGTGATTAAAATAATACAAGTTGTTGAGGTAGCGTGTCTGACAATTACAAACAGTAATTGTCATTTCCAAGAACCAATAGGAATGGGCTAATAAGACTTTCGGAGTTGTTGGCTGACACTCCATGACTTTTAGCCGCAATAGGGAAGGTTGGTGTCTGACAAGATAAGAGTGTTTGGTCTGACACTCTTATCTTCTCAGATCCTTCCCTTTTGTTCCCGCCTATTCTTCAGGCATTGGTTCCTCAGTCTTCAATCACTTTAATGTTGTTGAGGAGACTGGGGTTCAGTGAGTTCTTGTCCAATACTCACTGAACCATCATCTTCTTCTTCGGCTTAAGTCCTACTCAGGGAGTACCGCCTTCCTGAGAAGTGAATCCTTCTTCTTGAATTCCCCTTAAGCATCCTGAAGATGACTCACTGAGAGACTGTTCTCTCAGTGACTTGAATTGTTCTCGGTTTAAGTTAACACTTGGTTAATTTGTGTTCAAATCTTGTTTTAAGTATTCTTGGGTACTGACGAACCCAACAATCTCCCCCTATTTGAATATAAATTATTCCAAGTGTTTTGATCAGTAATGAGTGAGCTAATGACTTCTACTCATACTGAATTTACTAGAATGTAAATAAGGACACTGAAATAATAAAAACATCATCTTATTGATATCATTACAAGTCCTATCAAAACTAAGTACAAAAAGGTGGTGGTGGTGGTAGTCAGGCAGATTCATCAGTTCAACTTAATCCCAAGGGCTTCAAGCTTAGGCTTCTTTGACTGCAGTTCCTGTTGGTCAGGGTGCTCTCGGATTTTCCTTTTCAGATCTTGACAAAACCTCGCATTTTCAGAAGTTTTGAGTAGGGAGGCCATCATTAGAAAGCCAAGCATGGCTTTGATCCCTGATAGATCAATATCACTCCATCTCTGAAAGGCTTGGTCACCGAACTCATCAATGAAGAACATACCTCTCTCAGGTTGTTCAATGACCATATTGTTCCTGAATGGAACACCTTCAGGGAGAGCCCTGTTACAGTCAAGACCAGGAACCTTGATCTCAGGCTCAGCTTCAATCTTCTTTCTCTTTCTTGAAGAAGACTGAAAAGGGGTAGGCTGTTCAGCTGAAGCAGGAAGAAGAGATGGAATACCAAGTTCCTGAGGTGCTGCTGTCAATCTTTCATACCTCAGGCTCAGGGACTTCAACAAACCAGGGACCACAACATTTGATTTTTTCGCTAATATTGGACCCAACTCATCCAATTCAGTGATCCCGAAGTCGGCGAATCTGAAGGGGGTATGAACATCAAAGTTTATCATGTCTGCACCTCTGTAGACAGTTACAGTGGCAGGCGTGGTGTTTCGATGAATCTTGACATCAGTGATTGGTTCTGGTTTCAACCTGTTTGTCATGATCCACTGATATCTCTTAATCCTGTTTTGCCTGATCTCTTCAGTCCTTTTCATTCTTTCTTCCCTTCTTTGCCTGAGGGCAGCCATTTCAGCATTCTGAGCTTCCACAAAGCTCTTACCACCTTTCCTTTTAGCAAGGTCTTTTGCCTCAATCCCAATCTTCTCAGCCTCTTCACTTGCAACCTGAATGAGAGCAAGCTTGTTCTGCCTTTCATCTTCAGCAGCTTTCTTTGCTGCCTCCTCTTTCTCTATGTGAGCTTGAATTTCAGCATGAGTGAGAAGTTCCATTACCCCATTGATTTCATAAGGAACCCTGACTGGTTCATCAGGGTCTGGTCTTCTTTCCTTGGAGGCAGGCACCAAGATTGTGGGCTTAGGTTCAGTGGTTGTTAGAATGCCCTTGCCTTTGTCTTGGTGGGATGAAGATGTGGTGGTTTCAGGATTCTCCCCCTCAGTGTGAGAAGGAGGTTGTTCTTGTTCAGGTTGTGGAGGTTCTTCAGTGACATTCTCCCCCTCAACTGTTGCTTGACCCATAGTGAGAGCAAGAGTTGGTTTGCTCACTGAAGTTGAGGGAGCTTGACCTTTGAAGGCCTGATAGATCTCAGTCATCATGGACTTGATGTCTGAGGTGTCCTCCTGAAGAGTTGAGACCTTAGTCTCAAGAGAAGCCTGAGAAGCTTCTAATGTAGTCATCCTTGGCCCAAGATTCCAAGCCATGGAGGAAGAAGATGATGCCAAAGAAGCCATGTGGGACTCCATAAGACCCAAGGAAGATCGAATGGAGTCCACTGAAGAGTTGAGTCCCTGAAGATTTGAGGATCTCAGCACAGTTACCAGCTCAGTCAACTGAGAAGTTTGTTGCTGGTAAGTTTCTGAAGCCTGAAGAACTTTTTTGTTTAGCTCAGGGTCATCTTTCACTGACTCTTGAATTGTTTCAACACTTTTTTGTAAGTTGGTGAGAGCCTCGTTGAACAATTTTAAGTTGTAATCAAGATTCGTCAGGGAGAAGGAGATAGATGACATATGCTCATTTTCATCATCATGATGAGCTTTCACTGATTCCTTCAGGTTTACCTAATGAACAGCGGCTTCAGTGTGCTAGTCAAACATTTCTTCAGTCAGACCTTGGAAGAGAGCCTTGTTGGTCTTGAGCAGGAACTTGACCAATTGTCTCTCAGTGAGAGGAAGAGTGTTGTCATACTTGGTGAGGATGTTGTCAGTATCCGAAGAACCGGCAGCTTGAGGTTCTGATTCTTCACTTGGATGTGGAGATGACTGATGTGATTGTTCAGGTTGTTCAGAGTGTTCAGATTGTACATCAGTTTCCATATCCTCACCTGCCTCAAAAATTTCCTCTTCACTCTCTTCCTTGAGCTCTTCATCAGACTCAATAAGAGTCTGAAAGTCCCCCATGGACTCAATACCCAAAAATTCAACTGCCTCCTCTTTATAAAAAGACTCGCCTTTGGTTTGGCCAGGTCCTGACCCTGTTGTCATAATAACTGAGTGGGTTTGCTCAGCCTGACTAGCCATAATAACTGGGGTAATACCAGCCTGGCTTTTGGGGGCAGTTCCTGAATGAATGGATCCGCCTGAGGGGTTGATGGGTTCCATATTAGCGGGTTGTTTTTTTCCCTCTGAGTCTTTGTCCCCCTTAGCACCTTCAACTACTGATGGGTGCTTTCCAGTAGTATCACTAGGCACTGATTGTGATGATTGATGGACCCTCTTCCCATCAGGATTGTACAGTCCTTTTGGGGATTTAGGATCCTTAACTCCCTGAGATCCTGAGTGTGATTGATCAGGAACGTTAGCAGGATGTGATTGTTTGTGGGTCCCCTTCCCAGTAGGATAGTGCTGTCCTACTGAGGATTTAGGACCCTTTTCTCCCTCAGGCCCTGATTGTGATTTATCAGTTCTTTCATCGGGATGTGAGAGGTTATGGGTCCCCTTCTCAGTGGAGTAGTGCTGCCCCACCGAGAATTTAGAACCCTTTTCTCCCTCAGGAACTGATTGTGATTTGTCAGTTCCTTCATAGGGATGTGAAATGGTGAATGTTCCTGATCCCTCAGACTTGTGTATGTCAGTAGGAACATGTGGAAAGGGTTTGCCCGAGGATACTGAGGATGATTGCTCAGTGCCCTCCGTTGGCCTTTGTTTTGTGGTCAGGAGGGTCTCTGTAGTGGGTGTCTCAGAGGTCTGGGCCACATTCAACCTCTTTTTAAGGTTTAGTTGGTTTTCGGCATCAGTCTCAGTGGCGAGTGATTTGGGTTTAACCACCTTACTGGACTGACCCTTCTTAGTCTTCTTCACCTTCTTTGTAGGTGATGGTACTGGAGAAACAGCGTTCTCCCCCTGAATCACCTCCATCATATAGGTGGTCAGGGCAATGGGTGTTACCTCAGGGATGCCACTAGAAAAATTGGTCTTATGCAAGACGTTAGGCTTTGTGCCTTTGACGTTAGACCTTTCATAGTCAGAACCAAGAAGGTCCTGAAGCACACAGGAAATAAACCTAGGGTAAGATAAATGTTTTTGCCTAGATTTTCCTGAGAGCTTGGCAACGAGGTCTCGGAAGAATATTCCTCCGATATCAATCTTTGTACCCTCCAGGAGGCTGAACAACATCAATTGTTGTGATGAGTTCAATTGCTCCGTTGAGGATTTATTCTCCCCAAGGACCTGAATGACAAATGTCATCAGGATCCTCCAGACTGGGTGGAACCAGGTTTTGACTAGTGGAGCCTTCTCCAATAAGGCTCCAACAGACTGATCAGGACGTCTGAGGTCATGAGGTCCTAGAAGGATTAATTCATTTTTGACCTCTTGATCAGTGGGATTGGGCTCAAAAGCCTCAGCAAAATCAAGACCTGTGGCCTTGATGAAGGTGTTGTAATCCAGGGAAATGGGTCTTTTCCCATTCATCACTGTGAATGTGATGATGGATTCTTTGGTGTCTTTTGGGCAAGTAGCCACAGCAGTACACCAGAATTCCCTCAGGTAGTCATGGTAGATGACTGAGGGGGTCTTGGTAAATGCCTTTGCAAGAAAACAGTTTTGAAGATATTTCATAACGTTCTTGTAGGCTGGGAACTTTTGTGGATAGGAAAAGTTTCCCACCACATTGTTCTTGGTGAGGTCTACACCCTCCAATGTGAAATCCACATTAGGGGCGTATGTCACAGCTTTAGAAGAAGCCATATTTATTGGTAAGTCTGGTAACAAAGATGGTTTGAGATTTCTTAAAGCTAAGAACACACACTATTAGTTTTGAGAGAAAAAATGGGCAGAATTTGCTTAAAATTTCTAATAAACGTGTGTGTGTTCTTTTTGGTTGGGGTATTTATAGGGAATTGAAGTGGAGGGTACTTTAGGCATTAAGCGGATTTAATTTATTCAAAAAGAATTATCGGAAACTGTTTTGAATAAAATGTTTTGGGATCCGCATTTGATGCCAACACTCCACTTTTCCTTGGTTTGGCGCAACAGTCAAGGTGAACAGTTGAGCAGTTCTGCAAAAGTGTAATTTGCAGAGATGAGTCATCACATATCTATAATGTGATTGGAGAGGCATTTAATGCCAAGTGGGAATGTGGTGGCCAAGAGGTGGAAGCCAGAAAGGCAAACAGAACAAATATTCTTATATTTAATAAGAATTCAGTTACCAACCTCGAACATTTACTAACTAGATACTTAGAGCATTTAAGTTAGTATTGAATGTCCTTTTCAGGGCCCTGAATGACTTTTCATTCAGTGATGGTTTTTCAGGGACTTAGGATTAGTCACTGATGATTCAGGAATGTGGAATGATTCCTGAGCTACAAGGATTCAGGAACTTGGGTTTAGTTCCTGAACCCTAAAGATTTCAGGAACTTGGGTTTAGTTCCTGAGGTTGAGGATTCAGTGATTTTTTCACTGATGTACACATTGAGTCAGGGACCTGAGGTTTTAAGAATTTACACTTCAGTTGGAAGGATTCAATCAGTGGACTGATTCTCGATATCCAACATTCCTAATTCAGCTTTCAGTCTTGTGAAAGTTGGTTCATCCAAAGGTTTGGTGAAGATATCAGCTAACTGATATTCAGTAGGGATGAAGTGTAATTCAATGTCACCATTCATGACATGGTCCCTGATGAAATGATATCTAATATCAATGTGTTTTGTTCTCTGATGAAGAACAGGGTTGTTTGAGATTGCAATTGCACTTGTGTTATCACAAAAGATAGGTACCATCTTATACTGAAGTCCATAGTCACTGAGTTGACTTTTCATTCAGAGTACATTTGCACAACAACTAGCTGCTGCAACATATTCAGCCTCAGCTGAGGACAGGGCAACTGATTGTTGCTTCTTAGCACTCCAACAGACTAGTTTCCCACCAAGTATTTGGTAAGAGCCTGAGGTGCTTTTTCTGTCCATGTTGCATCCAGCATAGTCAGAGTCTGAGTATCCTTTAAGATCAAGGCCTGAGCATCTTGGATAATATAATCCAAGATTTGGAGTACCTTTCAGGTACCTGAATATCCTTTTCACAGCAGTGATGTGTGATTCTATTGGGTCAGATTGATATCTGGCACATAGACATACTGAGAATTGGATATCAGGCCTTGATACAAGTAGATACATCAGTGATCCTAGCATTCCTCTAAAGAGAGTTTGATTTACTGGTTTACCAGTGAGATCAGGACCAAGGTTGTTTGGGGGAACCATGGGAGTCTTGACTGAGGCACAGTCACTGAGTTCATACTTTTTCAGTAGGTTCTTAACATACTTCTCTTGACTGATAGTGGTTCCTTTATCAGTCTGCTTGATCTGAAGACCAAGGAAGTAGGTCAATTCTCCCATCATGCTCATTTCAAATTGCTTAGCCATTAGTTTTTCAAATTGTTTGCAAAGCTTGTAACTTGTTGAGCCAAAGATGATGTCATCAACATACACTTGTACTAGTATAACATCGGTATTTGTCTTATAGGTAAACAATGTGTTGTCTATCTTGCCTCTGAAAAATTTGTTTTGGATCAGAAAGGCTGAAATAGTTTTATACCATGCCCTGGGAGCTTGTTTCAATCCATAAAGGGCTTTATTAAGCTTACAAACATGATCAGGAAACTCATGGCTTTCAAATCCAGGAGGCTGCTGAACATAAACTTCTTCTTTCAGTGAACCATTTAAGAATGCACTTTTAACATCCATTTGGTACACCTTGAAGTTCATGTATGTAGCAAAAGCAAGGAAGATCCTGATGGCTTCCATCCTTGCTACTGGTGCAAATGTTTCTTCATAGTCAATGCCTTCTTGTTGATTATAGCCTTTGGCTACAAGTCTGGCTTTGTTTTTAATGACTATGCCATTTTCATCAGTTTTGTTTTTGAATACCCATTTCATGCCAATGACTGAGACATTCTCGGGACATTTGACCAAGGTCATTACCTTGTTTCTGTCAAATTGTTCCAGTTCATCATGCATGGCCTGAACCCAACTTGGATGTGTAAGTGCTTCTTTAACACTTTTGGGTTCAATTGTGGAAATGAAGTCCACAAATAGGCATTCATTGGCTGAGGCTGCTCTTAGACTAGCAGCCATGCTCCTGGTGAGCATGCCTTCAGTAGGCTCTCCAATAATATTGACAAGTTCAATGTCCTGAGACCTAGTCCAACTTTCCTGAGGTCCTGGATACTGATTTGAACTTGTGGAGGCCTGATTGGGTGGAGGGGTTGGTTCAGGAGTAGACACATGATCATTGATTGGATCTAGAGTGTCTATCAGATCACTGAGATTGTTTGGTTCTTGAGCATTTTGAACAGACCGATTAATTTCATCAGTGTTTGCATGTGCCTCAACAAACTCAGTGATGGTTGGGTTAGGTAGGTTGTGAGGGATTATGTAATAGGAGAGGTTAGCATCATCTTGATACTGAGTAGAAGGATTGTTTTCAGGAAGATATTCATCAGGAGGATATCTTGAAGAGTTATCAATTCCTATCTCTTCTACTGAGGCAGTTGAGAACCTGATTGCATCAGTGCTCTCATCAAAGGTAACATGAAATGTTTCCTCAGTCTGCTGTCTCCTTGTGTTGAACACTCTGAAGGCTTTTGAGACAAGTAAGTATCCCAGGAAGTATCCATCATCAGCTTTTGCATCAAATTTCCCTAAGTGATCCTTGTGATTATGAATAAACACAGGACACCCAAAGACATGAAAGTAGCTGATGTCAGGGATTCTTCCTTTGAATAACTCATATGGGGTTTTCCCATGTCTCTTGACAATGATGGATCTATTTTGTGTATAACAGGCAGCTTTGACTGCATCAGTCCAAAAATGTTTGGAAAGGACTGATCCACTTAGCATTGTCCTAGCAGCTTCAATGAGTGTTCTATTTTTCCTTTCAGCAACACCATTTTGTTCAGGTATGTATGGAGAGGAAAAGTTTTGGGAGATACCTTTCTCATCACAGAAACATTCAAGTTCATAATTTTTGAACTCAGTCCCATTGTCAGTTCTAATCTGTTTGACCTTAATGTCATTTTGATTTTCAATGTTCCTGACAAAGGACATGATTGTTTCAGCTGCCTGACTCTTTTTGATCAGGAAGAATACCCAAGTGTATCTAGAGTATTCATCCACTATGACCAGAGTATACTTCTCATGGTTAGTAGACCTTGGACTGACAGGTCCAAATAGATCCATATGGAGAAGATGTAGGTAGTTCCTGATGGAAAAGTTGGTTTTGGTTTTAAAGGATGCTCTGTGATGTTTACCTTTTTTACAAGCTGAGCATGGTTTATCCTTTGAAAACACAAGTGATGGTAAGCCAAGGACCTTGTTTTGTTTTACAAGATTGTTTATGTTTTTAAAGTTCAGGTGGGAGAGTCTCTTATGCCAAATCCAGTTGAGTGTATCAGTGGCCTTAGCAAAGAGACAAGTTCCATCCTGAGTTAGACTGGACATGTCTAATACATAAACATCTTGTCTTCTTGGTGCAATGAGGATAATTTCCTTATTTGCATTGAAGATGGTTCCTTGCTTATCATCAAACTGAACTATGTATTTTGCATCACATAGTTGACTGACACTGATCAGATTGTACTTAAGACCATTTACATAAGCTATCCTAGTAAAGACAATACCATTGCAGTTTACTGAACCATAACCTTCAGTGAGACATGATGAATTATCAGCAAATATCTCATTGGGTCCTGGTTCTTCCACATATTTGTGCAGACACTCCTTAACACCAGTCATGCTCCTTGAACATCCACTGTCTAGATGCCAAACAGGATCCCTGGCATGCCTCTGCACAAATAGTAAACTGGGTCAGTTCTTTCTAGGACTCCATTTCATGGAGGGTTTGGTTTTGTAGGTCTTTATAAAAGTATTAATCGATTCATGGTCAGTGGTTGAGTGGAATGAGCTACCACATGTTTTGCATTTTATCATAGGGGTAGCCTCAGTAGTCTGAGAGGATTGTTTATTCATTCCTATTCTTGACTGAATGACCCTCTCTTTTCCTGAGGATTTCTGAGTGGAACTTCCACTAGATTCACAGTGTTTGTCAATTTGACATTCCTCAGGATGATGGTCATTGAATCCACACAATGGGCAAGGTGGAAAAGGCTTGGACTTTTGCTTCTGTTTCTGCATAGAATCAGAAGGGTAGTTCAAGCACTGAGCCTTAAGTCCTGAAAAGTTTGACATGACTGAGCATTTTTTTATGATCAGAGGTCCTGTGATCTTCCTTTTTGCAAATCATGCAATAAAGGACTCTATAGCAATCATCAGTGAGATGATTTGTATAGTTGCACAGTTCACACTTTTTCAAGGGTTTGGTTGGTTTGGGTTTGGTCTTTGAGGAAGCTAGTTTTTTTTCCTTCTTTAATTGAGAAGGTTTTTCAGAAGATGCAATCTTCTCACTTAGCTTCCTGACCATTTCAGTCAACTGATCAATTCTTGGATCAGGACTTTGGGTTGTTACTTCATAAGGGACAGAAGTTGATGAGTCATCAGTATTTACTGAGACTTCAAGGGGTGGTCTTCTCAGGAGGATTCTACCTTTTCCTGATCTCTCCTTTGGAGAGTGTGGGGAGTAGACCAATGGTGGGAGGTCTGAGCTTGGTGCAGCGCCCTGAAGGGTATTTAGTGGAGGGAGTGGAGGAGTTGATTCTGATCCAGGCTCACTGATTGGATCAGAAATACTGAGTTGGTCAAAGAGTCCAAGCATACCTTTCAGAGCCTGACTTTCAGGGAGCAAGATGTTTCCAGTCTCAAAGTTTGGCAACTTACTGACTGGGTTGTCCCTGACAATCCAGTCATTTGACTTGGGTTCCATCTCTTGCTCAAAGGATATGCCAGCTGGAACAAAGGTCATTTCATTAGGACTCTCACTGGAGGTTTCAGTGAGGTGGTCAATTCCTATAGTTATCTTAGGAATTAAGCCCACAGAATCAAAGACCTTAGGGTTCTTTTTGGTCCAGCTTTCAATAACAACCTTTTCTTTCTTAAGTTCTGTTTGAAGGGCTTGGTTTTGTTTCAAAATTTCAGTGTTCTGAATTTGTAGAGTAATAGATTCTAATTTGGCTTGTTTCAGTGCAAGCAGTTCATCTCTACATTTATTCAATTCTGACACAATATTGTTATATTTTGAAAACAGGTTAAGCCTTTGTTCCTCAACAAACTTTAGATCAACACAAATATAATTCATGTAAGACTGCCAATCAGAATCATCATCCATAGAAAGTAAAGTATTTACCTTCTTCATGGTGATGTTGACCCACTCTCCATTCCTAGCATGGCTTTTTCCAACAGCCACCTGATCCTCTTCAGAAAGTGCCATCAGTGCACTAACTCTTATTTCCTCATATGAGGAAACCTCTTCTTCATCTCAATCATATGCTTCAGCTACTAATACCTTGTTCTTTGTCTGAATAGGTTTAGATGTTTGAGCAGCCTGAGACAATATGGGGTTAGTTTCAAGAAGTGCAAGTTTAGCTTTGATTTTCCTATATTTTGTTTCAAAATCCTTTTGACCCTTGTTTTGAAATTGTTGGGTGGACTGAAACATTTTAGGTTGAAACTTGCTAGTTCCTGAGGAACTGTTTCCTGAGAATTTGTAAGAGGGTTCTGAGATAGTTTTAGAATAACAGTCCCTAGCAAAATGACCCTTTTTACCACATTTAAAGCATTCAGTGGTCTCATTTTCTTTTGGTTTTGTAAAGTTGGACTGATTTCTTTTGATGAAACGTCTTGAACTAGCAAGGAGTGCCCTTTCTTGGAATTCTAAATCAAGTCGTTCAGGTACTCCTCACCAGTCCTTTCATCAATTTCTTCTTCAGAATCCTCTTGAAAATCCTGCACAACACCATTAGAATAGAAAGCAGTTGATATGGGTGTGGAGGTTAAGGCCTTTTTGGACTCAAGAGCTTTTGAGTCAGGGTATCTCCTAGAGATCAAGTTGTCTTCATAGACAAACTTCCCATAAATTTCAGGGAGCTCAAGGGTCTGAATGTGGTTAGCATTCCTCAGGCCCTGTGAGAAGTTGAGCCACTTCTCAGGTAGACTGTTGACAAAGCCAACATTAGTCTCATGCTTAGATAAAGTTACACCATCATTTGATAGCTCATTTATCAAAGTCTTGTATCTGGTGTAGGTCTGAGAGAGACTTTCAGAGTCCTTTACCCTGAAAGTATTGTACTCAAGTTTAAGGTCCATGACCCTATTTTCCTTGGTATCTGAGGGACCCTCAAAGCTATTTACCAAGTCATCCCAAGTTTGCTTGGCTGTAGAACAGTTGATGACTGATTCCATTATATCGTCAGGAAGACATGATATAAGGATGCTTTTCAGGCGATGGTCCTGATTGACCACCCTCCTCTCATCTATGGTCCATTGAGCTTCAGGCTTAATTAGCCCTGCAGCGGTTTTTGGGACAAATGGGCCATCCTTGATACAAGCGATGTAGTAGGGTTCCATCCTAGTTAAATAGCAAATCATACGTTTTTTCCATTTGCTAAATTTTCCAGCCTCAAGTCTGGGTGCTACAGCAGAATAGCTGCCACCCTTTTTATCGACTAACTGGGGTACATTGGTATCAGTCATTTTAGGATCTTGGTTTTAAAAACCTGGAGCACTCTGGGTTTTTGAAAGGTTTTATAAACCAGAGGCTCTGATACCACTTGTTGTTCCCTAAGCACATCGAGTAATAACAATTAAGTTAAACTAAGTGAGCTTATGACTGAGATCAATGCAAAGAATATTTCTAACAGTTATAATACGTAAATATAAAAACACAATATTTTTCAACGTTTAAATTCTTATTAGAAATAATTCCAAGAATCTATTACCCAAGTGTTTTACGGAACAAACACTTGGGATTGAATAGACAAGGGTTTATGGTGTCTCCTATCGAAACTCAAGTTTTGCTTGAGTGGTAACAATATACCCACTGAGCTATCTCAGTGAGTTGTATACTCTTTGTAGGAGAGAAGTTACTTTGTAAAAGTTCTAAGCTTTCAATATACAAAGCACACTTAACTTCTCTCCATCTGATCTATTTATACACAAGTAATCTAAGTATAAGTGATTAAAATAATACAAGTTGTTGAGGTAGCGTGTCTGACAATTACAAACAGTAATTGTCATTTCCAAGAACCAATAGGAATGGGCTAATAAGACTTTGGGAGTTGTTGGCTGACACTCCATGACTTTTAGCCGCAATAGGGAAGGTTGGTATCTGACAAGATAAGAGTGTTTGGTCTGACACTCTTATCTTCTCAGATCCTTCCCTTTTGTTCCCGCCTATTCTTCAGGCATTGGTTCCTCAGTCTTCAATCACTTTAATGTTGTTGAGGAGACTGGGGTTCAGTGAGTTCTTGTCCAATACTCACTGAACCATCATCTTATTCTTCGGCTTAAGTCCTACTCAGGGAGTACCGCCTTCCTGAGAAGTGAATCCTTCTTCTTGAATTCGCTTTAAGCATCCTGAAGATGACTCACTGAGAGACTGTTCTCTCAGTGACTTGAATTGTTCTCGGTTTAAGTTAACACTTGGTTAATTTGTGTTCAAATCTTGTTTTAAGTATTCTTGGGTACTGACGAACCCAACATTTTTATATAACCAATAGGTGGCCAAATAGATTACTTAATACAAATAAGTAATACCAATGTGAAAAATTTATCTAACTAATATGTATCTGTATACTGGAGGGGCAATAACCTGTTTTTCGCTCCTTCAAATTATGTTCTATTCATGTGCCTCTATTTGGTTTTCTTATTTTTTTTCCATCTTGTTTTATATTGCAAGTGTTCCTTCACTATCTGATTATCATCAGAAGAAGAATCTAAAGCAGTTTAGATGTGGACATCGTCCGTGAGAACCCGTAGCCAAGAGATCCTCCACTTGCTTCCGAGAACTGCATAACGCAATATCAAAGCAAATGCTTAATAGGTCCATTGAAATTAATGATCTTGTGACCAATGGACCTTTGGTCTAATGGTAACCATGACATGGTCATGTCCCTAACCAAGAGGTTGTAGGTTCAAGTCCCATTAGGGACGATGTGTTGATTCATATTTAAAAAAATCTAAAAAATAAAATTAATAATCCTGTGTGGTTGATGTGGCAATTTCGACCCATGTTACAAATGTTTCGATTCATGTTATGTTTGATCCATAAGGGGGTATTATGTAAAGAAGAAACCGATCAAATTGACAAACCCGTCCGAAATATATTTAATAGTTTCATGTTAACCTGATAAGTAAATAATCAACGTGTCTTCAACGGTTACCTAACCCCTTGACCCGCTGATTTTACAACCTCGGATTTGTCGTAAAAGAATAAAGATGTAACACATTAATATTTAATACCTCAGTAAGTTTTGATAGGTGGCGGGATGTGCATTCGTTGATAGTGTCTGCTATCTCTGACATTGGATATTTAGCCTATTAATCAAACCAAGTTAAAGAAAGCAAAATAATATGTGATTGTTCATAGATATGTTAGTTGATAATAACAGCATGGCAAAAAACAACAAAATTTATATGAGTAACAAATTATGATCTAGATCTACTGTTAATTTGAGCTTACTTTGTGCAACAACAACAAATGCTAACTGTAAACTTGGTTCTAATGTCTATGGCATGACCTGCAGCACTTGTCAACTCAAAGTTACATGCGTTATATAAGGTGTGTTTAATGATTATCATGACTGCACGTTTCAACTCATTATGTCAATGGGTTTAACTTTTGGCCTTTTTATAACCCATTTTACCCATTACATATCAAACATTTCTTTTTGCAAGTCAATACCTGCCTTCATACACGGAACAAAAGATAAACCATAACCCATCATCATATTATTATTATTTTACCATGAGTAGACCCATGTGTAATTTTATACTACACATGTTAAATACATCAAAATTGTTTATAATATTTAGTTAAAGATGTATAACCTTCTACCTTGTATGCATATATAAATGAATTATCTATTAGAAGGGTCTTCGAGCCCTATATTACATTCACAAAGACAATAAAACCAATAAACCAGTGAAAGTAACTAAGAAAAAGATGTCCAACGGTTATATCCTAAACAACTTGTTACCAAATTAATTACACCAATGGACATGAATTCCTTTCATTCATTACAAATATAAACTGTTAACAAAAGTATTTTTCAAATTCACAAACATACCATACACCAGTAGAGAAGTGTGTTGACATTCTTTTTTTCTTTTGCGTAAGATGTAGCTTCGAAGAAAAGTTCGGTGATGTCCCTATGTTAAGTGATTCATACACCAAACTTTGTGTTAAGAATTAGCCATCTTCTGAATTCATAGTTTTGTAATAATTTGTATTAACCTCATGAGTTACCTAAAATCCTCGAAAAGGGCCTTAAAGTTCAGCCAATTTTTAAGATATATCAATGGGAAACAAATATATGGATCTAAACAAATTAACACTATCATGTTAACCTTGATAGTTGATACCAATTTATATATTTAAAAAAAAAGCATGTTTGCCATTTTAACTTAGAAAAGTAAAAATATGTGGCAGTTTATGTGAGACCAAGATTCACTTTGTTTAAAAGTTGGTGAAAAAGTGAAACTTGGTTGCATATTTAAGCCATTTGCAATCTTATCATGATGAAATTGCAACAAAAAAACTTGTCACTTTTAATATTCCAATCCCTTCTACTCATGTGATAGAAGTCCCAGAATTATATGTAAATAAAATACAAACAATTTTGTCTACAGGTAGTTTGAGAAAGTTATTACTGCTATGCTTATGAATAGTACACAACAATCAATTAAATAGGCTTTTACGTATATAAGTGTTTCAATCCTAAACTTCTGGTCTTCTGCTAATTTCAAGATTGTAAAATAATTGGAATGATATACGTTTCAATAGGCAATCCCAAAAAGCTCCTATAAGAAATGTCAATAAGCAATCGCTCAGCCTCTCTAAAAGCAGTCTTATAAGCAATCCTCTTTACTCCTATTAAAACAAAAAGAAATGAGAATGGCTATATCTTTGCTTTGTTGCCTGCCCGTCGCCTCCTTTATTTCCATGGCAACCTCCAACTTAAACACACAATTAAGTCTCCAACGTCACATTTTGTGACTGTTGGCTCCATACCATGTGTCACATTTAGTATTTGTAGGCTAAATAAAGATGGATGAGAGGCGTGTATGTGCCTAAAATTACTCCCTTTGGATGTATGTATACAATATGCAATGATCAGTTTAAAGTGTTCGGTCAAAACTAATTATGATACTTTGCACATATCTTTGGATATAATCTACCAAAAGACTTGAAAGTGGTGAGTCTCAGAAAATGCACATTTTAGGGAAATTATTAAGTATATTAACCGACCAATCAACACTCTCAAAAACAAATTGAATTCTAGTGACGTAATTGATTAAAAAGTTGCAAAGCAGGCTTACCGAACCAAGGCCTTCTGTGCAAGGAACCCTAACTGACACCATTATCCGCACACCATTACCAGGCAAACAAGCCATAAGCAAACCCGCTGCAAGCCTGCAACATTACAACGACCCCCTATTAATAATATATTCACTCTCAAATCTGAATGCTAAAAAACTTGTAACCTTAAAGCAACCAATATAACGGTAATCAAAAACCAAAAACACAAAGTATTCATTGTGTTATGAATTCCATGCTTGTGGGATTCCATTCCCATTACTGAAATTGATCAAAATTTGTAATGAATTTAAATACAATAAGAATATGCTAGACTTACATGGCGAATGTCAGATAATGAACCCTTCCCAAGAGATGATGATGTGCATGTGAAATCAAAAACATCATCAACTAACTGGAACGCCAAACCCTGCAAGAAATCATAAAGATGAGTCATAGTTATAATTAACCTGGTCATTTTGAATAACGTGCCAAACGGGTTTGGTAACACGTCAAAACAGTCACGTTTTAGTACTGGGACAAAACGGTTTGGATCAGGTTCAGTTGCTACGCTTTGGTCTAATTCTATTATTATTTTGATAACCGAGAATTTCATTAATTATAATTACAAAAACACTATTATTACAATGATAAGTTATGATAAAAAAAAAGGATTTCGAAGGCTTTATGCATTAAAGATAGATTTTGGGTGACTTGGTGACCTTCAGCCCGTTTGGCGAGTTCTCCTTTTAGCGTATAAATCATTTTACCTTTGATCTGTTCAGATAAAGGTCATACTACTGAACCCAAATCAAACCATTCTCTAAGCTTATTACACACCAAGTTTTTTCCGTACTCATATGCCCACATAGCGACATCCTCAGTTAGGTCACTACATACAATATCTAAACAGTCAAACCCCAATGATCGAAACACTTTAGTTATTCTATTCACTTACCTCAGAAAGAGAGTTGGTTTCTCTAGCTCATCACCATCGATATCCGCACCGGTACCCTGACATTCTGGACAAATCTTGGTTTCTATAGATCAAATCTTCACAACAAATAACCAAATGGGTACCTAAAAAATCATAAATTTTTCAACTTTATAATCAAGAAACTTAAAGTTCAAATCCTTACAGCATATAACCAAAAGGGTATCCAAAAAACCATATATTCAACCACTTAAACTAATTAAGAAACTTATGCCAATTTCAAGAAACCACTAAATCAACTTATAGATCAAATGTTTACTCTAAATAACCTAAAGGGTAACCAAAAAATTTCTATTGATGCATGATCATATACGCAGTTATAAGGGAGTAATTTTAACAGCTTAGTAATGTTTATTTATAGAAATGAGCCGCTTATCATTTATAAGCACCTTACCAAAACACCTTACGTAAGCTGATAAACCTAAGACGTTTGACTTTGTCCTAATGGGCAGTAAGTCTGTGAGGGCCGGTTGGGTTAATTCAAACTGCTATTTTTATAGCATAAATTCATAACCACTATCTTGAAATCTTCGACCATTCAAACTGTATCACTTTCATCTTCAACACGCTACTTTCACCATATTAAAACCTTTCTTAACAAAATTCTTAGTTCAAATTACATCAGTCCTTTTATACGTCAAAACCTTAATATGTTACACATTACACATACTAATGACAAATTTGCACCACAGAACCATATAAACGCAAACATGCACATACATTCAACTTACTGTCAAATTGCTTGCCACCATCAAGTTCCCTACATTCCGGCAATACATTGTGATTTCTAATGTCTGTGTGAATTACAACTCAAAGAACATGGAAAATACACTAATTCCACAACAAAAGTTAACCCATTCATTAAACTTAACTAAAACTAACAACAATAACATTGACATAAACATCATAAGTCATAACAACATACATATGAAGCTTGTATCTCGATATAATCAAAATATATATAATTAATTCAATAGCCGTCTTTTTTCCCATAATTTTTGCACAAAAACAATTTAAAGATTACAAAAAACATAGCCCAAAATCAAAATCGTTTTTTTTAAGCGTGTATGACCATATTAATGCCTAAATTATGTATTAATTCTAAATAATAATAAAAAAAAATGTTGTCGTTTACCTATTTAACCGGTTTCATATGATCTGCATATAAATTTCATATTTTGACCCAAACGTTTGATGTGTGCTGGTGGCCTAAGCCTTTAGGTGAGGCATGAAATTGCATAACATACTATATGTTCGTCAGATGGGTATTTACAGAGTTAGGAAAGTAATGAGAGGCTGGTTATGAATTACCTGAGCTCTGAAAATCTTTCTAGGAGGTACTTTTTGAAGTGACTTTTTCTCTTCCGGAATTACAGACTGAACCAAACACACCATGGAGTCAAACATGATTCTTTGTACAGAGTCACCTACAAACATGAGCCTCTTGTCCTTCAAAATTTCCAGCAATTTCAAAGCATTAAATCTACAAAAACCGTAAAACACATCCACGATGCCTTACATAATTATCGTCAATAATTATAAATTTAACTTACCCCGCGATGATACCCTTATAATATAAATCAACCAAAGATATTTGACAGCCAAAATCATGAATCCTAAAACACAACCTGCAAAAAAAAAAAAAAAAAAAAAAAAAGCCATATGAAGAACATCATTAAAACAAATTAGTTCCCAGTCAAAACTCATATCAGAAATAACAAATTACGTCTACCATTACCAATTTTTTCATCATAAACATAAAAACAAATTAAACTAAAACTTGTATTAACAATTAAATTGAAAAAACAAATTAAATCGAAACTTGTAACATCGATTGAATTGAAACAATCAAAAATCAATTTGAATTGAATTACTGGGTTTGCATCATAAACATAAAAAAAAAAAAAAAAAAAAAAAAAGGGTAATAATATAAACCAAATCGATTCAATATAATTAAATCTTACCGAAATTATTGGGTGAAACGCTGTAGAAGAGAAATTTTGATTTTGTTTTGATTATGATTATGCTTCATGGGTAGTACATTATTCACGTTTAGTATAGATGCGTTCAACAAATAAATCAACTTCTGTCCGCCCAAATTGGTCAAAGATTGTCTACGGTTTCTTTTTCTACAATAGGAGGCAAACCTATTATTCCACCTATACTAGTCTTTCTATATCAGACTTTTGAACTTTTTTTTTTTAATTGCATTCATTAAGATAACAACTTGTTGATTAGTAAAAGGGTATCAAAATCATGTTGACGAAAAAGAACGACCTAAATTGAAACTTACTTAGTTACTTATGTCCACGATACATAAAGCTAGCTAGAAGAAAGTTTGTAAAGCTATAATAAAATATCATAAATGGTACGATCAAGTAGTAGCGTATAAGTTTTTTTTTTTAAGAATGTAGGATCTAAATGTTGGTTTGACTATCATAAACAAAGTCTAAGATTAATTTTTTATGTAAATTTAATCACTTTAAATGTGTTGTGAGCTAGAAATCAAAATAGCAACAGTTACGCGCTGGCATGTTGGATTTCGTTGCACTGGTTGAAGCCGACGATTTTGAATCGTGTGGGGGAACAAATACAACTTCAACTGCCAACAACAATCATGAACTTTGTAAATATGGGTTCTTAGTTAGTTTGCACTCTTAAAATAGATAGAAGAACCAAATGGCATCACTGATACGGCAAAAAAGGCAATGATACTATGGTTTCTTCCAGAATCATAGAAGAGTTCGTTAAATTGTCAATGACACATTAAGGTGTGCTGGTTGCTTGCAACTTGCAATGCCTTGCTGACTACGAAAAACCAAAAGTCTAACGATTTCAGTCATTCAACTATATATTGTGGGACTCATTAGCCATCAAAAAGCACCCACATGCTCAGGGCTGTCTCTGACGATTTATGACCCAGGCCGAGCAAAAAAAAGAGCCCGGAGGCTAGGTGCAACAAATTATTTTATATAAACTAAAATATAAAAACGATGATAAATGTTATATCAAAAGATATGTAAGTGAGATTTTTTATGTGTGTTAAGTTATATGGTTTAATTTTTAGATGATTGTTAAGATTTGTAATGGGTTTAGTTAATTACATATACAATTTTTATATATACATTAAAAAAAGGGCCCCCTTAAAAATCGGGCCCCCTAAAAAATCGGGCCTCGGCCGGTCGCCCACTTCGCCCCATGCCTTAACCGGCCCTGCACATGCTGCATCTTTGAAATATTGCTATAGCTAGTAAGTAGTAATTTCCAGTGTTCGATTTATTGGAACCAATAACATGTTTGTTAATCATGATCTCAAACTCTAAAAGATGGTACGAATATTAACAGAGCTGGTGGCCCATTAAACAATGGGGTGTAAAATAAGAAACATATAATTGGGCCATGATAAATCAATGAGATTTACAAACGCATTTTCCACTTCGTAAAATATTCATGAAGAGAAAAGATTTTTATAGACATCAAATTTTTTTTAGACCTAATGAACTAATCAGAGTCTTTTATTTGTTTTACAATAATAAAAAAATCCACTTTCATCCTTAAAAAAAATAAAATATATATCTCACAAACAGTTAATAGTTACGTGAAAATAATCATACTATCACGACGAGAATTAAATTATCTTTTTATAAAGGGGAACTTCTATATACTTTCGACGAACTTTTTTTTCGACTTTTTTTGTGAGTGTTGAAATTTACGTATGGAAAAATCACATGTGATTTGTTATTTTAAAATCATATGTGATTTTATGAATCACATGGGATTTGTGATTTGTGAAATCACCCGTGATTTTTAACATACAAATCACATGAGATTTGTTAAATCACACGTGATTCCTAAGATACAAATCACATGTGATTCTTTCAATCGCAAATTTTAACACTAAAATAAAACTCGAAAAAAAAAACTGTCGAAAATATATCGAAGCGCCCGTCTACCGAAAGATAAAAAATTTCTCGTCGCGATAGTGTATTTTTTTTCGCTTAACGATTTACAGTCTGCAAGATATTTTATTTCCAAAAAAAAAGGTGGAAAGTGTTTTTTTTCTTTTTTTTTATTTATTTATTATTATTTTTTTTTTTTTTTTTTAATAAAAAATAGATTGCAAATATTGATTCATTTGATATGAAAATATGGGTCTATAATGATCTCAACTCTCATCATCAAATAAATAAAAGCACATCTTTTATGAGATATTGCTCCTAAATATAACCCTAGAACTCCAGGATTCGAAGCCGATATTTTACGTAGCATGGCGCCGAAGGTGCACCTTTCTCGTAATATCATTCTACCCGAGGACATAGTATTCTTCAACATATTACCAAGGCTGCCGGGTAAATCTGCACTCCGTTTTAAGTGTGTTTCCAAGCAATGGCACTCGTTCCTATCGACACATATGCTCCAGAAAATGCACCTCCACAACGTAATAAAAAATGACCATCAAAATCACCACAAACTTGCGGTCTTGTCTAACAAAACACCACGCGTGTTCAGCACCATCGATTGTGAAGCACCAGAACATGGTTTAAGTACTAGCTGCCCTTTTCCATTTGAAGCGAGTCTTGAAAACATCACTATAATAACATCTTGTAATGGATTGGTATGCGTAGGGATACAGAAGGACAAGTACGGTTTGTATGAAAGCGAATACACTCTTTTAATATTATGGAATCACGTGTGAGTATAAAACGTTGTCCAAAACTAATTGTCATAAAGACTGCTACGAGATCTGCCCAAGAGCATTCGGGCTGTATTGCACTTCTTTTGACAATGACTACAAGCTTCTACGTGTACCTCTTATAAATCGTGATTTGTCATATACTCTTTGAAAAATGACTCAAGGAGAAGAGTAGTCAGTTCAATAAACGACTTCCAGCATATTGCCTACTGTTGGATGCCAATTAGTACCTGAATGAATGAAAATCTCTATTTCTTACAAGAAATCAGGAGAGGTAGATGTCAATGTACATATTCAGTTATAAGGTTTGCTACAAAAATGAAAAAGTTTACAGAGATGGCAACTCTTCGTCTTTTGAAAATCAAACATCAGCATGTTTGAGTTTCACAGCTAAAAGAGGTTGCATTCACTTATGCAATATGCTCCGTTGAGGAAGCGCATACTAGTAAGTGGTCCATCGAGTTGTGGAGTATGGATGGAGTTTCAGAAGACTGGACCAAGGAGTTAACTTATTCCTGGATACCGTGTTTTGAAATTGGACCAATCCAGTATTTTATTGGCTGTATCCAGCTAGCCATTGCACTTGATGAGGAATGGAAGCTTGCTCATGCGTTATACTTTAGGAAATGGTCTGTACCAAGTTGATCACAGAAGCATACTAATATGAACATTTTGGCTTCATATATTTCCAGAGACATGGAGATCCCAGAAACAGGAAAATACATTGAAACTCTTGTGTCACCCAATATATATATGAAGTAATAGCTCTATCGGACAATCAAGCAAGCACAAATATGCCTCATTTGACTCTATTAGCATGATGTTCTTTTTTGTTTCCCCAGATAATATGTATCTGTAGTTAACATAAAGAGTTAAAGCAAAAGATTTTTTTGAGGCGCTAAGCTAGCTAGATACAGATCAAACACTTGCCTGCTACCACTCGTGCGACAAGACTTGACACCAACACAGCCGACAAGCAACCTAAACAACAGTTTCACTAGCCATACAAGCTTAGCGTTGATCTAGAATCCATTCAGACAAAGGTAAATGCACTTTTTTTTATCAGCAATATAGGAATATATGTTAATTTATGCTATCGGCTTTAGCTGAAATGGCGTTATGTTGAAACAATGTAGGGATAGCATTCAAGAAAACCACCAATTAACTATGTAATTTATTTTAAAAAAATCACCAAACCATTAAAACGATTAATGGAGGGAACTGGTAACGCGACATTGCCATTTTTATAAACATATAAAGCATGAAGAAAATACGTGTAGCCTTAACTGAAAAGAAAACCTTGGGGAAAGGGCTGTTCCTATTCCAGGAGAGAAGCCCCCTGTTGTGAAAGTGAAGGAGGCATGGTGTTGGTGTTGGAATATGGAAGTTGGAATAGCTTAAATACGACTAGAGGTGTGTGAGCCTATTGGGGGCACACACGTTAAACACTTAGAGGATGTTAAATTCTTCACGTATACTTCGAAATGTAAACCAAAAAGACATGGAATGAACTAGACAAGATACCTTACTTGTCCTAACCAGTGTGGCCAGCTTATGAAGGATCTAGAAGGGATCTTGGAGTGTCTAGGTTCATTAAAGATAAGAAGGAATGAGAGAGTTGTGATAAGGCTTAAAGAGAAAGAGTTCTACGCTTATCATGAAGTGTTTTAAGCCTTATCATGAGTGAGCATGAGAGACTATATATAGACCTCATATGTTAGCTATCATACACGACACTATCTCATTAGAATATACCCCACGTGAAAACCGGTTTTCTTTTCTTCTGTCCATCACTTCTGTCCACCAATCGGAGTGCAAAAGAGTTTTTTTTGTTTGACTTTTTCTTCAAAGCATCTAAGTAAAACAACAAGCATCTAAGTAAAACAACAAGGAATTTAGTTCTTGTTTTTTTTAGTTACTGTTGCCATTGTTTAACAATTCGAACGTAATACAATTTTTGTATTCGAATTGTGATTTGGTTGATACGTGATACTCGGCTAGCTTTTCGGGCATACTTGGTTGACGTGTTTATGTGAGCAACCGTAGAGATAGTATATATTTACTACTTAGTTTCATTTGCGGGTGACTACAAGGGTTAGTTTTCAATTTAGTTTTCTTGTTCCCTTTTAGTTGTTTTGTTTGTTTATTATTTATGTTAATTCTAATAGCCAAACTAGATCCATATTCCGCTGCGTACTCGTAGTTAATTGGTTAACATATTAATAAATCCCAACAGTGGCATCACGAGTCATCTCGTTTGGTGTATTATGGGTTACACGTTTTAATAAACACGCGAAAAGGCTGCATGAAATCTGACTTAGTTATTTGTTTTATTTTTGTTTTGACAACTATAATGCATTACTTGTCATTAATTAATAAAAAATAACAAGACACAAACGAATTAATTAACGGTTAATTAAATACGTAAAATAGCAAAAATTAAAAGTTAATAAGATTTGCCATGATTATTTTATGTGTGTATTCCGGCTATAAGACCTACGCAATCATTTTTTGTGATGCATGTGGCGATCTAGGCACTTGATGAAAACCTAGTGAGGGTCTTATGGTTCTCCTTTTGGGGAAGACTTGCTAGAGTTCTCGGAACTAAATGTTTACTTGTAAATATTATTGTCATGTTTTTAGTATTATGTTCTTTTGTGATTTTTGTGTTAGCCTACATGTTTACACGCCTAAAACTAAAATAAAAGAGGACTAATACCTATAAAAAGATAACATTAATATGGTCTTAATTTACACGCCTAAATAACATGCTCATTGTGACCTGCTATTTGATTCGTGGAAAATTGTTTTTGTAAAATTAATTGACCTAAATTATTGAAACAAGATTTCATGAAATTAAAAACTGGACACTATGGACACTTGGGAAGTACGGCTCACCCACTAGAACAAACTAAAAGGGGGGTATAAGGCGGTGCGCACAGTCACACCTAAAGGATTTTCGGTCATTGCTTCGCGCTGACTTGGTCCTCCGCTTCCTTGCGAGTTCGATTGAAGCTACCGTGAACCATGATGATCACTACAGTGTCATGACTAAATTTTTTTAAAATTAAGTGCTACAAAGTTGTTTTGCATGCTTCTTTGTACACGATTTTACCACATTTATGTGTATACCCTATGTGTAAATTTTAAGTCTATGCCAGCCAACCAAGAACACGTGCCTTTGGCTTGACCTCTTTGGTCAGACCTTAGGGCCATTCCAAACCCATGGCAGATTTTGCTCATTGGTTAGACCTTTGGTGATATTTGCACGTTCTTTCTTGGTTGACTTATTTCGAGTATGCTTGGTCAGACATTGGACCCGAGGCATAAGATGAGACTAAACATGCTCATGACATTACTACTTGTCTACTAATGTCTTGATCAGTCTCATAAATCTAAGTGTTGCATTTTATGCAATTAACTCTCGTCGCTTACCTCTTGCCCTACTTGTTTACACGCTGGTCAGACCTCCGGTAATAAGTGGGAGGTCAAGATGGATCTTAGTCTTAATTAGTAATTAATTAGGTAGTTAATTCTTTTAAGAATTTAATTATCGAAAATACAAACATTGAACTTTCTATGTTCTGATTAAAATTGTGTTTTTGCAACATAATTCGTAAACAAAAGATTGTTTTTCTTAAAAAGACATACTTAGTCTCTTTTCCTGGTAAGAAGAGTGAGACTTATTCCTATTTGTTTCTCCTTAGTTGACAAACTAAGATAGGATTACAATTGTTAAACTCACTTATGATCTTTCATTACCCTTTTCCGGTATTGAAATAATATGAAAGATAAAATATTTTGTGTAACTAGAAAACATTTTGTCTATAGCTACCAAAATAAATGACATCTTGAACTTGTCACGATGTATGAGTTTAAACCGCAAAGAGTAAAGAAATTACTAGCATATTCGCTAGGTATTTTTCTTGGACTCTTATTATTCCTTATAGTGCTAAATACCCTTGGGGCTATGTAGACGATAAAGGAGGAATTGCATGCTAACTATTCAAGTTAAATGAAAGCATGAATGGCCAGTCCCTCATCTACATAAGTAGGATTTCATATACTCTGTTCAATACCTAACTATATTGCTACTTGTAGGCATTCGAAGAGAATAGGAAATTGTATTAATATGCTTTCTACTGGCAATGTAACACTTACAATGTTGAAAAATCCAGTGGGAGCATTGTGTTTTATTACTGAAATAAAATTCCTGTAATGTTGTTAATTTCAGTGGGAGCTACGAGATTTATTGTAATACCTGAAATTCTATAACATGTAAAATGACCAAAATGCCCTTGGGAATTTAAAACCTAAATAAAACATTTGTAAAGCACAAATAAAATCCCAAACTTCTAGCAATGAACAAATTATGATCTCAAGTAATTTTAACAACACCATGTAACATTTATACAAGCCAAGAAAATTACTAAAATGCCCTTGGGCGCCTAATATTATTTTTTAAATTCAAATTCATGATTTAAATATAAGTTATTTAAGGAAATTAAGAAGTAATTAAAAGATAATTAAAACCATAAATGGGCCTAATCAAAATCCCAAAATTTTGGCCCTATTTCCCTCCCCCTTTGACCGGTTATGCCTTAAAACACCATTCATCATCTTTTATTCTTGCTAACCAAAAATTCCGATTGAAAATAAACACACAAACATTTTTCTCTAGCCTTCATTCGATCACCACAAATCCCTAAACTATTTTTCTGAGTTCGAGTACAATCCTAAGAGGCCTAGAAAAATAATCCAAGAAGTGTTCGTGGGCTAGTTCGTTCGTGGCAAACCTTTCTTGGTCGAACTTTTGTTTTGGAGGTAATAATTCCAAATCGATGCTACGATTTTTGTACACTCCATTTATCATTTTTCTCACGTTCTATTACTCATTTATAACCTACAAAAATTAGCTTGGAGGCTGGTGGTGGCTGATTCGATCGTGGGAATTAATTTCCTAGTCGCGCTATACGTATAAGGTATATTCTAAAATAATTCATACGAGCCAAACTAAATTCGTTCTGCATTTTTCTCATATTCCTCACGTCGAATATGATCTATGAAAATTGTTTTCAAGGTTGTGAAAGAGCTCGTGAAGTCGTGGTGAATTTGGAACCCCATCGAGTGCTATAATTCATTTGGCTTATTCTACACGTTCGAATCTTGGTTTGACAATTTTTCCTTACTCTATGATCAGTATGAACACCATATAAATTGTGCTATTCGACTCATGCATGATCTTTCTATCGCTTGAGAATTAATCTATAAATCGACCCATAATTCTAAAATACATGTAATCGATCGAACTAAACCCTATGAGTAATTTTATGGACACAATATGATTATGTTATCATGAGAAAAATATGTATTTAATTTATCATGGCCTCTAGAATTGTTTTTCGAATTAAAGTTTAAAACCGGATTTTGAAAATAAATTGGGAAAATCATATTCGATTGAATTAGGGTTTGAAATGGTAAATTAGGGTTTGTTGTAGGGTGATAATTGATATGTAATCATGACCTAATGATTGGGATTGTCTAGGGCTTGTTTCAAATCAAAATAAAGAGTATACGATTTTACTTTTAAACTTTAAGGGTCGAAATTGTCATTTTAAAATCTTGTGGGTCACTTTTGGAACTTTATAAATATTGTGGCATGTCGTATAAAAAGTATGAGAAGGACCTTTTATGTAAAATAAATGTTTAAGGGTTTATTTGAAATATATATTAAATTTTATAAATCGATTCTTAATTAAATAAACTAGAGGGACTAAATTTGTAATTTTGGGAAACTTATGGGCCATTCGTGTATTTAATCATATTTAAAATGCCATGTGTCATTTTGATAATTTAAGGGGCTATTGTGAAATAATTATTAATTAAAGGTTGATTATATAAAATAAGGACTAATAATGAAATTGTTATAACATGAGGGACTAAAGTTGTAGAGTCTATTTTCTAAGGGTTATGAATAGTACATCACTTAAAATAAGGATATAATATGTAAATTGATAAAATTAAGGACTAAACATGTTAACATGAATAATTAAGGGCTTAATATGTAAATTTATTAACTAAGGGACCAAACATGTAAAATTATGAAACCTCAAGGGTATAAAGTGTAACTTGAATAAAACTAATATTAATTTAACCTAAATGCTAAATATAGAAACTTACTAAATAAGGAAACTTTCTAAAAAAGGAAACCTGCTAAAAATAGAAAGTTACTTAATATGGAAATGGGATCTTTAGTAATCATGTCTTTACTCCTCTAGGTGTGAAGAGGGAGTAATCCTGTGCTCGTTATCATCTTTTCAGTGTGATCTTTGTCAGGCAATAAGGTACAGATATTCTGCTTCTTTGATAAGAGGCCTTCACTCTATTATTATGACTTCGATTTTTGAACCACCATGATATTGAACCTTTTATGATTATGAACCTTTCATTCATGAACCTTTGCTTATGAACCTTGACCATGAACCTTTGCTTATGAACCTTTACTTATGAACCATGATTATGAACCATGATTATGAACTTATGAAACATGATATTGACCTATGCAAGTAAACTTAAAACATGATTCATGATACTTGACCTTTACCCTCAGTTTGATTCTACGAGCCACTCACTAGGCATGAGGGTTTCATGTCCATGTCAGTCGATGCACCGATGGCATGACTCTAGGGCAGGAGAGTGATGACCTGTCCCGTTCCTGCATGTTATGTTTACGTAGAGGCAGATTATGGCCACCTGGGGCGTATGGATGCATCCTAGATTTGTTCATGTACATGTTATGTTATGTTATGTTATGATATTCATGGTGACTGATGGTGTGTGCGATACACGTCTTTCACACTCCGGGAGCTAGCTACTCCAACCCATGATGAGGTCACCCCTCATATATATATACAGGATACTAAGAGGTTTCCCCTCTACATGTTTATGGCTACGATTATGATTATGATTATGATTTCATGTTATGGGCTCGTAGTGGATTACTGACCTTCCTTTACCATACACCTTTATCTTTTCCTTATGTATTCTTACCATGTATTCTTATCATATACTCATGCTTCCACTCTCATTTATTCATGTATTATTCATTATGTACTGCTTGTTACGTTATATCTGTTCACTGAGCTCTAGTAGCTCAGCCGCGTTTTCTTTTCCCGCGGCAGGTAATTAAGCTAGGAGTTGGGCATGGCTTTGGGGTTGAGTGCACTTGAGTGGAGCTTGTTCTTTATAGCTTATCTACCATTTGATTTTCTTCAGACTTTATGTTGCCATTGTTTGGGCATTGAACTTATGTACTCCTTTTATTTCCTTTCATTTTGGATTCAAGTCATGTTGACTTATTATTGGATTATGTATTGACTTCCGCTATTTTGGTTTATGGATACTATGTTGTTCTGATATGAAACCATATATTTGTGATATCTTTACCCTTGTCGGGTTGGGGTGTTACAATTTATGGTATCAGAGACAGGTTTCCGAAACCCGTTGGCTTAGGCCTTTGACCTGTGAGGATTGGGTAGACATTAGGTTTCCTTTCGCGTACTCTTTTCCTTATTCTGCTCTGTCATATTTTGCTTCACCTTACTAATCGTCTTCATAATTCTATAGATGGTTAACACTCGTCACCAGGAGTATAACAGTGGAGGAGATGCTGAAATCCCCAATCTGGAGGAAATGATAGCTAATGCTGTAGCCCGTCTGCTACCGGGCCTTAACACTGAGGCGGTGGTCAACCGGCTTATCAGTGGTGGAGCTGGTCCATCTGGGGGTGCTGGCAGTTCTTCTGGTGGTGGGGGCCGACCCACTACCATTAATGGGTGGCTGGAGAGTTTTAATAAACTCAAGCCATTGTCCTTCACTTCTGCTGCTACTCCTCAGGCAGCAGAAGATTGGATCACCCACATGGAGAAACTGTTCGAGGTGTTAGGTTGTGAGGACGGGTTCAAGACTCGTCTGGCTGTGTTCAAACTAGAAGGTGACGCGCTCAACTGGTGGAAAGCGCATAAAGAAGCTAAGGGTGGTGATGCATATGTTCTTGGTTGTTCATGGGCTGATTTCCGTACCACGTTCTATAATCGGTACTTCCCTGCTTCCGAGCAGCAGAGATTCATTAGGGAGTACAACACTATCTCTCAGCTTGATTCTGAGCATGCTGGGCAGTATCTGGAGCGGTTTCAGCGATTAGTGAGTTTTGTGGGTCCGCTTGCTGGTGATTCTAAGCAGCAGGCTAGGCAATACAAATGGGGACTCAAGAGGTTAGTAACCTATTTAAGTTGATGGTTGGTACCAATAGATATTAATACATTTTTCTTCTACTATTGTATTAGGTGGGTACTAGACCGCATACTTAATGATGAGTTTAAAGACCCGGCAGAATGTTGCGACGCTGCTCGCAATATCGAGATATTTCATCGGGGATCTGGGAATAAGAGAAACAGAGATGGGGATAGGATTCAGACTCAGGGTCAGAACAGGGATTTTAAGGGCCGAAATGACAGGAGTTATGATTCTCGTGGACAAGGCGATCGACGATACGACCATCAGGGTCAGGCTGGCAGGAACTATGATCAGAAGAGGTCGGATAATAGAGGGCAGGATTCCAGGTTCACTCCTAGGCAGGGAGATGATCGCTCGGGACGCAACACCAGTCAGAAACAGGGGAGAGACCAGACTGCTAGAGGTAATCAGCAGAGCAGGGCTCCGGGTTCTAATTCTCAGGGAGGTGCATCTGGGGGTTCATATACTTATCCTATTTGTACTACGTGTGGCAAGCGCCACAATGGACCATGTCGTCGGGCTTCTGGGACTTGTTTTGGATGTGGTTCGACAGAGCATCGTGTGAAAGATTGTCCCAAGCAAAACCCGGAGAAAACCGGGAACTATCTACCTCCCCCTCCACCCAACACTGGCCGTGTGTATTCTATGACTCGGGACCAGGCGGCTCAGTCTTCAGGTACGATTACGGGCGTTTTATATATTGGTGATCACGCTATTTTCACACTTTTTGATACTGGAGCTACACACTCGATTATATCTATGAATCTGGTTAAGAAACTTAAAATATTACCAACACCACTAAGTAATCAAGTATCCCTCTCCACTCCCATGAAACTCAGTACTCTTATTGATCATGAATATGCAAATTGTCCTATACGTTTCGATGACCGGATTCGTTCGGCAAATCTACTCCCTTTGGACATGGTTGATTTCGACGTTATTCTGGGCATGGATTGGTTATCTTTTCATAGAGCCACCATTGACTGTCATGCTCGAAAAGTAATCTTTGGTGATCTAACTCAGCCTGAATTTGTTTTTCATGAAACACGCTCTCTAAAATCTGTGAAAATTATTTCTGCTTTGAAAGCAAGGACTCTAATATCTCATGGTTGCCAAGGTTATTTGGCCTCTGTCAAAGATTCTTCTGCGGAAGGTCCTGATATTAATACTGTTCATGTTGTTCGGGAATTTTCTGATTTTTTCCCTGAAAAACTTCCTGGTCTTGCTCCGGCCAGAGAGGTTGAATTTACTATCGATCTGATTCCCGGCGCTGAGCCTATCTCTAAGGCTCCGTACCGGATGGCACCGGTGGAACTCAAGGAGTTAAAGGAACAGCTTGAAGAGTTATTGGACTGTGGATTTATTCGTCCAAGTGTGTCACCATGGGGTGCTCCTGTACTTTTTGTAAAGAAGAAAGATGGGTCTATGCGGTTGTGTATCGATTACCGGGAGTTAAACCGCATCACTATTCGAAACCGTTATCCGCTACCTCGCATCGATGATTTGTTCGATCAGCTGCAGGGAGCTAAAGTATTCTCCAAGATTGACTTGCGATCTGGTTATCACCAGTTGCGGGTTAAAGAGCAGGACATTTCTAAGACTGCTTTTCGTACTCGGTATGGACATTATGAGTTTTTAGTTATGCCTTTTGGGTTAACAAATGCTCCTGCAGTATTTATGGACTTAATGAACCGGGTTTTCCATGAATTCCTTGATAAATTCGTCATCGTTTTCATTGATGATATTCTGGTATATTCTAAGTCGACGGAAGAGCACGAGCAGCATTTGCGTACTGTTTTGGGTATTCTGAGGCAGCAGAAATTATACGCTAAATTTTCCAAGTGTGAATTCTGGTTGGACCGAGTTGCTTTCCTTGGTCACGTCGTATCTGCAGATGGGATTACCATGGACCCAGCGAAGGTTGAGGCTATCACAAAATGGCCAAGACCTACCACGGTAACCGAAGTCAGGAGTTTTCTGGGTTTAGCTGGCTACTATCGACGTTTTGTCGAGGGGTTTTCGAAGTTGGCTTTACCGTTGACTCAGTTGATGAGAAAGGGTGAAAAGTTTGTGTGGACGGATGAGCGTGAGCAGAGCTTTGAGGAGTTGAAACGACGACTAGTTTCTGCACCTATTTTGACCTTACCGTCGGGTCCGGGAGGATTCCAGATTTATAGTGATGCTTCCAAGAAGGG
The DNA here is from genome assembly GCA_021014915.2 of Artemisia tridentata subsp. tridentata. Taxonomy (NCBI): domain Eukaryota; kingdom Viridiplantae; phylum Streptophyta; class Magnoliopsida; order Asterales; family Asteraceae; genus Artemisia; species Artemisia tridentata. The sequence continues at coordinate 163,743,966 of CP139504.1, read as the reverse complement.
TTTAGGTTGTGTTCTCATGCAGAACGGGAAAGTAATTACCTATGTGTAATACCCGAAAATCTATAACATGTAAAATGACCAAATTGCCCCTACAACTTTGAAAATTAAATAAGGGCTTATATAACTTGTAAATTAATTTCCAAAAACTATGAAATGTGCCAAGTATGATATGGAATATTTAGAGAACATCATAAAACAATTGTGCAAGCTATAAAAAGTATATTTACACATAAATAAGTCCAAAATGATTAAGTATACAATTATTTCATTTAGAAAGTTATTTAAGTGTAATTAAGTACAAAATAAAGGGAAATTAATACCAAATAAATGGTGATTGACTACCCATTAAATTGGGCCGCTCCTTGATTGATTTCCCCCCCCCCTATAATTCGGCAATCATACATTTAATCCATCCTCATCCCACTTTTTCTCTAAAAGCCAAAACCGATCCAAAATTCTAACCCTACAACACAAAGAAATTCGTCACTCTCTCATCCGAATTTTCCAAAGGCTTAGATCATTTTTCCTGTGTTCTTGGTCACCTTTAGAAGGCTAGAAAAATTGTTTTGGAAGTGGTTTGTGGCCGGATTCGATCCAAGGGAAATATTCCTTGTCGCTAGAACAAAATAAGGTATTGATCGAATAAATTCTTGCGACCTCCTATAAATTCGTTTCTTATTTTTCTTGTGTTCCTCACCTCATATGTGACCTGTGAAAATTGGTTTCATGATTTTTAGATCGTTTTTGAAGTCGTGGTGATTTTTGACCCGTTTTGGCTAATCGCGTACAAAAGAATTCGTACACCTCATTTCACACGTTCGAATCTCCTTGTGGTAATTTTCTCAGATCCTATATGTCATATGAACATCAAATAAAATATATAAGTCGATCCATGCATGCTTATTATATTATTTGTGAATTAAATCTCAAAAACGTGTATAAAACATAAATAATTCAATCCGAATTTTTGGGGCTTCATATTTATTTTATTTGGACTCTACATGATCATAATAATCTGAGAAAAATGCTATTTCGAATTATTGGGGCTTAATCGAATTATTTGTGGATTTCTTCATTTTACCGAATTAAAGGAAATTAAAAGAAAAAGAAATAAAGTGTAATTCGAATTAGGGTTTATAATTAGGGTTTGACCTTGACTTAAAAATGATGTTATAATGATTATATGATGATTGGGAATGATGGGTATTTTTAGGGTTAGGGTTTTGTTAATAAAAAGTGTTATTCGATTTAATTAAAATGTTAGGGGGTGTTTTGTAACTTTTGAAACTTAAGGGTTATGTTTGAAACTCATTTTGGGCTGTGAACATTTCGAATAAAATATAAGTTGAGGGCCCCATGTGTAATTTTTTATGTTTAAAGGAATTAAAATGTTTATTTTAATAAAATACAATTCGAATTATGAAATAACTAAATGGAGGGACTAAACTTGTAATTTCTGGAAAACTTGGGGCTGTTTTGAGTAATATAATCTATTCAGGGGGTTATGTGTAAATTTGGTGATTTAATGGGTTAATATGTAATTATTAATAATATAAAGTTGAAATTGTAAAATAAGGGACTAAATATGTAACTTTGAAAACTAGAGGGACCTATTGTGTAAATTCTGTAAAATTGAGAATACATTCTTATAATATGATAAAATAAGTGACCATTGTGAAACTTTGATAAATTAAGGGTCTGAAGTGTAACTTTTGAAACTAAAGGGTGTAAAGTGTAAATTGTGAATTCTTAAGGACCTAATATGTAAATGTAATAAAAGATACCCTAATTCCAGAAATAATGATTTAACTAAGAATGTTGATCTAACTTTCTAAATAAGGAAACCTTCTAATTATGGAAACCTGCTAAAAATGGAAAGTTACTTAATATGGAAATGGGATCTTTAGTAATCATGTCTTTACTCCTCTAGGTGTGAAGAGGGAGTAATCCTGTGCTCGTTATCATCTTTTCAGTGTGATCTTTGTCAAGCAATAAGGTACAGATATTCTGCTTCTTTGATAAGAGGCCTTCATTCTCTTATTATGACTTCGATTATTGAACCATCATGATATTGAACCTTCTATGCTTATGAACCTTGACCATGAACTTTGCTTATGAACCTTGACCATGAACCTTTGCTTATGAACCTTTGCTTATGAACCAGGATTATGAACCATGATTATGAACTTATGAAACATGATATTGACCTATGCAAGTAAACTTAAAACATGATTCAACTTGACCTTTACCCTCAGTTTGATACTACGAGCCACTCACTAGGCATGAGGGTTTCATGTCCATGTCAGTCGATGCACCGATGGCATGACTCTAGGGCAGGAGAGTGATGACCTGTCCCGTCCCTGCATGTTATGTTTACGTAGAGGCAGATTATGGCCACCTGGGGCGTATGGATGCATCCTAGATTTGTTCATGTTCATGTTATGTTATGTTATGTTATTCATGGTGACTGATGGTGTGTGCGATACACGTCTTTCACACTCTGGGAGCTGATCACTCCAATTCATGATGAGGACACCCCTCATATTTACAAGATACCCATGATGAGGACACCCCTCATATTTACAAGATACCCATGATGAGGACACCCCTCATATTTATAGGATATTAAGAGGACTCCCCTCTACATGTTTATGATTATGATTATGCTTATGATTTCATGTTATGGGCTCGTAGTGGATTACTGACCTTTCTTTACCATGCACCTTTGTCCTTTCCCTTATGATACCATGTATCCTTACCATGTATTCTTACCATGTATTCATGCTTCCATTCTCATTTACTCATGTATTATTCATTATGCTACTGCTTTGTTTCCGTTATATCTGTTCACTGGGCTTTTTAAGCTCAGCCGCACGTTTTCTTTTCGTGTGCGGCAGATTATAAGCAGGACGACGGGTTTGGGTATAAGTGAAGAGACTTTTGGACTTAGAAGACTTTGAGTAGAAGCCATTAGAAGAGATGTACTTATGGATTTTATAGACAGCTTTTATTTTCCTTTGTAACCCTTGTATTGCAAGATTTCATTGCAACCTTTGAGAACCATTGTATTACTATTGATTGTATGCTATGTTTATCTGATATGAAACCATGTATTTGTGATATCTCTACCCTTGTGGGGTCGGGGTGTTACACTATGCTTCAAGGCAGTTAAAACCCTATGAGGAAAATTATCCGACCCATGATCTAGAATTGGCAGCTGTGGTATTTGCGTTGAAAATATGGAGACATTACTTATACGGTGAATCATGTGATATCTTCACGGATCATAAGAGTCTCAAATACATTTTTACCCAGAAGGAGCTCAACATGAGGCAAAGAAGATGGTTAGAGCTTCTGAAAGATTACGACACTAATATCCAGTATCATCCCGGCAAGGCGAATGTTGTTGCCGATGCACTCAGCAGGAAATCGGGTATGATTGCTAGTTTGAATGTTGAGCCTCGTATTCTTCAGGATTTAGAGCGGTTAGAGGTTGAGATATGTGTAAAGGGCGTTAGTGGTTATTGGGCGAGTTTGAAGGTGGAATCGAACTTGATGCTGCGGATTAAGGAAGCTCAGAAGGACGATGGTGAACTCTGGGCTATTGTGCAGAATGTCGAGGAAGGTAAGCAGTCTGAGTTTCGGGTAGATGGTAGTGGTATTGTATGGTGTGGAGATCGATTATGTGTTCCTGATGATTCTGATCTACGTGAGGCCTTGTTGACTGAGGCTCATAGTTCTCCTTTTTCTATACATCCTGGTTCAACCAAGATGTATCGGGATCTAAAGCAACAATTCTGGTGGAGCGGCATGAAGCAAGATGTGGCATCGTTTGTAGCTAGATGTATGACCTGTCAGCAGGTCAAGATTGAACACCAGAGAGCTAGTGGGTTATTACAGCCTTTGGAGATTCCAGTTTGGAAGTGGGATGAAATTTCTATGGATTTTGTTTGTGGTTTACCGTTGACTCGTAGGAAACATGATGCGATTTGGGTGGTCGTTGATCGGCTAACTAAATCCGCTCATTTCTTACCCATCCGTATGAGCTACAGTGTTAGTAAGTTGTCCGAGATTTTCACGCAGGAGATTGTTAGGTTACATGGCACTCCTTCTTCTATCGTTTCTGATCGTGATCCTCGTTTTACTTCGCGCTTCTGGAAGGGGTTGCATAAAGTTTGGGGTGTTCGTCTTAAGTTCAGTACCGCTTTTCATCCCCAAACTGATGGTCAGTCGGAGAGGACCATCCAGACATTAGAAGATATGTTACGGGCGTGTGCGTTGGAATGGACGGGTAGTTGGGACGATTACCTGTGTTTGGTAGAGTTCGCTTATAATAACAGTTGGCACGCGAGCATCGATATGGCACCTTTTGAGATGTTATATGGGCGAAAGTGCAGAGCACCGGTATGTTGGAATGAAGTAGGGGAACGTATTCTTGAAGGACCTGAGATGATTGAGGTCACAAATGAAAAGGTTGCCACGGCTAAGGAGAAATTGAAAGAGGCACGGGCACGTCAAAAGAGTTATGCGGATAAACACCGTCAGGATCTAGAGTTTAATGTCGGCGACCGGGTATTTCTTAAAGTATCTCCGTTCCGAGGCGTCAAACGTTTTGGTATTAAGGGCAAGCTCAGTCCTCGGTTTATTGGACCCTTTGAAATTCTGGAGCGTATCGGAGAAGTCTCGTATCGTTTAGCTTTGCCACCTCAGTTGGCTCATGTTCATAATGTATTTCATGTATCTCTTTTGAGGGGATACAATTATCATCCTCTGCATGTGGCTTCTTATCCGTTTGATCAAATCCGTCCCGATATGACCTTATCTGAAGAACCGGAAGCGGTTTTAGAGCGTCAGGAACGCGTCATGAGAAATAAAGTCATTCCTTTTGTAAAGATTCTTTGGCGGAATCACCCAGCACGCGAGGCAACCTGGGAGACCGAAGAATCAATACGATCGAGTTATCCTCATTTCATGTTTTGATCTGGTATGTTCCGTTTCAATTCTGTCATGTTTCCTTTCTCATGCTCTTGCAAATTTCGAGGACGAAATTTTTCTGTTAGTGGGGAAGAAGTTGTAATACCTGAAATTCTATAACATGTAAAATGACCAAAATGCCCTTGGGAATTTAAAACCTAAATAAAACATTTGTAAAGCACAAATAAAATCCCAAACTTCTAGCAATGAACAAATTATGATCTCAAGTAATTTTAACAACACCATGTAACATTTATACAAGCCAAGAAAATTACTAAAATGCCCTTGGGCGCCTAATATTATTTTTTAAATTCAAATTCATGATTTAAATATAAGTTATTTAAGGAAATTAAGAAGTAATTAAAAGATAATTAAAACCATAAATGGGCCTAATCAAAATCCCGAAATTTTGGCCCTATTTCCCTCCCCCTTTGACCGGTTATGCCTTAAAACACCATTCATCATCTTTTATTCTTGCTAACCAAAAATTCCGATTGAAAATAAACACACAAACATTTTTCTCTAGCCTTCATTCGATCACCACAAATCCCTAAACTATTTTTCTGAGTTCGAGTACAATCTTAAGAGGCCTATAAAAATAATCCAAGAAGTGTTCGTGGGCTAGTTCGTTCGTGGCAAACCTTTCTTTGTCGAACTTTTGTTTTGGAGGTAATAATTCCAAATCGATGCTACGATTTTTGTACACTCCATTTATCATTTTTCTCACGTTCTATTACTCATTTATAACCTACGAAAATTAGCTTGGAGGCTGGTGGTGGCTGATTCGATCGTGGGAATTAATTTCCTAGTCGCGCTATACGTATAAGGTATATTCTAAAATAATTCATACGAGCCAAACTAAATTCGTTCTACATTTTTCTCATATTCCTCACGTCGAATATGATCTATGAAAATTGTTTTCAAGGTTGTGAAAGAGCTCGTGAAGTCGTGGTGAATTTGGAACCCCATCGAGTGCTATAATTCATTTGGCTTATTCTACACGTTCGAATCTTGGTTTGACAATTTTCCCTTACTCTATGATCAGTATGAACACCATATAAATTGTGCTATTCGACTCATGCATGATCTTTCTATCGTTTGAGAATTAATCTATAAATCGACCCATAATTCTAAAATACATGTAATCGATCGAACTAAACCCTATGAGTAATTTTATGGACACAATATGATTATGTTATCATGAGAAAAATATGTATTTAATTTATCATGGCCTCTAGAATTGTTTTTCGAATTAAAGTTTAAAACTGGATTTTGAAAATAAATTGGGAAAATCATATTCGATTGAATTAGGGTTTGAAATGGTAAATTAGGGTTTTTTGTAGGGTGATAATTGATATGTAATCATGACCTAATGATTGGGATTGTCTAGGGCTTGTTTCAAATCAAAATAAAGAGTATACGATTTTACTTTTAAACTTTAAGGGTCGAAATTGTCATTTTAAAATCTTGTGGGTCACTTTTGGAACTTTATAAATATTGTGGCATGTCGTATAAAAAGTATGAGAAGGACCTTTTATGTAAAATAAATGTTTAAGGGTTTATTTGAAATATATATTAAATTTTATAAATCGATTCTTAATTAAATAAACTAGAGGGACTAAATTTGTAATTTTGGGAAACTTATGGGCCATTCGTGTATTTAATCATATTTAAAATGCCATGTGTCATTTTGATAATTTAAGGGGCTATTGTGAAATAATTATTAATTAAAGGTTGATTATATAAAATAAGGACTAATAATGAAATTGTTATAACATGAGGGACTAAAGTTGTAGAGTCTATTTTCTAAGGGTTATGAATAGTACATCACTTAAAATAAGGATATAATATGTAAATTGATAAAATTAAGGACTAAACATGTTAACATGAATAATTAAGGGCTTAATATGTAAATTTATTAACTAAGGGACCAAACATGTAAAATTATGAAACCTCAAGGGTATAAAGTGTAACTTGAATAAAACTAATATTAATTTAACCTAAATGCTAAATATAGAAACTTACTAAATAAGGAAACTTTCTAAAAATGGAAACCTGCTAAAAATATAAAGTTACTTAATATGGAAATGGGATCTTTAGTAATCATGTCTTTACTCCTCTAGGTGTGAAGAGGGAGTAATCCTGTGCTCGTTATCATCTTTTCAGTGTGATCTTTGTCAAGCAATAAGGTACAGATATTCTGCTTCTTTGATAAGAGGCCTTCACTCTATTATTATGACTTCGATTTTTGAACCACCATGATATTGAACCTTTTATGATTATGAACCTTTCATTCATGAACCTTTGCTTATGAACCTTGACCATGAACCTTTGCTTATGAACCTTTACTTATGAACCATGATTATGAACCATGATTATGAACTTATGAAACATGATATTGACCTATGCAAGTAAACTTAAAACATGATTCATGATACTTGACCTTTACCCTCAGTTTGATTCTACGAGCCACTCACTAGGCATGAGGGTTTCATGTCCATGTCAGTCGATGCACCGATGGCATGACTCTAGGGCAGGAGAGTGATGACCTGTCCCGTCCCTGCATGTTATGTTTACGTAGAGGCAGATTATGGCCACCTGGGGCGTATGGATGCATCCTAGATTTGTTCATGTACATGTTATGTTATGTTATGTTATGATATTCATGGTGACTGATGGTGTGTGCGATACACGTCTTTCACACTCCGGGAGCTAGCTACTCCAACCCATGATGAGGTCACCCCTCATATATATATACAGGATACTAAGAGGTTTCCCCTCTACATGTTTATGGCTACGATTATGATTATGATTATGATTTCATGTTATGGGCTCGTAGTGGATTACTGACCTTCCTTTACCATACACCTTTATCTTTTCCTTATGTATTCTTACCATGTATTCTTATCATATACTCATGCTTCCACTCTCATTTATTCATGTATTATTCATTATGTACTGCTTGTTACGTTATATCTGTTCACTGAGCTCTAGTAGCTCAGCCGCGTTTTCTTTTCCCGCGGCAGGTAATTAAGCTAGGAGTTGGGCATGGCTTTGGGGTTGAGTGCACTTGAGTGGAGCTTGTTCTTTATAGCTTATCTACCATTTGATTTTCTTCAGACTTTATGTTGCCATTGTTTGGGCATTGAACTTATGTACTCCTTTTATTTCCTTTCATTTTGGATTCAAGTCATGTTGACTTATTATTGGATTATGTATTGACTTCCGCTATTTTGGTTTATGGATACTATGTTGTTCTGATATGAAACCATATATTTGTGATATCTTTACCCTTGTCGGGTTGGGGTGTTACATTTATTTCCTTGTTTGTCACCCATATCATTTCAAACTTGCTTTGAAATAGCTCATTACTTTCCGAATATGAACGACCATTGCTTAAAGGATAATTGCATTTTATTTTATTAGATAACACATTGTCTTTCTGCTGTTGCTTTCTGAAACGTTATCTATAGAATAATAATCCACAATTCCTTATTAAAGGTTATGGTTCTAAAACTACTTGCAACATCTATGACATTATCATATTGTTTACACAATCAATCACATGTTGTTTGTTTTCATAATATGATGTTGTGCCTTACACAAGTGGGAGAAATCTCAAAGTGTGTGCAAAGAACAACATATTATTGGTTTCTCTTGACCGCAAGGTAAGAAAGCTAATCATTCTACTAGGACTTGAACACACAAGATGTTTGTTGCCCTACTACATTCAAATGTCATGATGTAGTGTAAAGATACTTCAACATTTCGACTACATGTTTTAGTCAACATAATTATGGTTAAATGATAATAATCATAATTCAGAAGTATAAAATTAACTTGAAATTACTACAGAACTCAAGAGTTTGCGTTCATGATTACTTTTGTTAGAATAATTATGTTTACATGTTAAGACATAATTATAAAGTCCTTGAATTAATCAATGACTTATAACATAAAGTATATAGTAGAATTGTTATGTCTTCTTGTTAACACATAAACACAAGGCCTTTGAATTATTCAAAGACTTATAATGTATTATTGACATGTTTTGTTTTCTTGTAAACACATGAATATATAGTTCTTGAACAGTTCTGTCTTCTTGAGAACACATGAGCATAAGGTTCTTGTATTATTCAAGAAATATACATTATAGCATGCACTTGGTTCGAAAATACTTAATATGCAATTTGGCTCAACCTAATTGACAAGTATTTGGTCCAAAGAGAATTAAATTATCTATGGAATTCTGATGTAGTTTCACAATTCAAATACTTATAGAATACCACATTATTATGGTATGTCTAATAGGTTGAATCAAACAATATTCATATTGTTTAATTCATGATAGCTTTAATTGCTCTGCCTCCAAAATCTATCAATGTTAGAAAATTGCTTGTGTCGTGGACATACTCAATATGGCTCAAACCTAGAAGGTATTCAAGACAACCCATGACCGAAACCCCTAAACCTTTAGGGATTTTTGTTTTTTTTTTCCACTCAAACCAATCGAATCCTAAACCCTTTTGGGTTTTTGATTTTTCTACACTTCCTAGCTTAAAGATTGTAGTATTGGTGTTCCTCCTAGCTCGACGAAACACAAAAATGTTGCTATGGTTTTCGGTTAAAGGGTGATACAAAATTAGGGTTTTACTACAAACCTTAATTAGAGATGTTGGAAGAAATTCCATTATGTCTTGATTTAAGTTCTGAATTTGTTAAAATCTTATGAAGCATTTTATTAACAATCTTGAGATGAGAACTTAAAATATATTTTATGGTTCCCAAATAAAGAACAATTTGTTGTTGCTTAAGTACTTAGTATTTAGAGAATTGTCTCTACTTACAAAAGTAAGTGGGAGCATCTACAAATCTTGAAGATATTCAAGAACAAATACATAACCTTCTAAAATCCACTTATTAATGTCATACTAAGGTTAAACATGTAAATGTCGACCGAAGTATAATGTTACCCTCATTCATAAATCCGCAAGGATGCCTCATCACTTGAGTGATATTTTAATATCAATGCTGAAGGATATAAGTTAGAAGATCATTGTAAATCTGCTAACTACTAAGGTACATTATCACATCTTGAATCTGATAAATGTCTTAGAACTATGAATGATAAGATGCAGTCCTTATAAAGGCAAATCAATGTTTTGAGCTTGATTGTTATTTTGCCTAATAGTTAACCTATGAGGTTGGAATAAGTTTCTTTTGAAGAAAGGCTTACAAGGACAAAATTGTATACATGATTAATGCATGGTTTATAATAAGAAGTTTTTAATCATACTCATGCAATTGACTGTTATTAGATTTTCTTATATATACGCATTAATTAAATAAAGACAATTAATTGTCATACAAGTTTTCCTTGTATGTGGAATATGGCAATTAAGTTTTATAACTCTTTCTTTAATGATTACCTTTTGCGAGGACGGTGTGTAATCAAAAGGGTTATGAATCTATACAATCTTTATGTAGTATACAAGTTTAAGCAATCCAAGTTTGGATTGGATCATGCATCTAGGAGCTGAGATCTTGAATTTAATTACAATATGATTTTGATTGAATTAAGATAACTCCTAATTACATCTGACATTAAGTGGGAGCACTATGTTTTTCCTTAAAATTCATATGTTGTATAACATATTGAAGATATCATTCCATTTAAGCTAGATTTTAATCCTTAAGCTTGGAATGAAACTTCACTTGGGATTTCGGGAATAGAACAAACAACCTTGGAATAAATGTTTATTTGGAATAAACATATGCGGAAAATTAAGTCCAACACAAATGCAATATATCATTCAAGCAAGTCTTAAATGGTATATTTCACTTGGAATAATTTATTACATGGATGGAAACCTTATGTTTTGTCATGTTTATATTATATTGTGTATAAGACTGGTTGTTACTTTTGCACTAGAGCAAGATGAGCTGACAACAATAATATCTAATTGAGAGTATTTAGATTATTGTTAATACAAATGTTTACGAATTATAAAGCATAGTGTTGTATACGTACAATGATGCTAGAGGATAATTAAAACTAGTTAAAGTAGGATTTTATCATTTATGATAAATCTGCTAACTAGATATGTTCAACGGAGAGCATTGTTGCATTACACATTAAGGAATAAAGAGTACTTTACATTTTAAGAAACTGTAAGATGATTGTCAGTATGTCGTTAAATTCTAATACCTTATGCAAGGTAGGGCGACATCTCCATACTATGACACTTGCAGTAGTATGAGCATATGAGATAAGACAATCATCTCAAATCCCTCACTATATGTGAAATTTGAAACTAGTATTCGCAAAGTTTACTCAGATGACTATTTAGTTTTCTTGTAAAGAAAAGTGGAGAATGTTGGAAACATTAGACTTCAATTTACTAATTAGTCTCATGCATATCTGTTTTTAGTATTTGGATAATTGGGATTGTAAGACAATTTGTACTTTATGATTAATAAAGATACTTGGTATTTGTTATTCATTCATATAATAATTGTTATCCTATATTTGCATGTTTAATCCTTGAATGATTTTATCATTCTAAATATGTCCATTGTCGGTTAACAATATGGGAATATTGTTATGCAAGGCAAATGTGAGTGTTGGTTATATTCTATGAGAATGTAGATTGTTCCCGCCAAACTCATATGTATTCACAAGGGATGCATATTGGATACCCCAACTTTTAAACATTTACTTTTGGATCCTTGTCATGAGTAAGATGTTGAAAATGGTTTATTAAGTCATCCTTAGACTTGAGATACAAGCAAGTTCTGTTATGTGTGGAGATCACTTTTGTAATTATATGCCAAACGCTGTCCTGAATAAGGTAGTTATAAAAGCTATTTTTCGGAGTGATATGAAGCAGCATCCACAACACTTGTAGTCAACAAAGGATTTGTTACTCCACTTGATATGTGCAGAAAGATACCATGGGCCCTCTCCAGAATTAATCAGATAATTGTTCGGCCGAACCCAAAGGGTAATGCAAGATGATTCTTGATTACATTTGGTATATCTAATTAAAATTCTATAACGAGAATCAAAATGGTTAAACTACATGGAATGAGTTAGGATCCATATCCATGGTTTAACGGTATCTATAACAAAGGATGATAAAAGCAAGACATAAATGACCATGCTACTGAGAATGATTTATGAAACTATATCTCAGACACCTTTAGTTTAATAGCGAGTGAGAGCGTTGCTAGACGTTTCCGTCGTTGGTATTTGTGCTATCTGCTACTCCAACTCCCAAGTGGGAGCTGTTGGAATATGGAAGTTGGAATAGCTTAAATACGACTAGAGGTGTGTGAGCCTATTGGGGGCACACACGTTAAACACTTAGAGTATGTTAAATTCTTCACGTATACTTCGAAATGTAAACCAAAAAGACATGGAATGAACTAGACAAGATACCTTACTTGTCCTAACCAGTGTGGCCAGCTTATGAAGGATCTAGAAGGGATCTTGGAGTGTCTAGGTTCATTAAAGATAAGAAGGAATGAGAGAGTTGTGATAAGGCTTAAAGAGAAAGAGTTCTATGCTTATCATGAAGTGTTTTAAGCCTTATCATGAGTGAGCATGAGAGACTATATATAGACCACATATGTTAGCTCATCATACACGACACTATCTCATTAGAATATACCCCACGTGAAAACCGATTTTCTTTTCTTCTGTCCACCAATCGAAGTGCAAAAGAGTTTTTTTGGTTTGACTTTTTCTTCAAAGCATCTAAGTAAAACAACAAGCATCTAAGTAAAACAACAAGGAATTTAGTTCTTGTTTTTTTTTAGTTACTGTTGCCATTGTTTAACAATCCGAACGTAATACAATTTTTGTATTCGAATTGTGATTTGGTTGATACGTGATACTCGGTTAGCTTTCCGGGCATACTTGGTTGACGTGTTTGTGTGAGCAACCGTAGAGGTAGTATATATTTACTACTTAGTTTCATTTGCGGGTGACTACAAGGGTTAGTTTTCGATTTAGTTTTCTTGTTCCCTTTTAGTTGTTTTGTTTGTTTATTATTTTTGTTAATTCTAATAGCCAAACTAGATCCATATTCCGCTGCGTACTCGTAGTTAATTGGTTAACATATTAATAAATCCCAACAATGGCATCACGAGTCATCTCGTTTGGTGTATTATGGGTTACACGTTTTAATAAACACGCGAAAAGGCTGCATGAAATCTGACTTAGTTATTTTTTTTATTTTTGTTTTGACAACTATAATGCATTACTTGTCATTAATTAATAAAAAATAACAAGACACAAACAAATTAATTAACGGTTAATTAGATACGTAAAATAGCAAAAATTAAAAGTTAATAAGATTTGCCATGATTATTTTATGTGTGTATTCCGGCTATAAGACCTACGCAATCATTTTTTGTGATGCATGTGGCGATCTAGGCACTTGATGAAAACCTAGTGAGGGTCTTATGGTTCTCCTTTTGGGGAAGACTTGCTAGAGTTCTCGGAACTAAATGTTTACTTGTAAATATTATTGTCATGTTTTTAGTATTATGTTCTTTTGTGATTTTTGTGTTAGCCTACATGTTTACACGCCTAAAACTAAAATAATAGAGGACTAATACCTATAAAAAGATAACATTAATATGGTCTTAATTTACACGCCTAAATAACATGCTCATTGTGACCTACTATTTGATTCGTGGAAAATTGTTTTTGTAAAATTAATTGACCTAAATTATTGAAACAAGATTTCATGAAATTAAAAACTGGACACTATGGACACTTGGGAAGTACGGCTCACCCACTAGAACAAACTAAAAGGGGGGTATAAGGCGGTGCGCACAGTCACACCTAAAGGATTTCCGGCCATTGCTTCGCGCTGACTTGGTCCTCCGCTTCCTTGCGAGTTCGATTGGAGCTACCGTGAACCATGATGATCACTACAGTGTCATGACTAAAAGTTTTTAAAATTAAGTGCTACAAAGTTGTTTTGCATGCTTCTTGGTACACAATTTTACCACATTTATGTGTATACCCTATGTGTAAATTTTAAGTCTATGCCAGCCAACCAAGAACACGTGCCTTTGGCTTGAACTCTTTGGTCAGACCTTAGGGCCATTCCAAACCCATGGCAGATTTTGCTCATTGGTCAGACCTTTGGTGATATTTGCACGTTCTTGCTTGGTCGACTTATTTCGAGTATGCTTGGTCAGACCTTGGACCCGAGGCATAAGATGAGACTAAACATGCTCATGACATTACTACTTGTCTACTAATGTCTTGATCACTCTCATAAATCTAAGAGTTGCATTTTATGCAATTAACGCTCGTCGCTTACCTCTTGCCCTAGTTGTTTACACGCTGGTCAGACCTCCGGTAATAAGTGGGAGGTCAAGATGGATCTTAGTCTTAATTAGTAATTAATTGGGTAGTTAATTATTTTAAGAATTTAATTATCGAAAATACAAACATTGAACTTTCTATGTTCTGATTAAAATTGTGTTTTTGCAACATAATTCGTAAACAATAGATTGTTTTTCTTAAAAAGACATACTTAGTCTCTTTTCCTGGTAAGAAGAGTGAGACTTATTCCTATTTGTTTCTCCTTAGTTGACAAACTAAGATAGGATTACAATTGTTAAACTCACTTATGATCTTTCATTACCCTTTTTCGGTAATGAAATAATATGAAAGATAAAATATTTTGTGTAATTAGAAAACATTTTGTCTATAGCTACCAAAATAAATGACATCTTGAACTTGTCACGATGTATGAGTTTAAACCGCAAAGAGTAAAGAAATTACTAGCATATTCGCTAGGTATTTTTCTTGGACTCTTATTATTCCTTATAGTGCTAAATACCCTTGGGGCTATGTAGACGATAAAGGAGGAATTGCATGCTAACTATTCAAGTTAAATGAAAGCATGAATGACCAGTCCCTCATCTACATAAGTAGGATTTCATATACTCTGTTCAATACCTAACTATATTGCTACTTGTAGGCATTCGAAGAGAATAGGAAAGTGTATTAATATGCTTTCTACTGGCAATGTAACACTTACAATGTTGACAAATCCAGTGGGAGCATTGTGTTTTATTACTGAAATAACATTCCTGTAATGTTGTCAATTTCAGTGGGAGCTACGAGATTTATTTCCTTGTTAGTCACCCATATCATTTCAAACTTGCTTTGAAATAATTCATTACTTTCCGAATATGAACGACCATTGCTTAAAGGATAATTGCATTTTATTTTATTAGATAACACGTTGCCTTTCTGCTGTTGCTTTCTGAAACGTTATCTATAGAATAATAATCCACATTTCCTTATTAAAGGTTATGGTTCTAAAACTACTTGTAACATCTATGACATTATCATATTGTTTACACAATCAATCACATGTTGTTTGTTTTCATAATATAATGTTGTGCCTTACACAAGTGGGAGAAATCTCAAAGTGTGTGCAAAGAACAACATATTATTGGTTTCTCTTGACCGCAAGGTAAGAAAGCTAATCATTCTACTAGGACTTGAACACGCAAGATGTTTGTTGCCCTACTACATTCAAATGTCATGATGTAGTGTAAAGATACTTCAACATTTCGACTACATGTTTTAGTCAACATAATTATGGTTAAATGATAATAATCATAATTCAGAAGTATAAAATTAACTTGAAATTACTACAGAACTCAAGAGTTTGCGTTCATGATTACTTTTGTTAGAATAATTATGTTTACATGTTAAGACATAATTATAAAGTCCTTGAATTAATCAATGACTTATAACATAAAGTATATAGTAGAATTGTTATGTCTTCTTGTTAACACATAAACACAAGGCCTTTGAATTATTCAAAGACTTATAATGTATTATTGACATGTTCTGTTTTCTTGTAAGCACATGAACATATAGTTCTTGAACAGTTCTGTCTGCTTGTGAACACATGAGCATAAGGTTCTTGTATTATTCAAGAAATATACATTATAGCATGCACTTGGTTCGAAAATACTTAATATGCAATTTGGCTCGACCCAATTGACAAGTATTTGGTCCAAAGAGAATTAAATTATCTATGGAATTCTGATGTAGTTTCACAATTCAAATACTTAAAGAATACCACATTATTATGGTATTTCTAATAGGTTGAATCAAACAATATTCATATTGTTTAATTCATGATAGCTTTAATTGCTCTGCCTCCAAAATCTATCAAGGTTAGAAAATTGCTTGTGTCGTGGACATACTCAATATGGTTCAAACCTAGAAGGTATTCAAGACAACCCATGACCGAAACCCCTAAACCTTTAGGGATTTTTGTTTTTTTTTCCACTCAAACCAATCGAATCCTAAACCCTTTTGGGTTTTTGATTTTTCTACACTTCCTAGCTTAAAGATTGTAGTAGTGGTGTTCCTCCTAGCTCGACGAAACACAAAAATGTTGCTATGGTTTTCGGTTAAAGGGTGATACAAAATTAGGGTTTTACTACAAACCATAATAAGAGATGTTGGAAGAAATTCTATTATGTCTTGATTTAAGTTCTGAATTTGTTAAAATCTTATGAAGCATTTTATTAACAATCTTGAGATGAGAACTTAAAATGTATTTTGTGGTTCCCAAATAAAGAACAATTTGTTGTTGCTTAAGTACTTAGAATTTAGAGAATTGTCTCTACTTACAAAAGTAAGTGGGAGCATCTACAAATCTTGAAGATATTCAAGAACAAATACATAACCTTCTAAAATCCACTTATTAATGTCATACTAAGGTTAAACATGTAAATGTCGACCGAAGTATAATGTTACCCTCATTCATAAATCCGCAAGGATGCCTCATCACTTGAGTGATATTTTAATATCAATGCTGAAGGATATAAGTTAGAAGATCATTGTAAATCTGCTAACTACTAAGGTACATTATCACATCTTGAATCTGATAAATGTCTTAGAACTATGAATGATAAGATGCAGTCCTTAAAAGGCAAATCAATGTTTTGAGCTTGATTGTTATTTTGCCTAATAGTTAACCTATGAGGTTGGAATAAGTTTCTTTTGAAGAAAGGCTTACAAGGACAAAATTGTATACATGATTAATGCATGGTTTATAATAAGAAGTTTTTAATCATACTCATGCAATTGACTGTGATTAGATTTTTTTATATATACGCATTAATTAAATAAAGACAAGTAATTGTCATACAAGTTTTCCTTGTATGTGGAATATGGCAATTAAGTTTTATAACTCTTTCTTTAATGATTACCTTTTGCGAGGACGGTGTGTAATCAAAAGGGTTATGAATCTATACAATCTTTATGTAGTATACAAGTTTAAGCAATCCAAGTTTGGATTGGATCATGCATCTAGGAGCTGAGATCTTGAATTTAATTACAATATGATTTTGATTGAATTAAGATAACTCCTAATTACATCTAACATTAAGTGGGAGCACTATGTTTTTCCTTAAAATTCATATGTTGTATAACATATTGAAGATATCATTCCATTTAAGCTAGATTTTAATCCTTAAGCTTGGAATGAAACTTCACTTGGGATTTAGGGAATAGAACAAACAACCTTGGAATAAATGTTTATTTGGAATAAACATATGCGGAAAATTAAGTCCAACACAAATGCAATATATCATTCAAGCAAGTCTTAAATGGTATATTTCACTAGGAATAATTTATTACATGGATGGAAACCTTATGTTTTGTCATGTATATATTATATTGTGTATAAGACTGGTTGTTACTTTTGCACTAGAGCAAGATGAGCTGACAACAATAATATCTAATTGAGAGTATTTAGATTATTGTTAATACAAATGTTTACGAATTATAAAGCATAATGTTGTATGCGTACAATGATGCTAGAGGATAATTAAAACTAGTTAAAGTAGGATTTTATCATTTATGATAAATCTGCTAACTAGATATGTTCAACGGAGAGCATTGTTGCATTACACATTAAGGAATAAAGAGTACTTTACATTTTAAGAAACTGTAAAGATGATTGTCAGTATGTCGTTGAATTCTAATACCTTATGCAAGGTAGGGCGACATCTCCATACTATGACACTTGCAGTAGTATGAGCATATGAGATAAGACAATCATCTCAAATCCCTCACTATATGTGAAATTTGAAACTAGTATTCGCAAAGTTTACTCAGATGACTATTTAATTTTCTTGTAAAGAAAAGTGGAGAATGTTGGAAACATTAGACTTCAATTTACAAATTAGTCTCATGCATATCTGTTTTTAGTATTTGGATAATTGGGATTGTAAGACAATTTGTACTTTATGATTAATAAAGATACTTGGTATTTGTTATTCATTCATATAATAATTGTTATCCTATATTTGCATGTTTAATCCTTGAATGATTTTATCATTCTAAATATGTCCATTGTCGGTTAACAATATGGGAATATTGTTATGCAAGGCAAATGTGAGTGTTGGTTATATTCTATGAGAATGTCGATTGTTCCCGCCAAACTCATATGTATTCACAAGGGATGCATATTGGATACCCCAACTTTCAAACATTTACTTTTGGATCCTTGTCATGAGTAAGATGTTGAAAATGGTTTATTAAGTCATCCTTAGACTTGAGATACAAGCAAGTTATGTTATGTGTGGATATCACTTTTGTAATTATATGCCAAACGCTGTCCTGAATAAGGTAGTTATAAAAGCTATTTTTCGGAGTGATATGAAGCAGCATCCACAACACTTGTAGTCAACAAAGGATTTGTTACTCCACTTGATATGTGCAGAAAGATACCATGGGCCCTCTCCAGAATTAATCAGATAATTGTTCGGCCGAACCCAAAGGGTAATGCAAGATGATTCTTGATTACATTTGGTATATCTAATTAAAATTCTATAACGAGAATCAAAATGGTTAAACTATATGGAATGAGTTAGGATCCATATCCATGGTTTAACGGTATCTATAACAAAGGATGATAAAAGCAAGACATAAATGACCATGCTACTGAGAATGATTTATGAAACTATATCTTAGACACCTTTAGTTTAATAGCGAGTGAGAGCGTTGCTAGACGTTTCCGTCGTTGGTATTTGTGCTATCTGCTACTCCAACTCCCAAGTGGGAGCTGTTGGAATATGGAAGTTGGAATAGCTTAAATACGACTAGAGGTGTGTGAGTCTATTGGGGGCACACACGTTAAACACTTAGAGTATGTTAAATTCTTCACGTATACTTCGAAATGTAAACCAAAAAGACATGGAATGAACTAGACAAGATACCTTACTTGTCTTAACCAGTGTGGCCAGCTTATGAAGGATCTAGAAGGGATCTTGGAGTGTCTAGGTTCATTAAAGATAAGAAGGAATGAGAGAGTTGTGATAAGGCTTAAAGAGAAAGAGTTCTATGCTTATCATGAAGTGTTTTAAGCCTTATCATGAGTGAGCATGAGAGACTATATATAGACCTCATATGTTAGCTCATTGTTGATACAAAAGTTGGGCGTTCCTTGATAGGGCTTCTATTCTCGTACCAATTCGAATCTTAATGCTTGATGAGACCTGCGCACTAAGAAAAAGGACAAACACCGTTAGGCTTATCGAGGGATTGTCTCCCCCGATTATCCTCCGGCGTGAGAGTAAGTAATCGAATGTAGGGTTTAGTTTATGGTTAGGGTTTATTGAAGATCGTACCTTTACCGAGGGCTTGGGTGCCCTTTATATATGCATGAAACCCTAGTGGGTTTCGTGTTCCCTACTCTTCGGCGTGTTAGCCGACATCGGGTATATAGTATATATCTTCTTTATTTAGAAGATATTCTATATATTATCCGGAAATAACTTTGGGCTTGGGCCTTGTCGACCCAAGCCGCATAACTGGTAGTCCAGTTGCGGCCCAAGCGTGGTGGGCTTAATTGTTAGTATTGTTTACTAACCGGGTTCGTGACCCGGGTGTAGACTATACGTCATCATGTCCCCCCAGTCTAGTGTGCGCAGGGTAAAACCTGCGGACGCTAGACTAGAGTCGTGTCGAAATTATTCCCCATGCGTACGCGGGAAGCTTTCAAAAAATATACCGCCAAAACCACACGTGTGATGTATCTAGTCCAAAAAAGTGTAATTTGGGTACCTTGGGAAATGGAGAGGTTGCCCACTTGCCTTGTACCGTCATTTATCCTAGCCACACGATTGGGGCTAGTGGGACACACGTGTCACTCATCTGTGGTGGATGGGAAAAGTATATAAACTACCGCCTCTCATTCACTGTGACGTCCACAGTTAAAAAATCGCCATTCCTCCATTTTGACATCTTCAAATCTTCTTCCAAAAAAGATAATTCAAAGGTAATTGCGCGTGCGCACATAGTCTGAATCAAAAAATGGTAGCGCAACTTCGTGATTTCCATTCTAACATAACCGAGGAGGAACTGATTCAGTTCACCTCGGATTATTTTATCCCTTTGGGCCTGCGCCCAGAGGTACCCGGTCCGAATGACACCATCGCGGATTTCCCTGCTGGGAAGGTGGGGTTATATACGCGCTTTTTCGAGTGGGCGAATCAGCGCGTCCCCATCTCCGTGTTACTGAGTGACATACTCAATTATTACAATCTCCACATCTCCCAGTTGCATTGTATTGGTGCTGGGAAGATTGCTAACTTTGAGGTGAACTGTCGCTTGTTGGCGATTCACCCAACCCTCCACTTATTTCGTGCATTTTATCACGCAACGTGGTCAAATGGGTGGGTTACCTTCTCGAAGCGCGTTGGAAAGTTACAGTGTTACGTGCAGAAGGTAGATAAGCTCAAGGATTGGAGGGAAAAATTCTTTTGGGTTGATGAAGCCGTCTTCCCTGACCATTTTCCATTTTACACCCGTGCCGATCTGCCCAAGGATGAGCGCCCCCCTGAGACGTGGTATAACGCGGATCATGCGGCGATCATTGATGAGAACCGTATTCCCATCAAGCCATATCCGGAGGCGTTCCTGGTGCATATGGGCATCAGTCGCAACTACTTCGAGCATGAGATGGAGGTCCCCACATTCTTGAATGCGGATGGCACGGGTGGGTGCTCCTTCTGTCGCCTTACTGTCGTTATTAGTGTAAGCGCTTCTTCTTTTTCCATACTTTATGTAACTTGCCTTTCTTTGTTTACTTGATGCGCAGAGATGGATCTGTTCTCTGTTGTGAGGCTGGAGAATCCGCGTGCTGTGGCGGTGGGAGTGCGTCCTCTGGGGGACGGTGAGCAGACTATTCTGCAGGCTACGGCAGGGCGCGTCGTGGATTTGGTTATCCCAGTTCCCGAAGGCTCCCCTGATGTGATAGCAGCTGAGCCAATACAGGAGGTGGCACCTCCTGTGTAGCCCAGTCCTGACGCTGCGCAGCCTCCTCTTCCTGAAACGGTGATCCATTTAGAGGAAACTGACAGTGAGATGGAGGAGAGCTCCCCACTGACGCGGAAGAGAGCGTCTGGTGGTTATGGTGAAGGGCCTTCCAAGAGGCCGCGAACTGAGGCTAGTGGAAGCCCATCTTTTACTGAGGTGCAGATGAGGTGAGTACCTTATTAGTTAGAAACTTTTGTCAAGTTATATTGTATTCTAACTTTGTTTCTTCGTATCCTCAGTGTGGATGCTGAGAAGCCTGGTGGAGGTGCGTCCACGACTGAGACTGAGAAGCAGAAGGACGTGTCCTTGACTCCTCCCCCCATGTAAGTATTATTTAGCGTTTCCTTAGCATTTTGTGTATGATTGACCGTGCACTAACTTTGTCTCTTGATATTTTTTGCAGCGAAAAGCCTGTGGAGGACGCTGGCGTCCTAGATGGGAGTGCGCCACCCGAGGTGAGTCATGCTCTGGACGGGGCGCGTTCACCGAGGGACGTTGAAGTGGAGTCAAGTCCGTTTGACTCTACGATGGAGGAGCTTGCCTCTATCGCTGTGCGCCAGTCTGAGCTGGTGGCGCAAGTAAGAGTGCACAAGTCTGAGGAGGTTTCCAGACTGCAGGCGCAATTAGCGTCTGTGCAGGCTGAATTAGCAAGCTCTAAAGCTGAGCAGCTGAGCTCCAAGGCTAAACTGGAGTGCGCGGAGGCGTCTGCGCGAAGAATGGGTGAGGATAAGGTTATGGTGATGGCTGAGTTGGAGCGGGAGCGCGCTTTTGCAGACCGTCAGAGGCGTAACTCTTTGTGGGCGCTGAAGTACTTGGAACAGAATAGGAGCAAGCATTTTGCCAATATTGAAGAGTTCCGCAGCCGCATTGAGCTTGCCCTGAAGACGCAAGAGGAGAAGCTCCGCCAGCTCAGCATTGAGTACGATGAGGAGCTGTACCCCCATCTTGTTCAGTCTGTGGCTGAGCGCAGGTACATGCTGCTTTACTTCCTTATATCTTATATATATTTGAGACCCCTTTTGCTTATTAACACTTGTGTTATTTCGTAGGTGGTTGATCAGTCATGGTCTTCGCCTGGCTGCCATGTGTACGCTGGAGCATCCTGAGGTCACCGCATCCTTTGGGAAGGTTGTGAATTGCGCTATTGCGCACGGCGAGACCTCGGCCGCAGACAAGCTTGCGGAAGCCAAGTTGCTGACTGTGCCGCTTGCTGAGGTGCCTGGGTATAAGGCGGATGCCCATGCTGAGCTTGTTGCTGCCATGGAGGAGCTAAAGAAGCTTGAGCTTCCGCATATTGCTCTCTTGGAGCGTGATCAGGACCAGCCGATCAGCGTGATCATGGCGGGGCTCACTCTCCCTAGGCATCTGCAGGATGATGCAGATCAGCAGGTGGACTTCTACTTGAAGCCTGATGTGGCGCAGTTGAAGGTACCCATTTTTGCTCAGCCTCGTGACATTCTGAATCCTTTCCGTCTTGAGAAAGAGATTTCTTTGCAAAGATCGCTAAATGCGCATGTTTCCAGGGTCGCACGAAAGAAAGGCGAGAAAGGAAAGGCCATTCTGTGCGGCATAGGCGCTGCGCATCAGCCTAGATCCGATGGTGTGCCTGTCTGCGTGGCCACTGTTTCCCTTGATGATGCAGAGTTGTTGAAGGGGCTCGCGGATGCAAAGGAAGCGGCTTTGAGCGGGGGTTCCAGCCAGTTAAGGCGTACATATAGTATTTAGCTCTTTTGTACAAGTCTTTTTGTAGAACCGTATTCTATGAATAAAAAGTTGTTTTTGTACATAGTGTTTCTATAACTTCTAAATACTTATGCTTTTTGAACTCGTAGTTCTTATATGACTTATGTATCCTTGCGTGAAGATAGCTTTAAGTGTTTAAGCGTATTTAGAAAATAAGGGTCATAATCGTGTATGAATTTCCTTAAGGACCGTAGTCGCGTGTTGAATTTTTCCAACTTAATCATAGTCGTCTATGTATTTTTGTAAGTTTACTTGTCGTATTGTACTTTAAGGAATCAAGAGTCTTGATTTCCTGAGTTGTTAAACGCGCACAGTGTGCTTTATCGCGCATCCGTCGTGGGGTGCGTGAAGAGCTTGCGCCAACGTCTTGAGCGCAAGGTGTTTAACAAGGATTCGTGATCCGGTGTTGATGGGTTTGCAACCCTCTTACTCAACGAGTAGTTTATTAGGTTTACTCATCCTTTCTGCCATCGTGGGTCTTAGTGTGTGCATGCACGCCATGTAGGCAAGAATATAACAATATTGAAACATGATAATAAAAGATGCAAACAATAAAGTTAAATGTGTTATGGAGTTAGCTAGAAACCATAACGTTTTATTAATACTTGCAAGTTTTGAAAAAGAATGTTTATCTAGATAATTCATAAAAATAAAATTACATGGATCTTTATTGAGGGCACTTTCTAAAGCGCATTGGTGTCCATGTTAGGCCGTAGCCTTCTTCAAAGATAGCACCGTTTAAGGTTGCGGACGTTCCATGTTCGCTGTAGTTCATTTCCGTCCTTGTCGCGTAGCTTGTACGCTCCATTGCCAAGTGCTTCTATGACCTCGTAAGGTCCTTCCCACTTTGGTCCTAGCTTACCAGTGTCTTCTGCGCGGCTTGAGTCATTGTCGCGGTACACGAAGTCGCCTGGTCTAAATGAAGTGCTGCGCACTTTGGTATCATAGTATTTTTTCATTCTTGACTTAGCTTTCTCTTCGCGTATTGCTGCGCGCTCACGTCGCTCTTCCAACAGATCTAAGTCTATGCGCCGCTCATCGTCATTGGTTGCCACGTTAACTTCCGCAGTACGGATGGTTGGCATTCCAATTTCAGCTGGTATAACCGCTTCTGTCCCATAGACCAAAGAGAAGGGGGTGTCCCCGTTGCTAACCTTGATGGTTGTTCGGTGCGCCCAAAGAACATGTGATAGTTCTTCTACCCATCTACCTTTGTGTCTGTCCAGGCGCGCTTTGATTCCTTCGCCAAGGCTTCTGTTTGCGCGCTCGACCAGACCATTGGTTTGTGGATGAGTTACTGATGCAAAGTGTTGCGTGATGTTCAGCTGTTCGCACCAGTCTTTGAACGGGTTATCACGGAATTGTTTTCCGTTATCAGAGATAATTTCTCCAGGTAATCCAAAGCGACATACTATGTTGTCCCACACGAATCGTTTCACCTGGTTACCTGTTATAGTCGCTACTGCCTTTGCTTCGATCCACTTGGTAAAGTAATCTATTGCCACAATGAGGAATTTCAATCCTCCTGCGGCAATGGGGAAAGGTCCAGCGATGTCGATACCCCATTTGTAGAAGGGCCATGGCGATGTAATAGGTGTTAGTTCATGTTGTGGTCGGCGCGGAATAGGTCTGTGAACTTGGCAATCGTTGCACTTCCGTACCAAGTCGCGTGCGTCACGGTGCATAGTAGGCCAATAGTATCCAGACCTTAGGGCGCGCGCTACAATGGACCGTGGTCCTGAGTGCATGCTGCATGAGCCTGCGTGGATCTCTCTAAGTACATAGTCTGCCTGGAGAGGTCCAACACACCTAAGCCATGGTTGTAGGAATGAGCGTCTGTATAAGACGTCGTCTCTGAGCTCGAATCGCTGCGCTGTGCGTCGGATTCTTCGAGCTTCCTTCTGCTCTTGGGGAAGTATGCCCTTGCTGATGAAGTCAATGATCGGTGTCATCCACGTAGGATTTTCCTCTTCTATCACCGTGGATATTTCCATCTCTGTGATTGACTTGTTTTTCAAGGTTTCCACCAAAACTTGTTTTGATAGATGCGCAAAACTGGTGGATGCAATTTTGCTCAGCGCATCTGCTTTCCTATTTTCACTCCTGGGAACCTGCTTGATGATGAATCTATCGAAGTTCTGGATCAGAGATTTGGTCTTTTCGAGGTATTGGATCATGTGTTCCTCCTTTGCTATATATTCTCCTGAAACGTGGTTAGCCACTAGCCGCGAATCGACGTTTACTTCTAGGTTGCGTGCACCCATTTGAGTTGCGATGCGTAACCCAGCTAGGAGTGCTTCGTATTCTGCCTCGTTGTTCGTGGCTGTGAATTCAAAACGCAGTGCGTAGGTGAATTCAACTCCTTCTGGGTTGGTGAGAATAAGGCCGCCTCCTGATCCATCCATGCATGAGGATCCATCAGTAAATAGAATCCATGGTTCTTGAAGTTCCTCCTTGCTTGTCGCAGGTGGAGTATCTGTATCCGGCTTCTCGATGATGAAGTCGGCCAATATCTGCCCTTTAATTGCAGTGCGCGGTCTGTATGATATGTTATGCTCGCCCAGTAACACGCTCCATTTTTGTAGGCGTCCCGATGCGTCGGGTTTCGATATAACCTGTTTGATGGGTTGGTCCGTGATAACAGCGATTGGATGCGCCTGGAAGTACCTGCGTAGTCTTTTCGCTGCAAACACTAAGGCTAGGACCAATTTCTCCATTGCAGTGTAGTTAATCTCCGTTTTCTTCAGCGCCTTACTAACAAAATAGATGGGTGTTTGGACGGAATTCCTATCTGTCAGTAGGACTGCGCTGACTGCTCCTTGAGTCGCAGATAGGTACATGATCAGCTCTTCCCCTGGTCGGGGTGCAACAAGCTTTGGGAGCGCTGCTATGTGTTGTTTGAGCTGTTGGAAGGCTTCTTCTGCCTCCGCAGTCCACCTGAAGTCTCCCTTTTTGGTGCACTTCTTGAGTGTCTTGAATAGGGGAAGTGACTTGTCTGCTGATTTGGATAAGAATCGGTTCAGTCCAGCTAGCTTGCCGTTTAGTGACTGAACTTCTTTTAGTGTGCGCGGTGAGGGGAGGTCAATGACTGCTTGAGTCTTCTCTGGGCAAGGCTTGATCCCATCGGGCTCTATCAAATACCCGAGAAACATGCCTTCCGTAGCGCCAAATGTACACTTCTTGGGGTTCAATTTCATGTTGATTCTCCTGAGTGTTTTGAACGTTTCCTCCATGTCGCGCACCAGCTCATCCTCTGTATGGCTTTTGATGACGAGATCATCGACGTATACTTCCAAGTTGCGTCCCACTTGTTTCTCGAACGCAGTGTCCACCAATCTTTGGTATGTTGCTCCTGCGTTCTTGAGGCCGAAGGGCATCTTTGTGTAGCAGTAGACCCCTTGACTTGTGTGGAAGGCCGTCTTTTCTTCGTCTTCCTCCGCCATTTGAATTTGGTGGTATCCCTTGTATGCGTCCAGGAAGCATTTGAAGGGATATCCACATAGAGACTCAATTTTCCAGTCTATTTCCGGTAGCGGGTAGCAGTCCTGTGGACATGCTTTATTGAGATCCGTAAAGTCTACGCACATCCTCCAACTGCCATCGCTCTTCTTTACCATCACTGGGTTAGAGAGCCAGTCATGGTAGTAGACTTCACGCATGATGCCTGCGTCTACCAGCTTATGTACTTCTTCCAGGATGGCTTTTGCGCGGTCTGGAGCTTGTCCGCGCTTTTTCTGTCGTATTGGAGGATATCCTTGTCGGATTTGTAGCTTATGTTCCGTGATGGAGCGTGGTACTCCTGTCATATGCTTAGGTTCCCATGCAAAAATATCCAAATTATTTTGCAAGAGTGCGCATATAGCTGACCTGCCTTTGTCAGACAGAGACCCACCAATAGACACCTGTTGATCCGGGTATTCAGGGTGAATGGCGACCGCTAGATTGGGGACTTTGATTGCGCGCTGTTTTGGAACAATACTTACGTCACTTGTCACTGCGTTACATTCCTTGGGTGGTGTGGTGGTATTGTAAAGGGTGACAATACCTCCTTCCACTGGGAACTTGAGCATTCCGTGCGCTGTGGATGGGACGGCGCGGATGGATGATATTCCAGGTCTCCCAATAATACCGTTATACGGGGAGGGGGATCTGATTACCATGAAGTTCATCCAGGTAGTTGTAGAGTGTGGTTTGTCACCAACTTCTACAAATAGACGTAATTGCCCCGTGGGCCATATCTTCTCCCCTGTGAAGCCGGTGAGCGGCGTTGTGGCTGGGATCAGCTGGCTCTGTATCTCAGGTCGCAGCTTCTTGAAACAGTGTTCGTATATGATATCAGCGGATGCACCTCCATCTATATACATGCGACGGATGTCGTGACCCCCCGTATGTATTTCAATGGTGAGTGGATCCACTACTGCGTTGTTCGCAGTCAGGGAGGGGAAAGAAATTTCGTTTCCCTTAGAAAAACGCTGACTAACTTTCTGTCTAGTCGCGCGGGACCATGGCTGTATCATGTAGATGATATCTGCCTTTTCTTTTGGTGTCTCTTTCTTGGCCCCTGGTTTTGATTTGTCTTTCCCTTCTCTGATGTTTTTTACGAGATGGTCCATCTTTCCTTCCTTTACCAATTTGTCAATCAATTGGCGCAGTTGGACGCAATCGTTGGTTGTGTGGCCCTTCTGTCCATGGTATTCGCAATAACCATTCCCTATGCGCTTATCCTCTGGGGTGCGGATTGGTGGTGGTTTCGGGAAGTTTGCGCCCTCCGTCACAAATATCTCCCTTGGGGTTTTTGTGAGGGGTGTGTATCTATCATTGTCTCTTCCACTCCCTTGGTTGCGATAGCCTCTGCTGCGGCTGTTACGACTGCCACCTTGGTCATTGGATTGTCTCCTTGACTCTTCTTGTGGTCTATGATTCGAATAGCCTTTTTTGCTATCTGCAGCGGCTTCTTCTCCTTGGACGAAAGACCTTGTGCGCTTCATGAGCTCATCGAAGGTTAGGGGAACCTTATCGTTTAGCTTTTTTATCAGATCTGGATTATTGATTGCATTCATGAAACCCGATATTTTCAGTATCTCTGGACACGCCTTGACTTTCATGCACTCGTCCTTGAAGCGTTCCATAAAAGCACTTGTAGATTCCCCTTGTCGCTGTTTAACCCTAGCGAGTTCGACAGGGTTTTTGGCGCATTTCTTCCTTTGAGTGAAGTTTAAGCGAAATGCTCTGCGCAACTCTTCAAACCCACCAATGCTTCTGCGTGGAAGCTTACTAAACCAGTTGCGCGCATTCCCTACTAATGTGGAGTTGAACATATGGCACCACACAGGCTGTGGCCAATTTTCGATAGTAGCTGCTGATTCGAAAATTTTTAGGTGATCATCAGGATCACCTGTCCCATCATATGTTTTGACATTAGCAGGCATGCGCCTTTTCTTGTTCTCAGAAAAGTCACTGATGCGCCTAGTAAACGCATCAACCTTTTGGCGACGCCAGGGGAGAGACATGTCTTCATCATCCTGGTCGCGGTATTTCTCTCTTGATTTCCAGTGTCCAGTCTCGCTGTCCGAGGAATCTCTTGAGGATGAGCGGACTCTTTTGTGACGCCTGCGTCGACTATCATCAGAGTCTGAGCTTGCTCCTCTGCGGCGCTTGCGCCGACTATCCTCAGAGTCAGAGCTTGAGGGGCTTTCACTTGGGGAACATCGTCTCCCAAGCCTATCTTGGATCCTGCGTCTGCCAAGCCTAGCGTGGACATTGGCGCGGCGCTCCCCCTCTTCAGGCTCTTCCAGATGTTGAAGGTCGGCTGCTTCATCGTCCACAACCTTCCTTCCAATCCTGGCGAACACTGGCTGTTTACGGCTATCCCTCTCGCGTCTTTCCTTTCGGTAGCGCGGTGGGGATGCGTCAGGATTAGGGTCAAAGTTGAGTCTGGCGTGCAGACTTTGGCTTGACCTCTTCTTTGCCTCCTCTCGCATGAGCGCAGTCAAGGCTTCGTAGTTTTGAGATACGAAGTCACTTGGGGCTAATTCGGAGGCAACTCCTTCTAGCGCGATAGAGTCGGTTTCCAAAGCTGGATCCTTGTTTCGTACAGGCGCGTTGGGAGGCTCAGTGAAGTTTACTTCTGGCATGGCAAGAGGTGTGCGCTCCAGTTCTATCTCACTAGTACTTGTCGTAATAGCGGGGGTAAACCTGGTAAGCGATTCCACTGCAGGAAAGACCAGATTTGGGTGCGCTCCTAAGTTTTGAGGCGTACTGGTTGTCCCAGAGGCCTGTTTAGAAGCCATATCAATTTGATGCTTCTTTCCTAGTGGATCGTCCTGCGTTTTCTTCCCATGCGGACTCTTATGACTTCCGTGTTTCGTCATTCTAGTTTTTTGGTAAAATCCTTAGTGTAGGGTCCCACGGATGGCGCCACTTGTTGATACAAAAGTTGGGCGTTCCTTGATAGGGCTTCTATTCTCGTACCAATTCGAATCTTAATGCTTGATGAGACCTGCGCACTAAGAAAAAGGACAAACACCGTTAGGCTTATCGAGGGATTGTCTCCCCGATTATCCTCCGGCGTGAGAGTAAGTAATCGAATGTAGGGTTTAGTTTATGGTTAGGGTTTATTGAAGATCGTACCTTTACCGAGGGCTTGGGTGCCCTTTATATATGCATGAAACCCTAGTGGGTTTCGTGTTCCCTACTCTTCGGCGTGTTAGCCGACATCGGGTATATAGTATATATCTTCTTTATTTAGAAGATATTCTATATATTATCCGGAAATAACTTTGGGCTTGGGCCTTGTCGACCCAAGCCGCATAACTGGTAGTCCAGTTGCGGCCCAAGCGTGGTGGGCTTAATTGTTAGTATTGTTTACTAACCGGGTTCGTGACCCGGGTGTAGACTATACGTCATCACTCATCATACACGACACTATCTCATTAGAATATACCCCACGTGAAAACCGGTTTTCTTTTCTTCTGTCCATCACTTCTGTCCACCAATCGGAGTGCAAAAGAGTTTTTTTTGTTTGACTTTTTCTTCAAAGCATCTAAGTAAAACAACAAGCATCTAAGTAAAACAACAAGGAATTTAGTTCTTGTTTTTTTTTAGTTACTGTTGCCATTGTTTAACAATTCGAACGTAATACAATTTTTGTATTCGAACTGTGATTTGGTTGATACGTGATACTCGGCTAGCTTTCCGGGCATACTTGGTTGACGTGTTTGTGTGAGCAACCGTAGAGGTAGTATATATTTACTACTTAGTTTCATTTGCGGGTGACTACAAGGGTTAGTTTTCGATTTAGTTTTCTTGTTCCCTTTTAGTTGTTTTGTTTGTTTATTATTTGTGTTAATTCTAATAGCCAAACTAGATCCATATTCCGCTGCGTATTCGTAGTTAATTGGTTAACATATTAATAAATCCCAACAGTTGGCGCGCAAAGCGCTTAGTGGAGGCTTATGGTGGCTATCGCCAACCAGTTAATTGACATTCAAAACTTCATGTAGCCAAATTGTTTTCAACTTATACCATTCCCAAGATTTCTTAAGATTTTTATGGTTTGATGAACATAATTTTGGTAACTATGTACACAAATACAGTAACAACTTTGAACGTTTAAGTTACTAGCAGATCACACTAGTGACCACAACATGAACAATATAGATTATCACGTGAAATAAAAGAAACAGAACTGTGAGAATATGTATTTGTTAGTCGAATAAATAGAAATGCAACAAGCTGTCTTTTATTACATACATTTTGCTTTATATGCTCTTGACATCAAGTATAAGTACCAAAAAAATGATAATAGACCATAAATGTTTCTATAAAAGCAACTAAATGATCCAACCGTCCAAGCAGGGTGGTCACGGTCCAAAAACCAGCCAGACCAACAAGAGTTGGCATGAACACCGAATTGAAATGTGTTCGTTCCGTCTTGGTCGGGCCGGTTTCGGTCTAACAAAGCATATTGGCCGGTAATGTGTAAGACAGAACTGATGACCAAATATGAAGAAAAAAGTGGACTAAAGACCGAACCGAAATATATGCAATTCATTTTGTTCAGGCCGTTTATGAGTTCAGTATAGTCGGTCCGTGATCTATTGTGCCCAGCCCAACAAAATGATGCAAGAATTATAACAAAATGGTACTCTAAATTTAAATTCCATATACTTTTCTTTAAATAATTAGAAAAAATAATAAAATAATAAATAAAAAATTACAAATCAGCTCAAGTTTCCATTTTTCCAATTACCACCGACACCCAACTTGGTTCCACAGCCTTCCAGGTCATTGGCTACACCCGGTCAACAACTAAACGTTATCTTCAGATCTGCCCGAACCCACTTTACCCTACTTCACTTTTAGTCTTTAAACAATTAAACCAAAAATAAAAATATATATTGCAATATACCCACAAAAAGTAATAAAAGGGTGTCACATTTCCATAGTTGTTGGTTTACTCAACGGTGCAAGAATTCTTGAGTGAAATTGGTTTATTGACCAATGTTGGTTTGTAAACAATGGCACAAGAAACCTTTCTATGGAACTTTGGTTTCACCAATTTACCAAGCACGTAAGCCTTTGCTTTAACAGTGAAGTTGAGGTTTAGTGGCACTGGCGCGGTTAGTTTGCCGTTTTGGCTAGCCCAATTCACGCCACCTCCGTACAATGGTACGCCGCGGCCTTGTAGATTGACGCTTACTAGCCTGTGACCTTTTCTTGATTGGTAAAATTTCTTGATCTGCAAAAGATACATTTGAGTTAAGATCAGTTTAAGTACGCACACATGGAAAATGACATCAGATTAACCATACCCATATGAATCTAGATCAAATTAGGAGTACCCATTAAAACTGAAATCAAATTAACCATGTAAAGCCGTATGATACCCATATGAAATCGTGTAAAATAAACCAATTTTTGGTAACTGCTTTCCGACCTTTTGGATGATAAAATTTCCTGTGGCCTGAGCTTATCGCCACACAATATCCTAAATTAATGATAGACTAGTACCCATTTTTCCTTTGATCAAATTACTGATACTCATTTAGATTTGAGATTAACACTAGTGATACCCATTTTCGTTTGGATCAAGTTAGTGATATCCATGTGAAATTGAGAGATTAACATTGTGACACCCATATGAGACGGGATCAAAATAGTGACACCCATAAAAAAAATGTGTAACACCTAAATGAAATTGAGATCAAATTAGTGATACCCATGTGGAACCGAGATGAAACTAGTTAATTACCCCAATGATACTAAAGATCAAATTGTGAATACCCATTTGTGTTTTGATCAAATTAGTAAAACCATGTGAAATTGAGATATAATTTTGTAACACCCATATAAAATTTATATCCAACTACAATTAAGATCAAATAGTACGAGTAACAAATTAGGTGAAAGAAAAATGCAACTTACGGATCCAGAAGCAAGGGTGAGGTCAGTATACGCAAGATCCATAGGCGTAGACGACACATGAACCCCAAAAAATGTACCCTTATTCTTAAAATTGAACTTAATCGTAGCATTCAAAGTCACCATTTCAGTAGCAACCCCAGATGCATCCGCTCCAGCATTCACCACAAATTGATCAAACGATATACTCTACAAAAAAACAAAAAAGAAAACCCAATTAGTAACCAGATCCTACCAAACCTCAGACAGATGTATGACTGTTTACATCTTATCTTCCCATACCCTGCTCTCCCATGATTGAAAATTGTTATTGTTTTAAAAACAAAGATCCTTAAATAAAATTCTGGTTCTTCCGAGACTTTATTGAATATAATTTGATCTTATTAAATATAAGCCGAAATCAAATAAGTTCGTAAGCCCACATATAAGATTAAACAAACACCCCATAATAATAATTATAAAAAAATAAAAAAGAAAACTAACCCTCATTGTAACAACAGGTTTCTGAGGCTTGGCAGCAGCCCACAACACAAGCGAAAAAAAAGTAAACAAAACAAAAAAGCCAACAACAAAAGCCAAAAAATAACACCGTCTAGGAATCCCATTCCTACGATTCTCATAATCAACCAATCCTTCTTCCTCGATAGCATCAAACCCTTTATCACCTTTTCTAACTTGTTGGCTATGTTGGGTACCTTTTCTTGACCCGGGTCGGAGTGACCCGGAAAACCGAGTGGAAGATGAGTTACGTGAGTGTCGACCCGGTGAGCCGTTTGGGCTTAAGACAGGTGTTGAGTGGAATGAGTTAGTGGTTTTTTCGCCATCGTGAGATGGGCTTTGGACGAAGTAGACTGGGCGACGAGGTGGGGATCTGGTTGGTGATGAGGCTGTTTGGCTTGTTACTTCTGAATCTGTTTTTGCGTGCATTGACATTTTTTTTCGATGGGTTTGGTTTGTGAAGAGTAAAGCTGTTTTTTTATCGTGTGGTTTATTTTAGTGGTGCAGTAGTGAGGGTGTGTTTGGCAAAAATTACTGGTGCTGGTGCTGGTGCTGGTGCTGGTGCTGGTGATGGTGCTGGTGCTGGTGCTTGTGCTGAAAAAGATTAAAAATATAGCTTTTTTTTTTGTAGTATTGTTTGGCAAACTAGCTGTAATTGTAGATTAAAAGTGTAAAATGACGTAACTGGACATACAAATAATAAATGTGGGTTTTTTGAAGGTTAAAATAGTAATTATACAAAAAATAATCTCTAGCCCTTTCTAAAAAGCTGGTTGGATGAACTTTTAATTTTAGAGATTATTTTTTCTATAATCTTTCTTAATCTTTGCAGCCAAACGACACTACTTTTTGGACAATAGATTATTTTGTGGAAAAAAAAGCTGTAACCCCCATAATCTCCCAATAATCTGGGGTACCAAACACAGCCGTTTTTTTATCGTGTGGTTTATTTTAGTGGTGCAGTAGTGAGGGTGAAGGTTGGAATATTGATTGGTTTATTAAAGTGGACAAAACAAAGGTGAAGTGAAGACAGCTAGTATAAAAATGTAATGGTATTATAAAATGATTTCTTTTAGTAATAAGATATTTATCAATTACTAGTATTAAAGTGTTGTATTATGGACACTAGTAGAATTATTGCTTTCACATGTCGGTTCTATTGCATGATTCTAAGGATTAAATTAGTTTATTTCGTAATACAGTACTTCTTTAGTTGTATGTTTTGAGAATGTTTATAGCATTGAAAATAAAAGCTATATCACGTATCTTTTACTAATTTTAGTGTAAAAACTAAAGATGTTTTATATTCTCTCTAAAATAATCTATTCTTCCTCTTCTTAATCAATCTATGCAGTTCATTAATAGGATCTTCATCTTTCAAACGTACACCCTCTTTAAGTTTCAGTTTGGCTTGCATTTCCATCACTTCATCCATCCTTGTCCTCATTGTCTCACAAAGATCCGTCCAGCCCTTGGATTTCCTATGCTGAATGCAATCCAAAATCTCTTTCCATTCCTGCAAATGAATATCATAATTTCTCTTTTTTCTCATTCCAGTTAACACTGATTAAGATCCACTGTCATTAATGTATAAGTTGGATGATTTGCTAAATTATCAACCAGTCATCTTTAGACTACCCTTATTCGTCACACCAAAACACCCTCACTCACCTTCCACTTCAGCGTCGCATCACTTTTTCTCTTCACCTTTTCACTCACACTCATCACTCTTCAAACCATTTTTTTTTTTATTTATTAAAAACTATAACTTTTATTATTCATAAACTAAAAACGTTACATAGATAATTAAAAACGTTAACGTACGTAATTAAAACCTAAACATTTGGTGTAAAGCATTCAAGCTTTTACATTTTTCTGTAGTTGTTAATTAATTCTTGCTTCTCAACCATGCTTCGAAGCAATTCGTTCCTAGCCAACATCATGTTATTTGCGTTCCTCATATCGACTCCAGTCATCCTTTCAAGAGTATGCAGACCATAGTTGACAAGGGGATGATATGGTAGTGAACCCACCCTGATTATTTCAGGCATACGGCTACGAACTCGGTCATGAAAGCGACGGAACAAGTTCAACATTTGATCTGCCAGTGCGGCCTCAACATCAAATTCTTCCTGTCGTTGCATAAGGATAGTTAGTCTCACATCATTTGGTTCAATAGCCATACTTTTTGAGATGGTAGCGGGGAGAGTTTAAAGAGAAGTTGTATTTAAAAATAACGAGTCTTGGTGAACCCGTGCGTTGCACGAATTGTATCTTTTTGTTGACTGTAGATTGTTTTAGTAATTCGTGGAGTTGTTAACGTCTACTTTGAGTAAATAACATGTTTCGATAACATTGCAATTTATAGTTTATTTTTTTATTATTATTATTTTTTTCCTACATCATTAAATACCCTAACTTAATATGAATGGGTAATATCTAACTCCGTTGACCAAGTACCATATTGGGAGTTGCACACTTCATATATTGATTGGCACAATTTAAAATATGCATCTTGATATTTATATCCTTATGCTAATTTTAAAAAATAAGTGATGGTACTTGGATATTTATATCCTTAGTTATTTACATTAAAAGAGTGTATGTGAAAGGACTTTTTCGAGATGTTACATTTAAAAAGTCTCTTCGTATGTAATTTTTTAATATGAATAAGTTACATAAATTATTTTTTTGGCTATTTATTTGGCACTTTTGTGAGCGAGTCATAAAACCATTTGCACTTTGATATATATATATATATATATATATATATATATGGCATATATATATATATATATATATATATATTATATATATATATATATAAAATATATATTTCAATGGCACAATTCCAAATGTTAGAGAACTTAATGAACGTTGCCGGGTCTTCTAAATTGCATGATTGTATGCGTTTGTGGTTTGTGCAACAAGCAGGTGAAGATGATGCCTTTTCCAAATTGATTTTCGATTGTTGTTAGCATTTGAGGCGGGAAATGGTGAAAAACATAATCATGATGGCGAACATGGAAGCATTAGGTCCTTGTGGTGTTGCTTTGGACTCGCTAGCAGCTTTGAGAAATACTCAAGAGAGGCACCGGGTATTGCTTGAAAAGTTAGCAGAATTGTTTTTTCAAGCGAAAGCTGGTGTCCGTGAGGAAGAAGCTAATGATATTAAGATGAATGAGTTTAATTAGTTGTTTGGTGGCTTTTGTGTCTAGACTTCGCCTTTTAGGGAAATATGTTAAATTTAATTGTTATCTTTTATCGAGAAATTGGATGCAATGAATTTGTTTTTGTGGCATCTTTTATCATAATTGGCAAACTTTGAGGGTTAGTTATGTTATATTACCAAATTTATGTGTAATTTTATGCATCTTTTATCATAGAGTAAATTACACGGATCGTCCCTGTGGTTTGTCCAAAATTTCACGCATAGTCCCTCGAGTTTCAAAGTTGCGTGTATAGTCCCTCTGACTGCAAAAGAATAACACCTATGGTCCCTATCGTTAACTGACGTTATATTTTCCGTTAGCAAGTGTCAACGTTAGTCCATTAACCAAACAAGCGTTTGCAACGTTAGTCCTTTTCCTTAACGGCCGTTTGCAGCGTTTGCAACGTTAGTCCTTTTCCTTAGGAGTCCTTAAAGTTTGGCCCTTGAGTCCGTTTTTCTTCCGTTTTTTACGTTTTCGTCCGTTTTTCTTACGTTTTTTCCGTTTTTGTCCATTTTTCTTACGTTTTTGTCCGTTTTTTACGTTTTCGTCCGTTTTTCTTACGTTTTTTCCATTTTCGTCCGTTTTTGTCCCTTTTTCTTATGTTTTCGACCGTTTTTCTTCCGTTTTTTACGTTTTCGTCCGTTTTTCTCGTTTTTCAGTTTTATCTTTTTGTCAGTTTTTCTTAGTTTTGTCTGTTTTTTACATTTTTTTAGTTTTTTCTTTTCATACGTTTTTTCTGTTTTCTTACATTTTTACGTTTTGTCCTTTTTTTTTCCGTTTTCATGACCGTTTTTTTTCGTTTTTTTTCTTTTTTTCGTTTTTTCCGTTTTTTCTTTTTGACATTTTTTACGTTTGTCCGTTTTTGTCATTTTTTTTTATTTTTTCCGTTTTTTACGTTTTCTTCGTTTTTTTACGTTTTTTTTTTCGTTTTTGCCGTTTTTTCGCTTTATGTTTTTTTACGTTTTGTACGTTTTTCTTACATTTTTTTATCGTTTTGTTCATTTTATGTTTTTTTTCCGTTTTCTATAGTTTTTTCTTATTTCTTTCCCTTTTTTTCAGTTTTTATTTATCCGATTTTTTATACGTTTTTTTGACCAATTTTTTTTAATCAATTTTTTGTCCCATCTTTTTTCTTCTTTTTTTCCAATTAAAAAAAAATAAATAAAATTCAATTTTTTGTTCATTTTTTTTTTTTTTTTGTCCGAATTTATAAAATATTAAATAAAGTTGTCCCAAATTTTTTTTTCCGAATTTTTTTTCGTTTTTTTTGTCCAAATTTAAAAAAATCAAAATAATATTTATTTTATATCAATTAAAAAAAAAATAAATAAAAAATTCAATTTTTTTACAATTTAAAAAAAAAATTAAAAAAATTCAAAATTTTAAAAATTAAAAAAAAATTTAAAAATTAAAAAATTTTTTTAAAATTAAAAAAAAATAAATATTCAAATTAAAAAAATTTATTTTTTTTTAAATTTTTTTAAAATCTTTTAATAAATTTTAAAAAAAAAATTTATTTAAAAAAAATTTATTTTTTATTTAAAAAAAAACGTAAGGAAAATGAACAAAAACGGATAAAATAGACAAAAACGTAAGAAAAACGTCCGAAAACGATAAAAACGGATGAAAGCGCAAGAAAACGGGCGAAAACGTATAAAAACTGTAAGAAAAAACGGAAAAAACGTAAGAAAAACGAATGAAAACGGAAAAAACGTAAAAAAAATGTAAGAAAACAAACAAAACGTAAGAAAAACTGACAAAACGGATAAAAACGGACAAAACGTAAGAAAAACGGAAAAAAAACGTAAGAAAAACATATGAAAATGGAAAAAACGGAAAAAAATGTAAGAAAAACAGACAAAACGTAAGAAAAACTGTCAAAAATATATAAAAACTGAAAAAACGTAAAAAACGGAAGAAAAACGGTCTAAAACATAAGAAAAACGGACAAACACGGATAAAAACGGATTACGAAAAAGTAAAAAATGGACGAAAACGTAAGAAAAACGGACGAAAACGTAAAAAACGGACAAAAACGTAAGAAAAACGGACGAAAATGTAAAAAACGGACTCAAGGGCCAAACTTTAGGGACGATTAAGGAAAAGGACTAACGTTGCAAACGCTGCAAACGGCGGTTAAGGAAAAGTACTAACGTTTCAAACGCTTGTTTGGTTAATGGACTAACGTTGACACTTGCTAACGGAAAAGATAACGTCAGTTAACGATAGTGACCATAGGTGTTATTCTTTTGCAGTCAGAGGGACTATACACGCAACTTTGAAAACCGAGGGACTATGCGTGAAATTTTGGACAAACCACAGGGACGATCCGTGTAATTTACTCTTTATCATAAGTGAAAGGGTTTTATGTGTTATTTCAAAAGTTTTTGACAAAAACGTATTTGATATTTGTGCATGAGAAACTAAACCAACTGTGTGAATTAATATGGAATTAAGTTTTGTAATGATGAATCCAGTTCAGTTCCAATCCTGTTTAGTTATATACATTGCATTAGTACTTGTTTTATATTTAATAATCTCTATTAATTTCTATAAACAAAAAAATCCCCTCTGACCTAACAATCAAATAATGGCTGCTGATACTCCTCTCATCGATGAACTGAAAGATGTTTCTGGGTCAAAAAAGCTTCTGAATGCTTCAAGTTTCTATTCGTTTAAGAACACACAGAAGATGAAGCTTTTATTAGGTGGCTTAGGGAGCGCTGCAATGAGTTGGAAACGAAGATTCAAAAACGCACTGAGAGAATGGTGGAGGTGTGGTCTCTTAACCACAATGATGAAGAAGCTGGAGGGGATACCTATGAGTGCTTGAGGAAGGTTCAAATCAGGGAGCGAAGGAGGTTGGAGGCCTTAACGGCTATCTTGATTGAAGTCCGTGCTGGTTTGTCTGAGAAGGAGGATCATATTAGCATTGTGGATATGTTTGATTAGCTCATGGTTGATTAGGTTCTTTTGGTTGTCTGTTATGGGTTTTTGATGGATATGTATAGGTTTTTGCAGGTTTCACGTTGATGATGATATCAACGGTTGTTTTGTAATGAACTTTGACCTTTATGAATGTAAATAAGTAGTTTAACTGATCAATGATCAGTTTATAGTACTCTATTTGATCCTTTTTTATTTATGTTTCTATTTTTTTACATTTATTTTTTATATTTATTATTGAAAATGGTAATATGTTTAGACTTTATTGTGTGTTTGACTTTTTCTCTTACACACTCATCCATAAAGCACACACAGAAACGGATCTTGGTGAAATAGATCGCTATAGCGATATTAGGGGTTTGAGTTCCAAGCCATATAAATGTAATCAAACAATAACCAATCAAATCAAAAAATATCTTTAAGGGTTTGAATGCTTATGGATTTGGGAGTTGCTTAAGTCATTAAGGTATTGTTTTTTGATTCGTATGCTCATTTGATTTTGTAACTGGGATTTGGATTTTAGCCTCATTAGTTTAATGGGTGTGTTTCTGAATATGTTAATTCGTTTAAAGTTGCTTACTTTATGATGTTTTGTGGTTTGTAGGGATTATCTGATTATCAGTGTTGTATGTGATTATCTGATTAGTCTTTAGGTGTAGTGATCTGGATTTTAGCCTGATTAGTTTAATGCGTTTGTTTCAGAATGTGTTCATTCGTTTAAAGTTGGTTACTTTATGATGTTTTGTGGTTTGTATGGATTATCGGATTATCGGTGTTGGATGCGATTATCTGATTAGTCTTTAGGTTTAGTTAAACTGTTTTTGATTATATGTGTCAGTGGTGAAGCTTAGTAGTTGCTGCAATAGAAATGGTTTTGATAATGAGTCCATCGATTTACAACAACTACGCATAACTCCTAAACACATGTAATTCACTACTAAGGTTGATAATGTACTCATTATCAGTCGCATGTTATAGTCACAGCACCTGAGCACATTATCGGTTTTGATTTTTTTATTTCACATTATTTGGATAGTGGCAATGTGTTAACTACATTAGTAAAATATGTATATGCTATACAGTATATGGAAAACGGGGTTTTGAAGTATTATGGTAGCTGTAGGTTTGCACTGAATTATTGCTAGTTTGTTACTTTCAATTATGTCGAGATCGTGGGTTTATCATATCTATCTATCAGCTCATTTAGGTACGGTTAATTATGATGTTTGGAATAACTTGCCCTTTCCTTTGCACCATATGTGAAGCTTAAAAGATTGACAGTTTAATTAGAGTTGAATATCCTCCATAGATTGGCTAAGATGTCAAGAAATTCTTGTGTAATGTAGTAAGAAAATGGACAATTTTGGTAAATTGTATAGTAAACTGATTATATCAATTAGTGTACACATTCTAGGTTATGGTGTCCATGTATGGGCAGTTAAAACTCTTATATTTACGTGTACGTTTGGTAGCAGTTGCAGCCTGCAACCTGTGTATAATGCAATACAACGTTTGAAGGTCGGTAAAGCCGGGGTGGATTGTTATGACATGGTGGAGGATTGTTCGAAGTAGATGCAGTCTACACACCTGCGCTAGACCAATATAACTCTTGGAAATCGCTTAAGCAAGTTTGTAGTCCTATGATACGATGTAATTTGAAAAGTTGTTTGGTTAATTTATAATTTAATTTGAAAAGTTGCTTAGTTAATTTATAGTTTATTAATAGGGATAGCTGATATCTGGGTGTGAACAAACAATTGGTCAGTGTGGGTAGAGGTTAGAGTGCAGCTTTTTAAAGCCTGACAAACTTTTTGAGCTTCACAGCAGTTACAAAAAGGTTTTGTAACTCCTACTTACTCATAAATTCATTTAATTAGATATTTGTAGGAAGTTATGGTATTGGAATTGCTATTTATTGCCATATTGTGTTTGGAAGTGATTGTTTGATTAGGGTATAGGTATATGGGAACTGATTTTGATCATAGGTATGCAATGGAGATGGTTTTGATATAATGGCTTTGGACGCTGTTGAACCATCCATTAATCTTCTTATTGTTTGTCAACTTAAATATTTATGCATACTTTAGGAAAACTAATGGTTGGTTTGCAACTTTACTCACCCTTTGATACCTGAGAAAAGAGACCAAAAGAGCCTTTAATTGTGTAAGTTTTGACTGTTACTTCATTGTTAGTATTAAGTGTGGGTTTACATTCCACAAAATTTTTAATTAGTTATTATTTAAATATAAATTAAGTAGCTATAAATCACAGTGATAACATTACACATCTGTACTAAGTTAGGTCGTTGATAGTTTCCTTGTAAACAATGTCACGTGTGCAGTGCTTCAGTTATGGGCATGCTTCTTCGATCATTAGTATTTTGAGAACATCAGAGCTTGTGACCCTGGATACCGCCACATATAGTTGCCCATGACTGAATATGGGATTTGGCAGATAGAGCCCAACATAGTTAAGTGAATGTGACTTTTGTTAATGGTCATTGCGTAGCATGGTCTTAAAGGAAATTGTCGTCGTTTTAGTACGAATCGCCATTTTCACTCTGTAGATGTGAGTATAATCCTGTGTATTACAACGGCCTCTCCTATATTTGATCATGTAAGGACCTTATCCTGAATAACAAACTGTCCTAGATCAGTGAGGAGCAACGTGGTCCCATTGCATAGTCCTTTGCCTGGATTTACATTCCGTAATAACATAATGGGTAGGTCCTTTTTTAAGTGGAGGGCATGTGGTGGCAATGATGTCATACAATTGGGCGGCCGTTTTGCATTTCCATGTTTCTTCTACCCATAGGAGGATATGAGCGTGTGGAATACCACGCTTTTGAAATTCTATAACATACACAAATGCAAGGAGATGCCAGAAAAGGGTTGTAAGATTTAAAACTTACTATTTAGACATGCATTATACATTATGTTTGTGATCCTATTAGTGCAGTTAGGCCAAACAAAGGATAACGTTATTGCTTGTAGCATTGAGCATAGGTCTATTAGGCACTTTATGTTTTAATCACTTGTATGTTAAAACTCATTTCAGATCACTTTCGTAATATATGCTACACTATTCCATTAGTAAGAAATGAAGTACCATCATCGCACTTGTTACAATAGTCTAAACGGAAAACTAATTTAGAAGAGTAGGCAGATTCATATTATGAACTGAGTCGTAATACTTGAATTTGACATGTACGGTTGAAGGTTTAGTTATGGCCTTGAACGGATGCATTGAAGAGTAAAGTGGTCATTGATATAAGTATAACAATTCCTAGGTACCATTACAATTCAATTGTGATGTATGTTAACATTCAGTATTATAAAACTAATGGGTATTATGGGTGAGTTTTAATTGTGATGGTTACTCCTATCATGTGAATATGTTATCATCTATTGATTAGCGCATTTTGCAAATTGGTCTTTCTTTCCCAAACATTAGGCAGACACCTTTAGGATTTCCGGTCAAGTTGAATGCTATCAAACCTCATATAGAAATAAAATAACATAAATAAAAGTACGATTTCTATTGCAGTAATTCAATAGTGTTTTTTGCAACGTCTAACTAATTTAAAAAACTCTCAGAAACAAAACTATTTTTTTCTCTACATATGCTTATTTATGAAGCCATTATTTGTTGATGTTTTTTTTGCTGATGCGTCCTTGTAACATGCCGTAAGCACCATCTCCATCCTTACTTAGATTCTTCCACAATTAACCTAAACCCATAAGATAAATAAAAACTTGTTAATAAATTACCCAGAATAAGCCGATTGGTGATTGCAGGTTGTGATCACCATGTCCTCACCTCCTCTTTTTCTTCTGATCAGTTGGTTCGCTCCCATCGTCCTTCTGCCCCTCAAATGCATTAACCAATTCTACTTCTACATCAGAATCGTCTAGCTCCCCCTGAAAATAATGGCATCATATATTACATGTTTAGGATGTCGGTTAAAGGGACATTGATTTGTTTACTGTTTATGGTTTGTGGTTATTGGTAACCAACCTGTTTTTTTTCTTAACCTTTGTAGGCTTAGAAGGTGTGTGCGACGGATGGGTCCTGCTCCAATGCCTTTAATGAAGGGCTTGAGGTGCCAGATTGACTCACAACTGTGCTGGAAGACTCACTTTCCATGGCCAACTCATTTGGGTTCACATTCCAACACGTGAAGCTTTCAAAACTTTGATACTCATAGTAGGTGTAAGATTTGATCTCAAACACGTGTGATGTGCCAATGATGTTGGATATCAGGGGTGGCAAGATCATGTGCTCATCTGAAGACTGCAAAGGAA
The DNA here is from genome assembly GCA_021014915.2 of Artemisia tridentata subsp. tridentata. Classification (NCBI taxonomy): domain Eukaryota; kingdom Viridiplantae; phylum Streptophyta; class Magnoliopsida; order Asterales; family Asteraceae; genus Artemisia; species Artemisia tridentata. Next base: position 163,700,485 of record CP139504.1, on the reverse strand, counting down.
GGTTAGTGTAAGAGCTGTATGGGAAGTGCTATATAGGTTATGTATTTACCTCATCCTCCAAATGCATGAGTGATGCTGCTGAGCACTTTACCAATTTTGTCGCTGGTTCATCGAAAAGCACAAAGACAGTTTGAGCAGTGTCGTCGGACACTCCCAGCTCAAGCCTATACCTGTCAATCATATGTTGCACAGTGTACGTTAGAGTGAGTATTTACTGAATTCCAATTAACATTGCAAAAGTATCAATCATAACATTACCTCATAACAGGATAAACAACTGCCTTGTCACATCCATCGCACCACCAACCCCCTCCTTTCAAGTGGCACCTTTCTTGCATTTTTCCCCACCACATGCCGGGAAGTTCCACCCCTTCCTAGTCCTGACACTTTCGATTGTCGCCTTACAGTGGAAGGTTACAGTCTGTAAATGGAAACAATTTTTATACGACGTGCAATGGGCTGATAATATAGATATGGCAACTTAGGAAAAAACCTTACATCATTCTTTCGGTTGCAAGCCCACACCATAAGGTTTTCGAGTGTCCCATCTTTAGGTACAGAGTCCACAACACGGGATCCCGTGTTTGTCTGCCCAACATCACTAATAGCCAGATAGTTGGTAAGTCAAAGAAAACATTGTGGACAGTATTTACTTTTCAAACCATGTTAAATCACGTATAACTGCTCACCTGGTTTCTGATCTCAATTCCTTAATTGCAGGTATCTCAAAATCATCTATAATCATGGAGGATGAACTGCTGGATAAATAAAGCTTATCTAGAACGTAACATTCAACTTTAAATTAACATGTACAACCTGATATATACGGGTAAGTTTGAGAATTGACAGACACTTACTGTTGTAATGTTTTGCAGTTGTCGAGGTTAGCACAATAGGACACATGCCTACATGTTTTGTTTTCTTGTCAATCAGCACATTACCTAACCCTCCCCATAGCGTTACCCTTATTGACTGTCCCCTGTTGCATAGAAGACATGTTAAGCCACCTCTCATTGTTAATTGCAAAGTGGTAATTGTTAGCATGATGTAACACCCCCAATTTCGTGAACGCATAGGAATTCAAACTGGGTGTTACTTCATGGCACAACAGTTATAACAATTGAAAATGAACTCTAATTGAGTCATTTTAAAAGATCTATCATTCAAATTATATAAATATCAGAGTATACAAAAATAAGGTCCCAGTAGTTTCAAGGTTTAAAAATTACATTAAATGAGTTTTTAAATGATAATAAAACTATAGCCTTCTTGAAGTATCCGTGCCCCTCTGTGTCAGCCTCGTTCATTATGGACCTGAGATAAACATGCTAAAAGTGTCAACACAAAGGTTGGTGAGTTCATAGAGTTTGTTGAAATAATTGTGAAAACCTTTATAAGTGAATCCTTGTAACAAGTAATTATAAATGTTAAATGTAAATTTCAAATATTCCGAGTGTATGACTATTGTACTAAATATAATATCACATATAGGTAGTGTTTCCGTTTTACTAAGTTCCTGACATCAAAACCTTAAGTTTACTGGTTTCTGGTTGGCTCACATTTGTACCAAGTCCGTTAGTTTGTTTATTATACCAATTCTATTAGTTTCGAGATTACACCAAGTCCATTAGATCACATCGTTTCTACCAAGTACATGAAATCATCCCATTTTGTAGATGTCGATAAACTCGATAAGCTACTCGGTAGGGGCCCACCAATCATTTTGTGTCTGGGTTACGTTGTTATACACCCAAAGTGTTGAAAATTATTTGTTATTACACTATCCTTATGAAAACCAAAATGTAAATCTCGTACCAATAGAAATTAGAATAATTGTTGCAATCATAGCCTAATAGGTAATCTGTTCTTATATCTAGTGATCTCAAATGTTTGTTGCATTTTGTTTTCTCTAACTGAGTCAACTTAATGGTTATATTAATCCCAATAGATCTAACCATAATATTTGTACTTACTACGCATAGTGTTTAATGGTCCATGATATAGAAACTCTAAGTATGACAATAATGTTATTTAGCATAAATAACATTTAGTTCAGATACAACAAATAGTTTGCAAATAATCGAAATTGAAATTAAAATAGTTAAGTATGTATCTCCCCCAATGTATTTATAAAGTAATTAAACGAGTAAAAGTGGGGCTATGACTCACCGTGAGTGGATGATAAATATATAATGAAAATGATGGACGTGCCGTGGAAACTTCTATGAGCAACCTAAAATATGATATCGAGTCTTAGGTTTTAAAGTAATGAAGTGAAAATGTAAATAAATCTATCTAAGTTTATTATATCGATCATGATTTTGTACTTTGTAATTTATAGTATTTGTGTATGTCATTATAAAAATGGCTTACTAGTTTGTAAAATGTTTTTAGTTTAAATTGTTCGGGCCATCATAATTCAGAGGTCATGTAGTTAACGTTCAAGGAGCTAGGACACTTTAAATCGTAAATCCAGCAACTCGTCGATATGTTCACCCAAATGAAGCCCCTCACATGAAGCTCCCTACTAACATAGTACTTAATATGTGAAACATATATTTTGCTTACTTGATTATATGACATATTAAGAGTTTATAAAACACTAAATAATTAAATAAAAGTTCATAAGTATTTAAAGTTTATAAATACTTACTTTAATACAGAATGCTTGTTTATAAGAAAAAGGGAATATAAGCGGAGCTTCGACGTGAAATTAATAACCTCCGAAAAACCCAAAACTAATTGGAGATTATAACGATGCCTTCTTTGAAAAATCAAAGCTATTTGAAGATTATAACGACTTCACTTGAAAACTTGAAGCTATTCGAAGATTATAACGACTTTACTTGGAAACTTTGAAGAAAAGAGGATCAAAACCTAGTTTTCTTCCAAGAACACAAGATTTTTATTTCAAAATCTATAAGAAGTGCCTTTAGGGTTTAGGACTTTAGATGTTAAGAAGGTGTGGTGCAAACATTAGTGAAGTTTTAGGTTAGTATTTATAGGAAAAATTTAGGGTAGTTTTGTAAATAAATTTCACACATGTAATGATCTTGTGCTATATTGAACCTAAGAATGTCAAGTGCTATGTAAAGCTTCCTTGAGAAGTCTCATGAGGAGGTTAAGAGTTTTAGATAAATATCTTGACTTTACGGAGTGAGTTTTGGTCCCGGTAATCGCTAACGGTAAGTATTTAAATCACGAAACTTAAAATCGGGTATCGTAAAAATATGAAACTTGTAGAAATGATTAAACTCATCAATATACTTAATATTAGCATATAAAACGAGTGATATGTTTAACGGATTGCGTATACGCTGTTAAAACCTGAAAACGTAGGTTAAAACGCGTAAAACGTAAAATGTACGAAGTTTACGTAAAAAAGGAAAAAGTGAAATGTGACTTTTCTAATATGATTATTATGAACCTAAAATGCTTATAATGTCTAGACTGGGCCTAGTCTAGTGTCGGTCGGTGTTAAATGTTCGTTAAGTCTAAAACCGAAAGTGTTAAAAATCAAGGGATGATTTTATGGTCAAAGGAGGAGGGAAATAAGTTCGAATTTTTCAAAAAATGTAAAAGTATCTAAACATCTTAGAAAATGCGGTGCAGGTATAGGTTAAGTCCGTGTGTAAGTAAAAATGATTAAAACGCGAGTTTAGACTCATAAAACACAGGGTCTATTTGGTAACATTTGAAATTAAAATTTTAAAATTTCATATATTGATTATAAGTGAATTAGGAATTTATCTAATGTGATAAAAATGTTCAGAGTCAGTTAAATTATGAGAATGAATTAAAAAAATGTGTATACGGGAATGAATAGTAAAAGTAAATAGTAAAAATATGAGGATGAATAGTAATCTAAAAATACGAATTCTTACTGTCTCACAACCTTAAAGGGAATTTCGTCCCGGAATTTAGTGTGTGTTGTACGTTAATATACTAATATGTTCATGTAGAATAAAATGCCTAAAAGTCACATAATCGTCTGGAGGATGGAAGGCACGGAGAGCGAAAGGCTATAAAATATTTTTGTGTAGAAAGGGTTATAGTTTAGGTCTCGTTTAGGCCCGTTTCTCTATAATTGTAGCTCTGATACAAATCTTTAACACCCGTAATTTCGTGAACGCAGCAGAATTCAAAATGGTTGTTACTTCATGGCACAACAGTTATAACAATAGAAAGAGAACTCTAATTGAGTTATTTTAAAAGATTTATCATTCAAATTATAAAAACATCAGAGTTTACAAAAATGAGGTCCTAGTAGTTTCAAGGTTTACAAATTACATTAAATGAGTTTTCGAATGATAATAAAATTATAGCCTTCTTGAAGTATCCGTGCCCCTCCGTGCCAGCCTCATTCATTATGGACCTGAGATAAACATGCTAAAAGTGTCAACACAAAGGTTCGTGAGTTCATAGAGTTTGTTTAAATAATTGTGAAAACCTTTATAAGTGAATCCTGGTAACAAGTAATTATAAATGTTAAATGTAAATTTCAAGTATTCCGAGTGTATGACTATTGTACTAAATACAATATCACATATAGGTAGTGTTTCCGTTGTACTAAATTCCTGACATCGAAACCTTAAGTTTACTTGTAACAACCGTGAAATTTCAGGTCATTATTTTTACAATTTTAGTTACTTAACTTTTCTATTTTAAGTAAATTAACTTTTGCCGGGAAAGTTACCCGCGTACGTCGTAACACATACACTTAAATTCGTAATTTGACTCAGACTATGCCCAGTCTACCCGTTAATATGATTTATTTTCCCCCACATACTTGTTTTCATATGGAATATTCTATTTTTCCATTTCTACGCGATGTTTTCACTTTTTACGTTTTACGCATTTTCGACTCGCGTTTTAAGCTTTAACGACGTTATAATACTCCGAAAGGCTCGGGAAATATATGAAACATCAAATTTAGTCATTTTAAGCTAAATATAATATCTTTATAACGATATTACTTCTATAACATTTTCATGAGTTTCCACTTTATACGTTACCCGGAACTTGCGTTTTTACGTTTTTAATTTAATCTTTTACACAAATACTTAAACTAACTATAGAAATGATATATCTACAACATTTAAAAAAATACATATAATAAACTCTTACAAGCACCCAATGTGCCGCCCCCATGCCCCAATTAAGTGCCATGCATTTCCATCATGGTTTAAAGCTTCTTAATTACTCTTAAATGCCATCCTCATTCATCTCACCTACACAACACTTAATTCTCTCCCTAAAATCTGATTTTCTCTCCTCCTCTCTTGAAGAATTCGGCCACCATCACCACCATGCAACCACCACATCAAAAACTTGATATTTTTCAAGTTTTATGCTTAGAAAGGCTAGCCTTGTTAATCTATAACAAGTGTTTGGTATTTTTCTCACCAAAACCCACTCTTTGAGCCACGAGATTTACCTCAGAACACTCTTCACCATAGCTCAAACTTGGAGTTTCTTGAAGTTAGGTAGGGTACAAGATGATTTATATCCATCTTGCTCCGGAAAAAGTCACAAAAATGGGTTTTTAAACTTTATCTCTAATTTTCTTGTAATTTATGTTTAAGAGTATTTTGAATCTAAGATTACATAAGTTTTTAGATGTTTATGAAGTATGTTAAATGAGGATAGGATGTTAGGTAGGTAGTTAGGATCGATTTGAAAGTGATTTGCAAGAGTTAGTTTAAAAGGGTTTTGATTTTTTTTTTACCTCATGGTTTTACATATAAAAATTTGTTAGATCTAAAATAAAAACCATTAAACTCCTAGACATATTTGAGTTTTAATCTAATAAAAAGTAGGTAATGGTTAAACTTGAGCATGCATGAGGATTAGACACATTTAATACACTTAAAGCAACTAGTGGTGATTGGTCCAAACCTGTCCAGGATTTTATACAAAAAAAAAATGATTCACCACTTTGATCTCATTAGGTTTTAAGTTAAAAAAAATTTATTGTGAGTTAGCCACAGGTCTTAGGGTCATTTCCCTGAAATCCTTACATCCTAATTCATCCCGATGATTTTGTTAGAAAATCTACATTAAAACTTGTCCAGGAATGCATGTCAGTTTTGAAAGGCCAAATACTCTAAAATGTTTCAAAGAACCTTATGTTGGTCAAAACATGAAAGTTTTAGCTAAGACATGTAGAAAACGTTTCTCACTGGTGTGGAACGTTTTGTTTGTTCTTGATTGAGATATTTATGTATTGAATGTGTTTAGCATGCGGAATCTACTACAACACACTTTAAAAGAACACAAGATGGTGAGTTTGAGTAAATGAGAGAATGCAATGAACAAAGAACACAACTTTGGTTAGAACAAAACGATTCAATATTATTGATGAAATAATACGGATGATCTAAGTATCACCAGGATTACAAAGTAATCTTGAATCTAAGATTGTAAAAAGGATTTGTGATTCGAAGTAACTAAGTTACTTGAGAGATAGTTTGTTTTTGGTTATTTTGTTTGTGAAGATGCATGCATGAAGAAGTGACTAAGATATCCTTTTATAAGATAAGGATATCTTATTACATGTTGTCAAGTAGATGAATATAATACTATACTTTGACTATTATGGCGCCTACAATTAAATACAACTACCCATGTACACTCTGATATATTCTTCTGTCACCACAGAAGACTATTCTACTTCTACATAACGTATAACAATGTACAAAGACTAATAATTCAACTAAATATCTATTACAAAATATCTAATCGACTTGACAGAAGCTTGGCAGGCTCTTCATTAGCTAGCAGTACCTTCTACCCAGAAGGTACTGGTAGAACATCTTCGTACACTACAAAATCAACTAGCAGGCTCTTCTCATCATTGGCAGGCTCTTTGACTTTGATCATTTTATTCCCAACAATCCTCCCCTAAACTTGTTATTTCCATTAAAATACACAAGTTTCTGATGAATAAAATACATACCTTGAGGATTTGAGAACTCTTCCAAAAACCTTACTTTCTATCCTTCCTTTTTCTTTCATATTGCTCAGATATGCTTCTTAGCAAACTCTGAACAATCTCTGAGTTTTCTTCATCCTTGTCACACCTTAATCTCTTGGAGATCATAGCTTTAAGCACTTCATAGCTAAGAGGATACTCTTTCTCAGCTAACATAAAAAGTTCTATCCCACTCTGTGTGAAAAGATGATGAGTATGGCTATGGCTTAGAAACTCCCAAGTTGTTGAAGGATCATAATAGGGAAATTTCCAATGAACATCCTTGGGATCAGGATCGAACATCCTATTGAATTCCACCCAAAGCTCTTGTTCCTTAGCATCTGTACTAGAATTTGTAGCTAACCTAATCTGCACTAGATTCCACAATTCTTCCAAATCTGCTCTATCAGATGCTCTAACTAAATTTTCAAAATTCTTGAAGATAGCAGACTGTCCCCCAACCCTTAATATTTTCCATGACTTACCAAATCTATCATGGTGTATTTCCCAATCAATTATAGGGTGTCTAGACCTAATTGGATCAGCATGAATGATTGTAGGTAAAGTAATCAACATTTTACTTACTTGCCCTTGATCCAATTTTGCTACTTATTTCTTCTGAGCATCTTCCTTCTTCTTAGATGGATGTACATCAGATGGAACATTATAGTAAAGATTCTTGTAGGCTTGAAGATATAAAAAGAAGATTTCATCAGCAGATTTCTTCTTAAGTTGATAATCAGTCCAATTTGCCTGATTCTTCAAAAATTTCTTCATAAAGATTGTTTGATCTTTGTTAGTTTTGCCCACTTTAAAACCTCTCTTCTGACTTTCCTTCATCTTCTCAAAAATGTCAGCCAAAGCTGCTTCTTTGTATTTCTTGTTGATGAAAGATTCAAGTGCTTCAGTCTTCTCATCAGAATTGAGTGTCTTGTCATTTACTATATTTGCTGCATGACCTTTCACAATTGGATCATTGTTAATAATCCATAACATCTGTGCATCAAAGGTCTCTTGAGCAATTTGAGTATCAAGAAGAGCTTGAGCAGCTTCTTCAGCTTCTTTCTGCTCTTTCATTTCTTCAAGCATTCTTGAAGCTTCTCTAGCTTTTAGCTCTTCTTCTTGAACTCTTTTGGCCTCTTCTTCTCCTAAAGCCAAATGTTGATTACTTTACCTACTATCATTCATGCTGATCCAATTAGGTCTAGACACCCTATAATTGATTGGGAAATACACCATGATAGATTTGGTAAGTCATGGAAAATATTAAGGGTTGGGGGACAGTCTGCTATCTTCAAGAATTTTGAAAATTTAGTTAGAGCATCTGATAGAGCAGATTTGGAAGAATTGTGGAATCTAGTGCAGATTAGGTTAGCTACAAATTCTAGTACAGATGCTAAGGAACAAGAGCTTTGGGTGGAATTCAATAGGATGTTCGATCCTGATCCCAAGGATGTTCATTGGAAATTTCCCTATTATGATCCTTCAACAACTTGGGAGTTTCTAAGCCATAGCCATACTCATCATCTTTTCACACAGAGTGGGATAGAACTTTTTATGTTAGCTGAGAAAGAGTATCCTCTTAGCTATGAAGTGCTTAAAGCTATGATCTCCAAGAGATTAAGGTGTGACAAGGATGAAGAAAACTCAGAGATTGTTCAGAGTTTGCTAAGAAGCATATCTGAGCAATATGAAAGAAAAAGGAAGGATAGAAAGTAAGGTTTTTGGAAGAGTTCTCAAATCCTCAAGGTATGTATTTTATTCATCAGAAACTTGTGTATTTTAATGGAAATAACAAGTTTAGGGGAGGATTGTTGGGAATAAAATGATCAAAGTCAAAGAGCCTGCCAATGATGAGAAGAGCCTGCTAGTTGATTTTGTAGTGTACGAAGATGTTCTACCAGTACCTTCTGGGTAGAAGGTACTGCTAGCTAATGAAGAGCCTGCCAAGCTTCTGTCAAGTCGATTAGATATTTTGTAATAGATATTTAGTTGAATTATTAGTCTTTGTACATTGTTATACGTTATGTAGAAGTAGAATAGTCTTCTGTGGTGACAGAAGAATATATCAGAGTGTACATGGGTAGTTGTATTTAATTGTAGGCGCCATAATAGTCAAAGTATAGTATTATATTCATCTACTTGACAACATGTAATAAGATATCCTTATCTTATAAAAGGATATCTTAGTCACTTCTTCATGCATGCATCTTCACAAACAAAATAACCAAAAACAAACTATCTCTCAAGTAACTTAGTTACTTCGAATCACAAATCCTTTTTACAATCTTAGATTCAAGATTACTTTGTAATCCTGGTGATACTTAGATCATCCGTATTATTTCATCAATAATATTGAATCGTTTTGTTCTAACCAAAGTTGTGTTCTTTGTTCATTGCATTCTCTCATTTACTCAAACTCACCATCTTGTGTTCTTTTAAAGTGTGTTGTAGTAGATTCCGCATGCTAAACACATTCAATACATAAATATCTCAATCAAGAACAAACAAAACGTTCCACAAGTGGTATCAGAGCTAGGCTTGATATTTACTAATTTAAAAGAAAAATGGATGTTGAACATATTCAGACAAATGTTGCAGCTAAACTTCCATTACTGAAACAAAATGAGTTTGAAATGTGGCGACTCAGGGTTGAACAATACTTTCAAGTGCAGGATTATGCACTTTGGGAGATTATTGAACAAGGCAATTCATTTAAACCCCAAACCACCACAACAACAGTAAATGATGCTCTTGTAACAACAATACAAACCCAACCATCGAATGCAGATGAAAGAATTCAGAAGAAAAATGATCTCAAGGCAAGGAGTATGTTACTGATGACTATTCCAAATGATCAACTTCTGATTTTTAACAAATACAAAGATGCCAAAACCCTCTTTGAAGCTATTGTGGCTAGGTTTGGTGGTAATGATGCTACCAAGAAAACACAGAAAACACTTCTCAAACAACAATTTGAGAACTTCACAGCCACAACCAATGAGTCTTTGGACAGTATGTTCAATAGACTTCAGAAGCTTGCAAGTCAGTTAGCCATCCATGAAGTGATGATAACTCAAGAAGACCTAAACTCTAAATTTCTTAGGAGTTTACCTTCAGAATGGTCTATGCATGTCATTGTATGGAAGAACAAGTCAGATATTGACCAGATGAGTCTCAATGATCTCTACAACAATTTCAAGATTGTAGAACATGAAGTTAAGAAGACTACTGGGTCAAGCTCAGGAAATATGGCATTTGTTTCATCCCCAAACATCTCAAAGGTTGATCATGAAGACAAAGGTGGCAGAGAAGAAGGTACTGCTAACACAACCTTTGGTACTGCTAATACTTCTAGTAGCACCAAGTCCATTTTGGATGAAACAATTGGGTGTGCTTTTCTTACATCTCAACACAATGGGTCTGTATTAACATTTGAAGACCTTCAAGAGATTCATCCTGATGATCTTGAAGTAATGGACCTAAAGTGGCAACTTTCACTTTTAAGCATTAGAGCTAAGCAGTTGATGATGAGGACTGGCAAGAAGATACTGATAGATGGAAGTGAGCCTGCTGGCTATGATAAGTCAAAGGTGGAGTGTTACAACTGCCACATGAAAGGTCACTACTCTAGAGAGTGTAGAAGACCTAAGAGGCAAGATGACAGAGGTAGAGGGTTTGACAACAGAAACCAAGGAAGCTTTGAGAAGAAAGGAAGCTTTGAAAGCAAGAGTAAGGTTGTTGAAGTTGCTGAGCCAAAAGCAATGGTTGCTATAGATGGCATGGGTTTTGACTGGAGTTTCATGGGTGAAGATGAGTCAACTTCTGATGAATTGGCTTTGATGGCATTCTCCACCCCTGAGGTACAAATTATCAAATGTCCTAATGATTGTGAATCTTTTAAAGAATTAAAAATCATAAGTAAAGCTTATGATACAGAAGTATTAGAACATAGAAAAACCATTCAAACCTTATTTGACCATAAGTGTGGTATGTCCAAGCTAGAAAAACAAATCACTCACTATAGAGAAAATGAACTTACCTTTACTGATGCTAAAAATGCTCTTCAAAGACAAATATTTTTGAAAGATAGAGAAATAGAAATGGTAAGGACAGAGTGCACTAAAGTGACATTAGCTAGAGACAATATTCAACTGACTGTTACTAAATTGGAAAATGCTTCTGAGTGTACTAAGAGCATAGTTGAGACTCAGTTGAATAAGAGAATAAAATCAGGGATAGGATATAATAATTGTCCTCCACCTTATAGAGGAATTCCTTGTCCACAAGGTAGTGATCTTGCTGCATCAGGTTTACATGAATTTGTTGCAAAACCATTAGCTAAACCTGTAGTGATAGGTGAACCTTCTGAGAGTGCTAAGAATGTCTCACTCTCCAAGGTGCTCACTGAGAAGAGACCAGATGTCCTAATTATTGAGGATTGGGTATCTGATGATGATGAAGATGAGACTATTCCTATTAAAGGAATCAAAGTAGGACCATCCAGTCCTAAGAAAGTAGAAGTTAAAGCTAAAGCCAAAACTGTTTTGAAGACAGTTGAAAGTTGTAAAAAATGTAATAACAAACCTAGGGGAAGCCAAAGAAATTGGAACAACCTTAAATCACAACAATTAGGTGATGACTTTGTTATGTTTAATAAAGCTTGTTATTATTGTGGTAGCATTAATCATCTTCATGCTTATTGTAATAAATGGGTTTCTGGGAGTAAATCAAAAGCTAAAACAAATGTTACTCAACCCAGAAAAAGTTTTGTTAAGTCTAACACTACAAAAGATAATCATACTGTTAGACAACATAAGCCTGTTATTACAAAATCAACTGAAAAGGGTACAAGAAACACTTTCAAAAGTGTACCAAAAGTTGAGAAGAATCCTATTCAAAAGATAAATGTGGTCAAAACAAAAGTTTGGAGTCCAAAAACCAAAGGTCCTGCTAGACCAAAAGGTCCTGCTAGACCACATGGTACTGCCAAAATTGATATTGCCAAAATTGGTACTGATAGACCAAAGACCACACAATGGATTAGAAGGGAAAGTGCTGTTAAGGCCTCAGCATGTTGGATTTGGAAACCAATCCAATCAAAAGGTGCATCAACAATCCTGAAAAGGTTTGACTTCATTGATGCAAGAGGCAAACCCAAGTCTGTCATGGCTTGGGTACCCCAAGGAAACTAATGTGTTTATTCATGTGCAGGAACATTCAACTGATAGTGAAGATCAAGGGTATGTTGATAGTGGGTGTTCCAGGCACATGACAGGCAACATGTCATTCCTCTCAGATTTCAAAACATTTGATGGAGGATATGTTACCTTTGGGGGAGGAATTAAAGGAAAGATTACTGGTAAAGGTACTATTAAAACCAGTAAAATAGATTTTGAAAATGTGTATTTTGTGAAAGAACTTCAGTTTAATCTTCTTAGTGTCTCACAAATGTGTGACAAAAAGAACAATGTTCTATTTACTGACAATGGATGTATGGTTCTTTCTTCTGATTTTAAGATGCCTGATGAAAGTCAGATCCTTCTTAAAATTCCAAAAAGGAACAATATGTATAGTGTCAATTTAAAGAACATTGATCCCAAAGAAGGTTTAACTTGTTTGATAGCAAAGGCCTCATTGGATGAATCTATGCTTTGGCATAGAAGGCTTGGTCATGTAAACTTTAAAACAATCAACACTATTGCAAAATATGATTTAGTAAGAGGTTTACCCAAAAAGATTTTCCAAAACGACCAAACTTGTGTTGACTGTCTAAAAGGCAAACAACATAGAGCTTCTTGTAAGCCCAAGACCCAAAACTCTATTACTCAGGCTTTACATATGCTTCATATGGATCTCTTTGGTCCTACTAATGTGTGTAGCTTGAATGGAAAGAAATATTGTCTGGTTGTTACTGATGACTATAGCAGATTTTCATGGGTTTTCTTCTTAAGATCTAAACATGAAACTAGTGAGACACTTAAAACCTATATCACTGAGGTAGAAAACCAATCTGATAAGAAGGTTAAGGTCATCAGATGTGACAATGGGACAGAGTTCAAGAATAGAGTTATGGATGACTTTTGCAAGGAAAAAGGCATAAAAAGAGAGTTTAGTGTAGCTAGAACACCTCAGCAAAATGGAGTAGCAGAAAGAAAGAATAGAACACTTATAGAGGCTGCTAGAACTATGTTAGTAGACTCTAAGTTGCCTATTTCATTTTGGGCTGAAGCAGTTGGTACTGCTTGTTATGTACAAAACAGGGTTCTTGTGACAAAACCACATAGAAAAACACCTTATGAACTTTTCTTTGGTAGAAAACCATCTTTAAGTTTTATGAGACCTTTTGGTTGTCAGGTTACTATTCTCAATACCAAAAATCATTTAGGCAAATTTGATGGAAAAGCAGATGTTGGCTTTTTGATAGGGTATTCCTTGCAAAGTAAGGCCTACAGAGTGTTTAACACATGCACTAGGCTAGTTGAAGAGAATCTTCACATAGAGTTTCAAGAGAAACTTACAAATGTGAAAGGAGTTGGACCAGATTGGATGTTTGATGTTGATAGGCTTTCAGAATCTATGAATTATGTGCCTGTTACAGGTACAAATGCTAATGAAAATGCAGGTTCTGAAGAAAATGTTGAAATTCCTAAAAATCAAGATTTCATCTGGATGCCAATTTGGAAAAGTATGGATCTATCTTCAAATGAAGAAGGACCTTCAAACACAACAAAAGAAGGCAATGAAGAAGATCAAGGAACTCAGAATCAAGAGAATCAAGAGAGTGGTGCTAATGACAATGGTACTGCCAGTTCTTCAGATGGTCCTGCTAGTACAAGTATTGGTACTGCTGAGCCATTGAATGTTCAAATAGATGATTCTTTTCAAGAAGAAGTTGGGATTAGCAATCTTCCAACTACATATGAAGTTCCTAAAACACCAAACACTAGAATTCTCAAAGATCACTCAACTGATGATGTGATTGGAAGCATAACTTCTGGTGTTAGAACAAGATCTCAAGTTGGTTTATCTCAAGTCTTATCCTCAGATGAAGAAGGGTTAATCTCCTCTCTTTATGAAGAAAAGAATAATGATAATTCCAATATATGCCTGTTTTCATGTTTTCTATCTCAGGCTGAACCCAAAAACATAAACAAAGCTTTAGATGATGCAAGTTGGGTGGAAGCTATGCAAGAAGAGCTTCTCCAATTCAAGATTCAGAAGGTTTGGATATTGGTTGATTTACCCAGAGGTCATAGGGCAATTGGAACCAAATGGGTGTTCAGAAACAAGAAGGATGAAAGGGGTATAGTGATCAGGAACAAGGCTAGATTGGTAGCACAAGGATATACTCAAGAGGAAGGGGTAGATTATGAAGAAGTGTTTGCTCCAGTTGCAAGACTTGAAGCAATTAGGCTTTTCTTAGCCTATGCTTCATTCATAGGCTTCACTGTCTATCAAATGGATGTTAAGAGTGCATTTTTGTATGGTGAAATTGAAGAACCAGTATATGTATCTCAACCTCCAGGCTTCATTGATGCTGAGTATCCAGATAAAGTTTACAAAGTTACCAAGGCTTTGTATGGCCTACATCAAGCTCCAAGGGCATGGTATGAAACATTGGCTTGTTTTCTACTAGAAAGTGGATTCCAAAGAGGCAGGATTGATCCAACTTTGTTCATCAAAAGGACAAAGAAAGACATCTTGTTAGTGCAGATTTATGTTGATGACATAATCTTTGGATCAACAAACCAAGGCTTGTGTGTAGAATTTGAAAAACTTATGCACAGTAAGTTTGAGATGAGTTCCATGGGGGAACTTACTTTCTTTTTAGGTCTCCAAGTGAAACAATCCAAAGAAGGCATATTTATCAGCCAAGATAAGTATGTAGCAGAGATCTTAAGAAAATTCAATTTTGCTGATTCTAAGGTTGCAAGTACACCAATGGATCCAGACAAAGGGCTACTCAAGGATGCTGATGGAGAAGATATGGATTTGCACAATTATAGATCAATGATTGGGTCTTTGATGTATCTTACATCATCAAGACCAGATATCATGTTCTCAGTATGTGTATGTGCAAGGTTTCAAATACATCCCAAGATCTCTCATCTCACAGCAGTCAAAAGAATCTTTAGATATCTTAAGGGTCAACCTAGGTTGGGTCTTTGGTATCCAAGGGAATCATCTTTTGAATTGGTGGCTTATTCGGATAGTGACTATGCTGGTGCAACACTAGACAGAAAATCCACAACTGGTGGATGTCAATTTCTTGGTTGCAGACTAATCTCCTGGCAATGCAAGAAACAAACAATGGTGGCCAACTCTACAACTGAAGCAGAATATGTTGCTGGTGCAAGTTGTTGTGGGCAAGTTCTTTGGATCCAAAATCAAATGCTTGACTATGGGTACAATTTTCTTAACACCATTATTTATATTGACAATAGCAGTACTATTTGTATCATTAAAAACCCAGTTCAACACTCAAAAACAAAACATATTGAAATCAGACACCATTTCATAAGGGATTGCAATGAGAAAAGGTTAATTCAAGTTGTTAAAATTGATTCTGAAAAGAATTATGCAGACCTTCTCACCAAAGCTTTTGATTTAGGTAGATTCAAATATCTTGTAGGAGGTATTGGAATGATAAATCTTTGAAAATCATATGTTTTTGTTCATAATATTAACTGGTATTGGATTTTAAACATGGTACTGCTAGTTAGTCAAAAGGTCCTGTTAGTTCATAATTGGTCCTGCTGATACAAAATTGCTATGTTTTGTTCATTTAAAGGCTTGAATACTTAAAATGTTATAGATCAAGTGTTCTACACTTTGTTCTTTTGGTTTGCAACTAACACATTTCAGGTTGATAACAAAACAAGAGTTCTTTCAAACAAAAGGGGCAACAAAAGTTTTATTCATTTCAGGAGAAATAACCATCTCAGGGGAGGAATTAATAGCCCAGAATGGAAGAAAGACCAATTTATGAAAAGACAAGAGCATACAAGATGATGCAGAGTTGAAAAAGAGATAGTTAGATCACATATCTAGAAGGGATGAAGCATTTCTCAAGGAGAAAGTTCTATCTAGATCAAACTAAGAAATGTTTTCAACTCAAAGGCATGCTATTAGATGATTTCACTTGTTGAGCCAATCATCCAAGATACACAGCATCAATGCCTGATTCAAATTTCCTCCATCCAAGGAAATTGCACCATCTTTTGGGCCATCATGGCTTTTGGTATTCATCTCACCAAGTTTTCACAAACTTAAGAGTTGACTAGTCCTTAAGCAAACGGCTTTTGGTAAAGACAACTCAAATCCGTTAATGGTTGATAGTTTACCAAAAACTATATGGTTGTTAACTGACCATACTTAATTGTAAATAGTTAGCTAGTCCTTAAGCAAACGGCTTTTGGTAAAGACAACTCAAATCCGTTGATAGCTGGTAGTTTGCTAAAAACTATAAGGGATTTTTAAAAACTTTCAAAGGTACTGCTAGTACAAAAATGGTACTGCTAGAGTACAAAGGTACTGCTAGATAGCCGTTGAGCCTGTCAGAAAAAGTTTTAGCCTTTAGGCCTGGTAGTTAAAATTAGCCGTTGGGGTAGTTATGTAATTCACTGATGAATATATTATATTATATTTTACATATAAAAGATCTTTTTAACCGCCTTTTCACTTACTTATTTTAATCTTTATTATTGTCGGTTAAAAGTAATTCTCTCATATCTTCTTTCATCAGTCATTATCATAATTCACATACATCTTTCATCTTCTACCAGTACTACCAACAAATCCCACCATCATATTCAAAATTTTCATTATGGCTTCCACAATTGATCTAAACTTTGTTCAACGTCACAATCAGTTAGCATTTTTGGAGAAGTCAGAGGATAATGCCTCATTTCATCAAGTAGTGGACTTTTTAAACAACTCCTACATCAGGTTTGCTTTGCTAGTCAATCCCACTATTTATGAAAATCAAATTTTACAATTTTGGGAATCTGCTAAAATTAAAACTTCTGAAAATGGGGAACAAAGAATAAAAGCCAAAGTGGATGGTAAACATTTGACTCTTACTGAGTCATCCATAAGAAGACATCTTCATTTGGATGATTCTGATGGTATTAGTCAGTTACCAGATACTGAAATTTTTGAAAATTTAACAAGAATGGGGTATCATGCTGAGTTCAACAAACTCACTTTTCTGAAAAAGCATCTTACTCCACAATGGAGATTTTTGATTCACACAATCCTTCACTGTTTGAGCCAGAAGAAAACCTCTTGGGAGCAATTTAGTGGCAACATGGCTTCTGCTCTCATTTGCTTAGCTACAAACAGAAAATACAATTTTTCTAAATATATTTTTGAAGGATTGATAAACAATGTGGATAGTAAAACAAAATTTTTGATGTATCCAAGATTCATTGGATGCATCATTGGAAAATTACAACATGTGTTACTTCCCACAGACTCAGTTTATGAAACACCAAAACTTTCTCAAAAAGTATTTTCAAATATGAGAATTGGTTTTAGAGGGGAGGAAGTTCCACTTTTTGATGAAATGGTACCACAACATCCAGAAGAACCAACACCATCTGCTGATACACATCATCTAGTTCTTCACATGGTTTCATTTCACAAACACATCAAAAATCACCAACACCATCTCCAGTACCATCAGCAACACCACCACCATCCCCACATCATACATCACAAACCCAATCACCTCAGACAATGCAAGAGTTGAAAGACAAGGTGAAGTTCTTAGAGAAAGCTCTTAAACGTCAAAATGAAAGGTTTTCTAAGATCAACATCAAATTGGTTAAGAGGGTTAAGAGATTGGAGGGTGAAGTGAAGAAGTTAAAAGGTAAAAAGTCTGCAAAGGTTGTTTTATCTAGTTCTTCACAGTCAGATGCTGATAGGATAGATCACTCTTCCAAAAAGGGGAGGAAGGATATGTCTGAAGATGAGGAAGAAGAGGAGGAACAGGCTCAATTTGAATTCCATGATGGAACTCAAGTTTATGATGAAGAGCCTGTTGGAGCAGGGCAAGAGCCTGCTAGGGCAGAAGAAGAGTCTGCCAGGAGAGAAAGGCTATTGGCTATGGGATATAAAGGATCTGCTGAGAGAGTGTACAAGAGAAAGAGGATTTTAGTTGCTGATGAGCAATCCTCTGCTCCAACACAAGATAAAACTCCAAAGGATAAGGGCAAAGGTATTCTAATTGAAGATGAGCCAAAGTCCAAGAAGTTGAAAAGAACTCAGCAAATTCAGATGGCTTTAGGAGAAGAAGAGGCCAAAAGAGTTCAAGAAGAAGAGCTAAAAGCTAGAGAAGCTTCAAGAATGCTTGAAGAAATGAAAGAGCAGAAAGAAGCTGAAGAAGCTGCTCAAGCTCTTCTTGATACTCAAATTGCTCAAGAGACCTTTGATGCACAGATGTTATGGATTATTAACAATGATCCAATTGTGAAAGGTCATGCAGCAAATATAGTAAATGACAAGACACTCAATTCTGATGAGAAGACTGAAGCACTTGAATCTTTCATCAACAAGAAATACAAAGAAGCAGCTTTGGCTGACATTTTTGAGAAGATGAAGGAAAGTCAGAAGAGAGGTTTTAAAGTGGGCAAAACTAACAAAGATCAAACAATCTTTATGAAGAAATTTTTGAAGTTTAGCTGCAACATTTGTCTGAATATGTTCAACATCCATTTTTCTTTTAAATTAGTAAATATCAAGCCTAGCTCTGATACCACTTGTGGAACGTTTTGTTTGTTCTTGATTGAGATATTTATGTATTGAATGTGTTTAGCATGCGGAATCTACTACAACACACTT